>OZ014469.1:40695177-42063358 GCA_963965965.1 Trididemnum nubilum | reverse complement strand
GGATTCAATTAAATAAAATTAATAAAATTTGACCAAATGCAGTTTGTAAACTGGCAAGAAAGCAGCACGCAGGCATGTTTTAAATTTGATTGAAATCAACAAATGCTACTCTGATGCGCTAACAATTTTATGACGTGCGCAAAAGGTTGGGGGTAAGTTCAAAATACAATACATGCTTTGGAAAACTTTCACTTGTTTTGGGAGTTCTTTCATTTTTTTTTTCTTTTTGCTCTCCAGTATTTCAGATAAAAGCTTTTTTATGCGTCACAAAAATCTCGTTTTTTGAATTTGATGATGTAGACAAACAAAAATCTGTTATTATTTAATAAATTTCTGTTTGGCACTTGAGTTAATGTAAAAGCGTAGAGTAACAGTATCAAGTTATTGTGGATTTTTATTTTTGTTTGAAAATTGAAGGGGTAAAATTCAATATCTTTCTCCCACTTTGTAAACAAAAGATTGACAATAAGCTCATTCTAAAAAGTGCATTACTTTTCACTGTTCCTATGTTTTTTTTACAATTAACTAAATGGCTGGTTAAAAAATGCAACTCAATATTTGGTACTAAAAGGCAATCAAAAACTCATATGTTTTAACTCCGCGCTTATTTACGTTTTGCTTCCATAAGGTAATGCACTATCTACGATATTCAATATCTATGAATGCTAAATAACAGTATGTATGCTTTGGTTCATTGCTACTTTTGTAGACGATTGTAATTGTATTACATCTTCATTTGGAAAATTGCCTCGGTCAGAAAAACAAAGTGGCTTTTCGGTCTTCGAGTCAAGCTGGCACCTGCCCATTTGTTTTCGTGCCATAACTCGGGCCATTTTTATTTTGACCTAAAAAAATTTAATTTTGACTTTAATTTAGCTACATTTTGACTTCATTTTGACTTAAAACGTTTTGGGCTTATTAAGCTCTAAATTTTGATTAAAAAAAAAGTTTTATTATTCGCAATTTACGTAAGTTTGAAGCAGGTAACCTCCTTAACTTTTCATTAACAGCATTAAAAAAAAAAAAAAATCAATCAGTTAGTCTTGTGATTAAAGTAACTAATCGCTGCAGAACAAAAACCTAAGAATTTGCACACATTTCCATGTCAATTACACTTTTTCTAATAACCTGACTTTCGCGTTATTATAAAATTACTTTTTATAAAGAAGTTAAACCAGGCAATTGCATTGCAGCATATTGCAACTATTTGCAGAAGTTTGAGTAGCAATACCTCACTCAAAGATATATAAAATTGCTCATAATGTTTTATTGGTTTTCAAAAATCGAGAAAAATAAAGAAAAAAAAATCGTTTGCTTTTAAAAACAAATTTTTGATCACGTACAATTTTGAAAAATTTTGACCTAACCCAAAGTTTTAACTTTGTTTTGACCTGTAAAATCTACCTAAACTGGCTCCAGAGCACCCGAAATCAATGCTGGTATACGTTTGATAATATAATGAAGCCCTGAAAAAACTTTGACTTTATTAACTTTTGCGGGCCCTAGTCACAACTCAGCGCTGCTGATTATAACTAGTGTCAGTACCTATTTTAATCTTATTTAACACGATAAGAAGGGGGGCCAAAATACTCCTCCTATCGTGATAAATCCCTTCAAAAAAATTTTTTTTTCTTCAAACTAACTTGACATAAGAGCCAAGTGTTTTCAAAAACAATCCGTAAAAATTTGGCAAGTTTTCCTAGTTTGAAGTAAGTCGGAGAGACCTCACAAAAGTTTCTCATTTTTTGGCCCAAATTTAACTTAAATGATCGACGCCACAAAAGATTTTTTGGGACGTAATTATGTTGACTTTAGTATTTTAGGATTTAAAGCTAAACACAAACCTAGGCGCAAAATTTAAACCGCCTATTACATCATTGAAAATTGACGTCATTTTGGCAAAATCGGCCGTGCGTTACTGCAATGGCGGCATCAACCTGAAACCAATTTTTCTAAAAAAAGTTTGAGGAACAACACAATTCAGATGTCAAATTTACTGTTCCAAGACCTCTACCATTAGAAATAGATAAAGAAGCAAATTTGTCTCTCTTCTAGGTTCCCGTAGTCAAATGTTTTGGTCAAATAACCCGTGGGAAATAGAGTCGAGAGATAACTGTTAATCATGCTTTTACGTCATAGCTTATCCCTGTTGAGCAACACTTCTGTAGCTGCAAATGACGCTTCAAACGAATTCAATCATTATCATTATTCTAAGCAACCTCATTGTTCGAAAATACGTTTCTTGGCTGATTGAAAATTAATTTGCATCAAGCATTTGCAAGTGTTGGTTACGTGGTTAAATAGTAAATGCTTTCACATTTGAAACTGGAGTCTGGAGCTAGATTCTAGGGCTGATCGAATTGGATAAAGTTTTGCTAATGGTTTGCCATTCCTAACATTTTCTTTTCATAAAAGACTGCGTTGCCTATCAAAGGCAACGACACGGAGAGGGACTTGATAAACTTGTTACACATTTTACAGGATGCAATGAATTCAGGGCTTATGCAAATCAAATCAAAGTGTCAAATTTTAACTTTTATTGGTTATAGTAATCTGCCCAAGCTCTTACAGCAGTTTTGTGAATTTTTTTTCATGATTGTATTAGACATTGACTGGCAGTCACGAGATGATGATGCACTTTGTGATTTCACCCAATTGGACCCTTCCTTTCTCAATCTAGTTTTTTATGGTATGCATAGCCCCTTTGCATGCAGTGTCCAATATTGAGGTTAATTGGTTCAACTGTCGTTTTCTTAGTTTGCCAGAAAAGGGGATAATCATTAATGTTGTAAAGATTCAGGTTTACGTTAGCCTTGCTGATTAGTTTGGAATTTGTTGAAACTCGAGTTTAGAGCAGCTTTAAAAACTTTTGTTTAAATTAAAATTTGTTTTGATTTTCGTTTTGGTTTAAGTTTTGATTGTGTTGGCATGTTGGATGCTGCTGGTTGTGTTGGATCGCTTGCTGTTGAGGAACTACACTTCATACCGCTTTTCAAAAATCGAGAAGTTATTGGTTAGATAATATTTTACAAGGTACATGCTTTCCGTTAAAAGTTTAAACAAAACAAGAGTGACGTTTATCAGTAGCTGTAACTTTTTTGTTGCTGCGTTCGATGCAAAGCAAAAAAAACAAAAAAACAACAGCAACAATTTTTGAACCTATATTGCCTTTGCGAGCTAAAAATTTTAACTTAGAAAGACACTATTATTGTGTAATACAGTATTGTAAGCTAATTAAATTGCCTAAAATCAAATAAAAACGTACATATAAAACTTGCACCACAGCGATTAAACCAGATTTTTTCAACTAACATAACATGAAAATTTAAAAAAATTTCAAAATCTTTCTTACAAAAAGTCAATTTAGTGCTTATTGTTTCTTTTATACAGTTTTTTGGTTTGTTTTTTAATGGTTTGATGTTTGTGTGTTTATTGGACTTAATTATTGCTGACATTACTTTGACATGTAAGTTTTTTAATTAAGCGTCAAGTGTTGAAACGCGTTGCTTTTTGCATGCAGTTAGCACTTTCAAAACAAAAAATTCCCTACTGGTACTTTCCCCTTCGATTCTCAAAATGTTTTATGACGATTCTTCAAAGGAATGTAAAGAACGTTTGAGGGATTACAAACGTAATGCCGTTAATTAAATCAACTATATTTAGGCTAGAGCATATTTTCGAGCTTACAAAGTTACATAAGAGTTTAATCTTTTAGAATGGTATAATTACAAAGCAATTTAAAATCATTTTTCTTGCACGTTTCTCTAGCTTTTTAGATAAGAACTAAACTTTACCATATTTGAGAAAAGGTTTATTTTACTGGCCGTAAAATTTGTTTAATGCAATTTTTTGAAATGTCATGGCTATTACTAGCAAAGATTGCTTAGAATCATAAAAACGTAGGCTAATGAACATGGAGCAACTAGCTTTTTAAATGGTAGCAATTTAACTGTAGTTTTTGACTAAATATTACCAATTAATTAAAGGAAGTAAATTCAATAGCAATGGGGCTGAGAATGTTATAGCGGTTAAAAAATCAAAAAAAAATTTAACATAAAATTATAATCTTGCTTCGTTTTTTTCTCCCATTACAATAGCGTAACGATTTAAACTTAGTACATAGTAAGGTTTTCTTTCAAAATTGTTACTTAAAAAAGTGCGTCTTTTGATTTCACAACCTACTGTATCATCTACTACTCATCAGAAAACAGAAACTTTTTTCACAATTTTGAAGTTACCTCAACCGGCCAGATGGTCGAGCAATCTCTGTAGCGGTAGGTCTGTGGTTCAAATCTCGGGCCGGTCAAATCGGACACAGTGTTGCTAACGGCTCGCCACCGCTGCGTCATTTTTTCAAAAGGAGCTATGTTGCCCGCAAGCGCATTGACGCGAAGTCGGGCCCAGCCAATTTGTTTCAGGTTTCGGTGTAAAACAGTGAGTATAATAAAAGATTTGATTTGATATAATAATCTACTGTGGAACATTATTTCTGAATGATAAAAATCAGAAAAAAGCCCATAACATTTGAAACAACGAAATAGGATTTTTGTAAACCGGCTTGGTGCATTTGTTGAAATGTCGAACGTAACTTTCTCGGTGCAATTAAAATACCATTCTGTCTTCTATCCTGCTTTTCGTAAACGAGTAGTAATTAACTGTAGTCTGTAAAAATGAATAATCTAAATCCCTCCAGTAAAAAACTTAAGTCTTTTTAAGTTTAATTTTCTTTTGATTTTGCTAACTTTAAAAACAATCAACTTTTTGTAAATATAATTTTGCTGGCTACTTTTGTGCCGATTTTCAAAAATAATTATTAAACTTTAGACATAGCTTAACAATTCGCTGATATACGGTTAACTACTTTGGCAACAAACTTTGAAGTACAATTATTTCATTGCTGCAATTTCTTTTTATACAGCACAACATTTTCCATAGGAAATGGAATTGCGTAATTTACAATTTGGCAAGAAACTAAAAATAGTGGAAGTTCTAAATAATGCTCTCTCGATTACTTATGACGCATAACAACAATACGGCCAAAGCTGATATTCAAACATGATTTAACACAAATAAATAAAAAAATCTTAAAACACGATTAACTTTTTTTATACGAATAAACCGGGATTGATTTTTTACAAAGTGTACCCGCAGTGACGATTGATCGCTTCAGTAATAATGATAATAGTAAGTATTATTGTAATAATTGCAATTTTTATCCCCCTGTAACATCTCGAGTGAAATAGAATATTTCTTAGATAATTATTCAACTGCATCATCTTGCCTGTGGTGATATGATTAAGGGGCACGTCTGAAAAATCTTGAGCTTAAGTTTGATTCCTGCTGCGTTCTTTTCTTTTTCTGCGTGACTTTCATTAAAGTTAGGGCTCGAGCAAAATGGCAAGCCGTAGAGAAAGCAAATCGAAACGCTAAAAAAGGGTACATTTCGAAAAAATGCTTCCGTACATCTAACTAGAAGACGCTGTGAAATAACTATAAGATCAGCTGGGTGCTGCATTTGATCAAAAAAATATTGCATGGGGGGACGCTTTCGCAGTCGTGACCAGATGCATTTGAAATATAGCAGCAACCTGATGAAAATTTTTGCCCACATTTAGGAATTCAAGCTTTTCTTTTTTTCGGTAAGAATATTTCCCCTAAATTTGAGTGAAGACCAAAAAAAAAAAGATCTTCACAGCATTTGGTAGTTCCTCTTCGGCCGGATTTTGGTATTTTTTGGAATTATCTGTCCCTTTTTTAATTCTCCTTAGGGGGGACGCTTAATCTCAATAAGTAAGACGCGTTCCCATTGCGATCTAAGTAATGGCTGGGTGGTAAAAGAAGCAGAACAGTCTGATGTTTCGTTTCGGTAAAGAATTCAACGCGATAACACTGCTCCGAAAGTTTTCAATTGCAAGATATCTGTAGTCCGAACTGTAACCGAAAACGATATGCTACTCAAAACTCAAACGCTTCCCAAGACCAAAACCTTGTTTTCACCTAAATATTGCCCGAAACTAGGGACTACTTTTCTAATAAAGAGCTTATTAATAATTGATACATCATAGCAAAAAATAATGATAATAATTACAGAGCACAAATGAAGCAAAAAAACAATTGAATTATGCCTGTCATAGATAGCGTCAGAATGGCTGCAAAAGAACCGTAAGATCGTCTCGTCAACAGCCACACTGAGTAAACCATAATAAAAATACGGCTTGACTTTTTAATTTTGATTTGACCGACACTGATGATATTTATTCTCGTAGACCGAATTTCGATCTTTTGAGGAACATCGCTTAGCACGGGGGCGCAACTGGGAGGGGCAGGGGGGCTGCTCCCCCCCAAGCACAAATTTCGCCCCCCTCCTAAACTCCAAGACGACAATAGGAGAAAATATTGGTAAGTATTGTAAGACTGTTGATTAGTGGTTTGAACTGATGCGAAATACAGCACAAGACAGTCAAAACCTCTTGCGCCAGAATTATAAGTTTGTAGTAAAACAGTTTCGGATTTTTAAGACATAACAAAAATTACATTAACCATAGCAGCAATAGCACGTTAATTGCTGCAATTACATGTTTAGGACGTGCTGTAAGCATCATAAATAATGTGGCAACTTGTGTATTAGTCTTTTAGGGCTTATTTTTGTTCCCAACGTAAAAATTCAACCGTAATTTCCGCATTTGGATATTTGCCAGATTTACTTTGGGCTTAAAATTTCAGATAAAAATTTCATGGCTGGAGCCCAATAGGATAGGAATAGATTTTTATTTTTAATTTGTTTTTTCTTCAATAAAGTAATTAGTTCTTTTTTTTTTAGATTTATCGGGCAGTTGGGCGAACGGTAACGCATTTATCTCTGGAATAGGTCAGATGTTGAAATGTAGGACACGTCAAATCCGCAGTGTTGCCAACGGCTCGAGCAATGACGCGAAGAAGGGCCCCGCAAGCTCGTTACACGCTTCGTGGTAATACAGCAATTATAATAAAAGATTTGATATTTTTAGAATTGTTAGTTTTTTACAAAGGTACAGTATAGGTTTGCAGTAATCACAGTACTTCATTTTATTTTGCCAGGAGACAGCATCTACGGAAACTTTTGGCCTTTTTCTCATCTCCACCTATTTTTTATCCAGAGACCATCAACACCACTTTTTTCCTTATTTTTTGCAGATGGTCGCATCTATCTATATGGTACTTAACACTACTAAACATATCTTATATTTCTTTTCTTTCCTATTTTGTTGGACGCAGTCAAAAGTATTTTTGCGCAATTTTTCCATATAGTTAATTTTTTATCTTTTTATTCCAAACAGTAAGAACACTAAAGGGTCCTATGCACCAACGTGTATTGAATTTAATCTGAGAATTATCAATTTTATGAGCAATCTTGAGATGGCGGGTGCAAAATTTTAAAATGGCTTTTAGCCAAATCGATTTTAGGTAAGCTTTCGCTATAAGCTTTTTGGACAAAACTTTTCTTGAGTGCAGGGTAATATTTTACATAGAATAAATATACATAGGCGTACGGATTTTGGAACGGCAGGGAATGGAACCCCCTACTTTGTGTGCAGCAGTTAAACGCTTTTAGTCTAAAGATAATTAGAGTTGACTGAAGTTAAAGAAGCATTGTAAAATTTCAACTTCACAACTTTGTTATTACGTCTGCCGTAACTTTAAGCATTTTGTACAAAAAAAAATTTTTTCAGGCAAAAGCTTTGTCTAATCGTAGGCCTAAAGTTGAGTAATTTTTAGAAAAAAACGTCAAAATCTCCAACACTGAAGGCTCAGCCACCAAATCTCCGGCAAAAAAGTTTGGTTAGGTTCCCTGCACAATTTTCAATTTTTTTGTTGTAATCAACATAGTCCTTGTAGAATTCTTGCTGTTTGAATTAGTACAAAAATTTTCGTGAACTGATTTTTGATTGTTTGGAAATAGCTACGTGCTTTTGCCTGCAGAAAAACTTGACTTTTGAGTAAAACCGTTCCGACTGCAACTCTGTCAGCTAATTAACCTTCTATATATTTATAGCCTATCTGTTACTAAACGACAAAAAATCTTGTCCCAAAATGATCTCCCTTTACATTTTAATTTTGCGGATGGGTTTGTTCCAACTGCAATGTGCTAACATGGCCAAGCTGTTATCTTTATATTCCGGAAAATTAGCAGTTCGATATTTATGATTTTTGAGTCTCAAAGCTTATAACACACCTTGTCTAACACAGTATCATGTAACTCCACCAAAACTTCATAAAAAAATTTGTTTGAGCGCTTGAATGCAGGATAGACCAAGCTATCATGCTGGAAATAGATTTAGTTTAAAATTCTATTTTTTTGCAAAGTTTTTAATTTATGGGCGAAAAGTTTGAAATTCAAAACCGGAGATGTTTTATTGTTTAATATAAAAATGCAATGATATTTGTTAAAAATTTCGAAGTTTTCAATTTCAATTTTAAGGCAAAAAGAAACCCAAACTTCGACTTACAACCGTGATTATCAATGGAGATACTCAGAGAATCGAACCCCGACCAAAGAAGCACCAGATGACGATTTTATGAATATGATTCATAGAAGGTGCAAGAATTAACGTTTTCAAAAATTCAGTCGAAAATAGTGTTAAGAACAACCATATTTATACAAAACTAAAATTTCAAGGATTCTAAAACGGTTTAGGTTTCAAGGTCCTTTAGGTCTGAAATCAATATCCATTTTAGCATAAACTGAAATTTTTATTTTCAAATACAGGATTGTTTTGAACATATTTTTGACTGATTTGAATGTACCTTTGAACATAAGGTTGAAAAATTTCAAGTATTCTAAAATGGTTTCGGTTTCAAAGTCCTTTAGGATGAAATCAGTAACGATTTTAGCATTATACTTGAAATTTTAATTTATAAAATACACTATTGCTTCGAACATTATTTTGACTGATTTTGTGAAAATTCTAATTGTTCCACTTAAAAAATTGGATTTATTTCGATCATAATTTTTGACACAATTACGGCTGCTTTGTAAAATTGATTGCAAAATGCTATTGCTGTTAATCAATTTCTATTTGTAATGAAATTCCGAAACTTTTTTATGTATTTTTAGTTAATATTACCGCAATAAAAAAATAAAAAACATAGATAGGGGCTAAGAGTAGTAACAACAACTCGGATTAACTTTGATTCGAGGATTAATGAAATTTTAAAGAAAAAGTTTAAAAAAATGACTCGACCAATTGCTATGATTATTAAGCATTTCAAAAAATGGAATCGCTTGGGACTTTGCCCAAGCGAAATGATGGAGGTGATGGAAGACAGTGAGGTGTGGCGGCTTAATCTTGAGCTACTGCCCCCACAACCCCCACGGAAAAGCGGGCAATGAAGAAAGAAGAAGAAGCGTCTTTGAACTTGAAAGGTCAGTTCTTTTTAATCTGATTACTTTATTGGCACTATAGGCGACAAAAAACTGATAATCCTGCGATCAAAACTATGCAATCCACGTTGTTGCATACGATTCTAAGTATAGCATATAAGCAATGAAGCAGTAAGAAACTAAAGTTAGCTTTTAAATTAAAGAAACTATTCCGACCTATACAGATTTTATCGTTTTAGCCAGTCTTGGTAAACGAACGCTCCGTTTTTAGCACCTGTTTTACCTCTATAATTTACGGACATTACAGTATTGCCATATACGGTTAACAACATAACATTACAACCCATAAAAATATAACAACTTGAAAAGCCGCCAAACTTCTCTCGGCGTGGTTTCGTTCCTGCTTTTATTCTTGATAATAAATTAATCATGTTATAATTAAGACTGCAAACTACAATAACCAGCACGATGCTTTAATTACATAATAGGACGTGTTGTCCGCTGAAAAAAAAAGGGGAATAGTTGACGTAAAATCCTATCCATGGGTTACGCGAGCGGAAATCAATTGGAATTAAGACATTTTAGTGTTACTAAACTTACTAACGTACACTTAAAACTTTTTTTAACGTTTTGAAAATTATTTTTAAGCTGTCTGGCCGCCTTCAGTTAAATATAGTAATTTGTTTGATTGTTTATTTTAAAAACTGGTCGTTTCTTCGTAATGGCTATTTTGTATAAAGACAACATCATTTATCAATATTTACTTACATCATTATCTAGAGCGGAAGGTTTGAGGTTCAAATCTCGGACCAGTTAAATCGGACTTAGTGTTGCCATTGGCTCGCTACCGCTGCGACATTTCGAAAAAAACACTGATTTGCCAGAGCTTAATGACGCGGAGATGGAACCCGCAACTCGTTACATGCTTCAGCGTAAAATGTAACGAATATTGTAAAAGATTTGTTTTGTGATTACAATTCAACCTCACAAATGAAATTCATTGAATTCCAAAAAAAGCAAAACAAAAAGAATACGATTATACTCATTAAAGGTTCTAAATTATCTCGTCTTGTAGGAGTAATTTAATTTTGCGCAGCATAACGCATTTTTAATTTTAAGCTTGGTAGGTTTAGATCGAAAACAATTGCTCAACTTGCAAAATCAAAAAACTTGTATGCATGCAACAAATGATGTAGGCTACTTTTCATATTTAAGAATTACACTTAATTAAAACGAAAGAATTTTTTGAGAACACAAGGCTTAACGCTCAAAATTTAGGAGCAAATTAAGAACAATGCCTGCCTCAGCATGAAAAAATACTTTAAGAACACGGATTAGTACAACACAATTGTAAGTAATCAGCAGCGTTTTTTGGGCCTTTTGGCAATTGCCGTTGTTGCGTTGTCTAAAAATATACAAGTAATCATGATCTACAACAAAATAACTTTTAACCACGTAAGAATGAATTTGTACCAGTTTAATATCCACCATTAGTAAAAACCAAATTACGAACAAACAAAGCTAAAAATTGGTAAAAATTTGAAAAGAAACAGCTTCAACCTAAAATTTACTGGTGCTTATCAAAAAAAGGGTAGTTTTGTGTAAATTGCAAAATGTACGTAACGTTACAAAGTTGATTTGTTTTAAGTATGGAGATTATGGTGTTTTTTTGCCTTTCAATATTATCGACAGATTTTCACATCGCATAATTGCGAATGATTTCAAATTTTAATTTTAGGTACTTAATTCTTCTATTTTTCATTATCAATTTTTTGCACTTGCAATTACCTTTTTTCCAGTTTTCGAAGTTAGAATATTGTAAACTATTATATTATGAAATTATGAGCAAACTAACCACTTAACTTGAAAGATTAAAGTTTCATTTGGTAAAAGTTCCATAAGGTAAAAGATTAAACTTTCATATGGTACTTTTCACCAATTGCATAAAGCATTAATACGTTTTACGTACAATTTTTGAGCTCTAAATCTATGGTCTGATGTCATTTTAAAGCTTAACAAATGAATTCTCAAGTTTTACCGTTCTGGATACATGCTTCTAGAGAGTGCTTCAAAGGCTCTGAAGGTCAAAAATTATGAAAATTTCTATAATTTTTTTGTGAAAACGGGTTTGCCAGTATCAAAATATTAGCTTCGCTGTACAGAGTTGGGGTTTGAATTAGAGTACAGTAATGGCCGACTCGTTCAGGCCCGAAACCAACAATATAAACCCAAGCCGAAAAATGATTTAGCACAAGCTAAGCCTGAAAAACTCTGAAAATTAAGTTAGTCTAAAAAATGGTTACGGTTAATATTCTCCTTTTTCTAAGTAACTAGAGTCTGCTGTGACTATACATAAACTACCTATAATTGATGAATCATTTGTGATGTATAATAACAATACCTTAATTATTTACAATTAATTAATCGTGTTGATGCTTAAATAAAGTCTTTATTCAGTTTTGTAAAGTTGGTTGGTTTTGTTTTCATATCACCTTAAATGAAAGCACGTTGCAGGCCAGAGTTTAGCTCAAATTTTGTCAATCTCAGCTAGAATCCGGCTCGAACTCAGACCCGACCAAAACGCCAGGCCGATTTACAACTCTGATTTTGAAGCTTTTGTATCTATGTACGTTCAGTTAGTTTCATGTATTCTAGAATTAAATTTTCGTTAGTTGTGAATTCATTTATGTTTGTACGGAATAATTGCTTCAGTATTTGCATTTCTTCAGAACTCAGTACACATCAGCTATTTAACCTTTTAATTATTGACACTCTAAATTAAAATACACTGCAAATATATTTTCAATAAAATCATTAAATTACAGTCATGCTTGAACACTACCAAAATCGCATATTGTTAACAAAATAATACAGCAGATGTTTGCGCCGGACTATACCAATATGTTTGCACGGAATGGTTGATTTAGTACTTGCAGTTGTCCATTACTTGTAGTTGAGTGTCCTCCCAAAGATGTATCGGTGTACAATTAGTTCGGGAATCAAACTGGATAAGAGCAACTTTTTGATCAAGACCCTGACGCCCTATCACTAAGCTCTGCAATACCGCTGTAGGTTTACTTCTTTGTTCATATCATATCTTTCATTATGCTGTCTGTACTACGCCAAAGTGTGAAACGAATTGGCGTATCCCATCTCCGCATCATTGCACCTGTGGATAACACAGCCTCTTTTGACGGAAGGTTGCCGCGGTGGGGAGCAGTTAGCAGCGCTGTGTTCGATTTGATCGGCCCAAGATTTGAACCTCAGACCTACCGCTTCAGAGACGAATGTGTTACTGCTCGACCAACTGGCAGGTTTCTGCAGCAAAATAATCATGTTGGTCATATTGTTAGTATTGTTTTTATAGCTACAATAGTTGGCGTTAGAAAGCTACTAAAGTAAGTTAGACGTTGCTTTATTATACAATTGTTGAGCAAAAACCGGTTTTGTCTACCTCTTTTTTATTGTTTTTTTTTTTTCTTTCTTTAATTTACGATGAAGTAAAATTCATTCTAAAATCAATGACTTTACATAGGCCAAAATATAACTTCTTTAATTTACTGACTTTTAAGATTGCTTTTTTCTTTTTTTAAAGCAGCGCAGATATAATGGTGATAGCAGTGCTAACCTACCATTGACGCTGAAACATATCGCGGTTGCAAAATTATTTTTTTCAACCGTTTCTATCTTAAGATGCTCAGAAATAAATAAACACTAAAATATCTTAGTCACACGCGCGTCTTACTACCGCAAAACGTCAATTTCTTGAGGCGTAGTGGTTAACATTTTGATTGTTTCAGGACTTTTACTCAAAACATTTTAGGCACGCAGCCAAAACGGAATTATTGGGAAAAGCAAGCAAAAATTTGGGAGCCAATGTCTTCTCGTTGCGGGCGATCTTTGAAAAAAAGGGCTTCGGTGCTAAATGCCATTATTTTCACCGGATTTTGAAGTGATCTCTAAAAAAAGGTCTTCACACCTGGAAGCCTCTATCATCTATGATATTTAAGGATATCTCCAGACCTCCATATCTCCATTTTAGTTATGGTTCAAGTGTTGAAGTGAAATTTATTTGCGGGTCAAATAATTTTTCATTTGAGAGGCAGTTGCCCCCCCCCCCCCCGTTTTCCCTCGGCTAACTTTCTGGGTTAATTGACAGTAAATTACCCCCGTTTCGATTTGAAGGTGGAAAAAAACTAATAAATTTAATGAGGACACCGTTTTCTGCAAGTACGCTTTTTTCCATCATTGAAATAATTTGACGTACGACTGGGCAAAAATTTCATGCGTAAAAATATTTTAATGATGAAAACAGAGCGTACTGCCACAATTTTTTCAATTGTTTAATCATTAGCTTGATATCTGGACTGAAGTCCACCAGAGCTGAAGCCTAGGGAAGAGCCACCAAAAACCACGAAAACGAGTAAAACATTAAAAGCTCTGGCCCGCAAACGTCAAAACATTGCAATTAATTATTAATTATTATCAACATCTTTTAATGTTTCAGCATTATTTTTCGGTCAAGAAAAAGAAGCTGTAGAAATATGTTTTAGGTTGCTGCTTTGATACTACTAGTTTGCTGCTGATTTGAGACTGTTACGTTGTGTTGCATAATTTTGATTGCTGGGTAATTTTTTGTTTTGCTAATTTTGAGAGGTGCTTTTTGAAACAGCAGCTGCCTTAGACTGCTATGCTTTGTGGGAAAAGTATCATGATAGACATGGGGCATAGTAAATGGAGTGGTTCATATATTTTTTGATTTTTATACCACCTTAGTTACGCTACATGGTGGCTGCAGTTGGACTCCAACCTACGCTATCGAGATTACAATTCCAAGTTTTGAAAACTTTAATCTACAAGCAACACTTTTTATTACAACAAATAAAACATTACACCGCAGAGAAATCACGAGGAATATGCATGTGAAAGTTATACTAATGGACTAAAGTACTATTTAAAAACAACTAATTGTCTTTTTAAAAAGTTTATATTCTGGCTTGTTTAGTTTTTGTTTATCAAGTTTTTTGATCTTTTGTTGTTTTGTTTTTAGTTTTTAATAGCTTTGTTCGTTATCATTTTTTCGTTTTTTTTTTTGAAAACGAACTAAAAACAAACCAAGGAAACTTAACAGGTTAAAATATGGTTAGAAAACAGAAAACTTTAGGCAAAAATAATATCGCAGTTCAAGAAACCAATGATGCAATACAGTAATACACTTATTACTACAATATAGTTAGGCTCGGTCTATACTAAACGAAAAAATGTAAGCGTACAATCGTATCCTTTATTTATTTTAACCAACTGACAACTTGTACTCCGATAAAGCGGTACGCCGAACGGAGTGATTTTTTATTTAAAATAAAATAAATTATAAATAAGCTGGTACGTTTAGTGTAGACCGTATAGACCAGTGTTAACCAAACTTTTTTTTTTTTAATTTGCAACGGACCCCTTGGAATTTTTTAATGTTTGGCGGCCTTCTGTGAAAGACTAAAAAATTCAACAATCACAACCACAAAATCAAAGTACCATGTAGTGAAAAAGAGGCTACACAGAGCAAAAATATACAGTAATTAACAAAGTTTAATGGGATGGGTGCACTTGCTTCGCGGCAATCAATTCGTCTATTTTGGGACTAGTTTTACATAAGGCAACTCTCATGTCATTTGTGACATCCAGCCTGTTTTGGTATTTGGTTTCGATATGGAGCAAAGTCGAAAAAGCTGCCTCACACTCGTAGGTTGTTGCGAATGGTATGAGCACTTTTAGAGCCATTTTTACAATTTAATTGATGATTTGGATAGCTAAAATATATAATTTAGTGCTTGTGGGGGTAAGCTACGTTTTACTTACATAACGCTAACGCTATTTTCCGGAATTTATCTACTTTAACACAAAAATGTAAAGCAGCAATTTAGAAAAGAGCAAAACTGCAATTGGCATATCTTCATAACCTGCCTACTAATACCAGTAGCCTACTTCTTTCTCAACCAACACATGTACAAAAAGACTGAGTAGCGGCCGATTTTCTCTCTGAGACGTAGACATAGGTGGGATTCTGATCATACGAAAGCACAGGAGGCAAAAAGTGAATCTCGCAAGCTTAGATTACGTACAGGTAAAAAGGCGGCAAAATGTGTGTTTGTAATTGCAACCTCTTCGTTTATATTTACAAAAAGTTTTAGTTCATATTGCTGTTCTGAAATTATTAAGCTATATGTGTAAAGTAAGGCCTATACCAAATTTCTTTCGCGGACCTCCTGAAAGTGCTTCACGGACCCTAAAAGGTCCACGGACCCCACTTTGGGAACCACTGGTCTAGACGCTAAATTAAGGTCATATAGACGCTAAATTACTAGCAAAAAGATACAGTACAAAAAATTTGAGCATACTTTCAAAAACTGATGTATTTTTCTCTTTAGAGCACCGTTTTTGCGGTAAAAATAAATAGGAAATGACATTAAAAGATATATTTAAGTTCTGAAACAAAACTTTGCCTTAATACTTTAAGCTAAATATTAAGTCTTCCTCGTAAATGATTGTGCAATTACATAAATATCGATTTCGTGAAGTATGAAGTTAACTGTAAAATAGCATATTTCAAAAATAATGTAAAGAACATCATTATATTCCAAAAAACAATGTTTAGAGCAGAATCTTTTTTTTTAATTGCCGAACTAAAAAACCTTTGCAATTTTAAGCTACAGTAATTCATAATATCGAGAGGGCAAATAATGGCGTTTAATAAAAAAAGAGCCCTGTTGGGGAAAAATCGTCTCTCATTTGACTTTCTCTTATTGGAAGACGTTACACGTTTTCTTTAAATTATTTCATTACGGTACAAGTCAAAAATTCAAAAATATCCTTTTAACAGGAGTACATAGCATCGTTTTGAAATTAAATTAATTTTCCAAAACCGTAGCAAATATTTTTAATTTTATGTTAAAAAGTTTTTGAAGCATTTTTTCTCCTTGTTACAGTAATCTTAAATTAGGCTTTGTGACTTTGAAACTTTTTTTCTAAATTTTTCGTGGAACATAGTATATAGATGCAATATAAAATGTACAATGTAACGCACGTATCAATAGTTTAATAAGGGTGATTTCTTTAATCGTTAAACATGCAAAATAAATCAATAATTAAATAAATCGCAAGTTTTAAAAATGGCAAGTGCAGGAATTGCCCTCGTGTGTGGTTTAAAGGTTCGAGTGGGCTGCCAGGATAGGCTATGTGTGAATTCAGATGCAGATAAAACACTAGCCTAATGGGAAAGCAGATATGCGAGGAAAGTGCTGCATCACAATTATGAAAAAAGTTTATGTTCCGAATCTGCTATATAACTTTTGAATTAAAAATGTTTTGGATAAAAACATTAATTATTCTTTTACAATTGAAGTTTGAAACCCCAATTTTATTTCTCATTATACAGTACAAAAAGAGGCAAATATTATCACAAAAACCTGAGAAAAACTTTTTCAAGATATTGTATTGTAATAGCTACTAAAATAGATAAAAAGAAATAAAACAAATAAATAATTAAAACGTTTGCAAAAGTCATAAAATACTATTACCAACTGACCGTTCCAAAAAGCTTTTGGTTTCATGAATACGTAAAAAAAATTGTTTTTGTCGAAATTCTTAACTTCCAAAATACAACCGCAACCGAATTCCAATTTTTAAGAATATTTAATGAATATTTTAATGCTACAGTATCAGTGCTCAATCTCAAACATTTCACATTTGATGTGTTGAAGCTACAATAATGAATAATACAAAAATAGCAACAAAATATTGGAACAAATAATAATGTAATCTGTTGTAAAGCATGAATAAATTACAGCAAAAGCTTTGTTTTTCTTTTTGCCTTCATATGGCAGACTTTAGGCAAAGGAAGTGCCCATGTACCTGCGCGCAATCGCCTAAATATGCACCATGAAAAACTGTAAGGTATATATATGTATACGGTAAAAGCAAGAGACGCACAACAAGACACAGCAACTACACAATATGCAAAATTAACTATAATAAACTTGATTATTATTGTTTTTTTTTCTTTGTGATTGCATTTTTGAAGTACTTTTAAGGCTATTTTTATAGTAATTTTAAATCCTTTTTTTGATAAGGTACATCAAAAAAGAAAAGACATTGAACTAGTAAGCCCGGTTCATACTTGGAATCAAACCATAATCATATCTTTGTTTATTTTAGCAAAGGTTTGGTACTTTATGCGTAACGACTTGCCAGAATACCACATTGCGTGAGCGAGATTTGTTAAACTAGATAAAGAATACTTTCGAACAATTAAAATTTTGCATCCACTATAAATTGGGGCTTAACCGTTTAATATTTTACAGGAACTATTTGACCACGGTTTTTGTTATGTGACAAAAATGCTCCCATTCAACTTCTAAACCGGACGTCCCGGAAACACCAATTTTGGCATGGGGTTGTGTGTTTACCATATTTTTGTTAGCACAGCTAAAGTGATGACGTGATCAAAGTGACATCATGACCATGATTTGGAAATTGACTTCATTTTTTCAACGACGTCATAGGCTACTCGAATTTTGGATGTATAAGTTTGCTTTTTAAAAATGAACCATAAAATCTCAAAGTCAAAGTGGTTACGTCGCAAAATGCCTTGTTGTGTCATATACGGGCAGTACCAAACCCATGCAAATAATAAGCCTAATGTGCAAAATCTGAATCGAAAAATGAAGAAAATTCGAGAAATTTATGCCAAAAAGCTTTATGCATCAGTTTTTTGTTACAACAAAATCTTAAAGAAGTTTAACCGTCCATTATAGAAGCAGAATATTACTCGTGCCTGGTGCAAATGATACCAACAATTATGTTTTTGATAAAACTTGAATTAATAAAATTTGCAACCAATATCAATGAATTGATATGTAAAATAAATAAAAACGATTACAGTAGATATATTTCATGTTTTATGATTTGTAATCTTTTTCTCTACCTAGAGTTGGTTGTCCGAATTAATTGTAAAACTCGAAAAACTCAAAATAAAAAAACTTATAAAACTCAATTTTTTTTTCAAAATTTTTAAACTTACAAACTTTTAGGGACATTTTGAAATTATCTTCAAGCCTAAAGGCTAGATTATGCAAAAGGTAATTGTTTAGATGTGTTTTGGTTGTCATACAATATTTTCTACACGTAATTGCTACTTGGGTTTAACGACTATTTCAGCATAATGAAGTAATAAACATCGTCCCAGCATTCCGAAAACGTTCGTCAAAAACTGTACAAACGTCCTCCATTGCTACATCTGGACTATTTTCTGGACACTCTGCGCCCTGCAAAATATATTGTGATCTATCAAGAACAATGTACTGAAAAGTTAATGATAAGGTACAGAGTATAGACAGTATTTAGAGTCTTTAACACTCTGGATACTGTTTGATTGTTCCTTTAAAGACTCTGGAAACTGTCTATAGCTTTTATTGCTATCATTTATAACTCATGGATTAGGTTGCTTCCGCAATATGCAAACAGCGGTTTAAGCAAACAGAAACAAGTATTCAAGCAGAAAATTTAACAACAAGCAAGAATAAAAATTAATTTTCGTAAAAACACACTTCTCATTAAGGAAACGGGTTTCCTTTAGCTGCTTAATGGATTCATTGCTCACATTTAAAACTAAATTTTCCACAATTTTGCAGCAAAACTGACATTACAAGAGCAAAAAGTTTTGTCCTGGTGTCAAAATTACTTGTTAACAAATCCTTTATCACCTAATGTTCTCCACCAGTGTAAATTTCGCTGAAATTAACACTGAGTTTTGTGGTGATAATTCCAAATTTTCACTGGTGGAGTTAGGGTATTAATGGCAATATATGCTCTAAAAAAAAGTTTGACTACACCAGTTTGAATTGGAGCAAAAAGAAATTATCACCGATCAAATTATTACCGTTAGCAAGAATTTCAAATTCTCGCTTGCGAAACCATAACTAGCAATATAGATTGATAACATAGAGTGCGTTATTATCTCTTTTTCGATGCGTCCTAAACGCATTTTTGTTATTTCGTTATTTACAGAAAGTATTCAGAGTCAGACTAAGGTCCAAGAGGTCCGAGACGATTGCATGTAAAGGCTGCCTAAGAATCCATTGCTAAAAAATTCTTTTTCATTACCCAGCACCCAATTTCAATTTTCAAGGTAGCTTTTCAGGACAAATCAAAGAAAACTATTTGTTTTGCTTTGTATAATCATACAATTAAATCGAATCTTCCATTATACTTGCTGCATTACGCTGACGCATGCAACGAGTCGGCGGGGACTCATTTCCTCGTCATTGCGCCATGGTAACACAGCTCCTTTCGAAGAAAATTGTGTTGAGGCGGTGACAAGCCGCTGGTAGCATTTTGTCCGATTTGACCGGCCCAAGATTTAAACCTCAGACCTCCCGTTCCAGAAACAAACGCGTCACAGCTCAACCAACTAGACTTGCAAAATTGAAAATGGAAGTTTGATTTAGGAGCAGATAGTCTTGTAGCCACATTCGTTTAATACTTGGCCGAAAAGTTTATAAAAGTTGTTTGGAAGTTTAATTGGTTCAAAAATTTTGCGTCTTTTGTTAGAAATCACTTGTTTTCAAATACTAGTAAATTCCGAGTTAAGCTTAGCTATTCTTAATTTTTTGAAATTTTCAGCCTCATTTGTTTTTAAATTTTGAGAGCATCATGTCAATATTAGAGATCGTGTGAGTGAAATTGTGATTTTTGATCTTCTGCCTGCTTAAGTAAACACGTTTTTTTTGCAGCATCGTAAAATGGTAGAAGCAAAAAAGCAATTCTGTTCAACTTGAACAAATACCAAAAATATTCTCATTTTTCTGCGACGCTAGTGCTCAACAGCATTTTGAATAATCTTGAAATAAATGCAATTTTGCTAGCAAATACTGAAAAATTACTAAAATTTTCTCGTTTTGGATAAATACAAAATTTACTCTTTTTTTTGATTTGAAATCTTTTCTTTTCCATTTGTTCTTAATTATTTTTTTTCTGCCGAGGTTGGCTGCCATTGTTTAAGTTTATTCTTATATTTTAAGCAAAAAGAAGCCACGTGCTTTTATAAATTTGTTCTGATTAAAGAAGTGTATCTAATTTTGTGCTATTTGTTGTGCTATTTAATTTCGTATTTTGCACTAGGAATTCAAACCTGAGTTTTACCATTATTTTTTTTCTTGGTGTTGTGACCTCGTGAACTTTTGTTTCCTGTACTAGAGCGCTGTTTACTGAAATAATTATTGCTTTTTTGCTTCAACTGCTTTCCGTTTTGCCTGCAGATTTTTTGCCCTGTGTTTTTCTATATAAGCGAGTGCCATTTTCATACCTTCAGTTCAGCCAGTAGCGTAGCTAGGGGGGGGGGGCGGGGGGGGCTCTAGCCCAAAATGCAGAATGGTAAAAAAACACGTTTTTAGCACTTTTGAGACTGTTTTATGCTCTGGAGTGGACTAAATAGTGATTTAAAACATCTTTTGAAACATATGCTCGGGGGGGGGGGGGGGGGCTAATTTGTCAAAAATAAAACTAACAAATAAATGAAAACTTCGAAAAATGGCAAAAAATAAGCAATCAAATTTGATCACAAGTGTAAAAATGCTAAACATAGGTGTCATCAACAAACATACAATAAACTGAAGAATAGGGGGGGGGGGGGCTATTCAGTATTAGTTAATTTCCGATCATTCTCTCAAATCTCTTTTCATTCGCCCCCTCCCCCCAATTATTTTTCTCTATAAACTGTGTACGAAATAGATTACTCCGTGTGAGTTTTATTGAACTATTCGATTTTGTAATTTACCAGCATCGAAACAAGAGGACTAACATTTTACCATTAGCCACCTCCCAAATAGCCCATTTATGCGACCAGTTTAATCATGTTTGCACTGCCAATTTCTAAGCCACGTTTTTAAAAGCATTATTTTTTTATGAAAATAGCCCTAAAATGAAGTTATTTTGCAAAAAACGCAAAATTTTCGAGCGCTGGGGGCTCCGCCCCCAGACCCCCGTGCCTCCGGCGGCTGGGGGCCTTGCCCCCAAACCCCCAGCCTCCGGCAGCTGGGGGCTTCGCCCCCAGACCCCTATTGGCCGCCGGCGGCTGGGGGCTCCGCCCCCAGACCCCCAAACCAGCCCCCCCCATTGCGAATTTCTGGCTACGCGCCTGAGTTCAGCTAAGTTACTTTCAAACTTGTTAAATCTTTCTATTTCTTTCCAAAAAAATAATACTATTAAAATTTAATTTTCTGCTTTTTTTTGCGCATTTAGAAAATTGCAAATACTCCATTGATTAATCGATTGGGCGGGAATAACAAAGAGCAAAAAGATATTTAGTATGAGCCTGCACATGTATACTCTATAACAAATTATGACAAATTTTTATGTATAAGTAGTAGCTTTGTCATTTGCAAAATAAAAATCTTATCGTTTTATATCTTCAATCAAATATGCAACACAGTATTTTGTTTTAATGTTTTATTTTATTCAAATGCAAAATCGTAACATTTAATTTCCCTTTGAACCGTAAAAGGCTAAATCGTTTATGAAGATTTAATGTTTGTATAGACGTTTATTTTAGGAAAATAATTGTGGTTGTTGGGGTACAAATTTATCCTTCTGTCACTGGACAGCATCAGACGCTAACTTTTGAATGATCGGCGCACTTTACATAGCAATAACTACTTTGTATTTGGAGAAATCCGCACCTACCTATGAGTTTCCAGTGATCCAATGTTCTTGTGAATTTCTTAGAATTTTTGTCCACTGAATTTGCTGCTTATTCTACGCCACCAAGCAGCGACAATTATCGTAAAGCGGCTTATTCAAGTTTGCAACAGCGTGACCACAAACTAGGGTGCGGGTTGAACCCAGATCATGCGATCAGGGCCGTCGTAGAAATGACGCCTTTATTCTATTAGCAACGCTCCTGACTTACTTAATCAATAATCATACCTGAATTTGCGTTTTGAAATCCCTGAAGATAAGGTTTAGCTTCCTATCAAACGATTGCAGCTTCATTGTTTCGAGATTCAAGTAATTCTTTAAAAAAATGGTATTAGCGTTTTAGCAATATACAATTAAAACTTGCTGTAGTATTATAGACAAATAACGCATTGATCAAATCAAATCAATATTTATATTATAATTGCTCTACTATGCCGAAGCGTGTAACAAGTTTTTGGGGCCCCTCTCCTGCGGGCCTGCTGACAACACAGCTTCTTTCGAAGAAATGTCGCAGCGGTGGCGAGCCGTCGTTAGCATTGGGTCCAATTTGACGGGTCCAAGGTTTGGACCTGAAACCTCTCGCTTCAGAGAAGAACGCGATATCATTCGACTATTTGTAGCCAGTGGGCTAAATAGATAAATCTGTAAATTTGCTGTACTTACTTCGCTCCAAGGCATCTGGCAACTAATATTCCGCAGAATAAGCTGAAAAAAAACTAATGAAATAATGAATCAAGCAGAAAAAAAATGTGTAAACCAGATGAATACTAATTATGATTTAACTGCGATGCATTGAGGTTTAAGGGCCATAGTTTTAATGTTCAATTGTTTGCTTGCTTTCTGGTCTAAAGGTTATACCAGCGCCAAAGCATACAAAAAAGCTACTAGTAAGTTGAGTGCTTAAAACAAGGATTGCGAAAAAATAGATTCACTGCAGGTTCGAAGTCTGCGGGAAGACAAGTTTTTTTACATTGCTTGTTTTGTGGTCGTCGTTCAGGATTCTTTTTTCTGCGCTTTTGCCCTGGTAACTTAGAAGCCGGAAAGCTCGCAAACTATTTAACCAAATGTTTACAAAATATTACAAAGTGTTCCCACAAAAAAGCAGGCAACAGAATTTTGTTACTAAATAGTTTGAAAGATTTATTTTAGAATTCGTTTTTAGATCAAGCCAAACAAAGTTTTTTGTAAACCTTCACGCTTATTTTCTACGGGGGCCAATTAAACTAACCATATTAGTACTAACCTGGTGGCTTTTATTAAGACTTTAAAAGGTACCAGCTTATTTATAATCAACCTGGTGGCCCAATCTGAAAAGAAAAGTTTTAAAAATAGATTCCAAAAAGTTGTTAGATCTAAGACATGGTGTAAGATTTTAGGCTCTGAATCCGATCTCTTTGTTTGAGTCGGAAAGTAAAAACCAGTACGTAAATTCCGTCTCGAGAAACAAGGTTTTTCTGTATCTGGATCATGTTTGTAATGGTGTCGGGACAAAAAAAAAAAAAACAAAT
Organism: Trididemnum nubilum; assembly: GCA_963965965.1. Taxonomy (NCBI): domain Eukaryota; kingdom Metazoa; phylum Chordata; class Ascidiacea; order Aplousobranchia; family Didemnidae; genus Trididemnum; species Trididemnum nubilum. The sequence continues at coordinate 42,039,742 of OZ014469.1, read as the reverse complement.
AAAAGCTTCAGAGCCGGGGCTCACGCAGAGTCTTTGTATTTCCTTCTAGACCCACTACTGCAACTTCCGCAATTCCTTATTGCTATCGAAAGACTTTTGGTAGGAATAATGAAGAGGAAGATCAGGTTATAAAATGCAATTATGCAAAAAGGGAACGAATTACTGTCCGATTTATTTTTTGAGAATTTGCCCCCTGCCACATTGGCGAAGCCTGGGAGCAGAGGGCCCGTACTTCTAAATTGAAATGCAATATTTTTTGAGAATTTGCCCCCTGCCACATTGGTGAAGCCTGGGAGCAGAGGGTCCGTACTTCTAAATTGAAATGCAATCAATGATAAAAATGTGACTACAAATCATGTCGTTTCTTCAGTTTCACTTTCTTTCAGCATTTTCGCGTACAGCACTACACACGTGCAACCAATACTTAAATTGTACGGGGGGCGGGGGAGACGCGTCCCCCCATCGAGATTGAGCGTCCCCCCATCAAGATTGAGCGTCCCCCCATCGAGATTTAGGCGTCCCCCATCGAGATTTTAGCGCTGGTTAATGGAAGGAAAAAGTTACTGTTTTGGCCGGAAAAACCGCTGAAATTTTAGATTTCGGCGAGAAAAAGCCTTCGAATTTCGGCAAAGACCTTTTTTTTTGTTGGAAATCACCTGTTTTTGGCCGGAAAAACCGCTTGAATTTTTGATTTCGGCGAGAAAAAGCCTTCGAATTTTGGCGAAGACCTTTTTTTTGTTTTTTGTTTTTGGAGATCACTTGATTTTCACTAAAAAATTGCCTCAATCCAATTCAGTAACAATGAAAATTTGGGTCAAGTTCGTTCACGGAACGACCTTCCAAAAAATCCTGGTAAAGTGCCTGTTCTTCTCTAAGGTTCAGTTAACGCTGAAAAATCGTCCCCCCCATGCAAAATTTTGCAATTTAAGTACTGCGTACAACAATGATTAACAATAACGTAATTTTCAATTTTTGCCAACCAATTTAAATACATAACCCGGGAGAAACTAAAAGTTTTTGTCGTAAAAGTTGCAACCTCAGACCATCATGTAACCTTTTCATGAAGGTAATGCAATAACCAGGGCTGGATTCAGTATAATGCTGTAACGTCCAAGTCAAAAGGACGCGTCACAACGCGATAGGCCGATTCGGTTGAACAACCTAAGAGCTACTCTCTAGCTTGACTTAATCACCACTGCATCCAATTAAACTTACACTCGTGACTACGTTGAAGTGTGACGCTACATGGCACAGTGTCAGGGGCCCCAAGCAGAGAAGATAAGATTTTTGTAGGTCTTCACCTATATTTGGCAGGAAGATGGAGCGAAAATCTTCACAGTGTCAAGGGCCCAGCTCAATAGCATGGTTAGTAGGAAAAAGCATCTATTGCACCATTTTTCAATAACAATTTATTTTTACCTCGCCAGTTTTTACGCGACAAAATACTTAAAAATATTAGCCAGGAAAAATGCTCATTGAATAAATTATTGAATTTGAATTGAGGGGGCTGGCGCCCTGGTCGTACATGTACTTCTGCAACTGGTTATTTTCATGACAAAACAAAACTCTTTAAGTCAAATCTTCGTGTGGATTATTTTTTACTGCTGAAATATTGCAGAAGGCAATGTACCTTAATTCCTTCTACTGAGCCAAATCTCTTACTAAAGTTTAACCCCAAATTGATAGAATTCAAAAGCATTTTGGACTTAAATCACAAAAAAGATGATTGGACACATTAGTTTTTTTAATAGACTATCATGTGTTTAAAGCCTGTTTTTTTTTTCAAAAGGCTCTAAAACGTGTGAAATGTGACCCCATAGCATTAAAATAGTTAAGTTTTTTCCAAAAGATACTAAGTTATAAATCGATTAACGTTGCAAACTTCACCCGCAGATCTCTGTCTGTAATACGTTTGAGCTACACTAGTCTGCTCACACACGTCTTCCAATTTAGACTTTCTTCACTTGGTTACGTGCCAAACCAGACCACAGCTTCTGATCTTTCATTCTACGATATCAGTGTCCCAAGAAAAGTTCCTCTGTCAAAAATTTCTAATGATGTTATTGCATGTAATTTGTGGTTTACCATCACCACCCAATCAAAGATCCTGGCTACGCCTATACTATGCCGCCTATTCTCATACCACAATATCTTTGCACTTACTGAGCGATCATGTAAACTGGAAAATAAGCCTTCGGTCCAAGACCTTAGTTTGCACATTGTGTGAACAAAACAATTGATATCATTGCCACATTTAGAATTAGGTCTTGATTCACTCCACAAAATGTGATTTGTGCGGTTTAATCGAGTTTCGTTGGCTATAATTATCTGGAAAACATAAAATAAAGCTAAAAGTTTTTGTGTATACGCCATTTTACGTCATTGTTGGGTCAGGTTATTGTTGTAGTCGCATATTTATTCTTCTGTCACCGGACAGCATCAAACGATAAGTATTGGACGATTCGCACACTTTTCATTGCAACGACTTTTTCATTTCATTGCAACGATGACGTGCTTGAAAAATCGACACCTGCTTAGGAGTTTCTGGTGATCTAATGTTCTATTGGATTTCTTCAAATTCTTGTCCGCTGAATTTGCTGATTGTTCGAAGCCATCAAGTAAAAATAATCATCATTGAGCGTCTTATCCAAAAACGCAACAACGTAATCAGAGTGCGGTGGGTTACACCTACATCATGCGATCAAAGTCGTCGTAAAAAGTAAACCGATCAGTGGTCGAGTGAATAGAGCGTCTGCTACTGGAACGGTAAACTCAGGTTTGATTCCCGGTCGGGTCAAATCAAGTACTTTAAAATTGGTATTCACAGCTTCCCTGCTTGACGTTTAGCAATTAAAGAGACAGTGTGACGCCTTCGCCGTGTGCGGTAAACAGATGGTCAGGTGGCAGCTTGACTCGAAGACCAATAAGGGTCTCTTCGCTGACTCCTGGCCAAGGCAACTTCGTGAATAAAACGTAATCACAGAAAAATGACGTCTTCACTTTTTCGGACACGCTGCTGCCGACCATGTTATAACCAGTTCTGAAATTGTAGGGACTTAGCGTCCCAATCTAGAATTAGCGTACCCCCATCAAGATTTTGCGCCCTCCCATCCAAAAAAAGCTGGACCAAAAAGTGACTGGTAATCCCAATAAATCCGAAATTCCGGCCAAAAACAGCAGCAATTTGCGGTGAAGACTTTTTTTTTTTAAGAATATTTTCACTAGATTGCTGCCACATTCAAAATGCATCTGGGGCCACATAGTGTGATCTTTGAAAAAAAACAGACGTTCGTGTTTCGTGAAATTGGTATACTATGGTCTTCGTTACTAATAAAATTTCCGAATCTTCGTTTCAAAGATTTTCAGTTTCTCCCAATAGTCGAAAATATTTCACGGACAAAAAATCTTCAGCCAAAAAAGTTTTTGTTTGGCCGAAGATTTTTTTATTTGAAAATTTTTACGAAAATATTGAGATTTTTTCCGAAAAGTTTTTTGTTCGGCGGAAGATTGTATTGTACGTTACTAACATTTTTTTCTTCGGATTAAAAACTGAAAATGGCTCAAAATGTTCGTGAATTGGCCCGAATCTTCGGATAAATTCACAAATGCTCTAGACCACTTGCAAAATTTCCGAAGATTTTTATGCGGGCATTGAGGCTTGTTTCGCCGGTTGTTGGTGGGTAGTAGAGATAAAAGAGCGTGCTACACACTATTGCTTGCTTCGTGATGGTTTTGTGGTATGAGATTATGAATAAGGAGAGAAATTTTAGGATGAAGACGCTCCAATAGTTTATCAGAGAGCAAAATTAATAAAGAGTTTGCAGAATTCACCGCTTTGCATGGACCACTGTCCGTCTTTGATAGTTCTAATGTGATAAAAGTTACCGTATTTTCACCAAAAAATTTCAAATTGAGTTGAATTCAGTTTAGTTTTTTCAACTGAAACTGAATTCTCGTCTGTACAATCGATGAAATCAACGAACCACTTCCATTTTTGATCCACCATGCCTTTCGCCTTGTATGCGAAAAGCAAATAAGGTAAATAGTCATATAATTTTGACTAACTGAAAGTGAATTTACTCAGTATCCGTTTTTTTTTTCCCATAAAAAGCATATGTTCATTTTTGTCTACAATTTTATATGTTCATATCCTTACTGTCACATATTAAGCAAAAGTTTTTTGAAAACATTTTTGTGTGAAGAGGTGCGACAGCACAACTCTGGTTGGAAATAATGTGTTTTGAAAAAAAAATTTTTATCAATATGCAACAGTCCAACTTAGTACAGAAAACGACTTACAAAAAAGCGAACGCAACAACAAATACTTTCTTAAGAAGCAAAAACGCAACAAAAAAAAGAACAAAAAACGGATTCTGAGTAAATTTGCCTTAAGCTCATAAGATTCACTTTTTGAGTTAAATCTGCCACTCATTTATAATTTAATTTGCATAAATTACATAATAAAAAAATTGTAACCGCAAATGTAAATTTAACCATTTTAACCAAAATGTATCACGTGAGCAGTGCGAAAGAGATGACAATTAAGTGTTGTTTATTGGAAATAATAATCAATTATGTAATGTTTGTTACATATTTAATGACGTTTTTTATTTGTGTTTAAACACAAAAGTAAAGCAAATTGCGTTTGAGAAGACGAAAACGATGATTTTAATTTGGAAATTATGCAAGAACTCTTTGCAAAGATTTTTGAAGCTACAACTTTGTTTCGGATACTAATTGATGAATAATCGATTAGGAAGACTTTGTAATTGCTAAAAATTTGTTTCAATGAAATGTTAATCACGAAGGAAATAAGATTATAATTTTATGAAAAAAAAATATTTCAAAGTTTAAAAAAATGTTCGTTGAAATCTAATCCGAATAAAAATTTGATACCCGAATCACCTTCGAAACACGAAACAAGTCTGGGTAACGCGTTTTTCGTCTTTGAAGCGGAAGGTCTGAGGTTCAAATTTCTCACCGTTTAAATCGGACACATTGTTGCCAGCGGCTCGCCGCCGCAGCAACACATCGTCAAAACGAGATGTGCTGCCCGCAGGCGCAATGCTGCGGAGAAGGGCCTCACCAAATCGTTACGTGCTTCGGCGTAATAAAGCGAGTAGCATGAAAATTTAATTTAATGTTTGAATTCGATCTTTTTGCTTTAGGACAAAAATAAGAGCAAAAACAAAATAAAAACAAAATAAAAATATTGTCTTACCTCGAATGGGTTTGAGGGTATTGAGACTGAATCAGCATTTTTCCATTCCGTAAGGTAGGTAATTATAGAGGTTTTTGAAGATGATGATTCCGTAGAGCACGTAAACCTCCTTCCATTGACAACTGCCATCCCCTTCACGGCAATATTAGCAAAAACGAGACACAGAAAACACGTTAAGATTGGTTGAAATGCACTCATAATTTTACAAATCAAATACAGCAATAATAATTATTACAAATTTTGAAAATTGAACACTGTTATGAACGTTAAACTTTTTAATTTACTGCGGTTTAATTCACTTCGTTGTATTGAGTAAAATGGTGATTTTTCCTTGAACAGCATGAGCTTTTAAACTAAATTCTTTTTTTTGCAGTAGAAAAATAATATTTTCTTCTTTCTCTTGTGTTAATCATGCATTTCGAGTGTATCTGATAAAATACGTAATCGACTTTGAGATATTTATGCCCTTTTACTAATTTGAGTTTCCCGCCTTATTTAGATTACGTAATTTGTACTAAACCATTTTTTCTCTTTATTCTCTAGGGCCATAGTTTTTCAATTTTTCGATTTCAAATACGCATATCTCATTTGCTAAATTATTTATCATTTGGATATCAAAACGAAATGGAAAAAATTTCCAAGGGAGAAAAGCTTGTTTTCCAAACTTCCATTCTTTTGACAGAGGTTTTTGAAATACAACTTAGTTAAAAAGAAAATGTCCAAAATATTTACCACTGTTAATCTACTGCAAATTGATAACAATGAAATCGCGGTGGTAATGAAACTGCAAATTGACCAGTTCGTAGATCGTCTGGTTTGTTATCAAAAAGTTACTAGCTCGAGCTCAAGTTCCTTACTGGCAATGCGTCGCTATGTCTTTGAGCACGATACTTTACACATTGCATTTCATTGCAGCCAAGCGGTTGAGCTGTTGTGTTGCCCGCGCCTGATAAAAGATTTTCAAACTAAACCAACAAATTGGCATGGCCACTGGTCAGACCAGATGAATAGTGCCTTATTCATATGTTCGAATGCATAAATCTAAATTGCAGTAAAAATGCCCCAGATTTTTATCAATATTTTACTTTTTGCATTACGATTTTTTATGGAATTCGTATGAAATGGGCGCAAAACTAAACGCACTCCATGGCCTTTAATATCTCAAGAAACCTCTCAAAATAAATAAATAAAACCTCTCAAGAAACAGAAGCATGGTAAAATAAACAAACTAGCTTTGGATTAATCGGGTAGTCTCCACACGACAGTTCAAAACCGATTCAAATGACAATTTACTTGATTTTGCTTACATTATATTACAGTATGATTTTTGTGTGTAAACAAACACTCTAATTTAATCAAATACAATACAATCAAAATACTGCAGAACATATTATTGAGACATTTAAGTTAATTTCTTTAAACCATTGTCAATCTAGAACATAAAAATAAAATCACAGCTGACACTAAAGGGAAAATTGCAGACCCAACGAGTAAAATTGGATTTTGTGATTACAAGATTTTTGTAATACCCCACATCCTATTCTCGATGGCTCTCACCCTGCCCAAATTTGAACGGTACTAGAAGCTAAAAATCTAAAGTTTTTTGATTAATTCAGACTGATTACTAAACTTACCGTAAGTAAAAAACACATAAAGTTTTCAGCATAACTTCTCCAACTAAACTGTACTAAACAGTGGCGGAACTTGATAATTGTAATAGGACTACATTAATCAAAAAATTTTAGATTTTTTACTTTCTAGTACCGTTTAAATTTGAGCTAAGTTAGGGCTTATGAGAATAGGACGGAGGCTAGTGCAAAAACTTCACGCTTTAATAAACATATACGTATTTTCAGCGTACTGAGATAAGATTTGAACCCAGCCTTTTGTTTTATTTTGTAAACAGTGTTTATGTCAAGTCATTTAATTAGTTTTCGGCAACCGTAATTAACTTCTGTGTTTCACACTTATACGTTTGTTAGTTTTTCACTAATAAGTGCCGTAATGGATTACCAGATCACGCAGTTGTTTAGTATAGTAGAGGAAGCGTTAAGCATAGTATCAGCTTGTAGACAAGTGTTTTCGTATCTATTATTTTCCTAAGTACGAGTATTTATTTCTGTTTATTTTCAGAGTTATTAATATACTTTTTTAAAGTCTTAATAAAAGGTACAAATGTAAATTTTAATCTGCTGTTGTATTTCACGTGCCTATCCAGACAGTGCCGTAACTTCGTCATTTGGAGCCCCGGTGCAAACATCCATTATGGGGCCCCATTTTTTAGTACAAAACTATCAACTGGGCTACTTTTTACAGTACAGGGATCATTGCGTTTCTTTGGGGTTTTTCGACGACTCCGGGCTATAGAAACATTTCAATTGAGTCATTTGATATTTTGCAACATAGCAAAGAGTTATAGTAATTACTAAGTAAATCTGTGGCATAGAAATCAAAGCCGCACGCAATCTTTATGCCGATACAAAACGAAACTCAGCAGTGAAAATCTGATAGGCTACCGTAAATGTGTAACGATCAATGAATAACGAGTCAAATAAGCATGTGCAACCTATTGGGGCAAGCTGCTAAGCATAAACGATATTTCAGTCAAGTTCAGCTCAATAAAAGTGCCCTGACAATTGCCCGTAAGAGTAAGACACAGGGCTGTAATCAAGACCAAGACCGAGACCACAAAATTTTTTCGAGACCAAGACCGAGACCGAGACCAAAAAAATGACGTCATCAATAGTTTTTCCATTTTTTGAAAAAAAGTTTTTGGAGCTTATACTTGCTCATTAGTTGGTTTTATGATTACATAAATTGATTCAGATGATAAAGTGCTTTAGTTGAAGTGATGATTACTTCATCAAAACATCTAAACAACGTCATTTTATGTAGATTTTTATAAAAAAAGAAAGCCTTCAGCTAAACCTAAACCTCTTACTCAAAGCTCGAAGCCGGATCACCTTCATTTTCGTCAGGACTTACAGGTCAATAAAACTGACGCCAACTTAATGAAATAAAATCACAAAAAAATGGTTAAAAAGCTATTTGTATATTTGAAGTACCGCAATAAAGGTATAGCTACAAAAACGCAGCCAGGAGTTTCAAATAGGAGGTGGGGGGGATTTTTTAATGCGCAACTACGATTATGCGAAGAGAAGGCTTAAACAAAACAATACAATTTTTACCCGAAAAATGTTTTGTTGCAGGGTTGCAAACTCAATCGATTTTTATTTGGGTTCAAGTTTGAGTTCGGTCTATTTTAGCAAGTCCAAGTTTGAATTCAAAAATTTAAATTTTTTCGAGTTCAAGTTCGACAAAAATATCAATGGCTATACGCTATTAAATATTTGCCATTACAAAATTAATGTAACGATAAATGATAATTCATGGACTATCATAAATTGTGTTGTTTAATATTCTGTTAAAAGTAAAGATAGGTTTTTGAATTCATCAAATATGATAAACAACGTACCGTACTTTTCTGTCACGAATAAACCGCAGTATTTTCTTAAAAGCTATTTTCACAAAAACTTCACACCTTTGCGTTGTGCTAGCCTACTTAATATAAAATTTTGTTTAAAGCTTTCAATTTGAAAATTGTGTAACCGAAATTAATTTTGTTGCAACATTTAACTGCCGCGACTTATTTTATACATCGTATATCTTTTCAATCTCAAACTCATTTTTTATAATTGCTAATTTTTTGTTAAAAATTAAACTCGCTGATTTATTTCACTGAGCTGCAAAATACTAACCAAGTTTCGTACTTTTTCTACAAACTGTAGCGTAGACCATTGGTTCTCAACCTTTTTTCAAAGCGACAAAAGTTTAGTGAAAAAATCAAAGGTGTAAAATTTTAAGGCCCATATAGGCCTGTATATTCTTATGCATAGTTTAAACTAAAAGCTATGTAGAAAAAAAACTTTTTCATGATAACAAAACTGTGTTGAAAATCGTACTAAGAAGTTTTCACTGAAACGTTTATGAGTATTTGCTATGTAGCTTTCAAAATCGCTACCAATAATGTCCTTGCTTAGTCTGACGTACATGGCCTTTGACTTCTAGTCTCCACGAGCACAAAGCTTCTTCACTGCGTGAATTGTGTGCTAGTTGGTCGAGCGGTAACGCGTTCATCTTTGGAGCGGTAGGTCTGAGGTTCAAATCTTGGGCCTGTCAAATTGGACACAGTGTTGCCAACGGCTCGCCACCGCTGCGATATTTCTCCGAAAAGAGCTGTGTTGCCAAAGCGCAATGACGCGGAGATGGGTCCCGTAAACTCGTTACACGCTTCGTCGTATTACAGCGAGCATAATGAAAAATTTAATTTGAAAAAATATCGTTTACTACTTCTACACGTTTTACACCTTTGCGATCTTGAAAAGCTAAAAATTTTACTGATGGAGTTTTTCGGTACAAAAATGCATCTAGGGTTGACTACAATACGTTTATTTTATTACTGTATTGCTTTCTGCAAGTTTTTCTCTATGTAGATGCTTACAAAAAAAAAACTACCGGTACCTATAAAGTTTTAGGCGACTGGCGACCCATAGGTTGAGAATCATGGGAGTAGATAACTGTTAACGCAAAAATAGTAAAGTTTTTGCTATACAAGAGACAAATTTCTTATTACTTAATTAGCTCAAGATAAAACGTTGCGTCGTTTTTCCACGTTAATCGTTTCTTTTTTTTATACTCCTAGCTGTTTTTCCAGGTCGTTTAGGCATAAAAAGTGAAAAACATGCAGCTGTTGGGAAAAACACAATATCAATTTACAAAGCTTGATCAACAAAAATATTTCAAACAAATTTTTTAATCTCTAAGTTTTGTTTTACGAACTTGAACAGTTTTATTCAAGTTCGAAGTCAGAAAAATTATTTTTTCGATAGCGAAGTCAGCAAAAATACCGAGTTTTTTCGAGTTCAAGTTCTAGTTCGCAGCACTGTCTTGTCGCCGTGCCGAGCAAACTACTGTAACTTAATCGTATTACATCCGGAGGTTTGCCGCAATCGCAAATAGCCATTAAAATCATATTTCGCACGTTTTTAAAACTACTTAATTGCTAAAAATTAATTGCTACGATTCTTAGTTGCTAAAATCATTAAGAACTTAATAGCTAAGATTCGGAAGCCGTTCAAAAGAATTAAATTGCTCATCCATTTTAGCCCCTTTTCTTTACCTGTACAGGTCAAGACTGCTTGCATTCATGAATTAGATTTTGTGAGTGATATGACTAAAAAGAGAAGAGCTGCAGCCTACTTTGCCCTCCTGTTTGCGTCACTTGCCTTTTTACATTTAGCTTAGGTCTATACATCATGAACCAACAAATTTTACCAATTTTAAAGTAGTTGGTTTGTTCGCTGTTAACAAAGAGACAAAATATGTAGATTAGTATATCACTGTTGTCGACAATCGACCATAAAATAATAATTATGTACACAATGAATTCACTCTTTTTTGGTAAGAATCAGTAAATTTTGTTAGAATTAAGACTGGCTGTTTTTAATTTTTTGCCGATTTTCAGCTATTTGTTTTTTGATTTGTTCGTAAATTTTGAGAGCATCGACGTCAATTTTAGCGACCATGTTTGAAAAACAGTTTAAATCCCAAAGCTTTATCTACTTGAGTTGAGGCTTTTTGCTTCTTCAGCAGCGTCGTAAAATTGCGAAAGCGAAAAGGCAAACTTTTTTCAACAACTGCTTAAACGACTGCCAAAAATTTCTCACTTATTTGTGCAGTACTCTATAATCTCAAAATAGTAGCATTGTGTATATCCTTTGTCACAAAAACTTCTATCACATGGGGATTAAAAAAGTCGCAAAAACAGCTGCAATTGCTCGAATTGGGCAAGAGCTCTAACTACATTTTACTTACAAAATTTACGCTGTCTCGCTATTTTATTTTTTCTAACAAAAATTACAAAATTAGCTATTTTATTTTACTTGCAAAAATTACCTGGTCTCGAGACCAATTTTTGAGCTACGAGACCGAGACCACAATGATTCTAGACCAAGGCCGAGACCACAAAAAATTGGTCTCGAGACCGAGACTGGTCTCGAGACCTACAGCCCTGGTAAGACATAAAATAATAAAAACTACAGCACTTTGATGAAAATTGAGCAATTTACCTGCAGCAGCAGTCGCGGTGGTTTTACAGACTAAAAATTCTTCCATCTCGCTTTTGCTCTAGCAAACTGCTTGATGACTTTTCTAAAATCCAAAGTTTTAGCTCGTTCATGTTTTATAGATAACAGAGACAAACTACTAAGTCGCTCTTGTGACATGAAGCTTCGAAGAAAGTTCTTGATGAGTTTCAGTTTTGAAAAAGATCTCTCCTCTGTAGCAACTGTTACAGGTACTGTCAGATACATCATATAAGCTGTACAGACGTCAGGATAAGATGTTGCAAGCAATGCATTCTCTACAATCAAAAAAGAAGCCATTTCCTTAGCAGATTTTAAATGTGCAATCTTTTCTTTAAACGACGTTTTAATGGAAAGCATTTGGCTAGGAAACAAGGGATAGACGTTATCAACAAATTTGTAAGAAAACTTTTTTGCTTCCTCCTTAATATTAAAATGAGAAGCACTTGATAGAAAACTTGGCTCTAAAACTTGATATGCCATCACCAATGCATTCATTCCTTCCAAGCGATTAATAAGTTGACGAGAAACTACGTCCATCAATGGAAGAAAGATAGTTACGCAAAATTGCTTCACAGGATCACTTAATGCTATCTCTTCGGATAGTTCATCAAAAAATGTTTTTATTTTCTTTGTTCTCTTGTTTGAAAACTGTCTTGGCATAAACGCTATAGTGACGAAATACTGGAAGCTTCGTTCATTACCGCGTCAAAACTCGTTCTGAGTTCAGCAATGTTCTGAGCAGCTTTTTGCAAAAGTTTATGCGCAGAAATTAATTCAATTGTTATACATTGCGTAGCTTTCGAAGAAATGTTGACGATCTCCAAAATGTTACACTGGACATTGGACAACCAGCATAAACACTAAGTCAAAGTTTTCTATCTGCTTTTTTATTGCCATAGCTTCATCTCTTTCTTTAGGTTTCGTGCTGGTAAGTATTATGTGAGTCAAGCATTTCGTAATGTCAAAAAATCTTTCCTTCAACGCATAGATCGACCGGACCACCGAGTTGGATTTAAGACTTTCAATGTAGGATTTGAGGAAGAACGATCATGGATATTCTGAAGCTTTTGCCACCGCACAATGCTATGTCCGAAAAAAGTATACTCTGACTCAATCGTGTCGTAAAATTGACGGGTCTTAGTCGCCCCTTCCATAACATCTTTTAACACCAAATTTAAATTGTGCGAAGCACAATGCACATAGTAAGCATGTGGAGCAACATCTTGAATCTTCTTTTGCAAGCCGGAGTACTTCCCGCTCATCACTGCAGCCCCGTCATATCCTTGTCCGCGGCAGTTTTTTATATCAAGCCCTTTTTGCTGAATGGAATTAATTATTAGTTTGTGCAATCCGATCGCAGATGAATCTTCGACTTCGGTAAATGAGGTAAACGCTTCAATAACTTGCAATTCGCGTGGCGTTCCATCATCATGGTAAGCAATCTTGACTTAACGAAATACTTCACTTATTTGGTCTTTTTTGCTGACATCCTGCGTGGTATCAAGAATGATGGCAAAAAACGGAGCGCTTTGGAGTTCGATTTTAATATCCTGGAGGACTTGTCCAGCCAGTAATGAGATTAGTTCGTTTTGTATCGACGGACTTAGATATTTTGGAGAACATTTAGGAAGTTGTAAAAGTTTGTCTAATACACTGTCATATTTGGCGATGAGCTGAATGATAGAGAGAAAGTTGCCCTAGTTTCCGTTCGACACCTCTTCAATGGACCCACGAAAGGGTAAATTACACATTGCCAGCATCAAAGTAACATCTAATAATCTTTCCAAAACCTTTTGCCAAAAATTTGTTTTTTATAGTAAGGACACGTGCAATGTTTCTTCGATTGTCTTGTTGTTTCGCCATTGCTTGTATGCGACACATGCCTCCGCATGACTTGCGGAGGTTTTGCTACTTCGAATCTGCTGCGATAAATGACCCCAGTCATTCAAACTCGTTGTGTCTCATGGGTTTTGGTGAGAAAAAGAAGTCCCTGGACGGCTTTGAGGGGCATTTTTACACGAAAATAACCAACCGGGCTGACAATAAACACGGTCGATGCTTCGTGAATAACACAACCAAAATCTCCGTAATGTTACACCAGATTGCGTTATAAACCTGTCGTAAGAATTAAAAAATGAACGACCGGTTTGGGGTGGATCTTTTGGGAAAGGTGCTTCAGGTTGCGTCGGAACTGTCGCATTTATCGCTCTTTTGATTTCCGGGTTTGTAATAGTGGTGGGAAAGTCACTATCATTAAGACTCACTAAAGCTTCTGGATTACAACTTTTCTGTGGAACAGTTTCTGATTCTGTGCTTTGCGTTGCTGTTGTGCTTACATCTTCGTTAACCGGCTCGGCCTCCGATGTTGCCGAACTAACCTGCTCGGCCTCAGCTGTTGCCGAACTAACCTGCTCGGCCTCTGCTGTTGCCGAACTAACCCAATCGGCCTCAGGTGTTCTCGAACCACCTCTACTACGCGCAGCTTTTTTTGATGTTTCTGATTTAATGCGGCGACTCTGATGTCCTAACCACGATCTCAAGCTCCGAGAATTTCTGGCAGCCTCAGCTAGTTTCTTCTTCTTATCACGCTGTTTTTGTGCACCATTTGTAAGTTCTTTTCATAACCAGAGTTTTCTAATACAGTATTTTATGTTACTCAAAATCTAAAAAGTTTAATGAAATTTAGTCAATAAATTAGTAAAGTCTTGAAACTTCATGAGCTTTATTCATTCAGCGTCACTTTGCTGGTCTATACTCTGCCACCTGTACTAACTCGAAATGAAAACGCACGCGTGTTGCAACTGATTCTTGTGAATCGTTTATTTCGTCACAAAGTATTAATCGCAAACAATACAAAGTACGTATTACAGTAATGGCAAACAATCTAACTTTCCAAGGGGCCCCGTAAGAAGGCAACGAGTCGACTAATGGCATTACGCAAGACGCAATAAACTCAAATGCTGCGAGAAAAAATTACACGTGCAAATTAAATGAAAAAATAAGTTTTACTTAAATAAAAAAAATAGATGAAAAAAATAAGTTTTACTTTTTCAACGTAATATTTTTATTGCAGTAAGGGGGCCCCTCAAGGGTATCCAGTAGTAGTCGCACCGCCTGCACCGGTAGTAGTTACGGCCCTTGTATCCAGACATTACGTATATCATATGTCTTGTGATCACAAAATTCAATTTTACACGTTGAGAGTGCGATTTTCCCTTAAAAGTTAGCTGTGATTTTATTTTTATGTTCTAGATCAGGGCTTCCCAAACTGGGGGTCGCGACCCTCCAAAGGATCGCATAACGATCTTCAGGGGTCGCAAAGAGTATACCAATTTTTATAAGGAAGTGTAAAATTGGTATACTCTCAGCAACCCATGACTGTCGTCAAAAACTCGTACAATTCTGCAAAACGTCATTCTTAACTTGGCCGAAAATTCGACTTAAATAGGCGCTATTAAATAGTGAGACATTGCTGAACAATATATTATATCAGAAGACAGCAGATAAACTTCTCCCCATTCGTATCATATAGCACAGCTAGATGCCTATAACTTTGTTTGTTTTTTCTCTTCGGTTTACGGCATCAAAAAAACTATGCAGGCCAAATTCAATGCTTGTATATACTGTAGTCAGTATAGCGTAGCCAGGGGCGGTATACACTTAGTTCCCCTTTGGTCTGCCGAACAAAATGCAGAACAAGGAAAATACCTCGTTCCAGCACTTCTGAGACTGCCTTTTGTACTGAAATGGACTCAAAAAATAATTTAAAGCATATTTTGAAACGTTAATTTAGGGGCGGGGGCTAATTTGTCAAAAATAAAACTCTTAAATTAGAAAAAAACTTCGAAACATAGCCAAAAATCGGTATTCAAATTTGATCGTCAATCGAAAAATGCTGAACATAGGTTTCATCAAAAAAATATAAGCTCAGAAATAGGGGTAAGGGGACTATTCAGTATTAGATAATTACCTATCACTCCTATCAAACTTCCTTCCATTACCCCCTCCTAATTATATCTTTCTCCAATAAAACAAAAGTGAAATAGATTACTCTTTGAGAATTATATGGAACTACCGGTATAGGATTTTTTGATTTACCAGCTTGTAAAAAGAAAACTGAAATTCTAGCAATAGCTACCTCCCACAAAGCCCATTTATGCAACCACTATAATCGTGTTTTTGGACTGCTTACTTCTATGCCACATTTTAAAAGCATTAATTTTTATCAAAACAGGCCTAAAATTAGGTTATTTCAAAAAAATATAAAATTTTCGAGCAATGGAGGCTAGGCCCCCAGATCCCCGTAACAGCCCCCATTGCAGAATTCTGACTCAACGTCTGGCTGTAGTACCGGTAGTTTAGTAGAGGAGTAGGAGCGTAATACAATATATATTTATAGTTGAGTAGAGGTATAATCACCTTACTACTGCTGGTTAGATTCTGATTAATGGATAGCTAATTAAAAAGGTCTCACGATAACAAGCGTACTTGCAGATGATGTTGAAGCAGCGGTAAACACAAATGCAAGCAGGATGTTTGCAAATGTGTTTGCGTTTTGTAAGCATTGGGTACCAGCGTGTTGTTATTATTTTTTTCCTTTAAATAATTACTACAGATACACAACTCACAGTGTTTATTATTTTTACCGTGAAGGGTCGCAGAAATTTTTAGAGGATGAAAGGGGGTCGCAAGCAAAAAAGTTTGGGAAGCCCTGTTCTAGATTGACTATATTTAAAGAAATTAATCGAAACGTTTCAATGAATATGTTCTACAGTATTTTGGCTGTATTGTTTTGGATTAAATTATTCAAAAAGTTTATTTACCATGCTCCTAAATACTGTAAGGTTAAACTGTTGAAGTGATATTTATTGCAGTGTTGCACTTGCACACAATTCCGCGAAAAAAAATTAACTCAATCGTGTAAAAATGACGGTCTATTCCGCAAATGCAAGTAAATATTCAATTTTGAAAAAATGCCTTGTGATGTTTTTTTGAGCGCTCGTCTTCGGTTTCAAATGTAGTGATAATACTAATAGAATACGCATGTAGAGTAGGCCTCCTGCAAATTGCAGAAATGAAAAATTTTCAGAAAGTTTAGCGAAGTATTTTTATCAAAAATTGTCGTTTTCGTAAACTAATACCAAACTTTTTTTCACAACTGTGATGCAACACTTACCTCACATATCTGCTTTCCCATTAGGCTACTGTTTCATCAGCATCTGAATTCACACCTTGCCTATCCAATATTAAACTGTTAATGTTGAATTCCTATCAGACGCAATCTACTGTAGCTTTAAATGTTTGTTGCGCTTTCTTGCGTCACATGGCAATTCATCAAATTGCTTTGAATGCCTATCGTAATATTTTACTTTAGATTAATTTTGCTGCCGCACTTGAATATTTTTGGACTGCAAAACGGCACAAATATTTACTGTGTGTGTTGTCAATGCGCATGATTGCTGAAAACGACCAAAGTATTGTTTCCAATTAAAAACACACACTTTAAGTACAGCAATTTTAAAGGTCATATGAACCAGGAAATTTTTAGTTTTTGATGGCTGTTCTTAAATCTGCACAAATTTTCAGCTTTATTTGTTCCTAATTTTGTTGGCGAATGAAGTGAAGCGAATTTGTTCTTGCTTGGTTGAATCTTTTCTTTTGTCAAGTCTAATCCATAAATTTATCATTATACTCATTGTATTACGCCGAAGCTTGTAACAAATTTACAGAGCCCATCTCCGCGTCATTGCAACACAGCTCTTTTTGAAGAAATGTCACAGCGGTAGCAAGCCATTGGTAACACTGTATCCGATTTGAACTGCCCTAGACTTGAACATCAAACCTTCCGCTTCAGAGACGAACGCGTTACCGCTAGACCAACTGCAGTTACTCTGTAAATCATGGTTACCTTAGACAAACCAAAGCTGGCGATACAAAAAGACCACGAAACTTGGCTGATTGCTCAAAATGCATTGCTTAAAAAAGTGGTTGGCCGTTTTTTTCTTATTTTTTCATGCTGAAGCTTGGCAGTGCTCTTAATTTGTTCTTAAAATTCGAATTAGCCTCGTGTTCGTGTGAAATTGTTTTTGCAAAAAAAGTGCCAAAATAGAATGCTGCGCAAAATGTGTTACTGCTTAAATACATAATATGTAGTAATGTTTTGTAACGTGTGAGTTTTGCTTATACCATTAATATTTACTTATTATTCTAAGAAAAAATCATAGCATTTTTCGTTTATAATAGAAAAAGCAATAAGGTTTTAAAGCAGAAAATTTTTTGCGTTTGGCATCCTTATCCTTCGCAAATTTGGTTTTTGCATATGCTTTTGGTACGCTGAAGTGATAATTTGCGAAAAACACCATACTAAACAAAAATCAAAACTGCAAGATGAAATCGACAAATTTTTGTATTTGAACAAAATTTAACTGAAAAGAGTAATAATTGTCTGCTACAGCATGTGTTAAGTAATAACAATTTATACGTATTTACTGTATATGTAATTTATTTTGACTAAAATAATTACGTACCGGTAAAATAGATTTAGTTTAGGCAAATTTAACTACTAAAAGTGTTGAAAAGCAGGGACAAGGTACAGCGCTGGTCAAACACGCAGCAAACCTGCACTTCAAAAATATAAAACAATTGCAAAACAGAAACTCTATAGACTTTGACTGTCGAACCTTTTAAGTATCCACGGCTGCTCTACGCACTGCGCTCAACTGCAAATTTATCGTTGCCAGTGTTCCAAGAACAACAGACAAGTTTCCGCTTCCACAGTTGCTCTGAGTGCTATGAAGAGATCAAGCCACTCAATGTGATGAAAGTAACTCTCCAACGAATGTAATCGCAGTTTTTTTCACAACGTAACAAAAGCCTGTTTTGGTAATTTTTAGGGAATGATTGTGTGAAGTGAGATTCTGAAAGTTGTGCAGTTTGTGGTAGTCGTAGTAGTGCTCATTTGAGATATGTAGAGTTAAGGCCAATTCACACTGGCATTGCGATCGCGTCAGGTGACGCATTTTCAACGATCCTGAGACGTAAGCGCTACGACCAATTCACACTTAACGATTTTTCGCAATAACAACGGGTTTGCCATGAAGCGCTCAAAAAAAACTCGCGTTTAGCGACGGCGCAACGAGATAGAAATGAGTTCTACTTTGTCGTTCGTCTTAAGAGCGTTGTTTCTGCAAAACGGAAACCAGAACTTTTTCTGTTGAACAAAACGTATAGATTAATTCAGTTTATTGCTGTTTCACACAAAAGCTCTTACAATGCTCAAAAATTTAGCGAAAAAAACATTTTGGAGAAAAAGGTGAAAAGTTAGCAAAGAATTTAATTAAAATGTAGGCAAAAGTACCCAAGAAACAGTTGCGTGCCAAATTCAATGACATGCCAAAAAAAATGCTGGCAGTAATCAAACGTAAGATGTACATTTTGAAAATGTTGTTATCTGCTATTTTTTTAATACAAAAAAATTTTGTCAGCTTATGATTTTTTCCTTTGCAACAAATATTCAAATATTGTTTAATAAGACGACCAACTTTCTTGTTGCGAGTTTTTTTTTGTTTTGTTTTAGTTTTTCATAATAACCTAAGAAAAGTAAAAGTTTAAAATGAAGTATTTTTTTTTTTCGATATTCAAGTAACAAAAGCACGTACTGTAGTTTTGAAAGCAGATAAATCCCGAAAACTAAAATTTCCAAAATAAAAATTCCAAAACTCGGGTTTAGAAAAGCATACCCAAATCAGACACCCTATTTAAAACAAGCAGTCTTAACTAGAAAGAGATTTCCACACTTTTGAAACTTTTTATCGGAATTTGATTCAAAACTTCAACCACAGGGAATTTAGACTTTTACAGCTCTGTTGTTTAACGCTAGTCCATTTACAAGGATGTAAAGAAGAACAAGCTTGAGTATAGTTGGCATTCATCTCAGTCCCGCACCTCCGCTAGACAATGCTTGGCGTTTCCGATAGCAACCGACGTATCGCGCTTGGTGAGCATTGCAAGCAAAAAACTCGCCGTTCCGTCGCGTCATGCTGACATTTCAAAATCGCCTAGCGCTAAGCGAACGCGTCATGTGACGCGATCACGACGCCAGTGTATTGCCTGTCGTCAAACGTCACACTCATCAAACCTTTTCTCTGTTTGTGTTGAGCGCACAAGCTTCGTTGTGTTGAATGGTGATTAAATTGAGACCGGTTTTTCACAACTTTGAAAATACGTTTATAGAAAAAGGCTCAATTGTTTTTGATCTTGCTAAAAACTTTAGTTAAAATTTAAATCGAAATCTTCAAATTTTCCAAGTTAATACATGACTAATGGAGATACAAAGGCGATAAGATGTGGGAATTATTTATTGATTAGCAGAACACTCGATGCATTTTTAACGGAAGGAATTGAAATCACTGCTATGAATATCATTAAATCATTACATATTTTTTCTTGCTAGTGTGTCATATCAAACGTATTATGATCTGATGTATTTATTGATCATTCCAGCTCGAACTAAAAGTTTATATTTTTGTTTCCAACCCACGCATGTAATTCCAAGGACAGCTCAGCCAAAATGTCGTATCTCTAAAGACAAGAGGCCCTAACTAAAAGTCAGAAAGCGTAACAACAGGAAAAACTTAGGCATGAGGGCGATTTGGCTGGAAATTTCATGAGCTGGAAAAATTTAAAAGTGATTCCATTCGGCTTAATGAGCTAGAAAAATTACAAAAAACTTGTAGTACAAACAGCTTTAGAAATCTTTTGGACGTAATAAATTCGCCTCTATAATATGTTTTTACCAAATTGCGTGCTAGTACTTTTTCCAACGTAAAGCTACGCTTAAATTTTGGCTTTTGGCAATTTTGTTACTGTAAACAGGTAAGACAGATTAAACAGTACGAAATAAATTTTAGTTGTTTAAATCGGGCTTAAAATATAAAATCTCCCTTAAATATTTTTAACTCATGGGACATTTTTGATTTTTAATTTATTCCAAATAGTAGTTGAACAATACAATCTTAAAAGATTAATCTTTCAGTTTTAAAATTGAGTTTAATTCAATGAAATACAGTTTTGAAAATATTAATGATCACAATAAAAATTAACTTTACGCTATAATGTTTTGAACAAAAATTACCTAATTGCCGTTTCATGGTGGTGTTTGAAGTTTGAAGTTTGAATTCAACCGACTCAAAAAAGTGCTCGACAGCGAATAGGCCAGAGCGAATACGGGTGAAATACCCATGATGATCCCTGTTACGGTTGAATCAGACTGTAGGGTTTTAATTTTTTAATTTTTGACGTGTGCTGACGTTTTATGTTTGAAATTGTTGTTTTAAATATAACAAATTTTGAATGCATCATATGACACAAAGGATTTGCTTAACCCTTTCACTGCTAAACGTAAATTCACCTTCTGTGCTAAGCTTTTTTTTCGAAAAATAAGGATGCTTGAAAGACAGCAAAAAATTTGCTTTACAACGTTTTTGGAATGTTTTTTTTTGCATGTACAAGTGGAAAGTGGCTAACGGTAAAAAAAATTTTAACCATGAGTTTAAACAATTGGGTTGTCACGTGACAAGGTCACGTGACGTCGCATGAGTTTCATATAATCATAAAATATAACCAAAAAGTAACTTTTAAATTTATGGTATTTTAGGAGAGCCATATTATTTGCTGAAAATTAACGAAGTGGTACATAATGAACAAAACAAAACCCATTTGCCACAATAACAACAGCAAATATCATCAGATTAGTGAAAAAAATTGCCCCACTCATTTGTCTCAAAAATTGAAAATTTCGATATTTTAATTTTTTGCAATATGTTTTCATGAACCAGCTTTTCGTTTCTACGGTGCTTACAGTAAGCATAGGTCCTGACAGTCTGGAAAGTTTGGAATTTTGATCCCTAACTGTGGAAATTCTGCCAATTCTGGAATTTTGATCCCTAACTCGTCTTTGCACTTACACTCTAGAAAGAGCCCGGCCCCTTTGACCCCTGACAAAACCTCCAATTCTACCCCCACCACCACCACGGGTGCCTTGTCCACAAAATAGATCACCTCGAACGCGCAAACTACGTCTGTAACTGCTTAGGTCACAAGTTCGGCCACCACGTACGCGAGGGCTGCGTCTGCATATTCCTTGACCACGTACAACTCGCAGCGGTGTTGATACATCAGAGCATGGAGCAGAGTTCTTTCATTTGCAGATTCATTATCAGTAGATACATTGCAAGAATGATTGGGACTTTGTAGCTGGCGCCTCCGTCTTTTAGAATTTGGCAGCGTCTGGCCAGTATCTTGGTCCTCATCCGAATTGCTGCCCGAGAGAGTTGACATAGGTCTTACATTACCTGCATCATTACCACCTTGTTGTTCATCAGACATGGGAGATATATCCATGGGTCTCTCATTTAGCGTCAAATCAGCCGCCCCATCCAAGTGTTAATCCCGGTCACTATATTCTGACTCGTATAGTCAGCAAAAGAAAAAGAAACATTGTCATTGTCATCCTCAAAATTGTCTTCACTGTCTATATTCGCAAATATTTGCTCAGCTGCTTCCTAAGATGTAACTCGCTTGTTGAGTTGATTTCTCCAAGACATTTGGCAGTTAACTACTCCCTAAACAGTTCTATATGACCTTTATTGAATTTAAACAAAAAAAAAAGATCTGCAAGACGAATGCTAAGAGTAAGTAGGCAAAAAATTAAGACCCGGTACTACCGGGTATGCGCAGTTTATGCGTAATTATTTATATCCGGTAGTACCGGGTATACGCAGTGAAAGGGTTAAATCGAGTTCGTGGCGTCATAGCAATTACATGACGTAAGATAGTAGGTAATGATTACTTCAGAGGTCAGAGGTAACAAAAGCCGTGATAATTAATTATATTAGCATAGCTTTTGACTTTATCTAGAAGATAGCTATAGCAAACCTTTATGTATCGTTTGGATTTCTGGAAAATGCTTTCTAAGAAATTTCAGAAACGTATTAATTACTAGGAAATGCAAATTATAACAAATAAACGTTTTTTGAAAATGCAGCATTGGTCGATTTTAATTATTAATTTCAAAAACGAATTCATAATTAAATTTTACGTACTGTAATGCTATTTGACGCGATGAAGTTTGTATATTACATTGAGTGTAAGAACCATACGTGTCAGTAAACCATAGTGATGATCTGTTTTTTTCATTTCATTATAACGCTATACTGTACTTCAGGTTTTAGTGTTGATTTCCAAGAACTGTAAAAGCTTGATGAATAATTCAAAGCATGCATAAAGTGTAATCGTTGGAGGCGGAAGATCCTTTTCCAAAGTCCCAAAACTGTTGCAAATCAATCAAAAAAAGCTTTAACTCATAAATGAGATTTTTGAAAACGCTTTTACACAAACATATGTGATCAAATCTTTGTCATAACCGGAAGTTGGTCGATCGGTAACGGGCTCATTTCTGAAGCGGAAGGCCTGAGATTCAAATCTCGGGTAAGTCAAATCAGACACAGTGTCGCCAACGGTTCGCCATCGCTACAGAATTTCTTCAAAAAAAAGTTGTGTTGCTCAGGTGCAATAATGCGGAGATCGGCCCCGCCTACTCGCTACACGGTTTCGTCTTATCAAACATTTGATTTGATTAATGTTTGTTACAGTTGCTGCATTAGGCCAAAGCGTTTATTATGAGTTTACAGAGCCCATTGTTGCCTCACTGGCCTAGAATAAAGATTAAAAAAAAACTAGTAAATAAATAATTTACTCAATTTTTGAAAGCTTTGAAGTCTAGATAATGCTTGAACATTGAGAAGCACTAATTGCAACTTTAAGAAATTTCGTATATCATTTCCCCATGGAATAAAAATAAACTGTTTTTGACAAAAAAATAAAATAAAATAAACACCAAACAAAGCAAACAAAACTTTACTACTATGGGTTAAAAGTTAAGAACTGCCGGCCTCCTCCCCAAAACAAGTAAAGACAACAAACTTTTGCTTTGGTTGTGTTGAGACTTCAAATCTCTAAAAAATTAATCACTAGTTTTTCTAACTTCTCATTCTAGACCAAATGGCTTCTAAAACCCTACATGTATAAATTCACTTTAAATTATGCAGATAACTGAAACATCATTGCCGTAACAAAAGCGTTTAAATGTGAAAAGTTTTTCTACCTTACCCTGTAATTATGTCTCTAAAATGCAATGCAAATTTTGCATTTACCAAAGAACAGTTCATGAAATTGAAAAAAACAAAAACGAATTAATCACTAGTTTTTCTAATTTATCATTTTATCAATGGCACTTAAATTACCATGTAAGTTTACACCAAACATGTGGATAACTAAATGAGCATTGCCATGACAAAAGCATTTACCTCACCATGTGTTTATGCCTTTATACTATTAGCACATATGTTAGATTTATATGGAGCAATTAAATAAAATTGCGAACAATTTTTTATAAAAATCCCCGAAAACAAATATATACAATCAGGGCTTGCGAGAGGGAGTTCAGGGGGTACATCGTACCCGGGCCCGAGCCTTGGGGGGCCAGCCTATATCAGTCAGCCTATTCAGTACTGGTAATTAATTGCTATTTTTGCTTCACAGCCTTTAGGGCATCCAATAGTGGCCGATTTGATTAAAAAAAGAGGAAAATGTATCAAAAGCAATAAACACTTGCACGGAAATTAACGTTTTGTTACATTTTTTTGACTTGAGAGCCCTAATTCTTCGGTATAACAATGTACGAAGGCCCACATTATCAGAGATCCAAAAGCATTTTGACCTCCTAGAGCGGAGTCAAAGTTGACATACTACATTACTATCGTTAAGTGACTCACTCTATAGGTATGAGTTTAATAGGTATTTGGGTTTGCGAAGTCTATGATTGCAGATGACTTCTCAAAACTTTTATCAGTAAAATAGTTAGATTTGCAGTATTAAAGTGATTATATTGTATAATTTGGTGTCAATGTCATCATCCCCACATCATATACATTCTTTCATGGGTATATCACGTTTTCTGCTTGTCAGTTTAACCAAGTTTGGTGCTGGGATTTTGATCAAATGCTGTATTTTACCTTCGAGAAACATAAAAAGTGCTAAAGCTTTTGGGGCTCCGCCACGGACCCCGCTGGGGGAGCTCACAGCACTTCCCCAAACCCACTAGCTGGATTTAAACCAATTTTATGTCTAGTTGTGTTTTTCATAGGTCCTAACTGTATGCGAATATCGTTATCACCTCGCTTTTAAATGAAGATCTACACCAATCCGACAAAAAATGATTTAACTACATGGGCCATGACAAGGCTTGGGGGCCCAATAAGATTTAAGGGCCCGATATCGACCTTCGTACCCCCAGAAAAAATTTCTCTCTGAGGCCCTATATACAATTAACTGACAATTAATACGGAATTGCAGTAGTAACGCTCTAAAAGGTGAGTTGTTGTTGTTGTTGTGGCGCATATTTATCCTCCTGTCACCGGACAGCGTCAGACGCTAACTTGTTGGACGATCCGTACACTTTTCATTACCAGGACTACTTCGTGATTGGAGGAATCCGCACCTGCTTAGGAATTTCCGATGATCCAATGTTCCTGTGGATTTCTTCGAATTCTTGTCCACTAAATTTGCTGCTTGTTCGAAGCCACCAAGCAGAGATAATCATCGTAAAGCTTCTTATCCAAGGACGCAACAGCGTGACTAGGGTGCGGGTTGAACCCAAATCATTCGATCAGGGTCGTCGTAAAAACGACGCCTTTACCTATTCGGCCACGCTGCCGACTAATAGGTAAACTAATAGTTGTTAATGGAACACCAAAATATAACTTCAACGACTAATAGTTGCATAATGGAACACCAAAATATAAGTTTACCTATTTTATTATGAGCTGCATGTAAGGTTTTTGTAGTTCGTACACTGTTTTTGTTTTTGTTGATGCGTGTGTGTGTTAAGTTAGTTTTGTGCATCAATAAAAATAATCTTACAGAAAGCAATCACATAAAAGATAATAATTAATGAAGTACTTAAAATTTTCGTTTGTTGAACAGAAAACATTTTTACAATACTTCGCTTTTTTGTACGAATTGTTTTTATTCAAAATGTTGTTTGAATTTATTAGCAAATTTGCATTTATAAATAATAAACATCGCACATTCCTAATTACAAGCAATACAAGCAATTCATTAAATTAAAACTGCAAACAATTTATGACCTGTGCTAATGAAATGCTTTGTAGCATCTTTACCGTTATTGTTTTTTTACTTATTGTGCTTTTGCGAGTGCGTGTGTGTGTTAAATTAGTTTTGTGCATCAATAAAGAAATCCACGGACTTATGCTAATATTTAGAAGTCCGTGAGAAATCTTACAAAAACCAATTAAATAAAAACAAATAACTAATGATGTTTTGAAATCTTTTGTTCGTTTAGCAGAAAACCATTTCACAATTTATTAAGAACAATGTACTAAGAAAATTAATAATAAGCTATAGACAGTATACAGAGTCTTATAGGCACAATCAAACCTATGATTAACAGCCTAAGACATACTGTTTCGGAATCGACATTCGTCTTTTATTCCTCGTCAGTATAGCTAGGACTACAGGTATGAACATGAGCGTAGAAAGGCAAAAAATTGCAAATTAACCAGATCATTACACAATTTTTTTTTCCCCAAAAATATAAAGTAACCACAATACTACAAGAGATAATTCTAATAGTTCAATGCAAAATAAATTCCAATAGCATGCCTTGGACAGCTGTTTCGCCCAATCTCAGGGCTCATCAGTAAGGCTAGCTAGGCCAAAAAGGACAAATATCACCAGTGATAAAAATCTTCAAGACAAGCATCTTTACCAATTTACCAATCAATGAATAAATCTTTACCGATTACGTTTGTTATAAAAAAAAATCTTTACCCATCATTCAGTCAATTTTAGCCAAAATAGATAAATCTTAGCTGAAAAATCCTTACTCAATAAAACTAGAGCTATTAATTAAATCTTTACCGAATGAAGCTATGCAATAAATCAAATCGTTACCGACTAAAGTACAAATCTATCGCAAAAGAGCGATAGCCTAGCTAACAAAATAAATGAACCTTGACCGAAAAATTTTACCCAAAAAAACTAAAGCTATTAATTAAACTATTACCGAATGAAGCTATTGCTATAAATTAGATCTTTACCGACTAAAGCACAAATCTTACCTTACATCTCTCAGAAGAACGATAGGCTAGCTAACTCTCTACTCTCCTCATAGCTCGCCTTAAATGGCTACGTCTCCAGTAGGCTGAAAGGCTCAAAACTAGTGCCAAAATTCAGACTAGAGCTAAACTAGGCTAACAATCTTTAGAAATGAAACGCTATCAATACCCTCTGCTCTCCTCGTAGATCGCCTAAAATGGCTACGTCTCCAACAGGGCCGAGACGGATCTAAACTAGAACCAGTGACTCGCAGTAGTATGTACAGTGACTCAACAATGACAATTTATTAAGAACAATGTACTAAGAAAATTAATAATAAGCTATAGACAGTATACAGAGTCTTATAGGCACAATCAAACCTATGATTAACAGCCTAAGACATACTGTTTCGGAATCGACATTCGTCTTTTATTCCTCGTCAGTATAGCTAGGACTACAGGTATGAACATGAGCGTAGAAAGGCAAAAAATTGCAAATTAACCAGATCATTACACAATTTTTTTTTCCCCAAAAATATAAAGTAACCACAATACTACAAGAGATAATTTTAATAGTTCAATGCAAAATATCAGAAAACGTGATATACCCATGAAAGAATGTATATGATGTGGGGATGATGACATTGACACCAAATTATACAATATAATCACTTTAATACTGCAAATCTAACTATTTTACTGATAAAAGTTTTGAGAAGTCATCTGCAATCATAGACTTCGCAAACCCAAATACCTATTAAACTCATACCTATAGAGTGAGTCACTTAACGATAGTAGTGTAGTATGTATGTATATTTTGTCGGATTGGTGTAGATCTTCATTTAAAAGCGAGGTGATAACGATATTCGCATACAGTTAGGACCTATGAAAAACACAACTAGACATAAAATTGGTTTAAATCCAGCTAGTGGGTTTGGGGAATTTTGCATTGAACTTGCATTATTTGCATTATTTTTGCAATAAATTTGCATTATTTTGCATTGAACTATTAGAATTATCTCTTGTAGTATTGTGGTTACTTTATATTTTTGGGGAAAAAAAAATTGTGTAATGATCTGGTTAATTTGCAATTTTTTGCCTTTCTACGCTCATGTTCATACCTGTAGTCCTAGCTATGCTGACGAGGAATAAAAGACGAATGTCGATTCCGAAACAGTGTGTCTTAGGCTGTTAATCATAGGTTTGATTGTGCCTATAAGACTCTGTATACTGTCTATAGCTCATTTCACAATGTTTTGCTTTTTGTGCGAATTGTTTTTGTCTAAAAATTATGATATTTGGATTTGTAAGTAATACACCTCGCACATTCTTAATAATAAGCAGTACAAGCAATTCATTAAATTAAAACTGCAAATAATTATGAGCTGAGCTAATGAAATGTTTTTGTAACATCTTCACCGTTTCTTGTTTTTATTTTTTGTGAGTGTGTGTGTGTGCTTTTGTGAGTGTGTGTGCTTTTGTGAGTGCGTGTGTGTGCTGACTGTTGAGTTATTGCTATGTAACATTAAAAAAAATGATGATCTTTTGTGAAATATTACTTAATAGCATTTACTGGCTTTTTTTTGGTTTAGTTATAAAACTATTTTTGTTTCTGTTTTGCTTCGTGTTTATACTATAAGATTTAATTAATGAAAACTATCGACTCCCATTTCTAAATAATGAGTCATTATAACCCAAGAGACTATTTTATGAGAAATTTTGATCGTTTTTTTTTATTAACTTTGACACGAATCTAACCCTAACTAAAATTCCTACTTTAAAACTAATCTCAAATCTAATCCTAACCCAAACTCGTAATAACGCACTAATCTTACTCCTTAAAAAAAAACATGAAATGTTAGCGGATAAATACTTCCAATTTTTGTTTCGTTCTCTGCAGAACTTTAAAATTTTCAATAAAATAATCAATCCCGACAAAAAAACGTTTTGCTAAATGCGCAACAACAAATAATTTAAGGACCAAAAACAATCGTTTTACTTTAATGCGAAAAGCCAACTCGGAAAATTGCTTGCATCGGTTTCCGTTAATAATATTTTCTATTTTGCACTTATTTATTGTTGGCTTGTGTAACAACATTGGGAAAATGTTCAAGTGCATGGTAGAATATAATCAAACTACCGTAATAAACAATCATTCTCTACAGAGAATGCGTCTTGGCTAAGAGCAAATTTAAATAGCATTTTGCACTAACGCAAATCGATGCACGTGATTGCCAAAGGCTTCAAAACATGAATATTTGAGTAATTTAGTTCAGCTCGTATTCTAAGCACCTGAGCCAAATTAACAGGATTTATCGGACTTAATTTTCACTAAACAGGAAAACTAGGCTTTTGCAATGTTGTGTCATGGCGAAAACGGGTTTAACACCACAAAGACTACTGTGCGTAATCTCTATCAGTGGTTCTCACCCTGGGGCTCAACTGCTTACTTTAGCATGCCATATTTTGCTTTTACTCGGGGTACTGCAAGCTATTTTACATTAATAACTAGAGCGACAAATTCGATAATATTGGGTAAAATCATTGTATTGGAGGTCAAAAAACTTTGTGAAAATTTGCTTTGATAGTTGAAAGAATTTATGAGCGTGAGCATTGTTTCAAAATGGCTTCAAATTGAATATTTTTGCGAAAGATACTTTAAAAATTGCCCACCCGCTAAGAGACCTTGTTTTGATTGTTTTGATAAAATTAGTTTAGGTTGCAATGCCATTGTACTAATCTCAAATTTACTTTTTCGGATATTTCTTAATTCTTATTTTGAAACTCATATTTCAATTCTGTGCCACTTTAAGTAGTATAAATTTCCTCGTGACGTTTGATTATTGTTACTATTCTTTTTTGGGGTTTCAAACCTTTCCTTGAAATTGAATTCAATTAATGCGAACGTTTTAGGTTTATTGGTTGTTGCCGCAAAATTGATTAGTTTGTTTGCAGGGCCCCGAAAGCTTAAAGTGGTTGAGAACAATGGGTATAAATGCTGTTATAGCATAATATTACTTCGTGTGTAATACTAAATTTTATGCGGCAAAAGATAAACGTGAAAAGAAAGTTTTGACAGTTTTAATACAAATATATATTTCTACCACAAAATATTAAATTTTGACAAATTTCCACCATTTATTATGAAAATAAACCACACGTGACAATTTTAGATAAAATTGTGAAAACAATAATACGTTTTTGTCGGCTTCCGTCAAGAGTTAGTATTACAGCATTTACCATTTCCGAAAACATTACTTCTTATCAAAAAATAAAAACCTATCAAACTATACATAATTTATTAAAAAACTGCCAACTAATCCGATCGTCCGAAAAAGGTCTTGAAGAATTTACAGGTGAGAAATAACTATAACCCTTTCTTTATCAAAATATGTATCTCAATAAAGTTAATTGCTCAGAAAATTGTAAAACCAATATGTTTTTGTCGGCTTTTATCACGAGGTAGTAACAGCATTTAGGATTTGCGAAAACAGTGAAGTTTGACCAAAATGACAGTGCAAAAAATTGACTTTTGTTCAAATTATACTTGATGCATGCTTTCTTTCCAGTGCTAGGTTCTTAAAGCGCGTTTACACTAGATGCGAAGCAACGCCAAGCGAAGGTTAGCAACCATCGCGAGAGGTCGCTTACATCACTTGCTCAAAATACGCCAATACTTCATTAGCATTTTTGTCTAAGTGAAGCTAAACAACCGCTTGCGAAGTTTGCGACCGGCTGCAATGTAATCGTTTTGCATGCTTCTGTCCTAAAGGCTACCAGCGCGGAATCCTAGGGAAGAGCCACCAGAACGGTGACTACTTAATACAAGCAAAGCAAAAAAGTTGTCTTACCACTGAATTCGAACCCGCAGCCTTTAGATTACCGGTTCATTGTTCTGCCACTCGAGCTAGAGAAGACCTTTTCTAGCATGCTTAATTTTGGCTATTTAAACCCAGCAACTTGCTTGTACTATGATTTTGATAATAAGTCAATTATGATGTTTTTGACGTTTGCAAGCCAGAGTTTTAATATTTAATCGTTTTGCGTGCTTCTGGCCTAACAGCTACCAGCGCGGAAGCCTAGGAAACAGGGGTGCCAAAACCCTGGGGGAACATATCCCTTCCAATAATTTGACTGTATCCCCCCCAATAATTTGAGTATGGTGTTCATCTGCGTCTTCTTCAATAATTTGACTCTGCTGGTGAGCATCAGAGCGCAGGTTTCCACCTGAACTCTGGGAAAAAAGCCTTCCATGTTTGGTGAAGATCTTTTTTTTTCTTTCGTCTTCACCTGAAATCGGGAAAAAAAGTTTCCCATTTTTGGTGAAGACCTTTTCTTTAGTCACTTAATTTACTCACCTGAAAAAATCGTGGTCGAGGTTCATTCCCCTAATGTTGAAAACAGGGCAAAATTGGGGTAAAATTGTAAATTACCCCCCCCCCCCCAAATGCTCAACGAAGATTGCAAAGTATAGCCCTACTACAAATTACAGAAATGGTGATTTTTCAAAAACTTTAGCGGAAGCATTTTTATTCAAAATTTCGTTTTCGTAAACTAATATCAAATTGTTGATGTTGAATTCCTACCATCAGACGAGATTTACTTTGACTTCAAATGTTTCTTGAGCTTTCTTGCTTCACATGGCAATTCATGAAATTGCTTTAAGTGCCTATCGTAATATCGTAGTATGGATGGCATTTTTAAAGGTATTTTTAAAGGTCATAAGAACCAGAAAATTTTGAGTTTTAGATGGCTGTTTTTAAATCTGCACAAATTTTCAGCTTTATTTGTTCCTAATTTTGTTGGCGAATGAAGTGAAGCAAATTTGTTCTTGCTTGGCTGAATGTAATTGTCCTTTGTCAAATCCAATCCATAAATCTGTCATTATACTCATTGTATTACGGCAAAGCTTGTAACGAGTTTAGAGGGCCCGTCTGCTGTGTCATTGCAATTTGTTCTTGCTTGGCTGAATGTAATTGTCCTTTGTCAAATCCAATCCATAAATCTGTCATTACACTCATTGTATTACGGCAAAGCTTGTAACAAGTTTAGAGGGCCCGTCTCTGTTTCATTGCAACACAGCTCTTTTTGAAAAAATGTCACAGCGGTGAGAAGCCATTAGTAATACTGTGTCCGATTTGACCAGCCCTAGGTTTGAACCTCAGACCTTCCGCTTCAGAGACGAACACGCTACCGCTCGGCCAACTGTTGTTATGTTGTAAATCATGGTTACCGTTAGACAAACCAACACTGGCGATGTAAAAAGACCACGAAATTTGGCGGAATGCTTAAAAATGCATTGTAGTTGTGGCCCGTTTTTTTTTTTATTTTTTCATGCTGAAGCTTGGCAGTGTTCTTAATTTGTTCTTAAAATTCAAATTAATCTCGTGTTCTTATATAATTGTTTTTGCAAAAAATTTTGTCAAAATAGAATGCTACGCAAATTGTGGTACTGTGTGTCAATATATAATATGTACTGATATTTTGAAACGTGTGAGTTTTGCTTATACCATTAATATTTGTTTGTTATTTCAAGAAAAATTCATAATATTTTTAGTTTATCATTTGAAAGGTAATAGGGTTTTATAGCAAACAATTATTTGTGTTTGGCATCACTATTCTACGCACACTTTGGTTTTTGCATATGCATTTGGTGCGCTATGATGATAATTTGCGACAAGCAACATAATAAACAAAAAACAAAAAACTGCAAGATGAAATTAACAAGTTTTTGTATTTGAACAAAATTTAACGGAAGAAGTAATAATTGCCGGTTACAGCATGTGTTAAGTAATAACAATTTATACGTATTTACTGTATATGTAATTTATTTTGACCAAAATAATTTACGTAAATATAACATGGATTTAGTTTAGGCGAATTCAACAACTAAAAGTGTTGAAAAGCAGTGGCAAGTTAGAGCGTTTGTCAAATACGCAGCAAACTTACACTTCAAAAATATAAAACAATTGCAAAACAGAAACCCTACAGACTTTGATTGTTGACACTTGTAAGGTATCTACGGCTGCTCTAAGCACTGCACCAAACTGAACATTTATGGTTGCCAGTGTTCCAAGTACTGCAGACGAGTTTCCGCATCCACAGTTGCCCTGAGTGCTGGAGAGATCAAGCCACTTAATGTGGCGAAATTAAGTAACTCTCCAACGAATGTAATTGCTGTTCCTTTCGCAACGTAGCAAAAGCCTGTTTTAGTAAACTTTTTGAAATGATTGTGCGGAGTGAGATTCTAAAAGTTGTGGAGTTTGTGGGAGTGGTAGTAGTAGTGCCCAAATGTTATCATTAATGCACTTAAATGACATATGTTCCCTCGTTGGATATTTTTATATTGTGGTACTTAAGTTTATGTTTTGAGATATGTACAGTACAGAACATTGCCTGCCGTCATACGTCACGCTCGTCAAACCTTTTCTCTGTTTACGTTGTGCGCACGAGCTTCATTGTGTTGAATGGTGATGAAATTGAAAGCGGTTTTTTACAAGTTTGAAAATACGTATATAAAGAAAGATTCAATTGTTTTTGATCTTGCTAAAAACATTACTTAAATTTTAGATCGAAATGCTGCTTTAAATTTTCCAATAAATGCATGACTAATGGAGATGCAAAGGCAATAAGATGTGGGAATTATTTATTGATTAATAGAACACTTGTACCTAATATCAAATATTTTTTCAAAAAGACTTTAACTAACTAGTGAACTTTATTTTAACTTTTGCGTCAGTATGCTGTTGTTGTTTTTTTCAATATTTTTGTTTTCTTTTTTTGCAAAAAATACAATACCTTATTGATTTTGCTTTAATTTCTGAAATTATGATATACAAAAATATTAAACGTGTTGTTTGTAAAAAAATCTGAGTTTAAAAACTGTACCGATATGGGTGGGGCCCAATAGTCAGGCACAGTTGATTTACGCCGCAATTGATCTACACTGCAATTGATTGATCTAAGGCACAAATGATCGACGTCATTTCGGCATTAATTTGTGCAAATATACTTCGCCTTCAGCATTGTAAATGCTCAAATTTTAGTTTTAGATTTGTAATCCGGATTACAGTAAATATCAAAAGAAGTTTCTTCTTTAACTGTGCGTGCTGCAATGTATTTTTCAACAGCGATTGTTGTCAAATGAAGCCTAATTATGCACTAACTCAGCAATAATTATTATTGCGAGCTAATCCTTGCGTTTATTTCAACCAAACCGCGATTTTCATTGAATTACATAATAATAGCAAGAACTGATTATATTTGGTGATGACACTCTTGAAGACCTCATGTAAATAGTAAAGCTCTCGTTATGTTTTTCAATTCAAATCAAATCTTTCATTAAACTCGCTGTTCTACGCTTAAGCGTGTGACGAGTTTGCGGGATACATACACAGGTTTTTTCGAAAAACCGTCGCAGCAACAACGAATCGTGGGTAGCACTGTGTCTGATTCCGTGCAAATGGTTGCAATTAGAAGCGGGTAACAAAATTTTGTTTTTTGTTCAACATAACTTTGCAATTTTTATTTAAAAAGGTTAGTTCAGTTAAGAATTCCTTTTACAGTAAAAGCAGCTTTGCATTTTTGGATTTAGCAGTCAGCTAAGCCTTTTTTCCAGTTATTAGCTTTGACTAAAAACGCTGAGCAGTTTGAG
The DNA here is from genome assembly GCA_963965965.1 of Trididemnum nubilum. Lineage (NCBI taxonomy): Eukaryota > Metazoa > Chordata > Ascidiacea > Aplousobranchia > Didemnidae > Trididemnum > Trididemnum nubilum. The sequence continues at coordinate 42,005,545 of OZ014469.1, read as the reverse complement.
GAAAAGATTATTTGGTTATTTTTTTGGTTGGGAAATTGCAGCAAAAAATGCTAATATCAAATTAGTTAATTCTAACTAATTTTTCTAAATTTTTACTTGATAAAAAAGAGTAGGTCACGCTTTTGGTTTGAGCAAAAAAATTGCAGCTGTAGTAATTAAAATTATTTTAACCGTTACACTCTTTTTTTTTTTTAAACTGAGTTTCACTGCACGTCTGCTGCATTCTAGACATGACTGTCGGCAAAAGGTTATTCCTGGCCAGATTTCCTATCACGCCATTTTGATTACGAGCTGCGTTTTCAATCTATTTAAAATGGCGTCAATTCGAAACTAACTGCAATGAGATCATTGTTAACGAAAGTTGTACGACAAAGAGCAGAATAATGTGAAAAATGTTGAGCTTAAATATCATTCCAATCAAAAACAACTAGGGCTTCTTAATTTCATTTTTTTAGTTGTTGCGCAAAAGACGCACAATGCACACAAAATACACTCTTTTTAGCGGGTAGTTTCAAAAAGTTTTCGATGCAAGAAAATTAGTGCAAAATCATGCTAGTCCACGTTTTTTGAGTTGTTTTCCTACTGGTAAAGAAAACAGATAGCGAAATCAAAAATCTGAACTAAACATGCATTTCTTAATTAGTCTCCCAAGTTTTAACCAAATTAAAGCAGGTAAAATTTTAAATTGTTTCCTTTTTTTCTTATGAGTAAAATTAAAGGTTATACGCTGCAATTATTTTTTGTTTTGGCAAGTCAACAATCTCTTGTCTTTAAAAAGAAATTTTTAAAAGTTTGTAAACGAGTTTTAAAAGGTATGTAAGTTTAAAATTGTCCTGATTTAGTCATTCTGGTTAAATTCTGCTTTCCTTTCAAAAGATTTAAAAAGATTTTAAAGTCTATAAAGCCATAATAAATTTTTTTCACAACTGTGAGGTAGCACTTCTTCACACACCTCACAGTTGTGGAAACAAGTTTAAGTTCCAAATCTGCTACTATAAATTTTTAACAAATTTGAGCTATATAAGATATTACACTTTTGTAATTGTAAGAAATACAGTAGAGAGCTCATTTTCGAAGTGGCACCACGTGCAAACTTAAAGTTCTAAACTGGCCTACTGTAGTTCAGTTAGGAACCAGGCTTGAACCCAAAAATATGAATTGAAGCCTAACCGAGCCCAAAAAAGCACGAAGTTTAAGTTTGAAAAACGTGTTCGGTTTATTTATTTTTTTCCTTCACATAACTTTAGTCTGTTGTTACCAAATAGAACAAACGGATTGTGATGCCATGCAATAATAAAAATTGAGTGCTAATAATAATCGCATTGACGATGCTTAAGTGGAGTATTCATTCAATGTTGCAAATTTAAATTTTATTATTGCTGTTGTTCTTAGACTAGAAAAATTGAGTGCTAAGTATTGGCATTAAGCAAGGCCAGGAAAATTGATTGATAAATATTGGTATTAGGCTAAGAAAATGGATGAATAAATGTTACTGCAGCATAGCGCTAGGTTAGGAAAATTGATGCTAAAGGTTAGCATTAAAATGGTTAGTATTAGACTAGAAAAATGATTGATAAATGCTAGCATTATAGGCTAGAAAAATTGATGGATATTAGGCTAGCAAACTGAATGGATATTAGGCTAGGAAATTGATTGATAAAGGTTAGCATTCGACTAGGAAAATTGATTGATGAATGTAAGCATTGGTATAAGAAGGTTAATTTATTGGATGTTGGCATTAGACTTGGAAAATTAATTGATGAATGTTCGCAGTAGACTAGGAAAATTGATTGATAAATGTTACCGTAGCATTATGCTAGGCAAGGAAAATTGGCGGATAAAGGTTAGCATTAAACTAGGATAATTGATTGATGAATGTTAGTATTAGATTAGGAAATTCATTGACAAATGTAAGCATCAAGCTTGGAAAGTTGATTGATAATATTTAATGGTGGGCAAGTTAATGCAAAACGTTAGCTTCGTTAACCACTAGTCCGTTAACAAACTTCACACCTCCGTTAACGTTAATCCGTTATTTTCAGCTTTAATTACGGAAGTTAATAAAGTCCGTTAATCCGTTAACATTTTGCGTGTGATTTACATTTCTTTTTATTCACTCGCTTCTACAACACGTATTGACGCTGTTGAGCTGATTGTGAGGAAATAATTATTGCTCTGGTAGTCTTTTTGTGTTTTGGAAGTTACATTTTATAGTCTAATCTAATTTCAAGATAAAAATAAGTTCAAATGCACAACGAAGCTACAAGATATTAACGATAAAGAACTTAACGGAAGTTACTTTAGTCCGTTAACAGCACTTAACGGAAGTTAATTTAGTCCGTTAACATGAAAAAAAGTTTTTAACGGATTAACGAGTTAATGAAAAAGTTAGCTTCGTTATTAACGGATTAACGATTAACGGACTTGTGCCCACCTTTGATAATATTACATTAGAGTAAGAAAACTGATTAATATTACCATTATTAGACTAGGAAAATTGTTTGATAAAGTTAGCGGTGGAGTAGGAAAAATAACTGATAAATGTCACCATTAGACAAGAAAAATTAATTGTAAGCATTGGCATAAGAAGGTAAATTATTGGCTGTTGGCATTAGACTAAGTAAATTGATGTATAAATATTAGCATTAGGCTAGGAAATTTGATTGACAACTGTTAGCTCTTAACTGGAAAAATTAATTGATGAACGCTAGCATTAGGCTAAGAAAATTGATTGACAATAGTTAACACTTGACTAGGAAAATTGATTATAAAAATGTTAGAAGTAGACTAGGAAAATTAATTGATGAATTTAAGCACTGGTATAGGAAGGTTGATTATTAGGGTGGATCGAAAATGACCGATCCCCTCTTTTATTGGAGTTTCACCTGAGCCGGGGTCAGGAAAATTGCTACATGATGTAAAAACACTATATTTAAAATTTTACGCATTTTTATTGAGGTCTTCAGGTGCCGCCGGAAGTTCAAAATTTGGAAAAGTGCCGAAAATTTACTAAAAAGCTAACTTTTTAAAACCTATTTATTTTTAAGATCCTCCTCGAAATAATTCACAGCCGGGTGTTTATTTTTTAGCTGACATCTAAAACTTAGCATAGAGCTTGAAACATTGTCCGAATGCGATTGGCTTGAGGTGCCGCCACAGCCGCATACTTGGCGAATTTTTTAGTAAAAATGACGTCATTTCTCATGTACGCTGCTCTCGTTGTTGCATTAATAAGCGCTTTATGACGTCATAACGTAGAAGCAAAGGGTCCAAAGATTGGTCAAAGTTTGTTATTTTAGCACGAGGTTGCGTTGTTTAAGAAGTAAGTTCGTATTTATTACATACAGTTTGAGTAAAAATTAACTTCTGTCAACCAAGGGCAAGGCCGTGAATAATTTGGAGATATAGAAAATGAGTAAAAATAAAAAGAAGGGTCCTGTTAATACAAGAAAGCATTCAAAATGTCCGATATTTGGTGATCCACGTGACTTCAGCAAAAATCAATTACCAAATTATGACGAAGTTCTGAAATGCTATCTATTTGTAAGAAATGAAATGAAAAATAATAATGGGAAAGATTATCCCGTGTCGGTCATTGCGTCAGAAGTGGCTGAAAAAGTCCAAGCAATTTACAAACGAGCCTCAATACCATGTGTTACAAAAAAGAGGATGATAGCTAAAGTAAAAGAATACCATCAAACATTTCGAAGCATTATGAAAAGTTATCAATCCAAGAAAAATTCAGCTGCTTTTCAAACCAAATTGGAAAAGTTTAAAGATAAAAGCAAAAAACTGTTTGATTTCGCTTCATGTAAATGTAAAGATATCGAAAATTGCAATTGTTCTAAGGAGTTTAAAATCCCGGTTGTGGAAAGAGGTTTCATGAAAGATCAAAGAACTGATCGCAAAATGTATATTGGGAATTGTGATTTAAGAACAACAAAATTACTGAGAAAACGTTCTTTGCGGCGTGAAGGTCATCTTAATTTAGCTCAAAAAACTGTAGAAAGAAGACAAGAACTACCGGATTTTATTAAAGAGACAGTGCTAGGTTTCTCTGATTCTGATGAAGACTCTTCTGAGCCAGATTTTGTTCTCACAGGTCACAAACGTAAATCATTTGAAGCAGTTCTCAAGTCTCCTCAAAATTCCAAACGACCTAAACTTTTAAATTTAGTGTAAGCATGTGAGAGAACTGGAGTCTCTGACAGATCTGCCGCGATGATTTCTTCTTCAGTGCTACAGGACTACGGCATTATATCTGCCGACTCTTTCGAGGATGTGATAGATAGAAACAAAATTAAAAGAAGCAAAAATGATATTAGAAAAGAAGTAAACGCTTTTGCAAAAAATAATGCTTCCGAGATCCAAAGTCTTTACTTTGATGGAAGAGAAGATCAAACGTTAATAAATGAAAAGAAAGGAGACTCTTATCACAAAAAAAAAACATAATGGAAGAACATATTACATTGATGTCTGAGCCTGGAAGCAATTACCTAGGACATGTTTCTGTTTCCCAAGGTACCTCTGAATGCATTACAAAAGCAATTTGGGACTTTTTTGAAGATAAAGATTGTTTTACCGATTCCATTCAAGCAATTGGTTGTGATGAGACAGCTGTTAATACTGGAACAAAAGGAGGAATAATTCGACTTTTTGAAACAAAATTGGGCAGACCTTTGCATTGGTTTATTTGCCAATTGCATGCAAATGAGTTGCCATTGCGACATTTGATAAAAACGTTAGATGGCAAAATGACAGGCCCCCGTGGATATACTGGAGAAATAGGCAAGCAACTTGAAGAATGCGAAAAATATTCTGTATGTGATTTTGATGCAATTGAAACAAGTATGCCGCGTTTGTCCGACGAAGCAAAGGATGAACTAAGTTGTGATCAAAAGTATCTTGATGAGATTATCAGAGCAGTGGAAACAGGCCATGTTTCTGAGAGACTAGCAAACTTATATCCTGGAAAAATAGCACATTCTCGTTGGCTTACCACTGCCAATAGAATAATGAGACTGTATGTGTCAGTCAAAAATCCATCTGACACCTTGAAGAATATAGCTCATTTTGTCTCAACTCTTTATGCACCCGGTTGGTTTATTATTAAGATGAATCCCCGAGCAGTAAACGGCGCCAAAAACTTGCAAAAGATTCTAAAACTTTGCTGTAATTTATCTGAAGACATCTTTGCTATAGTCAAGCCTGTTGTCCAAAGAAATGCATACTTCGCACACCCGGAAAACATCCTGATTGCCATGATTAATGACGAAAGATCATACATCAGAGAACTTGGTTGGAGGAGAATTTTAAAAGCAAAGAAGATGGGGTACAAAGGTATACGCCGATTTGAACTTCCCCATTTGGTATTTGAAAGTACGGACTATGTCAACATAATTAATTGGCAGGAAAACGAAATTACTGAACCTCCTCTACGTAAAAAACTTACTAATACCGAAATTGAAAATAATATTAGGAATAAAACTCTCATTTGCTTTCCAGCTTTACCTTCTCACACACAAGCTGTCGAGCGTACCGTAAAACTGGTAACAGATGCTTCACAAAAAGTGATTGGAAGAGAAAACAGAGATGGGCACATAAATGCATTGCTCACTTCCCGTTCGAAGTTACCAAAGTTTAACACAAAAAAAGACTACGTTTTTTAACTGCTACCATGATGCTGGCTAGAATACCAGAGAATAGAGTACTATTATTTGATCGATTGTTAGCTGTGAATTTTAAATCTCAGGAATATTGCATTGTTATTATTCCAAGAAATGATTTTCGTATTTTACTCTACTTTGTTCGTTTGTGGCATTTTTTGATATGCTGTTTTTGAGAAATGATTCGAGATTGACTAAATGTCATATTGCTGCGGTGTTAACTTACTGTTGTAAATAGGCCTTTTGTAATATATTACACTATTTCAAGGTTTCGTAACTGTTAGTGTACGAGTTGAAATAAAAAAGTGAAGTCATTAACTTACTCTAAAAATTTATATAAGCGACAGAAAATGTCAATGGATTATTAAGCGAAAATGCTTGGAAATCTACCGACTGATTAAAACGGGAATAAAGCGCTTGTCAATGCAACAACGAGGGCAGCGTACATCAGAAATGACGTCATTTTTACTAAAAAATTCGCCAAGTATGCGGCTGTGGCGGCACCTCAAGCCAATCGCATTCGGACAATGTTTCAAGCTCTATGCTAAGTTTTAGATGTCAGCTAAAAAATAAACACCCGGCTGTGAATTATTTCGAGGAGGATCTTAAAAATAAATAGGTTTTAAAAAGTTAGCTTTTTAGTAAATTTTCGGCACTTTTCCAAATTTTGAACTTCCGGCGGCACCTGAAGACCTCAATAAAAATGCGTAAAATTTTAAATATAGTGTTTTTACATCATGTAGCAATTTTCCTGACCCCGGCTCAGGTGAAACTCCAATAAAAGAGGGGATCGGTCATTTTCGATCCACCCTATTGATTATTGCATGTTGGCATTGGGTGGAAAAATTGATTGAAAATATTAGCGGTTGGCTAAGAATATTGATGGATCAATGTTAACGTTAGGATAGCACTCCAATCCGATATTTAGACAATGGCACTCTAGTTTTTGCTAAAAAATGCAAAATGCGACTTCCCCGCGACTCCAGTCTATGAATTGCAAAGCTGGTTTCCGGAGTGGATTTGTTTTATCCTGTATAGGTGAATAATTATGGTTTTGTTTATGGTATGGCATGTAGTACCGATCAGTGGTCGAGTGGATAGAACGTCTGCTACTGAAGCGGTAGACTCGGGTTTGGTTCCCGGTCGGGTCAAACCAAAGACTATAGAAATTGGTATTCACAGCTTTCCTGCTTGACGTTCAGCATTAAAAGGGACAGTGTGAAGCCTCCGCCGTGTGTGGTAGACAGGTGGGCAGGTGGCAGCTTGACTCGATGACCGAAAGGTCCCTTCGCTGTCTCCTGGCCAAGGCAAATTGGTGAATAAAACGTAATTACAATTACAGTAGGTTTAGTATGGCACGATAGGCATAGTATGGCAGTGTAGACTTAGTATGGCATATAGCATGCCACAGTGGGTGCCGCAGCTTAGCCAGCATTGTAAGCATAGCGTGATACCCTAATAGATTTAGCAAGACATTCTTGTAGGCATAGCATGACACTCTAATAGGTTTAGCATGACACGCCTGTACGCGTAGCGTGACACCCATATAGTAGGCTTGTTATGGCACAGTAGGCATAGTATAGTGTAACACTAGGTGTATGGCATAGTTGGCTTAATATAGACCAGTAGGCACTGGAGGTTAGTATGTCACAGTAGGGATAACATGACACCGTATGGCATAAAGTTTGGCAGAGTATGGCATATAATAGACTTGTTATGGAACAGTGGGCATAGTATTAGTAAGGATAATATGCCACATATGCGCTACAGGCTAGTATGATATTGTAGGCATAGAATGGTATATAGTAGACTTATTATGGCACAATAGGTATATTATGCCATATTGTAGGCTAATTTTGGCACAATAGACATAGTATGCTGATTATAGCACAGTAAGCATAGTATGCCACAGTGAGCACTGTAGCTTTGAAGGCATAGTATGGCATATGGTTGGCTTATTATGGTACAGTAGGCACTGCAGCTTAGTATGTCATAGTAGACGTAGTATGGCATTGTACACATAGTATAGCATGCGGTATAGTATGGAATGTACAGTTGTAGCCTTATGGCACATTAAGCGTAGTATACCACAGTAGGCGTAGTATGTCATAGAAGGCTTAGTATGGCATTTTAGGCATAGTATGACATGAAGTAGGCTTATTCTGGCGCCCTAGTAGGCATAGCATGTCACTGTAGGCTCTGTGGCATAGTTGGCTTTATATGGCACTGCAGGTTAGTATATCATAGTTGGTATAGCACGACACCTTATTAGGCAGAGTATGGCATATAGGGGGCTTGTTATGGAACAGTACGCATATTATTAAAAACCATTGTAGGCGCTGCAGGCTAGTATGACATTGTAGATATCGTAGGCTTATTATAGTACAATAGATATAGTTATACTATATTTTAGGCTAACTATGGCAAAATAAACATAGGATGCTGATTATGGCACAGTAAGCATAGTATACCTCAGTGCGCACTGTAGCTTTCTAGGCATAGTATGGCATATAATTGGCTTATTATGGCACAGTAGGCACTGTAGCTTAGTATGTCGTAGTAGACGTAGTATGGTATTGTAGACATAGTATAGCATGCGAGCAGAGGTGGAGTCCTCGAGGACGTCCTTGGCCTCGAGGACGTCCTCGAGGACAGATTTTGAAGTCCTTGGCCTTGGCCTTGGCCTCGAAGGTCAAGTCCTTGGCCTTGGCCTTGGCCTCGAGGCCTCAAGTCCTCGAAAATTGGCCTGTCCTCCGCTCGAGGACAGCACTATTTTTTGGAAAGTTAAAATTTTGTGGAGCGGTTGAAAAATTTTTTGGAAAGCGTTTTTTCGTGGAGATCGCTTGAAAAATTTTTGTGAAGACCTTTTTTTTTTTTTTTTTTTGGAGATCGCCTGAAAAATTTTTGTGAAGACCTTTTATTTTTATTTTTTGGAGAGCACTTGCGCTTTGTGTCCTTGGTCCTTGGCCTTGGCCTCGAGCATTCCTGTCCTTGGCCTCGAGAGTGTCTGTCCTCGGAAAGGCTGTCCTTGGCCTTGGCCTCGGATTTTTTTTGTGTCCTTGGCCTTGGCCTCGAGCCTTGTGTCCTCGACTCCACCTCTGCATGCGAGTATAGTATACATGGCATGTACAGTAGTAGCCTTATTGCACATTAAGCATAGTAGACCACAGTAGGCGTAGTATGTCATAAGAGGCTTAGCATGACATTTTAGGCATAGTATGACATATTGTAGGCTTATTATGACACCCTAGTAGGCATAGTATGTCACAGTAGGCACTCTGGCATGATTGGCTTTATATGGCACAGTGGGCACTGGAGGTTAGTATATCATAGTAAACGTAGTATGGCATTGTAGACATAGTATAGCATGCGAGTATAGTGTGGCATATACAGTAGTAGCCTTATGGCACATTAGGCATGGTATACTACAGTAGGCGTAGTATGTCATAGGAGGCTTAGTATGGCATTTTAGGCATAGTATGACATGAAGTAGGCTTATTGTGGTACCCTAGTAGGCATAGCATGTCACAGCAGGCTCTGTTGCATAGTTGGCTTAATATGGCACAGTAGGCACTGGAGGTTAGTATATCATAGTTGGGATAGCAGGACACCTTATTAGGCAGAGTATGGCTTATAGGGGGCTTGTTATGGAACAGTACGCATATTATTAAAAACCATAGTAGGCGCTACAGGCTAGTATGACATTGTAGATATCGTAGGCTTATTATAGTACAATGGGTATAGTATGCTATAATGTAGGCTAATTATGGTACAATACACATAGTATGCTGATTATGGCACAGTGGGCATAGTGTGCCACAGTGGGCACAGCAGCTTAGTAGGCACACTACAACATCAGAATATGACATATAGTGGCTTATTGCGGCACAGTAGGCATAGTATCCCACAGTAGGCGCTACAGCTTAGTATGTCATAGTAGGCGTAGTATGACATTGTAGACATAATAGGCCAATAGCATTCGAGTGTAGTATAGTTGGTAGCTTGGCCAAATGGGTAAAGGCGAAATGTTTACGACGACCTTGACTGAATGATCTGGGTTCAACCCGCACCCTGGTCACGCTGTTGCGTCCTTGGATAAGACGTTTTACGATAATTATCTCTGCTTGGTGGCTTTGAACAAGCAGCAAATTCGGTGGGCAAGAATTTGAAGAAATCTACAGGAACGTTGCATCATCGGAAACTCCTTAAGCAGGTGCGGATTTCTCCAATCACGAAGTAGTTACTGCAATAAAAAAATGTGCGGATCGTCCAATAAGTTAGTGTCTGATGCTGTCTGGTGACTGGAGGATAAATATGCGCTACAACAACAGTATATTGTAGTGGGCTTTTGGCACCATAGGTTAGTAGGGGTACTATGTCATATAGTAGGCTTAGTATGGCATTGTAGGCATAGTGTAACATGAAGTAGACTTGTTATGGCACCCTAGTAAGCATAGAATGTCACATTAGGCACTGTAGCTTATTATGGCACAGTAGGCATAGTTGGCTTATTATTGCACTGTATCCCACAGTAGGCACTGCAGCGTAGTATATTATAGTAGGGATTGCATTACACCTTAGTAGGCAGATTATGAGATACAGGAGGCTTGTTATGGAAAATAGGCATAGTATTAGTAAGCATAGTGTGCCACAGTAGGTGCTGCAGCTTTAGTATGACATTGTAGACATAACATGGCACCCTGGTAGGCATAATATGGCATACAGTAGGCTTATTATGGCACAACAGTCATAGTAGGCCAAAGTGGGCACCGTAGCTTAGTAGGCATAGTATGACATATAATTGACTTATTATAGCACAGTAGTCATAGAATAACGTAGCTCGGCAATTAGACCTACAAAAATGCATAACTTTTCCATGAACTATCACCGTAACGAGGAGGAAAAGTCTATGTGCCTCAATGACCTGCAGAGCTGTACTGGCTGGAGATTCAATTCTCCTGAAAGGGTTACCCATGCCAGATAGGTCTAATGGTAGAAGCGAGACGAAGTATAGTTCAAATCAAAATAGTTCGAAAACTTAAAACCTGGGTTGGTTATGCCCATCAGCTGTGGTAAGCATATAACCTAGGAGAAGGACAACTCTGATATAAAACCTCTCCGCAGTTAGATTAAACTGCAAAACAAATCATGATGAGCACAAATAATGAAAATTACGTGAACGACGTTAATGGGGCCACCTTCACAAGTGGAACCTCGTCCGGCAGGGGAGCGCCTAGGGACTCCCAGGTCGTCATTCAGCGAAACCCCTATGGCGTTCGAGTCTTAGGCAGAGAGGTTCGTTCGAAAAATAAGCGGCAATCTCCACCAGCCAGCCCTAGTGGCAGCTCCACCAATGTGCCCGCTACACGTTTGGAGAGGCGAATGGAGGCAGCGCAGAGTATTCGTACTCGAGATAATGTCGCACACTCACCGGTCAACCATCACCAACTGCTGTTGGGCAATTGGAATATCCTCACCCTCACAGGAAAAGAGCTAGAATTGGTTGAGGAAGCAAAGCGGTATCATCTCGATATTATCGAAGTTTCTTCAACCAAACGACGTGGCTCTGGAACTGTGGATCTGGATGGCGGATGGAAACTCTTCTATTCTGGTGCTGATCCTAGTATGTCTGCACAAGCGGGTGTGGGGATTCTCACAAGCCCCCGTTTGTTGGACTGTGTGTCAGACTGGATTCCTTTGGGATCACGGGTCTGTATGTTGAAGCTCAAGGTATTGGATCGGTCATTGTGCCTATTGCAGGTATATGCCCCCAATGCCACCAGTGAATATCAGACTTTTGTAGATGAATAATGATGCTCTCCTGCGAGTATCAGCTACTGAATCTACAGTCCTTATGGGGGATTTTAACGCACATGTTGGAACAGACACAGATACGTGGAAGGGTGTGATCGAAAAACATGAAGTCACTGGACTGAATGAGAACGGAAGGTATTTATTGCAGCTCTGTTGTAGCAACGAACTCCGCATCATGAATACCTTTTTCCAGCACAGAGAGGTTCACAAGTATACATGCTATCGACCTAGTATGGATTAAAAATCTTAAGCCGCATTTACACGGGCGACTTTTTTGCAACGCGATTCGAAGATTTTTTATGCGTGAAAATCTCTCTCACAGAGCGGTTACTCACACGAGGCGAGACTCGCTTGCCGCGATCGCTTTTGAGAAGAATCGCCGCCGTGTAAGTAACACCTGCGATTTGCGATGCCGATTATATTTTGCGCGACTCGATGCAACAATCGTTCTCGCTCGTGATCACTTACACGAGGTCGATTTCAACGTCTCGAGAGTCCCAGAGCAAAGTCGCGCTCGTGTAAACAGCAAATCGTATGCAATTTACGAGTCGCCCAGGCATAGCGCAATGCACAAATGCTTTGCGAGGCGCAGGCTGCGATTACCCTAAATTTGCTTCATAAAGTATTGTGTTCATAGTACAAAATAGTCTGTAGTGCTTTTACCGTAATTAATTGTGATTTTGATACTAAATTTACTTCATATTAGTTTGAAACGAAGAAGAAATAATTTTCTTGTTGATGCTGGCACTGGTCTACTGCAGATACGGCAGTCATGAGCTGATTGCTGATAACTGTGAAGCCAATCAAGCAGGGCTTTAACCCTTAATAAAATGTATGATAAATTAACCACAGGAAACAGTACCTTAATTGTATTTTGTTTTTATAATTCCGTAAGTACACTGTTTGCATCAGAACCAGTAAATTTTGAGTTGAGGCTGACTGTTCTTAATTTTTTGTCAATGTTGAGCATCAGTTGCTCTTAATTGGTTTTTAAATTTTGAGATCATTGATGTCAATTATAGCGACAATGTTTGTTAATACCTAATGGTCTGTCTGCTTGTAAACGCCTTTTTAGCTGCTTTTGCAGCATCGTAAAATTGCGGAAAGCGAAAAAGCAAGCTCTAATTTTCGTTTGAACGAGAGCCAAAAAGTTTTTTTGTTACCTGCCCAATGGGCAATAACACTCTATACTCTCGAAGTTATTCAAGCTCTTTTGTTTTGAATCAGTACAGAATTTAGTTTCTTTTTTGATTTGGCATTTCTTCTATTTCGGTTGTTCTTAACCCTAGAATAGCTAAGACAATGAATTCACAGTAATAGCATTTGGACAATATATTTTGGAAATGGAGGTGCTTGTTACAGAAGCTCTCCGTTACAATATGGAGCCCTCACCGTGTCCGTCTGGGCAAACCACAATTGAAATTCTTCAACTTGAACTGCATTGTTCAGACAAAATGCATAATTTGGATCAGTAAGACATGACAAAATATATCTGAAATTTAGCCTGAAAATAATGAACTTAAAGAGTGCCATACAAGCGGTCTTGAAAATGAAATACGTCTGTTTGCTAGTTGCTTGAATGAAAAGGAATGCCAGAACAGAGGTAACTCGGCCAAACACAAAGGCGTGCAGGAATTACCAAAAAGCGCGTAATTTTTAAAGCGTTGGCAGCAGGAACTAAAGTGAGGCGCACAAACTGAGCAAACTAAAAGGAAAAAACGGCCGGATCAAAACTAGAGCGGGGCAACACAAAAAAGGTCAATCGGTGCTGTGACAGTGCTGGCAGAGTAGGCTGATAGACTCACATCTATGCTCACTCGTTGGGTCCAGCACTTTGTATACAAGTACCATCCACTGGTTTTTGTCGGCTAAAAACGTGTTAGCGTTTGCTTTCTTTTCTGACCCGAGATTGCTAGAGCCTACCGGCAATTCTTGCGGTTAAAATAACCACAGTTAAGTGAAGAAGCACAACACCTACTGCCCCGCATATTGTGATTAAACATTAATTTCATGAAAATAATTTTTTTAATGAAATTATGATCTCAATTTCGAGTGGTTTTAAGGGGTTTTTTCATTTGAATAACGCCAGGAATGAGTTTTGACATGAAGTCACTGGCGTATTTTTGCTCAGTTCATAATAATTCATCCTCCGCACTATACTTACTGTAATTGCGTAGCGTTTAGCAAATGCATGCGCTGCTTGTTTTATTATTGTGGATATTGGTGCTATGTAACAGCTATGGTTTAGTAGCTCCATAAAAAAATTACATGATAACACATATTATATGAATGCTATGTGGATTTTTTGAATGTTGGTTTAATTGAAAAAGAGCCAGTACTTCTGTAGTGACAAAAGGCGCCTGGTATCACTGCAGAAGAACTCAAAAAGTAAACTTCTAAAAACAAAAATAAAATTTAACCATTAGCATTTCGTATAGTATATGACAGCACAGATCTCCTATAAAATACTAAAATACTTGTGCACTATTAAGTAAGTAAACAATATGAATTTGTCAGTTACACATGCTTGGAGAAAAAGTAATTTTAAAAGTGTTTTTGGAATGAACTGCACAAAAATATTGATAAATTTTATTGTTTTACCCAACATTATGCATAACCCAACAAGACACACAGTCAGAGATGGGTTGCGGTAGAGAAAAGCCAATACCTAAAGGGTAAATGACAGAATTTTATAATAAATTATGAGCATTAATGCCCGCTTGACTTTGCTCCATCCAAGCCAACTCAAAATAGCATTTACGTATCACACATTCGGCTCGAGCAGCACGCCGCCGTTGCTGCTTCATCTTTCATCTTGCATTTTCATTGCAAGTTTTGACATTAGCTGCTTAAATAGTATTTTTCGTATTTTGTTTTACGCTTGCGTTGGCTTCATTCATTTTCTTTTCAAAATTCCAAAGCGTGATTGCTTTAAATGCAAAAGCTGACAAGCGGCGCATTTGAAGTGCTTTTGCAGCAGTTCGCTTTTGCAAATTCAAAACCAGCAAGCAGCGCTTTGAAACTATCTCGCACCGTGTAAGTAAACCAGTGCGATAGCGATTCTTCCGCCGACTCGATTTTGCGAGAATCACTGGCTCGCAGTCTCAACGTGTAAGTGACTTCAGCGAGTTGCAATCGAATGCGAGCGCCGCGTTAGAAAACTCTCCCGTGTGAGTGACTGCTACGATTTGATTTTTCGGGGGGCCTGTCTGGCGATATCGCGCAGACAAAATCACACGTGAATCTTGCGCCGTGTAAGTGACCTACGCGATTTGAGAAAGAAAAAAGGCAAAATGCCGATTCTCGCAGCTAAAAGTCGCCCGTGTAAATGCGGCTTTAGATAGATTTTTGCATAGTTTCGTCAGATTTGTTTTCTGATGTGCTGGACGTTCGAGTGAAGCGAGGTGCTGAATTGTCAACTGATCACCATCTGGTAGTATGTTCCTTACGACTTTCGAAACCTTGGCCAAACAAGAGATCCAACAGGTCGTCTGTGACTTACCGGATCAAATGGGAGGCTTTGGAGGACAAAGAAGTAAGAAAACAGTTTGCATCCAGTATATCATCTAAGTTCAGACAACTTCCTAATGTATCCGAGGACATCGAGAGGGAATGGCTGCTGTTCAGATCAGCAATCATTTCATCAGCTGCTGAAAGTTGTGGGCGAAAACGGCTTAGTGTGGCGGGCGATAGTGAGAAAAGAACATCTTGGTGAAACCAAGAGGTCAAATAAGCTATTCGAGCAAAGAAAGATGCGTTCAAGGCCTGGCTGCAGGACAGATCGTCATCTGATTTGCAATCCCGGTACACTGAGGCGCGAAAAGCGGCAACTTCGGCAGTAAAGAAATCCAAGGAGAAGTCATGGGAAGAGTTTGGTCGTCGGTTGGATTCCAACTATTTTTCGGCAAACAAAGTATTTTGGCAGACCATCCGCCGTTTACGTGGCAAAAGATCGAGTATCACATACTCCATCAAGGAGTCTGACGGTAACATTCTAACAGATAAGAATGAAATCCTTTCACGATGGAGAAAATACTTTGAAGATCTTTTGAATCCTGTAAAGGCATCGACTCGTGACACATCTAGGGGAGGACGAAGTTTTCACTGCAGCAGAAGTGGCAACGGCAATTAAAGGGATAAAATCTGGAAAAGCTGCTGGTGAAGATGAAATCAGACCCGAGATGTTGAAAGCGCTGACTGGAGAAGGAATTCTCTGGTTAACGCGAGTGTGTCAAGTTGCGTGGAAGCTGGGCAAAACTCCCAGAGATTGGCAAACAGGTGTGATTATTCCGATAATCAAGAAAGGAGATCGCAAGCAATGTACAAACTACAGAGGGATATCTCTTCTTAGTTTGCAAGGGAAAGTATATGCCAAATGCCTTGAAAGGAAATGCCGAGAAATAGTAGAATCAAAACTGGAAGATGGTCAGTGCGGTTTTCGTCCGGGTCGCAGCACCACGGACCAAATCTTCACTCTGAAGCAAATCTTCGAGAAATCTTGGGAGTATGGCAAAGATCTTTTTGCATGCTTTGTCGATCTTGAAAAAGCATATGACCGAGTTCCTCGGGATAAGCTTTGGAAGGTTTTGCAGGAGTATGGCGTTGATGGTCAATTGTTACGCGCTATTAAGTCATTCTACTGCAGACCGGAGGTTTGTGTTTGGGTAAATGGCAAGTAATCAAAGCCGTTCCATGTGGGCGTTGGACTCCGGCAAGGGTGCGTTTTGTCACCTCTCCTTTTCATTGTTTACATGAATTGGATCGACAAATACAGCCAAGCTGATGAGTGTGCCACGATTGGAAATTGCAAATATAGTTGTCTGCTATTCGCAAATGATTTAGTTCTGCTTTCTTCCACAGAATCTGGCCTCCAGCGCGCATTAAATAGCTTTGCAGATGCATGCAACACCGCCGGAATGAAAATAAGCACGGCCAAAACTGAGGTACTTCATTATTCAAGAAACCCTGATCAGTGCGTATTACAAGTGAATGGAGCAACACTGAAGCAGGTAGAGAAGTTCAAGTATCTTGGGGTTGCATTTACGAGTGACGGTAAGCAAGACGAAGAACTGGATACCCGAATAGGCAAGGCTAGTGCAGTAATGCGAGCTTTGCACTACTCGGTTGTCATGAAACGAGAATTGTCGAAAAAGGCAAAACTCTCAATTTTCAAAGCAGTTTTTGTCCCCATTCTCTCTTATGGTCATGAATCTTGGATAATGACCGAAAGAATGCGATCACAAGTGCAAGCGTCCGAAATGAGGTTTTTACGACGAATCGAAGGAGTTACATTGTTAAACAAGATGCGTAGCTCTGAAATTCGAAAGCCTCTTAACCCATTAACTGCCAAATTTTTTTTTTGTTTTAATTTACTTTATTTTGATAGATTTACATCACATTACAACAAAAATCATGCATATTTTCAAACTGCACCGTCACATTGTTCAAAATCTTAAATTTAAGTCCGATCCCCAAATGGGGATCACGATAGATATCATCTAATTTTTGTGCCATTCTCTGAAGCATTCAACGTGCAGTCCAACATTGCATTTGCAACACTGTTTTCTAGCATTTTTCTTGCAAATTGCACACTTTCTTTGTTTGCCCATTTCTGTTCGTTCAATGCAGTGACCTTCTGCTGATGCTCTAATGTCAAGAGGAACATGATGCAGCAATGATTTAGGAAAAGATTTTCGTCCAGCCTTTTTAGGATCGGATAACTTTGAAGATAGAGCAAGGTATGCTCGGGCAACCATCCTTCTAAAACCCAACAGGGGAACTGCACCATTTGCAAGACAATACAGTACATGGGCATTCACAAGTGCAACGTCAAAAGCATTGGTCAGCAAAGGAAAGTACCACTTTTTCCCCCGAATTTTTATCCTGTATTTCTGCACACTCCAATCCATCTTGTCGACCCCATCCATGTGCTTGTTGTATGCCGTGATACGTTTGGGTTGGTTGATTTGCTTGTATTGCCTTTCAGCTCTGTTCCATCGCTTGGCTTTTGAAATCGGCTCAATAGTTTCATGGCTGGTCAGAAGTTTCACACAGCTGTTGTCGGTCCAGGTAACTGTCAAAACCTCTTTTTCCACATCAAATCGGTAGTCATAAGTTTCTCTATCTTTTTTCTTCATTTCTTTGTCATTAGCAATGGGGCAATTGTTCATTCTGTTGAATCAAACAGTCCCTGTTGCCCGAACATCAATATCTTGCAGATGTTTCATCAACGCGAACCCAGTGAAAAAATTATCAAAATAAATTTTGTGAACACTTGGTGTCTCTAAAATCGAAGCCATTTGCAAAACCAGAGATGCCCCAAGCCCTGTTACAGCCCATTCATTTCCGGTTTCTAAGGACTTGCCTTCATACACTTGCATCTGGTAACAATATCCTGTTTGGGAGCAACATAGTGCCCATTGCTTGAACCCAAATCTTATAGGCTTGCCACGCATAAACTGCTTTAAATAGTGATGTCCAAAGTATCGAACGATTTGTTCATCGATGCTTAGATTTTCTGAGAAAACGCCAAATTTTAGAAAGTTTTTATTTAGCTTCTCAAGTAGAGGACGAATTTTAAAAAGTCTGTCGCGATCATCAGCTGGAACTTTTTCCAAAACGGAGTTGTCGTTGAGATGAAGGTAGCGCTTTATTTCTAGATATCCATTTCGACTCATACACTTTCTGACACACTGAACATCCATGTCTTCATCTTCACACCAATACAATTGTTCCTGTGGTAGAGAATGATAGCTGGTAAAGAGAAGAATTCCAATAAACTTTTTCATGCATGCATTTGTAAGTTGGAATTGATGGTTATTATTTTGTGTGGCATACCTGACACTCTGCTGGACTATATCTCTGATAATGTCCTCATCAAGCAACTGCTCAAAACATTCTACGGGGGTTTTGTGCTTAAATATGCAAATGACATTATTTCTCCTTTTTTCCACCTCATCAGCATTTGGATACTGTTTAGAATAGCAAGCTGGTTGTCTCTTCCATTTCGCCCTCAAAGTCAGTGTTCTCTTTTTAGTAGGTGGCGAGACTGTGCTATTTGCTGCTGCACTGGCAGCTGCACCAGTGTTTGAACTCAGATCCAAAACAACAACTATATCTTCTGTTGCCGATCGATGAATTTCAATCATTCCAGGAACGTCCGATGGTTCTTCATCATCCAAAATATCGTCATCAATATCTTCATTGTCAGACAATTCATCAACCCTTTTTGGTGGAATTTCAACAATATCGATTGGGCTGTTGTCATTTTCTTCATCATCAGAATCAAAAAAATCATCTTTATTTATAATACTGTCAATTTCTTTTAACGAAAAAACTTTACGACTAGCCATTATCTGCAAAACACAGTCATCAGTAGAAAGCTATAGCCTATACAATTTTTTTTGAAAGAGGAGACACAAGTTATTCGTATTTTTGCTTATTTTATTATTTTAAAATTGAGCTGAATTGTGCTGTCACAATTTTAAAGCAATAATGCACCCAAAAATACTTGAGATATGCTAGTAGTGTAAACCGGTCTAGAAAGGGTATTTTGTTAAAAAATGCTTCGAATTCATCGAAATAAATAAATAAGAGGTTTCAAACCTATATGGAAAAAAAAGATCCTCGCTTAGAACTTGCAGCAGTTTTCGAGAAACACTAAATTTTATTTGAGTATCAGGTTAGGGAAACATTGCATCAGACATCAAAATTCTATTTTTTGTCACCGCCACACTTCAAAGCAACGTGCACACAATAAATTAACAGTGTTGGCAGATTTGCTTGCATAAACATTATATATCACTGCGCAGGCTCAAAATTTTTTGCAATTTTCTCTTACAATGCAAATTTGTACTGCACGTCTTATTATTAGTTACTGCTACTATTATTCGCTACACTGAATAACTCATTTACTGCGACCTTACACTGAACTTGTTAGCTATTTTGCTTTTAAGTATTGTAACATCTCATAGCATTCACTTTCACCGTTTACTGCATACTTTTTACCGCATTGCATTTTTCCACTCATGTATTCTGCTGCACACTTGCACAGTTTACTTTCTTGCCAGAATATTTCTAGGCAAAAAAACTTTCAGTTTAAAACACCAAAATAATGCAGGTGTTTTTAGAAACACTTTGAACAAAGAGATAAAACATCCTCGTGCAAGTAATCATGCGTAAAAAATGAAGAAATGACTCAGGTTTCAGACAAGTAATCAGCAATTCTAATGAATTTTTCACTAAATACTACTCAGTATCAGCCGTGATCCCCAAATGGGGATCGAGGCACTTGAATTCACAACACTTACCCAAATTACAATTCAATGTAAAAAATGGAATTATGGCCATTAATACTTAGCAGTAAACACTACTAAGTTACTGAGATGAAAATTAGTCACTGTTAAATAAGATTTTTTAATAATGAAAAAACGCTGATAAATTTTGTGATAAAAATTGGTGGTAAAATTTAAAAAATGAACTGGTGTGGTTGAATATTCTAGCAGAAATGATTACAATAGCTTTTTTCTGTAAGGCAGCAATATGCTAAAGCAAGTTTATATAAATTTAATGCAAGTCGGTGACAAGGAGGAAGTCCAGAGACCCTAAAGTTTATGATCCCCAAATGGGGATCACGGCAGGTAATGGGTTAACATCGAGCCGTTACTTCTCCGAATTGAAAGATCGCAGCTTAGATGGTTTGGCCATGTAAGCAGAATGCCTCAGGAAAGACTCCCCAAACAAGCTTACGTGCCAAAGCAAATGGGAGAAGACCAGTCGGACGATCTAGAACTAGATGGACTGATTACATTGAGGATCTTGGATGGAATCGCTTGGGACTTCGCCCAAGTGAAATGATGGAGGTGATGGAAGACCGTGAGATGTGGCGGCTCAATCTTGAGCTACTGACCCCGCAACCCTCACGGAAAAGCGGGCAATGAAGAAAGAAGAAGAAGAAGAAGCTGTTTTACTTAAAACACAAGGCATGTATCCAGCCCGAATTGAACCCAACTTTGCCAATCTTAAGCCCGAACCTTGTCCCACTTACAGCTCCGTGGCAGCAAGTTAATTGCATTACTGTTTTTTCAAACTTTTATGGTTTATCTATATATCCTATATTTCTTATACGCTCGTTTTGGATGCTTTCAAACCTCTACAGTAAAGTGCTCATAAGAATGCTTTAAAAACTTTTCATTATTCTCCGAATAATTTGTTTCTTTATGTTCTCGCGTAGCAATATAAAAGGTTCTTATTTTTGTTGATAGGTACTATTAGTTGAATCAACATTAATTTCTCTCATTCATGTCAAGCATTTGTTCAACAGCATATGCCAAAACAGCAGTATTTATTCGCTTCAGATATTTGAATAAATATTTGTATCTTCTGATAGTGGCGCAAAAAGAAAGGTGAAGAGGCTTAACTCTATTTGTACCGGGAGGGGGGGCAAATTTGCCCCCTCATATAGTTATTTTAATATAGCTCACAACTAAAACAAAGTTTTGCTTTGATGCACCCTGATTTTGAATCAAAGATTTTTAGAAACTTTGTGGTCAGTCAGATGACCGGAAGTGACGTCATTTTTGATTTTTTCAGAGGCACTCAAGGAATTTCATATAGTTGTGAACACAATGCATGCTTATCATCGCACTTATTCTATTCATTCTACTGCGTATTCATTATCGATGCTAATCTTTAGCTGAAATAAAATAGTTTATTTACTGATAACTGCATTGCAGCATCATTACGTAATTGATGACGTCATAATTCAAAAATATTGCGGCTGTTTTTCGAAATAAACTGCGTTTGCGTGAAAATAATATTCATTGCATTCAGCTGTTGAATGATTTAATGAAAATAATACTGCAGTATTCTAAAATTTTGTGAATGAAATATATCTCAGTCACGAAAATTTACAAATAATAATCAACGCAATATTTTAAATACGACGTCATCAAGCATGTGACGTCATCATCCGCGGAGGCTTTACCAGAGATGTCTTTGAAATATCAAAAGTCCAAACTGAAAATAATATTTAGCAACATTTAAAAAATTTTGCATGCTGTTATAAGGATTCACTGGTTTTGATAAGGTCATGATCGTTTTTGTGACGTCACAACCTGAAAAAATTCAATTTAAAAAACTTACCAAAATTAGCTTCAACAACCAAAAAATATTGCTTCTATCACTTACCAAATAGTTTTTGGATAGGGGGGCAAATTTGCCCCACCTCTTCCAGTACAAAACGGTGTGAAAATAGCCCGGTACACATAAGGTTAAGAGCCCCCTAAGCCTAGCCATTTAAAAATTATTTTTATTTAGTTGTAGTTACTCTTTATTCACCGAGTTGCCTTGACCAAAAGACAAACAAAGGGACCTTTCGGTCTTCGAGTCAAGCTGCCCACCTGTCTACCACATACATTCGGTGGAGGCTTCAAACACTCCCCTTTATTGCGGAAAATCAAATTAGGAAACCAAAAAATGGAAGCTTTTAAAATATTGAAGAATAAGTTGTCAAGGGGCTAATGGACATGAGCGTTTCTTAGTCAACTTCAGCTCTTTTAAATGGCTCTAAAACTTGTAAATTCAAATAAAATTTTTAAACCTTGCTGAACTCTTTCAGATGCCGTTAAAAATTGCTGGAATCTTCCAAAAAGATTAAAAAAAAACGACAATCTCAGAGTGTTTTCGGTGATCGACTCAAAACGACTTATCAGTTGACCCAAAGCAGCAGCCGTAAAAAACAGTACATAAAAGTGCATGCTTAGTTCAGCAACTGCTTTAGCAAAATTCTGCTTACAGGCCTGCTTTCTGGTCAGAAATTTTTACAAAAAGGCACTGCAGCAGCTACTATGAGTATCGTAATATCAATGACACGTAATTGTGTCTGTAATAGTGTTTAGTATGTAGAAAGAAAGAATTTAATACTGAAAGCACGTAAAATTTGATGTTCTTAAATTTTTACAAATTTTCGGCTTCATGTGTAGTTAAATTGTGATTGGAAAATACATTGACACAATTTCAATCTTGCTTGGTAAAATGTTGCGTTGTGTAAAAGTTTTGTCGATTGCTAAAGCTGTAAAAGCAAAACAGTACAGTCCTAAGAATTCAAAAATCTGTTTTTTTGGTTGTGATGTACGGTACTGCATGATAAAAATTGACTTTTTGATTTTTGAATTTGAACATATACCGTAGTATTTTCAGTTATTTCATTCATGCAGAGGAAGGCATTCTTAACTTGTTTTTAATTAAAAAAAATTAGTTAAGCGTTATTATAAAATTGTTTTTATGAAGAAGTTCACCCAGGCAATTGTACTGCAGCATTTTGCAACTACTTGCAAAAGTTTGAGTAGCAAAACCTCATTCACACCAGAGTTGTAAACGGGCCGACTTGTTCAGGCCCGAACCCGAAAATACAAGCCCGAACCCGGCCAAAACCCAAAACTAATTTGAATCCCAAATCATGCCCAAAAAGAAAATAAAAGTTAAGTTAGGTCTGAAAAATTTAACAATGTTGCCAAATTATTTTAATTATATTTTTGTGCACCCAAAACAAAAAGTACGTCTCAGGCCCGAAATAAGCGCGAAATTTTTGTCAAATATAGACCCGAACACGGCCCGATCCCGGCCCGAACCCGGCCCGAACCCGGCTCGAAAAGCCCGGACCGACTTACAACTCTGATTCAAACATGTACAAAATTGCTCATAATGTTTTATTGGTTTTCAAGTATCCAGAAAAATAAAGAAAAAAAATTGTTTGCGTTTAAAAACGAGGTTTTGATCACATACAATTTTGAAAAATTTTGACCTAACCCAAAATTTTGACTTTGTTTTGACCAATAAAATCTACCTAAACTGGCTTCAGAGCACCCGAAACCAATGTTGGTATGTTTACGTTTGATGATACAATATAGCCCTGAAAAAATTTGACTATATTGACTTTTGCAGGCCTTGTCACAGCTCAGCGCTGCTGATTATAGCTAATGTTAGTACCCATTTTAATCTTATTCAACACGATAAAGAGGGGGCAAAAATGTCTTTCCTATCGTTACAAATCCCTTCAAAAACAAAGTTTTTTCTTCAAACCAACTTGACATAAGAGCAAAGTGTTTTTACAAATAACGTGTGAAAATTTGGCCAGTTTTCCAGGCTTGAAGTAAGTTGAAGTGAATTACTCACAAAAATTTCTCATTTTTTGGCCCAAATTTAACTTAAAGGATCGACGCCACAAAACATTTTTCGCGGCGTAATTACGTTAATTTTAGCATTTTATGATTCAAAGTTAAAAGCAAACCTATGTGCAAAATTTAAACCGCCTATTACGTCATTGAAAAAC
Source organism: Trididemnum nubilum (assembly GCA_963965965.1). Lineage (NCBI taxonomy): Eukaryota > Metazoa > Chordata > Ascidiacea > Aplousobranchia > Didemnidae > Trididemnum > Trididemnum nubilum. Next base: position 41,981,734 of record OZ014469.1, on the reverse strand, counting down.
GACGTCATTTTTGTCAAAATCAGCCATGAGTTACTGTAATAGTGCAGGCAACCTCAAACCGATTTTTCTGAAAAAATTTTAGAAACAACACAATCTGCATGTCAAATTTAGTGTTTCCAAGCCTTTACTATTAGATTTAGATAAAGAAACAGTTTTGCCTCCCTCCCTGGCCCCTAGAGTTAAATGCGTTGGTCAAATAACCCGTGTAAAATAGAGTTGAAAGATGATTATTAATCTTGCTTTTACGTCATAGATTATCGCTGTTGAGCATTAGTGCTGTTGCTGCAAATGACGTTTCAAACAAATTTAATCATTGTCATTATTCTAAGCAACGCCATTATTCGAAAATGTGTTTCTTGGCTGATTGAAAATTAGTTTGCAACAAGCATTTGCAAGTAATGCAAATTTAACGTGCCCTTTGCATGCAGTGTCCAATATTGAGGTTAATGGTTCAATTGTTGGTTTCTTGGTTTGCCAGAAAAGGGAATAATCATAAATGTTGTCAAGATTCAAGTTCATGTCAGCCTTGCTGATGGGTATGAAATTTTTTGAAACTCGAGTTCAGAGCAGTACTTTAAAAACCTATTTTTTAATCAAAATTTGTTTTAATTTTTCCTAGGTTTAAGTTTTGATTGTGTTGGCATGTTGGATGCTGCTGGTTGTGTTGAATCGCTTGCTGTTGAGGAGCTAAACTTCATACCGATTTTCAAAAATCGAGAAATGATTGATTGACTTTAATTAAGATTTAGGGATCGCGCACTCCCCCGCATTCTAAGCGTGCCCCCTAAATCACAAAATTGCCATATCTCGTTAACCACTTGAGATAGAAACTTCAAACAAAAACCAAAAGATGCAGAAAATATGATTTCCCATAAATGTTTAATACATTTTATTATGCTATTTAACCAAATTTTCAAGAAAAATAAAAAAAAACTGTTTTTACATTATTATAGGGTGTACTCACATTCAAGTTTTGTTCATTTTGTTCAAAAAACGCACTATATATGACAGTCTAACATTACAATAGATGTTGTGACTCAATGCTGCACATCGGAAAAAAATAAATGCACTTCAGAAATTACGAAATGGGTTTAAAATGTACAAATATGCAAATGCAATTGCACTTGTAAGCAAAAATAAAAACAAGTTTCTAAACACAAGAGATGGATTGAATGAACTCAGTCATGTCAAATATCTTTTGGTAGGTTCGGGAACAGCTTGACGATGAGCTGCAACTACTTGGAGCAAGTATTGTAGTTGTTCTTCGTCTCGAGTAAGACTGCCACTGTATGCCTAAATGAGAGCAACACCTCTTTCTGCTGTATCGTTTACTACTTTCAGCTCATGCACAGTTAATTTCATTTCTGTATAATTATTGTCTGTCAGCCAGATTGAGGGAGGTTGAGACAGGAATGATTTTGCTTTCTTTTGTCCGTTTGCTTCAATCAGATCAAAAAAGCACATTGACCGTCTCGTAACGTAATTTTCTAATCCCAGTGTGCAATCAAAATCTTTCCCACTCAACCTTGCCAAAGTTTGTGGTTGTTGGTTTTCTTTGCAAATTTTTAGCCATTGACTCTTTAGTTTTATTTGAAACTCGGTCATCAAAGAAAGCTGAAGCAACTAATCGCTCCGAAAAATACCATAAATGACGAAGCATTGATTTGGTTCCAGCAGCTTTTATAACATCGTGAGGATTGTGATTTATTTCCCTAAGGAATATTAAATCATTAAAAGCTGCCAAATGTGCCAATGGTGCCTAAAACCAAAACTTGCCGTAAACTACTGCTGCAAAGAGAGCAAGTAAGTCCTTTAAGTAATTCAGGGAAAAGCGTAAATTGGCGTCTAAAAAGCACAATTTTCATTGCATATATTGCTTTTGACATCCATTGAGCGTTGCTGACCCCACATGGGGCTCAAAATTCTTTAAAGATATAGCTTTCTTTATTGGTTCCGACAAAAATCATACAAAGTTCCAAAAACTCTCGGTAATCATCACGTGGAAAAGTTGTATCAAACAATTCAGTATCTTTTGTTTCTCCTCGCAAATAACGAATTCCCTGAAAATCCGCTTCGTCCGGTAGATCAAAATTTTCTTTGTTAATCACATCCCAATGACTTTGAAACCGTTTGAATACTTCAACACATGGTCCAGTTCAATCTCCCATTACTGCTTTGAAAACAGATGAAAGTACTACCTCCATAATGTGATGACGACAAGCTACCCAAACTAATTCTCTACCAAAAGCTTTTTCAATTAAAGTGCATGCACCTGTGTTAATGCCTGTGTTAGATGCAGTAGTGTCAAATACTAATCCTCTTACTTGTTCTGCTATATTCCACTTGTATAAGAGCTCAATACACACATTAGCATGATCTTTCCCGGTACCAGAAGAAATATGAGGAGTCCCTAACAGCATTTAATTATTTTTCCAAGATACCACTACAGCAACTCTGTTTTCTCGATCCGCATGCACTCGAGTTAGACCGGGTAACATTTCCCATCCCAATGCAAACGAAGAGGAGCGGTAGGGACAAAGTCATTTCTTTTTTGCAGTGCATAGTTTTGTCGGTTGCTTTTTCTTGCTCTTCTTACAGTGCTGCGTGAGAGAGTTACCTCTTCCAATTCGTTACCTAAGTATTTGGTAACAGCAGCAATAACCATTGTTGCCTTTCGATCACTTACATTGACTCGGTCCAGTACTGTCGCGACTTCGGATGTTACGATTTGCTTTGAATTTATCTTTTTTTCTAGAGCTTTTTTTTTGATGGACAAGGAGCTTCACTGCTGCATTCTTCAGATGACAAATCATGGTTCGAAATACTACTGCAATAATCTTCAAACTCAGCTGTTTGAACACAATTTTTCTATCTTTCTCTCGATTTTCTTGTTTCTTTTTCATTTCATTTCGTTTTCTTTTCCGGTCCTCAAAAGCGGCGAGAGACATGTCACGGCCGGCCATAGAACAGCTAGTAGGATCATTTCTTTGCATCAGCAAAAACTCCCTGTCATCCTAATTGCTCATTATTGAGAGAGCATTTTGTGCAGCTACGTCAAACAGTTCACCCAGTTTGTCGACAAAATAAGCTCTTCCTTTTTCTTATAACTCGTTTGCGTTTTGTAGCGACTCTTTCGTAACTTTAGATAAGAGTTGAAAAATGTTATTAGCTTGCCTTGGCAAGAATCTTTTCGTTGTGTTGGAATTCTTGCATTACTCCAAAAGCTGAGGACTTTTTGTACAGTGTCTTTAGCACTATCCTTGATCGTAAATCCCTTGTCTTTGTAAAGAAAAAAAAAAGTGCTTTAAAACATAGCTTCATTTGTGGGCAATCCTGCTCCAAGAATATTTTCAGACGTGGGGCCTATAAGCCAAAGGTTTGTTTTGCTGCGAGTTCGTAAGTTAGTCATAGTGCATAAATTTTAGCCTCTAAAATTAAATTCACAGTTGTAACATATTTTATTATATTTATTTTTAAATTATATCGAAACTAAAATATCCAACTGGTCCTTGCAATTGTGATTCCACGTTTTCTGTCTTCGCAATCCTTAACACACAGTCACAAACTTTTGAAACCAACTATAAAGAGATCAAAACAACATGTTGTCATTTGTTTTTCAGTCAGCTTCTACTTTATGCGATATCACGTTGATGCTATCATCGGTAAGTTTGTGAACAAGTGCTGCAGCTAGTAATTATATCAAGCGGTAAAATGATAGAGTGTTGAAATACCGAAGAAAAGTCAATTTGTGCCAATCGTCTTGGAAAATATTTCAAACCCAGTTGTTACATAAATCATATTAATAGCAAAGGTAAACATTTTAACCGACAAATGGCAGGCAAGGTCAGTTGTTATTATCAATCAAGAGCTATCTTAGACAAATTTTCAACGGCAAAAAATTAGCACATTCACTTACACATATCACAATGCTCTTAACATTCACCTACTGTAAAATTTTGAACAAAAACAATTTTTTTTATTTATCTTGAAAATTTGATCAAATAACATAATAAAATATATTAAACACTTATGGGAAATCATATCTTCTGCATCTTTTGGTTTTTGTTTGAAGTTTCTATCTCAAGTGGTTAATGAGATATGACAATTTTGTGATTTAGGGGGAACGCTTAGAATGCGGGGGGGGGGTGCGCGATCCCTAAATCTTAATTAAAGTCAAAAAAAATTACGTTGATTATTTTTGCACCAAAACACACCTATTAAGCTCCTTGGAGAAAAACATTTCGGAAAAAAGTTTTTTTTGGACCACCCTAAGGTGCATGCTTTCCATTAAAAGTTTAAACAAAAGTGACATTTATCAGTAGCTGTAGCTTTTTTGTTGCTGCGTTCGATGCAAAGCAAAACACAAAACAAACAAAACATCAACAACAATTTTTGAACCTATAATGCCTTTGTGGGCTAGATATTTTAACGTAAAAAGACATTATTATTGCATAATACAGTGTTGTAAGCTAATTAAATTGCCTAAAATTATAATATAAACGCACATTTAAAACTTGCAGCACAGATATTAAATCAAATTTTTCCAACTAGCAGAACATAAAAATTTAAAATTTTTCAAAGTCTTTTTTACAAAAATTCAATTTAATGCTTGGTGTTTCTTTTATACAATCTTTTGGTTTGTTTTTTAATGGTTTAATGTTTGTATGTTTATTGTACTTACTTATTGCTGAGATTAATTTGACGCCTGAGTTTTTTAATTTAGCGCAAAGTGTTGAAACGCGTTGGTTTTTGCAAGCAGTTAGCACTTTCAGAACAAAAATTCCCTGCTGGTGCTTTCCCTTCGATTCTCAAAATGCTCTATGACGATTCTTGAATGGAATGTATAGAACGTTTGTGGGATTACTAACGTATTGCTGTTAACTAAATGAACTATATTTAAGCTAGAGCATATTTTCGAGCTTACAAAGTTACACAAGAGTTTAATCTTTTAGAATTACATAATTACAACGCAATTTAAAATCATTTTTCTTGCACGTTTCTCTAGCTTTTTAGACAAGAACTAAATTTTATCATATTTGAGAAAACGTTTGTTTTACTGGCCGTAAAATTTATTTCATGGAATTTTTTGAAATTTCATGGCTATTATCTTAGCAAAGATTGCTTAGAATCATAAAAACGTAGAGTTATGAACATGGAGCAACAAGTTTTTTTAATGGTAGCAATTTAACTGTATTTTTTGACTAAATATTACCAATTAAATAAAGGAAGTAAATTCAATAGCAATGGGGATGAGAATGTTATAGCGATTAACGAATTAAAAAAGAAAAAAAAAATTAACACAAAATTATAATCTTGCTTCGCTTTTTTCTTCCATTGCGATAGCGTAGCGATTTAAAACAAACAAAACTGACAACATAGTTAGGTTTTTTTTTCAAAAATTATTAGCCAAAAAAGTGCGTTTTCTGATTTCACAACCTATCATCTACTACTCATCAGAAAACAGAAACTTTTTTCACAATTTTGAAGTTACCAAAACCGGCCAGGTGGTCTACCGATCTCTGGAGCGATAGGTTTGTGGTTCAACTTTAATGAATATCTGTTTTTTGGTTTTTAACTTTAAATGAAGTACTGCGAACAAACAGCCAGATTTACTGTACCTAAATTTGTTAGTTAATGCAGTTGACTCAAGAGGCCTGCCAGTGTGATACAGGTCAAAAACGATTCGAAGAGTAATAATGCACTTATTGGGAGAATGGCAAGAGCTCACCTTGGTTGGCAGAGTTGTAAACAGCCAATACAGGCCAACTAGTACAGGCCCAAACCCAAAAACATAAATCCGAACTTGACCCTAACACCAAGTCCGAAAAAGCCCGAAAGTTACATTGTATCTCTTGGAAGCGGATTAAGACTTTCCACATTTAATGAGAACATGATTTTGTGGCAGTCGGCCCTTTTTTCATCATTAAAATAATTTCACGCGTAACCGGGTAATATAGTCGTGCGTAAAATTATGTTAATGATGAAAAAATGGCGTACTTCCACAACTTTTGTAATTTTTTAATCATTAGCGTGCTTTCTGGCCAAAGTCTCCCAGCGCGGAAGCCTAGGAAAGAGCCACTAAACAGTACGAAAACAAATAAAACATTAAAAACTTTGGCCTGCAAACGTCAAAACATTACAATTAACTATTTTCAACATCTATCGTTTTTTTAGCATTGTTTATTTTGGTCAAGAAAGAGAAGCAGCATGTAGAAATATGTTTTAATTTGCTTCTTTATTTGATACCAGAGTTGTAAATCGGGCCGGGCTTTTTGGCTCGGGTTCGGGCCGGGTTCAGGCCTAATGTAGACAAAAATGTCAGGCTTATTTCGGGTCTGAGACGTACTTTTTGTCTTAGATGCACAAAAAAGTAGTCAAAATAGTTTGGCAACATTGCTAAATTTTTGAGACCTAACTTAACTTTCGTTTTTTTTCGGGCATGATTTGGACTTGAAATTAGTTTTCGGGTTCGAGCCAAGTTTGGGCTTATATTTTCGGTTCGGGCCGTGTTCGGACCTAAACTATAATTGGCACGTTTGCAAATTTGTTTGATGCTATTATTCTGCTGCTGATTTGAGACTGTTATTTTGTGTTTCTTAATGCTTGTTGCTGGATACTTTTTGTTTTACCGTTATATAATTGGTTCCACGACAACTGACCGCGACAAACTGACCGCGAACCAACAGACCGCGAACAAACTGACCGCGAACAAAGCCAATTGGCTGAGAAGGGCGATCCTAAATATATTTTTGCTATCCCCAGAGCCATCTTGCCCAAACCCTCACTTAGTGACGAAATCACTGCGACGAAATCAGTGACAAAATCACTGCCGATTAATTTGTTCACGGTCAAATGTCGCCGGTTTATTTGTTCACGGTCAATTGACTTGATCCCTATATAATTAACTATTGCTGCTGTTTCGAAAGGTGCTCCTTGGAACACCAGCTGTTATCAGGTTGCTATGTTTCGAGGGAAGGCTATCATGACAGACGTGTGGTATAATAAATGAAGTGGTTCATATAGTTTTTGATTTTAAACCACTTTAATTACGCTACATGGTGGCTGCAGTTAGACTCGAATCCACGCCATCGAGATAATAATTCAAAATTTTGAAAACTTTAATCTACAAAAAACACTTTTTATTACAACAAATAAAAAATTGCACTACAGAGAAATCACAAGCAAAATAAATGTGCAAGTTACACTCGTATATAGGCTACAGCAGGATATAAAAATATAAAAAAGTAGAATATAAAAAAATAACTAATCGTCTGTTTAAAAAGTTTATATCCTGGTTCGTTTGGATTTGGTTTTCAAGTTTTTTTTTATTTTTGTTCTGTTTTTAGTTCTAGAGTGCATTTTTTAATATTTTTTTGTTTTTCTGTTTGAAAACGAACTGAAAATAGAGCCAAAAAACTATTCAGATTAAAATGTGGTTAGAAAAAAGAACCTGTTGGGCAAAAATAACACCTCAGTTCAAGAAAACCACAATGATGCAACACAATAATGCATTTATTACTAATTCACTAAGTAGATCCGGTCAATACTGAACGTAAAAACACAAGCTTACAAGCGCATGGTTAATGTATTTCAACCAACTGGCAGCTTGTATGCGAATAAAGCAGTCCGCCCGGCGTAATGAATTTTTGCTTTAAATCAACTGAAATACGCTGGTACCTTTTTACGCTCAGTGAATAGACCGTAGACGCTAAATTAAGGTTGGAGAAGCTAAATTAATGGCAAAAAGATACCGTACAAAAAACCTAGGCAAGCATTTAAAAATTGATGTATTTTACTCTTTAGAGCACCGCTTTCACGATAAAAATAAATAGGAAATGACATTAAAAACATAGATCCAAGTTTTGAAACACAACTTTGCTTTAATGCCAGGGAAAATAATAAGTCTTGCTTGTAAATGATTGTGATATTATAAAAACATTAATTTTGTAAGATATTAAGTTACTGCAAAATGACATTTTGCTAAAACAATACAAAAAACATCATTACATTCCAAAAACAATCTTCAGTGCAAAAAACATTTTTTTTAAATCGCCGAACTAAAAAAACGTTGCAATTCTAAACAAATTCATCATATAAAGCGGGCAAATAATTGCGTTTAATACGAAAAAAAAGAGCTTTTTTGGGAAAAAACCGTTTCCCATCAGACTTCCAGTCATTGAGAGGAGCTACATGTTCCCTTTAAATTTGATCAGCAAGCAAAAAATAGTGTTATTTCTTGGCGTGATCTTCTGAGGCAAGGATCGCCACCTTAGAAGTAGATTCTTTATCTTACTTGAACGGCAGACGCCAAAATTTCAAAAGCATATTTTCATCAAGCAAACTAAACATTGCCAGTTTCCAAAATGATTTCCAAACTGATCGCTATTTTTGGATTTTATGTTAAGAAAATTTAGCAGGTTTTTTTCTTTTTTTACAAGACGTGCCCAAATAGGTTTTGTAATTTTTAAACTTTCTTTGTAGCTTTTTTATTGAATAGTATGTACAGTGTAGCGCACATACCAGCAGTAGCTAAATTAGGGTGACTTCTTTAATCGTTTAACATGCAAAGTAAATCAATAAATGCATAAACTGAACGTATTTAAAAATGTTTTAGACAAAAACAGTAATTACTCTTTTACAATTGTTGCTTGGAACACATTTTCTAATTGTACAGCATAAGAGGAAACAATTATCACAAAAACCTGAAAAAAAGTTTTTGAAGATTGTTTTATAACAATATTAAAATAAGTAAAATAAATGTAGCAAATAAATAATTAGCAGATTTGCTTAAGTCATAATATATTACCAATTGGCCATTATAAAAACTTTTAGTTTGATGAATAGGTAAAAAAAAATTTTTTTTTTTTGATGTACTCAACTTCCCAAATTTTATACACCCACAAACAATTTCATATTAAAAAAAAAAAATTAGTAAATATTTTGATACAACAGCAGCATCAGTAATCAGTTTCATACGTTTCTCATTTAATGTGTTGAAATTACAATATAAAATAACGAAAAATAACAGCATGATTTTGACACAAATAATAATGTAATGTAATTGCTACGTGGCTCTAACTACTATTTTCGCATGATGAATTAATAAACTTATGCCCTTGTAAGATAAACGTTTTGTCAAAAACTGTACAAACGTCCTCCAATCCAATTTCTGGACGAATGCCATTTTCTTGACATTCTGCGCTACCGACCTGCAAAAATATACTGCTATCATTTACAACTCAACAATTACGTTGCTTCTACAATATGCAAACAGCGGTTTAAACAAACAGAAACAAACATTCCAACAGAAAATTTAACAACCAACAAGAATGAAAATTCATTTTCATATAAACATACTCCTCAATAAGAAAACAGGTTTCCTTTAGCTGTTTAATGGAGTCATTGCTCAACTTTGAAAACTAAATTTTTCGCAAATTTGTCGCTGAAGCGACACTGCAAGAACTAAAAATTTTGTCCCAGTCGTCAACTTTACATTTGTAAAAGCAGCCTTCACTTAAATGTAGTTGTCTCCACCAATGTGAATTTTGCTGAAATTAGCACTTAGTTTTGTAGTGATAATTTCAAATTTTCACCGGTGGAGTAGGGGTATACTGATAAGATTTGCTCTGAAAAAAATGTTTGTCTCCACCAGTTTTAATTTGAGCAAAAATAAGTTATTACCAAACACATTAATACCGTTGGTGAGAATTTCAAATCCTCGCTTGCAGAGCCATAACTAGCAGTATAATATAAAATTGGTTATTTTCTCGTATTTTGATGAGTTGTAGAGATATTTTTGTTATTTTGTTAATCGCAGAAAGTATTCAGGTTTAGATTAAGGCCAGTGATGCTTGCATGTAATCGGTGCCATTACAGAATACATAAGTAAAGAAGCACTTTTTTATTGCCCAGCACCTATAATTTCAATTTTCGAGCTATTTTTTTGTTAAAATCAATGAAAACCTTTTGTTTTGTTTTTGTTTAGTCATGAAATCATATCTTTCATTATACACGCTGTTTTACGACGAAGTGTGCAACGAGTTGGCGGGGCCTATTTCCGCCTCATTGCGCCCGTTGGCAACAAAGCTTCTTTCTAAGAAATGTGGCAGCAACAGCAGCGAGCCGTTAGCAACACAGTGATGGTCAATTTAACTGGCCCGAGATTTGAACCTTAGACCTTCCGTTCCAGAGACGAACACTCGACCGCAGTTGGTCGACACGCATTACAGCTCAACCAACTAGACTTGCAAATTTGAAGAAGGAAGTTTGATTAAACCGCATCTCGTAGTCTTGTAGCCAGCACATTCATTTAAAACTTGGCCGAAAAGTTTATAAAAGTTGTTTTGAGGTCTGATTGTTTTAAAAGAGTTGCATCCCTTATCAAAAAACACTTTTTTTTCAAGTACCAGTAAATTTTGAGTTGAGGCGAGCTATTCTTAGTTTTTTAATACTTTTTATCTAATTTGTTCTTAAATTTTAAAGCATCGTGTCAATTTTAGAAACCGTGTTTGTGAAATTGTGGTTTCCAATGCCCTGCCTGCTTGAGTGAACACTTTCTTTGAAGCGTCAGAAGCAAAACAACTTTTTTTTAATTTAAACTACTACCAAAAGTATTTTCAGATGCCTGCGAAGCTAGTGCTCAACAGCGTTTTATATAATCTTGGAATAAGTGCAATTTTGCTCGCAAATACCGCAAATTCACTAAAATTTTCTCATTTTGTATCACTGCAAAATCTATACTCTCTTTTTGATTAGAGTTTTTTTCTTTTTTCTTTTTTTCTTAATTAATTTTTGTTGCCGAGGCTGGCTGGCATTGTTTTTAATCTATTCTTACATATTAAGCAAAATTGAGCCTGGTATTCTAGTAAAATTGCTTTTATTAACAAAGTGCACCTGATTTTGACTTAATAAAATTTTGTTTTTTGTTTGGGCATTTGGTAAATTGCAAGTACATCTTTAGTTAATTGATTAGTTGGAAATAACGAAGAACACAAGCATATTCATTGTACAGTACAAGCATTCAAAATAAACTAAGAAGTATTTTTTCAATGTTTCATTTTTTCAATTACAAAATCTCAACGTAAAATTTTCCCTTGAACCGTTTGTTGTCATATTGTTTATAAAGATTTAGTGTTTATAAAGACATTTTTATAAAGATAATTACTTAATCACGTATACCTGTATTGTCGGTGAACGATCAGCAATGATATGGTCTAGGTTCCTAAGAAACGTTTGCAGGTCTTTTTTTTCGAGATTGAAGCAAGGGTTCTTAAAAAAGATTGGTATTGGTGTAAAGCAGTATAAAACCAAAATCGCTGATAAATTATAGACGAATAACATATTGATTAAATCAAATACAATCTTTGATTATACATGTTGTATTACGCCGAAGCGTGTAACGCGTTTGAGGGGACCCTCTCCTGCGGGCCTGCGGACGACACAGTTCCTTTCGAAGAAGTGTTGCAGCGATAGCAATCCGTTGGCAATACTGTGCCCAATTTGACGGGCCCGAGAATTGGACCTCAGACCTCCTGTCCTGAGACGAACGCGTCACCGCGCTACCAGCTTGACGGTATGCCAAGTAAATGACCCTGTAAATTTGCTGCACTTACCTCGCTCGAAGGCATCCGGCAACTATAAACAATCTGCGGAACATCCTGAAAAAAAAAATACAGATCAGATAAAGAATGCTGCAGAAAAAAATGTGTAAATCAGAATACTATACCTATAATTAAATATGATGTTTTGAGGTTTGCGGGCAAGAGTTTTAATGTTTATAATCGTTTGCTTGCTTTTTGGCCTAACGGCGCAGAGAAAAGCCATCAGAGCGGTGAATACTTAAAACAAGCAATGCGAAAAAGTAGGTTTCCTGTATATTTTAATCTTGTAGGAAGAAAAGTTTTTTGTATTGCTTGTTGTAAGTGGCCACCATGTGGTTGCACTTTCGTGCGTTTCCACATTGGTAGCGTGTAGGCCAAGAACCTTGCAAACCATTTAACTAAAATATTTATGAAGTAACGTAAAAACCTCCTACTAAAAAACCAGGCAGCAGAATTTCGGAACTAAATAGTATGAAAGGTATATTTTGGAATTTTGTTACCGAGCCAGACCAAACAATTTTCTTAAACCTATACGCTTATTTACCACCATGGACGTAGCCAGGAGGGGAGCAGGGAGGGAAATCGCCCCCCCAAAATTTTACTTTGCCTCTCCAAATGATATGAGTTAAACGTCATTTTTAACAAAACTTCATGCAACAGATGTATGTGCAGTACTAAAATAGGTTACTTTGCCCCCAAAAAATTTTACTTTCCCCCAAATGGGGGGCGTCATTCTAACGCAGCAAAACATCCTAAATGAGCCGGGTGCGAAAAAAGATCAGCTTGTTGTTCCTTGAAAACTTTTTTTATTTTTGGAGGTCACTTCAAAATCCTTATAAAATAAAGGCGTTTCGCACTGAAGACCTTTTTTTTTTGGTGTCATTGCGAAAAAATCCCTAAAGAGCTTTTTGTTTTTCGGATATCGCCCCTAGCAAAAAGACACTGCCCCACCAAATTTTCGCTTACCCCCCAAAAAATTCCGTTTTGGCTACGTGCCTGCTTACCATTGGGGCCAAGTAAACTAACCATTGTAGCCTAACCGATTGATAGCCCAGTCTAAAGACAAAAACTTAGTAACAGAGCTTAAAAGTTGTTAGATAGTGTAAGTTTTTAAGGGTCTGAGTCCAATTTCCGTAGTTGAGCCGATTGGTGAAAACCCAATACGCAAGTTTCGTTCCGAAAGCCCAGGTTTCCCTTTTCCTGGATCATATTTGTAACAATAAACGGACAAAAAAATAAAATTAAAGCCTCAAAAGTTGGGGCCCTCTTAGGGTGTTAGTTTTTTCTTCTAGACCCATTATTGTAACTTCTGCGATTACTCTTTGCTATCAAAAAACTATTGGTTTGCATGATGAAGAGTAAGATGGTGTTAGAAAATGCAATGATGCAAAAGTAAAGACAGTAACGACTTCCCAATTTATGTTTTTAAAAACTTGGCCTCTGCCGATTTTTCTTAGAATTACTCAGCATCTTTGTACTTACTTGGGAAAATAGACTGAGTTGTAAGCATTCAGACCAAAACCGTAGTTTGCACATTGTGGAATTAAGACAATTAGCATCATCGCCAAATTGAAGATTTGCTGTTGATTCATTCCACAAATAATGAATGGTGCTGTTTAATTTGGTTCTGTTGACATTTATCTGGAAAACATAAAACAACGCTAAAGATTTTTGAGTACGTACATCATTAAACGCTGCTGTTTGGTTGGTTGTTGTAGTGCATAGATATCCTCCTGCCAACGTACAGCTTCAGACGCCAACTACGATTGGCACGTTTTTAACTACAGTAGTTCATGTTTGAAGAGTTTATGCCTAAATAGGAGTTTCCAGTGACACAATGTTTTTGTGGATTTCTTTGCATTCTTGTCCACTGAAATTGCTGCTAGTTTGAAGCCACCAAGCAGCGACAATCATCGTAAAGCGTCTTATACAAGAACGCAACAAACGTGACCTGGGCGAAGATTAAAGCTAGATCATGCGATCAAGATTGTTGTAAAAATGACGGTTTTGCCTTCTCGGCCACGTTGTCAACCATACTGTATGTAACTGTAAATTGTCGTCGTAAAGGCGAAATAGCGCAGGATAACCTTATCCGTAAAATGTTATTGACTAGTTTGAGCGATTTTCTTTTCTTCGAGTATGGACGAACAGTAAAAAAGTCTTGACTCACATATTTCACCCGCTAAAATTCCCCGAACAAAAAAGCGTAATAAACTGCACGGTACTTCGATAATCGTCAGGATCAAAATTAGCCTATAATTCAATGACTTATTAGCCATAAGTTTGAAAGAACCGGGTTTTTCCACGTTTTAGTGGATGGTTTAGTTTCAGAAATCCATCTTTACTTCCATTGGAGTCGACCATGAAAGCGATTTTTTTTTGTTGCAATGCATATTGGCTGTTTGGTTGGTCGAACGGTATCGCGTTCGTCCTTGCAACGAGACGTTTTTAGCCTTGGGCCGGTCAAATTGGACGCAGTGTTACCAACGGCTCGCCTCCGCTGCCAGCTGCAACATTCTTCGAAAAGAGCTGTGTTGCCTGGAGCCATAATGCCTCAGAGATGCTGGGCCAGGGTAACTCGTTACATGCTTCAGCGTAATACAGCGAGAATAATAAAAATTTGGTTTGATTTTTAAATCCAATGTTTTTGCTGTGAAACAAAAATAAGAAGAAAAATTCAATAAGAAAAAAACAAAACAAGTGCAAAAGCAAAACGTTGTCTCACCTGTGATTGTTTTATGGTTAGGCATGTCGATTCTTCTATTTCTTCTAGCCATTCGTTAAGTAAACGCGTCATAATAGATTTCGACCTTATTTGTTCATCTGAGCACATAAACCTCCCTTTAGTGACAATTGCCATCCCCTTCACGGCAATATTAGCAAAAACGAGGCACAGAAAACACGTTAAGATTGGTTGAAATGCAGTCATAATCTGACAAAACTAAATACTGCAATAATTATTATTACAAATTTCGATAATTGAAAACAGCTATGAACGTAAAACTTTATAATTTAATGCGGTTTAATTCACTTCGTTGTTTTTGTTAAAATGGTTATTTTCCCTTAAACAGCATGAGCTTTTATACTAATTTCTCTTTTTTTCGAGGCAAAGAATAATAATTTTCTTCTTTTACTTGTGTTAATCATGCATTTCGAGCGTATCTGATTAAATACGTAACCAAGTTAGCGATATTTACGCCCAGCTATTACTCATTTGCGTTAGCCGCCTTATTTAAATTACTTAAATCGTACTAAACCATTTTTTCTCTTTATTCCCTAGGGCAATAGTTTTACAATTTTTCGATTTCAATACGCATGACTCATTTGCTAAATTATTTATCATTTAGATATCAAAACAAAACGGCAAGACTTTCGAGAAGGAACAGCTTGTTTTACAAACTTCCATACTTTTGAGAGAGACTTTTGAATCATAACTTAATTGAAAAGAAAATGTCAAAAATGTTTACGACCACCGAATCTTCAGCATATTGATAATAATTTAATCGCGATGGCGATAGACCAGTTCGTTGGTCGTCTGGTTAGTGATGAAACAGCAACGCGATCGAGCTCGATAGCCTTACTGGCAATACGTAGTTGTGTCTTTAAGAAAGACACTTTACGCATTACTTTTCATTGTAGAAAAAGCGATTAGGCCGTTGTGTTGCCCTCGCTTGACAAAACACTTTCAAACAGAACTAATAAATTGGTGCTTAGTGTTGTAATGGCTACTGGTCAGACCAGATGAATAGTGCCTAAATCATATGTGTAAATGAATAAATCTAAATTGCAATAAAAATGCCTCAGATTCTTATCAATATTTTACTCTTTGAATAACGATTTTCTAAGGAATTTTTATGAATATGACACAAAACTAAACACACGCCATGGCTTTTGATTGTAAAATAAAACTTCTCAACAAACAGAAGCATGGTAAAATAAACAAACTAGCATTGGACTAATCGGGTAGTCTCCACATGGCAGCTCAAAACCAATTCAAATGACAATTTACATCTTGTAGCTTATATTATATTACAGTATGATTTTTGTGGGTAAACAAATACTCTAATTTAATCAAAAACAATACAACCAAATACTGCAGAACATATTTATTGAAACGTTTCCATTAATTTCTTTAAACTATTGTCAATCTAGAACGTAAAAATAAAATCACAGCTGAAACTAAAACGAAAATCGCAGACCCAACGAGTATAAAATTGAATTTTGCTATTGCGAGATTTTTGAAATACCCGCATCCTATTTTCAAATGCTCTAATCCTGTTCAAATTTGAACGGTACTAGGAAGTAAAAAATCTATTTTTTTTTATTAATACAGACCGATTACTAAACTTACCGTAAGTAAAGAACAATTGAAGTTTTCCGCATAACTTATCGAAGAAAACTGCATTAAACTGGACTTGATATTTGTTGTCGGGCTGCATTAATCAAAAATTTTTGTAATCAGGTTGTATTTGTAGTCGGGCTGTATTAGCAATAATACAATAAGTTTTGCAATCAGGCTGCATCAATCAACGACTATTAGATTTTTTACTTCCTAGTACCGTTCAAATTTGAGCAGGGTTAGGACTAATGAAAATAGGATGAAGGGTAGTGCAAAAACTTCACGCTTTGATAAACATACGTGTTTTCCGCCCACTGAGATAAGCTTTGAACCTAGCCTTTTGTTTTATCTTGTAAACACTGTTTATGTCAAGTTATTTAATTAGTTTTCGGTAACCGTAATCAACTTCTGTGTTTTACACTTAAACGTTTGTTTGTTTTTCACAGTTAAGTACCGTATTGCATTACCCGATCACACAGTTGTTTGGTATAGTACAAAAAGCGTTAAGCATAGTATCAGTTTATTGATGAGTGTTTGCACATCTATTATGTTTCCTAAGTAAGGTATTTATTTCTGTTTATTTTCAGTGTTATTTATATAGTCTTTTAAAGCCTTAATAAAACGTACAAATGTGTATGTTGATCTGTAGTTGTATTTCACATGCGTATCCAGTCATCAGATACATTACATACCGTATCTTATAATCACAAAATCCAATTTTACTCGTTGGGTCTGCAATTTTCCCTTAAGATTCAGCTGTGATTTTATTTTTACGTTCTAGATTGACTATGGTTTAAAGAAATTAACCGAAACGTTTTAATGAATATGTTCTGCAGTATTTTAGCGGTATCGTTTTGGATTAAATCATTCAAAAAGTCCATTTATCATGCTCCTAAATACTGTAAGGTCAAACTATTGAAATGATATTCATTGTAGTGTTGCACTTGCACATAATTCCGAGAAAAAAAATTAACTCAATCGTTTAAAAATGAAGGTCTATGCTGCAAATCCACGTAAATATTCAATTTTGAAAAAATGCCTTGTTATTTTTTTTTTGAGCGCTCGTCTTCGGTTTCAAATATAGTAATAATAGTAATAAAATACGCAGGTAGAGTAGGCCTATTGCAAATTGCACAAATGATGACTTTTCAAAAACTTTAGCAGAAGCACTTTTATTCAAAATTACCGTTTTTGTAAACTAATATCAAACTGTTAGTGTTGAATTCCTACCATCAGACGCGATCTACTTTAACTTCTAATGTTTGTTGCGCTTTCTTGCGTCACATGGCAATTCATGAAATTGCTTTAAGTTCCTATCGTAATATCCTACTATGGATTCATTTTGCTGCCGCCTTGACCTTTTCTAGACTGCAAAACGACACAAATATTTACTGTGTGTGCTGTCAATGCTCATGATTGCTGAAAACGACCAATGTATTTTTTTTCCAATCAAAAACACGCGCTCTAAACAAGGCATTTTAAAAGGTCATAAGAACCAGAAAATTTTGAGTTTTAGATGGCTGTTCTTAAATCTGCACAAATTTTCAGCTTTTTTTGTTCCTAATTTTATTGGCGAATGAAGTGAAGCAAATTTGTTCTTGCTTGGTTGAATGCAATTGTCCTTTGTCAAATCTAATCCATAAATCTATCATTATACTCATTGTATTACGGCAAAGCTTGTAACGAGTTCAGAGGACCCGTCTCTGTGTCATTGCAACACAGCTCTTTTTGAAAAAATGTCACTGCGGTGAGAAGCCATTGGTAATACTGTGTCCGATTTGACCAGCCCTAGGTTTGAACCTCAGACCTTCCGCTTCAGAGACGAACGCGCTACCGCTCGGCCAACTGTTGTTATATTGTAAATCATGGTTACCGTTAGACAAACCAACACTGGCGATATAAAAAGACCACGAAATTTGGCGGAATGCTTAAAAATGCATTGTAGTTGTGGCCCGTTTTTTTTCTTATTTTTTCATGCTAAAGCTTGGCAGTGTTCTTAATTTGTTCTTAAAATTCAAATTAACCTCGTGTTCTTATATAGTTGTTTTTGCAAAAAAATTTGTCAAAATAGAATGCTACGCAAATTGTGTTACTGTGTCTCATTATATAATATGTACTGATATTCTGAAACGTGTGAGTTTTGCTTATACCATTAATATTTGTTTGCTATTTCAAGAAAAATTCATAATATTTTTAGTTTATCATAGAAAAAATAAGGGTTTTAGAGCAAACAATTATTTGTGTTTAGCATCACTATTATACGCAAATTTTAGTTTTTGCATATGCATTTGGTGCGCTATGATGATAATTTGCGACAAGCAACATAATAAACAAAAAACAAAAAACTGCAAGATGAAATTAACAAGTTTTTGTATTTGAACAAAATTTAACGGAAGAAGTAATAATTGTCTGCTACAGAATGTGTTAAGTAATAACAATTTATACGTATTTACTGTATATGTGATTTATTTTGAGCAAATTAATTTACTTAGCGATAAAATAGATTTAGTTTAGGCGAATTCAACAACTCAAAGTGTTGAAAAGCAGTGGCAAGTTAGAGCGTTTTTCAAATACGCAGCAAACTTACACTTCAAAAATATAAAACAATTGCAAAACAGAAACCCTACAGACTTTGATTGTTGACACTTGTCAGGTATCTACGGCTGCTCTAAGCACTGCACCAAACTGAACATTTATGGTTGCCAGTGTTCCAAGTACTGCAGACGAGTTTCCGCATCCACAGTTGCTCTGAGTGCTGGAGAGATCAAGCCACTTAACGTGGCGAAATTAAGTAACTCTCCAATGAATGTAATCGCTGTTCCTTTCGCAACGTAGCAAAAGCCTGTTTTAGTAAACTTTTTGAAATGATTGTGCGGAGTGAGATTCTAAAAGTTGTGGAGTTTGTGGGAGTGGTAGTAGTAGTGCCCAAATGTTATCACTAATGCACTTAAATACCATATGCTCCCTCGTTGGATATTTTTATATTGCGGTACTTAAGTTTATGTTTTGAGGTATGTACAGTACAGAACATTGCCTGCCGTCATACGTCACGCTCGTCAAACCTTTTCTCTGTTTATGTTGTGTGCACGAGCTTCGTTGTGTTGAATAATGATGAAATTGAAACCAATTTTTTACAAGTTTGAAAATACGTATATAAAGAAAGATTCAATTGTTTTTGATCTTGCTAAAAACATTACTTAAATTTTAGATCGAAATGCTGCTTTAAATTTTCCACGTAAATGCATGACTAATGGAGATGCAAAGGCGATAAGATGTGGGAATTATTTATTGATTAATAGAACACCTGATGCATTTGTAACAGAAGAAACTGAAATCACTAATATCAATATCATTAATTCAATAAATGTTTTTGTCTTGCAAATGTGTCACATCAACGGAAGTTTTTATGATCTGATGTAGTTATTGATCGTTCCAGCTCGAACTAAAAGTTTAAATTTTGGTTTCCAACTCACACGAGTGATTTCAGATAAATTTTTGCCGAAATGTCGCATCTCTAATTACAAGAGGCCCGAACTGAAAGTCAGAAAGCGCAAAAACAGGAAAAACTTAGGCATGAGGGCGATTTGGCTGGAAATTTCATGAGCTAAAAAAATTTGAAAGTGATTCCCATTCGGTCTCCGATATCACAAAAAACTTGTATTACAAACAGCTCTCTATGAATCTTTAAGACGTAATAAATCCGCCTTAGTAATGTTTTTACTAAATTGCATGCAAGTACCTTTGCTAACGTAACGCTACACCTAAATTTTGGCTTTGGCAATTTTATTACTGTAAACAGGTAAGACGGATTAAACAGTACGAAATAAATTTTAGTCGTTAAAGTCAAGCTTAAAATATAAAATCTCACATAAAAATGTTTAACTCATGGGACATTTTTGATGCTTAATTTATTTCAAATAGTAGTTGAACAATACAATCTTAAAATTAATTGTTTATTCTTAGAATTGAGTTTAATTCAATAAAATGCAGCTTTGAAAATAATGATCACACGAAAAATTAATTTTACGCCATATTGTTTCGAACAAAAATTATCTAATTGCTGTTTCATGGTTGTGCTTGAGTCTGAATTTGTTTGAATTTGGAGTTTGAATTGAATCGATTCAAAAAAGGACTCGACAGCATGCAGGCCAGTGCAAATACCGGAGAAATATCCCTGATAATCCCGGTACCGGGTGAAGCAGACTGTAAGGTTTTAAATTTCTAATTTTTGATGTGTGCTGACGTGTAATGTTATAAAATTGCCGTTTTAAATACACCAATTTTTGAATGCATCATATGACACCAATGATTTGCTAAAACCAAGTTTGTGGCGTCATAGCTATCACATGACATAAGGTAGTAGGTAATGATTTTTTCAGAGGCCAGAGGTTACAGAAGCCGTGCTAATTAGAATATTAATTAATTATATTGGCATGGCTTCCGACTTTGTTATCTAGAGGATAGCATATAGCAAACCTTTATGCATCGTTTGAATTTCTGGAAAATGCTTTCTAAGAAATTTGAGAAACGCACCAATTACTATGAGATACAAATTACAACAAGTATACCTTTAATGAAAATGCAGCATTGGTCGAGTTTAGATATTTATTTCGAAAATGAATGAATAATTAAATTTTCCATGCTATTATGCTATGTGGCGTGATGAAGCTTGTATATTACATTGAGTGTTATAACCACATGTGTCTTAAATTAATATTGATGATTTGTTATTTTTTCTTTTTATTATATCGCTGTACTTCAGGTTTTAGTGTTGATTTCCAAAAAATGTAAATGCTTGATGAAGAACTCAAAACATAAAGTGTAAACTGAGGAGGCGGAAAATCCTTTCCGAAGTCCCAAAACTGCTGCAAGTCGATCAAAAAAAATTTAACTCGTAAACGGTTTTTTTTGGAAACGTTTCTACATTAATATAATGTAACCAATTCTTTTTCATAACCGGCCAGTGATTGGTCGAACGGTAACGAGCTCCTGGGTTGGGAGGTTTAAGGTTCAAACTTTAGGCTAGTAAAATCGGACACAGTGTTGCCCCTGCTAGGACATTTCGCCAAAAGTAGTTGTGTTGCCAGACTGCAATGACGTGGAGATGGGCCCCAGCACCTTGTTACACGCTTTTGTCTAGTGAAAGATTTGATTTGATTGATTTTTCCTACTTGCTGTATCAGGCCAAAGCGTTTATGAGTATGCAGAGCTCATCGCTGCATCACTAGCCGAGAATAAAGGATTAAAAAATTAGTGAATGATTTACTCAATTTTAAAAAAAGCGTTAAAGTCTAGATTTTGCCTGAACAAGTACAAATTTGAGCAACTTTTCTGAAAAAGTTGGTGACTCATTGCAGTAGAATAGGCAGGGGGGGCAGGGGGAGGCTATAACCTTCTCCCCATTGGAAGGTCAACCAAAATGCAGAATTAGAAAAATACCACGTTCTCAGCTCTTCTGAGACTGTTTTTTTTTGTGCTGAAATGGACTAAAACGTGTTTTAAAGCATCTTTTGAAACATATATTTAGGGGGGGCTAGTTTGTCAAAAATTAAAGTCACAAATTAATGAAAACTTTGAAAATCCCCAAAATTAAACAATCAAATTTGATCGCTAGTGTAAAAACGCCAAACATAAGCTTTATCAACAAATATATACTAAACTCAGGAATAAAGGGGGGGGGGGGGGGGGGAGAAATTCAGTGTTAATTATGACCAATCACTTCTCTCAAATATTTTTCCATTAGCCCCCCCCAATCATTTTTCTTTATAAAATAGAGACGAAATAGATTACTCCGAGTGAGTTTTATTGAATAATAGCATTTTATGATTTGCCAGCACGTAAACAACAGAACTACAATGCTTTTGTTAGCCACTTTCCGCATAGCCCATTAATACAACCAGTTGAATCATGTTTTGCTGCCAATTTCTATGCCACGTTTTAAACGCACTATTTTTTATTAAAATAGCTCTAAAATAAAGTTATTTTTGCAAAA
Organism: Trididemnum nubilum; assembly: GCA_963965965.1. NCBI lineage: Eukaryota > Metazoa > Chordata > Ascidiacea > Aplousobranchia > Didemnidae > Trididemnum > Trididemnum nubilum. The sequence goes on along the minus strand of OZ014469.1, from coordinate 41,959,803 downwards.
AAAAGCAAAATTTTCGAGCTCTGGGGGCTCCGCCCTCAAACCCCCAAAACAGCCCCCCTATTGCGAATTTATGGCTACGCGCCTGACTCATTGAGAAGCAGTAACTGCTACTTGAAGAACTTTTGTATATCATTTCTAATGGAATAGAAAAGAAAAAACTGTTTTAGACAAAAAAATAAAATTACAAAAAACACAAAAAAAACACAAAAAAACTTAACCTTACTACTTACTAAAGATTAAAATTTCAGAACTGCCAGCCAAGTAAGCCAAGTAAGGAACACAAACTTTTGTTCTGGTTGTATCGAAACTTCAAATCTCAAAAAAAAAAAAAAATTAATCATTAGTGTTTTTAATTTTTTCGTTCCACACCAAATGGCTCTTATATCATTATATGTTTAGATTTCTATGAATTATGCAGATAAATAAAACATTATTTCCATAAAAAAAACATTAAAGTACAATAAATTTTTGGACCCCACTTTGTAATTACGCCTCTAAAATAGAATGCAAATTTTGCATTTAAAAAAAATTTTTAGTAAAATTGTAAAAAAACAAAAGAAACTAATTACTATAGTATTTTCTAATCTCTCATTTTATTAATGGCACTTAAATTACTATATAAGTTTGATCCAAATATATGCATAACTGAAAGAGCATTGCCATAACAAAAGCATTCACCCTCCCTGAATTTATGCCTTTATGTTATGAGTGCATATGTTGCATTTAGTATAGAGCGGTTTAATAACATTGTAAAAAATTTTTATTTAGAAATCACCGAAAACAATTTTATATCCAAGTAACCAGCAATTTATGCAGAATTGCTGGAGTATCGTTCTGGAAGATAAGTTGCATGATGGAACACCAAAATATAAGTTTGCCTATTTTATCATGAGCTGTATGTAAGGTTTTTGTAGTTCGTACACTGTTTTTGTTTTTGTTAATGCATGTGTGCGTTAAGTTAGTTTTGCGCATCAATAAAAAAAACTCTTACAAAAAGCAATTAAATAAAAAATAATAATTATTGATGGTTTTAAATTTTTCGTTCGTTGAGCACAAAATGTTTTTACAATATTTCGCTTTTTCGTACGAATTTTTTTTATACAATATTTATTAGGTATATGGAAATTATTAGGCATATTACACATTCTTAATTACAAGCAATACAAGCAATTCATTAAGTTAAAACTGCAAATAATTGTAAACTGAGCTAATGCAAAGTTTTGTAGCACCTTAACAGTAATCGCTTTTTATTTATTGTGCTTTTGTGAGTGCGTGTGTATGTTAATTAGTTTGTGCATCAAAAAAAAAAAAAAAATCTTATATAAATCAATTAAGTAAAAAAAACTAATTAATGATGTTTCTAAATTTTTTGTTTGTTCAACAGAAAACATTTTTACAATGTTTTGCTGTTGGTACAAATGTTTTTATCCAAAAATTATTGGATTATATTAGGCATTGTTGCATTTATAAACCATAAACCTCGCGCATTCTTAATTATAAGCAATACTAGCAATTCATTAAATTAAGACTGCAAATAATTTTGAGCTGAGCTAATGCAAAATTTTTGTAGCATTTTAACCGTTTCTTTTGTTTTATTATGCTATTGCGAGTGCGTGTGTGTGTTGGCTGTTGAGTTATTTTTATGCATCATTAAAAAATATAATGATCTTTTGTGAAATATTACTTGTTAACATTTACTATCTTTTTTTGGTTCAATTATGAAACTATTTTTTTTCTTTTTTGTTTTCTGTTTTTGTTACAAAATTGATTTATTTCATGGAAAAAATTGACTCCCAACTCTAAACAACGAGTGCATTATGACATAAGAGGTTATTTTAATGCAAATTTTGATCTGTTTTTTATTAAGCTGACACAAATCTAACCCAAAATCAAATCTTTACTTTAACACTAACCTCAAATCTAACCCTAATCCTTACTAGCAATCTAATCTTAACACTTAAAAAGAGTATGAAATGTGTGCGGATGAATATTTTCAATTATTGTTTTGTTCTCTGTAACTTGAAAATTTCGGGTGAAATTAGTCATTCCCAACAATAAATTTGGTTTGCGAAATCCGCAACAACAAAAAAATTACGGACCAAAAACAATATTGCTTTACTTTGATGCTAAAAGCCAACCCTGAAAATCGTACGCATCGGTTTCCATTAAAATATTGTCCATTTTACATTTATTTATTGTCGGCGTGCATTGTTGACACTACAACGTTGAGAAAAAGTGTAAGTGCATGGTGCAATGTAACCAAACCACCGTAATAAACAATCAAGCGGTACCGAAAATGCGTCTTAGCTAAGAGCAATTTTGAATAGCATTTTGCACAAACGCAAATCAATGCACGTGATTTCCTAGGATTTCAAAACATCAATAGTTGAGTAATTTAGAGTAACTCGTATTCTAAGCACCTAAAGTTAATAAACAAGATATATCGGACTTAATTTTCACCAAACTGGAAACTGGGCTTTTGAACCGGAGCGTTACGGCAAAAAAAATTTAACTTGACAAAGATCATGGCGTATAGTGCCTAGCAGTGGCTCTCAGCCAGGGATTCAACTGCTTACGCTTGCGTGCCATATTTTGCTTTTTCTTGGGGTGTAGCGAGCTATTTCAGACCAATACGAGTGCACTCGTAACTAGTTCAAATAGTATTAGGTGTAAATTTATTGTCTTCGGGGTCAAAAAAACATTCGGTAAATTTTTTCGAGGATCAAAAACATTTCACAGCGCAGGAGGTTTTTCAAAATGGCTTCAAAAAGGATACTTTTGAAAAAAAAAGTTTCAAAATTGCCCATGTGCTAAGAGCCCTTGTTTTAATATCTTGAGTTTAAATTGCAGTGGCACTACTTTGTCTTCTAATTTCCTTTTTTAGGTATTTCTTATTTTGAAACTCATCTTTAAATTTTTTGTCATCGGTAGACAGTATCGGTTTCCTTGCGACGTTTGATTAAAATGTTTGGTTTCAAAGCAACCCTTACAATTGATATTATTCAATAGGAACGTCTTAGTTTCAACGGTGGTTGCCGAAAACTTGCTTTGTTTGTTTGTAGGGCGCCAAAAGCTAAAACTTGTTGAAAGCCATTGGTTTAAATGATTATACAGCATAATATTACTTCAAGTGTAATACTAAAATATTTGCGACAAAGGTAAACGTAAGAATTTGCACACATATCCATGTCAATTACACTTTTTCTAATAATCTGTAAATTTTGGACTGAAATTTGCTGTTTTTAAGTTTTTACAAACTTTCGGCTTCATTTGTTTTTCAATTTTTATCGGAAAATACATTGACACAATTTTAATCTTGCCTGGTAAAAAGTTGCGCTGAGTAAAAGTTTTGTCGATTGCTAATGCTTGTGATATACGGTGCAGTATAATAAAAATTGCCTGCTTGATTTTTGAATTCGGATATATTAATAATGTTCTCAGTTATTTTATTCATGCCGAGGCTGGCATTTTTAATTTTTCTTTATTCAAAAAAATAAGTTTCGCGTTATTATAAAATTATTTTTATAAAGAAGTTAAACCAGGCAATTGTATTGAGGCATATTGCAAGTATTTGCAGAAGTTTGAGTAGCAAAACCTCATTCAACATGTATAAAATTGCTCATGATATTTTATTGGTTTTCAAATATTGAGAAAAATAAAGAAAAGAAATTTTGTTTGCTTTTAAAAACAAATTTTTGATCACGTACAATTTTAAAAAGTTTTGACCTAACTCAAAAATTTGACTTTGTTTTGACCTATAAAATTTACCAAAACTGGCTCCAGAGCACCCGAAATCAATGCTGGTATACGTTTGATAATATAATAAAGCCCTGAAAAAATTTTGACTTTATTGACTTTGCGGGCCCTAGTCATAACTCAGCGCTGCTGATTATAACTATAGTGTCAGTACCTGTTTTACTCTTATTTAACACGATAAGGAGGGGGGCAACAATGTTCCTCCAATTGTGATTAATCCCTTCAAAAACAAGTTTTTTTCTTCAAGCTAACTTGACATAAGAGCCAAGTGTTTTCACAAATAATCCGTAAAAATTTGACAAGTTTTCCAAGTTTGAAATAAGTCAAAAAGACCTCACAAAAGTTTCTCATTTTTTGCCCCAAATTTAACTTAAATGATCGACACCACAAGACATTTTTGTGACGTAATTACGTTGATATTAGCATTTTAGGATTCAAAGTTAAACACAAACCTATGTGCAAAATTTGAATCGTCTACTGCGTCATTGAAAAATGACGTCATTTTGGCAAAATCAGCCGTGAGTAACTGCAATGGCGTCAGCAACCTGAAACTAATTTTTCTAAAATCAGTTTGAGAAACAGCGCAATCCACATGTCAAATTTAGTGTTCCAAGACCTCTACTATTAGATTTAGTTAAGGAACAAATTTGCCTCTCTCCCAGGCTCCCGTCGTCAAATGCATTGGTCAAATAACCCGAAAAAATAGAGTTGAGAGATAATTGTTAATCTTGCTTTTACGTCATAGCTTATCCCTGTTGAGCAATACTGCTGTAGCTGCAAATGACGCTTTAAACAAATTTATTCATTATTCTAAGCAACGCCATTACACAAAAATACGTTTCTTGGCTGATTGAAAATTAATTTGCAACAAGCATTTGCAAGTACTGGTTCCGTGGTTAAGTAGTAGATGCTTTCACCTTTAAAACTGGAGTCTCGAGCTTAATTTTAGGGCTAATCGAATCGGATATAGTTTTGCTAATGGTTTGCCATTTCTGAGACTTTATTTTATAAAAGACTGCACTGCCTATCAACGACACCGAGAGGGACCTGGTAAACTTGTTACACATTTTATAGGATATAATCAATTCAGGGCTCATGCAAATCAAACCAAAGTTTCAAATTTTGACTTTTATTGGGTATAGTAATCTGCCTAAGATTTTATAGCCGTATTGTGAATTTTTTGTCTCATGATTGAATTTGGACATTGACTGGTAGTCACGAGATGATTATGCGCTTTGTGATTTCACCCGATTGGACCCTTACTTTCTCAATTTAGTTTACTTTGGTATGCTTAGCCCCTTTGCATGCAGTGTCCAATGTTAAGATTAATTGGTTCAATGTTGGTTTCTTAGTTTGCCAGGAAAGGTGATAATCATTAATTTTGTCAAGATTCAAGCTTACCTCAGCCTTGCTGATGAGCTTTGGAATTTAATGAAACTCGAGTTCAGAGCAGTGCTTTATAAACGTTTTTTTTTAATCAAAATTTGTTTTGATTTTTCTTTGGTGTAAGATTTGATTGTGGTGGCATGTTGGATGCTGCTGGGTGTGTTGGATTGCTTGCTCTTGAGGAGCAACACTTCATACCGCTTTTCAAAAATCGAGAAATTATTGATTAGATATTATTTTGCAAGTTACATGCTTTACATTGATAGTTTAAACTAAAGAATATGCGACTCGAGAGTGACGTTTATCAGTAGCTGTAAGTTTTTTGATGCTGCGTTTGATGCAAAACAAAAAACAAAACGAAAAAACAGCTGCAACAATTTTTGAACATAAAATGCGTATGCGGGCTAGAAATTTTAACTTAGAAAGACATTATTATTGCATAATACAGAATTTTAAGCTCATTAAATTGCCTAAAATTAGATATAAATGTACATTTAAAACTTGCAACACAGTTATTAAATTAAATTTCTTTAACTAACATAACTTAAAAAAATTTTTAATTTAAAAATTTTTCAAAGTCTTTCTAATAAAAAGACAGTTTAATGTTTAGCGTATCTTTTATACAGAATTTTGGTTTATTTTTTATGGTTTGATGTTTGTGTGTTTATTGTACTTAATTATTGCTGACATTACTTTGGCGCATGAGTGTTTTAATTTAGCACGAAGTGTTGAAACGCTTTGTTTTGCAAACAGTAAACATTTTCAGAACAAAAAATTCCCTGCTGGTACTTTCCCCTTCGATTCTCAAAATGTGCTATGACGTTTCTTTAATGGAATGTAAAGAACGTTTGTGGGATTACTAACGCAATGCCGTTAATTAAATCAAGTTTATTTACGCTAGAGCATATTTTCGAGCTTACGAAGTTACGCAAGAGTCTAATCCTTTAGAATTGTACAATTACAATGCACTTCAAAATCATGTTTTTTGACTGTTTCTTTAGTTTTGTAGACAAAAACTAAATTTTACCATATTTGTGAAAAAGTTTATTTTACTGGCCATGAAAATTGTATAATCCAATTTTGGTAAAATTTTATGGCTATTATTAGCAAAGATTGTTTAGACTCATAAAAACTAGACTAATAAAAATGGAGCCACAAACCTTTTAGATGTTAGCAATTGAACTGTATTTTTTAACTAAAATTACAAATCAAACGAAGGAAGTAAATTCAACAGCAATGGGGCTGAGAATGTTATAGCGATTAAAGAAATAAAAAAAATATTTTACTCAAAATGATTATCTTGCTTCGTTTTTTTCTTCAATTACGATAGCGTAACGATTCAAAACAAGCAAAACTCACAACATAGTAAGGTTTTCTTTCAAAAACTCTTAGTTAAAAATGTACGTCTTTGATGTCACAACTTATCATCTACTACTATTCATCAGAAAACAGAAAATTTTTTCACAATTTTGAAGTCACCAGACGGACCGCAAAACTTATCACAATCGGCCCGGTGGTCGAGCGTTATCTGGAGAGGAAGGTCTAAGGTTCAAATCTCGGGCCGGTCAAACCAAACACAGTGTTGCCAACGGCTTGCCACCGCTGCGTGATTTTCTTGAAAAGGGTCGTGTTGCCTGCAGGCGCAATCTCGCGGAGATGGGCCCAGCCAACTTGTTACATGCTTCAGCGTACTACAGCAAGTATAATGAAAGATTTTATTTGATTTAATGATCTACTGTCGGACATCATTTCTAAATTATAAAAATCAAAAAAAAAATGCCCATAACATTTAAAACAACGAAAGAGGATTTTTGTAAGCCGGAATAATGCATTTGTTGAGATGCAATACTAACTTTCTCGGTGCAAATAAAATACCAATCTGCTTTCTATCCTGGATTGTTGAACGAGTAGTAATTAACTGTAGTCTGTAAAAATGAATAATCCAAATCCCTCAAGTAAAAAACAACTTTCGTTTTTTTTAACTTTAGTTTTATTTTGATTGTGCTAATTTTAAAAACAATAAATTTTGTGTGAATATAATTTTGCTGGCTATTTGTGAGCCGATTTTCAAAAAGAATGATTAAGCTTTAAACGTAGCTTAACTATTCGCTGATATCAGGTTAACTGCTTTGGCAAGAAATTTTGAGGAGCAATTATTTCATTGCTGCAATTTCTTTTTACACTGTCCAACATTTTCCATAAGAAATGGAATTGCGTAATTTACAATTTGACGAAAAACTAAAAATAGTGAAAGTTCTAAATAATGCTCTCCCGGTTACTTATGACGCATAACGACGATACAGCCAAAAGTGATATTCAAACATGAATTAAAACAAATAAATAAAAAATCTTAAAACACGATCAACTTTTTTATACGAATAAACCGGGATCGATTTTTTACAATGTGTACCCGTAGTGACGATTTATCGCTTTAATAATAATAATAATAATAATTATCATTATTATTCTAATAATTGCAATTTATATTCCGCAGGAGATAATAACAACAAGTGTCGATAAATGACGTTTCTAATTAAGAGGCCATAGCAACATTCAAAAGAAACTAACTTCACAGATATAAACTTAATATACAATATAACGGTATTAATTCTACGGTAATAAGCTGCAAAATACTGGCATCCAACAGTGGTAACATCTCGAGAGAAATACAATATCTAAGACAATTAATCGACTGCATCATCTTGCCTGTGGTGATATGGTTAAGGCGCACGTCTGAAAAATCTTGAGCTTAAGTTTGATTCCTGCTGCGTTTTTTTTTTTTTTTCTGCATGACTTGCATTAAACTTAGGACTCGAGCAAAATGGCAAGCCGGATAGAAAGCAAATCGAAAAGCTAAAAGAAAGGGTACATTTCGAAAAGATGCATCTAACATCTAACTAGAAGACACTGAGTAATAACTATAAGAACAGCTGGGTGCTGCATTTGAACGGTAAAATATTGCATGTGGCAACGCTTTCGCAGCCGTGACCAGACGCATATGAAATGCAGCAGCAAACTGATGAAAATTTTTGCTCAAATTTAGAAATTCAAGCTTTTCTTTTTTCGCTACGGATTTTTCTCGTAAATTCGAGCGAAGACCGAAAAAAAAAAAGATCTTCCCCGTGTGTGGTAGTTTCTTCGGGGGGATTTTGGTATGGTTTGGAATTATCTGTTACTTTTTTGATTCTCCTTGGGGGGACGCTAAATCTCAATTGGTAGTACGCGTTCCCATTACGATCTAAGTATTGGTGGGGTGGTAAAAGAAACAGAACGGTGCAATATTCCATTTCGGTAAAGGATTCAACGCAATAACACTGCTCCGAAACTTTTCATTTGCAAGATATCTGTAGTCCGAAGTGTAACCGAAAACGATATGCTATTCAAAACTCCAACGCTTTCCAAGCCAAAAACCTTGTTTTCACCTAAACATTGCCCAAAACTAGTGACTACTTTTCTGATGAAGAGCTTATTATTGATACGTCATAACAAAAAAAAAATTACAGAGCACAAATGAAGCAAAAAAACAACTGAGCTATGCGTATCATAGATAGCGTCGGAATGGCTGCAAAGGAACCGTAAGATCGTCTATTGGACTATTTGAGCAATTTTTATTGAAATGATTACTTCGTGGTTAGGGAAATCCGCACCTGCGTAGGAGTTTCAGATGATCCAATGTTCCTGTGGATTTCTTCAAATTTTTGTTCACTAAATTTGCTGCTTGTTCAAAGCCACCAAGCAGAGACAATCATCGTAAAGCGTATTATCCAAAAACGCAACAATGTGACCAGGAAATACGATTTGAATCCAAATAATGCGATCGGGGTTGTTTTAAAAACAATTAAGCCTTTACCCTCTCGGCCACGCTGCCGACGCTAATATTAGGGGAAATCAGAGTGGCAAACGGGCCCACTAGTAGAGGTTTTATCCCGAAAACATACTCTTGACCCCGAAAACATACTTTCGACCTTGAAACGCGATTTAAAGCCAAGCCAGGCCCGAAAACAACAGAAAGTTAAGTTGGACTTAAAAAATGCATACGGTTATTGCTCATACACGGTCAAAAACAGTACCACTTACTGCTGATAAATAGTGACGCAATAACAATAATAATCGGGTAGTAATAATTGTTTGCTTAAACAAAATCGTCATTTAGTGTGGCAAAGATATTTAAATTAAGCTTTTAGAGGCTTAAACATAAAACTACCGTGTTTCCCCGATAATAAGTCCTACCCGCAAAATTAGACCTAGCGTGATTTTTGAGGATGATTTTAATGTAAGCCCTACCCTTAAAATAAGCCCTAGTTGAGAGCGGCAGAAAGACGAAAGAGTCAAACATTCTTTTTTATATTTATTCAAATTGCTTTAATGCGGTGTATGTTCTTGAATAAATTGTAGTTAATGAGTTTCTGAATAAAAAACATGTTAATGGCAAGTAAATGTAGATCTTTTTTCGTAATTTCTGTTTATTTAAAATCTCGTAATTTTTACTTTGTAACTTCATTTTTTGACATATCAAAATAATACATCCCCCGAAAATAAGCCCTAGTGCCATATTTTGGAGTAAAAATTAATATAAGCCCTGTCTTATTTTCGGGGAAACACGGTAGTACGACAAATACGGCTATTGAACCTGATGTACAGTCCGACATTTTGTCAATCTTAAGCCCAAAGTGACCCTAAAACCCCGGTTGGACTTGCAACTCTGGGATAAAGTGCAAAGCACAAGACAGCCAAAACCTCTGGCGCCAGAATTGTAAGTTTGCAGTAAAACAGTTGCGGATTTTTAAGCCTTAACAAAAATTACTAATTTTAAACACAGCAGCGATAGCACGCTAATTTCTGCAATTACATATTTAGGACGTGCTGTTAGTTTTATAAATGATGCGGCAACTAGTGTGTTAGTCTTTTAGGGCTTATTTTTGTTTCCAACGTAAAAATTCAACCGTGATTTCTGCAAATGGATATTTGCCAGATTTACTTTAGGCTTAAAATTTCACGTAAAAATTTTATGGCTGGAGCGCAATAGGATAAGCATAAATTTTTATCTTTTGATTTGTTTTTTCTTCAATAGAGTGATTGGTGTTTTTTTTTAGATTTATCGGCCAGTTGGGCGAGCGGTAACGCATTTGTTTCTGGAATAGGTCAGACGCTGAAATTTAGGACACGTTAAATCAGAAACAATGTTGCCAACGGCTCGAGCAATAACGCGAAGAGAGGCCCCGCAAGCTCGTTACATGCTTCGAGGTAGGACAGCGATTATAATGAAAGATTAGATATTTTTAGAATTGTTAGTTTGTTGCAAAGGTGCAGTAGGTTTGGAGTAATTACAATATTTCATTTTGTTTTTCCAGAAGACAGAAACTATAGAATCTTTTGGCCTTTTTCTCATTTCCACCTATTTTTTATCCATAGACCATCAACATCACTTTTTTCCTTATTTTTGCAGATGCTCGCATCAATCTTTACTGCACTTAACACTACTAAACACAAGTCTATCTCTTTTTTTTTTCTTTCCTATTTTGTTGGACGCAGTCCTATTTCTGTTGGACGCAGTCTTGCCGTATATTTAATTTTTTGTCTTTTTATTCCTAACAGTAAGAACACTAAAAGGTCTTTTGCACCAACGTGTATTGAATTTAATTTGAGAATTATCAATTTTATGAGCAATTCTGAGATGGCGGGTGCAAAATTTAAAATGGCTTTCAGCCAAATCGATTTTAGGTAAGCTTTTACAATATGTTTTTTTGGACAGAGCTCTTCTTGAGCGCGGGGTAATATTTTACATACAATAAATACACATAGGCGTAAGGATTTTGGAACGGCAAGAAATGGAACCCCCTACCTTGTGTGTATCAGTTGAACGCTCTTAATCTAAAGCTAATTAAAGTTGACCGAAGTTAAAGAAGTATTTTAAAATTGCAACATCACTAAATTTTTTATTACGTCTGCCGTAACTTTAAGCATTTTGTACTAAAAAAGAATTTTTCAAGCAAAAACTTGGTCTAATCGTTGGCTAAAAATTGACTGATTTTTAGAAAAAAAACGTTAAAATCTCCAATATACTGAAGGCTCTGCCACCAAATCCCTAACAAAAATTTTTGATTAGGTCCCTGTCCACAATTTTCAATATATATAAATTTTTTTTTGTTATCAGCATAGCGCTTCTAGAATTCTTGCTGTTTGAATTAGTACAAAAAACTTTGTGAACTGATTTTTGAAAGTTTCGAAATAGCTACGTGTTTTTGCCTGCTAAAAAACTTGACTTCTGAGTAAAACCGTTATGACTGCAACTCTGTCGGCTAATAAGCTTCTATAAATTAAATGACAAAAAGTCTTGTTCCAAAATGTTCCCCCTTGACATTTTGGTTTTGCGAATGAGCTTGTTTCAACCGCATTGTGCTAACATGGCCAAACTGTTTAAGCTGTTATCTTTATATTCCGGAAAATTAGCCGTTCGATATTTATGATTTTCGAACCTCAAAGCTACACACCTTGTCAAATAAAGTATCGTGTAACTCCAACAAATCTTCGTAAAAAATCATTTTGAGCGCTTGAATGCAGAATAGACCAAGCTATTATGATGGAAATAGATTCAGTTTAAAATTCTATTTTTTTGCAAAATTTTTAATTTATGTGCGAAAAGTTTGAAATTCAAAACCGGAGATGGTTTAATATAACAATGCAATGGTATTTGTTAAAAATTCCGATGTTTTTAATTTTAATTTCAAGGCAAAAAGAAACCCAAACTTTGACTTACAAACGTAATTATCAATGGAGATACACAGAGAATCAAACCGCGACCGAAGAAGCACCAGATGACGATTTTATAAATGTGATCCATAGAAGGTGGAAGAATTAACGTTTTCAAAAACTCAGTCAAAAATATTGTAAGAACAACCGTACTTTTAAAAACTAAAATTTCAAGGATTCTAAAACTATTCAGGTTTCAAGATCCTTTAGGTCTGAAATTGATATCCATTTTAGCATTAACCGAAATTTTAATTTTCAAATACAGGATTGTTTTGAACATATTTTTGACTGATTTGAATATACTTTTGAACAATAGTTTTGAAATTTTCAAGTATTCTAAAATGATTTTGGTTTCAAAGTCCTTTAGGATGAAATCAATATCGATTTTAGCATTATACTTGAAATTTTAATTTTTTAAAATGCAGTAGTGCCTCGGGCATTTGTTTGACTGATTTTGTGAAAACTCTAATCGTTCCCTTACAGAAATGGGTTTATTCGATCATAATTTTTGATACAATTAAAATTTTTTGTAGAATTAAGGCTACTTTGTAAAATTGATTGTGAAATGCTACTGCTGTTAATCAATTTCCATTTGTAATGAAACTTTGACACTTTTTTATGCATTTTTAGATAACATTACCGTAAAAAAAATACATAGATAGAGGTTAAGTATAAATATTAAATATTAAGAATTTGATACATAGAGGCTAAAAGTAGTAACACCAACTTCGGATTAACTTTGATTCGAGGATTAATGAAATTTTGAGGAAAAAGTTCAAACAAATGACTCGGCCAATTGCTATGATCATTAAGCATTTCAAAAATCGCGTCTTTAAACTTGCAAATTCAGTTCATTCTTATCTGATTATTTCATCGGTACTATAGGCGACAAAAAACTGATAATCTTGCGATCTAAACTATGCAATCCACATTGTTGCATACGATTCTAAGTATAGCATATAAGCAATGAAGCAGTAAGAAACTAAATTTTGTTTTTGAATTAAGTAAACTATTACGACATAAAGAGGTTTTATCGTTTTAGCCAATCTTGGTAAACGAACGCTCCGTTTTTAGCACCTGTTTTACCTCTATAATTTACGGACACCACGGTATTGCCATACACGGTTAGCAAGATAACATTACAACCCATAAAAATATAACAACTTAAAAAGCCGCCAAACTTTTCTCGGCGTGGTTTCGTTCTTGCTTTTATTTTTGATAATAAATTAATCATGTTATGATTAAGACTGCAAAGTACAATAACCAGTACGATGCTTCAATTACATTATAGGGCGTGTTGTCAGCTGAATAAAAAAGGGAAAAGTTGACGTAGAAATTTATCCGTGGGTTACGCGAGCGGAAATCGATTGGAATAAGACATTTTAATGTTACTAAACTTACTAATGTAAACTTAAAACTTTTTTTTAACGTTTTCAAAATTATTTTTAAACTTTCTGGCCGGCTTTAGTTAAATCACGGACTTCTAAATATTAGCATCTGGACTGGAAACGAAAGAAAAAAGCAGCGCGTCGGCGGACAAGTTGAGGCCTGCGCATCTGAGCCGCTATCGCATGTAAACAAGCAGCGACTTTTCACTTTAGAAAATTCTTTTGTACTGCAGACATTAGCACAGTACTGTATACTAGAGGCAATAAGAGTGCAATGTTAGTTAATATGCTTTATTTGGGTGGTCTGTAAGTAGGTAGTTTTGTTATTAACAGTGCAATAGTCTACATTAGAAATCATTAGTTTTAGTAAGCTGGTAAAGACAAGGCGATTTGCTGTTGGTTGGCTGAAGTAAAAACTGTAATTTTAGGTATAGTATCTATCAAATAAGTTTGTGCACTAGAACTGCTTCGGCTAATGAATGAAGAAGCATATTGTGTAAAATGAAAGACAATAACATTAATTAGTAAAATTTTGGTGAAATTACACCAATACAAGCAAGCATTATCACTACCGGTACTAGCGTAACATTTAGTGAAACCTATAATAATGCTGTAGAAGCAACAGAAGAAAGATTGTATAATGTAGGTTATTGGATTAAAACATGCATCCTAGATTAAATCATTTTTCCCAGTGCTACACTGTAGTAAATAATTGAAAAATGAATGTGCAATTTTCTGATTAGGCCTTACAGTAACCGGCCAGTTGATCGAGCGGTAACACGTTCGTCTATGAAGCTGGAGGTCTGAGGTTCAAATCGGAAACAAGTTGCCAATGGCTTGCCACCGCTGCAACATTTCTTTGAGAGGAGCTGTGTTCCCAGGGCGCAATGACGCAGACATGCCCCCGCTAACTCGCTACACGCTTCGGCATAGTAAAGCGAGTACAATGAAAGATTTGATTTGAGAGGTTACAGTAGGCCATCACTGGGTGAAGGTAGTCAAGCATTTAGTCAAAACTCGGTATTGGCTAGGGAAACAAGCTAAAAAAGCACTGCTATTTTTGTGTGTCTGGTTTGCATGGGTTACATCAGCCCATTTTCGCTCGTCTGAGAAGTTAGAGTTCTAAAATTTTTTTGAGTTTTAAGCTCGTCAAACGATCGAGTTCTGTCTGAAGAGTTTGCAGCCCTGAGCGTGGCTATACGAAGCTAAAAATGTATTAGTTGGCTTTGCACACTAGCACAGTATGTTATTTAAGCTACAATAGCTGTGAAAACCAACATGTGTGCGCCATCTAAAAGTTTCCATGTTGCATCGTCATTTCTAACGCATATATTACGCAAAAATTCCCAAACTGCAAAAAAATTAAAAAAAAATCAAATTTACTAAGTCAACGGGAACATAAATTAGCACAATGTAGCATTCCAGCGAATTAAATTATACATCTCAGCCGTTGTGCAGCTTCTCCAATCAGTGACACGTGCAATCATTTTATTATACATTATGTTTGATTCGATTCTTGTCGGATGTTGATAGGATTTAATCTAGATAAATGTGGACCTCCTTAAGGGGAAATCTTGAACATGATTTCGGCTGCAATCGTTTTGTTATATTGTAGAACCTTTGCTTAATAATCATACAGGGGCTGACTAATTAATGGTTGATGGCTAAATTGTACCGTGCATACTGTATAGTAATTCATGATTCTGCTACTTCTTAAGTTAGCCTTAGCTTACTGTTACAAAATACGTTCAAAAAGCATAGGTCATTTACAAAACTTGGTGTACTGTTATCATCTTGTTGTGTGTTTTTGATATTCTGGAAAAGATTATAGTAGTACACGTATTACAGTTCGTTGTTTGTGCTGTTGTTTGTTTGTTACAATTTGTAAATAGTTCTTAAAAAATCTTGTAAACACTTTGTGTAGTGCCTATACAGGTGAAGCAGCCATGGTACAATTCTGTTAGCTGGATTGTATTTTATTGTTAGTTAGGGTTACCATACGTCCTCTTTTTTGGAGGACATGTCCTCCTTTTTAATGAAACATAACTTGTCCTCCGGGGACGTTAAAAAATGCCCAAATGTCCTCCTTTTCGGCATTTTGAACAGATTAAACATGTCCACTCATGCAGCCTTTTAGTGTATAAATATATCATCAGCTAGATCATTAAAAGTAGGCCTATATATCACGCACGCGCTATAGCTTACATCTTACCAGGTTCGTCTAAGACAGTCGAGAGTGTTTATGACGTACGTTTGGGCAGAAAAACGGACTAAATCTGAGTGAAGACCTTTTTCTTTTGGTCTTCATTATTCTCAAATT
Organism: Trididemnum nubilum; assembly: GCA_963965965.1. NCBI lineage: Eukaryota > Metazoa > Chordata > Ascidiacea > Aplousobranchia > Didemnidae > Trididemnum > Trididemnum nubilum. The sequence continues at coordinate 41,944,203 of OZ014469.1, read as the reverse complement.
TTCTGCCCCCCCCCTTTTTTTCGAAAATCCTGCTTACGCTAGTGGTATTAACACTTTGACCTATAGCTAAAATGATTGTTGCTGTCGTTTGTCTTTTGCCGTAAAGGCGATGCAGAACAACTAGCTGTTAATAAATTTCATTAAAAAGGTGTCCTTCTTTTTGGTGATGAAAATATGGTAACCCTATTGTTAGTGAGCATGTTATAACGCATATCGTTTTTGTTGCTTCTGCCTTTTCCTCGATCTTTTGCTAGTTTTTATGTTGTTGCTTTGTGTTTTGGCGGTCGTGGAATAAAATACAAAACTAAAAAAATACATTTATATTTCATGCAACATACATATATTCCGTAATTATGTAGCCGATGTGTGACCGAATGCATTCCGATGGAAAGTTTTCACTGTGATAACAAGCGTATATGAAGCTTCTGCAAACGCATAAGCAAAACAAAAATGATAGGTTTCAAAACCATACAATTGCAATGATGAAGGAAAAAAATATTGCCCCCTCCCAAGTTCTGCTAGCCTCCCTGAAACTTTCGATCTGGCTACGAGCCTGATTAGCAAGCTTTTTTATGTTACAGGAATCTAGGGTCTAAATCTAACATGATTAGTTAATACCAGTTTTATTAATTGTGGTCGATAATTGTTCAGCTCTCAACTGCAGGTCTGGTTATTCTGGTGAAACAAAAGATCCCAATATCACTGATATACTTACTACTGATTTGTCGCTCACTGAATTGCGACTTGTTTGCTGCTGAAACGTTCTACAATGTCGATATTCAATTTTTCTATGTCACTAAAAGATTAAATTAATGATTTGCTGGTACTACTCTCAATATAGTGATATAGCAATCGCTGTTAAATTTTTTGTGGTACAGTATTTATTTTTTATGTTTTTATGCTGATTAAGGTACTTGAAAAGCTACTTTTGAGAATACATAGTTGTTACTTCTTTATTCTGAGTATAAGTTACATCATGTTTGTGAATGGTTATTGTATTAAGAAGCATTTTATTCCTGTGGGCCCTTAATCATACTGAGTAAAAGTTGTTAAATGATCACATGGTCGAGTTGATTTGTGAATTGCTATTCGCGTTGATTATCAATTTCTAGGTCATTGCGTTTGCTAATTAAAATTGAGGTACCGAGTGTTGTTTTATGATTCGCTAAAATTTTCGTTTGTGTATCAACGAGCGATATTTTTAATTTTACATTTGCCGCAAGTCAATAAAAATGTTTTAAAGTTCCAAACTTGTGATTATATCGTGTGGTCCCTATCTTTTCAGTATGATTTTGGAATTATTATATTAGTTGCTAGTAAAACTACTTCTACACAAAAACAAAGAAACGGTTTATCGGCAAAATTGGTTTGTTGACTTAGGCCTCAACTTGTCCGCGCGCGATTTTCGTTTCCAGTCCAGATGCTAATATTTAGAAGTCCGTGGTTAAATATAGTAATTTGTTTGATTGTTTATTTTAAAAACTGGTCGGTTTTTCGTAATGGCTACTTTGTATAAAGACATCATCATTTATCAATATTTACTTACATCATTATCTAGAGCGGAAGGTTTGAGCTTCAAATCTCGGACCTGTCAAATCGGACTTAGTGTTGCCATTGGCTCGCTACCGCTGCGACATTTTGAAAAAAGCTGATTTGCCAGGGCGTAATGACGCGGAGATGGGACCCGCAACTCGTAACATGCTTTAGCGTAAAATGTAAAATGCTAAATGTAAAATCTAAAATGTAAAATGATTCAGCGTAAAAACGTAAAATGTAATTTAGCACAAGCCAGGCCTAAAAAACTCTGAAAATTAAGTTAGTCTAAAAAATGGTTGCGGTTGATATTCTCCTTTTTTTTAAGTATCGTGAGTCTGCTGTGACTATACATAAACTACCTATAATTGATAAATCAATTGTGATGCATAATAACATTACCGAGATTGTTTACTAGTAATTAATCGTTTTGATGCTTAAATAATACCTTCATTTCATTTCGTAAAGTTGTTTGATTTTGTTTTTATAGCACCTAGAACGAAAGCACGTAACAGGCCAGAGTTTAGCTCAAATTTTGTCAATCTCAGCTTGAATCCGGCTTAAAGTCAAACCCAACCAAAAACGCCTGGCTAATTTACAACTCTGATTTTGAAGATTCTATATCTGTGTACGTTCAGTTACTGTAGTTTCATGTATTCTAGAATTAAAATTTTGTTAGTTATGAATTCAATTATGTTTTTACGGAATAGTTGCTTCAGTATTTGCATTTCTTCAGAACTCAAGTACATATCAGCTATTTAACGTTTTAATTTTTGACTCTTTAAATTAAAAAAACACGGCAAATATATTTTCAATGAAATGATAAAATTACATTTATTCTTGAATGCTGCCAAAATCGCATTTTGTTAACAAAATAATACAGCAGATGTTTGCGCCGGACTATTTATACCGATATGCTTGTACGGAATGGCTGATTTGGTATTTGCATTTGTCCGTTTGTTGCAGTTGAGTTTCCTCCCAAAGACGTATCGGTGCTCAATCAGTCCAGGGATCAAACCGGAAAATAGCAACCTTTTGATCAAGACCCTGACGCCCTATCACTAAGCTCTGCAATACTGCTGTCGATCTACTTTTTGTTTATATGATATCTTTCATTATGCTGTCTGTAATACGCCGAAGTGTGAAACGAATTTGCGGATCCCATCACCGCAACATTGCATCTCTGGCAATACAGCCTCTTTCGATGGAATGTTGCCTCGGTGGGGAGCCCTTTGCAGCACTGTGTTCAATTCGATCGGCCCAAGATTTGAATCTCAGACCTCCTGCTTCAGAGACGAACGCGTTACCGCTCGAGCAACTGGCAAGTTTCTGCCGCAAAATATTTTTGTTGATCATATTATTAGTATTGTTTTTATAGCTAGCTGACGTTAGAGAGCTACTAAAGTAACTTAGGCTTTGCTTTGTTATACAATTGTTGCACAAAAACTGGTTTTAGAGCTTTTTTTCTTTTCCATTTACGATAAAGTAAAATTCATTTTAAAATCAGTAACTTTAGATAGGACAAATTATAACTTGTTTAACTCACAAACCTTTATAGTTGCTTTTTTCTTTTTTTAAAATAACGCAGATGTAATGGTGATAGCAGGGCTAACCTACCATTGACGCTGAAACATGTGGCGGTCTCGAAAATATTTCTTTCAGCCGTTTCTACTTTAAGATGCTCAGAAATAAATAAACACTAAAATATCTTACTCATACGCGCTTCTTCCTACCGCAAAGCGTCAACTTCTTGAGGCGTAGTGGTTAACATTTTGATTGTCTAAGGACTTTTACTCAAAACACAGTGAAAATAAACTTGGTTATTTTAGGCACGCAGCCAAAACGGAATTATTAGGAAAAGCAAGTAAAAATTTGGGAGCCAATGTCTTATGGCTGGGGCAATCTTTAAAAAAAAAGGGCTTCGGTGCAAAATGCCATTATTCTCTCCGGATTTTGAAGTGATCTCGAAACAAAAAGGTCTTCACACCTGGAAGCCTCTATCATCTACGATATTTGAGGATATCTCCAGACCTCCATAAATCTCCATTTTAGTTATGGTTCAGATGTTCAAGTGATATTTATTTGCGGGTCAAAGTAAAATTTTAGGGGGCAATTGCCCCCCCCCCTGCTCCCCCTCGGCTATCTCTGTGGGTTATTTAACAATAAATTACCCCCGTTTCACCTACTTTTTCATTTTTATTTTTTTCTGCTTTTCTTCTACTTTCTGCGAAAAAAAAATGCCGCCAAAGCTCAATGAATATCTTTTTTTTGGTTTTGACTCCAAACGAAGTATTGCGAAGAAATAGCTAAAATATTGTACCTAAATTTGTTGGAGTAATGCAATTGACTCAGGTGACCTGCCATTATGATACTGGTCGAAAACGATTTGAACAGTAACGTATTTATTGGATCGATGACAAGAGCTCACCATGCTATGGCAGAGTTGTAAATGGACCGACTAGTGCAGGCCTGAACCCAAAAACATAAACCCGAACCTGGCCCAAACCCAAAATGTGATTAATTGAAGCCCAAACCAAATCTGACAAAGCCCAAAAGTTAAAGGAAATCTTTTGAAGGTGGAATAAGACTGATATCTAAATTTATGAGGACAGTATTTTCTGCAAGTACGCTCTTTTCCATCATTGAAATAATTTGACGCACGACTGGGCAAAAAATTCATGCGTAAAATTGTTTTAATGATGAAAATAGAGCGTACTGCCTCATTTTTTTCAATTTTTTAATCATTAGCGTGCTGTCTTGGCCTAAAAGCCACCAAAGCTGAAGCCTAGGGAAGAGCCATCAAAAACCACGAAAACTATTAAAATATTAAAAGGTCTGGCCCGCAAAACCTCAAAACATTACCATTAATTATTATCAACATCTTTTAATGTTTCAGCATTTTTTGGGGGGGTCAGGAAAAAGAAGTTGCAGAAATATGTTTTTAATTGCTGCTTTGATACTATACTAGTTTGCTGCTGATTTGAGACTATTATGTTGTGTTGTTTAAAAATGATTGCTAGGTAATTTTTTGTTTTGCTACTTTCGAGAGGTGCTCCTTGAAACAGCAGCTGCATCAGACTGCTACGTTTTTTGGGAAAGCTATCATGACAAACTTGGGTATAATAAATGGAGTGGTTCATATATTTTTTGATTTTTATACCATCTTAGTTACGCTACATGGTGGCTGCAGTTGGACTCGAACCCAAGCCATCCAAATTACAATTCAAATTTTTGAAAACTTCAATCTACAAACAACACTTTTTATTACAACTAATAAAACATTACACCGCAGAGAAATCACAAGCAATATGCATGCGAAAGTTATACTAATGGGCTACAGTACAGTATAAAAACAACTAATGGTCTATTTAGAAAGTTTATATTCTGGCTTGTTTGGTTTTGTTTTTCATGTTTTTTGATCTTTCGTTGTTCTGTTTTTAGTTTTTACTTGCTTTTTTCGTTTTTTTTTTTTTTTTGAAAACGAACTAAAAACAAAGCAAGGAAACTTAACAGGTTAAAATATGGTTAGAAAACAGAAAATGCTGGGCGAAAATAAAATCGCAGTTTAAGAAACCTATGATGCAATACAGTAATACACTTATTGCGACTATATAGTTAGGCCAGGTCTATACGCTTTGCATAAAGTTGTTAGAGTATACGAGCGTATATCCTTGATTTATTTCAACCAACTGACAGCTTGTACACGGGTAAACCGGTACGCCGATATTAATGATTTTTTTGTTTAAAATAAGATAAACTAAAAGTACGCTGGTACTTTTTTACGCTCAGAGTAGACCGTAGAGACGCTAAATCAAGGTCATATAGACGCTAAATTAAAAGCAAAAAGATACAGTACAAAGGAACTGAGCAAGCTTTCGAAAACTAATGTATTTTTCTCTTCAGAGCACCGTTTTTACGGTAAAAATAAATAGGAAATGACATTAAAACATATCTCCAAGTTCTAAAACAAAACTTTGCCTTAGTACTATCAGGAAAATATTCAGTCTTTCTCGTAAATAATTGTGCAATTATATAAATATCGATTTTGTGAGCTATTAAGTTAGTGTAAAATGACATGTTGCAAAAATAATACAAGGAACATCATTACATTCCAAAAAAACAATGTTAAGTGCAGAAAACTTTTTTTTTAATCGTCGAACTAAAAAAACGTTGCAATTTTAAATTAATTCATAATATAGAGAGGGCAAACAATGGCGTATAATAAAAAAGCCCTGTCGGGGAAAAATTGTTTCCCATCTGACTTCCACTCATTGAAAGACGTTACACGTTTCCTTTAGATTTGTTCGTTACGGAAGACATCAAAAATTAAAAAATATGGTTTCAACAGGAGTACCAAGCATCGTGTTAAAATTAAATTAACTTTCCAAAACCGTAGCCAGTTTTTTTATTTCATGTTAAAAGGTTTTTGAAGCATTTTTTCTTCTTCTTACAAGTAATTCTCAGTTAGGCTTTGTGACTTTGAAACTTTCTTTCTAGCCTTTTCATGGAACATAGTACTATATACATGCAATATAGAATTTACAACGAAACGCACATATCAATAGTTTAATAAGGGTAATTTCCCTAATCGTTGAACATGCAAAATAAATCAATAATCAAATAAATCGCAAGTTTTAAAAATGGTAAGTGCAGGAATTGCCTTCCTGTGTGGTTTGAAGGTTAGGATGGGCTGCCAGGATAAGCTATGTGTAAATTCAGATGCTGACGAAACACTAGCCTAATGGGAAAGCAGAAATGTGAGGAAAGTGCTATTTCACAGTTGTGAAAAAAGTTTATGTTCCAAATCTGCTACGTAACATCTGAATTAAAAAAACTTTGGACAAAACCATTAATTACTCTTTTACAATTGGAGTTGGACCACCGATTTTCTTTTCTCATTATACAGCACAAAAAGAGGGAAATATTATCACAAAAACCTGAGAAAAACTTTTCCAAAATATTGTTTTGTAATAACAACTAAAATTGATAAAAAGAAATAGAACAAATAAATAATTACTATTATTAAAAATGACCTTTCCAAAAAGTTTTGATCTCATGAATAGATAAAAAAATCTTTTTTTTTGAGGTTCACAACTTCCAAAATACAACCGCAACCAAATTCCAATTTCAAAAAATATTCAATGAATATTTTAATGCTACGGTATCAGTACTCAATCTCAAATATTTCACATTTGATGTGTTGAAACTACAATAATAAATAATACAAAAAAAGCAACAAAATTTTGGCACAAAAAATAATGTGATCTGTTGTAAAGCATGGATTACTTACAGCAAAAACCTTTTTTTTTTCTTTATGCTTTATTATGGCAGACTTTAGGCGAAGGAAGTGCTCATGTACCTGCACGCAAAAGCCTAAAAACACATCATGAAAAACTGTAAAACGTATATATGAACTGTATACGGTAAAAGCAAGAGACGCACAGCAAGACACAGCAACTACACAATATGCAAAATTAACTATAATGAACTTGATTTGTATTGTTTTTTGTTTTTTTTTTGTGAGCTCATTTTTCGAGTACTTTTTAGGCTATTTTTAGTGTTATTTTAAATTCTTTTTTTTGATAAGGGACATCAAAAAAGAAAAGACATTAAACTAGTAAGCCTGGTTCATATTTGGTGTTAAACCGTTAGCATATTTTTCTTTATTTTAGCAAAGATTTGGTACTTTTTGCGTAACGACTTGCCAGCATACCACATTACGTGAGTAAGATTTGTTAAACTAGATAAAGAATACTTTCGAACGATTAAGATTTTGCACCCACTATAAATTGAGGCTTAACCGTTTAATATTTTACCGGGGCTATTAGACCACGGTTTTTGTTATGTGGTAAAAACGCTCCTTTCCAACTTCTAAATTGGACCTCACGGAAACACCAAATTTGGCATGAGGTTGTGTGTTTACCACATTTTTTTAAGCAAAACTGGTTTTGAAGTGATGACGTGATCAAAGTGACGTCATGGCCATGATTAGGAAAAAGGCTTCATTTTTTAACGACGTTATAGGCGACTCGAATTTTGAATACAAATTGGTTTTTAAAATTGAGCCGTAAAATCTCAAAGTCAAAGTGGTTACGCCACAAAATGTCTTATTGCGTCATAAAAGTACAAAACATGCAAATAATAATGTGCAAAAACTGAATCGAAAAATAGGGAAAATTCGAGAAATTTATGCTAAAGAGCTTTGTGCATTAGTTTTTTGTTACAAAACAGAAACTTAAAGAAATTTATCGTCCATAATAGAAGCAGAATATTACTCGTGCCTGGTGCAAATGATACCAGCAATTATGCCTTTGATAAAATTTGAACTAACAAAATTTGCAACTAATATCAATAAATCGATATTTAAAATCAATAAAAACGATTACAGAGGACATATTTAATGTCTTATGATTTGTAATCTTTTTTTCTACCTAGAGTTGGTTGTCCAAATTAATTTTCATTCTGATTAAAAGTACAAAAAGTGCTTTGTTTTTCGGAGATTTAAAATTTACTTGGCTGTTGTTAAAACTTGTAAAAGTCAATTTTTTTTTAATTCCTGAACTTACAAACTTTTAAGGACATTTTGAAATTACTTTTAAGCAAAAAGGTTAGATTATGCAAAAGATAATTTTTTAGTTGTGTTTTGGTTATCATGTAATATTTTCTACACGTAATTGCTACTTGGCTTTAACGACTATTTCAGCACAATGAAGAAATAAATATCGTTCCAGCATTCCAAAAACGTCTGTCAAAAACTGTACAAACGTTCTCCACTTCAATATCTGGACTATTCTCTGGACACTCTTCTCCCTGCAAAATATATTGCGACCTACTAAGAACAACGTACTGAAAAGTTAATAATAAGGTACAAAGTATAGACAGTATCCAGAGTCTTGAGCACTCTGGATACTGTTTGATTGTGCCTCTAAGACTCTGAATACTGTCTATAGCTTATATTGCTATCATTTATAACTCAAGACTTAGGTTACTGCCGCGATAGGCAAACAGCGGTTAAAGCAAACAGAAACAATTATGCAAACAAAAAATTTAACTACCAGCAAGAACAAAAATTAATTTCCATAAAAACACACTTCTCATTAAGAAAACGGGCTGCTTTAGCTGCATAATGGAGTCATTGCTCACATTTGAAAACTAAATTTTTCGCAATTCTGCAGAAAGTGACATTACACGAGCAAACAATTTTGTCCTGGTGTCAAATTTACTTGAAAACGCATACTTTATCATTTAGTGTTCTCTACCAGTGTAAATTTCGCTAAAATTAACACTGAGTTTTGTAGTGATTTCAAATTTTCACGGGTGGAGCTAAGGTACTAATGGCAAGATATGCTCTGAAAAAATGTTTGTCTACACCAGTTTTAATTGGAGCAAAAAGAAATTATCACAGATCAACTTAATGCCGTTAGTGAGAATTTCAAATTCTTCCTTGCAAAGCCAAATCTAGCTATATAATACAGAGTGAGTTATTTTTTCCTGTTTCGATGAGTCCTAAACGCGTTTTAGTTATTTCGGTATTTGCAGAAAGTATTCAGGGTCAGACTAAGGCCCAAAAGGTCCGAGAAAATTGCATGTAAAGGCTGCCTAGGAATCCATTGCTAAATTTTTTTTTTCATTGCCTAGAAGCCAATTTTAATTTTTAAGGTAGTTTTTTTGGAGAAATCAATGAAAACGATTTGTTTTGTTTTTGTTTAACCATCCAATTAAATCAAATCTTACTTGCTGTATGACGCCGAAGCTTGTAACGAGATGACGGGGGCCCATTTCCGAAAAAATTGCGCCAGGGCAACACAACTCCTTTCGAAGAAAATAATGTCAAGGCGGTGACAAGCCGCTGGTAGCATTGTGTTTGATTCGACCGGCCCGAGATTTAAACCTCAGACGTCCCGTTCCATAAGCAAACGCGTTACAGTTCGGCCAACTGGACTTGCAAATTTGAAGGTGGAAGTTTGATTAAAGAGCAGATAGTCTTGTTGTCACATTTATTTAAAACTTGGCCGAGAAGTTTATAAAAGTTGTTTTGAAGTTTAATTGTTTTAAAAGTTTTGCGTCCTTTATCAGAAAACACTTGTTTTCAAGTACCAGTGAATTATAAGTTGAGCCTGGCTATTCTTAATTTTTTGAAATTTTCAGCCTCGTTTGTTTTTAAATTTTTAGAGCATCATGTCAAGTGGAGACCGTGTGAGTGAAATTGTGATTTCCGATCTCCTGCCTGTTTGAGTAAACACCTTTTTTTGCAGCGTCGTAAAATTGTAGAAGCAAAAAGGCCATTCGGTTCAACTTAAACAACTACCAAAATTATTCTCATTTTCCTGCGACGCTGGTGCTCTACAGCGTTTTGTATAATCTTGAAATAAGTGCAATTTTGCTTGCAAATTCCGAAAAATCATTAAAATTTTCTTGCTTTCGATAAAAAAAAAATTAACACTTTTTTGATTTGAAATCTTTTCTTCTTCATTTGTTCTTAATTATTTTTTTTCTGCTGAGGCTGACTGCCATTGTTTAAGTTTATTCTTATATTTTGAGCAAAAATGATGCACGTATTCTTATAAATTTGTTCTGATTAAAGAAGGGTACCAATTTTTGTGCTGCTTGTTATGATTTCATTTCGTATTGCGCACTGAGAATTCAAACCTGAGTTTTACCATTATATTATTTCTGGCTGTTGTGACCTCGTGAACTTTTGTTTCCTGTACTAGTGCGTTGTTTGCTAAAATAATTATTGCTTTTTTACTTCAACTGCTTTCCGTTTTACCTGCAGATTTTTTGCCTTATGTTTTTCTATATAAGCGAGTGCCATTTTCATACCTTCAGTTCAGCTAAGTTACTTTCTAACTTGTTAAATCTTTCTGTTTCCATCCAAAAACATAACACTATTAAAATTTAACTTTTTATTTTTGTTTGCGCATTTAGAAAATTGCAAATACACCATTGATTAATCGATTGGGCGGGAATAGCAAAGAGCAAAACATACTCATTATACAGTACTAACAGTACGAGCTTGTATATACTGTATAGCAAATGATGACAAATTTTAATATATAAGAAGTAGCTTTTTCATTTGCAAAATGAAATTCTTATCGCTTTATATCTTCAATCAGATATGCAGCACAGTATTTTGCTTCAATGTTTTGTTTTTTTTTCAAATGTAAAATCGTAGCATTTAATTTCCTTTAGAACCGTTTAAGGCTAAATCGTTTATGAAGATTTAGTGTTTGTATAGACGTTTATTTTAGAAAATAATAGTGATGGTTGTGGTGCATATTTATCCTCCTGTCACTGGACAGCATCAGACGCTAACTATTGGACAATCGGCACACTTTTCATTGCAATAACTCCTTCGTAATCGGAGGAACCTGCACCTGCTTATGAGTTTCCAGTGTAACAATGTTTTTGTTGATTTCTTCGAATTTTTGTCCACTGAATTTGCTGCTTAATCGAAGCCACCAAGCAGAGACAATTATGGCAAAGCGTCATATCCAAGAGCGCAACAACGTGACCACATATACTAGGGTGCGGGTAGAACCCAGATCATGGGATCAGGGCCGTCGTAAAAATGACGTCTTTATACGATTAGCCACGCTACCGACTTACTTAATCATACCTGAATTTGTTTTTTGAAATCACTAAAGATGTGGTTTAGCATTCTATTAACCGATTGCAGCACGCTTGTTTCGAGATTCAAGTATTTCTTTAAAAAAAAATTAGTATTAGCGTATAGCAATATAAAATAAAACTCGCTGTAATATTATCGACCAATAACGTATTGATCAAATCAAATCAATATTTTTATTATAATTGCTCTATTACGTCAAAGCGTGTAACGAGTTTTTGGGGCCTTTATTCTGCGGGCCTGCGGACAACACAGCTCCTTTTGAAGAAATGTCGCAGCGGTGGCGAGCCGTCGTTAGCATTGTGTCCGATTTGACGCGCCCGAGGTTTGGACCTTAGATCTCCCGCTTCAAAGACGAACGCTTTACCGTTCGACTATTTGTAGCCAGTGGGTCAAATAGATTAATCTGTAAATTTGCTGTACTTACTTCGCTCAAAGGCATCTGGCAACTAATATTCCGCGGAATAAGCTGAAAAAAAATACGAATCAAATAATTATTGAAGCAGAAAAAAACGTGTAAACCAGATGAATTCTAGTTATGATTTAATTGCCATGCATTGAGATTTCCGGGCCAGAGTTTTAATGTTTAATCGTTTGCTTACTTTCTGGTCTAAAGGCTATAACAGCGCCGAAGCATAAAGAAAAGCCATTAGTTAGGTGAATGCTTAAAACAAGGATTGCGAAAAAATAGATTCACTGCAGGTTCGAAGTCTGTGGGAAGAAAAGTTTTTTGCATTGCTTGTTTTGTTGTGATCGTTCAGGATGCTTTTTCTGCGCTTTTGCGCTGGTAGCCTAGCAGCCAGAAAGCTCGCAAACTATTCAACTAAAACGTTTAGGAAATATTAGAAAAGGTTCCCACTAAAAAGCAGGCAGAAGAATTTCGTAACTAAATAGTTTGAAAGGTTTATTTTAGAATTCGTTTCCAGGTCAAGCCAAACAAAATTTTTTGTAAACCTTCACGCTTGTTTTCTACGGGAGCCAAGTAAACTAACCATATTAATACTAATCGACCTGGTGACCCAATCTGAAAACAAAAGTTTTAAAACTAGCTTTCAAAAAGTTGTTAGATCTAAGACATGGTGTAAGATTTTAGGCTCTGAATCCAATCTCTCTGTTTGAGTCGAAAAGTAAAAACCAATACGTAAATTCCGTCTCGAGAGCCAAGGTTTTCCTTTTTATAGATCATATTTGTAAGGGTGTCCGGACAAAAAATAAATAAATAAATAAATAAAATAAAATAAAATAAAGCCTCAAAAGCGGGACTAGTGATGTAAATAAAAAAACGAAGCTTGTTTTTTTTCAAAAAAACGGTTTTTTTTGCTTGTTTTTTTTGGTTTCAAAAATAACATTGTTTTTTTTGTTTTGTTTTTTTTTGTTCTTTTTGTTTTTTGTTTTGTTTTTAATTGTTATTTTTAAGAAATATCAAATTGTTGTTTTGTAACACCCTTAAGCGAGCCGGTCCTGAAAACCGTGAAAATCTTTAACAGGTTAAAAGCTTGAAAAAAAGACATCAAAACTAATATTTTCTTATTGATGGATTGCACGTGACGTCATCACGCTGCTAGTCAAACCGCTGAACATCAAAATTGCGCATCGATTCTCTGTAAATGCATGCAAAAACAGTGATAGTTAAGGGATAGGGTGTATTTTCAGGCTTTAAATAAGTTGACTCTTTGTAACATTAAAGTTGAATAGCAGATAAAAGCTTCAAAAACTGAAAAAGAATTTAATTAGTCAGAATTCGGTTTTTGTTTGCTTTTTTCAGTGATGTAAATTCAGCTTGCTGTTTAGTAACCCACGATAATTATGTAATTAAGATGATGGTATTTATCTTTGGTTATCAAGTCATGATCAAATTCGAGGTTATTATTGACGGCGCTGAAATAGAACAGTTGTATCTGTTTCATTTGTGACAAAATTAGCACTTCTATAAACTTTGGTAATTTTATAAGTCTATTTTGCAGGATCTATGTTGTTTTTAGGATTTAGTGTTGTTATTAACGGCTTGCGCTACGGTTGCTAATAAGTCAAAACGCATAAACTGTTGTTTTCATTGACTTATATTTCGTAGGTATGTCATTTAAGTTTAAACTAATGATTTAACTGCCATCAGTGTAATGTTTTTCGAGCCTTAATTTGTATCTATTTCGACTTTAACTAGTGGTGTTAACAATTATTTGTAATTAGTTCTTGATTTAAACGTTAATCTATCGCATGGTATTGCTGTAGCGTAAAATTTTATGTATTTCAGGATATGGCCAAATTTACGGTGTGAACCAAAGCCAAAAACCTGGGCAAAGTAGACAATAGCAGGCACAATGGACGAAGAGATTTCACAAAAGGCATAACTTTCTAAATCGGTTAAGTTATATAAGCTGCCTAAATTGCTCCTGGTAAATTTCAACTAAAGCCGGCTACCTACAAAAGTTTAAACTTCAAAATCAAATGCTTTAAATATGCCCACTGAACAAATTAAACATTGGTTTTACCTTTAGTCACTTTCCATATAGCCACTGCCCATGTATGCAATCAGTTTAATGATGTTTTTCACCGCTAATTTCTTTGCCACATTTCAAAAGCATCAATATTTATCAAATAGGCCTAAAATTAAGTTATTTTTGCAAAAAAATACAAAGTTTTAGAGCGCTTGGCTCCGCCCCCATACCCCCAAAACAGCCCCAATGCAGATTTCTGGTTCAGAGTCTAACCATGTTTTTACTCATTTCTATGCCACCAGAATTCTCCCTGATGCCACCTTTTAAAAGCATTCTATCAAAATAAGCGTAAAATCCAGTTATTTTTGCAAAAAAAAATTTAAATTTTTCGAGTGCTCGGGGCTCTACGCCCAGACTACCAATGGCCTCCGGCGAAGCGTTACTTATTCAGTTATTTTTGCAAAAAAAATTTAGTTATTTTTGCAAAAAAAAATTTAAATTTTTCGAGTGCTCGGGGCTCTACGCCCAGACCACCAATGGCCTACGGCGGAGCTTACAGACCCCCAAAACAGCCTCTCCCCATTGCAGATTTCTAGTTACACTCCTGAATATAAACGTGTGCTGCCACGGTGCTGCTCCTACTTCTAAGTTATCGAATCTTACAATGAGAATTTATTGAGCTAGCCAAATAACAACCGCTATCTACGGAAATGAAGTAGTACCGTTATCTTTAAAATAACACCTTTTGCAGCTTGCTATACATTATAAAGGGTGACACCACAAAATTTCATCCCGGATGTCACTATCCTTAGCGACGCCACTGCGAATAGTTGTGAAATAAACCAATTAGTGAGTAAGAAAGTATAGCAGAGTTGCCATTCCACCTTAACTACCAAAACTTTCGCATTTTATTCTCTCAGCAAGCAATTGTTAGGTCTATGTAGCTCAAAAGAAGCACAGTACCTAACCAAATCTTGAAAAACCATTTAAGTCTTCTCAATCATCTAAAAACTACAATCACATATAAAAAAACAAAAAAACGACAAAAAAAAAAAACAAAAAAAACAAGGTAAAAAAAACGCCCTTCAAAAAAAAACCGTTTTTTTACAACACTAAGCGGGACCCACGCAGGGTCTTTGTATTCCATTCTAGACCCGCTACTGCAACTTCCGCAATTTCTTATTGCTATCAAAAGACTTTTTGTTGGCCTGATGAAGAGGAAGATTGGGTTATACAATGCAATGATGCAAAAAGGAAACGAGTTGCTGTCCGATTCATTTTTCTGAGAATTTGCCCTCTTCCGCATACGCGAAACCTGGGTTAAGGGGGCCCGTGCTCCTAAATTGAAATGCAATCAATGATAAAATTGTGACTACAAAGCATGTCGTTTCTTTAGTTTCGCTTTCTTTTAACATTTTCGCGTACAGCAGTAGGCCTACACACGTGCAACAGTGATTAACAATAATGTAATTTTCAATTTTTGCCAACCAATTTAAATGTATAACCCGGTAGAAACTAAAAGTTTTTGTCGTAAAAGTTGCAACCTCTGACCATCATCTAACCTTTTCATGAACGTAATGCATTAACCAGGGCCGGATTTGGTGTAATGCTGTAACATCCAGGTCAAAAAGACGTGTCATAACGCGATTGGTGGATTCGGTTAAACAACCTAGGAGCTACTCTCTCGCTTGACTTACTCACCAATGCATCCAATTAAACTTACACTTGTGACTACGTTGAAGTGTGACGCTACATGGCTCAGAGCCAGGGGCCTCACGCACAGGTGGTAAAATTTTTGTTGGTCTTCACCTATATTTGGCAATAGCGAAAATCTTCACAGTGTCAAGGGCCCTGCGCAATAATATGTGTAGTAGGAATAAGCATCTATTGTACAGTAGCGTACGCAAGATTTTGAAAGAGGGGCCAGGAACTTCAGAAAATTTGAGAAGAACAAAGATCAGAAATAGAAATTGTTCCACCCAAAATCAGTCCGATTTTTCGCCCAAAATTAGGTGAAGAGCAAAAAAAAAAAAGAAAAAAGGTTTTTACTCAACTTTAGTCCGATTTTTGGCCCAAACTTGGGAGCAGGCCTAAAACAAACGCATAAAACATACCCTTTGTGTAATGAAAGCTTCTGCCCAACTTGTAAAAAAACCATGGCCCAATGCCCCCCCCCCTAAATACGCCCCTGCTATTGTACCATTTTTCAATAACGATTCACCTCCAACTCGCCAGTTTTTACGCGACCAAATACTTAAAAAAAGTAGCCAGGAAAACTGCTCATTGAACAAATTATTGAATTTGAATTGAGGGGGGCTAGCCCCCTGGTCGTTTATGTACTTCTGCTCCTAGTTATTTATTACTATCTGCAACGGATTATTTTCATGAAAAAACAAAAATCTTAAAGTCAAATTTTTGAGTGGATTATTATTTACTGCTGAAATATTGCAGAAGGCAATATCCCTCACTTCATTTTACCCGAGCCAAATTACTTACAAAAGTTTAACCCCAAATTGATATATTTCAAACGCATTTTGGACTTAAATTGCAAGCTAAAGAATGATTGGACAATTTAATTTTTTCAATAGACTTTCATGTGTTAAAACCCTTTTTTTTTCAAAAGGCTCGAAAACATGTGAAATGTGACCCGATAGCATTAATACAGCTTATTTTTTTCCAAAAGATACTAAGTTATAAATCGATTAACGCTGCGGATTTCATTCCCAAATCTCCGTCCGTAATACGTTTGAGCTACACTAGTTTGCTCATACACGTTTTCCAAATTAGACTTTCTTCACCTGGTTATATGCCAAACCAGGCCACGGCTTCTGATCTTCCATTCTACGATATCAGTGTTCCATGAAGGGTTCCTCTGTCGAAAATTTCTCATGACGTTATCGCATGTGATTTGTGGTTTACCCTCTCCACCCAATCAAAAATCCTGGCTACGCCTATGCTCTGCCGCCTATTCTTATATCACAATATCTTTGTACTTACTGAGCAATCATCCAGACTGGAGAGTAAGCCTTTGGTCCAAGACCTTAGTTTGCACATTGTGTGATTAAAACAATTGATATCATTGCCACATTGAGAATTAGCACTTGATTCACTCCACAAATTGTGATTTGTGCGGTTTAATCGAATTTCGTTGGCTGTAATTATCTGGAAAACATAAAACAAAGCTAAAATTTTTTGCGTACGCAATTTTACGCCATCGTTGGGTCAGGTTATAGTTGTAGTCGCATATTTATTCTCCTGTCACCGGACAGCGTCAAACGATAGCTATTGGATGATTCGCACACTTTCCATAGCAACAACTACTTCGTGCTTGAAGAATCGACATCTGCTTAGGAGTTTATGGTGATCTAATAGCGTTCTATTTGATTTCTTCGAATTCTTGTCCACTGAATTTGGTGCTAGTTAGAAGCCACCAAGCAGAAATAATCATCATTGAGCGTTTTATCCAAGAACGCAACAACATAATAAGAATGCGGCGGGTTACACCTCCACCATGCGATCAATGTCGTCATAAAAAGTAAACCAATCAGTGGTCGAGTGAATAGAGCGTCTGCAACTGAAACGGAAGACTCAGGTTTGATTTCCGGTCTGGTCAAACCAGAGACTATAAAATTGGTATTTACAGCTGCTTTGCTGCTTGACGTTTTGCAATTAAAGGGACAGTGTGAAGCCTTCGCCGTGTGTGGTAGACAGGTAGTCAAGTGGCAGCTTGACTCAAAGACCGAAAGGTCCCTTCGCTGTCTCCTGGCCATGGCAACTTCGTAAATAAAAAGCAATCACAAAAAAATGACTTCTTCACCTTTTCGGACACGCTGCCGACCATGTTATAACCAGTCCTTATCTTGTAGGGACTTAGCGTCCCCATCTAGAACCAGCGTACCCCCATCAAGATTTAGCGCCCTCCCATCAAAAGAAAACTAAACCAAAAAGTGGCCGGTAATCCAAATAAATCCGAAATTTCCGCCGAAGTTAGTTCGAGTTTGCGCCAAAGACCTTTTTTTTATTTTGTTTGGTTTCCACCTAAATTTGGGAGCAAAATCCGTATTTCCGGCCGAAGACAGTACTAATTTGCGGTGAAGACCTTTTTTTTGAAGAATATTTTCACCAGATTGCTGCTGCATTCCAAATGCATCTAGGGCCAAGTATTATGATCTTAGAAAAAAAACGAAAGTTCGTGTTTCGTGAAATTGGTATTTTATGGTCTCCGTTCCGAATAAAATTTCCAAATCTTTATTTCGAAGATTTTCAGTTTTTTCCAATAGTCGTAAATATTTCACGAACAGAAAATCTTCGGCCGAAAATTTTTTTGTTCGGCGGAAGATTTTTTTATACGTTGCTAACATTTTTTTTCTTCGGAATAAAAACTGAAAATGGCTCAAAATGTTCGTGAATTAACCCGAATCTTCGAATAAATTCGCGAATGCTCTACACCACTCGTAAAATTTCTGAAGATCTTTTTGCAGGCATTGAGGCTTGTTTCGGCGGTTGTTGGTTAGTAATAAAAGAAAAAGAGCGTGCTACACATTATTACTTGCTTCGTGATGGATTTGTTGTATGAATTTATGAATAAGGAGAGAAATTTTAGGATGAAGAAAATCCAATAATTTATTAAAGGGCAAAACTAATAAAGAGATTGCAGAATTCCCCGTTATGCATGGACCACTGCCAGACTTTGATAGCTCTTTATTGAAAAAGTCACCGTTTTTTCACAAATGAATTTCAAATTGAGTTAAATTCAGTTTAATTTTTTTTACTGAAATTGAATTCTCGTCTGTACAATTGATGGAATCAGCGAACCACTTCCATTTTTGATCCACCATGCCCTTCGCCTTGCATACGAAAACCGAATAAGGTAAATAGTCATATAATTCTGACTAACTGAAGATGGATTTACATAGTATCCGTTTTTTGTCCGTTTTTGTATGTTTTTTCTTCCCCATGAAAAGAATATGTTCTTTTTCGTCTGCATATTTATATATTTATATCCTCACTAACGAGACTGTCACATATTAGACAAAAGGTTTTCGAAAACATTTTTGTGTTAAGTGTTGCTACAGCACAACTCTGCTTAGTGCAGAAAACGACGTATAAAAGCGAACGATGCAACACAAAAAGAAGCAAAAACGCAAAAAAAAACAAAAAAAAAAAACATACGAAAGACGGATACCGAGTAAATTTGCCTTAAGCTCATAAGATTCAATTTTTGAGTTAAATCTGACACTCATTTTTAATTTAATTTGCATAAATAACATGATAAAAAAAATTGAAACAGCCAAATCTAAATTTAATCATTTTAACCAATATGTAACACGTGAGCAAAGCGAAAGAGGTGACAATTATTTGTTGCTTATTGTAAGTAATAATCAATTATGTAATGATTGTTGCATATTTAATGTCATTTTTTATTCGTGTTTAAAAGCAAAAGTAAAGTAAATTGCGTTTGCGAACACGAAAACAATAATTTTTGTTTGGAATTCATGTAAGAACTTCTTACAAAAATTTTAAAAAGTACAACTAACTTTGTTTCGTATATTAAAATAATGAATATTCGATTACGAAGATTTTTTAGTAACTAAAAGTTTTTTTCAACGAAATGTTGATCACGAAGAAAATGAGATTATAATTTTATGAGGAAAAAATATTTCAAACTTTTAAAAAATGTTTGTTAAAATCTATTCCGAATAAAAATTTGAAATCCGAATGACTTCCGAAACACGAATATTTCTGTTTTTCCGAAGACCATAGTATGTGGCCCCTGGTCATGGCAGCGAAAGCATCCCTTCATGCAAAGTTTTACAGTTTAAATGCTGGTTATAGCTTTAACTCTAAATCGTAGTCGTTACGCCGAAACAGTTCAGATAACCTTATCTGTAAAATGTAATCGGCTAGTTCAAGCGAACTCTTTTTGTTCGAGTCTGGTCGAAGAGTAAAAAAGTCTTAATTCTCATATTTCACCGCCCGAGTGTCCCCGAACCAAAAAGAGAAATTAGCTGTAACGTATTTCGATAATCGTTAGGACAAAACTTAGCATACGATTCAACTACTCATTCGCCATAAGCCAGAAAGAACAGGGCTTTTTCCACAATTTGTGTGGTTTAGTTTTTGTAATCCAAGTTTAATATAATGAAGTCGATCAAGTAGGCGAATCTTTTGTTTCAATGCAAATTAGTTGTAAAGTTGGTCGAGCGGTAACGCGTTATTCGTCTTTGAAGCGGAAGGTCTGAGGTTAAAATTTCTGACCGGTCAAATCGGACACATTGCTGCCAGCGGCTCGCCACCGCAGCAACATATCATCGAAACGAGCTGTGTTTCCCAGATTCCCGCAGGCACAATGCTGCGGAGATGGGCCACGCCATATTGTTACATGCCTCGGCGTAATAAAGCGAGTAGCGTAAAAATTTGGTTGAACGTTTGCGAATCCGATCTGTTTGCTTTAGGACAAAAATAAGAGCAAAAACAAAATCAAAAAAAAAAATCAAAAAATCATCTAACCTCTAATGGGTTTGAGGGTATTGAGGCTGGATTAGCGTTTTTCCATTCCGCAAGGTCCTGAATTATAGAAGTTTTCAATGATAATGATTCCGTAGAGCACACAAAATTTCGTTGATCGATAATATGCATCCCTCTTACGTCAATATCAGCAATAAAAAGGCACAGAAAACACGCTAAGATTGGTTGAAATGCACTCATAATTTTACAACACAAGTACTGTAGTAATAATTATTACAAAATTCGAAGATTGAAAACTGCTATGAACGTAAAACTTTATAATTGCGGTTTAATTCACTTCGTTGTATTTATTAAAATGGTGATTTTCCCTTGAACAGGATGAGCTTTTATACTAATTTCTCTTTGTTTCCAGTCGAAGAATAATATTTTCTTTTTCACTTGTGTTTATTATGCATTTCGATAGTATCTGATAAAACACGTAATCAATTTTGCGATATTTTTGCGCAGCTGTTACTAATTTGAGTCTCCCGCTTTACTTAAATTTTGTAATTCGTACCAAACCATTTTTTCTCTTTATTCCCTAGGGCAATAGTTTTACAATTCTTGAATTTCACGCATAACTCGTTTGCCAAATTATTTTTTGTTTAACCCTCAAACGCCCAAGTGTTTCGCCGAACACTATTACCTATCTGGGTCGCTAACGACCCGGTCTGTTAAATGGCACTGTGCGGTTTCTATATTTGTATATCTTCAAGAAAATTTGGTTTTAAATCAATTCAGCCTGATGTAAGCTTATTTTAATTCACCTCAAAGGTCAAATCGTTGTCAGAGAACAGGCAATTGTGAAGCTGGTTTCCAATTAACAAGATTGTTTCTGTAAGCTATAAATGAACTGCAACCAGTCAACATGAGATGTAAGCGCCGTTCTTTGTTTCCATACACCGTTAGTATAATTGCTGGCGACCCCTTGCGGTAGTTTTGACTTGGCTTCTCTCTGTTGCGCAATGTGCTTGATCACTTTGTATTTTGCGCAAGACAGAGAAGGTAAGTCTCCTAGTTTGCTGTTTATTTACTCGTGTTTTAGTAATCTATTAAGGAGTAAAGCACAGAGCTGGACAGCGCTGTTTCGAGCTTTTAGCTCTCATCGGCAGCCCTCAGCTATCTTTTCAAAGGTATTCCCAGCTGAACAAACATCTTGGCCTAACTGGCAAACCTTAATGGCTTGCAGAGAGGCAGATGGTTAGTAGGGAATAAACGATTTTTTACTTGTGGTACTTTAGAAACAAGTGAAAAATCGTTTATTCCCTACTAACCATCTGCCTCTCTGCAAGCCATTAAGGTTTGCCAGTTAGGCCAAGATGTTTGTTCAGCTGGGAAATACCTTTGAAAAGATAGCTGAGGGCTGCCGATGAGAGCTAAAAGCTCGAAACAGCGCTGTCCAGCTCTGTGTTTTATTGACTTGAGCTACAATGTGAAATATCATTGGAGCTGCAGGGTTGGTGGTTGTTCTGGCCACCTAACTGCCAGTGGAAGTTGACATGGCTTCCCAGGAGTCGACCACGAAGGACGTCAAGATGTTGCAGTATTAAAGAGTATGTAAGTCCTATTGGAGTATGATATTAGAGAATTAAAGAGTATGTAATCTATTCATTGGTTTGTAGTAGATAATTTCTACTTTAGTTTATTCCACATGTTTAGTATTTATTTTTTTGTTGACAGAGATCCTGAAGTATTTTTCTTTGAATCGCTTACACGATTGCTCACACTTGCTTCCCGCATCTTGCTGTACCCGCATTGCGCTCACGCTCTAGTCCCCCTACTTAATTTTGGGTTTATTAGTAGATTTTTTGCACTTGTAGAATTATAGATTTTTACTGTATTTTATTTTGTTTGGGAGCATCGCTCGGGCTAAATTTGTTTTTTCTCCAAATTCCTTTTGGTGGCGTTTGGCTCTTTTGTCCCCCTCCTACTTGCTGGCCGTGAAAGTTTTATTGTTTGTTTGTTTTGAAAATTAGCTTGCCCTTTTAAAAAGTGCTTTTTTTAAATAAAGGTTACTTATGAGATTTGTCATTGACAGTTGTACAGTAAGCGCATTCTAGATACTAGCTCTTTTCTCTTTGCTTTACCGCTACATGAGACAGTGAAAAGAAAGCCTACAATGAAATGACTAGGCTACAAATGTATTACAAAAAAGGCTAGGCTAGAAATAAACGGCAATCAGTTAACCAGAAACAATGAACACGCTTCAACACTGAGTAGAAAAAATAACCCCAAAAAAGTTTCGTTTTACAAGCTTTCAGTAGAGTAGCCATAATTCCGCTGATCAAAGCATAATGTGAATCATGCCGCACAATACGAGCATAAAATCGTCACTTGTTTATGACCGACAGAACATGGCTCACCACATTCTTTGCACATGTTAGCTGTTTTGCGGTCCATTGAAGCTGGGCAGATGTAGCACCGTCGCCTTTTACGCTTTCCACCTTGATGTGTAGCTGACTGAGA
Source organism: Trididemnum nubilum (assembly GCA_963965965.1). Lineage (NCBI taxonomy): Eukaryota > Metazoa > Chordata > Ascidiacea > Aplousobranchia > Didemnidae > Trididemnum > Trididemnum nubilum. The sequence goes on along the minus strand of OZ014469.1, from coordinate 41,921,634 downwards.
AGCCTCAATGTCTATTGTGTACCCACATTTTTGCAGTGCAAGTTTAGTATCTTTGGGAAGCTGTTTTACTTGCACTCGACTCTGTAGCCATGGATGAAGCAAACTCATGCCCAAATTTTCTAAGAAGACTCGGCGACTATGAGTTGCTTGACTTTTACCTTGTGAAAATTTTGATTGGAAGATCACCATGCTGTTGATTCCGGCGATATTGAGGCGGTTGTGGAAGTAGGCAAGTGGCCAGCGCTTTGTATTTTTCTGCACGCTGTAGTAATGACACAACTGATCAACTTGATTAACAGCTGCTCTAGTGGCTTTGTAGTCCAGTACCATTTCGGGCAAACCTGTTTCTTTGTCAACTTTGTTATCGTTGTGCATAGTCGAAAGTAAAACTACAGCTTTGTTTTTCTTGGATACATGCGACACTAAAGTCTGTCTGTCACTAAATCCAAACAAACTTGATTCCACGCTTCTTCTTTTTCCTGTTGTAAATTCACATGGAAGTTCCCTTTTGTTTTTTCTCATTGTACCAAATAAGGTTATTTGCTTTTGAAGTAAATCAGCAGCAAGCTGAGAACTGGTGAACCAATTATCAGATGTAATATTGATTCCAAAAAGTACAAAAGACTAGAAAGGATTTTCACAACATCACTTGCCTAGCCAACATTTCTCTGATTTTTTTGACGTCCAAGATATGGCTTTCCATTGAATGTGTAGCCACTGAGACAGTCGCACATCAAAAATAATTTCATTCCATACTTATCTGGCCTCTAAGGCATGCACTGCTCGAAACTACATCGACCTCGCAACTGCATGAGTTGTTCATCTACTGTTAAAAATGCACTCACAACATAACATTTTCTACAATTTTCAATAAACTGTTCCCACATACGTCAAAATGGAGCAAACTTGTCATCTGTGTAGCGATCTTCACAACTGTCAAACTGTAGGTTTGCTACGAGCTGCTCAAAGCGATTACAGCCAAAAGAAGCAGGAAATATAGCCCTTCCGGATGACCAGACGACCACAACGAGCGAAGCGATTTGTGTTGAGAACAATACACACCAATGAGGTACAGTAGACTAATAATACCCCTGATTTTGAACAAGTCAACTGGCGCCCGCTTGTCCAGGTTTTTACCCTTTGCTCTTAGGTCCCGCCTTGCTCTATTGTTAGTATGCTTGACAACATGCTTTAGCATATTTTCATCAAGGAAGCATGTAAAAGCCTCTACTGCTTTTCGATGTCTTTTAAATTTCCGACTGGTCCTTTTCTGGTGTGTCTGATATTACACGCACGTGTTCTTGATGGTGGAGGACATGTGTAAGCCCATATCTGACCATTTCTTCCCTTAAATGTGCTTTGGGTTACAGTGTAACTGCCTTCCGTGGAATCATCACTGTCACTCTCTTCCTCGCTGCCATCACTCATTTCATCTTCTGTACTTGTCTGTGCACCTGGACTGTTTACCAGAGATGGACCAATAATATTATCGTTAGTCTCATCATCATTATCTCCTGCTGACAGTAGGTCGTCTTCAGAATCCTCGCTTACAGCGCTACTGCCATTATCCTAAATGTTGTCCTCTAAATCTGACCAAGCCGCCAGTTGTGTTACAGCTTTTGCTGCATCCAGAAGCCTTCTTGCCATTTTGCTAGAGATTGTTTACGTCCAACAAAACTTGCGTGAATACTCGAAGGAATCATTAAATATTTAAGTTGTGTTTATATTTTGACGTATAATCATCATTTGTGGTCCTTTAAAAACCAATTTTGATTAAAAAAAGTACTTATATACGTACAAATTACACTATTACCTAACATGGGTCCCTAGAGAGCCTGTAAGAGTTTTGCTTCAAAACCTCCATAAATATTAAACTAGATAAAAAAATTTAAAGCTATCAATGTGCAACAGTAGAAAAGTGCATGCTTTAAGAATAGTAGGAGTTACGCAGATCGGAGTTACAGTAAGCACTTAGGGAGATATGGGAGGAAAAAAACTGATCGGGTCGCTGTCGACCCACATAGGCGTTTAAGGATTAATTATCAAAACGAAATGGCAAAACTTCCGAGGGAGTATAACTTGTTTTCCAAACTTCCATATTTTTGAGAGAAACTTTTGAATCACAACTTAATTGAAATGAAATTGTCTAAAATATTTACCGTTGTTGAATCTACAGTATATCGACATCGCTGTGGCGATTGATCAGTTCGTAGGTCGTCTGGTTAGTCATCAAAAAGTTACTAGCTTGAGCTCGCTTTCCTTACCGGCAGGCAATGCGTCGTTGTGTCTTTGAGAAAGACACTTCACACATTACTTTCCATTGCAGCCAAGCTGTTGAGCCGTTGTGTTACTCGCACCTGACAAAAGACTTTCAAACAGAACCAATAAATTGGTGCTAGGTGTTGGCATGGCCACTGGTCAGACCAGATAAATAGCGCCTTATTCATATGTATGAATGAATGAATCTACAGTAAATTGCAGTAAAAATGCCTCAGATTTTTATTAATATTTTACTTTTTGAATTACGATTTTCTAAGGAATTTTTATGAAATTGATACAAAACTGAACACACTCCATGGCTTTTGATTATAAAATAAAACCTCTCAACAAACAAAACCACGGGAAATAAACAAACAAGCATTGGACCAATTGGTTAGTCTCCACACAGCAGCTCAAAACCAATTCAAAAAACAATTTACTTGTTTTTGCTTACATTGAATTACAGTATGATTTTTGTGTGCAAACAAATACTCTAATTTATTCAAAAACAATACAACCAAAATACTGTAGAACATATTTATTGAGATGTTTCGGTTAATTTCTTTAAACCATTGTCAATCTAGAATATAAAAATAAAATCCCAGCAGACACTTAAGAGAAAATTGCAGACTCAACGAGTAAAATTGGATTTCATAATTACAACATTTTTGTACAACCCCCCATCCTATTCCCATTAGCCCTAACCCTGCTCAAATTTGAACGGTACTGGGCAGCAAAAAATCTAAGTTTTTTGATTAATACAGCCCGATTACTAAACTTACTGTGAGTAAAGAACACATGGAGTTTTCTGCAAAACTTTTCCAACTAAACTGCAGTAAACAATGACGGGACTTGATATTTGTGATCGGGCTTCATTAATCAAAAAATGTTTGAAAACAGGCTGTTGTTGTAGTCGGGCTGTATTTGTTATAATATAATAAGTTTTGTAATCGGGCTGCATTAATCAACAATTTTTAGATTTTTTACTCCCCAGTACCGTTCAAATTTGAGCAGGGTTAAGGCTAAAGGGAATAGGACGGAGAGTAGTACAAAAACTTCACGCTTTAATAAACATTCGTGGTTTCCGCGTACTGAGATAAAATTTGAATCCAGTGTTTTGTTTTATCTTGTAAACACGGTTTATGTCACGTTATTTGATTAGTTTCCGGTAACCGTAATCAGCTTCTGTGTTTTACACTTTTACGTTTGTTAGTTTTTCACAGTTAAGTACCGAATTAGATTATCAGATCACACAGTTGTTTGGTATAGTAGAAAAATCGTTAAGCATAGTTTCAGTTTATTGACAAGTGTTTGCATATCTGTTATGTTTCCTAAGTAAGAGTATTTATTTCTGTTTATTTTTAGAGTTGTTACAAACGATAAAGTCTTTCTAACCCGGTCTTGCAATATGTGTCTGTTGGTCAAACCATTTCTCGTTAAAGCTTAATTCTTAAATTTGAATATCTGCCAAGACTTGCCAATCCGAACCGCTTTGTGTTTTCTGCAGGGCAACGATGCGTAGTATTATAGCCAACTTCAATAACGTGTAGGAGAGCTATGCCAAACTCTCCCAATCCCTTTTTCCTTTTCACAACTGAGCACTCGATTTTCTTGATTTTTAATGGAATTTATTGTTATATTGAATAAAAAAAAATACAGAAAAAAAACAAAAAAACGAAGTAGTCTCAAAATACGATTTAAGGGCCAATTCAGGGCCTTTTTTCCAATCTACAACACTGTCGTCTCACAGTCAATAGTCAAATCCATAAAACAAAATGGAGATGAAGGGAAGGCAAGGGTAAGGAATTGCAAAACGCAATTTACCCAAGTTAAGCAGCATTTAACACGTATCACCAAAAACTGATACTGTTCACTTCACTCATTTTTGTCACTACTAAGTTTTCAGGCTGCAAGCAGGTTTAAATAGTTCCAAGTAGTAAAAAACACGTGGCATCGCCTATTGTCTAGCATCAAAGGCCAGAAACTAACAAACAAAGGCTGTCAGCTGCTAGTCTACAGCTGCCAGTCTACACAAATAATGCACAAAAAGAACACAATGATTCTAAATACAGTCTAATTAGCGTTTTGAAGGTTTTTGAAGATGCGCTTTTGAAGATGGGCTAATTAGAAGTTATTTTTAAGAAAGGATAATAATTACTCATTAATTTAACTTAAACACTGATTAGACAATGACAAATAATCTTTTCGATTTAAGTCACAAGATTGCAAAAATCCAATAATTGATCAGACACAAATGCACAAACTAAGATGTAAAATTGGGTCTTTGGTCATTAGTTGAAAGCGGGGCAGATTATTTTTAATGATTTTAACAAGAGTTATTAATATAATTTTAATAAAAGGTGCAAATGTAAATGCTAATCTGTTGTTGTATTTCACGTGCTTATCCAAACATTATGTATATTATATGTCTTGTAATCACAAAATCCAATTTTACACATTGAGTAGCGATTTTCCCTTAAGAGTAAGCTGTGATTTTATTTTTATGGTCTAGAATCTTGATTGATTATAATTTTAAGAAATTAACCGATACGTTTCAATAAATATGTTCCACAATATTTTGGCGGTATTGTTTTGGATTAAATTATTCAAAAAGTACATTTACCATACTCCTAATTACTGTGAGGTTAAATTGTTGAAATGATATTCATTGCAGGGTTGCACTTGCACATAACTCCAAAAAAATTAACCCAATCGTGTAAAAATAAAGGTCTATTCCGCAAATGCAAGTAAATATTCAATCTTGAAAAAATGCCTTGTAACTTTTTTTGAGCATTCGTCTTCGGTTTCTGATGTAGTAATAATAATAATAAAATAAGCATGTAGAGTAGGCCTATTGCAAATTGCAGAAATGATTATTTTTCAGAAAGTTTAGCCGAAGCATTTTTACCAAAAATTACCGTTTTCGTAAACTGAAACCAAACCGTTAATGTTGAATTCCTACCATCAGACGCGATATACCTTAACTTCAAATGTTTGTTGCGCTTTCTTGCGTCACATGGCAATTCATGAAATTGATTTGAGTGTTTATTTTGCTGCCGCACTTGACTATTTCTGGACTGCAAAACGACACAAATTATACTGTGTGTGCAGTCAATGTGCATGATTGCTAAAAACGAAAAATGTATATTTTCCAATTAAAAACACACACCTTAAAAACAACATTTTTAAAGATCATAAGAACCAGAAAAAAATTTGAGTTTTAAATGGCTGTTTTTAAATCTGCACAAATTTTCAGCTTTATTTGTTCCTAATTTTGTTGGCGAATGAAACGAAGCAAATCTATTCGTGCTTATAGTTGAATGTTGTTTTTTGTAAAATCTAATCCATAAATCTATCATTATACTCATTGTATTACGCCGAAGCTTGTAACGAGTTTACAGGGCCCATCTCCGCGTCATTGCAACACAGCTGCTTTTGAAGTAATGTCACAGCGGTGGCAAGCCATTGGTAACGCTGTGTCCGATTTGACCCGCCCTAAATTTGAACCTCAGACCTTCCGCTTCAGAGACAAACGCGTAACCGCTAGGCCAACTGTTGCTATGTTGTAAATCACGGTTACCTTTAGACAAACCAACACTGGCGATATAAAATGACCACGAAACTTAGCTGATTGCTTAAAAATGCATTGTAGTGGTAGCTCGGTTTCTTGTTATTTTTTCACGCTGAAGCTTGGCAGTGCTCTTAGTTTATTCTTAAAATTCGAGCAAAAATTAGCATCGTGTTCTTATAAAACTGTTTTTGCAAAAAAAGTGTCAAAACAGAATGCTGCGCAAATTGTGTTACTGTGTGTCAAAATATATTATTTAGTGATATTTTGTAACGTTTGAGTTTGGCTTATACCATTAATATTTGTTTGTTATTCTAAAAAAAATCATAATATTTTTAGTTCAAAACAGAAAAAGTATTAGGGTTTTATAGCAGACAATTATTTGTGTTTGGCATCACTAACCTGCGCAAAATTTGTTTTTTGCATATGCCTTAGATATGCTGAGAAGATAATTTGCGACAAACACCATGCTGGAAAAAAAAACAAAACTGCAAGATGAAATCAACAAGTTTTTGTGTTTGAACAAAATTTAACGAAAAAAGTAATATTTGTCTGCTACAGCGTGTGTTAAGTAATAACAATTTTTACGTATTTACTGTATATATGATTTGTTTTGACCAAAATTATTTCCGTACTGGTAAAATAGATTTTGTTTCAGCGATTTCAACAACTAAAAGTGTTGAAAATCAAGGCAAGGCAGAGCGTTTGTCAAATACGCAGCAAACCTACACTTCAAATATATAAAACAGAAATCCTGCAAACTTTGATTGTTGACACTTGTCAGGTATCCACGGCTGCTCTAAGCACTGCGCCAAACTGTAAATCTATCGCTGCTAGTGTTCCTAGCACTGCAGACGAGTTTCCTCCTCCACAGTTGCTCTTGAGTGCTATGGAGAGATCAAACCACTTAATGAGGTGAAAGTAAATCTCCAACGAATGTAATCGCAGTTTCTTTCACAACGTAACAAAAGCTTGTTTTGGTAAATTTTTGAAGTGATTGTGTGAAGTGAGATTTTAAAAGTTGTGGAGTTTGTAGTATTAGTAGTTGTGCTTAAATGTTATCATTAATGCACTTAAATAACATATGTTCACCGCTAGTTTGTGTTCGTGTTTGTATTCGCTTGAATTTGTATTGCAGTAGTGGTAGTTCTTAGTAGTAGTTGTAGTCATTAGTAGTAGTCTTTCGTAGTAGTTGTAGTAGTAGCAGTAGTAGTAGTAATTGCAGTAGTTGAATTTGCATGGTAGTAGTTCGTGTTCGCTTGAATTTGTATTGTTTATTTTGTTTTATTTCATTGCAATGTAAGTGTAATAATTCATTTTAGCCAAATATTTTCAACCATTAGTAGTAAAACTCCGCAATTCTATTTCACCTTTGGTAATTTCCTTTTTGCTTTTTCGATTGTTATCTCACCACTACCTGGCACGTAATAATGAGTCATTTATACCGGCTTAACTACAGTAATAATATTTAACTCAGTTGTGGTTTTGAACGGCAACAGTGAGAGTCATTTTGCGACTAAGAGCATATTCCCTGGTCTAGAGAAGAAACTTAGTGAGGAGTTTATCCAGTTTGCGTGAACTTGGACTCGTACAATCGTTCTTCAAGTGCTTGGGTAAGTACCTTTTAAGATTTTTCTATTCCCGTCACATTTTTGGTCTTTTTCTAAATTTCTCATAATAGCTGATCTCTATACCGGTATTTTTTTTCTTAAGTTGGGGCATTCACCCATTACTAAAATCGAGTAAACATATAATGTCCGATAGGGACCTGCAAGGGTTGTTACGTTTAAGATAGGTCCGTATTTCTCATAGTGTTACTGTAATATAAATTTATGAGGAATAACGGGTTATTTATTCAATTTTTGAGAGTTCTGCTACTATCTACGGCTGTACGACGATTGTACAGATCTAGTTTGCAGGCCACTGTCCAATAAAGACTTCAAGATGCTGGTCTATCTCTATGTTCCCTCAATCCGACTTTTATACCGAATTAGGTGTTCCATTGCGTTTATACTGGCAATGGTTTATGTCTGTGACCCCCAAGTGCATTTTCGCCTTGCTCGAGCCATTTACTTCCCTATTAACAGTTAACAAATCTAGACCTACTTGATATTTATCAATCGACATCATCTCTTTCTAGTATGATATATTTACTTGGTCATTTTATTCAATTTGTTTTGTTTAGACTATATTAAACTTTAGCCCCCTGAAGAGCCCACAAGGGCGAAGTAGACTGTTGAGGCAAGTTAATTTATGGTGGTCTATTCTTAGTTAATATTTTCCCCATTAGATGTTTTTATATTATGGTACTTATGTTTATGTTTTGAGATATGTAGAATAACAATACATTGCTTGTCGCCATACGTCACACTCGTCAAACCTTTTCTCTGTTTATGTTGTGTGCACAAGCTTCGTTGTGTTAAATGGTGTTTAAGTCGAGACCGGTTTTTTACAAATTTGAAAATACGTATATAGAGAAAGATTCAATTGGTTTTAATTATGCTAAAAACATTGTTTAAACTTTATATCGAAATGCTGCTTTAAATTTTCCAAGTTAATGCATGACTGATGGAGATACAAAGGCGATAAGATACGGAAGTTGTTTATTGATTGATAGAACACCTGATGCATTTGTAACGGAAGGAGTCGAAATCACTATCATGAATAGCATTAATTCAATATCTATTTTTGCGTTGCAAGTGTGTTTATCAACGGAAATTTTGTGAGTTGATGTATTTATTGATTTTTCCAGCTCGTACTAAAAATTTATATTTTCGTTTCCAACCCACGCATGTGATTCCAAACAAAATTTTGCCGAAATGTCGCACCTCTAATGACAAGAAGCCCTAACTAAAAATCAGAAAGCGCAACAACAGGAAAAACTTAGGCATATGCGCGATTAGGCTGAAAATTTAATGAACTTGAAAATTACAGGATGATTCCCATCCGGCTTCGGGTATTACAAAAAACTTGTTGTACAAGCAGCTCTCTATGGATCTTTAGGACGTAATAAATTCGCCTCTATAATATGATTTTACCAAATTGCGTTCTAGTACTTGTCCGAACGTAAAGCTTCGCCTAAAGTTGGCTTTTGGCAATTTTATTACTGTAAACATGTAAGACGGATTAAACAGTCCGAAATAAATTTTAGTTGTTTAAGTCGGGCTTAAAAAATAGAATCTCAATTAAAAATTTTTTACTAAGTTGAAATTTATGATGCTTAATTTATTTCAAATATTTGTTGAACAATGCAAACCTAAAATTAATTTTTCAGTCTTAAGATTGAGTTTAATTCAATAAAATATAGCTTTGAAATATTAATAATCACAATGAAAATTAAATTTAGGCTATGCGAACAAAAATTATTTAATTGCCGTTTTATGGTAGTGCTTGAGTATGAATTTGGAGTTTGAATTCAATCAGTTCAAAAAGTGCTCAACAGTGAATAGGCCTGAGCGATTACAGGTGAAATACCCCTGATGATCTCAGTTGCGGGTGAAACAGACTGTAGGGTTTTAAATTTTTAATTTTTGACGTGATTACTTCATGAGATTACCTCATAGTAGGTGATGATTAATAAGATTACTTCATAGTAGGTAAATACTTCATTGTAGGCAATGATTAATTACTTCATAGGTAAGAGGTTGCAAAAGCCGTGCTAAATATTAATTAGTTATATTAGCATGGCTTCCGACTTTGTTATTGAAAAGATAGCGTAAAGCAAACCTTCGTGTATCGTTTGGATTTCTGGAAAATGCTTTCTAAGAAATTTCAGAAACGCATTAATTACTACGAAATGCAAAATACAACAAGTATGCCTTTTTTGAAAACGCAGCATTGGTCAATTTTATTAAAAATTAAATTTTACGTACTGTTATGCTATATGGCGCGATGAAATTTGTATATTACATTGAGTGTAAGAACCATATGTGTCAGTGAACCAATAGCGATGATCTGTTTTTTTCATTTCATTATTACGCTACACTACAGGTTTCAGTGTTGATTTCCAAGAACTGTAAAAGCTTGATGAATAACTCAAAGCATACAGCGTAATCTGCAGAGGCGAAAGATCCTATCCTGAAGTCTCAAAACTGTTGCAAATCGATCAAAAAAAAAAAAAAATTAACTCGTAAATGAAATTTTTGAAACCGTTTCTACACAAACATATGTGATCAAATGTTTGTCAAAACCGGCCGGTTGGTCGAGCGGTAACGGGTTCGTTTCTGTAGCGGGAGGCCTGGGGTTCAAATCTCGAGCCGGTCAAATTAGGCACAGTGTCGCCAACGGTTCGCCATCGCACGACATTTCTTCGAAAGAAGCTGTGTTGCCCAGGCGCAATGATGCGGAGATGGGCCCCGCCTACTCGCTGCACGGTTTTGTCATATCAAACACTTGCTGTATCAGGCAAAGTGTTTATGAGTTTACAGAACCCAGTGCTGTCTCACTGGCCTAGAATAAAGGATTAAAAACTAGTGAATAATTTACTCAACTTTTGAAAGTTTTCAAGTCTAGAATTGGCCTGAACATTGAGAAGCAGTAATTGCAACTTCGAGAATTTCGTATATCATTTCTAATGGAATAAAAATAAACTGTTTTTGACAAAAAATAAAATAAAATAACAAAAAAAGAAAACAAAACTTTACTACTATAGGTTAAAAGTTCGGAACTGCTGGCCTACTCCCTAAAACAAGCAAAGACAACAAACTTTTGTTTTGGTTGTGTTGCGACTTTAAATCTCTAAAAAATTACTCACTAGTTTTTCTAATTTCTCATTGTAAACCAAATGGCACTTAAATCGCTATACGAGTATGTATAAATGTACTTTAAACTATGCAGATAACTGAAACATCATTGCCGTAGCAAAACCGTTAAAATATAAAAGGCTTTCCTCCCTCACCCTGTAATTATGCCTCTAAAGTACAATGCAAATTTTGCATTTACCAAAGAGCAGTTCATGAAATTGAAAAAAAACAAAAACAGATTAATTACTAGTTTTCTAATTCTCGTTTTATAAATTTCTATTAAATTACAATATAAGTTTACTTCAAATATGTGGATAACTGAAAGAGCATTGCCATAACAAAAGCATTCACCCCGTTCTGTATTTATGCCTCTATACTATTAGTGCATATGTTGGATTTACATGGAGCAATTTAATAAAATTGTAAAAGATTTTTATAGAAATCATCAAAAACAAATATATACAAGTAACTGGCAATTAATGCAGAATTGCAGGAGTACCATTCTAAAAGATTAGTTGCATGATGGAACACCAAAATATAAGTTTGCTTATTATATTATGAGCTGTATATAAGGTTTTTGTAGTTCGTACACTGCTTTTGTTTTGCTTAATGTGTGTGTGTGTTAAGTTAGTTTTGTGCATCAATAAAAAAAATCTTACAGAAAGCAATTAAATAAAAAATAATAATGATGTACTTAAATTTTTCGTTCGCTTAGTAGAAAAATTTTACAATATTTCGCTTTTTTGTACAAATTGTTTTTGTTCAAAATGCTATTGGAATTTATTAGGGATATTTGCATTTATAAATAGTAAATATCATAGGTGGGCACAAGTCCGTTAATCGTTAATCCGTTAATAACGAAGCTAACTTTTTCTTAAAATCGTTAATCCGTTAAAAAGTTTTTTTATGTTAACGGACTAAATTAATATCCGTTAAGTTTTGTTAACTTGCGTTAAGGTTTTTATTGTTAATATCTTGCACCATTCATTCATCGTATTGGTACAAACCAGTTTGCTCTGGTAGCACTTGTTGCGAATTAGCACGAGTTTTATAGAAGTAAAGAAAGGACCTCTTTTTTGTGACAAATAATAAGCTGCAGCCTCATATGTCTCATTAATCATCGCTGTTCGCAATTTCCAAAGATTTTCCGATCGCAGCTTCGTTAGCAAATTTGAACTTATTTCTATCTTGAAATTAGATTAGACTTTAAATTGTAACTTCCAAAACACAAAAAGACCATCATAGCAATAAATATTTCCTTACAAGCTGCTCAACAGGGTCAATACGTGTTCTAGAAGCGAGTGAATAAAAGGAAATGCAAATTACACGCAAAATGTTAAGGAATTAACGGACTTTATTAACTTCCGTTAATTAAAGCTGAAAGTAACGGATTAACGTTAACGGAGGTGTGAAGTTTGTTAACGGACTAGTGGTTAACGAAGTTAACGTTTTGCATTAACTTGCCCACCTATGGCAAATATCGTACATTCTTAATTACAAGCAATACAAGCGATTCATTAAATTAAGACTGCAAAAAGTTATGACCTGAGCTAATGAAATTTTTTGTAGCACCTTCACCGTTATTGTTTTTTTATTTATTGTGCTTTTGTGAGTGCGTGTGTGTGTTAAATTAATTTTGTGCATCCATAAAAAAAATCTAACAAAAACCGATTAAATAAAAAAAACAAATGATGTTTTTAAATCTTTTGTTCATTTAGCAGAAAACATTTTTACAATGTTTCGCGTTTTGTACGATTTGTTTTTAGCTAAAAATTATAGAAATATATTAGGATATTTTCATCTATAAATAATACACCTCGTACATTCTTTAAGTTGTGAGTTTCATTGAACTATTTCTTTAAGTTGTGAGTTTTACGTGTGAGTTTTATTGAACTATTCGATTTTATAATTTACCAGCATCTAAACATGAGACCTAACATTTTACCATTAGCAACCTCCCAAATAGCCCATTTATGCCACCAGTTTAATCATGTTTAATTGCACTACCAATTTCTAAGCCACGTTTTAAAAGCATTATTTTTTAATCAAAATAGCCCTAAAATGAAGTTATTTTTGCAAAAAAAATGCAAAATTTTCGAGCGCTGGTGGCTCCGCCCCCAGGCCCCCGTGCTTCCGGCGGCTGGGGGCTTTGCCCCCAGAATCCCATTGGCTTTTGGCGGCTGGGAGCTCAGACCCCTGACCTCAAAAACAGCCCCCCCATTGCGAATTTCTGGCTACGCGCCTGGAGGAAGGTGCAGGTTGTTTGATTGCCTTGTTTGTCGAGAATAAACTTCGGAGTTGCGCTGAAAAAAATTGTTAAAACAATCAGGTAACAAACGGTAATGGAATTTGTAAACAAAGCAGCAAATTTCGAATCTGAACTTATCGCTAACTTTTAAAATGGTGTATTTTTTGTAAATATTTTCTATATTACCACGCGGATGACGGTGAAAGATTAGCCGAAGAATTCTATTGCATATGTCTCTGAATTTCAGTTGTTTTAGAAAAATTTGTATTACACCAAGTAGTGATACAGTAATTGAGATGAGTTGATGCAAGGGAGTGGAATATAGACAAGAGACAACTTATGTTTAAACTAACGCTGTAATCTTACCCCTTAAAAAATAACATGAAATGTGCGCGGATGAATATTTTCAATTTTTGTTTCGTTCTCCAGAACTTAAAAATTTTCGATAAAATAATCACTCCCGACAAAAAAAATGTTTTGGTAAATGCCCAACAACAAATAATTTAAGGACCAAAAACAATATTGTTTTACTTTGATGCGGAAAGCCAACTCTGAAAATTGTTTGCATCGGTTTCCGTTAATAATATTGTCTATTTTACGTTTATTCATTGTTGGCGTGTGCGACAACATTGAGAAAATGTTCAAATGCATGGCGCGATATAATCAAACCACGGCAATAAACAATCATTCTTTTCAGAGAATGCTTCTTGGCTAAGAGCAAAATAATTTGAATAGCATTTTGCGCAAACGCAAATCGATACATGAGACTGCCAAAAGCTTCAAAACATCAATATTTGAGTAATTTAGTTTAGCTTGTATTCTAAGCACCTAAGGCTAATCAACAAGATTTATCGGACTTAATTTTCACTAAACAGGAAAACTGGGCATTTGCAATGTAGCGTCATGGCAAAAAAGGGTTTAACATGACAAAGACTACTGTGTGTAGTGTCTATCAGTGGTTCTCAACCTGGGCTCAACTGTTTACCTTATCGTGCCATATTTTGCTTTTTCTTGGGGTGCTGCGAGCTATTTCAGATTAATAACTAGAACGACAAATTCGATAATAATGGGCTGAAAAAACTTTCTGTAAAATTGCTTTGAGAGTCAAACAAATTTTGGAGCGTGAGAATTGTTTCAAAATGGCATCGAAATGAATATTTTTGCTAAAAATACTTCAAAAATTGCCCACTCGCAGAGAGCCCTTGTTTTGATTGTTTTAATAAAATTAGTTTAGGTTGCAGCGCACACAGTAATAATCTCAAATTTACTTTTTCGGATATTTCTTAATTCTTATTTTGAAACTCATATTTCAATTTTGTGCCAACTTCAAGTAGTATAGATTTCCTCGAGACGTTTGATTATTATTATTATTATTATTATTATTATTATTCTTTTTGGGGGGTTTCAAACCTTTCCTTACGATTGAATTCAGTTAAAGCGAACGTTTTAGGTTTAACCCGAATCTTACCGCTATATGTTATGATTGTCAAATTGCTACAAAACTTCAAGAAAAGGCGTGAATTTAGTTGGATAAGAGATCAAAAAAAAAATTATGCTAAAAATATTTATCGTTTACGAGATATGACTATGTTCCCGAATGGGAACATTGGCGGTTTTCAGCACAAACTGTTGAAACCAGCATTCAAGGTTGTTTTTTCGATACAAAACAATTAGAGCAATCAGCTTCATGGTACACGGTACATTTCCCATCACATGACAGCGTTTGATCTGCGCAAACGCTTGTTGCATTTCATGCACATGATACGAGTGTTTTTCTGGCACACCTTGCATCTTCCTTGGGAGGTAGATTCTGGAAAATGTTTGTATTTTGTCTCCCCATCAAAATATTTGTCTGCTAAGTATGTGCTGATACAAAAAAAAACTGGGACCTTAGGTAAAGCCGTTCAAAAACTTGAATTTTGGGATCCATTTGGGCAGGCGCATAGCCAAAACGGAATTTTGAGAGAAAAAGAAAAATTTGGGGGGCAAAAAAAATTTTGGGGGGGAGGGCAAAGTAACGTATTTAAGTACAAAATGCATAAAATTTTGTTAAAAATAAGGTTTAACTAAAATTATTTGAGGGGGCAATATAAATTTTGGAGGGGCACTTGCCCCGTCTGCTCCCCCCTGGCTACTTCCCTGATTTGGAGGGTTCCCTGGGGGTGATACTCAGTGCTCCCTCTAAGCTGTGTGCATATGCGCTCACTCACAGCTTTCAGAGACTGCGAACACGCATAAATTTATTGCGCACAGATATATTGTTGAACAGACACATTGTTGCACATGAGTTATTTCACAAGTATTACAAATATTAGTCATTTCAAGAAAAGTGCGCACACAGACTTTTTGCACACACAGACTACAAAAAATGAGAGAGAACATTGGGAGTACCCACAAACTAAGTCAAAATATTTGTCTGTTAAGTATCCGCGGATATAAAAAAAAAAACGGCACCTTAGCTTAAGCCGTTCAAAAATTGATTTTTGGGGTGTCCATGTGGGGGTCTCTGGGAGGGTGGTAGCCTCAAACTATGTTACAATACACGTCAAACATCTACTGATATAAAATAACTGGCGCCCAAGCTTGAGCCGTTCAAAAAATTAATTTTTTTGGGCCCCATTTTTGGGAGAATTCCCGCTGGAGTGGCCCCAAAAAATTTCGGGAGACCAAACTGCGTTTGCAGCTCAACAACGTTGCACTAAAATTAGATTTCAATGTTTTGTGTTTTAGGAGAAAAAGAGCGCACAAGATTTAGGAAGAAAAAACAAGGAAAAAAAAACCTCATTGCGGTCAAATTAATTGGGATAAAGGGGTATTTTAAAAAATACAAAAATGTGAAATATTTTTCCGTACTGGAGCCTTTTTTGAATGAGACCGCTTTTTACGCCAAACTTTTGGGTCGGTTTTTGGGTCCTAAAGTCTAAGTCAGGTAATTTATCGCCTCGATATTTGGTACAAACATACAACTCTTTAACTTCAAACTACTGTCAAAATTTCATGTGGCTAGACCAAACCGTTCCTGAATAATAAGCAAAAGTTTAAAACTTCGCACTCGTTAGTTTGAAAATGCCCAAGTAAAAACAAACGAACAGGCGACGCGAGCGTCGGTCGTTCCAATAATGGGCTTTCTAGTACAGCAAAATAAGTAATTCGTCTTGTTTACTCTTATCTAACCCTTTCGTTCATTCTGTATCAAAAAAGTTACATGCTTTCTACACGATGTTAAGCAGTCAAAACCCGCTTTGCAACCGTTCAGTCACGGTGTAGTAATTTTGAATAAGTGTGTAAATAATGATTAATCCAAAAATTGCCAGTCATTGCAGGTCTAGGCAATTTAGCAGAGGTTCGGAAACGTGGTATGTTGGTAGGTGAAGAGTGTTAGATTGGGGTGGAGATTTTTAGTTATATAAAGCATGTTTAACTTGACCAAATGCTTTTTTTTTGTTACGATGTAGGTTGGTGAGTTGATAAAAGTAACAAGCAGTTAGGTATCAGCATCAGTCCAAGTTAGGGAACTGGTTATTGTCAGATGTAGCAAATATGCTACTTCATGATCATGTGGTAAGTTTGGGGGTATATTTTCTTTACTACACAAAGTTTTTGGCAAGTTGTCTACTTAGGTTACAGCTTAGCCTAACATAGCAGTTAGTCAGCAAAATATAATTTCAGGCTGCATTACTGGTACCATGTACTTAGAATAGATGTTTAGGCTACTCAGTTACTCAGTAGCTACTGGGTGTGTAGCTTATCAGTTATGTACCAGTTTCAGCATAAAGTTGTGGCTAAGCCATCAGGTCAAAGTACAGGTTTCATAGTCTAACCAAGATACCGGTATATACTGTATTGGTCCATCAACAACAATAATACCAGTTATATTGTTGTATAACACCAAACTGTGGCACTGTTGGCTCTATGTAAAACAAACTTGTGATGTAATTTATTTTTATACTATCCAGTATACACCCCTGCCCCAGCTATACCAGTAATTGCTTTGAAGCTGACAAAAGATAAAAATTTTTAATTAAATCAACAATTTTTGTGGTTAGAATATGGCGTTTCAGTTCAATCACTGCAAATCAGACAAAGATTTTAACATTTTTGCATGGTTATTGTGTTATTTCCCAGCAGGTAAGCATCAAACAATCAACTTTTTCACATAAGTATTGTTTTCCTAAATTTAGTTATATACCGGTATTTATGGTGCTTTTAAACCAACACCGGTATTTATACTGCTTCAAAGCAACCACTAGAAAAAGTGAAAAGTATTGCCAAACATTCTGACATTAGCAACATCTTTTATTGCAGTTATTCTCTAATGCAGACATGTTTTTAGATTTATTTTTGGTAATCAATTTGCCAAAAGCTAATTATTGTACTTGAAATTTATTATGGCTAAAACTAAAAGAACGGCTGCAGAAGTTGCTCAACAGATACTCAATGCTGAGTTTGGTGATCAGTCTGATATTGAAGATTTGTCAGATGAAGATGATGATCAAACACAACAAGAAGAAATAGAAGTTGAAGAAGAGACAGTGGTTGAGATAGAGATAGATGAAAGCTCTAGTGAAGAAGAAAATCAAGAACCAGTAGCTAAAAAACCCACAAAAAAGCAACCAGTCAAGAAAAAAGTTTCTTGGGTCAAGAAGCGATTCATTTCCTCCGCACCTTTGGAAACAATTGAAGATCTGCCACTTTCCGACCCACTATCTCCATATTCATATTTTAAACAATTTATACCGAACTCTTTGCTTGAAGAATTTAGTGAAAAAACAAACATGTATTATTTCCAAAACACAGGAAGAGATCTGAAAGTGACTGGTGAAGAAATAAAAACTTTGTTTGGTATTCATGTTGAAATGGGATCAGCAAAGTTTCCTACATTGAGAACTTACTGGAGCAAAGCTCGTCGCTATAACCTTATAGCTGATGCCATGACTTTTAATCGGTTTAGTGTTCTTCGAAATAATCTACATTGTGTAGATAATCTGCAGGACAATAACAGGGACTCTGACAAATTTTGGAAAATACGACCTATTATGAAGCAAAGCTTAAATGTCATGCTACAACAACAACCAGAGAAAAATGTGTGCGTTGACGAGCAAATAATACCTTTTAAAGGGCGATTGGGGTTAAAACAATACATGAAAGGCAAACCAAATCCGTGGGGCATCAAAATATTTTTTCTGTGTGGCGAGTCTGGCATGCCTTATAATTTTATAGCCTATCAAGGAAAAACAACTAGCCTTCCAGAAAAGCATTTGCCCTTAGGACTGTCTGGTGCTATTGTTATGTCCTTGGTTGAAGGCAGATTGATCCATTGCAGTGATTACAGACTTTTTTTTGACAATTTCTTTACATCTTCTGCTTTGGTACAACAGTTATTACCGAAAGGAATATACTGTACTGGAACAGTGCGCAACAATCGAGTGGGATCTCTACCCATCAAAACTAATGCAGAGTTGACAAAAGAAGGAAGAGGTGCAATGGACGGATGCACTTCTCGAGATAAGAAAATGGGACTAGTTCGCTGGAATGATAATTCCGTTGTCACAGTGATTTCATCAGCCTACGACTGGGAAAATGAACAAGGTAACGTTACGAGATATGTTAAATCGGCAAAGGAATACATTCAAATCCCATGTCCTCTGCCCATCTTGAAATACAACAAAAGCATGGGAGGTGTTGATAAGTTAGACTTTTTAATCTCTCTGTACCGGATACATATCAAATCCAAAAAATGGACACTGAGAATAATTTTTCATTTTGTTGATGTAGCAGTTGTTTCATCCTGGCTAAAGTACAAAAAAGACTGCAAATCCATTGGTATGCGAAAGTCTGAGCAATTGTCCCTGCTGCAATTTAGGTACAGTATTGCTGAATGCCTTATACAATGTGGAACCAACCCTAGTGCACGAGTGTTACCAGGCCGACCTGTACGACGATCATATGAGCATCAACCACAGAGTGATGTGCGTTTTGATGGTATAGGTCATCTTCCTGTATGGAATGAAAAAAGACAACGTTGCAAAAATGCTGATTGTATTGACACATTTTCACACTTCTTCTGTGTGAAATGCAAAGTATCTCTGTGTCTTAACAAACACAGAAATTGCTTTTTCGATTATCACTCTCTTTCTCCACCAACATCATTTCAGTGATATGGTTTGGATTGGCATAAAACATTGCTGCAGGAAATGTGAATAGATTCACCAATACCGTATAGGTGCAAAAAGGCATTGCTTGATTTATGAGTATGCGTGATGTGCACATAATGGAACTAAACATTTAAACTGACTTTATTGGTACTATTGTACATACTAGTATCCGGTATACTAATTTATTGGAGCAATTGCACCTAATAGTACTGAACATTTTGAATTGCTTTTACTAGTTAACTAGAACTTGTACAAAACGTTTGAACTGCTTTCTGATTTTTCTATTTGACTTTAATGTGAGGTGTTTTGAAACTGATTTCAATTGACTTGTTTGCCAGAGCATATTGCAGTTATTGCTCCACCGCTGTGTAGCAGCGATACATTGGATAGGACCAAAAGTTACTTAAATTGGAAAAATGCCATGATTTTTTATTGCAATATAAATACAAAATAGTTCTCTTAAAAATTAAAAGTTTTCAAAAATAGTGTTTCTGGGTGAGAGTTCGATAAGATGGACTCCTAATTTTCTATAAAATTTATTTTTTTTCCTGTCGTATTTTGTAAACGTTTACAACCATATGCTCATGATGTATCAAATATAATACACCCCATATCTCTGGGGTTAGTTGGAGTTTGCGACTAAAAATTATTTTGTGGCTTATTGGGACTCTACTTGGCTCAGATTTTGTAAATATACCAAAATTCACTCGCAAAAAATAATTCGTGACTGAAAGGGCTAAACAATACGTACAGTAGCGTGACCAAACTTCACTGCTGTAAGTCATAATTCTGAAAATCTATAAAAAGTAGTCTATTTTGGATTGTTACGCACTCGTCTAGTAAAACTATATGCAGTATTACTTGCGTGCTGTGAAACCGCCAATGTTCCCAAATGGGAACAAATAAGTTCGAAACTAATTTTCTAACAGTAACTTGCTAATACTTACAAAGAAAACGATTTTGTGAAGTCATGTCGTTATCTAAGTGTACAAAATACAGCCTTAGCACTTAAAATATTTTTCACCCTTAGTTCTATACCCCACCTAATCGTGCAACCTTAAATCTTCTGTTTTCATCACGTTTCAAAGTCCAATTTGTTTGTAAAACTTCGTCATAATTGCCAAGCAAAACTATAGAAATTAATTTCTTAAACCCAAAAAACTATCCAACTTACTGTAGTTTTAAACCTTTACATAACTTAGGAGTCACAGAAAATGAAATTTAAAACTATGTTCTCAAATGGGAACATTGGTAAGAAACGGGTTAAGGCAACAGGCATCATTGCCACATTCAGAATTTGCACTTGAAACAATCCACAAATATTGGTTTGTGCGATTTAATCGAGCTTCGTTGGCTATAATTATCTGGAAAACATAAAGCAAAGCCTGTATACACCAGTTAACGCCACTGTTGGGTCAGATTATTGTTGCAGTTGCATATTTATTCTCCTGTCGCCGGACAGCTTCAGACGATAACTATTGGATGATTATCACACATTTCATTGCAATGACTGCTTGGTGCTTGAAGAATTGGTATCTGCTTAGATGTTTGTAGTGATTTAATGTTTCAGTGCAGACATGAAAACCGGTCGGGTTGCCGGTCGGGTCGAGATTCTTCGACCGGCCGGTCAAGCTGGTTGAAAAACCGGTCGAATTCTCCTTTCTGGCAACTAAAACACATCTAAGCACTAACCGAAATGTACTTATATATTTTATCATAAATAAAACTTTTTATAAAAATCAGTATTAACAAACCACACCTTTCGAAAACACTTGTTGGATGGTTTCAAACTGTTACTAATATGCTGTGACCATTAAGACATGGACATCCAGGGACGTATTTAGGGTGGAAGTATTGTGCCATGCCTCCCGACTTTGAGCCACGGCACAAAGCAAAAAAGTGCAAAATATACGTTAAAATCACGTAATCAGATTCTAATACAGCATGCATGTGGAATTAAAAGGCTTGCGCTACCTGGCATTTTAGCATCATTTTAATCAGCTTAAGAGTAGAAGTGGCGCAGATTTCAGATTTTTTACTAACTTACATGCTAAAATCTTGCCACTTTAAAAAGCTTGTTTCAACTTAAATTTACCACACTCTACACTGGGCAAGAAAGACATAGCTGTTATTTTTTTTATATCTAACTAACCATGGCTTGTTCTGAAGTAGCAGCATTTCTACAAACTGCTGGGGCACATTATATTTGAATGTTTTCTAGCCAATGTCATAACAGTTTAGTGTTTTCAATGAAAATAACGGACGCGTTGCGTTCACTGGGATAGTTATTCATAACGACTTCGTACTACCGATGAGTTTATTTATTGGTTTGACGTTTTGCTTCCCAAACCGGAAAGCTTCTTCAGAACAATTTTCGGCAGTGCTGCCTTTGCAGTTACAAGCAGATAAATGAGACAAAAATAACAGCAGAAGATAAATAACAGTAAAAACATACGAACATCATCATACTTGTACTATTATATCCAAAAACATTAAAATGATGGAGCAATAACATTATATGATATTGAAAATTGTGTCACTAACAACGTGAAAAAAAAGGAATATTGAAAAATTATGTCACTAACAGCGTGAAAAAAATTAATAATATGCGTAACAACTAGGCTGCTTCACTAACATTTTGAGAAAGTATGAAAAGGATCTATTGCAAAACAATATGTACTGGAAAAGGTTTTTAGCTCCACAGAGATTTATATTAATTGTTCCGTCCGTATATAAATCTCTGTGGAGCTAAAAACCTTTTCCAGTACATAATATTTTGCAATAGATCCTTTTCATACTTTCTCAAACTGTTTGTGAAGCAGCCTAGTTGTTACGCATATTATTAATTTTTTCACGCTGTTAATGACATAATTTTTCAATATTCCTTTTTTAACGCTGTTAGTGACATGATTTTTCAATATTCCTTTTTTTTCACGCTGTTAGTGACACAATTTTCAACATCGTATGATGTTATTGCTCCATCATTTTAATGTTTTTGTGTATAATAGTACAAGTATTGTGATATTCGTATGTTTTTACTGTTATTTATCTTCTGCTGTTATTTTTTTTTCGTTTATCTTTTTGTAACTGCACAGGCAGCACTGCCGAAAAAAAGTTTAATGTTTGCTGCTCGACAAATTGCAAATAATCTGTCACCAATAGCTAAAAAATTATAACTTTATTTTTTGGCCTTTGCATAATATCATTAGAAAGAACGTCTAATAATTTAGCTTGTTATGCCTTCCAGTGCTTTTTATGCTTATTTTGTGCACGTTTTGCGCTGCTTAAAGCAGGACATTCAAACCGAAACTTAACCAAAAAAGGTCTTAAAATTGAGTCATTTTTGCAAAAAACGCAAACGTTTTTTTACGTTTTTATTTTTTGAGACCCCCGTCCAAAGTCACAAATTTTAACACCTCACCCATGCCCCCCCTTTTGAAAATTTTTTATTAGATACATTGAACTGTGGACAAAAACTTTCTGCAAAAAAACGGTCGACCGGGCTGGTCAGAAACCGGTCAACCGGCCGGTCGACCGGCCGGTCAACCGGCGATGATTTTGAAATTTACCGGTCGGGTCGGGTCGAGAAAATCCTGACCGGGTCCATCTCTGTTTCAGTGGATTTCTTCGAATTCTTGTCCATTGAATTTACTGCTTGTTCGAAGCCACCAAGCAGAGATAATCATCATTAAGCGTCTTATCCAAAGACGCAACAACTTGACCAGGGCGGATTGAACCCAGATCGTGCAATCAGGATCGTTGTAAACATGACGACTTTACCTTCTCGGCCGCGCCGCAGGTCATGTTGTAACTTTAACTGTAAACTGTAGTCGTAAAGGCGAAGTAGCGCAGATAACCTTATTCGTAGAATGTAATCAGTTAGATCGAGCGACAGAGTTGTAAGTCGGGCCGGGCTTTTCGAGTCGGGTTCGAGCCGGGTTCGGGCCTAAAGTTGACAAAAATTTTGCGCTTAATTTGGACCTGAGACGTACTTTTTGTCTTAGGTGCAAAAACGTGTAATCAAAATAATTTGGCAGCATTGCTAAATTTTTCAAACGTAACTTAACTTTCGGTATTTTTCGAGCATGATTTGGGTTTCAAAATATTCCTGGGTTCGGGCTTGTATTTTCGGGTTCGGCCCGGGCAGGCCTGAACTAGTCGGCCCGTTTACAACTCTGTCGAGCGATCCTCTTTTTTTTTCGATTCTGGACGGACAGTAAAAAACATCTCGACTCGCATGTTTCTTCGGCCAAGAGTCTCCAAGCCAAATGGTGTGATAAACTGTATGGTACTTTTGATAATCGTGAGGACAAAACTTAGCCTACAATTCAACAATTTGTCAGCCATAAGGCGGAAAGAACAGGGATATTTCCACATTTGCAATCCACCGTTACTCCCACTGGAGTCGACCATGTGGGCAAATCTTTTGTTGCAATGCATATTATTTGTAACGTTGGTCGAGCGGTAACGCATTATTCGTCCTGGGAGCGGGAATTTCAAATTTTGATCCGGTCAAACAAGACAAGTTGTGCTGCCCGCAGCCGCAACGACGCAGGGATGGGCTACGTCGACTCATTACCTGCTTCGGTGTAATACAGTGAGTAGCATGAAAATTTATTTGGTTTTTGAATCCTAGTATGAAAAAGCTTTAGGACAAAAATAATGACAAAAACAAAAGAAGAACAACAGCAAAAAATCGTTTTACTCGGAATAGGTTTAAGGGTATTGAGACTGATGATGCGTTTTTCCAATCATTAACTGTATTTTTCAAATTGAGTTTAAAAAATGGTGTTGAGTTTGAGCACATAAAATTGCTTTGATTGATCATTCTGGGCACCTCCCTCACGGCAATATCAGCAATAAAGAGGCACAGAAAGCAGGTTAGGATTGGTTGAAATACACGCATATTCTTACAAAACTAAATCCTGCAATAATTATTACGAATTTTGAAATTGAAAACTGCTATGAACCTAAAACTTAATAATTTTATGAGGTTTAATTCACTTCGATGTAATCATTACAATGATCATTTTCTCTTGAGCAGCATAAGCTTTTAAGCCATTAAAACGAACTGGCAAAACGGAAAAAAGAGAATAGCTGGTTTTCCAAACTTCTGTAGTTTTTTGTGAGAGATTTTTGAATCAAAACTTAATTGACATAAAAATGTCTAAGGTATTTACCACAACTGAATCTATAGTGTATTGATATAATGAAATCGCGGGGACAATAGAGCGATTCGGAGGTTGTTGCGTCTTTGGGAAAGATACTTTACGCATTACTTTTCATAGTAGCCAAGCAATTGAGTTGTGTTGCCCGTGCCTGACAAAACCCTTTCGAACAAAACCAATAAATTGGTACTCGGTTTTGGCAAGGCCGGTGATCAAACCAGAGCAATAGTGCTTAATTCATGTGTATGAAGGCATAAATCTAAATTGCAGCAACATTTCTTTAAAAGGAACTCTGTTGCCCGGATTTCAATCACCCGAAATTTGTGGATAACTAAAACAGCATTGCTATAGCAAAAACATTAAAACATAATTATGGTAGGTTTTCTTCCTCTACTTGTGTTTATGACTTTAAAATACAGTGCAAATTTTGCAATGAACAAAAAGTTTACAAAGTTGTAAAAAGAAAAAAAAAAAAAACGAAATTAATCCCCAGTTTTTTCAATCTTTCATTGTATAAATGCCTCCTAAATTTCTCTGCAAAATTATCCCAACTATGTGGATAACTGAAACAGCATTGCCGTAACAAAAACATTCACCCCACCATGTATTTATGCCTCTAAACCAGTGGTTTTCAACCTTTCATTAATTATGTCTCCTTTGAAGAGACTCTCAACGCCAGTGGCCTCCTGCTCAGCAATAAAATTTTCTGTCTGTTTTTCATTCGTAGTGGCTACAGAAATGCACATGCAGTAAGTCTTCAGGGCGCGTTGTGACGTCACAGACAAAAAAAAGATAACGTTGCTACATGCGCTTGAAAGTGGCTGCCAGTTTTTCTGCAAGAGTCTGAAAACGCTTAAAAACGTTTTAATGCGAAAAATTTTATTTCCAGGTAACTGGCAATTAATGCGTAATTGAAAGTGTATCGTTCTAAAAAATGAGTTGCATGATGGCCTATTTTGTATGTAATATTTTTGTAATACAAACACCGTTTTTGTTCTTTTTATAGTTTTTGTTTTTGTTAGTGCGTATGTGTTAAGTTAGTTTGGTGCATCAATAAAAAAAATTCCAACAAAAAGCAATAATAGAAAAAACGAATCAGTGATGTTTTTCGGAATGTTTTGAAATTGTTCGTTTAGCAGAAAACATTCCACAATGTTTTGTTTTTTGTACGAATTGTTTTCATCCATAAATTATTGGAACTTATTAGGCATATTTAAATTTATAAATAATGAACCTCGCACATTCTTAATTACAAGCAATACGAGCAGTTCAATAAATTAAGACTACAAGTAATTATGAGCTGAGCTAATGCAATACTGCGTTGTATCTTCACCGTTAATTTTTGTTTTTGTTTGTTTTTTGTTCCTTTGTAAATGCGTGTGTGTGTTGACTGTTGAATTATTATTTACTGCATCAATAAAAAATAATGATCGTTTGCAAAATATTACTTATTAACAATTACTGGCTTTATTTGGTTTAATTTTGCAACTACTTTTGTTTCTGATTTGTTTTCTGGTTACTATAAGATTTATTCAATAAAAAATATCGACTTTCAAAATTTTAATAATGAGCCTATCATAACCCCGAAGATATTTTACTGAAAATTTTGATCTATTTGTTATTACCTTTAAGACAAATCTAGCCCTAAACCTCACTCACGCTCTAATCGTAACTCTTAAAAAAGTACATAAAATATGCGCGGATGAATATTTCCAATTTTTGTTTTGTTCTCTACAATCCAAAAATTTCCATGAAACAGTCACTCCCGACAATAAATTTCTTTTGCTAAATCCGCACAAAACAAACAGTTTAAGGGCTAACAACAATCGGTCTACGTTGATGCAGAAAGCCAACCCTGAAAATTGTATGCGTTGATGTACCTTAATTATTGTTTATTATGCATTGTTATCAGGACAACATTGAGAAAATGTTCAAGAGTATAGCGCAATATATCACCATAATAAACAATCAAACTGTAACTAGAATGCGTCTTGGCTGGAAGCAAATATGATTAATATTTTGCACAAACGCTCAGGGCCTCCGAGAGTGGGGGCAGGGGGGTGCAATGATCCCGGGGCCCATGAGCTCGAAAGAGGCCCATCAAAATTTCGGTGAAGACCCTTTTTTTTTTTTGAGGTCACCTAATTTTGACCAAAAAAACAATTAGAATTTCCGTGAAGACCATTATTTTTTGGAGATCACGTCATAATTTGGACTAAACTTGCTTTCACAAAACCGGAAATTCGTCATATTTCAGCTGGCTCCGGGCCTACGTTCGGCTCTCGGGGCCCCTGCAAACGCTAGTCGATACACTAAAGACTTCAAAACAAAAACAGTTACCGCGTGTAATTTAGTTTCGCTCGTATTCTAAGACCTAAGTTAGTAAACAAGATTTAACTGACTTAATTTGCGCTGAACTGGAAAACTGGACTTTACAACTTAGCGTTAAGGCAAAACAGGAATTAATACATGACAAACACTACTGTTTGAAGTGTCTATCGGTGGTTCTCAACCGAGAGGCTTAACCTCGTGTGAAATATTTTGCTTTATCTTGGGAGGCCGCGAGCTATTTTAGATTAATAACTAGTGCAACGAATTCGCTGGTATTGGGTAAGTTTCTTGGTTTTGTGGTCAAACAAACTGTTTGTAAAAGTTTTCGGGAGGTCAAAAGACTACCAGAGCGTGAAAAATTTTTTTCAAAATGGCTTCGAAATGAATATTTTTGCCAAAATATTTCCAAAGTTTCTCCATCTGCTAAGAGCCTTTGTTTTAGTATTGAATTTAAATTGCAGTTATGCTACATTAATTTCCAATTAACGTTTTTTGACATATTTCTTATTTTATCAGCCATATTGCAGCAACAGACAAAACTTTCAAAATAGATATCATTTTCATTACACGCTAAACGTTTTCGACCATTCTTCTGGTCCTCTTCAGAGCAAAATAATTACATGTTAACAGTTTAAGAACAAACTAGCAAATGAGCAACTTTCAAAAAAGCAATATAGTTTACCTCAACGCAACAAGTACGCAATTTTAACGTAACAATTGTACAAATTATGCAATGACATGAAGATAATATCTCGTATACATTCAGGAAAAAGAAAATGCACACACTCAAAAACATATTACATGCTAACCTAATAAACATTTAGTAAAAAAGATGAACCATTAGCATAGAGCTGTCTATTGAGTTGTGGATTGTGTTTTTTTATGAGTAAAGCTTCTAACAATGGATATCCTGATTGGTTTATAAATAACACCATAAAAAAATTTGAAAAACGACAAAACAACCCTCCGGATAAATATGAACCCGATTTTCTTTTCACTATTGGAATACCATTTTTTGGAAAAGCATGACGAGTGTTTACGAAAAGACTAACTGCTCTAGTTAAAACGAAATTTAATGTCGATATTAATGTTTATTAGACATGTCTTAAAACTGGATCGTATTTTCAACTTAAGTGTTCTACTCCGTTTCCTTTATTGTCGAATGTCGTGTACAAATTTTCTTGTTCGCGTGATGCGAATATTTCATACATCGGTATGACTACACGACATCTTGGCACTAGGATTCAGGAACATCTGCACCACAAAACCATAAAATCAGCAATACGTGAACACTTTGAAATATGCCAAAACTGCAAGCTAAACAATACAAATTTGAATGGTTTTAAAGTTTTACGCACTTGTAATTCAGAATATGCTACAAAGATACAAGAAGCTTTACTCATAAAAAAACACAATCCACAACTCAATAGACAGCTCTATGCTAATGGTTCATCTTTTTTACTAAATGTTTATTAGGTTAGCATGTAATATGTTTTTGAGTGTGTGCATTTTCTTTTTCCTGAATGTATACGAGATATTATCTTCATGTCATTGCATAATTTGTACAATTGTTACGTTAAAATTGCGTACTTGTTGCGTTGAGGTAAACTGTATTGCTTTTTTGAAAGTTGCTCATTTGCTAGTTTGTTCTTAAACTGTTAACATGTAATTATTTTGCTCTGAAGAGGACCAGAAGAATGGTCGAAAACGTTTAGCGTGTAATGAAAATGATATCTATTTTGAAAGTTTTGTCTGTTGCTGCAATATGGCTGATAAAGTCAAGCTCTTTGCCGAAGATTTCTTATTTTGAAATTCATATTTGTGCCAACTTTAGGCAGTATAGGTTTTCTCATTTTTGATTAAACTTTTTGATTCCAAAACAACCTTTAAAATTCAATTCATGGAACGTAAAAGTTTGATTTTCAACTGTGGTTGCCGCAAAATTGCTTTGTTTGTTTGTAGGATGCCGAAAGCTAAAAGTGGTTGAGAATCATTAGTCCAAATGCCATTACAACAAAATATTAAAATGCCATTACAACAAAATATTACTTCGTGTGTAATACTAAAACATATGCGGCAAAAGTTAAATGTAAGTACTTGAAGTTTTGAGAGCTCTATTGCAATCATAATTTACCACAAAATTTCAAATTTTGCCAAATTTCAATTAATTATTATCAAAATAAAGTACATGTAACAATATTAGATATATACTATTACAAATCCAAAACATAAAAACCAGTTGAAAAACTGCCAATTAATCCAAAGAGTTTTTAAAGAATTTACAAATGAAGAATAACTATTATCGTTTCTTCAAAATATCTTTAAAATTCTTTAAAATATCACACTAACGTTGATTCTTCAGTACTGATTGCACGTCAGCAGTTTTATTTATCTGCTCAGGAAATTTAGAAAACAATATCTTTTTGTAGGGTTACATCACGAGCTAGTAACACAGGGTTTACTATTTTGCGAAAACAGTACTTCTGACCAAAATGGCCGTGCAAAAACATTGATTTTCATTCAAACTAAACTTGATTCGTGTTTTAGGTTTTCTTTCAATTGCTTAGGCCTTAAGGTACGTTCACACTTGATGTGAAGCAACGCAAAGCAAAGGTTAGCAACCGCTCGCTGTCGCTCACGTCATTTGCTCAAAATACGCCAATGCTTCATTAACAATTTTGTTCAAGTGAACTTAAGCAACCGCTTGCGAAGTTTACGACCGGTTGCAAACTTCGCAAATTGTTGATGATGTCAAATTTTGGTTGCTTTTCGTCGCTTCGCGTTGCTTCACGCCCGGGGTAAATGCATCTTATAAGAGTTTCTAGCTTGAAAAACAAGATATTATTCGAAACTATCAAAAAGCAGTTTTTATGATTAAGATACAGTACTATTCGTACAACAATTCTATGTCAATTTGCAATTTGAAAACTAATCAGCTTTCAAATTTTTTCAATGTATAAATCGCGCGCTGTTTCAGTCGCATTTGGAACAAAAGCTGCTTCTCTAGCAATTGGTTTCTAAGCAGTGAAAAGGGCATACACATATTGGGTTTGTAATATCTTGACAAGCAATTTTGAGCTACTTGAGGCTGAGTTGTTAGGTTTCGTAAGCGTTACAATGTCGTGATAGAGGTTTATAGGTTTTAAAAAATAGAATTTTGCAGTTTACGTCCATCTTCTAGAGCTGTAAAAGAATTAATATAGAGGTGAAAAAGAAACGAATTGTTTCGAATTATCTAGAAAGGAAACTATTTGTTATTTTGGGTCTGTTTTTGTAGGGATTTCTTGTTGCTTAGCTTGTTTTTGCTTACTGGCTCAAGTTTGGTTTTATGACTTGAACCAGTTCGGATATGTTTACATGTTTAGTGCAGCTATTGCTGTTTGATAGTTTTGTCGAAAAAAAAAAAAAAGCAAAAAATATTTTAGGCAAAAAAATGACGGATAGAACAGCTTTCTAAGGTATTATCTGAAAAATTTTAGAATCTTGTTGAAAAAAATATTTTAAAATTGATACATTTAAAGTTCGAAATCAAACTAATCAGTTTCGATTAAGTTTTTCAAGGCATATTAAGTCTAAATTGACTGGAGCCATACAATGAAGCCACATTATGTTTATTATTTTTTCAAAACGACTTTCAATAACTAATTAAACTGTATTTTAACTCATTAAGTCAGAATGCTGTTGTTGTCCTCTTAATATTTTTGTTTTTTTCTTGGTTTTGCAAAAAAATATAGTATCTTGCCCATTTAGCCTTCTAAGTTTATGATATAACAAAAATATTAAACTTTTTATTTGAAAAACTATAAGTTTAAAAACCATTCCGATATGATGGGTCAGGCACAGTTCATCTGCGGCATAATATGCTGGAAATATGTTTGGCCTTCAGCATTCTAGATGCTGAAATTCTAATTTCAGATTTCTGATCGGATTAAATATCAAAATGAGTTCGTATTTCTGCTTCTATTGTCCGTTAAACAATTCATTTTTCGGCAGCGATTGATGTTAAGTGATGCATAATTATGCAGTAGCTCATCGATTAATGATATTGCGAACCAAATCTTTGTGTTTGCCTCAAACAAACCGCAAATTTTATAGAACTACATAATAATAACAAAAACTGAGTTATACGAGATTTAGTTATGATACTCTTGAAGATCTTGTGTAAATAGTAAAGCCCTCAGTATGTTTTTCAAATCAAATTAAATCTTTCATTATACTTGCTGTTTTACGCTGAAGCGTGTAACGAGTTTGCGGGGCTAATCGTCTCCCCGTCATTGCGCCTGCGTGCAATGCAGTACTGCTTTTTTCGAAAAAACGTTGCAGCGGTGGCGAGCCGTTGGCAACGCTACATTTGATTCGACCGGCCCAAAATTTAAAGCTTCGACCTCCCGTTTAATAGACGAATGCGTTACCGCTCAACCAACTGACTGGTGAAAGATACTGCTCTCGCAAGATTGATAAAACCTGTATAAGTGTATTACGAAAGTTTGTGTGTAAGGTTAAATATCACTGAAATGCTGATTAAAAAGTTTTCAAGGTCTTTCAATTTTCTATAGGAACTACTGTATTTCAGAATTAAATTGATCGTAATCGCAAAACGATCAAACTCAACCTGTAAAATTACCAAACAGGTTCAATGACGTCGTAAAACTTTTTCCGGCGCAATTGGTGAAAGATACTGCTCTCGCAAGATTGATAAAACCTGTATTATTGATAAGATTGATAAAAATTAGAAGGGGATATCAAAATTTTCTTCCTTTGTTCAACATACCTTTTTTATTTATATTCAAAAGGTTAATTTCAGTTAAACATTCCTTTTAAGGCAGTTCTGCATTTTTGAATTTAACAGTCAACGAAGCCTTTTTTTGTTTATAGTTTTGACTAAAACCGCTAGGCAGTTTGGCGAAAGAATTTTTTGACTAATTTTCTATTTGTGAAATTGCGAAAAAAATGGCAATAATAAATTATTTATTTCTCACTCACCCTTTCTCAATTTTTCCATGTTAAAAAAGAATAGGATTCTGATAACAATTAGTTTCTTTCTTGCTGAAGCAAAATTGAGCTTCTAATCACCATGATTTAATCAATAGAGTGCCAAAATTCACTACGAATTAAATTTGCTAAAAAATTTTAATCAAATTTTCAAACTTAGAAAAAGTCACGCTTTTGATTTAAGAAAAAAATCCCAGCAGCAGTAATTACAATTATTTTAGCTGTTTCTCTTATTTATTTTGTTTTTTTGATTAAGAACGGGAATTGCAGCGCACATCTGCGACGCTCAAGACGAGCACTGTCCTCAAAAATTCTCCATCACCAAATTCACAATCACGCCATTTTGATTACAAGCTACGTTTTAAATTCAATCAAAATGGCGTTAATTCGAAACTTATCTGCAATGAGATCATTGTAAATGAAAGTTTTTTGACAATGACCAAAAAAATGTTAAAAATGTTTAAGCTTAAATCTTTGTGAAAGCGAAAAGCAAT
This sequence comes from Trididemnum nubilum, assembly GCA_963965965.1. NCBI lineage: Eukaryota > Metazoa > Chordata > Ascidiacea > Aplousobranchia > Didemnidae > Trididemnum > Trididemnum nubilum. Next base: position 41,889,677 of record OZ014469.1, on the reverse strand, counting down.
GTAACTAGGGTTTCTTAATTTCAGTATAAAGCTACAAATCTTCATGAACAATAAATCTGTAACAAACTTGAGCTAAGAGCTTCCACTTCTTTAAATTGTAAATACTGTAGTAGAGAGTAGGGTTGGATTGAATTTGAATTTTGAATTTGAATCCGCTCACGAATTATTGATGAATTTGAATTTGAATTTGAATTCGACTTTTGCAAAGTCAATGAATTTGAATTTGAATTTGAATTTTGATTTTTCAAAGTCAATGAATTTGAATTTGAATTTGAATTTAAAAATTAAAAACAAAATGAATGGATCCAACCAGTGCCGTCGCTAAAAGGGGCAAAAGGGGCCGTACCCCCTAACGGCCGCTTGTGCCTCCGTTTTGGTTGACTAAAAACACTGCTTTTGAAACATCACGCAACGACAAGACAACAGACAGTCAGACAATGATGGAAAAAGGAATAATTACGTTTAAACATAATTTTCCTCTTATGTTTTTTCGATTCTTTGCGACATTGCTGGCAACCAACTGCTGTACATTAATCTGACTTTAGGGATGTGTCGCGGAATTGCGGAAGAGACATGTAAGCATGCAGAATTGTTATTGGTACCTCGTTAGTGATCATGACATGAAACAATGCGTGAAAACTTTTTTTCAAAGACCAGCTGTTTTGATTTTTAGAGCACACTCAACATTTTGAGGTCACACTCAGTGGCGCAACTAAGGTGCCGGGGCTTAAACCCCATTTGCAAAGTCACTTAGAAAATTTAATCTCAAAATACGAGCGTTTAAACGTATTTTAGACTTGACCAAAAGTAAGAGGGGATTGAGGTGCAAAGCAATTCAATTCTTTGAAATGACTTTTGAATTTTAGAAATTTAGTTATTCATATCGCTTCTAAAAGTGTGAAGTATGATTTTAAAATGGCGTTAAAATTGCGTTTTTTTTGCTTCAAAATTGCCCAGCGGCCGGGGGCACCGCCCTCAGGCCCCATACACATTCACTTAGTATTTAGTATATATGTCTGTCTGTGAAACGCTTGAGTTGCATAAGTTTGTTCAGCTCGGGGGCTAATTTAAGCAGTTTTTGTACAAAAAAAATTTGGTTCACCTCTCTTAGCAAAATCCTAGTTGTACGTCTGGTAGCATTCACTGCTGTGGATAGATTTTTCTAGCGATTAATGGCCGCCGATGAAACGAGCTAAGAAACGCGGCCGGCCTTATTTTAAAATGGCGCAAAATTGTAGCCGTACAAGACCTGAAGATCAATTTTTGTACGCAAATTTTAGTGCCTCCCCCACTTTTGGCTAGTGCCCTTTCACTTCGTTTGCTCTGGCGACGGTACTGGATCCAACGCTGGATTCAAGCAACTTGAGTTGTTAGTATATTACGCACCTGCGATCAGGACCTCAGAGAGAAAATTTTTCAGGGGGTGCGAAGGTCGATACCGCGCCCCCAAATCTTATTGGGGCCCATGGCGTTAAATCGTTTTTTGTCGGATGGGTTTAGATCTTCATTTAAAAGTGAGGGGATAACGATATTCGCATACAGTTAGGACCTACGAAAAACACAACTAGACATAAAATTGGTTTAAATCCAGCTAGGGAGTTTGGGGGGGCGCTGTGAGCTCCCCCAGGGGGTCCGGGGCGGAGCCCCGGAAGCTTCAGCACTTTTTATGTTTCTCGAGGGTAAAATATAGCGTTTGATCAACATCCCAGCACCAAACTTGCTTAAATTGACAAGTAGAAAACGCGATATACATGAAAGTAAGTATGTGAAATAGGGGATGATGACATTGACATAATATTATAAAATATAACGACTTTAATACTGCAAATCCAAATATTTTACTGATAAAAGTTTTAAGAAGTCATCTGCAATCATGGACTTCACAAACCCAAATACCTATTAAATTCATACAGACAGAGTGAGTTACTTAATGATGGTAGTATAGTATGTCAACTTTGACTCCGCTCTCTGAGTTTAAAATGATTTTGGATGTCTGGAAATGTGGGCCCTCGTAAATTGTTATACCGTAGAAATTAATTAAGGCTTTCAAGTCAGAGAACTGCAACAAAACGTTAAGTTCGGTGCAAGTGTATGGCTTTTGATGCATTTTCCTTTTTTTTTAATCAAATCGGCCATTATTGGATGCCCTAAAGGCTGTGTAGCAAAAACAGCGAACAATTACCAGAAGTGAATAAGCTGACCGATATTTTTGCTGTAGGCAAGTTTGATTACGGTGTTATGGTGCCATACCAAAACTTAACGCGGAAACCTGAACTCTTCCAGGCCCCCCCTGGGCCCGGGCCCGGGTATGATGTACCCCCTGAACCCCCTCTCGCAGGCCCTGACTGCGATGCGCTAGTACACATTTGCGACTGCGAGACTACGACTTGCTAGATGCAAATTGCAAAATCCTCTTTGAATCTTGGGTGTAAAAAAGTGGGGGTTGGATTGAATTTGAATTTTGAATTTGAATTTGAATCCGCTCACGAATTATTGATGAATTTGAATTTGAATTTGAATTCGACTTTTGCAAAGTCAATAAATTTGAATTTGAATTTGAATTTTGATTTTTCAAAGTCAATGAATTTGAATTTGAATTTGAATTTAGTTTTTTCAAAGTCAATGAATTTGAATTTAGTTTTTTCAAAGTCAATGAATTTGAATTTGAATTTAAAAATTAAAAAAAAAATGAATGGATCCAACCCTGGTAGAGAGTTCATTTTTAATGCAGCACTACTTGAAAGCTCAAAGTTCTAAAATGACTGACTAGTTTATGGCTTCAACCCAAAAAATGATTTGAAGCCTAATCGAGCCCAAAAAAGCCCGAAGCTTAAGTTTAAAAAACGCTTTCGGTTTACTTATTTTTCCCCTATACATAGCTTTCCTTTGCATAACTCTGCCCCGCCTAAAACTCTTGACAGCAGGTTAATTGCATTACTGTTTTTTTAATTTATCAGTTTAGGCCTATCTATGTTCCTATACGCTCGTTTTGAATAACCTTCAAACTTCTCAGTGAAGTGCATCATGGGGATGCTTTTAAACCTTTAAAACTTTTTTTTGTTCTCTAAATGATTTGTTTGTTTATGCATCGCGTAGCAATATAAAAGTTCCTCATTTTTGTTGAAAAGTACTATGAGTTAAATCAAAATAAATTTCTTCGATTCATGCCAAGCATATGTGTAACAACATAACACTGGAGAGCAAAAATATTTATCAGTGATGAGCATTAACTCGTTAATTCGTTAATAACGAAGTTAAGTTTTTCGTTAGCGCGTTAAAAAGTAAAAAATCTTTTGTTAGTTAACTTATTAACTATAACGTTCGTTAAACTACTTTAATGCTTACGTTAATCCGTTAAATTTTTAGGCTACACCATGCATCCTAATGCTATAATAATAGAAATAAATTTTAAAAAAGACTTCGACTGTGTCTCAGGCCCGGCTCCACAGAAGGGGGAGGGGCATTCTGGAGCCGTGCCCCTTCAAATGACTGCTTGTACCCCCAAACAAAAATTGTGCCCCCCCAAGCGAAGACTGTGTCCCGAAGAAATTAACAGGCTCGGGGCTACTGAAGTGCAAATCGAGGCCCAAATTGGTGTTTGCCAGCATTGTTTTCGTAATTTTTGTGGACTGACACCGGAATTCAAGACATTTTTGAGATGAAGAGCGAAGACCTTTTTTTTTTTGGAGATCACCTGTTTTCGGCCGAAAAAATTGTTTGAATTTTTGTTTTCGGTGAAGAAGTTTTTTTTTTTTAGATCACCTATTTTCGCCCGCAAAAACTGCTTGAATTTTGTGATTTTGGCCGGAAAATCCCTTTGAATTTCACCAAAGACCTTTTTATTTATTTTTTTGGAGATTACCTGTTTTTGGCCGGAAAAACAGTTTGAATTTCTGACTTCGGCCGGAAAATCCCTTTAAATTATTGGTCTTCACCTTGTTCATTTGATCCAGACTGGGATAAATTTCTCGTGCCCCGTGCCCCTCTCGAATTCACATAAATAAACTTCTCGTGCCCCCCAAAATTTATTTCTGCCTCCCCAGTCACGATATCCTGGCGCCAGGCCTGCTGTGTCTATCTGTATTAAAATAGTAAATACCGTAGTTACAGAAATCAGAATGAGTAATTTTTATCTCGTAGGGAAATGGAATCATTTTATTAGGCATCAACTGCAGGTTAATATTGAACTTTCTTTTCAATTAACGAATTAACTTTTAACTTTAGCTTGCATTACGTTTGTTTTTCAGTTAACTACTTAACTTTAACTGAGTTAAAAAATTGCTTCAAAATTCTAAGCGAATCAACTCTTAACGAAGTTAACGTTTTCATTAACTTGCCCAACACTGGTATTTATTCCTACTAGATATTTGAATAAAAATTTGTAACTTTTGAAAGTGGTGCAAAATAGAGAGATGAAGAGGCTGAAAAGTTCCCTAGCCTAGCCATTTCAAAACATTTTTTTTGCAATTATATATTCGTCACCAAGTAGCCTTGGCCAGGAAGCAAAAAAGAGATTTTCCTGCATTCGAGTCAAGCAGCTTTCACCTGCCCACCTGTCTACCACAAACGGTAGACGCTTAACACTGTTCTTTTTATTGCGGAACGTAAAGGAAGGAACCCAAACAAAGGAAGCTGTTCAAAATATTGAAGAATAAGTTTTGGAGGGGCTGAGGGAGCTAAGTGCTTCTATTTTAGCATTTAGCTCTTTTAAATGGTTCTAAAACTCGTAATTTCGAATAATAATTTTTAAAAGTCGATAAACTCTTTCAAATGGCGTGAAAAATTGCTGGAATTTTCCAAATTAATCAAAAAAAAAATTGCCGAATCCCAGAACGTTTTTGGTGATCAGCTATCGGTTGACCTAAAAACTTTTTAAAGTTGAATCGAAGCAACAGCAGCAAAACACAGTTTTTTTGTTCTTATAAAACAACTAAACATGTTTAGTTCTGCCCCTGCTTTAGCAAAATTCTGCTTCATGGTCAGAAATTTTAACAAACAGACACTGCTGCAGTTAAAATGACTTTAATAATATTGCTATGTTATTGTGTGTATAATAATGTTTTGTATGTCTAGTCAAGTTTTTCACTCTTGACCAAAATGTCGGAATAAGCCTAAAATAGAAGCACACCAAATCTAAAGTTTCTACTCCTTGCAGTTTTTAAGATATTGAAGTTCAAAGTTAGCCATTTTGCACTTACTTTAGTGTCGCCATTTTATCAGCATTGTGACAGAAGATCAACTTTAAGAAAGCTGGCTTACATTTATTGAAAAGCAGCTAATTTTACAGTTTCAAACCTGTACTTTGTTTTACAATAACTCTGCCGCAAAATATTTACGGAGAATCAAGAACATGAAATCAATTTTTGAAATTTTGTTTCTAACTGGCAACCCTGGCAAAATTTCTTAGGGGAAAAAGCCTTTTTAAGGAGAAATCTAATCTGTAATATCTCAAAGTCGGAAGGTCATACTCAGCTCAAATTTGGTAAAGCTGTTATTAGGATCTGTCAAATTTTTTGAGAAAAAGTCGAGCCAACAAAATTCCGCCCTGAATGCTTTTTTAATACGAAAAGCACGTTTAGATTTCGTGAGCGATGTCATCCACTACTCTCGAATGTAGGTTGTGATTCAAATGTAGGTTTTTATTGCTTAGCTTTCGATCTAAACCCATCTTTACTGTTTGTTTATGTTCAAACCAGATTACCACTTTGATAAACATTTAGCAAAACAAAAGCACAAAACCTACTACAGTATACAGTATACCTATTAGAACATTTGAATGAAAAAAACTATTTTGGCTATGCTTAAATAGCATTACTTAAATTGCATCATAACAAAATATTCTCGATAAACAGTGTATTTAAATGACGTCAACAATAAAATTTGTCCAACGTTTGGTCTAGAACAGAGTTGTAAGTTGGGCCGGGCTTTTCGGGTTGGGTTCGGGTTCGGGCCTAAAGTTGACAAAAATTTCGGGCTTAATTTGAGACGTACCTTTTGCTTTAGGTGCACAAAAATATAATCTAAATAATTTGGCAACATTGCTAAATTTTTCAGATCTAACTTATTTTTCGGGTTTTTTCGGGCATGATTTGGGCTTCAAATTAGTTTTCGGGTTCGGGCCGGGTTCGGGCTTGTATTTTTGGGTTCGGGCCTGAACTAGTCGGCCTGTTTACAACTCTGGTCTCAAATTGACTGTTCTTTGGAAACAAGTAAATAAAATTAGTACAGCTTGACCAAATGCAGTTTGTAAGCTGGCAAGAAAGTACGCTGGCATGTTTTGAAATTGATTGAAATCAACAAATGCTACTCTGATATACTTACAATTTTATTCTTTACCCAAGGTGTTAGTGGCATGTGCGAAATACTATACGTACATCCTTTTGAAAATATCTACATATTTTGGAAACTGTTTCCTTTTTTGTTTTCTTTTCCTCCTTAACGCCCCCAATGTCCGGTATTTTAAGTAAAATGGTTTTTGCGTTATAAAAAATCCCATTTTTGATTTTGATGATTCAGAAGAACAAAATCTGTTTTTATTTAGTAAATTTCTGTTTGATTCTTGTGTTAATGTAAAAGCGTAGGCTAATGTTACAATACCAAGTTATTGCGTATTTTTGTTTAAAATATCAATGAGTAAAATTAGATATCTTTCCCACACATTGCAAATGAAAGGCTGACAATTAGCTCATTCTAAAAAGCGCGTTTCTTTTCACCATTCTTACGTTATGCCACAGTAAATAGTAATTAATTCAAAAACTGAGCAAAAAAAAAAAAATGCAATACGATACTTGGTACCGACAGGCAAGCAATGCCTCGTTAATGTTTTACTCAACAGCTTTTTGCATCCATCCGTAATGTACTGCCCATAAATGCTCATTATTCAATACTATATGGTTACAGTGAGTATGTTTTGCTTCAGTGCTGTTTTCATAGACGATTGTAATTGAATTAGATCTTTATTTGTCAAGTTGCATTTGCCAGGAGACAGCAAAGTGACCTTTCGGTCTTCAAGTCAAGTTCCACCTCTGCCCGCTTGTCTTTATGTCATAACTTAGCGCTGCTAAATATGGCTAGTATAAGTAACTGTTTTAGCCACATTTTAAACGATGGGATAGGGCAAAAATCCCCCCCCCCCCCGTTTGTGATAAATCACTTGAAAAACAAGCTTTTTCTTCAAGCTAACTTGACTTTGAGTCCGATGTTTTTACAAATAACCCTTGGAGATTAGGTAAGTTTTCCAATTTTGAGGTTTGTCAAGGAGACCTCACTAAATTAGGTCATTTTTGGTAATTTTTTGACTCATCGTCAAGGCGGTGAGAAACTTAAATGATCAACGTCACATGATATTTTGTGACGTAACTACGTTGACTTTAGCATTTTAAGACTAAAAGTTAAAAAACACAGCTATGCTAAGCATTTAAATCCGCCTATGATATCATAAAAAAATGACCCAATTTTTGTCAAAACAGCCGTGAGTTGCTATAATGGTGTCATCAACTCCAAACCAATTTTTCTAAAACAAATTTTTGGAACAATACAATCCACATGCCAAATTTAGTGTTTTTGGGACCTTTATTTTAAGAATTAGATAAAGGAACATTTTTGTCCTCCCCCAAGTCTCTATTATAAAATGCGCTGGTCAAATAACCCGTGTAACATTTTATTGAGAGATGAGGGTTTTGTCAATCTTGCTTTCAGTCAAAGCTGATCCCTGTTGAGCGATACTGCTGCAGTTAAAAACCGCACTTTAAAAAAATTTAACTATTATCATTATCCTAAACACAATTATTTCGAAATACGGCCTCAGGATAATTTGAATTTAATTAGCTACGAGCATTTGCATGGATGTACCGGCTACGTAGTTCAGTAGTAGATGGTTTTGCATTTGAAACGGGGTTTTTGTAGATTGCTTTTGGGGCCGATCAAATTGGGTACAGTTTTGCTAATTGTTACAATTCCTGCCACTTCTTTCATAAAAAAACTATGCAACCCATGAGAGGCGAGGACAGGGAGGGGGACCCGCAAAACTCGTTACACATTTCAAAGAATATGGTGAGTCCAGGGCATATGCGAATCAATTACAAGTACCAAATTTTGACTTTGATTAGTTATAGAAATCAGTTCCAGCTCTTGCTGCAGTTTTGTGAATTCTTTGTTTTGTGATTGTTTCTGGACATTTCCAGGCAGTCAAATGTTGATAATGCGTAATGATTGTGTTCATTCATACCCTTTCTTTCTCTATTTAGTTTACTTTGGTATGCTTAATCCCTTTGTATACAGTGTCCAATGCGGAAGATTGTTTGTTCAATTGTTGGTTTTTGGATCGCCAGGAAAGGTAATAATTATAAATTTTGCCCAGATTTATGATTCCATCTGCTGTGCTGATAGACATTTTTGAAATTCATTGAAACTTGAGTTCAGAGCGGTGCTTTAGAAAAAATATTTTTGAGTTGAATTGATTCTGATTTTTTGGTTGTGACTGGCCCGAGATTTAAATCTCAGACCTACCGCTCCAGCGATAAACGCGTTACCGCCCGACCAAGTGGCCGGCACTAGCAAGAATTAATTGATTAGATATTATTTAACAAGGTACATGCTTTAAAAGGTTAAACAAAAGAAGACGTGACTTGAAAGTGACATTTGCCTGTGGCTGTAACTTTTATTGTCACTGCGTCCGATGCAAAAAATAAGCAACAACAATTTTTGAATCTGACGCCTTTGCGAGCCGGAAATTTCGACTTAGAAAAACATGCAGAATTGTAATCTAATTACAAAGCCTATAATTACATATAAAAGCACATTTAAAAAAATCAAATTTTTCCTACTAACATAATGTGGTAATTTTTCAAATTTTCAAAGTCTCCCAAATAACAAGTCAATTTAATGTTTAGTGCTATTTTATACAGTATGTTGGTTTGTTTTCTACTAGTTTGATGCTTAAGTGTCTATTATACTTAATTATTGCTGACTTTACCTTGGCACGTGAGTTTTTTAATTAAGCGCAAAGGTGTTAATACGGGTTGTTGTTTTTGTGCTTATAGCAGTTAGCACAGTAAGAACAAAAAAATCCCTGCTCGTACTTTCCCAACCGATTCACAAAATGTGCTTTGACGATTCTTCAATGTAATGTAAGGAACGTTAGTGGGATTACTAACTCAATGCGGTTAATGAAATCAACTATATTTAGACTAGAGCATATATTCGAGCTTGCAAAATTACGTAAGAGTCTAATCTTTTTAGAATTGTGTAATTACAAGGAACTTTGAAATCTTTTTTTTTTTTTTGCTCGTTTATTCGAGGAGTTTTTTAGACAAAAACTAATGCCGGTTTAAACTTTATCGCATTTGTGAAGAAGTTCATTTTATTTGCAATAAAATTTGTTTAATGCAAATTTTTAAAACTTCAAGACAATGATTAGCAACGGCTACTTAGAATTATAAAAACGTAGACTAATAAAAATGTAGCCACAAAATTTGCAAAATGTTAGCAATTCAACTGTATTTTTTTATCTAAATACGACCAATTAAATAAAGGAAGTAAATTCAATATCAATGAGGCTGGTAATGTTATATCAATTGAAGAATTAAAAAAAATTACGTAACGAAAAATTATTATAAGTATTTTTTCTTTTTTATTCGTTTTTTTTTTTATTGACGATATTGTAACGGTTTAAAACAAACAAAACTTTCTACATAATAATCTTTCCTTTCAAAATTTTTCAGTTAAAAAAGTGCGTCTTTTGATATCACAAACTATCATCTACTATTCATAAGCAACTAGAAACTTTTTTAAAAATTTTTAACTCACTAGACCAGAGTTGGAAGTGGGAGGCCTAGTTCAGGCCCGAACTAGGCCGGAATCCGAAAACTAATTTGAAGCTCCCAAAAAAATCTGAAACTTAGGGTAGGTCTGAAAAATTTGATATTTTGATGTCAAGTTATTTTGATTAAATTTTTCGCATCTAAGACAAAAAGCACGTCTCAGGCCCGTATTAAGTTCGAAATTTTGTCAACTTTAGGCGCGAACCCAGCCCGAACACGAACCCGACCCGAAAAGGCCAACCCGACTTACAAGTTTGCGTTGGACGCACCGTAAAACTTACCGCGACCAACCAGTTGGTGGAGCTTCAAATCTGAGGTTTAAATCGCCGACCGGTCAAACCGGACACTGTGTTGCCAACGGCTCGTTAGTTGTTACACGCTTCGGCGTATTATCGCGAGTCTTCGAAAGATTTTATTTTATTTTATGATTTGCTGCAGGATATCATTTCTGAATTATAAACATCAAAAAAATGCCCGTAATATTTAACAAAATAGGGTTTTTCTAAACCACATTAGTGCATTTGTTGAAAAGTGGAAACTAAAAAAAAATTAAGTTGAAAAAAATTTAAGTTTTTATTACTTGAGTGGTTTAGATTTTTAATCTTTACAGACTACGGTTCGACTACAACTTGTTTAGCAACGGTAGGGTTGAAGACAGATTGGTATTCCAACTGCACCGAAAAAGTTAGTTTGCTAATTTTAAAAGCAATGAATTTTGTGTGAATTTAACTTTGCTGGCTACTTTTGCGCCGATTTTCAAAAAGAGATAATAAACTTGAAACTTAGCTTAACTATTCGCTAATATCAGGTTAACTGCTTTGGCAACAAACTTTTAACTGCAATTATTTCATTGCTGTATTCTCTTTTTATACTGTAAAGCATTTTCTCTAAGAAATAGAATTGCGTAATTTACAATTTGCACAACGAACTAAAAATATTGAAGCTTTAAATAACGCTCTCCCGGCTACTTATGACTCATAACAATGCTATTACCAAACCTGATGTCCGAAAGTGAATTAAAAGAAATAAATAAAACCTGAAAAACACGATTGACATATTAATTATAATCAACAACGAACTGATTAAATTTAAACTTAATATGCTCTATTATCAAATTATTGGTCTCTTAACTTCAACAGAAAGTGAGATAAACTTAATTACTATAGTATAGTTGACCTGACTTGTAGTCAATTCAATGCGGTGCCTCTTTTCATATTATACAGGATGGACCAAAAGTATGTTTACAGCAATCGCAATAACAACTTTTTATAACATCACTTAACTACAAGAAACAGGAAATAATGGAAAAACGAATAATAACATTCTCACATAATTCTCGTTTGTAGTTTTCTCGATTTTTTTGTTTTATTGCTGGCCGCCAATTGATGTATAAAAATATGAGGCAATAATCCGTCTTACTAACACGCCATTACAAATGTGTCGCGGAATAAGAATGTAAGCCTTATAAGGAAAGTTTACCCGTACTTAATTCGTTCGCGATTATGGCCTGAAAAAATGCGTGAAAGCATTTTTTTTTAAAAACCAGCTGTTTTTTTTGTTTTTTTTTATAGCACACACAAGATTTTTTAGGTCGCATTCTGTGGCGCAATCACGGGAAGGAGCTAATGAAGCTCAACTTTCTTCAATCAAGCAATTTAGAAGATTTAACCCAAAGATACGTTTGTTTAAACGTGTTCTAGACTTGCCTTATGAAGTACAAAGGGAGCAGAAGAGGTTTGACAATTTAATTCTTTCAATGACTTTTGAATTTTAGCCATTTACTGTGCTCAGAGCCCTTGGCACTTTGGAGATTTTCGCAAAATCTTTTTGCAAAATATAGGTGAAAGCCAAAAAAAGTCGTACCATTTGAACGCGGGGCACCTCGCACTGTACCATGTGATAAATCTGCTTCTGGTTGTTGCATTACGTTTATAAAAAAGTTAGTTGAGGGCCTGAGTAAGCAACTTTTAGCACAAAACCCTTAATTTCACCCGGGTTACACATACAAATTGGTCGGCAAAAATTGAATTAAGGTGGTCGTTAATATTATTGTTGATTACTGTTGTACGTGCGTATGCTTTACACGGAAAATGCTAAAGGAAGCTGACTCTGAAAAAATAATAAGGGTTTTTCGTCATATTTTTATCATAGGTGGCATTTCAATTGGGAGTGTGGGAGGAGGCAGGGCTCTGTGGCTACGCCTATAAACCAAAATGCTGCGCACAATTTAAGGACATGTAGGAAATAAGCAATAGCTAATACTAGAGTAAGCAGTAATTAAATAGTACAAAAGTTAAATGCGGCAATTTTAAGCATAAAGGCAAATTTTTTTTTTTTTTACAGATGACCCTTTCATTTAGGACAAAAAAATAATTGAATCGCAATAGCTTCTAATGAGAAAACAGCAATCAAACTTATTAAATGCAACGAAATGGTTACAATTAAGATAGTTGGTTTTAGTTTTATCTGAGAAAAGCTCCTTGTAAACTTTTTACAAGGCCATTTTATGACTTTACATTTTGTAGTTACACTCAAAGTAAAAATAGTGATGAAGAAAAGCGATTGGCAACTGAGAAGATCTGGAGCTGGGAGCTATCCTACAGTATCGTTGCTGCGGCTCCAGTTCCAGCTCCACCTGAATTTGAATGTGAGCTCCAGCTACGGCTTCAGCTCCGGCAAAAATGGCCTGCTTCGGGGCTCCGGCTCCGAGCTACGGCTCCTGCTCCAACACCCTGGTTTAAATAACCCGCGTAAAAAAAAATTAAGAGCGCTTGTACAGTAATTCTGTAATGCCCCTCTATCTAACTTCTTAACCAAAAGTATTAACAATATCAAAATTAACATGCCGGTTGGTGTTTACCAAAATATTTTTAAAAAATGCTTTGAGTAAATGACGTGATCTTTATAATGTCACGGCGATATTACTGAAAAATTACGTCATTTTTGCGATGACGTAATAAGCCGTTCAAATTTTGTACCTAAGTTTTTTTGATATTAAATCATAAAATGCCCAAGTCAAGAGCAATTACGTTATAGGCAGGTGTGATGACGTCAATTAAGTTAAAGTTTGGTCAAAAATTGCTCAAATTTTGGAAAGTGACTTCGGAAAAACTCAAGAATTGGGAAATTTTCCAATACTTTAGAAAGTTTAAATTTTCAGAATTTATTTGAAATACGTTTTGACTCAAAGTCAAGTTGGTTTGAAGATAAAAGCTATGTTTTTGAAAAGTTTTATTACAAAAAAGAGAGGGGGCAAATGTTTTGCCGTCTCATGTATTCTAGGGTTAACAGAGAATGAAATCTGACACCATCAGATTAGAGCATATAGACCAAAATAAAAAGATTGAGAGTGATTTTGTCACACAAAAGCAATCCAAAAAAAACAACAGCAACGTGATTTCAAATATATTTGTGGTCTGGAAAAACTTATGGTCGACATAGTATTTAAACCCAATACCTCCAACTCATCACCGTTTCAAATTCTGGCACGTTTAACATCTTTGTCGTTGCAGCACATGATTATGCATGATCAAAGTCAAGCACTGGTATTAAACTTTACTTAAGAATATAGAAGTATTTTGGAGTTCATATTTTGATACCCCAAAATGCAAGCACCTTAAAATTTTGCAAACCTGTAGTTTTCCTTGTGCCTAATAAATTCGCAAAGTTTCACCTGTAAAGTTTAAGCCCGCGTGAAAAAAATAAACACCCAAATAAAGTTAATTACAAGTTTTGAGTCCGTACCCCTAACTACGCAGCCTAGCAGCGCAAATACATGTAAATGCAACTTCATCTATTTAGCCATATCATATTTCCAATATCAAATTTCTAGCTTTTATGGTTTTGGAGCTGTTACATTTACAAAAAAAGTTCTTACGAAAAAGAACAAAAAAAAAGCAGACAGAAAAAACAGATAAACAATAAAAAGTGTACAAGTTTAACAACTTTAAACGTGAATACTGAAACTACATCTACAGTTGGTTCTAAATTTGAAGCTTTTTTCCTACCGCAGTTATAGTGTTCGCGCTGGAGGGCTTGAACTTACGATTAAGGTTTCAGTTTTTTGGCTTAAAAACCACGCTACCGATTCCCGACAAAATCAGCAAAAACATTATTACATACATTTCTTATCTTAGTTTTGAAGTTTAAGTTTCTGCCTTTAGCTATTTCCAAGTTAAAAATAAACATAGCGACTTCCAATGCGAAGCTTCGCAGTCCCATTTTGCATTTTCATTTAATTATCAACTCCAAAGCTTTTCGAAAAAGGAAATTTAAAAAATACCCTTACGTTTAAACTTTAAATGTCAGTTAAATTAATCTGTGTATACTACTCAAAATTCAAAACATTGAAAAACTGACTAATAGCATGGTTGTCTCTTATTTATGACAACGCTAAAAAAAATTAACTAGATACTCACTGATTGCTTTTTCTTTGAGTTTGAAACCCGGCTTTTTAATCGCGTGCCTGCCAACCCGACATTGTTTGGATGAAATTAAACCAGAAGTGTCATAAATCGGCCGGCCAGAGTTGTAAACGCGACAACTGCAATTGCCCGAACCAAACGTATATACCCAAGCCCCTAATTGTGATGAGAAAAGGAAAATCAAAGAGTTATTTGTTCTGAGTTTCTCATACTTTTTTTTTTAAGTTTAGTACCAGTGTGATAAAAAATAAAAAAATGAAAGAGAAGCTAACTAATGACAGTATAAACAATTCATCAGTAATCATCCAACTTTTATTTTTAGATTAAGTAATTTATTAAGTCACTATAGTTTTTGTTCTTTTTAGTAATTTTTTTTTAATCCAAACGCTTTCTTTTTTGGCTGCTGTTTTGCATCTTTGATTTGTAATGTGGACAGTATAGTTAAGTCACTTGGTAGGCAAGATTACATCATAACCAAAAAGAATATTACAACAAAAAACACCGCCATAAAACATAAACAATCAACGTTAAATATCGCTGAAAAGTTTGACGTCCTTCGTGGTAGACTCCTGGAAGTCAGAACATCTTCCACTGGCAGTTAGGTGGCTAGATCGACCACCAACCCTGCAGCCGCAAAGCAGCTCGAGTCATAGATGCGCAGAGCTGGACAGTGCTGTTTTGAGCGTTTAGCTCTCATTGGCATCCCTAAGCTTCTCTAAACAAAGGTACTCCTCAGCTGGATATATTTTTTTGGCCGAACTGAACAACCTTGAATGGCTATCATATAGTGGCAGAAGCTATGTAGCGAATAAACGATGTTTTACTTGTGGTACTTTAAAAAACAAGTGAAAAATTGCTGGACCCGTGTAGTAAGGACAGGCTATCCCTACTACAAGGGCTCCCCTCTGCGTGACCACAGAAATCATAACCGAAAAGTTTGACGCCCTTCGTGGTCGACTCTTGGGAAGTCAGATAGCCTTTGACACTGTGCAAGCCATTGAGGTTTGTTCAGTTCCGCCAAGAGGTTTGTCCTGCTGGGAAATACCTTTCTTTAGAGAAGTTGAATGCTGCCTATGAGAGCTAAAAGCTTGAAACAGCGCTGTCCAGCTCTGTACTCTGTACTTTAAATATCGCTTCTCACGACAAATACTGTAGTAAGTTCTGGTGTTAGCTTTAATTGTTGATAATGATGACATAACAAAATATGCCCGTGCTAAGTTACCATAGAAAGTGCTGTTGCGCAGAAAGCAAAAGTTGAACAATGAACACTCAAAACACTGAACCCTCAAACAATAAAAAAATTAAGTTGAGCAGAAAGTAAAAGTGAGCATTGAACACTCAAAAAAACTTTACCATATAAGCAGTTTAGGCTAAATGCAACAACTTAAGCCGGTCAGATAGAAACTTTTTTGAATGTGCATTGTTGAACTATTGGTTTTTTGGTCTTTGAAGTTTTGAAGTCAAGCTGCCGCCTGCCTTCCTGCCTATCTCAAGAGGTGCAGGCTTCGAGGTTAGACTGTTAGCAACGCAACGTGTATATTGGAAGTGGTCGGCAACCATTCACAAACATGTGCGCTATATCTTACGAAATGATGCATTTTGGACAACAAGTTAATGGAACTATTTCAATTTTATATCTAAATAAGCATCGATATTATCAATGGTATTCAAGTACACTTCTGTTATTTGAATAAAGCTGATGATGGCTTCGCCAAAAATGATTACCAATTTTCTAGCTTTTTGGCTTAATGTATTTGATATAGTTCAAAATTATTTGATTTGCAAAATTCCAACTGCCCCAATTTGTTATTTTTATCATTCAATGTTTGCTTTGTTATTGATGAAGTTTGATGTTTTGATGATGATTGATAATATTTATTTGATGATAAAAAATTATCTCAATTTTAACGTCTTTTTATAGTATCACCAAAAAAATTTTGTATTCAACAAACGATGCAGCCTAGTTTGCATTTAAAAATTAGTTTTCTTGTAATTTGGGAAATATGCATAACATCTCAAAGACTATTAAGAAACATTTACATTAGACACGGAAGTTGGTAATCTTCGCAAATGGTCACTTAGGTCACTTGCTCAAGATAAGCCAACCATTCAAATACAATTTTGTCAAAGTGAAGTTAAGCAACCGCTCGCGAAATTTGTAACCGCTTAAAACTAGGGTTGGATTGAATTTGAATTTTGAATTTTGAGTTTGAATCCGCTCACCAGTTATTGATGAATTTGAACTTGAACTTGAATTCGACTTTTGCAAAGTCAATGAATTTGAATTTAAAAATCAAAAACAAAATGAATTGATCCAACCAGTCCCGTCGCTCCGGGATCGCTGGGGGAAGGCATGCCTCCCTTAAGGGCTGTTTGCACGCCCTTTGTGGTAAACTAAAAATACTGTTTTTGGAATATCACGCAACGATAAGAAAACAGACAATGATAGAAAAAAGAATAATTACGTTCAAACATAATTTTTCTTCGACGTTTTTTTGATTCTTTTCGAAATAGCTGGCAACCAACTGCTGTGCATAAATCTGACACAATATTCCGTCTTATTGAGACGCTTCTACGGATGAGTCGCGGAAGGGACATGAAAGCCTGCAGAATCGTTATTGGTATTTTGTTAGTGATTATGACATTAAACAATACGTGAAAACTTTTTTTCAAACACCATCTGTTATGATTTTTGGAGCACACTCAAGATTTTGAGGTCACAGTCAGTGGTGCAACTACAGGATGGGGGGTCTTAAGCTTCATTTGACTAGTCACTTTGAAAATTTAACCTCAAAATACGAGCGTTATAACGTATTTTAGACTTCACCTGAAGTAAGCATGGCTGAAGGTGGTAAGCAATTTAATTCTTTGAAATGGCTTTTATATTTTTGGAATTTAATTAGTTATAATCATATGGCTTCAAAAACTGTAAAATATGATTAAAATGGCGTTGAAATCGCTATTTTTTTGCTTTAAAATTGCAAAAAATTGCAAAAAATTGCAAAAAATTGCCCTCAGACCTCTATTCATATTCACTAAATATTTAGTGACTATTCCCCGTCTGCGACGCTCTTGAGTTGCATCAGTTTGCTTAGCACGGGGGCTAAATCAGGCCGTTTTTGTACTTGAAAAAGTTTACTTCTGGTTCGCATCTCTTAGCAAAATTATGGTAGCACATTGGTAGCATTCTCTGTTGTACATAGATTTTTCAAACGATTATCGGCCGCAGACAAAACGAGCTTAGAAAAGCTGCTGCCGGCCTTATTTTAAAATTGCACATAATTGTACCCGTACAAGATCTGAAGATCAGTTTTTTCAGAAAATTTTTGTGCCCCCACTTTTTAGTAGTGCCTCTTTCCTTCGTTTGCTCTGGTGACGGCACTGGATCCAACCCTGGTTTCAAGCAACTTGAGTTGTTAGTTGATTCCGCACGTGTAATGCGCTAATACATATCCGCAACTGCGAGACTGCAACTTGTTAGATGCAAACTGCGAAATCCTGTTTGGATCTTTGGTGTGAAAACTATGGTTGGATTGAATTTGAAGTTTGAATTTGAATACGATCACGAGCTATTGATGAATTTGAATTTGGCTTTTGCAAAGTCAGTGAATTTGGATTTGAATTTAAAAATTAAAAACATAATGAACGGATCCAATCCTGGTTGAAACCTTTTACAAGTTGTCAAGGAGATCAAATTTTAGATGTATTGCCTAGCTTCGCGTCCAGTGTAAACGCATTTTTGCTTTAAACTATTTTTTCCTTTTTTTCTCAGAATTAGCGATAGATTTGCACAATCCACAAGTGATTGAATTTTTCGTTTCGAACATACCGTAGTTTTGCTGATTATATCAGTATCAACCATTCTTCATGGCTGTCATTATCTTTCGTTTAGGTTTTGGAAATGAGGAAGTTCTGATTTATTTGCGTCGGTGACAAACTAAGTACTCAAAAAGTAAAAAATAAAGTTTCAAAGCAAAAATAATATTCTCTTCAATTCCACGAAACATAAAAAAGTATATTGTTTTCAATAAATCATAACTGCAGTAAATTTTATATTAGATCCGTTCGGTTAGTTATGCGAAAAAGAAACTAAAGTTACTCATCAGTTTTTATAGATCTTCAACTAGAACTTCTTTTAAAACGTGAGCGCTATTTCCGAATAGCAAACTAAGATAGTGATATTTGTTATTAGTCAGTTCACGCAATAAATAACAAATTATCAATGATCGGCAGGTTACTGCACAATGAAATTATTTCACCAAATATTATTTTTAAAAAGTAATGACATTACCGTAGACGTTGTTTCTTGGAAAAAGTAATTAGTAATTTGTCATTACAAATTACAAATTTTATTTATTGAAGCATTCAGCCAAGATGACAGTGATCTGCATCAACTTTTTTAATAACGCTATATAAGAAAAAATGTTGCATCTCGTTTATGATTCAAGCACCATTATGATACGCATATACAATTATCAGATGATGGTTTGCATTATGGTGCCACTTCGACAGGGATCAGCGTTAAAAAATATTGTTTTAATTATTTAACTTGAGTGAGTACAGAATTGTTTGAAAACTAAACAGGTTTTGAACTTCGGAGTATTTGTTTCCGCGGTAAAGGATTATATCATAACTCCTCTTCATTGCAGATTTATTTGTGTTTTGTTTCGTAAAGTTGCTTAGTGGAACTTGAGAATTGCCAACAGTTTTGTTTTATGTGAAATAAATAAACTATCCTTTCGAGCAACGTTTGCTGCCATTGTTGCTGACGGGTATACCTGGCAGTTTTCTGTTTACAACGTTATGAATAATCAAATTTTTATTTTTATTTTTTGCAAAGTTGAAAACCAAAAGGCCAAAAAACACTATTTAAGAAAAATTTATAAGCCGGTCAATATTCAAAAAGCCAAAAACATCAAATGATTCAGAGGCTCTTCATTTCCATTGACCAGCACAGCCAAATGGTCAAGCGGTGATGCGTGGACACTGGTGCAAGGAGCTGGTTGCCAGGGCGCTGCAATGATGCGGAAATGGGTCCCACAAACTTGTGGCACGCTTTCGAGTAATAGAGCGAGCTGTTTAAGACCTTAATTTGACTTTAATTTGGACAGGACCAAAAATTGAAAATAATTATAGAGCCAAAAATAGATGTGCTTACTGTAAAGTTTCAGAACAGGACAGTCAACTAGGAAATGATTAAGATCATGTAGAGGGTGTCCTCAGGCGCTAAAGGAAAAGCTTTCAGAGAGATTAAATTTAATCAAACAAAAAAAACTACTACTACTACTAATGCTAAATTTATCGATCGCTAACCCGAAGATTTACCAATTAAGCTACTGCAGCCACAAATGCCAAATAATACTCCCTGGTAGTTGATGCATCAGAGTTGATAACGGGCCGACTAGTACAGGCCCAAATCCGAAAAGTGATTAGAAGCTGAAAATAGGCCAAAAAAAAAAGCGAAAGTGTAGTTAGGTCTACAAAAAATATAAAGTATGTTACCGATATGTCGCATGCTAAGCATACACAAAGTAAACTACCACTATTATTTTATCATCACTATTTTTTAGTTGTTTAATGCTTGCAAATATCATGGTTACAGTATTTAGCAGAAGTGGAGTCGAGGACAGAAAGCTCGAGGCTAAGGCCAAGGAGACAAAAAAAATCCGAGGCCAAGGACAGCCCCTCCGAGGACAGACCATTTGGAGGCCTAGGACAGAAATGCTCGAGGCCAAGGCCAAGAACCAAGGATACAGGCGCAAGTGTTTTTCAAACAAAAGATCGTCAAAATTTTTTTTCAGGCAATCTCAAAAGAGAAAACAAAAAATGTCTTTGCAAATTTTCTGTGAGGTTTTATGCGTTTTCCTATGCAATTTTAAAAATAAGCAATTCCTCACTATTGTAGTAACCGATGCAAATGCACATCACACTACATGAAAATTCTCCCATATAAACCCTCGAGGATAGGATTTGCTGGCGTGTTGTGTAAGTGCACACCTGAATTTCTGTGATGTAGGTTACAAACCAACATTCAGAACTAAAACGCCTGAAGAGGTTCTGGACTTAACCTTAGTGAACCGCCGTGCGTACCGAGTACTAGGCTGGCATGTTAGCAACGTGCCATCATTCTCGGATCACATGTATTTTAGGTTCCAGGTTAAAAGTAGAATCCAAAAACAGGCTAAAATGTTTCGAAATGTTTGTCCCACGTGCTGGAACAAGTATAAAGACGAACTCGAACTAAAGTTAAATGAACGAATTTTACCACCAATATTAGTACCTTCCTCAAAAGAAGACATTGATGTGCTGGCAAACAAGGTTGATTCAGTAATAACTAAATCATATAACGCTGATTGGCTTATGCAAAAGTCGCTTCGTAAGAAAGATAACATTTGGTGGAATTCTGAGCTAGCAAGCCTTCGAAAAGAGGCTCGCCGAGCTTGGAGAAAAGCCATCGAAACAAAACAAGAAGAAAATTGGAGGCTCAAAAGCTCGTCCCATCCAATTTCAAAAAAGCTATCAGAAGAGCAAAGCGCGATTCAAGGCAAAGCTTTGTAGAAAGCTTGAATAGTCAAACCCCTACGGCTCGGCTGGTTAAGATTATTCGAAGGAATGAAACGGTGAGTGACAGCAACGTAAACTTTCTGCTCGATATCTCATCACCAGGTAGGCAGGAGACAGAAAATCATGCAACTAGGTACGATTAATTGGATAATCCATTCATGGGACCTGAAGACACTGAAATTATTGCAAACGTATCTTCATTCGAGAGTAAAGAAGCAGCTATTAACGAATTTTAACCATTCAAAGCAGCAGAGCAAGACGGGCTCTATCCTGTACTGTTACAGAAAGATTGGAATCAACAAAGGATATTACCATCTCATTTTTCAAGCATGCCTGAGACACAATTATGTGCCATCGGCATGGAAAGAAGGCACAGGTATATTTCTCCCAAAACACGGAAATGAAAGCTATTTTAACGCTAAATCCTTCCCTATGATCACTTCAACTTCTTTCCAACTGAAATGGTTGGAAAGACTAATTCTGTATCATATTAATAAAGATAATAACGTGCAGGCAAAGTTTTCTGCATCGCAGTAAAGATTTCGAGTAGGTGTTTCAACGGAAACTGCTTTACATGAATTTATGCGTCGTGTAGAGCATTTTAATAAAGTCGACTCCACTGCAAATGCCAATTAACCGAATAAAAAAACTTAAGTATTTGAGAGAAATTTCAAATGCCAAATTATGGATAAAAAGAATGCTATCAGATCTAAAAGCGTTCTAAATGAGAACACTGTTAAGGTTTACACTGATGGCTCCCAACTAGATGGGAAAGTAGGTGCAAGTTTTTATGCAGAATACCCAAACAACTCTCCAAAACAAGCATTTTTTCACTTCAGATTACAGAGCACTGTGTTCCAGGTAGAAGTCTTAGCTATTTCAAAAGTGGCAAAGAACCTGCTTTCGGAAAAAAATGCACAATCAAAGCATTGTTGTGCTGGTGGATAGTCAATCAGCTCTCAAATCTCTCATAAAGTGCACCGTAACATCATTTACAGTACTCAACTGCGTTAGAAACCTAAATCAGTTGGGTAAACAAAAACCACGTCGGCATTGCCTGGATTCCTGGTCATGCAGGGGTACATGGTAACGAAAAGGTAGACTATCTAGCCAAATCAGGATCTAAATCAAAAATGAATGGACCTGAACTTTTTGTTACAGTCCCATATGCCAGTTATGTTAGCACGGTTAAGGACTGATCCACAGATAGATGGAAATCTATGGGGAATAAACGGAAAGACTGCTTGAGGATGATAGAGTCTGTAGGTCGTATGTCTTCACGACTAACAATACGTATCCTTAATTTTAAGAAAACTCAATTAAATAGAGTAGTGCAAGTTTTAACTAGGCATTGCAATCTACAGTGGCACAAGAAAACTACAGGTCGTGCTGAGTCTTCTCTGTGTCCAAAATGTAGCTTAGAGGACGAAACACCAAACCATCATATTGGCAATAGCAAGCTTTATCAAGATATTCGTGCAAAATATTTTGGACTCACCAAAATCACTGTTCACGAAGTGGTAACGAAATGTAACATTAACAAACTGGCTACGTACTCAAAGGGAAGCTGGAAGGCTTTCTGCGTTCGACCAGTAACCAAACAAAACTACAGTAACTTTGTAGCTACAGTTGCAATGGGCCTAAATGAGGCCTACGCGATGTGTAGGTGGACTTTACCTAACGGTAACAGACAGTAACAGAGCCAGGGGGGAGGGCAAAGGGGCTATATTATTTGTTATCTACCAAAATGCATAATAAAAAAATTACCATGCTTTTAGCTCTTTTGAGACTGTTTTATATACTAGAATGGATAAAATAGTGATTTAAAACATTCTTTGAACCATATATTCTGGGTAGGGGGCTAATTAATCAAAAATAAAACTCACCCATACATGAAAACTTTGAAAATGGTCAAAAATAAGCAATCAAATTTGATCTCTAGTGTAAAAATGCTCAGCATTGGTGTCATCAACAAATATACTATAAATTTAATTAGGAATAAAGGGGGGGGGGGGGTTATTAAGTATTAGTTAATTACCAACCATTCCTCTCAAATTTTTTTTCATTAGCCCCCTCCCCAATTATTTTTCTCTATATGCAGTGGACAAAATAAATTACTCCATGCGGGATTTATTAAACTATACGATTTTATAATTTATCAGCATCTAAATACGAGAATTAGCCACCTCCCAAATTGCCCATTTATGCAACCAATTTAATCCTGCTTGCACTGCCAAAATCAATTCCACTTTTTAAAAGTATTATTTTTTTATCAAAATAGCCCTAAAATTACTAATTTTTTCTATTTCGGATTAATCAACGTAGCCCTGAAATTAAGTTGTTGTTGCAAAAAAATGCAAATTTTTCGAGCGCTGGGGGCTTTGCCCCCAGACCCCCAAATCAGCCCCCACTGCGAATCTTTGGCTACGCGCCTGGTAGCAGATCCGCTTCCACCGCTGCCCAGTAATAATATGAATGTTACATAATTTTAACGGTTCAAAAAATAGTGCTGTCCTCGAGTCAAGGACAGGGTAATTTTCGAGGACTTGAGGCTTCGAGGCCAAGGACGTGACCTTCGAGGCCAAGGCGTAGGACTTCAACTTCACGCCCTCAAGGACTCCACCTCTGGTATTTAGCGACGAAATAAATTTGTCTTGTCTTCTTTGTTTGCGGTTAAAAAAAAAACACTTAATGATGATAAATTGTGACGCAGTATATTAATTATTTTGTAATAATAATTGCATTGATGCTTCAACAAAGTCATTATTCAGTGTAGCAATTAGGCACGTAGCCAGAATGGAATTTTTCGGAGGGCAAGCAAAAATTTGGGGGGGGCAATGTCTTCTCGCGGGGGGCCATCTCCAAAAAAAAGATTGTCGCTATGGAACCCTATTATTTCAGGCCCGGCGCCAGAGTAGTTTGACTGGCGGGACAAAAAAAATATTTAGAGGGCACATACAAAGTTTTCCTCAAATTCGGAAGTGGAGACGAAACATAAAAACGGTCTTTATTTCAAATTACGCCTCGTGGATATGGGCCGTTAGCTTCCTTTCGGAGCACAGTTCTCGCTCGGGAAAGGGGGGAGGGGGGACATTTATAACCTGGCAGGACGAGACGGATTCTTATGGTGCGGATATCACTTCTTGCCCACAATTTCAGGGGTGAAGACTATAAATAAAAATAATGAAATAAATAAATAAATAAAATCTTGGCCGCAAAATCTTAGGCTTCGTCTTGGAGGAGTTCACTCATGTTTTTTGTCCCCAAACAAGACTTTACTCACTCTTTGGGGGCCACAAGTAGTATTTTGGGGAGGCACAGGCCCTGAAATGCGCTCCAGTGGCACCCCTGTTAGTTTCTTTTGGGGCAGAGTTCTTTCTTTGGCGGCACATTTCATGCATGGGGGGCACAAGCAGTGATCTGGAGCGGTACGGCCCCAAAATGCCCCCGCAGATCTGCATTATTTTCTCCGTGTATTGAGTTAATCTCAAAAAAAAAGTCCTTCAGCGCGGAACGCCATCATTTTTTTGGCGTTTTGAGTCGATCTCCACAAAATAAAAGGTCCTCGCACCTGGAAGCTTTTATTATCTACGAGTTTTGTGGTTATCTATAGCATTTATGTTAGGATTCACCGTTCTGGTAAAATTTGTTTGAGGGGGGACAAACCAGATTTTCGGGGCAATTGCCCCCCTGCTACCCCTGGCTACTTCCTGGTTGCAATGTTATTTTAATTACGCTTTTACACCATCTAAAAATCTAAAACCAAAGGCAACTATGTACATCAAACCTGAATTACGCCAGACATTTTGTCAATCTGAAACCCTACCCGAAAAGTCCAGCCCGACAACAACGTTGTGATGCGTAGCATAACAAGCGAAGCGTTAAATTAATTTTGTTGTCGATTTTTACCTCACTGCTTTTGCTATATCGTAATCATTTTTTTATTTCTTTATTTGTGAAGTTGACAACCAAAAGACTAAAGTGCAGGCAATCAATTGAAAAGTGTCATTGGCAGTGTGGCCGAGAGAGTAAAGACTTTCGTTTTTACGACGACACAATCGCATGATGTGAATTCAACTTGCATCCTATGCGTTGCTGCGTCCTTGGATAAGACGCTTTGCGATAATTATCTCTCCTTGGTGGCTTCGAACAAACAGCAAATTCAGTGGTTCAGTGTACAAGAATTATAAGAAACTCAATAGAACATTGAATTACTGGAAACTCCTAAGTAATTGAGGGTTCCTCCAAACGCGAAGTACTTATCGCAATGAAAAGTGTGCGGATCATCCAATAGTTAGAAACTCTAGCAACTTGAACAAGCACTATGTATCTGCAGGTCAGTAAAAACTTACAATAAACGTCTAAAACATTGAACTTCGTTTCGATTCCTCATATTGCCCCTAACTCCTAACTTTGCTTGCTGCATAAGTTGTTTAGCGAAAAATTATCTGACAAAATAGACACAAAATATGAGATCTCAGTTTATTTATTTTGATCTAAAGCTCTCTTACATGACAAAAACAATGATAACAAAGCAAACGCGCTAGAAGACATACAGAGCTTACATCATACGCTGGATTTACTGCACCTCACCGTGTTATGAAGATAATAACCTCAGACATATTTCTGTCAGTGATAGCATCAATGCTTCCGTGGATGGAGCGTCTGCGACTGAAACGGTAAAATCGTTTCAGTTCCCGGTCGGGTCAGTAAAATACTATAATAATTGGTACCGTATTTACTCGATTGTGAGCCGCAGCTTATGAAGTTTTTCTTTCCATCATGTTTGCGGCTTAAATTCAAGGGCGGCTTACATTCAAGGGCGGTTTACATTTTTTTTTGCTTAGCGATTTGTTGCTATGCCGATACGGTATTTTGTCTGATGCTATGTCTTCCACTGTCTAAACAAGGAAGTTGAGAGTTGTGACGTGCATTCTAAATTGTGATAAGCTAAGGATTGTGATAAGCTAAGGATACGGTATAGAACTAATTGTAAGTGCTACATCACACGCGAATTCAAGAACGGGTACCAGTAACCATGCTTTAATTTTCTTGCTCATCCACATATGCTAAAACCCATACGGTACACGGTAGGCACCGATACAGTAAATGCGGCTTATATTCAAGGGCGGCTTACATTAAATTTTTAACACTATCACATGCGGTTTACAATCAAGGGCGGCTTACAATCAAGGGTGGCTAACAATCGAATAAATACGGTATTCACATTTTCCGCCTTACCCCTAAATTTTCATTGACCAGCACGACCAGATGGTCAAGAGTCATAGCAAAAACTAAAAAAATGCCGGTATTAACAGCTTCTCTCTTAATTGATGTTTAGCAATTACAAGTTGCGTAGTGAAGATTCCATCACCTCTGGTAAACATGTGGGCAGGTGGCAGCTTGACTCGAAAACCGCCAATGCCTCTTTACTGTCTTCTCGCCTAAGGCACTTGATGAAAATTGTAATTACAATCACGATAGTTATGTAACTATCCATGCTTTCGGTATCTTTACATGCAGAATAAACATAATACTTCCGAATGTAAAATAAAATGTTGTCTGTTAGCGAAGTTATAGTGCAAATACACAAAATGCAGTTGCTAATGTTACGTTAGATAAAGGTTTAGAAGATAAGTGGGCAAATAGCGGGCGCACATTGCTCTTTTTATAATTTATTTAGCAACGCTAAGGTTTGCGTTTAGAGTAAAGAATTAAAAGTTAGAGTTTTATACTTTATAGGTTAAGATTGGGGTTAGCATTGCTTTTATTTTTAAGGAACGTAACAGCAGCTTGTACCAAAATAAAAAGGTCTAAATATTTGTTAAAAGTATAAAAGTGGTCAACCAGAAAATAAGGAATCGTAAACATCAACTCTTGAAAACCATGAGCAGGACTAATATTAATCTAAGAATTAATGCACCAACGTGGAAATCTGCAAACTACAAAATTTTAGAGGCAATTTTTCGACAAAAAGCACGGCACATTTCAGGAATAAAATACAAAGTAATCGTAAAGTTACGCTTTCCAACTCAGCAACAATTTGATAGTTTTTGAGTTCAATATAAAGCGACTTTAAGCAAAATTTGTGATTTCCAATTTGACACAGAAATATCCCTCTCTAAATTTGTTTGAGATGAATTTCTTCGGAAATAAGATTTTTGCTTCCCATTAATTGGATTTTAAGTCAAATTTATTCATATATAACTTCTGAAAATTTGGAGTTTCTAAGATACCTAGAAATTTCCCAATTTTGAGGTTTACCAAAGTCACTTTCCAAAATCTGAGCATTTTTTGGCTCAAAATTAACTGAAATGACGATATAATTAAGACTTTTTTGTGATGGAACAACTTTGACTTAGACATTTTCTAATTCAGTATCAAAAACAAAACTATTCGCAAAATTTGAGCTGCCTTTTTTTTGGGAATATAGTTCTGACGTCTCTATGATGACGTCTCTATGATGACGTCATTAACTCAAAACCAGTTTTTCTAAACACATTTAGCAAGCACTATCCCGCATGGTTGGTGTCCTAATGACTTTTAGTTTAAAAGTTAGATAAGGAGGCACTATCTCCCCCAAATAAAATATGGTTGTTAAATAAACTGTGCAAAATAGGGTTAACAAAGCTTACAAATGGTTTAAATGTATTTTTAACGGTGTTGAAGATGACAGCAATAGATATTACGCGGATGACCTTAATTTTGTTGGTACATTTTGACCCTAAGACAGCCTCAATTAAACACACAACGGAGAAATGCCAATTGACATGATGAAATAAACTTAACCTTCTATTAGATTAATGGCGCGGAAGAATTAGACAAAGCATGTACAGTAACTAAACTCAAATAGTAAAAAGTTTTAATGGAAAATTTGTAAAAAATAACTAGAAATGATTTTCCAAATTTTCAAAGTATGCAGAACAAAGGATGATCGACGAACTAAAAATACATTAATAAAAAAATTAAATGCGCAACTTTAAGACAACCCCCACCTTGGCTACGCTGCTGCGTACTTGGATCAGACGCTTTACGATGATTATCGCTGCTTGGTGGATTCGAACAATTGAAGGGCTTAGTGCATAACTATGTTAACTCATTTTTTGAAGTTTTGAGATATTGGGCTTTAAAGTTTTCAATTTTTTTGCGGTATTAAATCAGAATGTTTTTAAATTTTGATAAAAAAATCATCAAACATGTGATCACGGAATTTTTTTAAGCTAACAACCAACATAATTATTTAATTAGAACGCATTGCTTTGGTTCGTCAAACAGGTGGAACCAGTAGTTAACATACTTATGCACACAATTTTTTTAATGAAATTAATATTCTCTCTGCATTAACATGTTAAGTATCATTAACTTGTTATTTTTGTTTTATTTATGATAACAAATACAGCCAAACACAACAGTTTGAATCAATAATTTTCCGGCTCGGAATCTGCACCACTTTTTTCCCATTAAGTTTAACAAAAATGGCGATGAGGTCCTGGAATAAATTGAGTTTATTTTTTAATATCCTGCACTTTTTTTGCATGAATGGGCCGTGGAACGTCCGGTTTTTTGGTCCTTACTTTTCAAAGCTCACTTGCAACAATAAAGGTTTGTTGATGAGACCGTTTTCTTTTCGGAGTAAGTAATTAATTTCCCTGTTGTAGGTCAAATTAGTCGAAAGTTGGTACTATATTTGAAAGCATTGTATGCGGCAGCTGACAATACTTATATTGAGTTAGTGATTAATATTGCTGGAAGTCAAGATAGACGCTGCTGGGTCCTATTTTCAAAGCATTATGTGCTGCAGCTGACAATCATGTCGTTGCTGGCAATAAATCGGCTTTAGAGTGCTGTGGGGGCTCTGCCAACAAAAAGTAAGGGAAATATTGCATCATTATTGCTGTTGCAGTACTACTTACTAATGCATCTCAGTCAATACTTTTTGTTTAAAATTGTGCAATGCCCACTCTGATTTTCACGTACCATTCAGAACAAGATTAAACTGTTACTGTGCCGGTAAATTAAAATGTTAACTGGCATTTATTTTGCAAAGTCGCAAATAATTTTGTGCAAAACTGTGTTAACTCCACCTTTTCCTGCAAGACTATGTTAACTCATTGAGTTAGCATTGTCTTGCATGCAAAAATGGAATTTTTACGTGAGTTAACATAGTAATGCATTGCCTATCTCAAAAACTGTGCGTGCTAGCTAAATAAAACCAAGCGCAAAAAATAGATCTTAAGTAAAAACTCACTCATGTGTATTTAACTCAAAATCGTAAAAAACTGAGTTAACATAGTTATGCGCCAAGCCCTTCAATTTAATTCGAGTCAATTGGCAGTTATGCTTGTTTAGAAAGATACTCTGTAAAATAAACATACCAAGACACGCAGTAAAATGGAGCAACCTAAAAAAACATTTCAGAAAGATCAAGTCTGATGAGAAATTGTGAAAAGACCATGAGCCGTTCCCTGAAAATAACTCAGTGCCCTTTCCAGGAAAGGCGCGGTTGCCAAGTCTGCTGCCTCTCATCATCAGTATAAAATCTTGATACCACACAAACTAGAATTATTCAGTACAAATAAAAAATAGCGCAATATCTTTAGAAAAATCCTTAATGAGATAAACAAAATCAATAAGTAAGTTATAATAATATACGCTACACAATGCACACATGAATAAAAATATAATTATACAGTTATAACTCTTTAACAATTAACAGTAATCTTCTTTAAAAAAATACTACAAGACGTCAGATTGTTCGATCAGTTAGAAAAGAGATCGCCGAGGACAACTGACTCTGCGCAAATGCAACATCAAAAATTATACAGCCAGGAAAACCATATCTAATTAGGGTAAACAAGAATTCGAATAAATCTGAATCCGAATACATTGGATCACTGGAAACTCCGATCAGTAGGTGCGGGTTCTTCTAAATACAAAGTAGTTACCGCCATAAAAAGTATGTGGATCGTCCAACAGTTAGTGTCTGACGCTGTCCGATGACAAGAAAAAAAAAATATGCTCAACAACGACAACAACAGAAATTATGTACTCGGTTAGACTCTAACAGAAACCAAAAGAAAAACTGAAAATCATATTATAGCAGCCACAATCTGAGCTACTTTATCAAGCCACCACAATCAAACCTTTCATTATACTCGCGGTATTACGTCGAAGTGTGTAACGAGTTTGCTGCTCCATCTTTACGTCAATTGATTCGGGCAACACAGTTACTTTAAAGAAATGTCGCAGCGTTGGCAAGCCGTAAGCAACAAGTCTCCAATTTGACCGGCTCAAAATTTGAACATAAGACTTCTGATTCCCAACACGAACGAGTTATTGCGCGACTAACTGACCCGGTCAAGCCATCATGAGATTTTTAAAATGTTTTAAGTCGCGTTTGACGTACCAATCTTAAAGCATTCTTCAAAAAGCTGCTATCGTAAACATTGCACGCATCTTCTTTTGATGTGTTATGCGGCAAAGCAGTGGAGGTTTGGCTTATGCAATTCCAGTTGAGTGGAACATTAAAAACGTTGTTCTGAAAAACAAAAAGTATGGATTCAAAATAAGACAAATCGAATCGAAGGATTATCCCAGCTTTGATTGATGGATGGATGCAGTCTGGATAATTGTTACTGGCATGATTTTTAATTCTTTTCATTGTTGTGATTTTTGATGACTGTAGGCAGATTCAGCTAATGATTAATGACATGGAAACTATATGATTGCTTTCTGAAGTTGCTTCTTGCTTGACTGGTTGGGGAAGAATCGAACTGCCAGACTCCGTCTCTGATGCGGACCAAGGCTGATTACTTAAAAATGGTGTTTAACTGCCAGTGTTATTAAAAAATTATTTATGCTGAAGCTGGCATTGTTTTTAATTCGTTTTTCAATTTTGAGCAAAACGAGTCGTGCATTTTGATAAAAAACAGTGTCATATGTACATACAGCATGAAATTAACACAAGTTTCCGAACCAGCTACTATTGGTCGCGCGGTAGTGCGTTCTTCTCTGGAGTGGGAGGTTTGAAATTCAAATCTCGGACGGGTCAAATCAAACATAGTGCTGCTTACGGCTCACCATCGCCATTTTTTCGTTGCTACGTTGACCTGGCGCAATGATGAAAAAATAGACTCCGCAAACTTGCTACACGTTTCAGCGTAATACAGCAGGTATTGCGAAAAATTTCCAGAACTTGCTTTGCGAAGCGATAAGTTATTTTGTATGTACATGTTTGCTTATTCAGTGTGTTAAGCATGGTCATATACATTGTCAAAAGAAAATCACCCTGCAAACATGAATATTTAAGTTATTCAAACTCTAGCATTTGCCAGTTGATTGTATTTAGCCTATAAATTTGAGTGTCGTCCTAATAAACCAACACCTATTGTTTCACCCACAGTTTTCACCAACCTGAGGAAAACAGCGTGGAAAATTGTAAATAAGCTGATCACTGGCATTGTTTGAAGCTTCAATCAGATTTGAATATGAATAAAATTATACCAAAAACGCTACGGTATTTTTAGCCAGTAAAATTAATTGCACCACAAAATGCGCATTTTAATTTGTTGTTAATTTCTAAAGCGCAGCGCAACTTCTACAATGAACTTTTTGATACTCTTGAAGCGCAACGCAATTCCGCAATTGCGAAATGGCATTTTGATACCAAGTCAAAGCGCAACTTAACTTCCGCAATTAAAATTTCCAAGGGGCAATCCAAATACCGCATTTTTGCAATTTTAGCACGAAAAAAACATTTCCTAAAGAAGAGCGATATGTTTCAATATTTCGATCAAAACGAAACAAAATTAAGTTCAAAGTAGAAAATTGCGCTAAGCGTATCACCGAAAAAGCGCAGCGCAAAAGCGAGCAACAAATTTTAAAGAATTTAGTCCGCAGCGCAACTACTGTAACGCTTCAAAACTAACAATTAAAGCCCAGAGCAACTTCTGAAATTGTGAAGGTTATGCTTATAAATTGTGCTTTGCCCACTTCTGACCTACGCCATGGCCGAGTGAAATGTAAACTTACTCGTTTGTGACACAGTTAATAGTTATGTATCTCAATTCCTTAGCTTTCCCTCAACCAACTTATAATTTTCTTCTTCAGTCGTTTTTGTTTTTAAAAAAGGAATAAAAGCCAATCCAAAAAATGGACAGTTACAAACAAAATTGTTAACGCAGAAACTATATCACTGCATTACCAATATGATGTACAATTATAATGTAACGCTTTGAATTTATCAAAAATTAAAGTGTTACATAACATATTTTTTGTGTGATTTATCACTATTATTTATTTATTTTATTCTTTTACGAAACCACATAGCACTTTGATTAAAAATTCATAGTATATCACATAAGCTTTTCTTGAATCTTTAATGTTTCCTCTGCAGCTTGTAATTCGTTCAAAAACCAAAGTCGTTAAGATAATTTTTATTGCATGGAATGTCAATTAGGAACATCATTGGTAATTGTGCACAAAAAGCATGGAACTACAACAATGACTAACAAGTAATCCCCGAAAAAATAGTCTCCTTTTTTGGTACTAATTTTAGATACACGTGTCAGGTTTGGCATTTTAGTACTTTTACTCACAAACATTCAAATTCAAGTTTATTTTTTGTTACAAAATTTAAAATTTCAACCAATTTTCTATTACATGGTAGCACAATATACGAGGAAGCTGCTCAACGACTTTTAGTAGGCCCTAGGCAGTTGAAAAATTAAATAGGGAATCCGCAACTTTTTTAACGCTCATCATTTATAGTTTGATTTACAGCTTTTGTATGAGTATGGCAACATTATTCAGTTTCATTAAAACGAGTTTGTCAATAATTAAGTTTTTAAACGTTTGAACAAAGCATTCTGCATTGTTCTAATCATAGACTTTTTATTTAGTAGAACAAAAACAAATGCGAGGAGAAATAGAGAAGAGCATTGAAGAAAAAAAGC
Source organism: Trididemnum nubilum (assembly GCA_963965965.1). Lineage (NCBI taxonomy): Eukaryota > Metazoa > Chordata > Ascidiacea > Aplousobranchia > Didemnidae > Trididemnum > Trididemnum nubilum. The sequence goes on along the minus strand of OZ014469.1, from coordinate 41,856,914 downwards.
TTGCTTTTGTTGCAAAGGTTTTTTGGGGGTCACACGTATATTCGACTGATTTGATTAAACATGTTCCTAGAACAAGTGAACCACCAAAAAAAGGGTCACGCAGATTGGACGAATCGGCCTATTTTAGAACAATTAAACCGTGAAGAAAAAAAGACAAAACTGTCAGTCAATTTACTAATAAAAAGTCTATGCTCTATTCGCATCAACGTTGCTCAGCTGGTAGAACGTCGGGCTGGTGATCGAAAGGTTGCTAGTTCGAATCTTAAACTGGCAATGCACCCTTGTTTCCGTGGGGAATGGCACTTTGTGCGTGCTTCCCGTTGGAGCTAAGCAGCGTCCCACTTTCTGTAGAGGCCCATCTTGACAAAAAACTTGCAAACAGAATCCAAAACAGTTGGTGTGGATCAGAATATAAAACAGTGCTTTGCATTGGTGTGGATTGAGGGATGTAGAACGCCTGGTTCGTGCGCATGAACCAAGTTAAAATTGCCAGTTCGGGAATCGAAGTGGGAGTCAGTAACTTTTCGCTTTCCAACCGACAACATTCTATCAACTTTAAATTTGTTATTCAACTGAGACAAAATCCCAACTACAACTCACTTCTAGATTCCCAAGTGTATTTTCTTTATTGCTTTTCAAATTCTTCAACGTAATGATCATCAAGCTGTAACAGAAAAGATTTAGTGCTGCTTTTGATCTGAGGTGTGCATGGCGTTGAATCCTTTTTTCGGATAATGTGTTTGCTTTGAACTGTCATCGAATGGACAAAATCCCCGCTGTAACGTACCAAATTAGCAGCAAAGATTTTGAGGTCATAGTTGTTGTACAGATATTTTAAATTGTGAGCTAAAAAAGTTTTTGAATTTAACTGATAAACTATTTAAACTGTATGCTGCAAAAAAAATCAAAACTGGATAAGCATTATACGTATATGGAATCTATCAACGATAAGTATGAAGACTGCATTAAAGAAAAGATAAGAGCAAACTCTATATACGAGTGTAAAACCTATTAACGAGCAGTTATTTTAGCTGCATTCTTGGTGTAAATTATTTGAAGAAACTATATAAACAACAGCTATAGTAATAATTTCAGTATTGCCATTTCTTATGAGAGTAAATTAACATAGCGAGTCAAAATTAGGACAATCAACACAATATTTAAATCAAATTTTCACGAATGAAACAAAGACATTTTCGAATTTTCACAAAGTCTTTCCAAGTGAGATGTCGATTCGGTATTTTCAATTTTTGTTTGATTCTGGTTTGTTTTTCAAGTTTGTGTTTAATGAGCACAGCGTATTTAGTGCTGACTTTAAGTTTGTGCGTGAGTCATTACCAAAAATTCTGTCTAAATTAAGCAGATATGTTAAGACAGAATGGTTTTCTTATTGGCATTCTAAATTTAGAGAAGTTAGCACGTTTAGCAGAAAACAAAATTCCCTTCTGGTGCTTTCCCAATAATAATTATTTTTCGAAACGTGCTATTATGATTCTTCAACGGAACATAAAGTTAATGTGATTATGAGTTCAGTCTCGTAACTAAGGCGGTTAAATAATCCAACTATTTGGACAGAGCACATTTCGAACTTATTGTACAATATGTTGAGAAAGTCCAATGCTTTAAAAAGTGTATAGTTACGAATCATTTTCTGACATTTTTTTGTATATTTACTCTAGGAAGTGTTTCAAACAAAAGTTAAATTAGATTTTACGGCATTCAAAAAATAATAGCCAACATTATTTTCAACTATGAGAGTGCCTAGTGCGTGAACTACACCGGTGCAATACTGCTTAGAATATAACGACGTAATGTCTTGTGAAGTGTTCAATTATTTCTGCCCATAAATAATGAAAAACTCACTTAATAATAGTGTAGAAATTAATAGTGTATAATTTGCTAAATAATAATTCGATAAATGATAGAGTGAAATACGTATTGCAGGAATTGTTTATCTCCATTCATTAGTTCGGGTGATCTCCTTGTCCACTGTCCGGGCACAGATTCATTTTATTTTATAGTTGTTTCTTGGGTTACCATGGCTGCAATTATTTTCATCATTATCTGTATTTTTGACAATGTGCATATGCTGCTTCAACGATTATAAAAAAAAAATGTTTAACCAAACAACACAAATTTTAGACATAAAAATTAGTTGAATAAAGCGTAAGGCGCTACATGTCCCTCTCTTATACGTAATTGATCTTTTTTAGAGGTTACTAGAAAAAATGAGAGAATAGTTTCAACTTAAGGCCAAGTTGCGTGACACGTTTCACATCGGGGTCACCACTTTCAGCGATTGGACGCGTCCCAATTTGATCTGCCCGTTGTGATTGATCAGCTAACTCATGCTAATTTAGTGTTTTAGGTTGTTTTTGCTATTTTTATTTTTCATTTTATCTTGGCAATATTTTCGTAATAATATTGTATTTTGTAGTTAGTAATTCAAGAAGTGTTGAATATTGTTTATTTCAAATTTTGCCTCATTTATTAGTGCCTGTTTTAATGAAATTTATAAATATTTAGCTTGAAACTCAGCTTAATTGTTTGCTAGTCTCAACAAACTTTTGACTGCAATTTCTCTGCTGCATTTGTCTTTTATTTAATTGTTCCTAAAGAAATTGCGTAATTACCGCTGGCAAAAGAAAAAAGATTGTTCATTATTACGTACTTCCACACACTACATGACTCTCATTATAATACCGGCTATGACTGAATAGCGTGCGTTGACTGCAAATGATCTCAAACATTTAAAAAAAGATTGAAACATGTTTAAGATAAATGGAATTAACCCTAATCAATCGGTCACTGTGTCGAATCAACACAAGGCAATTTCAAAATAAAGATTTTAGTGATACCTTTTTTCAGAAATCTTAAAATATATTGACTTTTCCTCAAGTTTATTGAAGCTTGTGATTGAAAAATTTTTACTATCAAAAAGTTATGGATTTAATGCAATTATTTTGGTGATGATCTTTTCTAAAATTCTTCAAATTTATTGATTTTTTCAGAAATTCATTTAAAAGAGCATAAAAGTTTTTTGCTCGGTATTCTCTCCAAGCTCTTTAACAGATTTGAACATTAACTTCACCAAATTTAAGCTTTTTACAGCTTTTCATACTCGAGACATAACAACTTAGATCTTCCATTATTATAAAGGCTCTTTCACCTAAAAGATTTTGCCAGGGTTGCCAATTGTTGGTGTTGTAGCGGCTATTTATCCTCCAGTCACCGGACAGCGTCAGACATTAACTTATTGGACGATCCGCATACTTTTCATGGCATTGACTACTTCTTGATTAAAGGAATCCGCACCTGCTTAGGAGTTTCCGACGATCCAATGTTTCAGTGGATTTCTTCAAATTTCTGTTCTCTGAATTTGCTGCTTGTTCGAAGCCACCAAGCAGAGATAATCATTGCAAAGCGTCTTATGCAAGAACGCAACAATGTGACCAGGGTGCAGGTGGAACAAAAATGATTCGATCAGGGTCGTCGTAAAAATGATGCCTTTACCTTCTCGGCCATGCTGCCGACCAACTTTTCAAAAATTTACTGCATATTCTTGATTGTCAATAAATGTTTTGTAGCAAGAGTTGTTGTCTGGACAATGTAAAGGGTTTAAAATGAAATCTTCTTATTATACTCGCTGTATTTATCAAAGCGTGTAACGAGTTATCGGAGCCAATTTCCGCAATATTGCACCTGTGGTCAACACAGCTTCTTTCGAAAGAAATATCGCGGAAGAGGTGAGCCGTTGGCAGATTGTGTCTGATTTGATCGGACCAAGATTTGAACCTCAGATCTTCCGCTTCAGAGACGAATGCGTTATCGCTCGACCAACCGGCTATTGGCTGCTTTTAAAGAAAACGTAAGTCAGCTTCCCAACAGTTAACCTTCTGTCATAACACTTATAAAACTACAACACTCACGTAAAGGAGAAACTTGTAAATTTTTGAACAGTAGTATTTTGAAAACGGGAAGACTTAGATAGTTCAAGTTTGGTAAGAATGCATTTGAGCTTTTTCCCAAAATTTTGATCATCAGTGAAAAACTTGACTTCCCTTTAAGTATGCTGTATTGGTTACATTTTTTGCTCTCAAAAATTATTGTTTTTATGCGGTTAACGGCATATCAAACTCGGTCTAGTTTTTAGCGCCAAATAGCAGATATTCGATCTGTCAAAACAAAATACCCGGTCATCGGCAAATTGTAGAAGATGAATCACAAAGCACAAGTCTGCCAAACTTGTAGCAATATTTTAAGTTTATACTTAATATATTGTAAATTCTTATGATATACGTGCAGTTAGTTCAAACAAAATGATTTCACTCACGTAACGCTTTTCCAAGTACTGTCATTTTAATTACGTTGAAAGGAAACTTCAACCAGCTCATACGCAAACGGATATTTAATAAAAATAAGTTTGATATTGTTCTTCAGCATTCATAGAATTATTTAAGACAAAATTTCATATAAGTTTGGGCTGACTTAAAAAAATGATTAGTTTAGTTTATTTTAGAACTGTTTGACATTTCTTTATAAGAATTAATTTGTAATAGATTCATCACTGTTTTCAAGTTCTTATGCTAGAAAGCTCCAAAAGAATCTTTCGGCCTTTTCCTCATCTTCAACACTTTCTCATCCCAAACCATCTGCATTTCTGTTTTTGAAGTAATTTTGTTACCGGATGCTACTTAACTTTACCAAACAAAAGTATTTTTCTCTATATTTTGAGTTGCTTTTTTTTTCGGTAAAATTCTTTGCATATCATATCTTTTTATATTTTTAATAGGAAGAACACTAAGTGAATCAAAATTCAGTGACAGTTTTAGACTCATACTAATGTGCATTTCAGATTTTGCAAAAACAGGGAATCGAACGAGTCGCCTCGTTATCCGCAATATGATTTTTACCATTCTCAACAGAAAAGATTAAATCTAAAAGTGAAGTAAATTCCAAATTACATTTTGTCGACGAGAGATTTAAGAAAAAAAAAAAAAACCTCAAGCTTAATTAATTCAAGATTTTTGATAATTAACTTGGTGATATCTGACAACCCAATCGTTTCTGGATCGGAAGGTCTGAGGTTCTAACCTCGGGCCGCTTAGGTCAAATACAGTGTTGCCGAAGGCTCGCCACAGTGCTGCAAATTTTCTTCAAAAGGAGCTATGATGCTCGGGCTCAATAACGCAGAGATGGGTCCCGCAAACTTGTTACACGCTTCAGCGTATTACAGAAAAAAGAAAAAGAAAATTACTGAGAAGCGCATTAAAACAATTTTTATTGCTTTACAAGTGCTCTTAACGCAGACGCGGAAATAGACCCTGCAAAGTTGCTACATGCTTCAGCGTATTACAGAGTAAATAAAAACAAAATCATTGGGAAGCGCATTAAAACAATTTTTATTACTGTACAAGTGCTCTAAACCCTATTTTACACGGGGTATTTGACCAAGGCAATTTACACGACTGGAAAAAATGCCCCCAATCTAACTCCTAAACCGATACTCACAAGAATACCGAAATTGACATGCAGTTTGGTGTTCACAAAATTTTTTGTAGAAAATTGGCTTTGAGTAAATGACGTCATTTTTGTGACGTCACGGCCCTATTCATGAAAAGTTACATCATTTTTGCGATGATGTCACGGCGGTTCAAATTTTATATACAAGTTTGTTTTTTTGACATTAACTAATAAACTGCCTAAGTCAAGTTAGTTACGTCACAAAGCGTCTTACGATGTCAACTAAGTTAAAGTTTGGCCAACAATTAATCAGATTTTGGAAAGTGGTTTTGGTAATAGAGCTCAAAAATTGAGAAACTTCCCATCACTTAGGCAACTTCAAACTTTTAGCAGTTATTTGTAATACATTTTGACTCAAAGTCAAGTTACTTTCAAGATAAAAGTTTGTTTTTCAAAGGATTCATCACAAAAAAAAAGAGTGGGGGGGCAAAATGCTCCCCATGTAAACTAAAGTTAACTGAGAGTGAAACCTCAAACCTTCTGATTGCAGCATGTAATGACAAAATAAAAAAGTTCAAAGTGGTTTGGTCAGATAAAAACAACCTCCCCCGCCCCCCAAAAAAAAGACGAAAAACAAAAAAAAAAACGTGATTTCATATATATTAGTGATCTTTGAAAACTAATAACTAAGGCCATTTTTATTTTGACCTAAAAAAATAATTTTTGACTTTATTGTTGCTAAATTTTGAATTTATTTTGACTTAACGTATTTTGTCTTAGCATGACGTTTTGGTGTACATATTTTATAAAATGTATAACCAAGCAGTGCATGACAATATAACGTAAAAAAAAGAGCCATTCTGCCCACCGGTTGCGCGTAAAAAACTGCCAAATATAACTTATACATGTTACTGTCTCTATAATTTTTTTGATAAACATCACAAAATGCAAATTGAAAAAATTATTTATTGAAATACATGAACATGTAATTTATAAAGTTTTGATACCAAAATTTCTGTCTTTTCTCAGTAGTTTGCTCAACATTGAAAGCGATTGCTCAAGAGCAGCAAAGGTTGGTTGGTGTTTTTGCAACAATGCGTTTGTGGTTGGAGCAATAGCCAAGTTGGTAAGGTTCATTATTGCTTCAAAATCAGAGTTGTACAGTCGTTTTTTGATGTAAGCTTGAATTGATCATGTGTCATCTAGACAATGCATATTTTTCAGCAGTTTTTATGGTTCAGTCATTGTGCAGTCACTTGCTTTTAATAGCTTGACGTTAGTTGCTGAAGTCCGATATGGATTAATACGAACCAAGTCTGGCACCAAACCATTTACATTGATAGCTTCTTTTGCTCGGCTGACTAAGATGCCTTCACCTGTCCAATTGTTGACAATAGCACAAACAGCAGGAAAGTTTTTGCTGTAGTATAAAGCAGTTCTAAGCCAAGTTGCCCATCGTGTAATCACAGGAACCGGAGATGATGGCAGACCAGCTTCACGAAAATAATTTTAACGATCTTTGTTTTTGATTGTTGCTGCTTTTATTGTGGCTACTACGTCGTCAATATTTTTAAAGAAAGCACGAACTCGCATAGCGCAGTTATGTAGTACTGTAAGTGTACAATGCAAGTAAAATGCATCAAAGTAGAGTATAATTCCTTTAATGTTTCGCCAGCTAAAGACGTGTGCCAAACAGCATCTGCTAAGAGCAATGTAAAATTTTCTCCTTTGGTCCCAAATTGTCGCAATACGTCATCCACAGCGTGTAGAATAATACTGCTATTAGCATTGCTACTACTTTCAAGTGGAAGGCATTCAATAAAAAATGTTTCATTTGGGATATCCAAGCTGCCCACTATAGCACATTAAATTATTTTTACTTATCCATTTCTGCTTCATCCACAATCAAAAATACGTTTTTGTTTCGAAGTAGTTCTCGAATATTCTCCTCTTTTTGGGACGCTAATTGAGCAACGATTGAACGGCTGCAGTTTCAGAAAGTAAAGGTTTTCCCATTGCAACAAACAGAGAATTTTAAGCAGAATGATTTAGTTTGTGATGTGGGATATCTGCTGCTAGAAATGAAAAGACTACTTATTCCTAGAAGTTTGCTCGATCGAGTTGTGTGTAGGTTTGCTTAAATTGGGATCTGCTTGTCGTTACCAATTTAGCTTGTTTCGGTGAAAAAGTAAGATATTAAGAGAGAAAGGTTATTTCGAAAATGACGAAATACAGTTTTTGCGACTGCATGTTTAAATAGATCATGAAGGTTTGATATTTTAAGAGCTGAATAAAAAGAAGTAACATGGTTTTGATAGGCGCCCCTCCGAGGAGCCAAACGGCTTTGTTTTGAAGAACAGAAAGGTTTTTTAGATAAGTTGGATAGGTGGATCCCCATACGACAAGTGTATTTAGTACTTGGAGGTGAACAAACGCATAATAAAGTTTAAGAGGGGCGCAGGTTGAGAAAAAGTATTTCAGTTTTGAAATAATGCCAATAGATTTTGAAATTCTTTGTTCAGTGGCTCTTATGTGAGCTTGGAAGTTTAACTTGGTATTTATTTGGACTCCTAGATATTTAACATTGTTGGAATAAGGTATTTCGGTATCGCTAAAAGTTAAATATACTTGAAATGGAGCTGGATTCGTTTTTGGCGTAACAATTAAATAATTAGATTTGGCAGGATTTAAATGGAAATTGTTCGCTTGGAGCCAGTTATAGACATTAGCAAGATCTTTGTTCATCACATTTTCTAGGGTACTTAGTTCAGGACTGTTGATAACAAAGCAAGTGTCGTCAGCAAAGAGTCGCAGTAGACAGTTTGTGGAGGAGGGCAATTCACTAATATAAAGCAAAAACAAAAGTGAGCCTAGGGTTGATTCTTGAGCGACTCCATATGTAACACGTTCAATCACTGAGCTGATACCATTAATGCAATCAAACTGTTTTCTATAAAGGAAAGATTGCATTAATTTATGAGCGGAACGCCTAATACCGTAATGATCAAGTTTAGATAGCAGACTTTCATGCGACACACTGTCGAAGGGCTTTTGTAAGTCAAAAAAAATACGCATGTGTAAAGATTTATTTGATATTGTCAAAACATATTGTGACTAAGTCAAGTACAGTCCATTTTGAATTTTTTTAACTTTTAATTTTTTGCGAAAAATCAAGAAAGAATCAATATTTTCTTTTTTCTAGAAGTTTTTGATGAGAGACGATTTTGACAAACTTTGACTGTATTGAAAATTTTGACTTTATTTTGACCAACAAACTCCATCAAAAATAGCTAAAATCAATTTTAGGGTAAGTTTGATTAGGTAACAAAACTCTAAAAAACAATTAACTTTACTGACTTTAGCGGGTCCATATTAAGATCTATATGGTAATCGAATCCAATACTTCCAACTCACGACTGTTTCAAATTTTGGCGTCTTTAACATCATTATGCATGACTAAAGTCAAAAACTGGTATTAAGCTTTATTTAAGAATAGAGGAGTATTTATGGGTAATATCTTGATTCCCCAAAATGCAAGCACCATAAAATTTTGCAAAGCAGTAGTTCTCAATTTCATTTAATTATTAGCTCAAAAATTTTCGATATCGAAAAACCAAAAACTTAAAAAATACCCTTACGTTTGAACATTAAATATCAATTAAATTAGTCGGTTTACTCATAATCCAAAACGTTTAGAAACTGACTAATAGCATGGTTGTATTTTATTCATGACAATGTTAAATAAAAATAAAATTACCTATAGACACGTACTGATCGCTTTCCCTTTAAGTTTAAACCCGGCTTTTTTTTAGTCTCGTGTCAGCCAACCTGACGTTGTTCGGATGAAATTAAACACGAAATGTCCTAAAATCGGGGCGCCAGAGTTGTAAATGGGCCGACTGCAATAAGCCCGAAACCAAAAGTATATACCCAAACCGGGCCCGAACCCCTAAAAGTGATGAAAAAAGCAGCCCAAAAAGTCATTTTTGCTGACATTCTCATTGTTTTTTTGTATTATTTTTTTTGTTTTTTTAGTTAGATACCAGTGTGATAAAAACTAAAACGATGAAAGAGAAGTTAACTGGTATTACTATAAACAACTAATCATCCAAATTTTATTTTTATATCAAGTAAATTATTACATCATTATTTATAATAGCCTTTGTTTTTTTTGTAAATTTTTTTAAGCGAGCGCTTTCTTTTTTGGAACCTGTTTTGCATGTTTGAATTATAATATGAACTGTATATGGTAAAGTCACGTGGTAGCCAAGATTACATTATAACTAAGAAGAATATTGCAACATAAAATATCGCCATAGCACATAAAATACCAACACAAAATACCGCTTCTCACAAAACATAATAAATTTTCGTGTTTGCTGTAATATTGTTGATAATCCCGTCGCAAAGTCACATTATAAGAACGTGCTGTTCGAGTCCAAATAATAGAAGGAGTTTTGTTATATTGACCTAGAAACACAGCCGTTTTTACCCAAAAGGATGTTGACCGGAATTAAATTGGATGTGCAATGCGCAGAAAGTAAAAGTCGAGCAATGAACTTTCAAAAAACTTTACCATTTGGCCGGCTTGGCTAAATATAGTAACTTAAGCCCGCCAGACGGAAACATTTTTGAGTGTTAATCGTTCAACTATACTGTAGGTCTTTTGGTCTTCGAAGCTTTCGAGTCAAGCTGCTGCCTGCCTTCCTGCCTATTACACACAATGGAGACTTCGAGGTTAGACTGTCGGTAACATAAAGTGTATTTTGGAAGTAGTCGGCAACCATTCGCAAAGATGCGCGTTATGAGAATATTACGAAATAATTATTCAAATTTCATTCAAGTAAGCATCAACATCATCAATGGTAATCAACTAGGTTTTTGTTATTTGAATAAAGCTTATAATGGCTTCGCCAAAAATTCTTACCACGTTTTTAGCTTTTTGGCTTAATGTAGTTGATTTAGTTCAAAATTATTTGATTTACAAAATTCCAGCTGCCCCAATTTGCTATTTTTACCTTTCAATGTTTGCTTTGTAATTGATGAAATTTGATGTCTTGATGATGATTGATAAATTTATTCGATGATGAAACCCTATTTCTGTTTCATTGTTTTTTGTTGTTTTTTCAGCAAAAAAATTATTGCATTTGACAAACCATGCAGCTTAGTTTGTACCAAAAAATGAGGTTTTTCCTAATTTGGGAAAAATGCATGACATCACAAAAGACTATTAAACATTTACATTGGACGCAAAGCGAAGGTTGGTAATCTTCGCGAGTGGTGGTCACTTACGTCACTTGCTCAAACTGGCCAAACATTCAAATGCAATTTTGTTTAAGTGAAGCTAAGCAACCGCACGCAAAGTTTGTTACCGGTTGAAACCTTTCGCAAATTGTCCACGACGTCAAATTTCGAATGTTTTTGTGTAAACGTACTTTAGTTTCAAATTATTTTGATTTTTTTTCAGAATTACCGATAGATTTGCATAATCCACATGGGTTTGAAATTTTCGTTTTGGAAAGACCGTAGTTTTGCAGATTATGTCGTTATCAACCATTCTTCATGGTTGTCATTATCTTTTCCTTGGATTTTGGAAATGCGAAAGTTTTGATCTTATTTAGTGTCAATGACAATCTAAGCACTTAAAAAGTAAAAATAAGGTTTCATGGCAAAAATAATAGTCTCTTCAAATCCACAAAACATAAAAAATTTTTTTTTTGATAAATCATACCGGCAGTAAATTTCCCATTACATCTTTCGCGTTAGTTATGCAAAAAAGGAATTGAGGTTACTCATTTTTTATAGAAATTCAACTTCTACTCCTTTAAAAACGTGAACGTGACCTCTAAATAGCAAACTAAAACAGTGATATCTGTTATTAGTCAGTTCACGCCATACATCACAAATTATGAGTTATGACACAGACTTAGAATCCTTTAATTAAAAATCTGGTTCAAAAATAGTGCTACACAGTTTTGAAGTAGCATTTGCGTATAGGGCAGACATTATTGTGCCTTTTGATGTCAGGAAAAAGAATTGCTCGAATTGTACGAGGGTCACCAGGAAGTCGTCAAAATGAAAGTTATATATAAATATGAATATGCCACAGCAGTGGTTTCGGGATTAAAACAGCAGAAGAGAATTAAAATCTGATTAATTATTGACACACAGAAACGAAAGGGATGTGACATTATCATTTCATTTTAATAACTGCTGGTTTATGGAAGTCTCCCAAATCCATACTCGATCTACTCGATCATCTCAAAATTATTTGTTTATCTACTCCGTTATAGAACTCACAAGTTTTTACTAAAAATCAATTGAATATTGAGGTGTAAAAATCTGGATCATAATTTTGCAGAAACTCAAAAACGAATCATTTTCAAATTAAAAAAAAACAACAGTAGATACAACAAATCCTACAATCATATTGCTTAACATTACCGGCATAATAATAAAAATAACTAAGATACATTTTATTGAATAGTGTGTTTTATTACACTGGTATACTTATAGGAATTTAATTCATTCAAATAAATCTATGTTTTGATTGATGTAATTGCTTTTTTTTTGGTTCTCACAAGGCAGCTGCTGAACTTGAAGACCAAATAATTTGGTCACTTCACTGCTTCGTGCTCGTATTAAATATTTTCATCATTGCAAATTTATTTGTGTTTTGTTTTGTAAAGTTGATTGGTAGAACTTGAGAACTGCCAGCAGTTTTGGTTTTGTGTGAAATAAACTTTCCTTTGGAATAACGTTTGTTGCATTGTCGCTGACGGGTATGCATCACAGTTTCCAGTTTATAACGTTACAAATAATATATTCTAATTATTTTTTGCAAAGTTGAAAATCAAAAAAAAACAAAACACAATTTAACAAAAGTTTATAAGCGGGTCAAAAATCAAAAAACCAATAACATCAAACGACTCAGTGGCTCTGTATTTTTGTTGGCCAGCGCAACCTAATGGTCAAGAAGTGACGCGTTGTCTCTGGTGCAAGGAGCTGGTTTTCAAGGCGCTGCAATGATGCGGAGATGGGTCGCACAAACTTGTTATATGTTGCGGCGTAATAGAGCGAGCTGTTTAACATCTTTTGGTCTGGACCAAAGATAGAAAATAATTATAAAGCCGGGAATAGATGTGTGCAAAGTTTCAGAACAGAACAATCAATTAGAAGATGATTGAGATCATGTAGGGGTGTCCTTAAGCGGTGAAGTAAAATTTCTCATTTCGACTGATCTTAAGTGTAGATATGATGAGTGTAAGAGGCTGTGACCAGGGCAGCGAAGGCGGTAAAGCATAGAGTGTATGGGCGGGATAAGACCAATTGTTCCGGAGTAACTGAAGAAACTTGGCAGTTAAGATTAAAGCGGGAAATGTGGCATTCCCATATGTGATATACTATACAGGATGCATTGATTTTTGCATTTGCTAGCTGGAAACGGAACAAAAAATCAACGCCGAAGGAATGGAGGCTCCAATTTTGGACAAGGAATCAACAAAGTTATTTTTAGAGATACCAGCATGACCAGAAACTCACTGGAAGTCTAAAAAGATGCTTTCGAAAAGCGAGGAAACTTGGGACCAGACATTCTGGAGGAAATTTGGCAAGAGATACGACAGGGCTGATGAAAGTTAGCAAATACATCATTGGGGATCCGTGAGAAAGGGAACTGACTGGAAGTGGCAGGTCGTCATATGATTGATCGTGTATATATCGGACGAGTACGTGCTCTAGGGCGTGGGTTTCTGCAAATAAACTACTGCAGAGGCAATTAGACCAGCAGAGAAGAAAAGAAAGTTAGAGGTATTGCATTTGGAACATATGGCGTGTGCACCCGCGCCGCCGGTCCAAGAAAGTAAGGAGTTGACATATCAGTCAGTTCATGCAAGGATATCTGAAGGAGGAAGGGAAAGAAACCGATTCTTACAGTACGTAGTTGAATCAAGGGGTTTTCACATTTAAGCTTTTGTTTGTGTGCAGCGACCATGCGGTATTTTAAAACTCTGTCTAGTTAATGAATATTTCCGCCGCATGCAATACCGTATATCGTTTCTCTGCAGTATTCTTTTTCTGATTTTCTGTTGTTTTGTTCGTGTAGTAATTGTTGTATGGCTAAACAAAAACAAATAAAAAAAACTACTACTACAGTACCGGTAGTACTAATACAAAACTTATCTATTTTTAGTGGTTTTACCAACAGTACTGAGCTATTGCCGCCGCAAATGCCAAAAAATACTGTAAAAATGCAGCAGTTGATCCATCAGAGTTCTGGACGGCTCGACTAGTACAGGCCCGAACCCGAAAAGTGATTTGAAGCTAAATCCAGACCAAAAAATTTTCTAAAGTTTAGTTAGGTCTAAAAAAACCTACAGTATGTTACTGATATGTCGCAAGCAAAGCAAATACAAAGAAAACTGCCATTATTACTTATTTTATCATGAATATTTTTTACTTGTGTATTGTTAACAAGTATCATGGTTACTGTATTTAGCAACTAAATAAATTTGCCTTTTCTTGTTTTATGCCGTTAAAAAACACTTACTGCTGATAAATTGTGACGCGATATATTAATTATCTTGTGGTAATGATTGCATTGATGCTTCAGCAAAGTCATTATTTAGTGTTGCAATCAGGCACGTAGCCAGCACGGAATTTTTGGTGGCAAGCGAAAATTTGGGAGGGCAATGCCTTTTCGCTGGAGGCGATCTTCAAAAAAAAGGTCGTCGGTGCAGAATTCTTTTGTTTTAGGCCCGGCGCCAGAGTAGCGTGACTGGCGGGGCAGAAAAAATATTTGGGGGGAACACAGATAAATTTTCCCTCAAAATCGGGTTTGAAGACGAAAAACCAAAACGGTCTTCATTCCAAATTACGCCTCGTGTATATGGGCCGTTAGCTTCCTTTAGGGGAACAAAACTCACTCTGGGGAGGGGGGATGTTCATAACCTGGGGGGGTGCGACGGAATCTTATGGTGTGAATAGCAGTTCTTGCCCACAAATTCAGGGGTGATAACCAAAAATAAAAATAAAGTACACAAATGAATAAGGTCTTGCTGGGCGCGAAATTATAGACTTCGTTTTGGAGTTCACTCATGTTTTTTTGTCTCGGAACGAGACATTACTCACGTCTGGGAGGAACAAGCAGTATTTTGGGAAGGCACAGACCCAGAAATGCACTCCAATGTCACCAAGCTCGTTACTTTTTTTGGGCACAATTCTCGCTTTGGGACGCATTTATTGCTTGAGGGGAAGAAACAAACAGTGATCTGGGGCGGTACGGCCCTGAAATGCCCCCAATGGCGCCGGGCCTGCACTATTTTCTTCGCGTATTGAGTTGATCTCAAAAAAAAAGTCTTTGGTTGCGGAAGGCCATCATTTTTTGGCGTTTTGAGTTGATCTCCACAAAAATAAGGTCCTCAAACCTGAAGACTCAATCATCTACGAGTTTTGAGGTGATCTATAACATTCATGTTAGAATTCAGAATTCAGGTGAAATTTGTGTGGGGGGCAAACTAGAATTTGAGGGGCCAATTGACCCCCTGCGCCTTCCTGGCTACGTTCCTGGTTGCAACTTTATTTTAATTACACTTTTACAACACCTAAAAGTTAAAAACACAAGGCAGCTATATGTACATCAAGCCCGAATTTAGCCAGACATTTTGTCAATCAAAAACCCGAACCCGACATAAAAAGCCCAGACCGACTTAACTTTGTCGTTCGTAGCATAATAAGCGAGGCGTTAAATTAATTTTGTTGTCGATTTTTACTTCACTGCTTTCGGCTATATCGTAATCATTTTTTTATTTCTTTATTTTGTTAAGTCGACAACCAAATAACTAAAGTGCAAGCAATCAATTGAAAAGTGTCATTGGCAGTGTGGCCGAGTGGGTTAAGACTGTCGTTTTTACGACGACACAATTGCATGCTGTGGATTCAACTCGCATCCTGGTCGCGTTGCTGCGTCCTTGGATAAGACGCTTTGCGATAATTGTCTCTGCTTGGTGGCTTCAAAAAACAGTAATTTCAGTGGAAGAGAATTATAAGAAATTCGCTAGAACTTGGAAATACTGGAAACTCCTAAGCAGTTGAGAGTTCCTCCAAACTCGAAGTACTTATCGCCATAAAAAGTGTGCCGATCATCCAACAGTTAAAAACTCTAACAACATGAACAAGCGCTATGTATCTGCAGGTCAGCAAAAATTTATAACAAACGTCTGAAACAATGGACTTCGTTTTGATTCCTCATATTGCTGCCTCTGACCCTGACTTTGCTTGCTGCATAAGTTGTTTAGCAAAGTAATTATCTAACAAAATAGACACAAAATATGAAATCTCACTTTATTTATTTCGATCTAAAGCTTTCTTACATGACAAAAGATAGTGATAGCAAAGCAAAGGTGCTAGATGACATACAGTGTTTACGTCATAAGCTGGATTTACTGCACCTCACCCTGTTATAAAGACAATAACCTCAGACCTATTTCTGTTAGTGATAGCATCAATGCTCCCGTGGATGGAGCATCTGCGACTGAAACGGTAAAATCGGCTTGGTTCCCGGTCGGGTCAGTCAAAGACTATAGAAATTGGTATTAACATTTTCCGTCTTTCCCCTACATTTTCATTGACCAGCACGACCAGATGGTCAAGAGTCATAGCAAAAACTAGAAAAATGGCGGTATTAACAGCTTCTCTCTTAATTAATGTTTAGCAATTAAAAGGTGCGTTGTGAAGCCTCCACCGTCTCTGCTGGACATGTGGGCTAGGGTGCACCATTTGCCCCATAAAATTAAGAATGTTGTTATTTCAAGTCTACCTTTTTTTTGGTGGTGAGGTTAGCTACAAAAATGACTTCTGTAAAATTTTAAGTTGATCGGATTATTTTTCACCCCCCCACCCAGAGGTTAAAGTTGGTTGTTATGTCCGTTTTTTTGAAATATTTGCCACTAGGTGGCATTGTGTATTAGTTAGCCTTATTCAAGGTATTTAAAAAGCTAGCTCTTCTACTGTCCATTCGTTTAAAAAAATAACTGTTTAAATTCGACCAGTGGTTTTTGAGATATGGGGAATTTTGATCTTCCCAAAACTCAATACTGCCACTAGCGGTGAAAATGTAATTTTCAATAATTCTTGAATTACTCTTTCAATTTAGATAAAATTGTTGTCTATCCCCCCATTTGCTGGGGTGGCGATTTCAATTTTAGTTCTTCTTTTCAGTGTTTTGGACACTAGAGGGCGCAAAGCATGCTTTTGAAAAGGATTTTTTGCGCTATGCCTAATACTACTCCATCTTAGCAATACAGCTTGTGACTTAGCACCGCAAGGGAAAAGCTTTAACCAGAAGGCAAGCGTTTTCTGATACTAGACCCTAGCTATCTTTTATGTGTAGAGAAAAACTACAAATATTAAATATTACTGAAACTTTAAATAATTAAATTCAAAGTTGTAGTAAAATTCCAAGCGAAAGCAAGACACTAGCGATGAAATAAGAAGTTCCAAACTGAAGTGAGATTGTGGTGACGAAGTTAGGCTGTTAAAGTGCAAAAATGATGCAAAATTTAAAATAAAACTCTATTTTTACAGGAATTTTAAATTTATCGAACTTTAGTAATTTATCTGCTTAGTTTCAATTATAATGTCCAAAAGTGACTTGAGGAAGTTTATTCTTTGCACTACTCCGACGGATGGTGATAAAACATTAAAAGGTAGTCGATTACCTACAGAGCATGCAGTTCTTCTTAGTTTTTTAGCTGTTCGTCAATCTTCAGCAATAACAAAAAGAGATGCAGCCAACAAAACTGTTGAAGCTACTCTTCCCTTTTTCCTTAAAGCAGGGATTCCAACACTCCAGAAACATAAAATGGCAGAAGCAATCGAAAAGTTAGTGGCTGAATTTGAAAATATTTTAAAAATTAAGCCTGCTGCAAGAGATTCAGGCAAACCAAGAGAACGAATTGAAAAATTTTAAAAACGAATCCACCAAACAACTATGAAATTTTGGCCTTGAAATGTTTTGGAACTAATCAGCAATGAAGAAGATAAGGCATTTCTAATATCCATGATGACTGACAGAAAAGCATCAATGGCAGGAAAAGATACTAAACTGAAGAAACAACAGGAAAAAAAGCAAAACAGGAAGAAAGAAGAAGCTAAGAGATTGAAAAGATGGGAAGACAAACGAGCAGTCACTTCTTCTGTAACTTTCAGTGACAGCACATCCACTGATGGCTCTGCAGGTGATTCTCTGAGTGAAGAGGAAAGTTTTATGTCTCAGTCTTCTTCTGACTGCAAGCATAAAAGGTCAGTAAAAACTGGTGTTCAGGTTCATATACCTCCAGATATTTTGAAATCCCCAGCAGTTGTTCAAGCACTTGTGCGAAATAAAGTTTCGTCAACTGCTATTTCTGCTGTGATGCACGAAATCATCACAGTTGCAGAAGGGGACCCATCCAAATTGAGTTTGAGCTATACCACAACAGAAAGGTACAAACTTGAAACTATCCAGAAGATCTCTGAAAAAATAGCTGAAAACTGGGTTCCACCTTCAATTGCAAATATTCACTGGGATGGCAAACTCGTGGATACAGCCGATAAAACAAATAAAGTAGAAAGATTACCAATTCTTCTTTCAGGCATCGGAGGAATCAAGCTATTAGGGGTGCCTGCTATCCCCTACAAATCATCAGCAGCAGGTGAAAAAATAGCACAGGCTTCCTTGGAACTTATTAAAATTTGGGATTGTGCCAAAAGCTTGCGTGGTATGGTATTCGACACCACAAGCTCAAATACAGGTGCACAAACTGCTGCATGTGTGTCGTTGCAAAATGCTCTTTCAAAACCATTGCTTTAGTTTGCTTGTCGCCATCACATTGGCGAAATTATACTAATCCATGCTTGGGATGTGCTGAATATTGAGACATCTAAAAGTCCTGAAATTTCTTTGTTCCAAAGATTTCAGAAGTTTTTTCCCGCAATTTCAATTGCACACAAAAACTTTGATATTTTTGATAGAACACAAAATGTATCCAAAAATGAAGAGATTATCGCATTATGTAACAGCTACCTTGCTCAGCCCTCCAGTAGAGACGATTACAAGGAGCTTGTTCAGCTAACACTCCTCTACCTTGGTGATGCCGAAACCAAAGCAACATTTACAGCTTTCAGCCGACCTGGCGCGCTGCACAAAGCAAGGTGGATGGCTAAGCTTTTATACGCCATCAAAATGGATTTACTTGGATCAAAAATATGTGATAACTTGGAAGGTATATATGTCTTAAACAAAACAACATAACAGTACTGTAGACTATTAGCTAGTACAAAATAAAACACTAACGATTTCGCTGAAATATTGCTAGGTGTATTGTGACTCGACAGTACTACTGACCTCATGCTATTTTTGTTTATATGCTTATTTTGAACGGCAACCTTTTAGCCTTGACAATCATCAATGTTGAATTATAAATAATTTGCATTTTATGTTTAGGAAAGATCTTCGGAAGAGGGCAATTGAAAAAAATTTGTTGCTTTGTAAAATTTGCCATATTTTGCTACATTCCTTGGTGGCTTACTGCTCCAGTGTCATCAGCTGCTATAAAAAATGACCGATTGCTAATAAATGCTTTTCTTGAATATCAAGAAAAAGATCAAGTTAATGCTAGTGAAGCTCTCTAGAGCTTTGAAAGGCACCTGTGGTATTTAACAGAGGAGCTTGTGCCATTGTCTCTTTTTTGTTCAAACGTTGAAAATTCCACTAAGCAAGCAATAGCACAAAAAATGCTCACAATAAAAAATGATGCTGTTTGTGCAAATAGATTTGGCTGCGGATTTGGGAAACCAAAGTTTCCTTCACTTCCCACTAATCCTGTAACTAACCTTGACATTTTCATTGGTGAAGATTCCTGGTCATTCTTTCACATTTTGCAACTTGATTCATCTTTCCTTTGCCAATCCGTAGAGTCGTAGAATAAAAATGAAACCTACTTGAATGCAAAGTTGATTGTGGAAAATATTAGAGTAGTCAATGATGCGGCGGAAAGAGGAGTAAAATTAGCCCAAGATTTTAATGATGCAGCCCACAATGAAAATCATTACCAGAATATTTTGCAAACTGTGGAAAATTCAAGAAACACAGTTCCAAACCAAAGAAATCGCAACCAAGCTGGATCTTTATAGCATTTCAGCATGCAGTGAATTAAAGTCAAGAAAACAATTATTCATTGCAATTCATTTTTTCGAATGTAAACAGTGGTTTGCTTTTATTTTGTACCATTTTATGCAGCAGTACATTAATTTCAAATGTGGCTTGTGCTTAAGGGAAGTCTACTGTACATTTTCATTAATTTGTTATTTCATGCAGCTAATGCTACAATATTTGAAAAAGTGGCATTGGTATCAGTTTGTTCTTCATTACGCTATATTGATTTGCGGAAAATGTGATTGAACTTGCATGATTTGTGAATTATTTATCAAATTGTATAGCAATATTTTAACAGTTTGGTTATGCTAGATAATGTAAACCTTAGCTTCGTAATAGCTGAACTGGGCTGCAAACCACAATTGCGGCCTTTAGTGTCCAAAAAACTGCAAAACCAATAATGATTCGATATCGCCTCCCCAGCAAATGGGGGGATAGGCACCAATTTTATCTAAATTGAAAGAGTAATTCAAGAATTATTGAAAATTACATTTTCACCGCTAGTGGCAGTATTGAGTTTTGGGAAGATCAAAATTCCCCATATCTCAAAAACCACTGGTCGAATTTAAACAGTTATTTTTTTAAACGAATGGACAGTAGAAGAGCTAGCTTTTTAAATACCTTGAATAAGGCTAACTAATACACAATGCCACCTAGTGGCAAATATTTCAAAAAAACGGACATAACAACCAACTTTAACCTCTGGGTGGGGGGGTGAAAAATAATCCGATCAACTTAAAATTTTACAGAAGTCATTTTTGTAGCTAACCTCACCACCAAAAAAAAGGTAGGCTGTTTTGAGAAAAATCGGGGCAAATGGTGCACCCTAATGTGGGCAGGTGGCAGCTTGACTCGAAGACCGCCAATGCCTCTTCACCGTCTTCTAGCCAAGCGTACTCGATGAAAAAATGTAATTACCACGATAGTTATGCAACTATCCATGCTTTCAATATTTTTACATGCAAAATTAACATAATACTTCCGAATGTAAAATAAAATGTTGTCTATTAGTGAAGTTGTAGAGCAAATAAACAAAACGAAGTTGCTAATGTTATGTTAGGTAAAGATTATTAAGACAATAAGCGAGCAAATAGTGGGCGTAACTTGCTCTTTTTATAGTTTTTTATCAACGTTAGGGTTTGCGTTAAAGGTAAAGAATTAATAGTTAGAGTTTTATACTTTATAGGTTAAGGTTGGGGTTAGCATTGTTTTTATTCTTACGTAACGTAATTGCAGCTTGTACCAAAATACAAGGGTCTAAATATTTGTTAAAAGTGAGGATGGGGTCAACCAGAAAATATAGAATCGCAATCATCAAATCCTGAAAACCTTGAGCAGGACTAATTAATCTAAGAATTAAATGCACCAACGTGGAAACCTGCAAACTACAAAATTTCACAGGCATTTTTTCGATAAAGGGGAAGGCACGTTTCAGCAATAAAATACAAATTAATTGTAAGATTTCGTTTTCCAACTCAGAAACAATTTGATAGTTTTTGAGTTCAATATAACACAATTTTAAGCAAAATTTGTGGTTTCCAATTTGACACGGAAATAGCACTTTCTCGATTTTTTTGTGATGAATTTCTTCAGAAATAAGATTTTTGCTTCCAGTCAATTGGATTTTATGTCAAATTTATTCATACATATCTTCTCAAAATTTGGAGTTTCTAAGGTACCTAGAAGTTTCCTAATTTTGAGGTTTACCAAAGTCACTTTCCAAAATCTATTTAAGCGTTTTTTTGTTCCATGTTTAACTGAAATGACGCTATGATTAAGACGTTTTTGTGATGGAACAATTTTGACTTGAGCATTTTATGATTCAGTATCAAAAAACAAAACTATATTCAAAATTTGAGCCTCCTTTTCTTTGAGAATATAGTTCTGACTCACTATGATGACATCATTATCTCAAAACCAGTTTTACTAAACAAATTTGGTAAACACTATCCCGCATGGTTGGTGTCCTAATGACTTTTAGTTTAAAAGTTAGATAAGGAGGCACTTTTTTCCCATAAATAAAATACATAAATAGATCGAGTAAAATAGGCTTAACACAGCTGACAAATGGTTTTAATGTGTTTTTAACGGTGGATGATAACAACATTAGATATTACGCGGATGACCTTATTTTGGTTGGTGCATTTGACCCTAAGACAGCCTTAATTAAACGCACAACGGAAAAAAGTGAATCGACATGATAAAATAAACTTAATCTACTATTAGATTGACGGCGCGTAAGACTTAGGTGGAGCATCTATAGTAACCAAACTCAAATAGTAAAAAGTTTTAGAGGAAAATTTGTAAAAAAAAACTAGAAATGATTTTCAAAGTTTTCAACTATGCAGAGCGAACAACGATCGACTAACTAAAAATAAATTAATAAAAAAATGAATTGCGTAACTTTAAGACAAAGCACCACCCTGGCCACGTTGTCATGTACTTAAATCAGATCCATCACAATGATTATCTATGATTATTTCTGCTTGGTGCTTCAAACAATTCAATTCAATTCAATTGGCATTTCTGCTTGTTTATAAAGATACTCTGTTAAATAAATATACCAAGTCATGCAGTAAAATGAAACTGCAAAATAAACTACAGAATGACTGTTTCTGATGAGAGGTTGCGAAAACATCATGAGTCGTTTCCTGAAAATAGCCCAGCGCCCTTTAAAGAAAGGCGTGGTCGCCGAGTCTGGCCTCCCATAATCAGTATAAAATCTTGATACCACACAAACTAAAATTATTCAGTACAAATGAAAAATTGCTTAGTATATTTAGAAGAAGCCTTAACCCTATATCTACCGGGCTCTTTTTACACCCTATTTGTAACGGGTAGGGGGGACAAATTTGCCCCCTTATCTAAAAACCGATTGGTAAGTAATAGAAGTAAGATTTTTTGCTTGTTGAAGTTATTTTTTGTTAAATGTTTTAAAATAAATATTTGGTGGTAGGACGTCACGAAAACGATGGTGACGTCATCAAAACCAGTAAATCCTTATAACAGCATGCAAATTTGTCTAAATGTTGCAAAATATTATTTTCAGTTTGCACTTTTGTTATATCAAAGACTTCTCTGATAAGTCACCGCAGATGATGACGTCACATGCATGATGACATCACATGCATAATGATGTCTTCTTTAATATCATTGGTTGTATTTTTTTGTAACTGAGATATATAATTCACAAAATTTTAGAATGATGCAGTATTATTTTCATTTTATTATTCAACAACTGATGAAAATGAATATTTTTTTAGGCAAACGCAGTTTATTTCGAGAAACATCAAAAAAGCAATAGTTTTGAATTATAACGTCATCAATAACTTAATGATAATGCAATGCATTTATCAGTAAATGAAATATTTTATTCCAGCTAAATATTATCATCGATGATGAATACGCAGTACAGTGAATAGAATACGCTCACTGATAAGAACGCATTGTGCTCAAAACAGCATAAAACTGCTTAGGTGGCTCTGACTAAGGCAAAATGACGTTACTTCCGGCTGACCTCAGACTCTCTGAAAATGTGTGTTATTAAATTTGATTCAAAGTCAGGGTGCATCAAAGCAAAACTTTTGTTTAGTTTATGAGCTATACTAAATCAAATAACAAGGGGGCGCAAATTTGCAAATAGGGTTAATAAGATAAATAAAATTAATAAGCAGCTTATAAGAATATACGCTACACATTGCACACATGGATAAAAATAAAATTATACAGTTATAACATTTATAACATTTAATAATAATCTTCTCAAATAATACTACTAGACTCAAATAATACTCAAATAATACAAATAATACTTCTCAAACAATAGGTTGTTCGATCAGTTAGAAAAGAGATGGCCGAGGACAACTAAGTCTGCGCAAATGAAACATCGAAAATTATACAGGCAGGAAAACCATATCCATTTAACGTAAACAAGAATTCGAATAAATCCGAAGGAACATTGGATCACTAGAAACTTCGAACAGCAGGTGCAAGTTCCTCCAAATACAAAGTAGTTACTGCAATAAAAAGTGTGCGGATCGTCGAACAGTTAGCGTCTGACGCGGCCCGGTGACAAGAAAAAAAATATGCACAACAACAACAAAAACATATACTCGATTAGACTCTAACAATAACTAAAAGAAATTTTGAAGATCATGTTATAGCAGCCACAATCTGACCATCGTTATTAAGCCACCATAATGAAACCTTTCATTATACTCGCGGTATTATGCCGAAGTGTGTAACGAGTTTGCGGGACCCATCTCTACTTCATTAGGCTCGGGCAACACAGCTCCTTTAAAGAAATGTCGCAGCGTTGGCAAGCCGTTAGCAACACGTATCGGATTTGACCGGATCGAAATTTGAACTTCAGACCTCTCGTTCCAAAAACGAACTAGTTATTGCGCGGCCAACTGATCCGGTCAAGCCATCACGAGATTTTTAAGATGTTTCAAGTCGCGTCTGATTAGTGACTATGAATACACCAATCTTAAAGCATTTTCCAAAAAGATGCTGTCGTAGACATTGCACGCATCTTCTTCTGATGTGTTAAGCGGCAAAGCAATTACGGTTTGGCTTATGCAATACCGGCTGAGTAGAACATTAAAAAAGTCGTTCTGAAAAGCAAAAAATATGGATTGAAGGATCGAAGGATTATCCCAGTTTTAATTGATGGATGTACGTCTGGATAATTGTTACTGGCATGGTTTTTAATTTCTTTTATTGTTATGATTTTTGAGGACAATAGGCAGGTTCAGCTAAAAATTTATGACATGAAAACTACATGATTGCTTTCTAAAATAGCTCCTTGCTTGACTGGTTTGGGTAAGAATTAAACAGCCAAACTCCATCTCTGATGCCCCTTATACCGAGCCTGAGCCCACATGACAGAACATGTTACCGAGCTCGCAAAGGCCATTATCGCTCGCTAAAAGACTTTCACGAGCAAAAAACTTCGTAGACAAAATGCTATTTTCCAACTGTCTCCCTAAACATGCGTTAGCAATGCTTGCTCGAATTTCTTTGCAAGATGTTGTGTTAGCACGTAATAAATACTTCATTGTCACGTCAGATGCATTTCTACTTCAAAATAATACCAAGCGTATTGTGGCTGTAACACGGTATGTACTGCAATATTGTTATGGAAAAAGATACTTTGGACCATATGTTAATATTCTAAGCTTGCAAAATCCTCCATTGATAATAATTAGTAAATGAACGACAGACTTCAATTATATTTTTGGATCCATGTAAAAAAACGAACAACTTTTACCATACCACAGTTTTTTGAATGACGTGAAGCGCTCTTGAGGTTGTTGGTGGATATATTTTTTTGTTAACAGCAACAATAAGTATCAAAATTTTTCAAAAGTGAAAAAGTCAAAGTGCACAGTTCTTGTTTACAACCACTAAATCTTGAGTTGAGACTAGCTGTTTTTAATTTTTTGCCGATTTTCAGCCTCATTTGTTCTTGATTTTTAAAAAATATTTAGAGCATCGATGTCAATTCTAGCGATTATGTTTGCTACAGTGTTTAAATTCTAATGCTCTGTCGGCCTGAGAAAGATTTTTTCTTGCTTTTGCAGTTTCATAAATTTTTTTTGGCAGTCGTTCAATTTGAAAAAAGCAAGCTGTTTCCAACTACAGCCAAAAACAATTCGCCAACAACGGTCTATAGTCTTAGAACAATTGCAATTTTGCTTGCAAACACAAGAAAACTACTAAAATTTTACCGTTTTGAATCAGTACAAAATTTAGTTTCTTTTTGTTTGCTTTTGGTTTATTTTGCTGCTGAGGCTAGCCTTATTTTTAATTTATTCTTAAATTTTGAGCAAAAATGAGCCTCGTGTTCTTCAAAAATTGTTATTATAAAAAGAGTGTACTGCTATTTTTGTCAACTGGAGCTACTCAATAATTCTTGATTAGTCGATCAGCGAACGGTTCTCAATACAATTTGCTTCCTTCTTAGCAGTCTAATAGCAAACATGGAAACCATTTTAGAAAATTTTCAGCAAAACTTCGCTTTAGTTAAGAGTTTTCAACACTATGCCATTAAGTTTCCGACCAAAAAAATTTCTTGTACGCTTAAAAAATGCTTCAAAATCTTTGTTAAGTTTTTAAGGAGAATGTGACGTTTTTTTACTCCTGTTATATCTCGCAATAGATCCAAGCAAATCAGCGAGCGAAAATGACGTTACCCAGCTTGCAAAGCTTCAGATGCGGGTGCAAAAATAACTTCTTGGCTTTAGTGAGTATTTCCTTCGGTAGCACCTCTTAAAAAATTTGCAACTGGCAACCTGCAGCTGGCATTGTTTTTAATTTGTTTTCAAATTTTGAGCAAAATGTGTCGTGCGTTCTTATGAAAAACAGTGTACTACGTTACATGCAGCATGAAATTAAAACAAGTTTTTGAACCAGCTAGTATTGGTCGCGCGGTAACATGTTCTTCTCTGGAGTGGGAGGTCTGAGGTTCAAGTCTCGGGCCGGTCAAATCGAACACCGTGTTGCCAACCGCTCACCATCGCAAGTTCTTCACAGCTACGTTGCCCTGGAGCAATGATGCGAAAATAGGCCACTCAAATGTGTTACACGCTTCAGCGTAATACAGCAAGTATTGTGAAAGATTTTCACAACTTGCTTTGCAAATGCTCAATAAGTTATTTGTAGGTACATGTATCCTTAAATTGCTGTTATTGAAAGCAACTTTATCATCCATACCTGTATTCCAGAGCATAATGACCTTAAAATATGATATAAATCATTATCCAGTGTGCTAAGCATGGTCATATTCATTGTCAAAGAAGAATCATCCTGCAAACATGAATATTTAAGTAAATCAAACTCTAGCATTTGCCAATTGCTTGTATTTATCCTACAAACTATAGCGTCGCTTTAATAAACCAACATCTATTGTTTCACCCACAATTTGCACCAACCTGAGGAAAACAGTGTGGAAAATTGTAAACAAGCTGATCATTGGCATTGTTGAAACTTAAATTAAATTTCAATACGAATAACATTAGACCAAAAGCACTGCGGTCTTTTTAACTCTATATCTACCGGGCTCTTTTTACACCCTATTTGTACCGAGTGGGGGGGCAAATTTGCCCCCTCATCTAAAAACCGATTGGTAAGTGATAGAAGTAAGATTTTTTGCTTGTTGAAGTTATTTTTTGTTAAATTTTTAAAAATAAATATTTGGAGGTTGGACGTCACGAAAACGATGGTGACGTCATTAAAACCAGTAAATCCTTATAACAGCATGCAAATTTGCCTAAATGCTGCGAGCTTTTAGAATGCTGCAATGTTATTTTCATTTTATCATTCAACGGCTGATGAAAATGAACATTTTGTTTATGCAAACGCAGTTTCTTTTGAGAAACAGCAGAAAAAGCAATAGTTTTGAATTATGACGTCATCAATGACGTAATGATGCTGCATTGCATCTATCAGTAAATTTAATATTTTATTCCAGCTGAAGATTAGCAGAGATAATGATTACGCAGTACAATGTATAGAATACGCTCACAGATAAGCATGCATTTTGCTCAAAACTGCATTAAACTCCTTAGGTGCTCTGATAAAGGCAAAAATGACGTCACTTCCGGTTGTCCAGCTGACCCCAAACTTTCTGAAAATGTGTGTTATTAAATTTGATTCAAAGCCATGGTGCATCAAAGCAAAACTTTTTTTCGTTTAGTAGCAATATTAAAATAACTGAGAGGGGAGACAATTTAAATCAATCGCAGGTGCCAGTAGAGTTAACCAGTAAAATTAATAGCAGCACAAAATGCACATTTTAAATATTGCTATTTTCTAAAGCGCATCGCAACGTCCACAATGAACTTTTTGATACTGTTGAAGCGCGACGCAGTTCCGCGATTGCGGAATGACATTTTGATACCAACTCAAAGCGCAACTTAACTTCCGCAAATAAAATTTCCAAGGGGCAATCCAAATACCGCATTTTTGCAACTTAAGACCGAAAAGGAGTAAGTAGTTTCTTAAAGAAGAGCTATATGTACGAATATTTCGATCGAAACGAAACAAAATTAAGTTCAAAGTTTAACATTGCGCTATGCTTATTATCGAAAATGCGCAGCTCAATAACGAGTAACAAATTTTAAAGAATTTAGTTCGTAGCGCAACTTCAAGAGGCGCTTGAGGCATTTTTAAATACAAATGAACTTACCTCATTTGACCAAATTGATTTATATTTTGATAATTTTGTATCTGCTTTTAGGACTTGTCTCAATAAATGCGCTCCACTTAAACGTGCTTCAAGAAAAAAGCGCAAGTTAACGTCTAAACTGTGGATAACTAAAGGAATTTTTGTTTCCATTCGCAAAAAGCAAAAACTATACGTCACTCATTATCTTAAAGGTAATGAAATTCAAAAGAAATTCCACAAAACTTATGCAAACAAATCGACCAACTCAAAACCCTTTCCAAAAAGTTGTATTTGAAATCTGAAATTTTATATTCGAGGCAAGATATGCGAAAATTTTGGAGTATTATAAAAACCTTAACACCTGAAAAACCTCATTCAAACGCACCCGACCTTATTGAAAATGAGAATGTAGCAATATTTACTGAACTAAATGAAATAGCAGAGAATTTCAATAAACACTTTTGCAGTATAGGTAAAGAACTGACGGCAAAAAATAATCGTTCTCAAACGAATGATTTTCGTGATTTTTTAACAAATTCAGTGCATTCTTCGATGTATTTGCGTCCGACCTCCCCCTTTTGAGATTTTATGCGACATAAAACAACTTAATTGTAACAAAAGCTGTGGACTCGATGGAATTGATGCTAAATTTGTTCAATTAGCAGCTGAAGTTATCGCTCCTGCACTACGTTTGCTATTTAATGCATGTTTTGAAAATGGCTTTTTTCCTACGTGTTTGAAAGAAGCCAAAGTTGTGCCAGTGTTTAAATCTGGTGATAGACGAAAATTAACTAACTATAGACCCATATCGATACTGTCCTGTTTTTCGAAAATTTTGGAAAAAATTGTATATTCTCGAACGATCAATTTTTTAAATTCCAATTCAGTTCTGTGTCCAACTCAATACGGGTTTAGACTAAAGCAATCTACTGTTCATGCTCTTTTGGATATAGTCTCAACATTACTTGTTTTGATAATGTGGAAAATAAGAAATTTACTGGTCTTCTACAATTGGATTTAACTAAAGCATTTGATACTGTTCAAAGTAAAATACTTCTCGTAAAATTAAACCATTACGGCATTCGAGGTGCTGTCAATAATTTCTTTGAATCGCATCTCACAAACAGATCTCAAGCTGTTATAATTGACGATAATCATTCTTCAAAGTCCAATATCGTTATAGAGGTCCCTCAAGGCTCATCCCTAGGGCCACTACTATTTTTACTTTATATAAATGACTTGCCCAACTGTATTAGTAGCACTCCCCGACTTTTTGCTGACGACACCTGCATTTTAGTTAATGCAATACTTCAAATGAGTTAAAATACTCTCTAAACTATGAGCTAGCAAAAATCAATGGTTGGATTGTTGCCAATAAACGAATATTAAATGCCGCTAAATCTAGTGCAATAATAATAAAACCGAAACTCCATTATCCACCAGTTGAAATGAACTTTAGCTGTGCCGCAGGATCAATTAAAGTAGTAAGCAGCGCTAAATATCTTGGTGTTTTTATTGACGACAAACTAAATTTTTAAAAACACATTAAACATTTAGAAAAGAAAGCCTCGCGCTCAGTGGGAATTTAAAGTAAACTAAAAAATTATCTACCAACACATGCATTGTTTAAACGGTATTATACTTTAGTGCATTCGCATTTGTTTTATGGACTTATAATTGGGGGAAAACACATATTCAACCTTTCTCTCCAAATTAATTACACTTCAAAACAAAGCTTTTCGCATCGTTACAAAAAGTGGATGGTATCAAAAAGTTTTGCCTCTTTATCAAGAGTTTAACTTATTGAATCTACAAAATTTACATAAATTTGAGACTGCCAAATTCATACTTAATCAAATCAATCATTGTCTATCTCCAAAATTTAATAATTATTTCACTTTGGCCGAATTCTCGCACAGTCAGCAAACTCGTACTAAGGCATCCTTGAATTTAATAATTCCTTTTTACAAAACCAAAAGAACGCAGCAATCATTAAATATTCCAGGGCGAAAATTTGGAACTCCATTCCCAGTAATACCAAAGACCTATCATTTAGAAAGTTTTTAAAAGAAAGCAAAGATATTCTTTTGAACTCCTTGTGATAATTTTCTTGTATCTAAAATTTTCAAATTATAAAGTGGCGACTTGAATAATGCTTGTATATCACTCGTATATAATCTTCCAAAAATTATAAGCTAATTATCTAAATTATTTTCTAAAAATACTAAATTTTAGTACCTCTTAGCCAGCACATTACTATTGAAGCTCTTGTTTTGTCTCTTCTTTTTTTTTTAGTTTTTGCTTCCTTGTGTTTTTTTATGTCAGTTCGTTGTAGCTCGAAAAAAGATGCCATATTTTTTATTATGGCTTCCCATAGTGGCTGCAGACTTGAAGACCTCGCGGTCCCTTCGCCGTCACTCAGGCGCTGCTTTCTTCACTAATGATAATACTATTTGTTCTCTGTTTTATCTGTTTTGTTTTTTGTTTATATAGTGGCGTCAATAAACAAACTTGAACTTCAATAAAGCTTCAACACAAAAAATTAACGCGCAGCGTAACTTCCACAATTGTGGAGGTTGTGCTTATAAATTGCGCTTTGTCCACTTTTGACCTACACCATGGCCGAGTGAAATGTAAGCTTACTCGTTTGTGACACTGTTTATGGTTATGTATCTCAATTTCCTAAATTTCCCTCAACTCAAACTTATCCTTTTTTTCTTCAGCTATGGTTATTTTTTAAAAAAGGAATAAAAGCCAATCCAAAAAAATGGACAGTTACAAACAAAATAATTGGTAACGCAAAGGCTATATATTTCCGTGTATCACCAATATGATGTGCAATTCTCAATCATTGGCAATAGCTTCCAAAAGTATAAAAGTAAAAAGCTTTACCAAAAAGAAATGACTTACTGGTGCATCAAGCTTAGACCAACATTCTACATCATCAAGATTTTGTGACTGAAAAAAAATATACAACTGTATATAAATAAACAAATAAATACGATAATGTATAAAGTTGTACGATTTTATGGTTAGCATGTAATTAGTATTATTTTTTGTTACTTTGAACTAAATTGCACTAATGAAACATTTTTTTGATAGTTGCAATAACGTGCAGTAGATAAAACTCAAATTAATGGAAACACTAGAAACAAATTATTGATATCTGGGCTCAAATTGTGGTAAAATTGCGTTTTTTAATTACTTCTTGGCGTCATTTTCATAAACAAACATCAATAATCGAGAAGTATTCAATTATCACTAGAGAAATTTATGTCAGGTAAACCAATCATTTCTTCCTTTGTTTCGACAATATACAGCAGTAGTTTGTAGTTTTGTGTCCATAATCAGAAGTGTTCTTTGTAACAGTTTCAAAATTTCACTCCACCTAGCGACCTCATGGATTATAGTTTTAAAAGCGCATAAAAATTTATTACGATAATTTGGCTATTTTTGAGTTGTGGTTGGTCAAGTGGTAAAAAGTAAATCTAGGCTATGAATTAGTAAGGATCTATTATAGCTACGGGTACTGCAGGCCAGCAAAAGGTTTTAGTTTTCTTTGCAATGCGTATACTGTTTTGATAGTATCACATCAGTATAAGATTTCATATCGGCAAACCAAATATTAGTTCTCCGTGGCAAAATTAGAGTGAAGCAGCAACGGCTGGTCAGAGACTACCCCAGCTTTTACGCCCCAAACAATTTTTCCTCTGAAAAGGGTGATAATTTCATTAAATTTCATTCAAATAATAATTGAGTAACGTATTATTACTCCTTGTCGTGCCAAAATCAATCTTACTTTTTTGTTAAATGTAATACTGAATTAGTAGCAAAGCATCTTTCTAAACTCTAGCAAGAGCAACAAAAAGACAAGAATAATCTACCGAAAAAATATATCTTAGTCCATCAATCCAGCAAAGCAGTTTTTGCGTCGTAAAAAGGAGAGTTGTAGCATCTACTCCACGGCTTTGAGATGGAATTGGATTTCCGAACAAGTACTGGTTTATTTCTTCTCTTCTGGTGCTGTTTGGTGCGAAATCCTGCAAAAACTATACATTTTGATAAAATGTGGGTAAAAAAATATAATATAGCAAATAACCTCTTAGATGTTTTAGGTTATGGAAAACGTTAAATTTTTGTAACGTATAAAATAAAAATTTCTGCTTCCTATTTTGATTGTTGAACTAAACAGACATTTTTATGCATATTTGCCATTGACAGAACTCATAATAAATGTTTTGTTATGGTAAGATAGACGAAAAGTGGCTAGTTCTTACTCTTGAATAAATGAATCCAAAATTTACAGTTAATTAGGCGGAAGCGCGTTTGTCTCTAGATTGGAGGTCTAACATTCAAATTTCGGACCGGTCAAATTGGGCACAGTGCTGCTAACGACTCGAAACCACTGAGGCATTTTTTCGAAAGAAGCTGTGTTGCCCGGGCGCTACGATGTGGAAATGAGACCCTAAAAATCTTATTCGACGTGTTACAGCGAATATAATAAACTTGCGATTTTTTACACTCTTTACTTTTTTTTTTAAGTGGAAACTAGTAATTTTGGGGGGTCGAGGCTGGTTGTTATCAAAGTTTCACAACATTTCAGATTCATTTGTTTTTAATTTGTGTTTAAATTTCATTGGAAAATAAACTATCACTAATTCAATCTTATTTGTTAAAAGTTCTCCTTTGAATAAATTATGATTCCTGAAATAGTTTTTAGAGAGGGAGAGAGTGAGATTTCTGATTCAGTTTTGTTTAATTAATTTTTTTAATGATCTCTTTCGCGTAACCGCCTGATCAGCTCTTAATTCTGGATTCATTTATTCAAGAGGATGAATTAGGCATTTTTCGTCTGTCTTACTATAACCAAACACAAGCATTCATTTTGAGTTTCCTGCATAAAACCTGGAATGGAAAACCTGCACAAAATGGAAAATCAAAAACCTGCATTAAATATCTGTTTAGCTAAAAAATCAAAACGGGAGTTGTTCAGAAAAAATTAAGAAAAATTTGCTGATTTTTACACACAAAAAAAACATGTTCTTAACCATTTTTTTTTTTTTTTTTTTCATATCGAGACTGTTATTGTTCTTAATTTGTTTTGGAATTTTGAGTAAAAAAACCTCATGTTCTTGTAAAATTGTCCTTTTTTAAAAAAAGTTTATAATAATCCGATCTGTAACTTGATGACCAATACAATGCAATCTTGAAGGAAAAATTTGTACCGCAATCTCCGGTTTTTAGTATTTTAAATCTGTATCGTGTTAGCTGTAATGTATGCTGATCAATATTGTAATCCTTTCAATTTATCAAAGGATATGAGTCTTACGTAACATATTTTTTGTGTGATTTATCACTATTATTTATTTATTTTATTCTTTTACGAAACCACATAGCACTTTGCATTAGAAATTCATGGTATATCACACAACTTTTTCTTGAATTGTTAATGTTTTCCTCTGCGGCTTGTAGTTTGTCCAAAAACCGAAGTCGATAAGATGATTTTTGATTGCAACAGCATGTTTTAATCAAGATGAGAACATACATGGAATGTCAATTACGAACATTATGGTAAACGTGCACGAAAAGCATGGAACTAAAACAGTGACTAATAAGTGATCCCAGAAAGAATCGCCATTTTTTTGTACTAATTTTGGTATACGTATCAGGGGGGACATGACAGAACTTGCTAGCGAGCTCGTAAAGGCCATTCTCGCTCGCTAAAAAGCGCTAACGAACAAAAAATCTTCCTAGACAAACTGCAATTTCTGAGCCGTCTCGCCCAACACACGTTAAAACAGTTCGCTTGAATTTTCTTGCGTGACGTTCGTTACTTGTGTTAATACGTAATAAATATCTTATTGTGACGTCAGATGCATTTCTACTTCAAAATAATGCGTTCAAGCGTACTGTATGTACTACATTGTTATGGAAAAAGATACCATAACCTATGCGTTATTATTCTATGCAAGCAAATTCCTCAACTGATGATAATTAGTAAATGAACAACAGAATTTTATTATATTTTTGGATCAATGTGAAATAAGAACAACTTTTTCTATACTATAATTTTTTTAAACGACGTAAAGCGCCTTTGAGGTTGTTAGTGGGTAAACTCCATAGGTGGGCAAGTTAATGCAAAGCGTTAGCTTCGTTAACCACTAGTGCGTTAACAAACTTCACGCCTCCGTTAACGTTAATCCGTTATTTTCAGATTTAATTAACGGAAGTTAATAAAATCCGTTAATCCGTTGACATTTAGCGTGTAATTTACATTTCGGTTTATTCACTCGCTTCTAGAACATGTATTGACGCTGTTGAGCTGATTGCAAGGAAATATTTATTACTATGGTGGTCTTTTTGTGTTTTGGAAGTTACATTTTACAGTCTAATCTAATTCTAAGATAGAAATAAGTTTAAATGCACTAACAAAGCTGCGATCGGAAAATCCTTGGAAATTGTGATCAGCAATAATTAATAGACCTATGAGGCTGCAGGTTATTATTTGCCTTAAAAAAGAACTCCTTTCTTCGCTTTCTTCTATAAAACTCATGCTAATACGCAACAAGTGTTACCAGTGCAAACTGGTTTGTACCGGTCTGATGAATGAATGGTGCAAGATATAACGATAAAAACCTTAACGGGAAGTTAACAGAACTTAACGTAAGTTACTTAAGTCCGTTAACAGCAATTAACGGAAGTTAATTTGGCCCGCTAACATGAAAAAACTTTTTAACAGATTAACGAGTTAATGAAAAAGTTAGCTTCGTTATTAACGGATTAACGATTAACGGACTTGTGCCCATCTATGGTAAACTCATATGTTAAACAGTAACTCTAGGTCTTTAGGTTTCAAAATTTTTCGAAAGTGAGCAAGTCGAAGTACACTCTTCCTTTTTAGAACCAGTAAATCTTGAGTTGAGACTGGCTGTATTTAATTTTTTGCCGATATTCAGTCTCATTTGTTCTGGATTTTGTAAAACTTTTGAGAGCATCGATGTCAATTTTAGCAGGAACGTTTGAAACACTTTTTAATTCCTATTGCTCTGTCTGCTTAAGTGAAGGCTTTTTTCTTGCTTTTGCAGCATCGTAAAATTGCAAAAGCGAAAAAGCAAGCTTTTTTCAAGTTGAACAACTGCCAAAAAATTCTCAGTTGCTTGCGCAGAGCAACAGAGCTCTATAATCTTGAATAGTAGCAATTTTGCTTGCAAATGCAAGAAAATCACTGAAATTTTATCGCTTTAAATCAGCACAAATTTTAGTTTCTTTGATTGGTTTGAATTTTTTTTTGTTTGTTTTTGGTTTATTTTGCTGCCGAGGCTGGCATTGTTTTTAATTTTTTCTTAAATTTTGATCAAAAATGAGCCTCGTGTTTTAGAAAATTATTCTTAAAAAAGGAGTGTATCGCAATTTTTGTCAACTTGCACTACTTAACATTTCTTTATCAGTCGAAACAGCAAGTGGTTCTCAATGCAATTCGCTTTTTTTTAGCAGTCTTGATAGCAAACATGGCGACGATTTGAATTAATTTTCAGCAAAAATTTGCTTTGGTTAGAAGTTTTCAACATTTCGCCATTAAATTTCTGAACCAAAAAGATTTCTCTCACACTTAAAGAGTGCTTCAAGATCCTCTGTCATGTGGGCTCAGGTTTGGCGTTTCAGTATTTTTACTCGGAAAGATTCAGATTCAAGTTAATTTTTGGTTACAAAATTAAGGAATTCAACTAATTTTCAATTACATAGTAGCACTACGAGGAAACTGCTAAATGACCTTTAGTAGGCACTTAGCAGTTCAAAAATTAAATAAGGAGCCCGCAACTTTTTTAACGCTCATCATCTATAATTTGATTTACAGTTATTGTAAGCATATGGCAACATTATTCTGTTTCATTAAAACGAGTTTGCCAAGAATTAAGTTTTCTAACGTTTGAATAAAGAAGCATTCTGCATTTTTCTAATCTTGGACTTTTTATTTAGTAGACTAAAAACAGATGCGTAGAGAAACAGAGAAGAGCTTTGAAGTGAAAAAGTTTGCTTTTGTTGAGAAGGTTTGTTGGGGGTCACGCGTGTATTCGACTGATTTGATTGAACATGTTCCTAGAACAAGTGAACCATCAAGAAAAGAGTCACGCTGATTGGACGAATCTGCCTATTTTAGAACAATGCCGTGAAGAAAAAAAGACAAAACTATAAGTCAGTCTACTATTAAAAAGTCTATGCTCTATTCGCATCAACGTTGCTCAGTTGATAGAACGTCGAGCTGGTAATCGAAAGGCTGTTAGTTCGATCCTTGAGCTGGTAATGCGCCCTTGTTTCCGTGGAAAATGGCACTTTGCGCGTGCTTCCCGTTGGGGCCAAGCAGCGGTCTACTTTCTGTAGAGGCCCATCTTGACAAAAAGTTGGAAACAGAATCCAAAAAAGTGCTTTGCATTGGTGTGGTTTGAGGGGTGTTGAGCTCCTGGTTCGTGAGCATCAACAAACGAAGTGCACATTTTTTGGACTTTGTTTGTAAGGCCTTTTTGTCCAGCTGAACCACGGTGACGAACAAACTTCTAAACCCTATAAATGGAAGCAAATACTCGTTAAGATGCCGTTTCGAAAGAACCAAGTTAACATTACCAGTTCGGGAATCGAACTGGGAGTCAGCAACTTTTTGCTCACCAACCGACGAAATTCTATCAACTTTAAATTCGTTATTCAACTGCAACAAAATACCAACCACAACTCACTTCTAGATTCCCAACTGTATTATTTTTATTGCTTTTTAATTTCTCCAACGTGCGTTTAAGCTGTAGCAGATGAGATTTTGTGCTGCTTTGGATCTGAGGTGTGCATGGCGTTAAATCCCTTTTTTGGATTATGTGTCTACTTTGAACCGTCATGGAATGGGCAAAAATCACCAGTGTGACGTACCAAATTAGCAGCAAAGATTTTAAGATCATGGTTGTTCTACAGATATTTTAAATTGTGAACTAAAAAATTTTGAAAATTTAACTGAAAAACTCTTGAAACTGTATGCTGTATAAGAGAATACAAAACTGGATAAGCATTACGTATACCGGTATATGGAATCTATAAACGATAAATATGAGTACTGCATTAAGGGAAAGATAACAGCAAACTCTATATACGAGTGTAAACCCCGTAAAAGAGCAGATGTTTTAGCTGCATTCTTGGTGTAAATTATTTCATGGAGTTTTATTGACAACAGCTAAGGTAATAATTTCAGTATTGCTATTTCTTATGAGAGTAACTTAATGTAAACAAAAATCGAGAGTAAAACTTAAGACAATCAACACAACATTGAAATCAAATTTTCACGAATAAAACAAAAACATCTTTGAATTTTGACAAAATCTTTGCGAATTAGATGTCGATTCAATATTTTCAATTTTTGTTTGATTTTGGTTTGTTTTTCAAGTTTGTGTTTAATGAACACAGTGCATTTAGTGCTGACTTTAAGTTTGTGCGCAAATCATTGCCAAAAATTCTGTCTAAATTAAAGCAGATATGTTACGACAAAATGGTTTTCTTATTGGCATTCTAAATTTATAGCAGTTAGCACATATTTAGCAGAAAAAAAATTCCCTTCTGGTGCTTTCCCAATAAACAAATTTTCGAAACGTGCTATTATGATTCTTACGAAACATAAAGTTAACACTATTATGAGTTCAGTCTCGCATTTAAATAATCCAACTATCAGGGCAGAACGCATTTCAAGTTTTTGTACAATATTTTGTGAAAGTCTATAATGCTTTAAAAAGTGTGTAGTTACGAATCATTTTCTGACATTTTTTGCACATTTGCTCTAGGAAGTGTTTCAAACAAAAATTAAATTAGATTTTACCGTATTAAAAAAATAATAGCCAACATTATTTTCAACTATGAGAATGTTGAGCGTGAACTACACCGATGCAATACTGCTTAGGATAAAACGACGTAATGTCTTGTGAAGTGTTTAATTATTTCTGCCTATAAATAATGAGATATTTACTTAATAATAGTGTAAAAATTAATAGAGTATAATTCGCTAAGTAATAATTCGATAAATGATAGACTGAAATACGCATTGTAGATTTGGTTATCTCTATTCATTAATTCGAGTGATCCCCTTGCCCACTGTCCGGGCACAGATTCATTTTATTTGATAGTTGTTTCTTGGTTTACCATGGCTACAATTATTTTCATCATCTTCTGTAGTTTTAACACTGCGCATATGTTGCTTTAAAGATTATTAATAAATATTGTTTAACCAAACAACACAAATTTTGGACTTAGAAATTAGTTGAATAAAGTGTAAGACACTACATGTCCCCTCCATTATACGTAATTGACCTTTTTTAGAGGTTACTGGAAAAAAATGATAGGCTTTTTTCAATTTAAGGCCAAGTTGCGTGACACGTTTCACATCGGGGTCACCACTTTAAGCGTTTGAACGCATCCAAATTTAATCTGGCCGTTTCGATTGATCAGCTAACTCATGCTAATCTAGCGTTTTAGATTTTTTTTGCTATTTTTATTTTTATTTTTTCTATGCAATAATTCCGTAGCTGTATTTCGTTGTTTGTAATTTGAAAAGTTTGGAATGCTTATTTCAAATTTTGCCTTATTTATTTGTGCCTGTTTTAAAAAGATTCATAAATATTTAGCTTGAAACTCAGCTGAATTGTTTGCTAGTCTCAACCAACTTTTGACTGCGATTTCTCTGCTGGATTTGCCTTTTATTTAATTATTCCTAAAAAAATTGCGTAATTACCGCAAGCAAAAAGAAAAAAGATTGTTTATTGTTACGTATTTCTACACTATATGCCTCTTATTATAATGCCGGCTATGACTCAACAGCGCGTGTTGACTGCAAATGATCTCAAACATTTAAAAAAAGATTGAAACATGCTAAAGATAAATGGAATTAACCCTAATCAATGTCACTGTGTAGAATGGACACAAGACAATTTCAGAATAAAGATTTTAGTGATACCTTTTTTCAGAAATCTTAAAATATATTAACTTTTCCTCAAGTTTATTTAAGCTTGTGATTGAAAAATTTTTGCTATCCAAAAATATTATGGATTTAATGCAATTACTTTTGGTGATAATCTTTTCTACAAATCATAAAATTTATAGATTTTTCCTAAAATTTATTTATAAGAGCATTCAAGTCTGAAGTTTTTTTGCTCAGTTTTCTCTGCAAGCATTTTAACTGATTTGAACACTAACTTCACCAAATTTAAGCTTTTAACAGACTTTGTCTTCAAGACATAACAGCTTAGATCTTCCATTATTATAAACGTCTTTCACCCTATAGATTTTGCCAGGGTTGCCAATTGTTGTTGCTGTTGTAGCGCATATTTGTCCTCCTGTCACGGGACAGCGTCAGAGGCTAACTTATTGGACGATCCGCACACTTTTCATTGCATTGACTACTTCCTGATTAAAGGAATCCGCACCTGCTTAGGAGTTTCCGACGATCCAATGTTTCTGTGGATTTCTTCAAATTCTTGTTCACTAAATTTGCTGCTTGTTTGAAACCACCAAGCAGAGATAATCATTGCAAAGCGTCTTATGCAAGAACGCAACAGTGTGACCAGGGTGCCGGTTGAAACACAATCATTGGATCAGGGTCGTCGTAAGAAACGATGGCTTTGCCCTCTCGGCCACGCTGCCGACCAACTTTTCAAAAATTTCCTGCATGTTCTTGATTGTCAATAAATGTTTTGCAGCAAGAGTTGTAGTCAAGACAAGTAAAGGGTTCAAAATCAAATCAAATCTTCTTATTATACTCGCTGTATTCACGAAAGCGTGTAACAAGTTAGCGGAGCGCATTTTCCCGACATTGCACCTGTGGTCAACACAGCTTAATGCGAAATAATTATCGCAGAAGAGGTGAGTCGTTGGCATACTGTGTCTGATTTGACCGGCCCGAGATTTGAATCTCAGATCTACCGCTCCTGAGACGAATGCGTTATCGCTCGACCCACTGGCCATTGGCTGCTTTTAAAGCAAACGTATGTAACCTTCCAAAAGTTAATCTTCTGTCATAACACTGATAAAACTAAAGCACTCATGTAATGAAGAAAATTGTAAATTTTTGAACTGTAATATTTTGAAAACGGAAAAACTTAGAAAGTTCAGGTTTGGGAAGAATGCATTTGAGCTTTTTCCCAAAATTTTGATTAACAGTAAAAAATTTGACTTCCCTTTAAGTATGCTGTAATGGTTGCATTTTTTGCTCTCAAAAATTATTGTTTAAATGCGATTAACGGTTAGTTGAACTCGGTCCAGTATTTAGCGCCAAATATCAGACATTTGATCTGTCAAAACAAATGCCCGGTCACTGGCAAATTGTAGAAGATGAATCACAAAGTACAAGTCTGCAGAACTTGTAGCAATTTTTTAAGTTTATAGTTAATCTGTTGTAAATTTTTATGATAGACGTGCAGTTAGTTCAAACAAAACGGTTTCACTTGCGCAACGCTTTTCTAAGTACTGTCTTTTTCATTTCGTTGAATGGAAACTTTAACCGGCTCTTATGCAAATGGATATTTCATGAAAATAAGCTTGATATTGTTGTTAAGCATTCATAGAATTGGTTTTGGGCAAAAGCTCAAAAAAATTTGGGATGCGTAAGAAAAAAAAATTAGTTTAGTTCATTTTTAGAACCGTTCGACGTTTTTTTTATGAGAATTAATTTGTAATAGGTACAACTGTTTCCAAGTTCTAATGCTAAAAAACACTAAAGAAATCTTTTGGCCTTTATCTCATCTTCATATCTTTTTCATCCCAAACCATCAGAAGCTCAGTTTTTGAATTTTTTTGTTGCCTGGTACTACTTTACTTTGCCAAATAAAAGTCTTTTTCTCTATTTCGTGAGTAGTTGTCGTTTTTTTTGAAAAAATTCTTTACGTATCATATTTTTATAATTTTTATAGGAAGAACACTAATTGAATTGAAATACAGTGACGATTTCAGACTCATGCTAACGTGCATTTTGGATTTTGCAGCAACAGGGAATCGAACCTGTCGCCTCGTGATCCGCAATACGAGTTTTATCTTTCTCAACAGGAATCACTGAATCTAAATCTTACTGCTGAAGTTAAATTCCATATTACATTTTGTCGATGCGAGATTTAAGAAAAACAAAACTTCACCAGCTAAATTATTTCGAGATTTCTGATAATTAACTTGGTGATATCTGAAAACACAATCGCTTCTGGATCGAGAGGTCTAAGGTTCAAACCTCGGGCCAGTCAAGTTGGACACAGTGTTGGCAAAGGCTCGCCACTGCTGCAACGTTTCTTCAAAAGGAGCTGTGATGCCCGGGCTCAATGACGTGAAGGTGGGTCCCGCAAACTTGTCACATGCTTCAGCTTATTACATAGTAAAGAAAAAGAAAATTATTGAGAAGCGCTTTAAAACAATCTTTATTACTGTACAAGCTGCTCTTAACCCTATTTTACATGGGGTATTTAACCAACACATTTTACACGACGGGGCAAAAATGCCCCCTGTCTAACTCCTAAACCAAACGTCATAGGAATACCGAAATTGACATGCGGGTTGGTGTTTATCAAATTAAAAAAAAACGTTTTGAGTAAATGACGTCATTATTGTGACGTCACGGTCATATTTTTGAAAAATTACGTCATTTTTTCAATATCGTCACTGCTGTTCAAATTTTTATATACAAGTTTCTTTTTTTGAGACTAAATTATAAATGCCCAAGTCAAGTCAGTTACGTCCTAAAGCATCTTATGGGTTTATCGCAAAAAAAGAGAGGGGGCAAAAATGCTTTTCACGTAAAATAAGGTTGACTGAGAATGAAATCTGAAACCTTTTGATTGCAGCATGTAATGACAAAATAAAAAAGTTCAAAGTGGTTTGGTCAGATAAACACTACCTCTCCCCCCCAAAAAAAAAACAAAAAAAAGCAACAACAACAACGTGATTTCATATATATTAGTGGTTTGGGAAAAGTAAGGACTAAGGCCAGTTTTATTTTGACTTCGTTATAGCTTATTTTTGACTTTATTTCGACCTAACGTATTTTGTCTTAGCATTATGTTTTGATGTACATATTTTATAAAATATGTAACCAAACGGTGCATGACAACATAACGTCAAAAATAAGAGGCATTCTGCCAACTGGTTGCGCGTAAAAAACTGCCAAATATACCTTATACGTGTTACTGCCTCTACAATTTTTTGATAAACATCACACAATACAAAGTTGATAGAATTATTTATTGAAATACATTAACATGTATTTTTTGACATTTTTGATATCAAAACTTCTGTCTTTTCTCAGTAGTTTGCTCAGCATTGAGAACAATCACAATACAACAGCAGAGGTTGGTTGAGCTTTTTGCAATAATGCGTAGGTGGTTGGAGCAATAGCCAAATTAATACAGTTTATTACTGCTTCGAAATCAGAGTTGGATAGTCGTTTTTTGATGTAAGTTTGAATTGAGCTGGTGTCATCCAGGCAATGCATATTTTTCAGCAGTTATTATGGTTCAGTCATTGTGCAGTCATTTGCTTCTAATAGCTCGACGTTAGTTGCTAGAGTCCGGTATTGATTAATACGAACCAAGTCTGGCACCAGACCATCCACCTTAAAAGCTTCTTTTGCTCGTCTGACTAAGAGACCTTCACCTGTTCAATTGATGATAATAGCGCAAACAGCAGGAAGGTTTTCGCTACGATATGAATAATATGAATATGATATGAATAATTTATTTGCACTTCGATAATCACTTCAGACAAACACAAACATTTGTTTAAAATGAAATGTAGTAGGAAGCTGCGAAGGACCTCTCGGTCATCGAGTCGAGCAGCCACCTTATTATTTTAAATCAATTACTGAGGTTTGCTGTTTTGAATTAGTAGAGTTAAAATTTATTAACTTTGAAAAACTTTATCAACCACAATAATATATTGTGATCAATAACTCCTTTTTGGTGCGTGAAAAATTCATATATATTTTGAGAGTAAATGCTTTTTGTACTTCGTCTTGAATCGATTAAAGGGTAACTGTTTTAGGTCTTGTGGTACCGAGTTCCATATCTTGACTCCCTGATATTTAAAACTTTTTTGTAATTTTTGAGATTTGTATCTGGGTAGGTAAAGGTTTAATTCGGATGATGCTAAACGAGTGCTTCGTGTGTGTATCGCTTTTACCGGGGCAAAGAATGTGGAAAGACTCGTGGGTAATTTCTTACGCGTGTGCTTATGCATTATCTTAGCAACTTCGTATAGATATAAATCATTCAGCTTTAGAATTTCTAGCTTTAAATAGGAAGGTGTAACATGATCGCGCCATTGGGCTCCAGAAATTAGTTTAACAGCTTTATTTTGTAGG
This sequence comes from Trididemnum nubilum, assembly GCA_963965965.1. Taxonomy (NCBI): domain Eukaryota; kingdom Metazoa; phylum Chordata; class Ascidiacea; order Aplousobranchia; family Didemnidae; genus Trididemnum; species Trididemnum nubilum. The sequence goes on along the minus strand of OZ014469.1, from coordinate 41,813,729 downwards.
GTTGCTAATCTTTTTAAGTGTTTGTCAAAAGCATTTCCCCAAACCGTGATTCCGTAGAGCAAATGAGGGTGAATCATTGAATGGTATAAGTTACGTATAGTGCTGATTTAGGTAAAATATGACGAAGTTTGCATTGGACTCCTAGTGATCTAGATATTTTTGTAGCAAGCGCATTAATGTGTTCTTCGAAGTTCAATTTATTATCAATTGTAATACCAAGATATTTTACTGTGTCATTGATCTTTATCACTGAGTCATTAAAATATATTGAAATATTTGATATGCGATGATTCTTTTTGGGTGGTATTATTAAGCAGTGAGATTTTTGGGGGTTTACTGTTATTTTGTTGGCTGTAGTCCATTTATGTACAGTAGTTAGTTCTAAATTCATTTTTTCGCTCAACATAGCAGGGGTAACCGCATTGATATTTAAGCAAGTATCGTCGGCAAATAATCTTGGGTTTGAATTTAGGGCATGAGGGATATCATTAATATAGATTAGAAATAATAGAGGACCTAGATTACTTCCCTGTGGCACACCGAATCTGTTTATTAAAGTATCAGATGACGAGTTGTGGTGAGAAACAAATTGAGAGCGATCTGACAAAAACGATTTAAGGAGTTTGTTTGCGACTCCACGAATTCCGTAGTGCTCTAGTTTATAAAGAAGTATTGAATGCGAGACGGTATCAAATACTACGGTACAATGCAGCTTTAAGCCAAGTTGCCCATCGTGTAATAACAGCAACCGGAGGTGATGGAAGACCAGCTTCACGAAAATCGCTTTTGCGATATTTGTTTTCGATTGTTGCTGCCTTCAATGTGGCCACTACGTCATCAATATTTTTAAAGGAAGCACGAACTCGCATACCACAGTTATGTAGTACTGTAAGTGCGCAATGCAAATGACTTGCATCAAAGTAGGGTATAATTCCTTCAATGGTTTGCCAGCCAAAGACATGTACCGAGCACTATCTGTTAAGAGCAATGCAAAATTTTCTCATTTTGTCCCAAGTTGTCGCAATACGTCATGGACAGTGTGTAGCAGAGTTGTAAGTTGGGCCGGGTTTTTCGGGTTCGGGCCTGGTTCGGGTCTAAATTTGACAAAGATTTCGGGCTTAATTCGGGCCTGAGACCTACTTTTTGTCTTGGGTGCACAAAAATATCATCAAAATAAATTTGCACCATGGCTAAATTTTTCAGACCTAACTTAACTTTCGGGTTTTTTCGGGCATGATTTGGGCTTCGAAATTGTTTTCGGGTTCGGGCCGGGCTCTGGTCTGAACTAGTCGGCGTGTTTACAACTCTAGTGTGTAGAATAATACTGCTATTAACATTGCCACTACTTTCAAGCGGAAGGCACTCAGTAAGAAATGTTTCATTTGGGATATCCATACTGACCACTATAGTACATTAAATTATTTTTGCTTATCCATTTCTGCTTCATCCTTAATCAAAAATGCGTTTTTGTTCTGAAGTAGTTCTCAAATATTCTTCTCTTTTTGGGGCGCTAATTGAGCAATGATTGCACGGGCCGCAGTTTCAGAAGGTAAAGGTTTTCCCATTGCAATAAACAGATATTTTTAAGCACGATGTTTTAGTTTGTGGAGTGGGATATCTGCTGCTAGAAAAGTAGAGACTACTTTTTCCTTAAAGTTCGCTCCATCGAGTTGTATATAGGTTTGCTTACCTTGGGAGTTGCTTGTCGTTACCAATTTAGCTTGGTGAAGTTTACTTTTTCGGTGACTCTGCACAAAAATTTTTTCTACATCTTTGACCAATACGTCGCCAAAATCGCATCGCAAATCGCGAGCTGGAGTTTCCCCAAACTCATTTGGATATTGGCGGCATATTTACCTAACTTTTGCGGTTGTCGATTTTGATTGTTTAGGCATTTTTATCGAACCAAAATTTCCAAGCTATACAATTTCAAAAAAGGCATTTGTAGAGAGCGTAACGGTTTTATAGGACTACGCAACTGCGTTGCAATAATGCGTTTTGTTTTAATAATGAGAACTAAAAATTCCAATTCTTTTTACTTCGTTTATTTACGTTCGCAATTATATTGCGAACTTGATTGCAACGCATTTGTGACATTTATGAAATTCTTCGTGACTTTGAGTTGAAAGACTTTTTTTTCAAATTGTATAAAAGAAGATACCACGAGTACAAAATATTAACAAATGCTCAAAAATTCAGAAATGATAAAAATCATAAATGATAAATGCATTATTTTTGCTTACACACCCACAAGCGAGTAAAAGAAAAACATTATTGCAATAATTAATAGTATCATAGTTGCTTATTCCGGGGGTGTTAAGCAGCAAAGGAGGGCTACAAATGAACCTTTCGGTCTTCAAATTAAGCAGCCACCCAGAGGAGACGAAAATATGATCGGAAAATGAGCAAAGTATATTATTTATTGAATGTGGCGACATGTAGAAGTACGATCATAAAAAAAGAAACAAAAAAACAAACAAACAAATATCGGTTCAATAAATAGTTTTTGTAATGAGGTTTGAAATGACTAAAAGATTTATTTTTTATTTCGGTTGGAATATTGTTCCAAATTTTTACTCCTTGATATTGTATGCATCGTTTTAGTCGGGCTGTACGGTATTAGGAATGTCAAGTGTAGTGTTTGGATCATTTGATGATCTTGTATTTCTTAAAGAAAATTCGCTTGTTTTGGTGGATAAGTGAGATATTAAAGGAGGAAGGTTATTTCGAAAATGACGAAATACAATTTTAGCGACTGCATGTTTAAATAGGTCGTGAAGCTTTAATACTTTGTGAGCTGAATAAAAAGAAGTAACAAGATTTCGATAGGCCTCCCTCCGAGGAGCCGAACGGCTTTGTTTTGAAGAACAGAAAGATTTTTTAGATAAGTCGAATAAGGGAATCTCCATACGATAAGTTCATTGAGTAGGTGGGGGTGAACAAACGCATAATAAAGTTTAAGGGGGGCGCAGGTAGGAGAAAGTATTTCAATTTTGAAATAATGCCATTAGATTTTGAAATTCTTTGTTTGGTGGCTCTTATGTATGCTTGGAAGTTTAATTTGGGGTTTATGTGGACTTCTAGATCTTTAACATTGTTGAAATAAGGTATTTAGGTATCGTTTATGGTTAAACATATTTAGGATGGAGTTGGATTTATTTTTGGCGCAAAACTTAAATAATTAGATTTGGGTGGATTTAAATGGAGGTTGTTGGCTTGCAGCCAGTTATAGACTTTAGCAAGATCTATGTTCACCACATTTTCTAGGGTACTGAGTTCAGGAATGTTGATAACAAAGCAAGTGCCGTCAGCAAAGAGTCGCAGAAGACAGTTTGTGGAGGAGGGCAAATCACTAATATAAAGCAAAAACAAAAGAGGGCCTACCGTCGAATCTTGAGCAACCCCATATGTAACACGGTCAATCACTGAGTTGATACCATTAATGCTGAAAAACCGGTTTTTTAAAAAAAAAGATTGCATTGATTTATGTGAGGAACCTCAAACACCATAGTGATTAAGTTTAAGTAGCAGAATTTCACGCGACACACTGTCGAAGTCCTTTTGTAAGTCAAAAAAAAATAAGCCCGTGCAGAGGTTTATTATTTTGATATTGTCAAAACATGTTGTGACTAGGTCAAGTACAGCATGAGCTGTCCATTTTTAATATTTTTTTAATTTTTTTTTTAGTCTTTTGGCGAAAAATCAAGAAAAAATCTTTTTTTAAATTTTCTTTTCGAGAAGTTTTTGCTGAGAGACGGTTTTGACAAACTTTGACTTTATTGAAAATTTTGACTTTATTTGGACCTATTAGCGCCATCCTAAACAACCCAAATTAATTTTAGTATAAACTTGATTATGCAACAAAACTTTGAAAAAAAATTGACTTTATTGATTTTAGCGGGCTCTACTAATCAGAGGTGGAGTCGAAGACACAAGGCTCGAGGCCAAAGCCAAGGCCAAAAAAAAACCCGAGGCCAAGGACCAAGGACATAAATGCGAGTGTTTTCGAAAGAAAAAAGATCTTAAAAATTTTTTTTCCGTCGACCTCCAAAAAAAAACGGTCTAGAAAAACATTTTTCAGCCGATCTACAAAATTTTAACCATTCAAAAAATAGTGCTGTCCTCGAGCCGAAGACAGGACAATTTTCGAGGACTTGAGGCTTCGAGGATAAGACCAAGGATTTGAAAATGTGTCCTCAAGGACAATGCAAGCACCATAAAATTTTGCAAACTGTAGTTTTGTTTGTGCGTAATAGATTTGCAAAGTTTTAATTGATAAGTGTAAGCCATTTTGAAAAAACAAGAACTCAAACAAATCCCGAGTTTTGGGCCCCTCTTCCCAAACCACTTAGCCCAGCACTGCAACAAAATATGGCTGCAACTTTATCGATATAGCTTTCTCATATCTTTAACTTGAAATATCTAGCTTTTATGGTTTTGGAGCTGTTGCATTTACAAAAAAATTTCTTACGAGAAAAACAAACAAAATAATAACAATAACAAACAGAAAAAAAAAAGAATAAAATGTGTTGATGTTTCACAACTTTAATTGTGGGAGCTAAAACTACATCCCCAAGCGGTTCTAAATTTGAAGTTTTTTTTCCTTTCGCAGTTAGTTTCTGACCACGATCGGTTTGAAATGTCGATTGGGGTTTCAGTTTTTCGGCTTGCAAACCCTAATTACGCAACCAATTCCAGCCAAAGTTTGCACAAAGATTGTTTGATTTGTTGCCCCTGTTAGTTCTGAATTTTAAGTTTCTGCTTTAAGCCATTTCGAAGTTAAAAAAAAAAATAGCTACTTTCAATGCGAAGCTGAGCAGAAGTCTCATTTTGCAATCTTGTTTTCCTATCAGCTCAAAAGTTTTCGATATCCTTATAAAAGCAAAAATTTTAAAAAGCGAGTGCATCAAATTCCCTTACATTTGACCATTAAAAATCAGTTACATTAGTCTGTGAGCTCATAACCCAGAACTCATAATGGTTATATATCCTATTCATAACAATGTAAAATAATAAAAAATTTTCACTCAGATACATACTGATCGCTTTAACCCTCTGAGCTTGAAACCGGCTTTTTTAGTCGCGCGTCTGCCAACCCGACGTAGTTCGGATGAAATTAAACCAGAAATGTCTTAGAATCGGCCCGCCGGGTTTGCAAACGTGCCGCCTGAGTTAAGCCCGAACCCAAAAGTATATACCCCAACCCGGTCTGATCCCTTGATAGTGATGACAAAAGTAACCCAAAAAGTTGTTTGTACTGAAACGTACAATTAACGGGAGTTGACTCTATTACGTAGTTTGATTGAGTTGGTGCGTTTGACTGTCGGCAACGCAAAGTCTATTTTGCAAATAGTCGGCGACCATTCGCAAATATGCGCGTTATATGTTACAAAATGATACATTTTGGACAAGTTAATGAAATTATTCAAATTTTAGTTAAATAAGCATCGTTTATATCAATCGTATTCAACTAGACTTCTGTTATTTGAATAAAGCTGGTGAAGTCTCAGCCAAAAATTATGACTGATTTTTGAATTTTTGGGTTCAATTTAGTTGATGGTTCAATATTATTTGATTTGCAAGACTGGACGCACAACAAAGGTTAGTAACGTTCGCCAGTGATTACTTGAACGTCACTTGCTCAATTACTATTTTGTTTAAGCGAAGTCAAGCAACCGCTGGTAAAGTTTGGGACCGGTTGAGACCTTTTGCAAATTGTCAATGACGTCAAATTTTGGTTGTTTAGCAATGTTTCGCGTCGAGTGTGAATGCACCTTTGTTTGAAATTATGTTGTTGTTTTTTGAATTACCGATAGATTTGCATAATTCACACCGAATAACATACTTTGTTTTGGACATATTGTACTAGTTCTGCTAATTAATTATTAATCATTCATCATGGTTGCCAACTTGTCATTATCTTTTTTTTAGGTTTTGGACATACGAAAGTACCGATCTTTTTATGTCGATGACAAATTAAGCGCTCAAAGTACATAGCATGGAGTTTCATAATAAAAAATAATATTCTCTCCAATTCCACGAAACATAAAAAATGATTTTTTTTAGATACGTTATAACTGCAAAAAATTTTACATTACATCTTTCGGCTTAATTATACAAAAAATAAATTAAAGTTACTCATTTTTACTAGAAATTCAACTCGTGCTCATTTAAAAACGTGAACGCGACCTCTACAATGCAAACCAAGATAATGATATTTGTTGTTAGTCACTTCACACAAAAAGTAACAAATTTGCGTGAATTGCAAGAGGGTTACCAGGAAGTCGTCAAGATGAAAACTGTATATGTAGGCCTTGTTGCGCTGTCCAAAATTGTGTTGTCTCGTGATATCCATCGAAGTACCTTGTGGAAAATTTTTTACAAATAGATTTTTGTTCTCTGATCAATGATTGAAACATTTGCGGTTGCAACGAGGTGCCGTTTTTAAGATATACTGCTTTGAATTTGAGCGCGGATGAATATTTTTCAATAATTCGCTGGAATAGTTTTTTTGGTAATAATTAATTGTGACGTTTTTTGACGTCATGTTTTTTTTTGTTATCATGTTGCCGTTAAATAATTTTCAAGTTATGACTGAATTGTTTTTACGGTTTGTTTAGCGTAAAAATTAAAATTAAAGCGAAAATGCGCTAATTTGAAACCTAAATAATTATTAAGGATTAATTTGTGTAAAAAATGTTCTACCGTTAGTGTTGTAGAGTAAATATTATTTTACTAAATTGTAGAACGTGGAAACGTTTTTTTCGAAATCAGATGATTTATCATTTTGGCAGCTGATCTCAATGACAACAAGTCGAAAAAAATCAAGATTAGGCTAGGCTATTGGGTTACAGTAGGTTAGGTGTAAAAAACGGAATTAAGCTACTTCAGTTCATATTTTAGATTGAGAATGGTATAAATAGTTATTAGTAGCCTATGCTGTTTATGAATTAATTTCGAGTAGCCAGATATTGACGAGTAAACCTAGGTCTACGGCTGGTACCGTGGCCTTATTGGTTGAGCTGCAAGCCAGATTGAAAACAATCCAAGGCTTTGTTATCGATATTGAACCAGTTATCGGCCAGTAGCCAAAGAAACATTCTCTAATCCAGTAATCGAGGTAAGTGAGTGTTTTCTTGGTGCTAAAAGGCTGCCTAAAGTGACAAAGTCTTTTCTCAAAATGTAGGCAGTATTTCATATTTTGCATTTAGTGAAATGAATAAGCTCTAATTTAAGAGACAAAATAGGCCGTATGTTATGATAGCATGGAGTGCCTAGTTTACTATGATGATGTTAAAGATTGAAAAGTAAAGAAGTGATAGCACCATATGCAGTTTACATATGTCAATTTTTTTGCAATATTTTAACCCTATTAGGCCCAGCGGGGGATCGATTAGCTCCCCCCCTTCATCTTTTTCGAAATTTTGTTATGAAGCAGTCAAGCCTTAATAATGAAATTTCTTGACTTTTCCTAAAATTTACTGCTTCAACTTTCATTTGTAAAACCGTTTTCGAATGACAATTAGATTCGGAGTTATTGAACGTTTGTCAAGGTCGACCATGCGTTTAAGGGCAAATTTTTCAACATCAAGAGGGGACCCCTAAATTTGTTCAAAGTAAGAAAAAATGCCACACAAAAATCTTCAGCTCGATTGGTTGAGAATTGGCCGTGCGAATCCACTTTTAAGTTTTAGGGGGGGTTTCGGTGGCTTTTTGGGGAGGCAAAATAGCATAAGCGATAATAACTTTTGATCTATACATCGCAGAATTATGTGTGACCACTTAAAATTTGCAGAATGATCGCAGCTTTCCGTTATAACAAATATATATTTTTGTTGTAATACAAACAGATTTTATTTCTTGAAAAATAAAAAAATAAAAAATTATGAAAAATTACCAAAATGGTTAAAAAATTTTAAAGTTGCATGACAAATACAAATTTATTTCTAAGACAGAAAGTAGCTGGGCAATTAGTTTTGAAAAGACCGTGTAAGTGAAACTATAGACCAAAAAACAAGTAAAACGTTTTGCGAAAAAAAATGCGCTTTCAAAATTAATGTCAAAATGATACGAACATAAGCTTTTGAAACCAACCTGTTGAAGTATTACAAAGTTGAACTGGCTAAAGCTGACATTCTATCTGAAATCAGGACAATCTCGGCAAATTTTTTCAACACAGTATGACTGTTATTAGAAGATTATTTAATAAGAATGACCGCAGCTTTCTATTTATGGCAAAACTATTTTAGTGTTGAGATACAAACAGCGTTTTTGAAAAACATCGCATTTGTGAAAAAATAGTGTGATGGAATAAACGACCAGTAAGCCTCACTCAACAAATCAAAATGTTTAACAACATCTCATTGAACATTAGCTTACGCAGAACTAGATACCGCCAATACCATAACATCAAAAGACATAAGTGCTGTTAATAACAATTTATTTTTCTTTTGTATCGCTTCGGACTAACTTATGTTTTTATAATAGCAGCAAGCAGCATAAACTCCCTTTGCGTTATTTTCACGTTAATTACCTGTAATCAGTTAATTTGATCGATCAATATCCCACTGGGTTGATATTTTCAAGACTTTTCTTTCAACTATTTGACATACAGTAGGTATTGGTTAAACATAAGTTGTAACATTAGAGACGTTGCAAAACCTTTTCTGCTTCAATGTATGTAACATTGCATTGATACTAATGTATTAATAATAATCTACAAGGATAAAATTAATTGTAACTAAATTAAACAAAACGCATGTTTTGATAAATTTGGATAGTTATGTTATGGTAAAGATAGATGCTAGTCACCGTACTCAGATTGCAAGAATACCTCACAGTTTATGGCTTTTACTGTACCTTTGCTACTCGTCAGTCATATTTATGCAGATAAAAGAAAAATGTGTAAAAAACGTAAAATAATTTACTTTGTCTTATAAACTGCTGTAGTAATATTGATTGTGAAAATGATTTCATGCAAACACGTCTAGCAGTGGAGTGAAGTAGGGAGAGTATGACCAATTGCTAGAAAGAACTTGCTTACAAATCAGGAGTTTGATTTTCTTTAAAAGTTGGAAGTGTAAGACAAAAAAAGCAATAAGCGCAACATATGATGAAGTTATTAAGATGTGGAAAAAAGTTGTTGAAAGTGCAAGTCCTGGCTATACTTGCTACTTGTGTCGAAAGACGATGCGAAAGAAGATGAGTAATCTGCTTCAAATACTAAAAAAAGCTGAAGATCCGATCTCAAAGAGGCAAACAAGCTCTTTGACATTTCAAGAGATGATATCGATCAGCGCTTTTGTGTTGATGATTATAACTATATTCGGGATCAAAAGGAACTCCGTCAAGGTACTTGTGGTGGAAAGGGTGCGAAGCTGGTTAAAAAACTGAAGTGTAAGTTATCCCGAGAAAAAGAATTTGAAAACAGAAAAGTATCCACATTGGAAAGCGTTTAAGCCAGGCAATTGCATCCTCTTCACAGCAACGCATAAGTAGAAGCAGCGAAAATTCTAGCCAAAATTCTAGTAGAAGCAGCGAAAATTCTAACGAACAGCACAAGTTCATCTAATTTTGACGGCATCACTTGGCCAGGAACCAATCTCCTCCAGTTTTTGTTAGCCTCGACTTTTCCTCAAAAAAGAGTTTACTACCCAGAAATTATTAAATTATTTTCTAATACAGTCATACTGTGTTGAAAAAATTTGCCGAGATTGTCCTGATTTCAGATAGAATGTCAGCTTTAGCCGGTTTAACTTTGTAATACTTCAACAGGTTGGTTTCAAAAGCTTATGTTTGTATCATTTTGACATTAATTTTGAAAGCGCATTTTTTTTCACAAAACGTTTTTACTTGTTTTTTGGTCTATAGTTTCACTTACACGGTCTTTTCAAAACTAATTGCCCAGCTACTTTCTGTCTCGGAAGTAAATTTATATTTATCATGCAACTTTAAAATTTTTTAACCATTTTGGTAATTTTTCATAATTTTTTATTTTTTTATTTTTCAAGAAATAAAATCTGTTTGTATTACAACAAAAATATATATTTGTTATAACGGAAAGCTGCGATCATTCTGCAAATTTTAAGTGGTCACACATAATTCTGCGATGTATAGATCAAAAGTTATTATCGCTTATGCTATTTTGCCTCCCCAAAAAGCCACCAAAACCCCCCCTAAAACTTAAAAGTGGATTCGCACGGCCAATTCTCAACCGATCAAGCTGAAGATTTTTGTGTAGTGTGTTTTCATACATTTGAACAAATTTAGGGGGTCCCCTCTTGATTTTGAAACAAAAGTGTATTTTTGAACCACCCTAACCCACACCCTATATAACTGCCTCAGTATAAACTCAGATAACTGCAGTTATTTGCTACAGTTAATTTTAAACATAACTTTTTTTAAAGTTTTTATTTTAAAGCAAAAAGATCACGGAAGACGTTAAGAACTCGTACATTAGAACAAGATAATGACCAGCAACTTCTGTATGGAAAGAGGATCATCTAGCAAGTTTTAATCGAAAATAGTTTCACGCTAAAAACTCTCAACATCGTTCTGTTATAGTAATTTAGTGCCGATATAATGCTTCCGTGCACTATAATCTATATCTGAGAAAGTACGTAACATTTTACTTAAGTCTTTCTTTTGCAATAATGCAATCTTCTCTGCACGTTTAAAACAATTACAAGTTTTTGTTTTTTTCTAAACACCACAAGCAATTCTTTGTCTCTTCCATACGTTTTGGACATAGATGCACAATCATTTTGGTAACACTTGCTCTTGAAATAGAAAAATTATTCCAGTAATTGCAGAGAACAAGACAGATCATCTGTAAGAGAAACGAACAAAATATTTATCGGAAAAGGCACATCAGATCTTTGATTATAGTCGTTGTATTAAGCCAAAGCGTTTAACGCGGGGCCCATCTTAAGTTTTACAGGTTAGATCATTACTTTTATAGTATAGTTAAGAAGCTAAAGGATAAATTTCCAAATGTAGGCTTGTGGAATGGTACGCATATTTTTATGAAAAAAGATATTCGTAAATATATTAAGTGACGATCCTTCATTTAGCAAAGTACTTGCTTGTTTGAAAATGTAATTAAAACACAATCATGAAGAAATGCTTACCATTTTAACTTTTTGCTTCATCAATGCTAGGACTTCCTGCCTGACAAACATTAAGGTACATATTGTTAATTTGCACAATGCACATCAAAGTGCAATGTTTGAACTTTGAAACTGCATTGAATGATTTACAATATATGATGAGCGGAGTTTGAATTCAACCGATTCAAAAAAGTGCTCGACAGCGTAGGCCAGAGCGATTATCACAACATAACACAGAACAAGTCAAAAACTAAAAATTTAAAAATTTAAAACATTACAGTCTGTTTCACCCGCAATCGGGATCATTGTGGGTATCTGCCAAAAGTAACGCAGAGTTTAAAATCTAAAATTAAAAGGTAAAAGTTAAAATTGTTAAATTAAAAAATTAAAAAAATTACAAAAAAAAAAATTAAAAAATGCTCCTACTTCCGATCCCGAGACCACATTCGACACCTGGGCGGGCCGCCCAGAAGGCGGATATGGCCTCGGGATCGGAACTAAGAGCAATATTTAATTTTTTTTTAATTTTTATAATTTTTAATTTAAAAATTTTAACTTTTACCTTTTAATTTTAGATTTTAAACTCTTGTTACTTTTGGCAGGTACCAATGATGATCCCGATTACGGGTGAAACAGACTGTAGGGTTTTAAATTTTTTAATTTTTATATTTTGGCGTGTTCTGTGTTATGTTGTAATTTACAACATATTTTTCTTTGGTATTGCAGAAAAAAAAATTACAATATTAAGTTCTGAGGCAATGTCTCTATCATTTGATGAGTGGCAGTAAAAATCTACAAAAACCTGTACAAAGCAATAAATCGACATTTCTGAAAAGCAAAAAATGTAACAATTACAATTTTACAGAACAAGATTTTGTTTTTCATTTTTGGTTAGTTCTATAATCCTTATTTTTTTAAACCTTATCAAATTTCTAATTTTTTCATAATGGTTACCTCACAAAAAATTTTCGTAGGTCAATTTTTACCGATTAGTCAGCACCGAAAATAATACAAAATTCAGCACTTTGCTTTTGATGACATTGCAAATTTCTCAAGTACATGTACCGTAATTAGGCTACCAGTGTTAACGAAATAATCTTAAATTTTTTCATAATACTTTTGAAATTTCACATTATTACGTTTGTCCTGACAAAAACAATTATGTACCGTTATCCATAGCATACGGTAGCCTATGTAAAGAGAATACCGATACCAGTAATTGGTACAATTGTTACAGGAAAACTTGATCACAGTCTTAAACGAGCGCAAAATCGACCAGCTTAGAGATGACGCGTCATGCACACCCAAGTTCACAATTTGAACAGTTCACTATTGACTATGGGGCACAAATCACAGTCACTAGAATCGACATCTTTTGAATGACAGTTGACGCTCGACATTTGGACATACACGTACGTGACCCTTTGACGTGAAACTTTGACGTGAACTTTGATGAGAAATCTGATGTGAACTCTGACGGTTTTCTAAAATAAACACAACACAATGCGATAGATAGCAGGCACAGATCGATTTTAACAGCATAAAACAATTAACATTCTTTATGAGTGAATTAACATTATTTCAGCTTCAGGCTTTTACGTATAGCATCATCAGAAAGAGAAGCAATTATCAACGCAAAATGACTTATCCAAACTCGCAATACAGCGTTCACAAATTAATCAAACATTGAATATAAATGCACAAAACTCACCAACTATTTGAGACGGTGACACACAAAATTCGTATCAAGAAATATACAATCGAACAGCTAATTCATTTATCTCAAATATATTTTAACGTTTTGAGTCAATTGAAATAATTTGGCATTTTTGCAAGAGCATTTATAGAGAAAAATTATAAAGAATAGAATAAAAACCAAGTGAGAATTTAAGGCGAAAAAGGCTATTTTTTGTAAACATTGTCCAAAACAAGTTTTGTTTTGCAAAGGTGGGTGAATTATTCATCGCCTCCGGCTGAACTAATCATATTGAAAAATACTAAGACGAATGCAAAAACAATAATCAACTTATCACTACATTTCCATTAATACTAGTAAATTCAAGATACCCAAACAGAGAAAGTAACTTGTTTTTATCCCAATCCGCTACGCATCATTAGGGGTAAAGAAAGAAAAAAACAAACATGACTAAGCAAAACAATTCGCCTACTACGAACGGCGAAAGTAAACATGACATCTTATCAACAATCGATATTGGCGTGCACCGGCGCAGCCAGAAAAAAATAAAGGGGAGGGCAAATTTTTTGGCAATTTTTTTTCAAACGGTTGTAGCATATGCAATTAAAAAAGTTTTAATTTGTTTTAATGTGCGTGACTCTGACTTTGATACCCTGCGTTGTAGCTTCAATAATCAAGTTCTAATAGCGCCATAGTGGTAGCTCAGTAACCATACCATAATCATTCACTAAAACTTTAAATAAGTTTTTAATTTGCAATACTGCTTCTATGACATCGCAATTACATCACTTTCTCAGCTACAGTATTATTACTGCATAAAGCGCTGTTTAAGATTAAGAATAACACAGAGGCAGTTTTCAAAATTTTGGTAAAGTTATTGTCATCCTTTTAATTTAACTGACATAGATCAACGCTGCTTCTATTGCAGATGTAAACGTTTATCGTTTATTGCTTTTAAGTAAACGTAATCGTTATTCATTGTACTCACTACAGAATTTTCATTTGGCGGGTTAATGTGACAATATGACGACGCAATCCAGCGCTACAACGAGCGGTTTTTTTATTATCCTACGCCGGAAGCAATGCTGTGCGGTAATGCCGACGAAATTCAATGAGTGAGAACTACAACAAAATCAAAATTTTCACTCGCTATCGCTTGCCTTTACTCCCAAACGGCCTCCTCTTTAATCTCGTCATGAAATTGCACAAGCTGATAGAAAACTTATCGTTTGTGACACAACATTGTAAAATGCGCTACGTTGCTGGTTTGACTTTAATGGGAGTTGTTTTGGGGAAGGCTTAACTCTGCGCAGAAAAAGTAAGTATGTCATTATTAGTTTTTGTAACTGCAATATAACGTAAATGGATTCAAGGGCTCCCAAACAGGCGAAATTAACTGATTTTTTGGGGAGCAACATTTCCCAACAAAGGCAAGATTTGCAGAATAGGCCCTCTTCTGCACAAGCGGAAGAGCAATCTGAAAGCCTAGAGAGTACCAGTGTTAGTGCAGAAATAACAGATTATGAAACAGTAATTGATATAGAAAAATATTTGAAAGCCGCAATTGAAGACGAAACAAAGTATAAGGTTCTAACTAAGCATTGGAGTCCCCCAGCAGTATTTGTTTTTCCAAACGTTGCTCGCGCTGGAACTTCTGGAAGTCAAACAAGATATTTGCGCTTTCAAAGTTCATGGCTTGCTAAAAACAAATGGTTGGTTTATAGTCAAACCAAGCAAGGCGGATTTTGCAAATACTGCACGCTATTTGCAAACCAAATTGTCGGGGGACAGCGTCTTGGAACTTTTGTTTCTACGCCCTTTACAAATTTTAGAAAAGCAACTGAGCCAATAGCCACTTATGCATTAAAAAACTATCACCAGGCAGCTAAAACCAAAGCAGAAAATTTTTTTGAAATTTATCCTTCTTTATCTGGAAATGTTGTTGAACGAATGACAACTGGTCGACAAAATCAAGCTTTGGTTAATCGGAAAGTCATGAAATCAATTGTCGAGACGTTAGTATTTTGTGGCCGACGAAACATCCCTTTACGAGGTCACAGAGATTACGGTCGTTTGGATGACCCCCAAGATTTTCAAACAGATGAAAACGAAGGCAACTTCCGTGCTCTGCTGCGCTTTCGAATATCTGCTGGGGATGCGGATTTACTCGAATACATAAAAACCGCACCTGGCAATGCACTTTACACAAGTTGGCAAGTACAAAATGATATTATCAACATTTGCCAAGAGGAAATCCAAAATAAAATCATCGAAAATGTTTCCAAAGCCAAGTACTTCACGTTAATCGCAGACGAAACCACAGACGTATCTAAGGAAGAACAGCTTTCAATTTGTCTTCGCTATGTTCACGAAGACAGCTCTCACACTTGCGAAGTCAGGGAAGAGTTTTTTGTTTTTGTTGGGGTGAAAAATATGACCGGAGCTACTCTAGCGCAAACATTGCTGAAAAATCTTCATGAAAATGGCCTTTATGTTAGATACATGGTTGGTCAAGGGTACGACGGAGCTGCTAACATGTCTGGACAATTTTATGGAGTACAAGCCATTATCAGAAGCGCCTGCCCAATGGCACTTTATACGCATTGTAGTTCGCACTGTCTCAACCTGGTTTTGACAAAAGCTTGCCAAGTAACACCGATTCGGAAAACATTAAAGACAGCGGAAGAAGTGATCGTTTTTTTTATCGTCCAGTGCTGGAAGAAAAAATTACCTGTTCGAAGCCATTGATGCCTTACAGCCAGATAGTCAAAATCGGCGTTTGAAATTGCTATGTGATACTCGTTGTGTGGAGCGCCACGAATCTATTGCGATATTTTGTCGCCTTTATCGCCCAATAATACATGCTCTAAATGCAATTGAGATGCCCAGTGATTATAAAGCAGCTGATAAGGCAAGCGATTTTAAATTTAGAGTCCACCAATTCACATTTCTTGTCAATCTCAAAATCTTGGAAAGTGTACTAAGTGCCACGTATGATCTCTCAAAAGCTCTTCAAGCCAAAAATCTCGACTTACTTTCCTGCTTTTTGCTAATCGATGAAACCAAGAAAGTATTTATTAATTTTCAACAAAATTCTTCAGTTACTTTTAACGTGCTGTTCAAAGAAGTGCAAGTGATTGCTAACGACAATACCATTACTATTCCGGCACGTGCATCTAGAAGCGACCCCCCTACCCCAAGTCAAGAAGCAGAACTGCATCACCATGACAAGACCTATCTACCTTTCATCGATGCTGTACTTGAGCAATTCAAAGAAAGATTTTTTGCTATGGTGGAAAAGGCTGCAAAATGCTTTGCGTTGGTCCCGTCATTTCTAAAGAAACGTAAGTCTGTTGTGACTAATTATATTGTCGTTAGCAAGCGCACATGTAACTTAAGACCGTAAATATAATTTTGCAAAGCTGAAAAAATAAAATTACCGCGATATTGTACAAGCAGTTTCGTTATAATTTTGTACGTTAATTTGCATTTTTGAAATTTTTAAAAAGTTGCGAGCGGCGCTTGAATTAAATAAAACTAAAAAATCAGTCTTATTTGAAACTAAACCAACATCGAGTTTAATTTCATTTTTTCTCCAAATATCGATGATCAGGTAGAGACAAAAAGGATTTGCATTGCAATTCAGTTGTAATGAAATTTATTGTAGATTTTATACTGTATGATATTATTAAACTACAATGCTTTTTTAGTGCCAGAACTAAGTTTTGACGTTAAGTCATTTAGGCATTTTTACACAGTTCGTTAGACTCTCCGCGCTACATTTAATAGCAGTGCGTTTTGCTTAATATTCCAATAATTGTTTAAGCTTAATATTTAAGTTTAAAATTTCATTTAGATGAAGGCTGCGATCTAGATGATTTAATCAAGGTGTATGAAGATGAACTCGACCTTCCGGATGTCGTAAAAGCAGAGTTTAATCGTTGGAACTTAAAATGGGCTGAGCAAAAAGAAAATTTACCTTCAGATTTGTCGTCAACCTTGACATACGCAGACGCAGAATTTTATCCAAATATTCGAGTGTTACTCAAGGTAAACAATAGTAGTCAGACTAGTCAATTAACATACCATAAAAGTAATAGCGCATCGTACTTTTTATTGTTGTTTGGCTTGGTGCCAACTGTCAAGAAAATAGTCGCGAGATGCACTTTGGTTTGCTTGTTGCTAGTTTTTTGTTTTTTTTACTTAAATATCCTAACACAGCTTAGAAGTTGCTATCCACGCATTGCTTAATGTTTACTTCAAGGCAAAAAAGTTCTACAGTTCCTGTCATCCCTATGACTTTTGGTCTAATTAAATTATCATCTAAAGTGCAATGGTAGCAAATAGTGTATCACAGTAAGATAGTCATTTTTGGATCATGCTGACTCTTCCTATCACAACCGCAACTGCTGAGAGGTCATTTTTGCAACTTCGTCGACTGAAAACGTACTAACGCAGCTCCATGGGACAAGATCGGCTCAACGGACTTGCTTTGCTTCTTGTGCACAGAGAAGGGAAATTGAATGCAGACCACGTTATTGACATTTTCGCAAGAAAAAAAGCTAGACGCCTTAATATTATTTTGCAAAATTGTGTTACCGGTGCACTTTTTTAATTAGAACGCCCCAGCCGAAAAACTATTACGAACAATTGCTGAAATTTTAAATTCAAAAACAAGTATCTACTGTGATTGAATATTGTCTGTATGATAAGTTGGTAACAAAATCATCAAGTTTTGAAACTCATAAAAAAAATGACGATACAAGAGAAATGTAGATTCTCGTTTTGATTTAACGGAATTTGGCATAAAAATATTTCAAGTTGGCCTAGATTGTAGCAAATTAAAAACAAACTAGGCGGAAAATTTGCAAAAATGTATAAGCAATCTGATTCTGCGAGAAAATTACTGGTTCTTACAGATTAAGTGCTCCATAGTATTAGTTGCCATCGCGTACTGCTTGCTTTCTTTAAAAAAAGAAATGCGTTTTGCTTTGTCAGTACAAAGTGTCGTTCATTGCTGACTGTTATTATTGTTGGTGGACGTAGGGAATTCAGCATAATGCACGAAAGAACACGATGCCGATAGCCATTGATCAATGATCATACCTTATGTGAGATAATTCTCTTCACTCTTCATTCAACCATTGAGCAGCTCACGCAAACGCAATGCGACTTGCTGACAAGGCACCATACCAAGCCAGCGCGTTACGGGCTACCGGGATATGAAAAATAAGCATATCTCTGTTTATCAATCAATGATCAAATATTCTCATTAACTATATACTCTGACCAATTGTAGTCCCCCCCGGATAATGTTACTGTTAGAACACTTAGGTTGCGTGCAATTTTTTTTGGGGGGGAATTTTTTGTAATTTTTGTGAAATTGTGCACTTTCAAAAGGGGGGGGACTGGTCCCCCAAATACCCCCCCCCCTGGCTGTGCGGGTGTTGGCGTGCCTTTTTTCATGCTACAAAGGGTTTTTTGTTCGAATACATAGTGGTTGGAATCTTGCAAGGCGAAAGGTTTTTGTTTGAATCCAAAGCAAGCTAACTTGCTGTAACACCAATATCAACAAAGCCTAGCCTAGTGATTGCTTTTAATTAGCAGCTCTACTTATTGGAGTACGTTCTATTTTACTAATTTTCTCAAGTAAGATGCATAGGGCGGTCAGTAGAATAATCTAGACTCAATACGTGAATTGGTCAAACAAACCTTTTGTTAGATACGACTACCGGTACCGTTATGCTGGCAGTAAATTAGCCGATAAGTTGGCCTACTTGTCTATATTTGGCCTTACCTGCTACTTTAAATTAATTTAGAAACAGTATAGGCGACTATTCACATCTTTCTCAATCTAAGATATAAAAACAAGCCGTATAGTCTAATTCCATTTTTGATAGGCTACCTAACCCAGTAGTCTAATCACTTTTTTGTTTTGAAGTTAGTTCAGCTGCCAAGTCGATAGATCATCTGATTTCAAAAAAAAACGTTTCCACGTTCTACAATTTAGTAAAATAATATTCACTCTACAACTCTAACGGTAGAACATTTTTTACAAAAATTAATCCTTAATAATTTTTTAGATTTCAAATTAGCGCATATTTGCGTTTATTTTAATTTTTACACTAAACAAACCGTAAAAACCATTCAGTCATAACTTGAAAATTATTTAACGGCAACATGATAACAAAAAAACATGACGTCAAAAAACGTCACAATCAATTATTACTTAAAAAAATTACTCAAGCGAATTATTGAAAAATATTCATCCGCGCTCAAATTCAAAGCAATATATCTTAAAAACGGCACCTCGTTGCAACCGCAAACGTTTCAATCATTGATCAGAGAACAAAAATCTATTTTGTAAAAAAATTTCCAGAAGGTACCGCAATGAGTATCACGAGATCTCTTTTCTAGACGTTTTTTCTGGTAGCATAACAAGGCCTAAAGTATATGATATGTCACAACAATGGTTTCAGGAATATAAAAGCAGGAGAGATATAAAATCTGCTTAATCATTGACGCATACAATGAGAGGGAATGTGGCGTAACCATTTCATTTAATTAACTGCTGGTTTATGAAAGTCTCTCAAATCCATATTCGTTCTACTTGACTATCCCAAACTAATTTGCTTTACCTACTCCGTTGTAGAACTAACAAGTTTTCTCTAAGATCAATTAAATATCGAGGTGTGAAAATCTGGAGCATAGTTTCTGAGGAACTCAAAAACAAAACTTTTACAAATTTAAAATACAGTATATACAAATAATTCTGGAGTCATATTACTCAACATTACCGGCAATAATGATGAAAATAACAAAGTTACATTTTGTGATTAGTTTGTTTTAATACACTGATATACCGTTATTAACAAGAATTTAAATCATTTGCAAAATACCATGTTTTCATTGATGCAACTGCTTCTTTTTTTTGGTTCTCACCAGATAGCTGCTCGACTTAAAGGTCAAATAATCTGGTCACTTCGCAGCTTCCGGCTTGTATTAAATATTTTCATCACTGCAATTTTATTTATGCTTTATTGTTTTGTAAAGTTGCTTGGTAGAACTTGAAAGTTGCCAGCTGTTTTGTTTTATGTAAAATAAATAAACTTTCCTTTCTAGTAACGTTTGCTGCCATTGTCGCTGACGGGAACACCTTGCAGTTTTCTGCTTGCACCGTTATGAGTAATTAAATTATAATTTTTTTTTGTTTCGAATTCGAAAATCAAAAAAACAAGAGATTCGGCAAGAGATACGAGAGAGCTGATGAAAAGTATAGAAATGACTTATTTGGGTCTGTGAGAAAAAGAACTGACTGGATATGCCAAGTTGTCATGTGGCTGATATATCAGACGAGTCTCTGCTCCTCAGGGCGTGGGTTTTTGCGGTGAAACTATATAGGCAATTTGACAAACAGAAAAAAAAAGGTGGACGGAGATAATGCAATTAGAGCATTTTGGTGTACGCTCCAACACCAACTGACAAAAAAAAGGAAGGGTTCAACATATAAATCAGTCCATGCAAGAACATCTGAAGTAGGAAGGGAGAAAAACCAATTCTTAGCCAATCAAAGCGGTTTTCATAGTTTAACTTTTATTTAGGCGCGGCAACTATGCGTTATTTTAAACTTCTGTCAAGTGAAAGAATATTTCTGTGCGTATACAATAATGTATATCGTTTTGCTACTGTACTCCGTTTCTGATTTATTGTTGTTTTGTTCGTTGTGATTGTTGTTTTGCAAATCAAAAGCAAGCAAAAAAAAATTACTACTATTAAATAGAGTACATCGATTTTTTACTTTTTTCAAATTTTGAATAATGTAATCTTGCAGTAGTTGTATTTTGGTGCAAAATGAACTCCTGCAAACTTTGAGTGTTCTGCATTAAAAAATAGCTTGCGGATTTAAATTTAATTTTTTTTGATACAAATGTGATTTTTTGCAAAACCGCTAGTAGACGCTTTCAAACACAGCTACTGGAATACCATTTCCATTTTACCTATTTAAAATAAACTGTAAGACAAGAAATAGTAGTATTACACTAAATAGCAACCAAGTGCACTTTCTTTTGCTCGCGATGGCGTCATAAAAAGCCTGCTTAACGGCATATAGCAAAGCGTAAACTTGCTTAGGACGTTGAACAAACACTTGAACAGCTTTTTAATAACAACGAATTGCAAACTTACAAGAAAGCTATCGGTTCAGTTCAGTTACAGAATTGAATCGTATGTTTGGGAGTAGGAGCTTTTGGATGTAAATATAGGACGCATTTTTTGGCTAGTGATGTTGGCCATAATCGATTTGTGGCGGTTATCAAATCCATGATAACTATGCGAAGCTTCTGTTACAAGTTTCACCTTCTTTTTACGCCCCGTGAGTGGTACGGAAGATACGGAAGCTTTCGTAAACTGTTGCTTGCATGGCACAACATTAGATCTTCCGTAGGTATATATCCTTCGAAAGCGGTGGCTCTGCACAGAGATACTCTTCATCCACAAGACTGTACCACTCTTTTGCTTCCCAGCTGATGGGAGGGATTTTCTTTTCCGTCTTTATTTCCTTGCTGATTTTGCGTGCAGAAGTAAAAATGTAACATTATATCTGTCGCTATTTCTTAATGCACAATACCATTAAAAACTGAATCCTAAAACTTTGGTCCTTTTTGTTTCTGGTTTGCTTTTACTAAATATGACACGTTGTTATTTAAATACTAATTTAAATACAGTAGTTCCACAAAAATTATATCACATTTATCTCGTAAGTGCAGTATAAAAATCTGCAAAATTTACCGATTTTTGCTCCTCAGGTTTATGATTGTTTGCAGTCCCAAGTTTCTGACGATGGGATCTTCATCTTTAATCAATGCATACAGAAAGTTTTTTGGTAATAAGCAAAAGGAGTTTCCTTGCATCTTTTGCTTTGTTATGGTTTTTACGTTTTGAAATGAAAGTTGATCAATGCGAGACTAATTCTGAAACAATATTCTAGGAGATTCGAGCAGATTAGATGAAGACTTTATCTCAAACCACAAAGGCGCATAAACCGTTACTATTTGGCGAACGAGTTCGATTAAATTCCTGCTTGGAGATTCTTCCCACGTATAGACAGCAAGAAGCTTAATAGCAAGAGTAAGTCATCTTGCGTGATGCAACTGACTAATTTTACAGGAAGAGTTCTTTTGGACCACTTTTCCTGAACCGATTCCTTTGGTATATTCATAAAGAAGACGCTGGTCAGTGCTCAAATTGCTGAAATCTTCTTTTTCCAAGATATGATATAAAGGGTTTTCAATAGACTAAAACGCAATTACGGGTTTACTGTGGACGATCTTTACATTTTTTCCCAAGTTTCGCTGAAACTCTGTAGTCCTGTAGTTAGTGCATCCAATTTTTTGAATATGTCACGAAAGGAAGTTTATTTTGGTGCAAAGCACAAACAACAGTATGCAAATTTTACCCTAGTTTGTCTTCTAATTAGACAACCAAACCATTTTTCCAGCCTGTGTTGACAGAGGTGTGGTCAACCAGTATTGCTCTAATGCTTCCCAAACTGTCGAATATTCCTC
Organism: Trididemnum nubilum; assembly: GCA_963965965.1. Lineage (NCBI taxonomy): Eukaryota > Metazoa > Chordata > Ascidiacea > Aplousobranchia > Didemnidae > Trididemnum > Trididemnum nubilum. The sequence continues at coordinate 41,791,362 of OZ014469.1, read as the reverse complement.
CAAAGGATCGTAGAGATGCTGAGCGATAACTTCACCAATAGAACCGATCATTGGGAGCGCTTTATGGCTTAAATACTCTCCAGAGCATATTCCGGGCTCATACGTAGTGGTAAAGTGGTGTTGAGAACCGGTTACTTTTTTTTAAATGTTGTTTCCAGTGTCATCTTCCGTTGCTATTCCGTCCGCCCAAACTTTTCTCATCTATCTTGCTATCATCACTGACTCAGATTGCCTAAGTTTTTCCTTCTAGTTGTCGTACTTCACTAATTACTTTAACAGTAGATTTAGCTCTGTCTATTTTTGACTTCTCTTTCAAAATCTCGTTTATATCAACATGAGTTTGAAAAAAAGTTTGATGTTAAATAACAAAGCATTTCCGAGAGCTGCACCAAGAGAAGAAGACAGGTCACCTCGAATTAACTCCGTTGCAAATCTGTTTAGTTTTAAGATGTTGTAAGGGTTAGAAGCTGCTGATGTGGTTGGTAGCCATGTACTTCTTTCCTAAAACAAAGAAGTTATTAAGCATAATTATAATTAAATTAGTATAAAGTTAACATTAACTAGTGCATGACTAGTTACAGTAATAACCATAACAATTAGTGCACTATTATACAGTACCAGCAATACCAATAAGCATAATGTGATATTTAGGTTTATCGTTGATTTTAACTCGACATCAGATATGGAGCAGAAATAAATGCAGCGGTTACGACATTTAACTATAACCTTCACACCGTCTATACGGTGTTTCAAATGTTATTAATTGTCCGACAATAAAAAGTTATTCCTTTCAAACAGACTTTAGATTCACAAATTTTTAATGCGATTGCATTATTGTTGTATCACTAGCTGTTATCGCTACATACTGCTTTTTGAAACTTACTTCTGAATGTACTGAAGCACTGTCAGTGGCTGTGGAAGACTGGATTGAGGTGCAAGGGAAAATGGAAGATTAAGCAGTTGACAGCGGAAAACTTGCCGATGGACGTAAAACTCGTTTTACAGCAACTCGGTCCACAGATGCCATTTAAAGCAAGCCTTTGGGGCCTTTCTTCAAACGTTTATCTCTCAAGTATGCCCAATTTTCTATGAAAATTTTGAAAGCTGGGGAGCAAGAGCAAAATATGTGCTCTTGTTGGCAGTTATCAACATCACAGTTGATTCTTCTGTCGTCACACGGTAGCACTTCCACAGAACAGGAGCACCCAGCAATATCAAAAAGGCTGTCTAATTTGTTTGCAAGATTTCGTTTTGCATCAGCTTTATTGTGTTTTCAATTGATATCTTTTACCAACTGCAGCAAATCTCTTAACTTTTTTCGATTGAAATGTGGATATTAAAGGTAATCGTGGGTTCACTGACTGCCAAATACCCATCAAATTTTCTTATACCTCTCTTCATTCTGCAAAAAAGAAGCATCAGATTGTTGACTGGAAGTGTATATCAAGAGCGTACTAATCCTTTGTTCTATCGAACTAAATGCTTAAAATTCAAGGATTTTTACTCTCTTGAAACTGCAAAGCTAATGTGCAAAATTTACAATAATCTATTATCTTTTGCAAATTTAGATAAGTTTAACCTAATAAAAAACTATTATACACATAAGACAAGATTGAGTCGAAAAACAACTTCTTTTTTCCTAGAACTAGAACAAGATTAGGGCAAAAGTCTCAATCATACTCAGGAATTAAAATTTGGAATGAAATTCCAAGCAGTTTAAAAGAAATTTCATTCTACAGATTTAAAAAAGCTCTCAGAGCTCATTTTTTATCAACCTATGAAACCGATAAAAGCTAGAATAACAGCTTTCTATCAGCAATGCAGTAGTAATTACAGTAAACATAGTTGCATATTTATGCTCGAGTTTAACAATAACCTATTCTATTGATTGAATGGCCGAGCTGGTGCATTCACGCATCACACATTCATACAATACGTCATCTCTCATTTTGATGTGCCTCTCAATTATAAGTATTTTTGCTGTAACTGACTGAAGTTGATATATACAGGTATTGGAAATTGAACCGGTACTGATGACATATTGGCAAACGATACAAAACAAAGAAAGGAGTTTTTTTCCACTCCAATTGCCCACTTTAAATCCTATAAAACATAAATAAGCATTATGAACTTTATTGATTTATTTCTATCCAATGTGTAGTTGCAGTATTATTATTATTTTTTTAGTATGCTCAGAGATAGAACGATTCTAATGTTGCCTTGCATTTTCTTTACATGTTAACTGTGAGTTTTGAGCATATACTGTACAAAGTGTACATATCTTTGGAACACTTTATTTTAATTTTGCGTAAAATTTTTTATCATAGAAAGTAGCAGACTGAGAAAATCTAAAAGCTGCTTTTTTTAACCTTAACTTGGTAAGGTGGCAGTAGACTTAGATGACTTTTCGGTCCTTCGCTGTCTCCTCACCAAGTGACTAAATATTGCTTTGACTCTGCGAGTTTGTGTGTTGGTTTTGAAGGAATTGCATGTTTCGATGCTTTGGTGATAAACCTAGAGGAAGTTGCAGTTTTTTCTTGTGATATGACGTTACTTGGTAAATAAATAAATATGATATGATGATATGATATTTATCTGCTGGCAATATTGCGAAATTGAACTTTGAGGATCAGTATTTTTTTAATGGTAATAGTAACGGATTAACTGCCTGTAGGTGCTTGGCTCCGTTTTGGATAACTCGCTGGGTCCTCCACCATACTTCGCGTCACTTTTTTGTCTCGTAAGCGGTCGTGTGTTTGCTTTCGGCATAGCTAATTCTTCCTTTTGCTTTTGTTGCTAAACTAACTTTAATTAAGCTTGAATCTCGGGAAACACTGTAGACTCCTATCAGCCTGAAACGATAAAACTTTGTGCCAGGGAAATGATTTATTGATGACGTAAGCAAGATTAATCGATTGCAACCAAATTCTGCTTCATCATTTCATTAGTAGGCTCCAAGGACTACAAACTGCTTTGAAGTGGAATTTGGTCGTTGGCGATAGTCGTAAAATGGAGCAGATGAAAACGGATAATATTTCACTCCCAAATAAAGAACTAAACTTTCGAAAGCTTTGGATATAATGTTACAGAGGTGGAGTCGAGAACACAAGGCTCGAGGCCAAGGCCAAGGTCAGCCCTTCCGAGGACAGACCCTTCCGAGGCCAAGGACAGGAACGCTCGAGGCTGAGGCCCAGGACCAAGGACGCAGGCGCAAGTGTCCTTCACAGAAAAAGAAAGGTTTTCAAAAATTTTTTTCAGGCGATCTAAAAAGTTTTAACAATTCAAAAAATCCTGCTGTCCTCGAGCCGAGGACAGGACAATTTTCGAGAAATTGAGGCTTCGAGGCAAGGCCAAGGACTTGATCTTCGAGACCAAGGGCATCAAATTGTGTCCTCGAGGACTCCACCTTTGTAATTTTATATACATCCTAATGATGTAAACAGTTGCTGTGACTTGGACGATTATGCCATTGTATTTATTAGTAATTTTGTACCATTTCCGCTTAAGGCTCGTTAATTTTAAGCTCAAGCAAAATGAAGAACCTTTTTCAAGCTTATTTTTGCAGAATATCATGTATTTTGTAAATGGATTATGGTGCACTATCTAGCGGAAAATAATGAAAAAGCAAATTTGGGCAAAAAATTAAAAACCACTTCCGCAAACCTTTTCTTGACTTGAAGTGCTCAAATTTCGCAGAAAGTGTCTCTATGCTAATACGCAACTACTGCAAACTAACGTTTTTCAATAGCGAAAATCGACTTAACCTAATATAAAACTTACCGATTATTAACCCGACGCTCGAACAACTTAGCTATTACTGCCGGTGCAAATCCCGCTCAATGCTGTAAAAATGTAGCTGATATGAATTGTGACGCAATAATAATTGTACAGAGCTGGACAGCGTTGTTTCAAGCTTTTAGCTCTCATTGGCAGCCTTCAGCTTCTCTAACAAAGTTATTCCCCAGCTGGACAAGCGCTGTCCAGCTCTGTGCATCTTATGGCTCGAGCTGCTTTGTAGCTGCAGGGTTGGTGGTTGATCTGGCCACCTAACTGCCAGTGGAAGTCGTTATGATTACCCAGGAGTCGACCACGAAGGACGTCAAACTTGTCGGTTATGATTTCCGTGGTCACAGAAGGGGAACCCTTGTAGTAGGGATAGCCTATGGCTGTTCTTACTAAAAGGGTTCAGCGATTTTTTCGCTTGTTTTTTTAAGTACCACTTGTGAAAAATCGTTTATTCCCTACAAAGCCTCTGCCGATGTGCAAGCCCTTAAGGTTTGTCCAGTTCGGCCAAGAGTCTTGTCCAGCTGGGGAATAACTTTGTTAGAGAAGCTGAGGGCTGCCGATGAGAGCTAAAAGCTTGAAACAGCGCTGTCCAGCTCTGTGCAAAAAAAACAAGCCAGTATTGTCAGTTCGGGAATTAAATTGAGAATCCGTAAACTTTCTTTCACCAACCGACGACGTTCAACCAACTTTAATCTCGTTATTCACGTGTAACTAAAAGCAAACTGCAACTCACTCTCGATTTCCAACTGTGTTATTTTTATTTTTTCCAATTCCTTTAACCACTTATTAAGCACTAGCAAAGGAAATCTAGTGCTGTTGTGGATTTGAGGTGTTCTCATGGCATTGAACTTTTTTTTGATTCTATGTCTGCTTTCAGTGGTGCAAATCTTTGTTGAGCATTTGGGGGGATAATTTGCAATTTTACCCCAATTTTGATCTGATTTCGACATTGGGGGGATGAACCTCGACCACGAGTTTTTTTAGGTGAGCAAATTAAGTGGTCTTCACCAAATTCTCCGTTCTGCACCAAAAAAAAGGTCTTCACCAAAATTGGGGCAGTTTTTTCCCCCAAATTCAGGTGAAGACGAAAGTAGAACGAGAGCGGAACGCTTTTCTTCCGCGAATTCAAGATGAAGACCACACTCATATTATTGGAGGAGATACAGCCAAATTATTGGGGGGGATATATCCCCCCCATCTCCCCCTGGTTTTGGCACCCCTGTCTGCTTTGAACCGTCATGAAATGGGCAACTACCACCAGTGTAACGTCGCAAGTTAGCTGCAAAGATTTTAAGATCATGGTTGTTCTACAGGTTATTAGAATTGCAAGCTAAAAAATTTTTGAAATTCAATTAAAAAACTGTATATATACTGTGTGCTTTTAAAGCATATATGTAATGGTTGTTCTACAGGCCGAATTACGCTTTCGAATACTTTTTTTTTTTTTTGACAAAAATGGCGATGAGGAAGGATGCCAGAACGGCACGGTGCGTAGTTATAGTGCGACTCAATTTTTTCTAAGAAGTACGGTACACTGGTACGGTACGCTTTTTTTGTAATGGTACCGGTTCGGTACGTTGGTACGGTACGCCTTTTTTGTAATGGTACTGGAATGATACGTTGGTACGATGTTAAATTTGCCTACTAAACATTTTATGTGCAACGTGCGGCAGTCAATAAAGATTTGTGCGACCGCGCCCGGCGTGCCCATGGTCTAGACCATTCTCAAGTAATCATTATAGCCTCTTAATTTGTCGTTACAATTGTATTATGATATCACAAGTCGCAGTCATAAGAATGGCCAATTGTGATGTCATACATAACTATTGCCTATAGATGCTAGGAGCCTAGGACTATCGTGGCATGTCATATACTGAAAAAAAGATTTGGACGGAAACAAGTGCGACACTTTAGCTGAATATGCAGCGCTTCAAAAATCCCAGACTTTTTGCACATTGCGCTGGGTTTTACTATGCAGAGGCAAAAGACAGCTAAAGCCGACGCCAAATGTGTGAATTGGGATCGCTGGTTTATAGGCTAGTGATTTCAAAGTCAGTTAAAGTTGCGAGTAGTCAAAAGCAGTACGGTCCGATACGTAAGTACTGTACGATACGCCTTTCCTGTAATGGTGCGGATGCGGTACGTTGGTACGGTATGCTTTAAAAATTGAACTGAAGTACGGTACGCTGGTATGGTACCGTTCAAGGTGCGAAATACGTAGTAGGCAAATTCTGAACGTACCGTACTGTACTGCCATCTTCGGCGATGAGGATGTTTTCAGTTGTCTAGATTATTGTACCACATCAAGGTCTTTGTTCTTCCAATAATTTTAGAGAAATATTATATTATAATTTTTACAAGATTAAAACAATAAAATGTTTTGTTGAAAGTTAACAAAATTGTATAGCAAGTCACTTCTAAGATATTTAAATTAAGAGTAATTTAAAATTTGAAAATCAAAGAAAGATAACCGCAAACTGTACCTATTATGTACAAGACAGTGGATAGCCTATACCAAAATAGTGCATAGAGTCAATATAGACGCATAGTGTTTATATATAAACAGTTTCTATAGTAATTTTAAACCAGGTGTAACAAAAAACATCCTTTTCGGCATATTTTGGGATATTTTTTGCTATACTTGGTTTAAATTTTTGGATACAAATTTTTTAAATAATAGCTAATTTTAATTTTGAGATTGTTAATGGAGGTCAATTAACGCGCAAATATTTAAAAAAGAAAAGGAAAAATTGAGTACAATTCTGCATCGCGGCAAATCCAATATTTTAAGGTTGACCGTTTTACAAATCGTCGTTGTTTTTATTTTAGGATTAACTACACAGAAGGGCGGTGCAAACAATTACAAATTTAGGACATCATTCAATGTAAAAATCTGCAAAAACTTATTTTTCAAAATCACAAAAAATCAAAACGTCAAAATGAAAGAAACAACAAAGGATTATTTCAAAATTAAAAATGAAGAGAAACCACTCGTGCTTTGCCGTGTTTTTGTTAGCAGTATCAACTGATCAATAGTCGAGTGAATAAAGCCCCTACAACTACAACGGTAGACTCGGATTCCATTTCCAATCGAGTCATACCAAAGACCAAAAAATTGGTATTCACAGCTTTCTTCCTTGACGCTCAGCAATTAAAAGGACATTGTCAAGCCTTCACAGTGCGTGGTAGACACATGGTCAGCTAGCAGCTTGACCCGAATACTGAAAAAATACCTTCGCTTTCTCCTGGCAAAGACAACTTGGTGATTAAATTACAATTATGATTTTCGTTGAAAATTAGTCTACTTTAAAGTGACTCTGAACCCAAGCAAAAAAAAATTTAGTTTTTAAGTTTTTGGCTGTTAATGCAATGTCATAGCAGCATACATTCACGAACTAGTTTATTTTTTGGCACTGGGTTAGGTTTTTGCTTGAAATTATCGATTTAGTGTTTAGGTATAAATCAAAATCACTCCGTTATTTTTCCGCAAAACAAAACCAAGCAGGTAATGCTAAGAGGTAAAATTGATCTATAATGTAACAATAGATAATTGTGGCCATTGTGATTTTTGTAAGTTGCGGCGGAATAGGAAAATATTTTGCCGGTTAGGTCAATATTGGATGCAAGCAGCACTGAACTGTAAACTACTGCATGGAAAAACGCTTTCGTAGTCGTGACCGGACGCATTCGGAATTTGGAGCAATTTGGTGAAAAGCTTGCTCCAAATTCACGTGAAAACCAATAACGGTCTTCACCGCAATTTGATGGAATATTCGGCCGGAAATTGACATTTTATCAGCCATTTTTTTGTCTATACGTCCATGACGCTTTCTTTTAGTACGTAACGCTGAATTTCCATAAGGGAACGCTAAATCTCCATGGGGGGACGCATTTCCCCTACAATTTACGTACTGGATAAGCGGTAGGCTACCGGTACGTAAAACGTCCAGAAGTTGTAGCTAGCCTGCAGTTAACACTAGCATCAGACTTATATTGTGGAACTGGATTTCACAATAAGCGGCTATTGCTTGCTTGGGCCCAGCATTGGCACGTAGTTTCATTGGTTTAATGGAATAGCTATGTTTTCCAACTAGAGCGTACTGCTTCTCTTATAAATTATACAATTAAAAAGTAAAAAAAAAATTATTGCAAATATACAGGCACTAAGATAAACGCAAGAAAAACTACAGGCGTAAAATTCGCCAACTAAAAATTCCAAACAGATTCTTGAGCAATGTTGGGACTGTGGCGGCCGTTCAGGTGATGGACTGGGGTTTTGATGAAGCGCGACGATGGCAGCTTGGGAGGTTGCCGGAACTGTAAAAAAAACAGTTTAATTAAAACGAATATCATACGTAATAACTATAGAATAGCTTAAAAGTAAAATTTCTTCAAATTAATGTAAACATTTCTGTAGTCATCTTTTCACAGGGACTCTGTAAGCCATAACAACGGTGCATATGAAAGTTTCTCTGATAATACTAGTTTTATTGACAAAACACAGCTAAGGATAAAAAAAAGCAAAACAAAGCCGTTGGTATTTGCTTTCAATAAAAAAACTGTTCAGAACTGCTGTGGTGCTCAGTGCGCTCGAAAGTTTTCAAAATACTACATATCTTAAAATTCACTGTTTCGTTAGATTGGATTTAATGCTACCTGATTATTTTAACTGAATGTTTATCAAACTTATAGTCTTAACAACTGCCATAATATTTCTCAGCTGCCGGAGTAAAAATCGATTGGTTGCTACTTTACATATACCACATAACCGCAGTTTCTCCCAACTCGACAACGCAAAAATACTGCGTTTCCAATCGTGACAAAGAGCCTGGTTTATGATGCGACACATCCTGGGGCGACCGACCTGATGTGAGACAACTCATCAAGGGGCTCTGATGCAAAGTGAAATTTTGGGAGGGGCTGCTGCCCCTCATGGCTACGTCACTGACGTGCGCATCTACAATTAAACGAGGTAAAATTTGTGTCTTTTCGAATAAGGGACATTTTCTAAAAAAAGACAATTGCATTTTCGCATTAATGCGTTAAACCGAGGTTCGACTGTATCTTAGTCAAAGTTTGCAATTTTGGACGAATTTCAACCGAAATTAAGATTAGGCGGCACAGTTAACAACCATAATATGCTGACACTCCATTATTGAAAAAATATAAAACTATCTGTAGACTGAGCAGCATTGCGCAGATGCGGTTCTGTCGCAAAACGACCGCTGATGACTGAGTCCGATACCCGAAAGGTCGTCTTCGCAATGAAGTAGAAACCTACATAACACAGTCAAATTGACACAAGCTGCGAAAATATAATTAACCGATTCAAAAAGCTTTGCTTATTGAACTTCTAGCTGTAGCAGCGTTTATTTAAAAAGACACTGTCTATAGTAGGGTTGCCTAATGTGCGGCCCATGATTACTTCGTGAAAACTTAGCAAATTTGCCTTTCGTTGGCCACTACATAAGCTACGCTTTAACTTTTTTGGTTTTTGGTGTTTATATTTTTATCTCCGCGTAGTTTGCATTTCAAAACGCGTGTCACAGCAGATCTATATTTCACAGTTTGTAAAAGATGTGTTCAGTAGTACAACTGTTGGGAAATAAGCGTTGCTTGGGAGGGGGGGTTGAAACCTCCATCTTAGCCAAGTAATTTAAAAAGTTTCAACCAAATAACGTAAAAAAAGTTAAATTTTTTTACAGGTTAACTCCGCGGTTTAGCAATGATTCAAAACTTACATGAGCATTACGTAGTATTCGGAATAAAAATTATCCAAGCATTTTATGAGAGTTTTGCGGCCCACTAAAGCTCAGAAAAAAAGGTCATGCAGTCAGCTTTTCAATAAGTTTGAGCACCCCGGGTCTAAAACATAAATTTTAATCTACAAGCTTTAAGCAACTGATTTCCAAACCTCGTCTATATATACAGTAGAACAAATAAAATGGTAAAAAATACCAATGCTTTCTGTGTCGAACATTCAGTCTAATAAACTAAATTATGAAGCACAGTTACTAATGCTTGTATTTATCACAGTGAAACCGAACCGACTTGCCACAATTTTGGTAGGCCTAATTTTGGTACATAATTTTGGTAGGTCTAATTTTGGATTTTGCCACAATTTTGGTACATACCAAACTAGGTTATGGCATGTAATTTTCTCACACCAGGATGGCCTAGCACAAAACGTAAAGAACCATGAAACGAAATCTCATTGATCTATATGGTTTTACTGCGAAAGTGGATAGTGTTGTCAAACTTTCCTTGCTTTCTAACTGATTGCGAGCAAGACATGTTTCATTCCAAACTCGGGTTATGGCATGTTTTTATTCTCAGACTAATAAAACCAAGCACGAAACGTAAACAGCCGTGATATGAAATGAACTGCTTTTCTTTTCTACAGATGAGTTTCTAATGCAAAACCACACGTGCTTCATGATGCCTTTAACATTTAACAGCCTTTTTAAGTTGTTTCTAACATAGTTAAAAGTATCGTAGTCAGACAAAAACAAATTCATGCTTGCTTGCATCACTTTCATGAAAGGTATAATCTGGATCTCCCACTGAGTCATCTTGATATGAGACGCTGGCGATATCAAATTTCAATTTTTTCGGGGAGTAGGCAAGGAAAATGCTCTTAGCATTTCGCTTTGATGGCTTTTTGAAATTTATTGCTTCTGTTTCAAAACCAATAAATAGTAAGGTGGAGAGAAAAACCAAAATTTTTGGAAACCAAAAACCAAAAACCAAAAAGGTGGAGAGAAAAACCAAAAAACCGAAACAGCAATGCATCTTTTTAAATGCCAACTACATGCCAATGCATCCAAGGCTTAAAGGGCAATGTCAAATTGCTTGCTAATTTATTCAAATTTAGGTTTTTTTATGCCAAGGCTAGACATTGTGTGTGTATTTGAATTTATTCAAATTGTATGTTAAATCGACTTGAGGAGAGCGAAAAATGCTTGAAACCGGGTAACGTATTTATCACAACTTTGGCAATTGTAATTACATCTTTTCACCTACAGTATTTATTAGGGTTAAGTAAAAAACCAAAATTTTTGAATTTAAAAAGTGGTCTTGATATATGGCTCTAAATACCATATGAAATACTTTTATCACAATTTTGAGTTCTTGCATCCTCTAGTGGCCGTGCAATTTTATCAAACGTGCTTAAATAAATCACTTTTACCATATCTCACTACTCGCATATGCTAGAAAGCTAGTTTTTAGCTTCAAAGTTGCAGAAACAGCACATTTATACCTTCATGAAAAAGAACTTTGCCATAAAAACGTACAGGAAAAAACACTACAGCCGAATGATTGATTACAGATTTACTGATTATTGATAAGTTTTCAGTGCTCAACTTCAATTGCATTGCAGTTCGCATTGGCATTGAAAATACGTCAGATGAGGTTAAATTTATGTATATTTGCACTTTTAGTGTGCCATGCTGCCTTATCAGCTGAAAATAGTTTCTTTAATGGCAATTAGCCTTACTCAAGTGGGTAATGTGCAGCACAGTATAGTACTAATGTTTAAAGTTATTGCATCATCCAGGATTGGTTGGCTCTTGCATTATCACTTTTTTTATGCTTAACTTGAGGAATTACATCTAGTTCATTCAAAAACAGGTAAGATTGTACAGTTTAATTCAAAAGCACAGAAAGATGCCAAAGTACAAAATTAGAATTAGAAAAGCAATTTGTATCATGATTAAAAAAGCTACAGTTCTGAAAAGAAAAAAAATTAGCAATATATTTTAATGAACAATTTAATACCATTGTTTATTGTATTGTAAATATAGTATATACTGTGCTTGCTGGCATAAATTTAGTTATTTGTGAAGCAGCATGCTAACCAAAAAAAAGATTCAAGTCTAATGTTACTTGTACAAAGTTGTATGGGGGAGAAAATTTTTAAATTTCTGATATTTCTGCCAAACATTTACCCTTTGTGTTCTGCTTTTGATGTTCAAAAAAAGGATGATCATTAAATGTCATTCTCAAGCCACACTGAATTTCACATTGCTTTCTTTGTTTATTATCATAGCCAAAAAATATCAAAAAGTTTATCAGTATCTTGCAAAAAATTAGTTTCAAGCTCTTTGTATTGATCAGATGTTTAAGATTTTTATGGTTTTGCTGTTACAGTAAACTTTGATGACTGTATAGTCGACTTCGATGTCCTAATTAATAAATTCTGAAATTCTTCGTGCAATACTCAGCTCATATATTGAATAAACATTGCACCAAATTCATTTGTTCTTTTACAACAATTTGAGCTCTATCCAAGTTCCTGAAGTGATTAAAGTTGAGCAAATGCTCAAATCACTTGTCTTTTGGTTGGCAGAAATCCTGGAGGAAAATTATCAGAACTTAAAAATATTTTGCCATCGAAAAACTTTTTACAAGATTAGACTTGGATCTTTTATTAGTTAGCATGCTGCTTCAGGAATAACTGAACTTATGCCAGGTAGTACAGTATATACCGTATCTACAATACAATAAACAATGGTAGGCCTATCAAAATGTTTGTTAAATATATTGCTAAATTTTCTTTCTGTTAGAACAGTAGCTTTTTTAATCATGATACAAATTGCTTTTCTAATTCTAATTTTGTACTTTGGCATCTTTCAGTGCTTTTGAATTAAACTGTACAATCTTACCTGCTTTTGAATGAACTAGATATAATTCCTCAAGTTGAAGCATAAAAAAAGTATGCACAGAGCTGGACAGCGCTGTTTCGAGCTTTTAGCTCTCATCGGCAGCCCTCAGCTATCTTTTCAAAGGTATTCCCAGCTGAACAAACATCTTGGCCTAACTGGCAAACCTTATGGGCTTGCACAGAGGCAGATGCTTTAGTAGGGAATAAACGATTTTTTCACTTGTGGTACTTTAGAAACAAGTGAAAAATCGCTGGATCCTTGTAGTAAGGACAGCCATAGACTATCCCTACTGCAAGGACTCGAAACAGCGCTGTCCAGCTCTGTGCATACTTGACTTGAGCTACAATGTGAAATATCATTGGAGCTGCAGGATTGGTGGTTGTTATGGCCACCTAACTGCCAGTGGAAGTTGACATGGCTTCCCAGGAGTCGACCATGAAGGACGTCAAGATTTTGCAGTCATAAAAAAAGTGATAATGCAAGAGCCAACCAATCCTGGATGATGCAATAACATTAAACATTAGTACTATACTGTGCTGCACATTACCCACTTGAGTAAGGCTAATTGCCATTAAAGAAACTATTTTCAGCTGATAAGGCAGCATGGTACACTAAAAGTGCAAATATATATAAATTTAACCTCATCTGACGTATTTTCAATGCCAATGCGAACTGCAATGCAATTGAAGTTGAGCACTGAAAACTTATCAATAATCAGTAAATCTGTAATCAATCATTCGGCTGTAGTGTTTTTTCCTGTACGTTTTTATGGCAAAGTTCTTTTTCATGAAGGTATAAATGTGCTGTTTCTGCAACTTTGAAGCTAAAAACTAGCTTTCTAGCATATGCGAGTAGTGAGGTATGGTAAAAGTGATTTATTTAAGCACGTTTGATAAAATTGCACGGCCACTAGAGGATGCAAGAACTCAAAATTGTGATAAAAGTATTTCATATGGTATTTAGAGCCATATATCAAGACCACTTTTTAAATTCAAAAATTTTGGTTTTTTACTTAACCCTAATAAATACTGTAGGTGAAAAGATGTAATTACAATTGCCAAAGTTGTGATAAATACGTTACCCGGTTTCAAGCATTTTTCGCTCTCCTCAAGTCGATTTAACATACAATTTGAATAAATTCAAATACACACACAATGTCTAGCCTTGGCATAAAAAACCTAAATTTGAATAAATTAGCAAGCAATTTGACATTGCCCTTTAAGCCTTGGATGCATTGGCATGTAGTTGGCATTTAAAAAGATGCATTGCTGTTTCACAAAGTCAGTCCTATCCGCCCAAAACCGGAAAGAGCAAACTTCAGAAAAAATGAATCGTTGAATTTTAATTGTCTCTCGTCAAGTATAGCAGCGGTAACTAAAGAAAAAAGCACAACATAATAGCAAAACTTAACTTACAGCAACGCTCAGCAACACTAAATAGTATAACAGTAGCTTCGAAAAAATCATCATGAAATTTAAATAAACTTACCTCTGTCGTTCACTATAAACAATCAGCAGCACTACACTAGTAGGTTACAGTGGCAAATCTATGCAAGCAAAGTATTACCAACCATGCACCACAGTATGACGAAGCTATCAATATTCAGCATTAGCAAGTTAATAATTCCAGTAGGCTATGGTAATCAGTAACGGTATGCAGATAAACAAACCTGATTTTGCGGGTACCATGCACACGAAATCCAAATAAGGCTCAAGTGACAACAAAAGGTCCAAGCATCTCTAAACATAATCGTGAACATAAATAAGCCTACAATACAATGAAATGAGATTACTACAAACTCTAATCCATGTTGTGTCAAGGCTACTACAGCAGGCTCACTTCCGTCAGTTATTCGAGCCCCTATGATACCTCAGCAAAAGAAGTCAACGACAGCAAGATAAGACAGTATAAAACGGTTCAGTACTTCAACTACTGCAGCAATTAACACTATCATTTAATAATCAATCACCAACAACCCAGGCTAAGCAAACTACGCAGAGCCGAACGAAATAAAACATGCTAAAACTAGTAAAAAAGTATACGTACCAAAGCTTAATCTAAGTGATACAACATTCCAACAGTTTCATCCACGTTCAAGACAGCAAACTTAACCTAAACTTAACTCTAAGCAACCTCGGACATCAACCAACGTAATAACTCACAAAAAGACCTAAAATAGTAAACATTTTGCGGTTGTCAATGAGATCATTGTTGCCATTTATATTCAAAGCGGAGTAAAAAACAAAAAAGCGGAAAAATAAGCACGCATGCCGTCACAATTGGCATTAAAAAGATGCATCATTGGCATGTAGTTCGAAAGTTTCAATACTTTCAAATGATGATAAAAGAATTTAATAATTTTGAATTGATTGTGCAATGGATTTACGCCGATGTAAACAATAAAGTTTGAAGCTAATTAGACTTAGTTGTTAATATTTTGTACAATTGTTTTCAGACTTAAGTCTAGAAAGTTTGTAGATTCGTCCACTGGGTGAAGTACAAGAGTCAATTGTGCAAATAATTTGTTTCTAAGGAACAGTACAAAAGTCATCTTGCTCAGACTAACAAAATGATAGTGATGGACCATATGGGACTGTGGGCATATAAATTTATCGTCTTCCAGTTGCGGTTCATTTACCCGTAAAATGAGACCCACACACCAATGCCAATTATACCAGCATGCCACAAAATCCATGATCTTAACCTTTTGGTATACTGCTGGTAAAAAATCACATGTAGCAGAAAAGTTTAGGTCTGAGCAAATATACTTGCATCCAATTTGATTTGCTGATATTGGGAGATAAAAGTGATGTGAACATGTTCCAGGATATTTAAATATGGTTAGGGAAGCCTATAGCCTACCGTTTATACATTTTAAACATGGCAAATGAAAAAAAAAAAGCTCTAAACAATGCCCTAGCTATTATTTGATACCTGACAATGCATGTTATTCAGTTTGACAAAGCTTGGTTTCATAATAGCCATGAAAAGTAGTCATTAAAATGGGCATAAAACATTTTTTAAGAAAAAAAAAGTCAGAGCACCCCATAACCGAGGCGCAAAGAGAAACACCTAAATTATTAACTAGGCCTATTAGAAACATCTAAACTAAAAGCACTAATAAATAACTTAAAAAGCAATTTTTTCAGTTTAAAAATAACTGTTTTACTGTATTTGGCATGGTCAAAAATGGGGGGGGGGTAGCAATTTACTGCATCCTCCTACCTCAACTTTGAGCGTTAGAGGTAAAAATCACTCATGCGTATCCTCAAAATTCACTTTCTCGCACAAGTTTAAACAGACCATATCTCAGAAACAGCTTGTGCTAGAAAGGTGAAATTTTTTGAAAACAGGTTTTTTTTACTTTGTTCTACCTACCCCCATGCCAAGTTTGGGGAAGATTCTAGAAAATGGGTTGACAGCCTGTCAAATTAAGCATGGATTGACCCATAGGCTAGGCAGATAGCCTAGATTTAAACAATTATATAGCTTCACTAACACAGCAGGTCGTAAGTAGCCTAACATCACTTATTTTCTTGTTAGTTGCTGTTGTCAATGCAATAGTAGGCTATGCCAATCTTTGAATACAACCACCATTATTAGCATTAAGCTAACTAATGGTCTCGCTACCGGTAGGCCTAGTCTAACTAGTACTAACCTAAACCAGGCCTAATATAGGCAGTAAAAAACAACATTTTATACTTTATCTTTGGTTTGCGCTGTTACCCTACTTGTTTTCAATCCTAGCCTACACCATGCGAAGCTCTAATCCTGAACTGACAGACTGAACAAGCGTACTATCATGCATTACCACTTGTGACGCGGAAGTTAGTGACGTAAATTTCCATTTGCGGAATGGATCAGTGATGTTTGACATGATGTCACTCAGTAACGATGAAACGGAGAGAAATAATTTTTTTTGCACAAACCTTAGAAAACTCCAGAGTTTTGATTTATTTAATTTTTAACGAAATTCAAACATCGTTCAGCCCCTGTTTAAAAACAAAATCAGAAAAAAATCTTTTAGTTTACGGATCAGGTTTAATAAATAATTTTATCATAATTATCTCCATCAGTGTATTACGAAATTGTGACATCATATCGTTTAACTTTGTTTGGAAAGGTTACTGTTTTATTTATTTTTTCGTTATTTTTGTGTTGGCTCTTAAAACTGTTAAAGGTTAGACCTACCTTTTGCTATTGCTTTTGGCAGAGGTGGAGTCGAGGACACAAGGCTCGAGGCCAAGGCCAAGGCCAAGGACACAAAAAAAATCCGAGGCCAAGGCCAAGGCCAAGGACAGCCTTTCCGAGGACAGACACTCTCGAGGCCAAGGACAGAAATGCTCGAGGCCAAGGCCAAGGACCAAGGACACAAAGCGCAAGTGCTCTCCAAAAAAAAAAAGATCTTCACAAAAATTTTTCAGGCGATCTCCAAAAAAAAAAAAAAAAAAAAAAAAAAAAAAGAAGGTCTTCACAAAAATTTTTCAAGCGGTCTTCACTAAAAAACGTTTTCCAAAAAATTTTTCAAGCGCTCCACAAAATTTTAACATTCCAAAAAATCGTGCTGTCCTCGAGCCGAGGACAGGCCAATTTTCGAGGACTTGAGGCCTCGAGGCCAAGGCCAAGGACTTGACCTTCGAGGCCAAGGCCAAGGCCAAGGACTTCAAAATGTGTCCTCGAGGACGTCCTCGAGGCCAAGGACGTCCTCGAGGACTCCACCTCTGGCTTTTGGCATTTTCTCACGATTACTGTACAACATACAAGTCCTGAGAATAAAGTTTTAAAAAAAAGTTTAAGTAAAATTTAGGCTTTCTAAGTTCTATCAAAATTGAGAAAGCGATAAGTCTTGTGGATTTAAACTGAAAGGCAGCGTAGTGTTTTGATATTTATACACATGAAGAAAAAAACGTTGTCAGTTCTGTAATTTATTTTTTTCCCAGAAGATGAAAGTAACGGCAATATTCTAAATGTTTTTTTGCATAGTTTGATACACATTTGAAAAGTAGAATACAATGAAGCTTATAATCGAAATACCATGGCACATTGTTTTAAAGTATTTTTTTTTTTTTGTTCGACCATAACTTGAATAGTTTTGGAAATAAACAGAAACCAAAAACATAATACCGCTATGCGCAATTTTTTTTTTAGTTTTGTGATTGTTTTCGTTTTAAGAGAAATTTGTACGTTTGCAAACTGCGAGAAATTTCTAATGTACAGCATTTTTCAATCCTGTACAGTTTATAAATTCAAATAGTTATCGCTACTAAAAAGGAAGAGAGTACACACACATTCTTCATTGCACTTCATGCACACATGAGTACATCACAAACAGCATCTTCATTTGCCCAGTAGCTATGGCCAGGAGACATTGACGAAAACTTTCAATCTTCAGATCAATCTGCCACCTACCCACTTGTCTATTGCACACGATGGGGGCTTCACAAAGTCCCTTGATGATAGTTAGGAACTTTAACGTTAAACTGAATGTGAGTATATCAAGTTTTGTAGTCTTTAGTTTGACCCGCCCGGAATCAAACCCGAGTTTACCGTTTCAGTTGCACGCTTACAGTATGTCCACTCGATCACTGAGCCGTTCAAGTTTACGATGCTGTTGCTTATTTGATTGCTTGATTGTTTTGAGTGTTAAAAATTGCATTTTTTAAACGATTTAAAATCCCCATATGACGTAACAATCAGTTTTAATTTAAACCATTTTTAGTTGCATATGCGCTTTGACTGATTTTACAGATTGATCTGAAGGTAAGCTAAGTCAAAAAATTTAAGTGGTTGTAAGATATAACCAATATGCTTGGCCTTTCTTTAAAGTTTGCCCTAAATTTACATCAAAAGCTACAAGGTAAGTTGAAATAGTTAAAGACAAGAGCACTTTGGACATTGTTTTACAAAATGTATAATGATTCAATGACAATATGACAATAAATGCATTTGACCCTCGCAACTCTCGGATTTCCGTGATTTTCCCCGAACTTTGTTTCATTGGCTGTCATAACTTAAGCAAACTATTGCAAGGAAATCTACTAATTAACTATGTGCTTTAATAAACATAATTTAAGGCATTTAAAGCAAATAGAATCAATCCAAAGTTTGTAAAGAACATAATTTAGTTCTAATGCTCAGTCAGCAGCGTAGCCAGGAGGAGGAGCGGGGAGGTGGGCTATATCTTCCCTCATTGGCCTGTATATCAAAATGCAGAATAAGAAAAATACGACGTTTTTAGCTCTTCAGAGACTTTTTTTTTTCGCTGGAATGGACTAAAAAGTGATTTAAAGCATCTTTTGAAACATATATTTAGGGGGAAACAAGTTTGTCAAAAATAAAAGTAAAAAATCAATAAAAACTTTGAAAATTGGCTAAAAATATGCAATCAGATTTGATCGTTAGTGCAAAAACGCCAAACATAGGTTTTGTCAACAAATAATATTATAAACTCAAGATTAACATGGGGGGAGAGCTATTCAGTATTAGTCAATTACCAATCATTTCTTTCAATTATCTTTCCATTAGCTGCCCCCCGATTATTTTTCTCTATAAAATATAGACGAAATAGCATACTCCGTGTGAGTTTTATTGAATAATAGGATTTTTGTGATTTACCAGCAAGTAAACAAGAGAACTGCAATATGATTATTTGCCACCACCCACATAGCCCATTAATGCAACCAGTTTAATCAAGTTTGCACTTCCAATATCTATGCCACGTTTTAAAATCATTATTTTTTATTAAAATAGCTCTAAGATTGATTATTTTTGCAAAAAAATGAAAATTTTTTGAGAGCTGGGGGCTCCGCCCCCAATCTCCGTGCCTCCGGCGTCTTGGGGCTTCACCCCCAAACTCTCAGTTTTCAGCGGCTGGGGGCTTTGCCCCCAGAACCCTAATGGCCTCCGGCGGCTGGGGGCTCCAAACCCAGACTCCCAAAATAGCCCCTCTTTGCCACTTTCTGGCTACGCGCTAGTGCTCGGTAGAAATAATGGTTTTTAAACTGCTGCTCAAGAGTAAGCAACTGGCTTGATACACTCAAAAGCTTTCAACAAAAATGCACTTCGTGCAAGATGCAAACCGGAAAGCGATGCAGCTGTTTTCCAAATTAGGTGAATAAAACTTTTGTTACTGTGCAAATTGTAATAATGTAGTTACGTAAATGCACAGCATTGGATACCCATTTTGTTGCAGCATTTATTAATTTTCTAAAACTCCAAGAACAACAATTGTAGATTATTGCAAAGTTTAATAGCTTCATGGATTAAATATCTACCGCCAATTAGATTTATTTTGTACTTTGTAGAAGCAAAGCTACCACACTTATTGTACAGTCCGGTGTGAGTTGGTTTACGGCAAACAGATAACTCTAATTTTCCTTTTGAAACATCAACATTGACATCTAGAAAGGGTAACTTATCTGTTTATTGCTTTTAAGTTTGTTGGTAAATTTCACTTTATTTAAGTCGCAGTCATCGCTGCAGATAAGACTTTTTAAGTGATTATGGGTCGGAAACGAAAAGAGCTGAGAAACGCTAGCGAACTCTCTTTATTTCTGGACATGATTAGTTGATTAAAGAAATTAAAAATTGCGCATTATTAGCAGCCGTACAAGATCAGTTTTAATGGGCAAAAGTTCAGTTTTTTTGAGTGCCCACTCACGTTGTTTGCTTTGGCGACGGAAGTAGGCAAATTGTCATTTTCAAAACAAAAATTAATCAAAACAAAAACACTCTTTATTAGAGTGTATGATCTACACTGTTTGCGCAATGTCCATGAGCAAATTACCCTATTATTTTGTTGGCAAATGATTAGCTGCTAAAAGCTTCTACATATTTTTAGTTTTCATTATCCGCATAAACTTTTCTGTAAATGCCACGAGCGAAATGTAGTAGGGAATTGGTATGGAAGTATAGAAGATTGTATTCCATTTCTTTCTTGAAATTTTCCATTCCATTCCAATTTGGCATCTCCATATTCCATACCGAAATTTCTGTTCCATTTTCATAACATGCCCTGTGTTACCGATGTTGCTCGAAAGCGGTTAAAAAACACTCACTGCAGATAAAATGTGACGCAATATCAATGATCTTGTGATAATGATTGCATTGATGCTTAAACGAAGTCGTCATCCAATGTTGCAATGTTATTTTAATTACGCTTTTACAGCACCTCAAAGTCTAAAAACACAAGATAACTATGTACATCAAGACCAAATTAAGCCAGACATTTTGTCAATCTAAATTTCGAACCCTACCAGAAAAGCCAAGCCCGACTCACTACTCTGGGATGTACAACGTTACAAGAGATAGAGGTGCTAAATTAATTTTGTTGCGATTCTTACCTCACAGCTTTCGGTTCGTAATGATTTTTTTGTTTGTTTATTTTATTTTGTGAAGTCGACCTCCAAATGGCTAAAATGTAGGCATTCAATTGCAAAGTGCTGTCGGCAGTGTAGCCGAGAGGGTAAAGACTTCGTTTTTGTGACGACCCTGATCGCATGATCTCAGTTTAAACCGCACCCTGGTCACATTGCTGTGTGCTTGCATAAGACGCTTTATGATGATTATCCCTACTTGGTGGCTTCGAACAAGCAGCAAATTCAGTGGACGAAAACTCGAAGAAATCCACAAGAATGTTCGATCACTAGGTGAGGATTACTGAACGCGAAGTGCTCATCGTAATGAAAAATATGCAAATCATCCAACAGTTAGCAACTCTAACATCATTAACGAGGGTGTTTATCTCATCTCATAATGGTCAGTACTAATCTATAATAACCGTCTGCAACAATGAACTTCGTTTCCATCCCTCATGTTGCCCATGACCCATTAGCCATAACTTTACCAGCTGCATAAGTTGTTCAACAAAGTAACTATCTATAAATAAAATATACAAAAAATATGTGATCTCATTTTATTATTTCGATCTAAAGCTCCTTTTTTAGACATAAACAGTGACAACAAAACAAACACGATAAACTAAATTTGACTAAATTGCAATAAATCATCATTGAAGAACATGAAGTCATACGCGGTATTTTCATTAAAGCAAACACAGTAAAAGTGTTTCCATTTCGTAATCAGACCATTTCTATTGTAGAATTATAATTTGTACTGCAATAAAAAACATGTTTCTTAATTTTGAAACTTTTGAAAACTATCTGGTGACAGTAATTAGATTTTTAACAAAAATAACAGTATTTATGTAAAGTACAAGTAATTACGTGCAAAACTTGTTTGTCACTTTGATGTGTTGAAACTGATTAATTCAATGTGTAATTATTTTTCCACTCACATATATCATACAACTTTAACAAAGTATATTTTGCCTAAACTCTATAGCAAATTATACGTATTGTATTTTAAATAATGATAACGTAAAGAGCTTTGTTTCCTGATATTATTGTTTATGTGGTTTTTGTTTTCAATGTTTTGCAATAGAGGAAAATTGATACTTCATAGTTTTGAATCAATACATTCAACAATATACTCTTCTATACAACTAATTATGAGTGAATTTTACTAAAAATAAATTCCAGATCTTTTCGCACTTGCGTAAGTGAGATAAAGGAAAATTTGGTAAAATCTTTATATATCTGATTAAAATTTACTCTTATTCTAATTTGCATGTTCTGTTCAATTTGTTTAAACCAGTTGTGGCCAATTGTTCTACTGAGTGTGCTAGGTGGAATGTAAACCGCTAAGTTTTTGCAATCTTTTTTAAATATTTTGTATAACTGTAGCAGTCGCCTGCTGAGGCTTGGTACCCTAAAATTTTTGGGCTTAGGTATCTCTTGCCATTATTTGGTCACGCTGACAATAAATTGTAATTTATTGCGGTGCTAGAAGACATGCAGTGCAGAGATGGAAACAGGTTGGGTCGACCGGCACCAATCGGGTCAACCGGCCGGTCGGGTTGCCGGTCGCGTCAAGATTCTTCGACAGGCCGGTCAAGCCGGTTGAAATACCGGTCAAATTGTCCTTTCTTGCAACTAAAAGAAATCTAAGCACCAACCGAAATACACCTATATATTTTATCATAAATAAAACTTTTTATAAAAAAAACAGTATTAACAAACCACACCTTTTGAAAACACTTGTTGAATTGTTTCAAGCTGTGACTAACATGCTGTGACCATTAAGACATACGCGTTCAGGGGCGTGTTTAGGGGAGGGAGCATTGTGCCATGCCCCCTTCCCCCTTTGGGCCACGGCACATAGCAAAAAAGTGCAAAATATACGTTAAAATTGCGTAATCAGATTCTAATAAAGCATGCATGTGGAAGAGGCATAGGTAGGCACATGTCCGTTAATAACAAAGCTAACTTTTTCATTAACTCGTTAATCCGTTAAAAAGTTTTTTCATATTAACAAGCTAAATTAACTTCCGTTAGGTTTTGTTAACTTCCATTAAGGTTTTTATCGTTAATATCTCGCATTATTCATTCATCGTACCGGTACAAACCAGTTTGCACTGGTAACACTTGTTGCATATTAGCACGAGTTTTATAAAAGAAAGCGAAGAAAGTAGCTCTTTTTGGTGAAAAATATAAAGCTGCAGCCTTATAAGTCTATTACTTATCGTTGAAAGCAATTTCCAGATATTTTGCAATCGCAGCTTCGTTAGTGCATTTGAACCTATTTTTATCTTGAAATTATATTAGTAACTTCCAAAACACAAAAAGACCATCATAGCAATAAATATTTCCTTACAACCAGCCAGTGCCGTCGCCAAAGCAAACGAAATGAGGGGGCACTAGCCAAAAGCGGAGGGGGGCACTAAAATAAACCGAACTTTTTGCGTATAAAAACTGATAATCAGATCTTGTACAGCTACAAATATGCGCAATTTTAAAACAAGACCGGCAGCGTTTCTTAGCTCGTTTCGTCTTCTGCCAATAATCAAGTTGAAAAATCTATCTGCAGTAGTGATTACTACCAGACGTACAACCACGATTTTGCTAAGAAAGTTTGAACGAAAAGTTTTTTGTGCCCCAAAATTGCCTGATTTATCTATTCCCCATGCTGAACGAATTGATGCAGCTCAAGTGTGTCGCAGACGGGGCATAGTTTCTGAATATTTAGTGACTGTGGACAGGGGTCTGAGAGCGGAGCCCCCAGCCGCTGAGCAATTTTGCAGCAAAAAATAGCGATTTTAACGCCATTTTAATTACATTTCACACTTTTTGAAGCCATATGAATAACTAACTTGCTAAAATTTAGAAGTCATTTCAAACAATTAAATTGCTTTGCCCCTTTCCTTCCTTGCTTCGGGTCAAGTTTAAAGTACGTTTAAATGCTCGCATTTTGAGGTTAAATTTCCTAAGTAACTTGGCTAAGGGCTTAAGCCCCTTCACCCTGGTTGCACCACTGACTGCGACCTCAAAACCTTACGTGTGCTTTATATATCAAAACAACTGGTCTTCGAAAAGTGCTTTTACGTATTGATTCATGTCATAATCACTAACTAAGTACCGCTAACGATTCTGTAGGCTTACATCTCTCTTCCGCGACACATCTGTAAAGGCGTGTCAATAAGACGGGTTACTGCGTCAGATTTATGTACAGCAGTTGGTTGCCAGCAATTTCGCAAAGATTAGAGAAAACGTCAAAGAAGAATTAAGTTTAAACGTAATTATTCCTTTTTACATCATTGTCTGTTGTTTGGTCGTTATGTGATGTTCCAAAAACGTTTTTTGAGTAAACCAAAATGAGGGGCACAAGCAGCCGATAGGGGGGCACGGCCCTCCCAGGTCCCCCCATAGCGACGGCACAGCAATCAGCTCAACAGCGTCAATACGTGTTCTAGAAGCGAGTGAATAAAAAGAAATGTAAATTACACGCAAAATATGAACAAATTAGCGGACTTTACTAACTTCCGTTAATTAAAGCTGAAAATAACGGATTTACGTTAACGGAGGTGTAAAGTTTGTTAACGGACTAGTGGTTAACGTAGCTAACGTTTTGCATTGACTTGCCCACCTATGGGAAGAGGCTTACGCTACCTGGCATTTTAACCACATTTTAATCAGCTTAAGGGTAGAAGTGGTGCAGATTTCAGATTTTTTGTACATGCTAAAACCTTGCGGCTTTGAAAAGTTTTTTACAACTTAAATTTACCACATTTTGCACTGGGCAAGAAAGACATAGCTCTTATTTTTGTGTTTCTAACTAGCTATGGCTTGTTCTGAAGTTATTGGCATTTCTACAAATGCTGGGGCACATTATATTTCGAATATTTTCTTGTCAATGTCATAACAGTTCAGTGTTAGCTGCTTGGCAAATTGCAAATAATCTGTTACCAATGGCTAAAAAATTGTAACTTCTTTTTGGCCTTTTGCAATAATTTAGCTTGTGCCCTTCCGTTCTTTTTATGAGTATTTTGTGCACGTTTTGCGCTGCTCAAAACAGGTTTTTCAAACTGAAATATAACCTAAAATGGTCTTACGAGAATGGTCTTACGAGAATTAAAATGGTCTTACGCTCAATACAAATATAACCTAAAAAATCTCGTAAAATTGGGTCATTTTTTTCCCGAGACCCTTGTCCAAAGTCATAAATTTTAACACCTAACCCCCCTCCTTTAGAAAATTTTTCGTTAGATACATTGAACAGTGAACAAAAACCTTCTGTAAAAAACCGGTCGAACTGGCTGGTCAGAAACCGGTCGACCGGCCGGTCAACCGGCGATGATTTTGAAATTTACCGGTCGGGTCGGGTAGAGAACATCCTGACCGGTTCCATCTCTGATGCAGTGCTTACGTTACACGCACGATGTACTGCATCTCAGCCTGTTATAGAGATACTAACCTAAGACCTATTGCTGTTAGTGATAGCAAAGTGGTGAGTATTCCAGCGGATGGAGCGTCTGCTTCTGAAACGGTAAAATTGGTTCGATTTCCGGTCGGGTCAAACCTAAGACTATAAAAATTGGCATTTACATTTTCCTTCTTGACGTTGAGCAATAAAAAGGTGCGTTGTGCAATAAAAAGTCTCCACCGTGTGTGGTAGACAGGTGGGCAGGTGGCAGCTTGACTCGAAGATCTCCAATGTTTCTTCGCTGTCTTTTAGCCAAGAAATAACATGTAATTACAATCACAGTAAGTATGCAACTATCCATGCTTTTGGTACATTATGCACAACAAACATAATATTTTCAAAATCAAAATAAAAGTTTGTCTATATGTGAAACTATAAAGTTAATAAATAACACAAAACGTGCTAATGTTACGTTACGTAAAGGTTATGAAGAAAATAAGCGAGCAAATAATTTTTTCCAACATTAGGGTTTGGGTTAGGGTATAGATTCAAGAGTTAGAGTTTACACTTTAAAGGTTAGGGTTGGGGTTGGCATTGCTTTTATTCTTTCGTAACTAACGGCAGCTTGTATACCAAAATATAACGGTCTTAATACTCGTTAAAAGAATAGATGGGGTCAACTAGAAAATAAGAAATCGCAAACATCAACTCTTGAAAACCCTGAGCAGGACTAATTAATCTGAGAATTACATACACAAACGTGGAAATCTACAAACTACAAAACTTTAGAGGCAAATTTTCGGCAAAAGACAAGGCACATTACAACAATAAATTACAAATTAATTGTAATTTACGTTTTTCAACTTAAAAACAATTTGATAGTTTTGAGTTGAATTCCCATTTTTGAGATTTGCCGAAGTCACTTTCAAAAATCTGAGCATTTTTTTATCCATATTTAACTTAAATGACGTCATTATTAAGACGTTTTTGTGATGAAACTACTTTGACTTAGGCATTTCATAATTCAGTATCAAAAAAACATAACTATCTGCCAAATTTGAAC
This sequence comes from Trididemnum nubilum, assembly GCA_963965965.1. Classification (NCBI taxonomy): domain Eukaryota; kingdom Metazoa; phylum Chordata; class Ascidiacea; order Aplousobranchia; family Didemnidae; genus Trididemnum; species Trididemnum nubilum. The sequence continues at coordinate 41,765,088 of OZ014469.1, read as the reverse complement.
AGCCTTTTTTCGAGAGAATAATTCTGACGTCACTATGATGACGTCATTAACCCAAAACTAGTTCTTCTAAAAAAATTAGAAAGCACTAACCCGTATGGTTGGCGTCCTAATAACTTTTGGTTTGAGAGTTAGATAGGGGTCTCTTTTTCCCCAAAAATAAAATGCTTTGGTTAAATAGATTGTGTAAAATAGGGTTAACCATTGCCTACAAATGGTTTTAATGTATTTTTAACGGTGTAGAAGATAACAACAATTGATGTTATGGGATGACCTAAGTTTTGTTGGTACATTTGACCACAAGATAGCCTTAATTAAACATACCACGGAGAAAGTCAATTGACAGGATAAAATAAACCTAACCTTGTATTAAATTGATGGCGCGGAATACTAAGGCAAAGGATCCATACTGTAACTAAACTCAAACAGAAAAAAGTTTACTGAAAAATTTGTAAAAAAATAACTAAAAAGAGTTTTTAAAAATTTTAAACTATGCAAAACCAACGACGATCGACTAACTAAACATAAAATAATAAAAACATGAAATGCGCGACTTTAAAGACAAACCCCCACCCTAATCACGTTGCTGCATACTTGGATCAGACGCTTTACGATAATTATCTCCGCTTGGTGGCTTTGAACAAGCAGCAAATTCAGTGGACCAGAATTCAAAGAAATCCGAAAGAACACATTGAATCATCTAAAAAATGCTAAAAGTAGGTGCGGATTCCTCCAAACACAAAGTAGTTACCGCAATTAAAAGTGTGTGGATCGTCCAACAGTTAGCTTGTGACACCTGACGCACCAATTCTAAAGCATTTTCTATAAAGCTGCTACCGTAGATAGTGCACGCATCTTCTTCTGTTGTGTTGGGCAGCAAAACAGTTGAGCTTTGGCTTGTACAGTTTCAGCTGAGTTGAACATTTAAAACTTTTTTCTGAAAAACAAAAATTATGGATTCAAAATAAGACAAAACGGATCGAAGGATTATTCCAGCTTTGATTGATTGATGTACGTCTGGATAATTGTTACTGGCGTGATTTTAAATTCCTTCTATTGTCATAACTTTTGATGACTAGGCTGATTCAGCTAATGATTTATGACATGAAAGTTATGATTGCTTTCTAATATTGTTCCTTGCTCAAATGGCCAGCTTGGGTAAGAATAGAACAGACAGACTCCGTATCTGATAGACCTTAGACCGAGCCTACTTAAAAATGTGTTTAACCGCCCATGTTCTTAATTATTCATTCATGCTGAGACTGGCATTATTTTTTATTTCTTTTTTAAATTTTGAGCAAAAATGGGTCGTGCGTTTTTATAAAAAAACAGTGTATTACGTTATATACAGCATGAAATTGAAACTAGTTTCCGAACCAGCTACTATTGGTCTTGCGGTAAAGCGTTTTTCTCTGGAGTGGAAGGTCTGAGGTTCAAATCTCAGGCTGGTCAAATTGAACACTGTGTTGCCAACAGTTCACCTCTGCCATTTCTTCGCAGCTACGTTGCCCGGGAGCAATGATGCAAAAACAGACCCCGCGAACTCGTTACACGCTTCAGCATAATATAGCAAGTATGATGAAAGACTTCCAGAACCGACGTTACGAATCAATAAGTTACTTTGTAGGCACATGTATGCTTTCAATGCTGTTATTGAAAGCCACTTTATCATCCATACCTGCATTCCAGGGCATAGCGACCTAAATGTACGGTTTAAAGAAATATCAAGTTTGTCTTACATCGTCTTATCCATTGTCAAAGAATAATTACCTGCAAGCATAAATATTAAGTAATTCAAACTTCAGCGTTTGCTAATTGATTGCATTTAGCCTACAAATTATAGCGTCGCCCGAAAACCCAACACCTATTGTTTCACCCACAATTTGCATCAACCTGAGGAAAACAGCGTGGAAGACTGTAAAAGAGCTGATCTCTGGCATGGCTTGAAATCTAAATCAGAGTTGGGTACATGTTACATTATACCAAAAGCTCAACGGTCTTTTTAACCAGTAAAATTAAGCGCAGCGCAAAAAAAAACAGCTCGGTACATATAGGGCTACATCATTTGCGTTTTAGGTGAAACAGATGTCCGACTAAGTATTTGAACCCAGCTCTGTTTTATCACAACAATTTCAAACACTGGCGTCTTTAATCATTATGCCAGCACCGCACATGAACCCAGTTGACTAAAATCAACTGTTAAATTTGACTTTGAAAAAGTGATTTTTGGGGTGGTCCGTGGGGTTGGTACCTCCAAACTAGTACAAAAGCATGTCTCTTAAGTATTTATTGATATCCAAGAAAACTAGCTCCCTAGCTCAAGCGGTTTAAAATACTTGATTTTTGGGGTTCCATATGGGAAGGTTCCAAAGGGGTGGTACCCCCAAACTATGTCAAAATTTTTGTCTTTTAAATATCTCCTGATATCAATAAAACTGGAGTATTTGCTTAAGCCGTTTAGCAAATTGACTTTTGGGGGTTTCTGGAGAAGGGGAACCCCCAAATTATGTCCAAGTATTTGTCTGTTAAATATCTACTGATATCAAAAAAAAAAAAATAGAACCCTAGCTAAAGCCGTTAAACAATTGCTTTTTGGGGGGCCATTTGGGGGTTTCAGGTGGTCGGCACCCCCAAATCATGTCAAAATATTTTTCATTTCAATATATCTTCATATTAAAAAAAAAAGAACAAATTTGAGCGCTATAGCTTAACTGTTCAATCAGTGATTTGATGTGTTTCCAGGAAGATGGCACCCAAAATTATGTCAAAATATTTGTCCGTCAAATATTACTGATATCAACTCCCAAATTATGTCGAAGTATTTGTCTGTAAAAGTCTATGAATATTAAAATACTAGATTCCTAGCTTAAGCCGTTAAAAAAAATAGATTTTTGTTGTGCATTTGGGGGTTCCTAGTGGTTGGTACCGCCAAAGTATTTCAAAACATTTTTCAATTATTTATTTATTGATTAAAGGAAAAACTAGCGCCCTAGGCTAACCGTTCAAAAAAGCTTTTGGGGGTCCATTTGGGAAAGTTTCCGGGGGGTGGTACTCCAAAACGTCTTCAAAATATTTTTAAGTTAAATGTCTACTGATATCAAAAAAATTAAATCTTAGATTAAGACATTCAAAAATGTTTTTTGTGAGGTTCATTTGGGGATTTTCGGTAGAGAGATACCCCCAAACTATGTCCAGGTATTTGTCTCTTTATTATCTCTTGATATCGAAAAAAAGTAGCACCTTAGCTTAAGCACTTGGCAGTTAAAAAAACTGATTTTTGGGGTCCATTTGGGGGTTTCGCGGGATTGGTACCCCCAATCCACGTCAAATGATTTTTGTCATTTAAATTTCTACTGATAGCAAAAAAACTAGCGCGCTGGCTTAAGTTGCTAAGAAAGTGATTTCTGAGGAGTCTTCACAGGGAATGAAACCTGATACCCTCTGATCATATCTAGTGTCAAAACAAAAATATTAAAAGCAATTTTGTCCTAATCGAAAAACAATCAAATACGCTAGATTCAGTATAATCTTAGTTTGATGAAAGCGATGGCCAAGTAAATTTGAACCTAGGTCTTAAGTCACAAGCACTGGCGCTTGATCAAAAAATTAATTTTTGGCGGTCCATTTGGGTGTTACGGGTTGTTGGTACCCCCAAACTATGTCAAAATAATTTTAAATTAACTGATATCAAAAAAAAAACTAGAGCCTTAACTCAACCGTTCAAAAAGTGATTTTTTGGGTCTCTATGGGGGTTTTCGGGGATGGGGGAAGAGTGATAGCCCCAAACTATGTCCAGGTATTTGTCTCTTTATTATCTCCTGATATCAAAAAAGTAGCACCCTAGTCTAAGCTGTCAATAAAAGTAATTTTCGGGGGTCCATTTGGAGGTTTTAGGGGGTTGGTACCCCCTAAGTATGTCAAAATATTTTTGTCGTTTAAATTTCTGCTGATAGCAAAAAAAAAACTAGCACGCTAGCTTAAGGTGTTAAGAAAGTGATTTCTGGGGCGTCTTTACAGAGAATGAAACCTGATACCCTCTGATCACATCTAGCGTCAAAACAAAAATATTAAAAGCGATTTTGTCCTAATCGAAAAAAATTAAATATGCTAAATTCAATATAATCTTGGTTTGATAAAAGCGATGGCCAAGTAGATAATTGAACCCAGATCTTAGGTTTCAAGCACTGGCGCTCGTTCAAATAATTGATTTTTTGTTGTCCGTTTGGGTGTTGGGGGTAGTTGGTACCCTCAAACTATGTCAAAATAATTTTCAATTAAATATTTACTGATACAAAAAAAATACTAGCGCCTTAGCAAAAAACGTTCAAAAAGTTATTTGTTGGGTGCCTTTGTTTTTTTTGGGGGGAGGGTGGTACCCACAAACTATGTCAAGGCACTTGTCTTTGTTTTATGTCCTGATATCAAAAAAAAGTAGCACCCAGCATAAGCGGTGACAGAAATTGATTTTTGGGGGTCCGTTTCGGTGTTCCGGGTGGTTGGTAACCCCGAAGTATGTCAAAATCTTTTTCAATTAACAATTTACTAATACAAGAAAAAAAAAAAATACTAGCGCTTTGGCTTAAACGTTTAAAAAGTGATTTTTGGGGTCTCTTTGGGGGTTTTCAAGGGGGGGATACCCGTAACTATGTCCAGGTATTTGTCTCTTTATTATCTCCTGATATCACAAAAAGTAGCACCCTAGTTGGGCTGTCAAAAAATTGATTTTTGGAGGTCCATTTGGGTGTTCAGAATGGTTGGTACCTAGGGATGAGCATTTCAGAATACCGAACCCAGAAGGATACGAATCATAAACTATCCGGAATCCAAATTGAAATATAAACCGGATAGTTAGAACCGGTTTTAAATCAACGCACTTACGTTGGTAAAAATTGTTTGCAGTTAATTCTCCGAAAAATTGTTGTGAGCCATTTGCCCTGTAACTGAGACTTCGGGTGAGCGCGTAGTATCTTTGTTTTTGTTCGCGAACTTTGGCAGATGAGAATTGATTTTCTTAAAATTACCAAACGGTAAAACCTAGATAGCTGAAATTTACACTCAACGTAGAAATTAATGAAAGCGTCATGTGGGCCAATTTTTGGGATACTAAATCACATGATCGTAAATTGAGACCCCCCAAAAAAACATACAAAACGGCGATTTTTGGCTTGAGAATTAATTTATTAATTTGCCTATAACTCAAAAACCACTCAATATACGAAGCTGAAATTTGAACACAATGTGGATGCTTATAAATGCTTTATACAAATCGAGTTTGGGGGCGCCCGGTTACGCGACCAAAATTTTACGGGCCGAAAATGGGCAAAAAGTTAACGAATTTGAACCGATATATCTCGGTAATTACCGATGTTGATGAAAAATGGTTTGTGGTTTTTGAGCATATTTTCAACCGCATTTCTTTTGGCTATGTTCCGTTATCCCAACTTGAAAATTATTTTTCTTGTTTTGCATCTTTTTGCGTACTTTTTTTTTGCTTTTTCCCGTATACTATCTACTTTTGAACTACAAAACTCACTGTATTCAAAGTATGAGCCATTGAAGATATCAGGACGACTTTTGTGTGACTGAAATCGGGGTGCCAGTTTGGGTGGATCCCCCTCAACATGGTCGTCCAAAATTTTGAACTTTTACACCGTTAGAGCTAGATGGATCAAAATTTCGGAATGGGTAGAAATTAAAAATAAACCAAACGTAACGAAAATTGGAGATGCCACAATTGGGGTTTCTCCTAAACGGGACCTCCAAAACTCAAACTTTTTAGAGCCTGTCTACACGGTGCGTAAAATCGTCAGATTCGAGCGTAACCTTAGTTTGTTTCAAAGGAAAATTCCGTAAGCCCAGGCGTACCACCTTACGGGCGTAGAACCTTACAAGAGTAAAATTGCCAGCGAAAAAATTTGCTAAAAGAGCAAATTTTTTTCGCAGGTACGCTCGTAAGCTCACGATTTGCGTGAAATATTGAAAAACTTGTTTGCCAGATCTCGGGATAGATTAAAATTAAGTTCATAAGTTTTGTTGAAAAAAAAAGTTGATTTTCAAAAGTGAAAGTATGCGTGTTGGTTTAAAATAGCCTATAGTTTAACATGATAATGGTCAATAATGCGGCTCTATGAGGAAAAACTTGCAAAAAAGAGGCTTAGGTCCATAGGCACAAAAGTGAATTATGAATTGTTTGTTGTTATGTAACATTTGGTTAGCCTAGTCCAAATAAAGAAATTTGAAAATTAAAACTGATGTGTGGTGTGGCAATGCAAATCACAGTCCTGACCAGAGGGACTTGCTTAGGCCAAAACCAGTACTGATAGGCCTTCCAGTATGGTACAGTAGGTCTACTACTTGCTGGAATTCGTACCTAGCGTGTAATATACTACATTGTTAGAGGCTGAGCGGGGCACCCGGTACTTGAAAAGTAGCAGCGCTGTCGCTGCCGCTTTTAGGCAAAAAAAGCAGCGGCGCTGCCGCTTATCGCTACTCAAATGAAAAAGTAGCGCCGCTGCCGCTACTTGCATGCAAAACAGCGGCCGCTGCCGCTACTTTAAAAAAATAAAGATAATAAAAAAGATGGCATTCAAATACGGTATCTAATAATGAAATTTCAACTTTATTTACGAAAGTAAATTATTCAAGCTTTTAAAATACTGGTACAGGTTAAAATCGGCATTAACAGGTTTAAAATGGTAGACAAGTAAGTAAAAGTATGACGCAAAAGTAGATCGAGCGTTTAAGATGTTGTTGTTTACGAAGTCGAAGGAGATACTTAATAACGACGTACATGTTAAGCAAATGATGCTCAATGCAATACATGTTACACTAAGTACTTTTTCTACGAATATAATTCCATAACTAAGTTGTCTTTAAAGCTTATTTATTACCGAGTTCTATTTGTTTGTTCTATTCTCAGCGCATTATAAATTCAATTCTTAGTTTTACTGTCAACTGTTGTAGCAAAATTTATTTTACTACCCTTGATGTAACTACTCAGGCCCGGCGCCACGGGACATAGCGTAGGCGTAGCCAGGGGGCCCGCCCCCCCCCCCCCAATTGCGATGCTATCAATCATAAAAATGTCACAAAAATGACTATTGTTTCTTTAGTTTCAGTTTCTTTTAGCATCTTCGCGCATAACAGTACACGCGTACAGCAGTAATTAACAATATTATTGATCCAGGGGGCACGGAACCCAAAATTTAATTTTTACCAACCAATTTAAATGGGTCCTCTACAATAATATTTAAATTGCCCCTAATTTAAATGGGCCCCCAACAATAATATTGATCCAGGAGGCCCGGACCTCCTCAATTTAATTTTTGCCAACCAATTTAAATGGGCCCCGAACAATAATATTGTTCCAGGGGGCCAGGGCCCTCTTTAAATTAATCTTTGCCAACCAATTTAAACGTACAACTCGAGTGAAATTAAGGATTTTTATCCTAAAAGTTGCTAACTGAGACCCTCACCTAACCAAAGTAACCTTTTTATGAACGAAAAGCCATAACCAGGAACAGATTTAACATATGGCTCAGTGCCAGGGGCCCCGCGCTTAGATAAGACTTTTCTTTGGTCTTCACCTGTATTTGACAGAAAAATATTGCAAAGAGCTCAAAGTGCCAGGGGCCAGGGTTGGAAATCGATAATAAAAAAGTAAAGAATAATCAATATTCGATACTTCAAAAAAATAGTAAAGATTAGGCGATATCGATAATGAAAAAAAGTAAAGAATAATCGATAATGTAATCGATAACTTTTTATAGAGTCAAAAAAGAGTATCAACATATTTTGACATTACGACTAAAAGTACGGTAAATATCTGTATGCAAGTGACATTGCACTTTAATGCATGTGTATTCAGTTCAATGCAACCGGTACCATTGCTGGTACTGGTTCCAGCACTGCCAGTAGTTTCCTTATCAGAGTTATGCCCAGAACTATTAATTAGTAATTGTCACAGCCACTGGTAAAAAAACATATGCTCTACTTTCCATAAATATAAGTTGTCACTTGTCTAGATTAATAGGTTCAAAAATTTCTTATTTACTAGGCTATTACAGTACTAGTATGGCTCTAGGTTACTTAATAGCCTAAGCATTAATAAACGAATTGACTACCTAGAGTATAGGCTACAAAACTTTGTATTAGAACATACAGGATTTATAAAAAATATGAAAGTTAAGCGTACCAATAGGCTACTCGGCAAACGATGGCATTTGATAATGGCGTGTAAAATACCAGTAGGCCACTGCCAAATGAGTACAATTGGGATAGCCTACACATGTGCGTTCCACCTCTACCATGTTGATGTTGAGATAGGCGGTGGTTAGAGCATCTGCCTTGCAGTCATTAGTCTGCAGGCTTGGGTTCTCTACAACTACTACTTCAATAGGCTACCTAACTACTTGGTAGAGAGTCTTGCAAAAACTTCAAAAACTGGTATTCTTAGCTTTCCTGCTTGACATTCCCGGCCTAGCTGTAAGCTACAAAATGCAATTGTCTTATAATTTTTGCATATTTATTCACAGAGTTGCCTCGGCCAGGAAACAGCTAAATGAACATAGGGTCTTAGAGTCGTTGCCACCTGTCTACTACACCAGTAAAGCTTTACACTATCCCTTCGTCAAGTAGGAAAGATGTGAATACCATTTTTTAAGGTGTTTTGGTATGGCACAATAAAGGAATCAAATTCAAGTCTACCGATTGTCAGACCAATGCTCTAACCACTAGGCCTAAGCCACTACACCAATGCTCTAACCACTAGGCCTAAGCCACTACACCGCTTAAAGCCACTACACCGCTTAAAGCTCTAACCACTAGGCCTAAGCCACTACACCGCTTAAAGCTTAAAGGTAGCCTACCAGCTACCATTGCACTGTGACTGCACTCAGAGGTGGAGTCCTCGAGGACGTCCTTGGCCACGAGGACGTCCTCGAGGACACATTTCGAAGTCCTTGGCCTTGGCCTTGGCCTCGAAGCCTCAAGTCCTTGGCCTTGGCCTTGGCCTCGAAGCCTTAGGTCCTCGAAAATTGCCCTGTCCTCGGCTCGAGGACAGCACTTTTTTTGAACCGTTGAAATTTTGTCGGAAAACGCCAGAAACCTTGCGGAAAATTTGTAAAACCCTTTTTTATTTTCCGCAATTGGAGCATAGGCTTAGCCAAGCGGGCATCCCCCCGAATTGCAATTTTACCAATGACAAAAAAGCTTATTGTTTCTTCAGTTTCAGTTTCTTTTTAGCGTTTTTCGCTTACACCAGTAGCGAACAGCAATATTGAAAACCAGGGGCCCCGGGACCCCCTTTAATTAATTTTTGCCAGCCAATTTAAACGTATAGCCAGGAAGAAATGGATAGTTTTCGTCCTAAAAGTTGCTATCTCTGGATCACATCTAGCCTTTTTATGAACGTAATGCATTAACAATGGCCGGATTTACCTCAATATGGCGCAGTACCAGCTGAGGACCCAGCGCTCAAATCTTGACTTTTTATCGTCTTCACCTACATTTGGCAGAAAGATGTTGCGAAAATCTCCAAAGTGCCAGGGGCCCAGCGCGATTGAAATCCGGCCCGGCAATAACATGGTCAGTAGCGTGGCCAGGGAGGGGAGGCGGGATGGGCTATAGCCCCCCCATTGGCCTGTCAACCAAAATGCAGAATAAGAAAAACACCACGTTTTTAGCTCATCTGAGACTGTCTTTTGCGCTGGAATTGACTAAAAAGTGATTAAAACCATTTTTTGAAACATATATTCAGAGGGGGGAGGGGCTAATTCGTCAAAAATTAAAGTCACCAATCAATGAAAACTTTAAAAAATGCCCAAAAATAAACAATCAAATTTGATCGCTAATGTAAAAACGCCAAACATAGGTTTTATCAGCAAATATATTATAAACTCAGGAATAAGGGGGGGAGGGGTATTCAGTGTTAGTTAATCTCCAATCACTTCTCTCAAATATCTTTCCATTAGCTCCTCCCCCCCCCCCCGATTATTTTTCTTTGTAAAATACAGACGAAAAAGATTACTCCGTGAGAGTTTTATTGAATAATAGGATTTTATGATTTACCAGCATGTAAACAAGAGAACTGCAAAGTTTTCATTAGCCACTTCCCACATAGCCCGATAATGCAACCAGTTGAATCATGTTGCGCAGCTAAGTTCTATGCCACGTTTAAAAAGCATTATTTTTTATTAAAATAGCTCTGAAATTAGATTTTATTTTGCAAAAAATGCAAAATTTGCGAGCGCTGGGGGCTCCGCCCCTATACCCCCATGCCTCCTTCGGCTGGAGGCTTTGCCCCCAGACCCCCAAAACAGCCCCCCCCCCATTGCGAATTTCTGGCTACGCGCCTGACACATGGTTAGTTAGCAAAACTACCCATCTGTTGTACTATTTTTCAATAACAATTCATAAATTCACTTCCACCTCGACAGTTTTTACGAACAAACTACTTTTTAAAAAAATTAGCCATGGAAAATGCTGATTGGACAAATCGTTGAACTTCAGTGGAGGGGGCCTGAGGCCCCCGGCCTAACATGCACTTCTATAACTGGTTATTTTCAAGACAAAAGGAAAATCTCTAAGGAAAATCTTTGAGGGGGTTTTCATTTACTGCTGAAATGTTGCACGAGACAATGCACCTTACTTCCCCCTACCTGGAGCAAATCACGCACAATTAAACTTTAACACCAAAATGCAAGATGTTAAACGTGTTTTGAACTTAAATTGCAACTAGAAGGAGGATTAAACAATTTGATTTTTTTGATTGGCTTTCAAATGTCAAAAGTCTGGTGCTTTTTAAATGGCTCTAAACATGTGCGAAGTGTGATTCAATGGCATTAAAATAGCTTTTTTTTTCCAAAAAATTACAAAAAATTGCCGAACAGCTGGGGGCTTTGCCCCCAGACCCCCCTCTGTGATACGTTTGAGTTACACTGGCTTTCTCAAAACGTCTCCAAAGTTACGTATTTGCACTTTTCGACTATATAAGTTGAGGCTCTCTCCATTTGCAAAATCCTGGTTAAGTGCCAACAAGCAAATTTTTGATGACGTCATTGCATGTGATTTGTGGTTTAGGCCTTCCCAATCAAAAATTCGGGCTACGCCTATAAATTGGAGAATGCCTGAAAAAATTTTTGAAGACCTTTTTTTTGTGGAAAGCACTTGCGGCTGTGTCCTTGGTCCTTGGCCTTGGCCTCGAGCATTCCTGTCCTTGGCCTCGAGAGTGTCTGTCCTCGGAAAGGCTGTCCTTGGCCTTGGCCTTGGCCTCGGGTTTTTTTTGTGTCCTTGGCCTTGGCCTTGGCCTCGAGCCTTGTGTCCTCGACTCCACCTCTGACTGTACTACAAGACTACTGCAAATATCAATAGCAATGATAATTACTTGAGCTTTTCGCTTTTCCAATGTGTGCCTAACAAATCATCTGATTTAGTCCTACTCAGCACGACGGTACACTGCAAAGAGTTTAGGAACTGACACCTCACAGCACTACTAGACTAGGTTTTCTGCAACACTCTGCAATGCTATCACTGGCTACAAGAGCATTATTGTGTTTGTATGACTTGAAAAGGAGTCAAAAATGATTGCGATGCGAAATTTTGAACTATTGCATACAGTACATTAGTTAAAGTGAAATTATAATCACTTCTAGAAATGGTGCGGTCCACAAAGCTTTGTTCGCAAACTGCACCGCACCGCTCAATTTCATCTGCATACCATAGGCGTAGCCAGGATTTTTGATTGGGGGGGCCCAAATCACAAATCACATGCAATGACGTCATCAGAAATTTTCAGAAAAAGAAGTTTTTTTAGGGCAAAGATATTGTAGAATGGAAGATCTGAAGTCTTGGTCTGTTGTCACTTAACCAGGATTTTGGTAAAGGGGAAGAGCGAAAACTAATAGTTAAAAAGCGGAACTGTTTAACTTAGGAGACGTGTTAAAAAGCTAGTGTATTCAAACGTATCACAGACTGGGGTCTGGGTACGGAGCTCCCAGCCGCCGGTGGCTATGGGAGTCTTGGGGCGAAGCCCCCAGCCGCCGGGCGATTTTTGTACGTTTTAAAAGTTTTAATGCCTTTACGGAAAAAAAATCCTTTTAATGCCTTTGGATCACATTTCGCATGTGTTCACAACCATTTGAAAGAACTAGATTTTTAGCATTAAAAGCCAATCGAAAAATTTTGATTGTTCAATCCTCCTTTTACTTGCAATTAAATTTCAAAACACGTTTAAAATCTTGCGTTATGGTGTAAAATTTTAATTGTAAGTGATTTGGACCATGTAAGGGGAAGTAAGGCACATTGCCTTCTGCAATATTTTAGCAGTAAATAATAATCCACTCAAATAATTTTCTTTTATGAAGTTAAGCAGTTGTAGGAGTACATGTACGGCCAGGGAACCCAGAACCCCTCAATTCAAATTTAATAATTTGTTCAATGAGGATTTTCCTAGCTACTTTTTTTAAAAGTATTGTGTGCGTAAAAACTGGCGAGGTGGAGGTGAATCGTTATTGAAAAATGGTCCAATAGATGGTTACGCTTACTAAATATGCTATTCCCGGGCCGGATTTACATTGCGCAGTACCTCTGGCACTATGGGGGGTTTCCCAACATCTTCCTGCCAAATACAAGTGAAGACCAAAAAAGTGCTACTATCTGAGGACGGGGCCCTGGCACTGCGCCATAATGGCAAATCCGGCACTGGTTATTGCATTACATCCATAAAAAGTTTAGATGAGGGCCTGAGGTAGGAACTTTTAGGACAAAAACCCTTGATTTCACCCTGGTTAGACGTTTAAATTTGTTGGAAAAAATTGAAATAAGAAGGTGCGCCGGGCCCTTTGGACGTCAATATTATTTATTGTTAATTACTATTGCGCGCGTGCACTGTTTATACGTAAAGATGCTAAAAGAAACTGAAAATGAAGAAACAAGGCTTTTTTTGTCAAATTTGTGTCATTGGTGGCATTTTGACTGAGGGGGCCCGGTCCCTCTGGACCGGCCCCTGGCTTTGCCTATGATTTCGAGATAAGATTGCGCCTTAAGTTCTTTCATAAAAAAAAATTCAAAGCAAAATTACAATAACTTTTTCCCCAAAACGTGGAGGACTTGAGTCAAGTCACTTGACAGTTTTTTGAAACGTACAAGAATTGCATTACATTATTATGACGTGGACACGTGGTCGTCATTATTATTACTTACTTTTGTACGCGTAAATCCTAAATTAAAGAGACTGCAATTCCGGACAAGCACAACATACTGGCCATGCTCTCATCATATTTATCATTGGTAGTATTTCAATTGGGGGGTTTGCTTTACCGCCTATGTAATAGCATTAAGTTCATAATAACGTTAAACGAAGGCTTGGGGTTGCAACTTTTAGGACGAAACTCTTAGATTTCTATCAGGTTTTGCATATAAATTGTAATGAATTTGAATTAAGAGGCTTCTGACCCGGGACCCTTAGTCGTCAGTCAGGGGCTCTGGGGCTCCCTGTTTGTCAGTTAAAAGCCCTGGGGCCCCCTGGTCGTCAGTTAGGGGCCCTGGAGCCCCCTGGTCGTCAGTTAGGGGCCCCGAGGCCTCTTGGTTGTCAGTTATGGGCCCCCTGGTTATCAGTCAAGGTCCCCGGGGCCTTCTGGTTGTCAGTTAGAAGCTCCCGGCCCCCCTGGTTGTCAGTTGGGGCCCCCCTGATTGTCAGTCAAGGTCCCCGGGGCCCCCTGGTTGTCAGTTAGGGACCCCCTTGTTGTTAGTTAGGGTTCCCAGGGCCCCTGGTTGTCAGTTAGGGTCCCCGAGGCCCCCAGGTTGTTGGTTAGGAGACCCTAGTTGTTAGTTAGGGGCCCCAGGGCCCCCTGGTTATCTTTTAGGGGCCCCCTGGTTGTTAGTTAGGGTCCCTAGGGCCCCTGGTTGTCAGTTAGGGGCCCTGAGACTCCCCGTTTGTCGGTTAGGAGCCCCGGCCCCCTGGATTGTCAGTTAGGGGCCCCTGGTTGTTGTTAGTTAGTGGCCCCCTGGTCGATATTTAGGGGCCATGGGACTCTCTGGTCGTCAGTTTGGGGCCCCAGGGCCCCCCGGTTGTCAATTAGGGGCCCCGGGGCCCCTGGTTATTAGTTAGGGGCCCTGGGGCCCCCTGGTTGTCAGTTAGGGGCCCCAGGGCCGTTTGGTTATCACTAAGGGGTCCCGGGGTCCCCTAGTTGTTGGTTTGGGCCCCATAGTCGTTAGTTTAGGGACCCCCTGGTTGACCCTCATTGTCATTAATGTTATTGTTAATTGCTGTTATGTGCGTTATTGCTGAAAAAAACTGCAACTAAACTGCACTAGCCTACATTGTCGCAATTTTTATCATTGGTGGTATTTTAATTGGGGGGGGGGCAGGCCCCCGGGCCCACCCCTGGCTACGCCTATGCTGCATACTCCACTGCATTAAAAAAGTTTGTGAACTTGTTACACCGCACAGCAAAAGTTAAAATGTAATGGTTACGGTAAAATGTAATGGTACCGCACCGTAAAAGTCAAAATGTAATGGTTACGGTATTGCTTTACACCAATACTGTATCTTACTGCATGCGAAATTAAAAACCAAACATGTTGGCATCCCATGGTCCACCTGATGCTAAAACAACAGCTTTAGAGAATGACTTGGTCTAAATTGTAGCTTAACTAAGCAAGTCCATTAACCCAACCCTTGATGATAGGTTTTAGTTCAATTTTAAATAAAAAAATTATACCAATCAAAAATCAACCCATGGATAATTGGACATTATGTTTGGAATATTGAATATACCGTACCATCACTTCCACTTTAGAAGATCCAACTGCCAAAGTTTGATGGTTGAATTTATGCAAACAGGAGCATTAAAAGCACAGTCACATCTGACATCATTATTAGGCTTGCCATGAGTAAATCATGATCATGCTTGATAAGTTACAGTGTGTGTATATAAATCTGTCCTTTAAATTAAATTGTAATTTAAACTTTAGCTCAAAGTTTCTTAAGCCTAAGGTGAAGAATTATTAAACAAAAATAGTTTTAATCATTACATTTTATTTTTTGTAACTGGTATCACATATGATACGAGAATACTAATAATTATAAACGAAAAAGGTGGTTTAACTTTAAGGTTAAGCGCTTTGTGCTTCTACACGATCAGTCACCAAGTATTGACATGTTGAATTTGAACAAAAACTATTACAAGCAATTATTACCAACAACAGTATCTATAGCAATTGTTGATTTGGAATGGAGAGAAAAAGATACACTCTGCACTGACATCTAAATATGGCTCCTCTTAAAACAGTAGAAATAGACCTCTAAAGCTACTTTATACTGTACAGCAGGCTACAGGAATAGGTTGCCGTGTGGGGTAGGGTGACTGATAGTGATACTAACTAGGTACAATTATATAAGAAAAATTTTCAAGGAAGTGGCTAGTATTACGTTGCGGTTACATAACGCCCATAAAGAGAATAAGAGAGCAAAGAGTGAGTGCTCATTTCCTTATTTACTCTTTTTTGTTTCTTAAATTATCGTGAAGGTTTGGGTTAGATTTTGAGATTGGGTTAGGATTAACGTTAGGGTTTGAGTTTGGGTTAGGTTTAGGGTTGGGGTTAGGGCTAGAATAGCGATTTTCTTATTTTTACGTAACGCAACAGCAGCCTCAGCCAATTTTCAAACTATGAATCTGAAATTCCTAACTCACTGCTCAGGCTACAATACTCTGGTACTGTAGAATCAAGCAGTCAATAAAATTTTGTCATGCCACCAGTACCAGTACTGTAGTGCTTCAATGATACATTCAGTTTTTAGAAATACCGGTAGCCACTAGCCTTGGATCTGCGATATACATGCAACAAACTCAACAAAAGCCTCGACTTTACTACATGTCAAAAAGTTCAAGTAGGTATGCCTACCGAGCCAGACTACTAGTCCCTGAGTCAGTCAATGTATCATTAGGCCTACCAGTATCATATACCGTTACTAGGTATGATACCAGTATCAGGCAACAGTATTTGGCTTAACTCAACTTACAAGTAGTAAGTACCGATACCTGCTTACAGTTTGACTATTAACAATATCACCTTATCTGTTCGTGTCTGGTGTTATGCAATACCGGTATGCAATGGCCTAGGGTTAACCACTACTGTACCAGTACCCATCTAGCCCAGCTTACCGGTACAGGTAAGTAAGTAAATTTTATTTTTGGACTCAGTTACATACGATCAAAATAAATAAAATAAGAGAGTACAAATAATATATCAAAAATCATATAAATAAACGTATACAATTACTGAGTCCAAGGAGCGCCGAACAACCCTGAGGTACACTAGTCAAGGCGCTCCTTGTTCTCATCATTTCTACTGCAACCTAAAGGCATTAAATATTGTGCAAAAAATTATGTATATAAAAAGAAAAACAGAAAAGGAAAACAAATTAAAAAACCAACATGAAATAAACACAAAGTATTTGAAGTACACATTAAGACTTAAAAAAAAAAAAGAATGCACACGCATCAAAATTCTCATAGTTGAAGAGGTCACAAGGAGGCTCGAGGTGGAGGTGGAGTCGAGGACACAAGGCTCGAGGCCAAGGCCAAGGCCAAGGACACAAAAAAAATCCAAGGCCAAGGACAGCCTTTCCGAGGACAGACACTCTCGAGGCCAAGGACAGGAATGCTCGAGGCCAAGGCCAAGAACCAAGGACACAAAGCGCAAGTGCTCTCCAAAAAAAAAAAAAAAGGTCTTTTCAGGCGATCTCCGAAAAAAAAAAAAAAAAAGGTCTTCACAAAAATTTTTCAAGCGGTCTTCACTAAAAAACGCTTTCCAAAAAATTTTTCAACCGCTCCACAAAATTTTAACTTTCCAAAAAATAGTGCTGTCCTCGAGCCGAGGACAGGCCAATTTTCGAGGACTTGAGGCCTTGAGGCCAAGGCCAAGGACTTGACCTTCGAGGCCAAGGCCAAGGACTTCAAAATGTGTCCTCGAGGACGTCCTCGAGGCCAAGGACGTCCTCGAGGACTCCACCTCTGGAAGAGGATTCAATTGATTTGATTACAGTACCAGAAGAATCAAAACCAAGTCAATAATGTGATACAATTTTTTCTTTAAAACATTTTTTGAAGGAATTAAACGTTTTATGTTTAATGTCTTCATCGATTTCATTCCAAAGTTTGGCGCCTCGAAATTCTAATTTTTTTTGACCTGCAGTTTTGGAAACGCGAGGTAAAAAATAGTTCAAGTTAGTAAGTTTTCTTGTTTGATGAGAGTGTACTAATTCAATTTTATTAAATCGTTGTTGAAACAAAATTGGCAATTTATTATTACAAATTTTATGCATAAACTTAGCAAGTTCCAAATGATAAATGTCATTCAATTTCAGATAATTTAATTTTTTATACAAATGGGTAACATGAGAAAACTTTTTGTTCCAAGTTATAGTGCGCACAATGTTGTTCATTCTCACGTTTATTTCATGCAATTGGTTTTGAGTTGCTGTGCCCCAGACAATGATACCATAATTTAGAATACTGTATACAAAACTATAGTACAGCATGTTCAAAGTATGTTCAGTTACATAGTCGCGAATTTGATACAACATTGCATTGTGCTTAGCCAATTGTAAAGACAGTTTATTAATATGAACAGACCAAGTCAGTTTTTCATCAATGTAAACACCCAGGTACTTTACAAAATCACTACGTCTAAGTACCTTTTCATTCATGACTACCGTGAATTTGGTTTTAATTGATTGGTAAGGATGTTTATTGCATAACAAATAGGTCGTTTTTGAATAATTTAAGGATAATTTATTTCTTCTAAGTCATATATCGATATTTTGAAGCTGTGTATTTACCTTGGTTTCAAGACTAACCAAACTTTTATCTGATAGTGCCAAATAAGTATCGTCAGCGAATAGCGTGGTAGAAAATTCTGAAACTTGACGAAGGTCATTTACATATAGCATAAAAAGTAGAGGACCAAGCGATGATCCTTGTGGAACACCACAGTCTATTTTTAGCTGCTTGGATTTACTGTTACCAATTTTGGTATATTGTACTCTATTAGCTAGGTAACTTTTCATTAATTCTAGAGCATTTTCTCGAAATCCACAAAGTTTTTCTAGCTTGCATAATGATATGTCGTGTTGGACAGAATCAAACGCTTTATTTAAGTCTAAAAAAATACAGCAACTATATTTTCCTTCATCAACATTATTTAATAATTCGTCATAAATGTTGCATGTTGCCAAAGAAGTAGAATAATTTTTTCTAAACCCAAATTGTCTTTCGCTAAATAAGTTAAATTTCGATAGGAAGGAATATATACGACTATGTAGCAATTTTTCAAATATTTTATTAAACTGAGAAAGAAGTGATATTGGTCTATAGTTCGTCAGTTTGTCTTTTTGCCGTTTTTTAAGAATTGGAATTACTTCAGCTACTTTCATCAAATCTGGATATGTACCAGTACTTAAGCATAAGTTGAACAATTCACTTAGGAAAAAGGAAATAATAGGATTAGCGAGTTTTATGAATTTGGTTTAATATATAAAGTCCTTGTAGCTTTCCTATTTTTGAGTTCTTTAATTAAGTTGAACACTTCTTGTTGACAGCTAGGTAAGAGAAAAATAGAATTGGTTGTTTTTTTATGAAATGTAAATGAGCTTTATGAAGGTTTTGTAGAAGCCTTTACAAATTTAGTAGACCAATTTGCGCCTCTAAAAACTGCAACAAGAAAGGAGAAGAAGCTGGGTCTTAAACCCTGGATTACAAGCGATTTAATAAACTCAATTCGAATCAAAAACAAAATGTTTGATCGACTTCATAAAAACAAAGGCGATCTCGTGTTGACTAATCAATACAAAACATTTCGCAATGCATTACGCCGACAGTTGAAGCAAGCAAAGCTTGATTACTACCACCATTTGTTAAATGAAAACAAAGGCAACGCTAAAAAAACTTGGGATGTGATTAAGGAATTGACCAATATTAAACGTCGCAGCAACGTGCAACCATCAAAACTAACATTGAATAACGATAATACTGTCTCTGAACCACAGATTATAGCCAAAGATTTTAATAGGTTTTTTGTTAACATTGGAAAGGAAATGGCAGCTTCTATTCAACCTAATGATTCTAATGGCGCACAATGCTCAGTTGGGGAAAAGAAAAAAATAACCAATTCTATTTTTCTCTTACCTAGCTGTCAACAAGAAGTGTCAACAAGAAGTCTCATCCTCCACGCTGCTGCTGCACTGCATTGCAAAACTACTGGAATTTTTCACGCTGCATGGCGCTGTTGGTGAAACCATTTTTTCGTGTACTGCTGTTTTATTGTAGAAGTAATTGGAGATGGTAGTACCCTACGCTGCTACTATCTCCAATTACTTCTACAATAAAACAGCTGTACACGAAAAAATGATTAACGTGTTTCCAAAAAACTTGTGCTTAACTTGAAAAAAATATCGATTGATTATTATCGATTTTCCAAGCAAAAAAGTAGGGAAAAGGCACATTCGATAATGAAACTAAAAAGTAAAGAATTTTTGCATTCGACAACCAAAAAGTAACGAATAACGATATCGATTATCGATTTTAGGTCGATATTTCCAACCCTGCCAGGGGCCCAACTCAATGT
Source organism: Trididemnum nubilum (assembly GCA_963965965.1). NCBI lineage: Eukaryota > Metazoa > Chordata > Ascidiacea > Aplousobranchia > Didemnidae > Trididemnum > Trididemnum nubilum. Next base: position 41,745,465 of record OZ014469.1, on the reverse strand, counting down.
AAATCCGGCTCGGGCAACAACATGGTTTGTAGGCATAACTATTTATTGTACATTTTTCAATAACAATTCACCTCCACCTCGCTAGTTTTTACGCAACAAAAAAAAAAAAGTTGACTACAGTAAGGAGAATGCTCGTTAAACAAATTTTTGAATTGGGAGGGCTTAGGCCCCCTGGCCGTATATGTACTCCTATGACTGGTTGTTTTCATCACAAAACAATGATCTCTGAGAAAAATATTCGACTGGATTATTATTTACCGCTAAAATATTGCAGGAGACAATGTGCTTTACTTCCTCCTTCCTGGGCCAAATCACTTACAAAATTTAACCCCAACATGCAAAATATTAAACGTGTTTTGGGCTCAAATTGCAAGCAAAAGGTGGACTGAACAGTGAACAACTTAATTTTTTTTATTGGCTTTCAAATGTTAAAAATCTAGTAGTTTCAAATGGCTCTAAATACGTGCTAAATGTGATCCAATGGTATTAAAATAGCTTTTTTTCAAAAAATTACGAAAAATCGGCCGGGGGCTTTGCCCTCACACCCCCATGGCCTCAGGCGGCTGGGGGCTCCGCCCCCAGACCCCCGACTGTGATACGCTTGAATTACACTAAACTTCTTCACTCAAACACGTCTCCCAATTTAGACATTTTCGCATTTTAATTATTGGTTTAAGCACTCTCCTTGAACGAGTTTCTAGCTAAGTGCCAAATTCAGGCAACGGTTTTTAATCTTCCATTGCACGATATCTTTGCCCTTACAAAAAATTCCTCTTTCAAAGTTTCTGATGACGTTATTGCATGTGATTTATGGTTTGGGCCCACCAATCAAAAATCCTTGATGCGCCTATGGGACATAGGCGCAGCCAGAAGAAGTGGGGTATTAAACCCAGGCCCCCTCCAATTGAAATGCGACCAATGAAAAAATGTGACAAAAAAGCCTTTGTTTCGTCAGTTTCAATATTTTTCAGTATTTTTTGAGTACAACAGTACACGTGTACAGCGGAAATTAACAATAATATTGACGACCAGGGGCAGAGCCCCCTCAACTTAATTTTTGCCAATCAATTAAAATAAATAACTTTGGTGAAATTAAGGTTTTTTATCTTAAAGTTGCTACCTCGGGCTCTCATCTAACCTTTTCAACAACGTAATGCAATACCAGGGCGTGATTTACCATATGGCACAGTACCAAAGGTCCTGCGCTCAGATGGTAAGATTTTATTTTTGGTCTACACTTATTCTGCGAAAATCTCCAACGTGCCAGGAACCCTGCGCAATGTAAATTCGGCCCGGGCAATAACATGGTAATTAGGCGTAACCATCTACTGTACGGATTTTAATAACAATTTACCTCCACCTCGCTAGTTTTTACGCGAAAAAATACTGTTGAAAAAAAGCTATAGGAGAAATGCTCATGAGGCCTGGGGCTATTTCACCGTGCATGTACTCTTACAACTGGTTATTTTCACGTCAAAACAAAAATCTATAAGAAAAATCTTCGAGTGGATTATTAGTTATTTACTACTCTTCTTCTTCTTTCTTCATTGCCCGATTTTCCGTGAGGGTTGCGGGGGCAGTAGCTCAAGATTAAGCCGCCACACCTCACGGTCTTCCATCATCTCCATCATTTCGCTTGGGCGAAGTCACAAGCGATTCCATTCAAGATTCTTAATGTGTTCGGTTCATCTAGTTCTAGGTCGTCCAACTGGTCTTCTCCCATTTTGCTTTGGCAAGTAAAGCTTGCTTGAGCAGTCTTTCTTAAGGCATTCTGCTTACAAGGCCAAACCATCTAAGTTGAGATCTTTCAATTCGGAGAAGTAACGGCTCGATGTTAAGAGATTTTCGAATCTCAGAGCTACGTACCTTGTTAAACAGTGTAACTTCTTCGATTCTTCGAAAAACCTCATTTCGGACGCTTGCACTTGTTATCGCATTCTTGCCGTCATTACCCAAGATTCATTACCCAAGAGTCATAACCCAAGAGTCATTACCCAAGATTCATGACCATAAGTGAGAATGGGGACAAAAACTGCTTCGAAAATTGAGAGCTTTGCTTTTTTCGGCAATTCTCGTTTCATGACAACCGAGTAGTGCAAAGCTCGCATTACTGCACTAGCCTTACCTATTCGGGTATCGAGTTCTTCGTCTTGCCTTCCGTCACTCGTAAATGCAACCACAAGATACTTGAACTTCTCTACCTGCTTCAGTGTCGCTCCATTCACTTGTAATACGCACTGATCACACCTGTTTGCTAATCTATGGGAGTTTTGCCAAACTTCCACGCAACTTGATACACTCGCGTTAACCAGAGAATTCCTTCTCTAGTCAGCGCTTTCAACATCTCGGGTCTGATTTATCTTCACCAGCAGCTTTTCCAGATATTATCCTTTTAATTGCTGTTGCCACTTATGCTGCAGTACAAACTTCGTCCTCCCCTAGATGTGTCACTTCGTGTGTGTAACGATTCGATGCCTTTACAGGATTCAAAAGATCTTTAAAGTATTCTCTCCATCGTGAAAGGATTTTATTCTCTTCCGTTAAAATGTTACCGTCAGAATCCTTGATGGAGTACGTGATACTCAATATTTTGCCACGTAAACGGCGGATGGTCTGCCAAAATACTTCGTTTGACCAAAAATAGTTGGAATCCAACCGACGACCAAACTCTTCCCATGACTTCTCCTTGGATTTCTTTACTATACAAAATTTAACCCCAAATGCAAAATCATAAACGTATTTTCGACCACATTATAAGTAAAAGGAGGATTGAAACAATTTAATTTTTTTCAATTGGCTTTCAAATGTTAAAAATCTAGTTCTTTCAAATGGTTCTGAACACATGCGAAATGTAATCCAATGGCATTAAAATAGCTTTTTTTCCAAACAAATTGCGAAAACATTGCCTTGCAACTGGGACTTCGCCCCCAAACCTCCATCTGTGATACGTCTGAGTAAACTAGTTCACATACACACGTCTCCCAATTTACATATTTTCATTTTTAACTTTTGGTTTAAGCGCTCTCCCTTTTGAAAAACTCTTCGTTATGAGCCAAACCAGGTCACGGCTTCTGATCATACATTCTGCGATATCTTTGTCCCACAAAAAGTTCCTCTTTCGAAAATTTCTGATGACGTCATTGCATGTCATTTTTGGTTTGGCCTTCCCCCAATCAAAAATTCTGGCTACGCCTATGCACGGGGGGTGGGGGGGCTTTTTGGGTCGTGCCCCCCCCCAAATCACCGTTTGTGCCTCCCAAGCGAGAGTAAACTTTTGCACTAGTACAAGAGGACCAGCAAACTTTTGCTCAAAAACAGGTCACCACAAACGCTTTTTTTCTATGAAACAGCAAGACAGATCGAGAGAACGTGACCACGTAGCCTAAGATTTTGCAATGAAGACCTTTTTTATTTTTTTGGTCTTCACCTACAAATTTGAGGGCAAAATCCATACCAAAGGAGGATAACGTAGGATTTGGAGCAAAATATTCACCAGATTGCTGAGACATTCCAAAAGCGTCTGGTCTCGGCTGCATAAGCGTCCCTCCAAAAGTTTTTTTGCTCCCCCTCCCGTAACCCACTACTTCGCTGGCTCTGGGCCTGTTACTGTACTGTTCTGCTAGCAGTGCACGAACTGTACTGTGGTCTGCGACCAGATTGCCAACAAATCATATTCATATGTTTTACTAAATGCTACCATTTTGAGGAAATATCGCGGAAAGCTTTTTTTGCGATTTGCAAGTTTTTTACAATTTATCGAACTGTAATTATCAGAGGTGGAGTCGAGGACACAAGGCTCGAGACCAAGGCCAAGGACACAAACAAAAATCCGAGGCCAAGGACAGCCTTTCCGAGGACAGACACTCTCGAGGCCAAGGACAGGAATGCTCGAGGCCAAGGCCAAGGACCAAGGACACAAGCGCAAGTGCTCTTCATAAAAAAAGGTCTTCACAAAAATTTTTCAAGCGATCTCCAAAAAAAAAAAGGTCTTCACAAAAATTTTTCAAGCGATCTCCACAAAAAAACGTTTTCCAAAAAATTTTTCAACCGCTCAACAAAATTTTAACAATTCAAAAAATAGTGCTGTCCTCGAGCCGAGGACAGGCCAATTTTTGAGGACTTGAGGCCTTGAGGCCAAGGCCAAGGACTTGACCTTCGAGGCCAAGGCGAAGGACTTCAAAATCTGTCCTCGAGGACGTCCTCGAGGCCAAGGACGTCCTCGAGGACTCCACCTCTGGTAATTATCGCATTTTTGTTAAAGAGATGCTGCTCGAAATCGGCTTTATTGAAATCGGTTTTGTCAGTTCAAATTGGCCCGCTACTAGCCACATTATTCGTTCAAGTTTGGTTCAAAAAAATAGGACCACGTACGATAAAACTCGCCTACACATATGAAAGCTACCACAAAACGTCACAAAGGTAATCTTGTACGTTCTACTGAACTAAAATACCGTGATAACAAGAGCAGAGTGCAAACAAACGGAGAGTAAAGACTCTTAGCGGTAACGAGTGCAAATGTGAATCAAAAAAGTCTTGAAAGGAGTTTATTAGGAGTAGCGGCAGCGGCAGAATATTTGCTTAAAAAACAGCGCTGTCGCTTTTTTGGTTAAAAAAACAGCAGCGCTGCCGCTTGTCGCTGGAGACGAAAAAAAGCAGCGGCGCTGCCGCTACCGCTACCGCAAAAGAAGCGGCGCTACAAGCGCAGCTGTGCCCATCACTGGTTAAAGGTGGTAACCCTAGCCTGATAGCTGCTCTAGGCTAGTTTACTTCAAAAGGTTTAACCTACTGGTGCACTTTGCAGGTGCAGTGATGCTGTATTATAAGAGATACTGGTAAGCAAGCAACTTAAAGGCGGTGAATCATCCAGGCAATTCCAGTTGTTTACAATAGCTAAAATTGAACTATAATTTTTGAAATTTTTTGTTTTAATTTTGGGACTGCGTTTGCAAAGATATTCAACAAATACAAAAAGATGTCCCCCCGAAAAAAGTTTTTGGCAACTCTGAGTTTTGATCTTCCCGCCAAAACCACAGTAGGCCTAATGGTTTAGAGAACTGTGGTAGGCCTAATGGTTTAGAGATAGTTTATTTTCAAATAGTTTATTTCTAAATAGTTTAGCCCTAATTAGGCCTAACTATCTCTAAACTATTAGGCCTAATAGTTTAGAGATAGTTAGGCCTAATAGTTTAATAAGATTACAGTTGGCCTAATAGTTTAGAGAACTCTGGTTTTGGCGGGAAGATCAAAACTCAGAGTTGCCAAAAACTTTTTTCGGGGGGACATCTTTTTGTATTTGTTGAATATCTTTGCAACCGCAGCCCCATAATTAAAACAAAAAATATCAAAAATTATAGTTCAATTTTAGCTATTGTAAACCACCATAATTGGCTGGATGATTCACCGCCTTTAATAGCCTAAGCTACGGTCAGAAAATATGCAAAGTTAAAAAAATTAGTCTGCCAATAAAATCTAGGCTCTGATTTTTTATATCAATGAAACTCAAAACTATTAGAACCTACAGTATCAGTTAGCCTACAGTAATAGAAGCAGAATTAAAATGCTATAATCTAGGCGTACCCTGGTACTAAGCTACTGATATGATGGGTTGTGCAATTGCAGCTCTATAGGCATGTAAAATTATTCTATTTCAAGATGTGCACACTTATTATTCAGCAACTATCAGGTTTTAGACTTTTACAAATAGTTGAGTTGAATTGCAAACACTGTCAAGCCAACAGGTTTGTCTTACATTCATGTCAATAAGTTAGTGAAGTCAAAAGTTTTTATATTCCGTAATTACTTTTCAGAATTGTAAATTAAGACTCTATTAGCAAGTTTTTTTTGTAGTGAACGAAATATAGTAACTGTGAGTATTTGTTACTTACCAAATTTATCAATGATATGGTACTTTGGTCCAGACTCAAAGAGCAGAGGTAGAGTCGAGGACACAAGGCTCGAGGCCAAGGCCAAAGACACAAAAAAAAAATACGAGGCCAAGGACAGCCTTTCCAAGGACAAACCCTCTCGAGGCCAAGGACAGAAGTCAGGGGCATTGCCAGCTTAGCAAGATCGGAGGGGCAAAGCTGAAATCAGGGAGGCAAAGCTGAAAACCAGCGTTGAACTTGACCCAAATTTTCATTATTCCTGAAGCGAATTTTCAGTGAAAATCCGGTGATCTCAAAAAAAAAAAAATCTTTACTTAGGTCCGAAGGCTTTTTCTGGCCGAAATCAGAAATTTAAACGGTTTTTCCGGCCATAAACAGGTGATCTCCAAAAAAAAAAGGTCTTCGCTAGAGTTCGAAGGCTTTTTCAGGCCGAAATCAGAAATTTAAACGTTTTTTCCGGCCAAAAACAGCAACTTTTTCCTTCCAAAAACCAGCACTCAAATCTCGATGGGGGGACCCCTAAATCTCGAACTGGTGAGGGCGATGCTCACTTTTAAGAAAAAATACGCTGGGGGGAAGAGATAAATCGGGGGGGGGGGGCAAAAACAAAAATCGGGGGGTCAAAAACAAAAATCGGGGGGGCAATGCCTCCCCTGCCCCTTCGCTGGCAACGCTCCTGACAGGAATGCTCGAGGCCAAGGACCAAGGTCACAGCCGCAAGTGTTCTCCAAAAAAAAAGGTCTTTAAAAAGTTTTTCAGGCAATCTCCAATGCATAGGCGTAGCCAGAATTTTTGATTGGCGAGGCCTAAACTACAAATCACACGCAATGACGTCATCAAAAATTTGCCTGTTGGCACTTAACCAGGATTTTGCAAAAAGAGAGGGCTTAAAGGCGGTGAAGCATCCAGCCAATTCCAGTTGTTTACAATAGCTAAAATTGAACAATAATTTTTGATATTTTTTGTTTTAATTTTGGGACTGCGGTTGCAAAGATATTCAACAAATACAAAAAGATGTCCCCCCGAAAAAAGTTTTTGGCAACTCTGAGTTTTGTTCTTCCCGCCAGAACCACAGTAGGCCTAATGGTTTAGAGAACTGTGGTAGGCCTAATAGTTTAGAGATAGTTTATTTCTAAATAGCTTTGGCCTAATTAGGCCTAACTATCTCTAAACTATTAGGCCTAATAGTTTAGAGATAGTTAGGCCTAATAGTTTAATAAGATTACAGTTGGCCTAATAGTTTAGAGAACTGCGGTTTTGGCGGGAAGATCAAAACTCAGAGTTTCCAAAAACTTTTTTCGGGGGGACATCTTTTTGTATTTGTTGAATATCTTTGCAACCGCAGTCCCAAAATTAAAACAAAAAATATCAAAAATTATAGTTCAATTTTAGCTATTGTAAACCACTGGAATTGGCTAGATGATTCACCGCCTTTAAACTAATATGATTGAAAAGTGCAAACATGTAACTAGACGTTTTGAGAAAGCCAGTGTAACTTAAACGTATCACAGACAGGGGGTCTGGGGGCGGGGGCTCCTGCGGCCGGAGGCTTTGGGGGTCTGGGGGCAAAGCCCCCAGTTGTTGGACAATTTTTTGTAATTTTTTTGGAAAAAAAAGCTATCTTAATGCCATTGAATCACATTTCGCATTTGATTAGAACAATTTGAAAGCACTAGATTTTTGACATTTGAAAGCCAATTAAAAAACTTAAATTGTTTAATCCTCCTTCTAGTTGCAATTTAAGTCCAAAACACGTTTAAAATCTTGCATTTTGGTGTTAAAGTTTAATTTTAAGTGATTTGGTCCAGGTAGGGGGAAGTAAGGTGCATTGTCGCTTGCAACATTTTAGCAGTAAATGAAAACCCACTCAAAGATTTTCCTTAGAGATTTTTGTTTTGTCATGAATACAACCAGTTATAGACGTGCATGTTAGGCCAGGGGGCCAAGGCCCCCTCAATTGAAGTACAACAATTTGTTCAATCAGCATTTTCCAAGGCTAATTTTTTTTTTTAAGTATTTTGTGCGTAAAAACTGGCGAGGTGGAGGTGAGTTAATGAATTGTTATTGAAAAATAGTAAAATAGATGGCTGCGCTTGCTATAACCAAGTTATTGCCGGGCCGTATTTACATTGCGCTGGGCCCCTGGCACTTTGGGGATTTTCGAAACATGTTTCTGCCAAATGTAAGTAAAGACCATAAAAAGTCAAGATTTGAGCGCAGAGCCCTTAGCTGGTACTGCGCCATATTCTGGTAAATCCGGCCTTGGTTAATGCATTACGTTCGTAAAAAGGCCAGATGTGATCCAGAGATAGCAACTTTTAGGACGAAAACTATCCATTTCTTCCAGGTTTACGTTTAAATTGGCTGGCAAAAATTGATTTGATGGGGTGCCGGGGCCCCTGATCTTCAATATTGCTGTTCGCTACTGGTGTAAGCGAAAAATGCTAAAAAGAAACTGAAACTAAAGAAACAATAGACTTTTTTGTCACATTTTTGTCATTGGTGAAATTTCAATTGGGGGGAGGCCCACTTGGCTAAGCCTATGATCCAATTGCGGAAAACAAAAAAGGGTTTTGCAAATTTTCCGCAAGGTTTCTGGCGTTTTCCAACAAAATTTCAACGGTTCAAAAAATAGTGCTGTCCTCGAGCCGAGGACAGGGCAATTTTCGAGGACCTAAGGCTTCGAGGCCAAGGCCAAGGACTTAAAATGTGTCCTCGAAGACGTCCTCAAGGCCAAGGACGTTTTAGAGGACTCCACTTCTGTAAAAGAGACTTATTGATGAATTTATGAAGCAATGTTGACCTTTAATGCTCAAAGATTTCAAGAATGATGACCAATCTAACAGTGTCATTGTCAGGTTTTCAAGGTTAATTATGTGTATTCCTAAACTGACAATCTTTACCAGTTATTTGAGTTTTTATTAAAAAAAATAACTTCAAGCGTTTTCATAATGAAAATAAAAAAACAGACTTGGTAGTTTTATCTAAATCATTTGCTTTTAGTTAAAATAATCATTTAAAATTAGCAGTGGGCCAAAGACATTTTGTCACTTTTATAGTTTTTTCTAGTGTGATGGTGTGACAAGATAGTATTTACATCATTGCAACTTAACTACACAATTTCAAGTTTCTCGTAACGTATGAGTAGCATTGCTTGTTTTCTTAGGTGCAACTAAGATTTTAAAGTGTCATATTTTTCAAACCATAAGGTGCACTAATGATGCTTAAAGTTTTTAAGATATCCAACTTGTGCCTTATACTCTGATGCATTTAATCTATACTTCTGGTTATGCTCTATTACGGCCTGTTGATGAAGTGGTAATGCATTCGTCTCTGGAGCGGAGGTCTGAGATTTAAATCAGCCTGATCAAATCAAACACAACGTTGCCAGCAGCTTTGCATCGCTGCGACATTTCTTTGAAGGTAGCTATGTTGCTCGGGTGCAATGATGCTGTGGTGGGCCCTGCCAACTTTGTGCGCTTCGACGTATTGCAACATGCATAATGAAAGACTTGATTTGATTCCATAATTTCATTTAGAGTTAAACCATTTAGATTTTTAAAAAGTTCTTTAGAGTTTAATAAATTTAATGTAGTGCATCTTATAGTTTGGCACACATTGCGCCTAGAAACAAAAGTTATAGAAGCCATTTGGTGCGCTTTATGCTAGAAAATAATAATTATAGAAGCCATTTATCGATACTACGACAGCGCGCCAACTAACAGTTGTACGTTCCAGTTTGCTGCGCCTTATGGTTTAAAAAATGCTGTAGTGATATCTTTGCTAGAATTAATTTTGATAGAATAAAGTATTCGTTTAGGCACAATCAAACCTTTGATTAATAGCCTAAGACCTACTATTTTGGAATCGACATTCGTCTTTTATCTCTTTATAGACAGTATACAGAGTCTTAGAAGCACAATCAAACCTTTGATTAACAGCCTAAGACATACTGTTTCGGAATCGACATTCGTCTTTTATCCCTCGTCAGTATAGCTAGGACTACAGGTAAGAACATGAGCGTAGAAAGGCAAAGAATCGCAAATTAACCAGATCATAATACCTTATTTTTTCTCCAATTGGAGTTTTAAAAAGTCTTCTACAATTAAAAAAAACGTCTTCTTTAAAACAAAATCTAAAATCTCCAAAAAAAACAAAATTTTTCGACAAAAAACGATCTACAAAATTTTAAGGATTCTAAAAATACTGCTGTTCTCGAGCCGAGGACAGAGCTATATTCGAGGACTTGAAGCTTCGAGGCCAAGGACTTCAAAATGTGTCCTCGAGGACTCCACCTCTGTAAACGGAATTTAACAGTAGAACTGAAAAGCAGTTGAAAGCTGAAAACAAAATGTACCCTGCAAAAAATTGTGATCAGATCTTTCCACCGAGTCATCCTCGGCTAAAAGGAATTCAAAAAAGGAAGAACAGGACCTTTGAAACCAGCATCTAGTGCCAATCAGTGCAGGCCCGGCGCCACGGGGGGCATTCCAGGGCCGTGCCCCCCAAATGACTGCTTGTGATTCCCCAAACGAGGACTGCGCCCCGAAAAAATTAACCGGCTCGGGGCTACTGGAGTGCAAATCGAGACCTAAGACTCCCAAATTGGTGCTTATTGCTCTGGAATATGCAAGCAGGGACTGTTTTTCGTAATTTTATGGACTCACACCGGATTTCAGGAAACTTTGGAGACGAAGACCTTTTTTTTGGTCTTCACTTTAGGATTGGTGGAAAATTGCAAAATTTTGAGATAAAAACCAGAGTTCGTGAAAATTTTTGAACTGAAGACTTTTTTTTTGGTCTTCACCTTTTTCGTTTAATTCGCACTCTTGAATTCACATAAGTAAAGTTTTCGTGCTCCCCCAAAATTTATTTCTTCCCCCCTAGTGACGCTATTTTGATGCCGAGCCTGGATCAGTGGCCTATAAGTTAATTTTTGAAATTTTGTTGTATTCACCAAGTTGCTTTGGCCAGGAGACAGCAAAGAAACCTTTTGGTTTTCGAGTAAAGCTGCCACGTCTTGTCTACCACACACTGTGGAGTATTTACGGTATCCCTTTTTATTGCTGAACGCTAAGCAAGGAATCGAACCCAGATCTAGCTTTCCAGTAACAGACTCTCGATCACTGATTGGTGCAAATATTTTATTTTTTCTTCATCCAACAAAAACCTTCGCTACCTAATAGCCGCCACAACACTCTTGATTGGCCATACGTTATGTTTTTTTGTAAGGAAGGTAGAAAAAATTCGCGTTAAAATTATCAAAAAGACAATACTACTTCTCGTGAAGCATAATCTGACCCAAATTTAACCGAAGCAACAAAGAATTGTAATAAATCTGTGATTTCCGTTATTCAATCCAACACAATCTTATGGCCGCCCACAAAATACGCTGTTAAGCCGTTACGCTCGTGAGCGCCGTTTTGTATAGTGTAGACGTCTTTGACGTACGAGCGTAAAAAATTTTGTAATTTTGTACGCACAGTGTAAACAGGCCCTTAACCTTTTAAGCTAGACACATGAAATTTTTAAGGTAAGCAAATATAAGAAAAAGATAAAATTTGACAAAATTTGGTGGAACCAAAATGGGGGTTCCCCCAAACGGAGCTGCCAAAATTCAAACTTTTCAACTACTCACGCAAAACGCATGGAATTTTCAGGGTAGGCAAATAGGAAGAAAAGTTGCTACCAAACGGGGCTCTCCAAAATTTAAACTTTTTAACCTGGAAACGGGAAATGGTTGTCCACGAATTCTCAACTTCCTCGTTTGAAACAACATGCTTCAAAAAACCTTTGCATTCCTGCAACATCAGCTCTTTCCAAATGGTGTTTCTCCCGTGCAGGCTTGACTGTGAGCGAATTAAGAACGCAACTAAGTGGTAAACATTTAGAAGCACTCAATGTCATACATTGCAATAAATTGCTGCTTTAATTAAGCAAATGGTTGTAGCCTATTAATTTTTTCTGAACATCGGTGGTGGTTGACTGGTTATTCACTTTTTCGGCATAATAAGTTAATTTAAACCAGTATAGGATTCGGTATTCTGGATTCGGTTTCAGCTATTCGGAATAATTCTGGAATAGTCAACTATTCTGAACTGCCCATCCCTTTTGGTACCCTAAACTATGTCAAAATATTTTTCAATTAAGTACTTACTATTTCCTAAAAGAAATACTAGCGCCGTAGGCTAACCAATGACATAAAACTAGATGATACGCAAGTCTTTTTCCCACTCTTTTTCCTCTTTCTTTCTTGATTGTGCGGATTTTTGCTCTGTCTTTGCCCGCACTAATCTGCTGACAGTGACTGTATTGTACAGCCTTTGCCTTGCTCAACTAACAATAGGGTAGCATTTATAACAAATATCGTTGTCTCTGGAAGTTGTGGCTTTGTGCAATTTACATAAAGTTTTGTCAACTACTAAATTACCCCTCAAAGTCCAGTTTTCGAGAAAGTTTTGCGTAAAATACATAAATATTAACGTGTTACCACAACTTAATGTTACGACATCACTGAAATGTAAATATGAAAAGTGTTGTTTTTTTGTGTATTGTTGTGGTTTCTTATTTCTTCTGCTTTTCTGAGTCAAAATATGCTAAATGTTTCACACTGAATTGATTGAACTACTCTAAATATGTAAGTATCAGTTTTGTGTTTCGTTTTGTGTTGTTGTTACGGTAGCATTGAACTTTGAAGTCAAGAGCGTAATTATTTTAATTTTCGTTGCTTCCATGCCAGAAATGGCAAAAATAAACTGAATTGAATAATGTTTAAAAAAACTTTCCGTAATTTTTTACGGCTTATAGTATACGTCTTTTTATAAGAACCAATAAATATTAAGTTAAGGCTGGCTGTTCGTAGTTTTTATCAAATTTTAGCGTCAATTGTTCTTAAATTTTGAAAACACGGATGTTAATTTTAGCAACCACGTTTGTACAACTGTTTAAGATGTTAATTTTAGTGACCATATTTGTAAAAACTGATTCGTCCCAAAGCTTTGTGTGCTTGAGTGAACGCTTTTTACTGCTTTTGCCGAAACGCAAAATTGCTCTTTTTTCGACTTAAACGACTGCCAAAAATTTTCTCAGTTACTCGCATAGAGCGCAACAGCATTCTTTAATCTCGTAATAGCTGCAATTTTGCTCGCAAATACTAGAGAACCACTGAAATTTTATCGTTTTGAATCAGTACAGGATTTAGTTTCTTTTATTAATTTGGATTTTTTTTCGTTTTCGTTTGTCCTTAATTTATTTTTGCTGCTGAGGCTGAAAATTTTCTAAATTTATTCTTAAATTTTGAGCAAAAATAAGCCTAGTGTTCTCATAAAATTGTTCGAGAAAAGAGTGTATATGACTGTTTAGTTTGTGCGTTTGGTTTCTTTTTTTATGTTATCCAGTGGTGAAGTATATCTTTATAAAAAAGATTAATTTCTACTTTGGAATGCGGAGTCTTTGCCGCTGAAAAATCTTGCTTTTTTTTACAAAAAAGATTGGTTTTATTGTATTTTTGCGTGAAATTTCGGCTGCAAATTTTATTTTGGAGTGTCGCTGCTCAAGAAATTTTTGCTTTGTTTATTAAGAAAACCGTCGATTTTGAGACGTTTTAGTGAAAAAAATTTGAATTCATCAAAATAATTTAGTAAAAAATCACGGATATGTTTTGCAATTGATCGCAGAGAAACTCCAAAGCAGATGAGGTTTTGTCGAATATACAGCGCCACCGTTGTTTCGTGACAGCAGGAAAAAGCAAAAATAAATCATCAGCTACAGCATACGATCAAAACTCTAAATGACGTCTAATGTCTTACTTAAACCCCTCTACCTTTAAAGATTCATATATTTTACCAACTTTTTGCGAAAGAGCGTCAACGCACCTTTTTTTCAGAATTAGTGACTGCAATATGTCCTTGTGTTCTTGGGAAAGACACTTGACGCAAATTTTCCATTAGGGCCAAGCAGTCTACCCGCAGTGGAGGCCCAGCCAGAGGAAAGACTTGCAAACAGAACCCAAAAAAATGCTCGGCGTCATAGGCGTAGCAAGGATTTTTGATTAGAGGAGCTCAAACTGCAAAGCAATGACGTCATCAGAACTTTTCAAAAGGAACTTTTAATTGGACAAAAATACCGTAAAATAGAGGATTAGAAGCAGAAGCCTGGGTTACCATGTAACCAGGAATTTGCTAAAGGAAGTCACGACTTGAACCAAAACTTGAAAAGGTTTCAAAAAATTGTAAATTGGGAGAGATGGCGAGTAAACTATAGGGTAACTTAAACTTATCGCAGACTAAGGTTTCGTATCACAAACTTAAACGTATCACAGACTAGGTTTTGAGGGCAAAGCCTCTCGCCGCTGGGCGATTTTTCGTAATGTTTTAGAAAAAATTGCAATTCTAAGGCCATTTGGATCACATTTCGCACGTTTGTAGATCCATTTAAAATCACTAAATTTTTACGATTTGAAAGCCAACTGAAAAAATTAAATTGTTCAATCTTCCATTTACTTGCAGGTCAAGTCCAAAACACGTTTAAAATTAGGTTAAATTTTGCAAGTAGCTTGGTCCTGGTAGGGTGAAGCAAGATGCAATGCCTCCTGCAATATTTTTAGCAGCTAGTAAATAACAATTCACTCAAATATTTGACTTGGAAATTTTTGTTTTATCATAAAAATAACCAGTTTTAGGAGTACATAAACGAGTAGGACCCCGGCTCGCTCATTTCAAATTCAACAATTTGTTCAATAAGCATTTTCCCAAGCTAATTTTTTTTTAAGTATTTTGTCGCGTTAAAACTGCTGAGATGGAGGTGGATTGTTATTGAAAGTTGGTACAATAGATGGTTACGAGTCATGTTATTGCATTATGTTCACAAAAAGATTAGATGAGGGACTGAGGTTGCAACTTTTAGGACAAAAAGCCTGAGTTTCTTCCGGATAATACATTTATATTAAATTAGATATTTAAAATGTTTATGTCGTCAAAACAGCTTTTTGTCTGACACTTGTCCAGAAGAATCATTACAATGGAGAGCGCAGAAAAAGGAGAGTCTACCAGACGTAAAGCTGCTTAAAGACATGAACATTTTAATCAAAGCAGTTTTGTTTGGTGTGAAATAAAGTTTCTTTTCGAATAGCGTTTGCTGCCATTGTCACAGACGAGTTACGTCACAATTTTTGTTTACAGCGGTATAAATAATTAAATTTTAATTTTTTTTTGCAAAGTCGAAAATCAAAAAGCCAAATAAAGGTTATTAAACAAAAATTTCTGGGCAGGTCAATAATCAAAAAGCCAACAACATCAGTCGACTCAGTGGCTCGACATTTACATTGACCAGCACAACCAAATGGTCAAGCGGTAACGCGTTGTTTCTGGTGCAAGGAGCTATGGTTGCCAGGTTGCTGCAATGATGCGGAAATGAGTCCACAAACTTGTCACAGGCTCCGGCGTAACAGAGCGAGTTTAACATCTTTTGGTCTCGAACAAAATTGAAAATACAGAAAGTTTAAAGCCAAAAATGTATTTGCGTAAAGTTGCAGAAGCAGGACAGTCAACTAGGAGATGATTGAGATTCTGTAAAGACTGTCCTCAGACGCTAAAAAAGGAGCTCTCATTCCGATTGATATAGTGTATAGATATGATTAGAGCAAGAGGCTGTGACCATGGAAGCAAAAGCGGGAAAGCTCAGAGTTATGGGGTGGGATAGGACCAATTGTTCCGGAGAAACTAAAAGAATTTGACAGTTAAGATGGGAGTGGGAAATCTGTCGTCTCCATTTGTGATATACGTACTGTACTGGATAAATCGATTTTGCATTTTTTAGCTAAAAAAAGAACAGAGAATTAACACGGAAGACGTGGAGGCGTCAGTTTTGAGCAAGAAGTCAGCGAAGTTATTTTTAGACATGACCAGGGACCCATTGGAAGTTCAAACAGCCACTGTTGGAGAAAAAGGATGCATGGTACCAGACATTTTGAAGAGAATTTGGCAAAAGATATGAGAGGGCTGATAAAAGTGAAGAAATGACTGATTGGGAGTCGGTGAGAAAGAAAACTTACAGGATATGGCAGATCGTCATGTGGTTGATATAATATTAAACAAGTCCCTGCTGCTCCACGGCTTGAGTTTTTGCAATGAAGCTAGGGGCAATTGGACAAACATAAAAGAAAAGGAAGCCGGAGGTATTGCCTTTGAAGCATTGGCGTACGCTCCAAAGCCACCGTTCTAAAGAGGAAAGGCAAGCCCGGTGCCAGAGTAAGTGTGTTTGGGGGGGGGGGGGGGGCAAAATTTGAACAAAATAGAAGGACGTTTAATCAAAAATAATAACTACGGTGCATTTAATCTACTTGAAGCACATTAACTTGATCTGCTCTCTGTTTCATGGAAGAGAGTTTGTAGTGACCTGTTTTTGGGCAAAAGTTTGCTGTTACTCTTGTGCTGATACAAAAATTTACTCTCGTTTGGCGGGGTAGAAGCAGCAATTTTGGAGAGAGGGCACGACCCGGAAATACCCACAGTGGCGCCGGGCCTGGGTAAGGTATCAACAGATCTGTCAGTCCATACAAGGATATATGAAAGAGGAACGGAGAGAAACCGATTCTTAACTAAATTAAGGCGGATTTCATATTTTAACTTTTAGTTTGGTGCAGCGACCGTGCAGTATTTTTGAACTTCTCTTAAGTTTATCTATACTTCTGTTTGCAAGCAATAACGAATATCGTTTTGTTTCAGTGTTTGATTTACTGTTGTTTTGTTCGTTGCGATTGTTCTTTTGCAAACCAGAAACTAGCAAAAAAAAAACTACTACTGTACTGCTACTAATACTAAGCTTATCGATCGCTACCCCGAAGCTCTACTAACTGAGTTATATTGCCATCGCAAATGCCAAATGATACTGCAAAAATGTAGTAGTTGAATAGTTGATGCATCAGAATTGCAAACGGGCAGACTAGTACTTCCAGGCCCGAACCCGAAAAGTGATTTGAAGCTGAAAACAAGCCCAAAGAGACTGAACGGTTAGTTAGATCTAACAAACAAAGAGTATGCTACGGATATTGCTCGCATGCCGTTCAAGAACGCTTACTGCTGATAAAGTGTGACGCAATATACTAAAATCGCATTGATGTTTCAACGAAGTTGTCATCCAAGGTTGCAATGTTGTTTTATTACGCTTTTACAGCAACTAAAAGTCTAAAACTCAAGGCAACTATGCACATCAAGCCCGAATCAAGCCTGACATTTTGTCAATCTGAAACCCGAACCCGACCTAAAAAGCCCAGTCCGTCTTACAACTTTTTGATGCGTAGCACTATAAGAAACGCGTTAAGCTAATTTTGTTGTCGATTCTTACATCACAGCTTCGGTTACAACTTAATGATTTATTTTATTTCTTTATTTCATTTTGTGAAGTCGACGACCAAAATACTGAAATGCAGGCAATTAATTGTGAAGAGTTGTTGAAAGCGTGGCCGAGAGGATAAAGCGTCGTTTTTACGACGATCCTGATCGCATGATACGGGTTCAACCAGCACCCTGGTCACGTTGTTGCGTACTAACAATTAAGCAACAAATTCAATGAACGAGAGTTTGTAGAAATCCACAGGAATGTTTGGATCATTGGAAACTCCTAAGCAGTTGAGGGTTCTTCCAAATGCGAAGTACTTATTGCGATAAAAAGAGTGCGAGTTATCCAACAGCTAGCAACTATAGCAACATCAACTAGTTAGTGCTATGGACTTCGGTTGAATCCTTCATACTACTTCTGGCCCATAGCAGCCAAAACTTTGCTTGGTGCTTAAGTTGTTTAGCAAAGAAACCAATTAACAAAATATACACAAAATATATGATCTCAGTTTATTTACTTCAATTTAAAGCTATTTTTAAGACATAAATAATGACAATAAAGCAAACACGATAAATTGAATTTGACGAAATTGTGATAAAGGTAAATATTAAATAAATCATATTCAAAGTGCACCAACTCAAACACGGTACTGTTTAATAAAGCAAATAACTGTAAAAGTGTTTCAATTTTGCAATTAAACCGTTACTATTGTGGAATTATGATTTTTTTCTGCAATAAAAAAATGTTTTTTAATTTCGAAAATTTTGAACTCTACCTAGCGACAGTAATTAAATTTTAATAAATATTCGAGAGTTTACGTGCATTATGCAAGTACAGGTATTTGCGCGCAAAAGCTGTTTGTTACATTTATGTGTTGAAACCGTTTAAACAATAATTATTTTTGCTTACTCATATACCGTATTGTAGAACTTTCACAAAGTGTATTTTGCCTAAAAACTTTATCCCAAATTATTTGTTATTGAATTTTGAAAGATGATAATGTAAAAATGCGGTCTTTGTTTCTTAATGTCACTGTTTATGTGTTTTTGTTTGAATGTTTTGGAATAAAGAATAAACTGATGCTTCATAATTTTGAATCAAAACGTTCAACAATATACTCTTCTACAACTGATTTATGTGTAAATTTTACTAGAAATAAATTCCAGAACTTTCTGCACTTGCTTTAGTGGAAGAGAAAAAAAATGTAGCAAAATCTTTATTTTTTTAATAAAAATTTATTTCTGTTCTAATTTGCATGCCGGTTCAAATTTGCTTGGTCTTGTTGTGGTCAATTGGTCAACTAAGTTAAATGTGTTAAATTGCATGTTAACCGCTAAATTTCTGCAACCTTTTTTTAATTTTTCGAGTGACTGTAGCAGTAGCCTGCTGAGGCTTGGCACACTAAACTTTTAGGGGTTTGGTAGCTCTTGACAATATTTCCTCACGTTGATAATTTATTAAGGTGCTAGAAGACATGCTGTGCTTACGTCACACGCTGGATATTTATTGTACGTTAGCCTGTTATGGAGACAAAAACCTAATACCTGATAATATTTTAATTGTGATGTTTTGACGTTAGCAGGCCAGAGTTTTAATGTTTTTTGTTTTGCGTGCTTCTGGCCTAAAGGCTACCAGCGCGGAAGCCTATAGCAAAAGCCACCAGAACGGCGACCATTTAAACTTGCTTGTCTAAATAAACTTTGCTTTGTATTAAAATGATGGTGTGAACGACTTAGGCGAAGCATATACAGCAACTAAACTCAAACAATAAAAGTTTTAGTACAAATTTTGTAAAAACATAAAAACTCAAAAATGCTTTTAAAAATTTTGAAACTATAGTGCAGAGTCAACAACAATCGAATAACTAAATATCAAATAAAATAAAATAAAATAATAAAAAATGAAATGCGCAACTTTAAGACAAAACTTCCACCCTGGTCACGTTGTTGCATGCTTGGATATGACGTTTTACGATGATTATCTCTGCTTGGTGGTTTCGGACAAGCAGCAAATTTAATGGACACGTATTTGAAAAAATCCGAATGAACATTGGGTCAATAGAAACTCCTAAGTAGGTGTGGATTCCTTCAAAGTACTTTCCGCAATGACAATTTTTGCGTCTGACGCTGTCCAATGACAGCAATAAAAAATATCCACAACAACAACAACAGCAATTATATACTCGGTTAGACTCCAAGAGAAATCAAAAGAAAACTTGAAGATCGTTTTATGGCACCACAGTATGAGCATCAATCAAATCTATCATCATACTTGCTGTATTACGCCAAAGCATGCAGAGTTTGTGGGCCCATCTCCTCGTCATTTGGCTAGACCAACACAGCTCCTTTTAACCCTTAAACGCCCAAGCGTTTCGCCGAACACTATTACCTATCTGGGTCGCTCACGACCCGGT
The DNA here is from genome assembly GCA_963965965.1 of Trididemnum nubilum. Classification (NCBI taxonomy): domain Eukaryota; kingdom Metazoa; phylum Chordata; class Ascidiacea; order Aplousobranchia; family Didemnidae; genus Trididemnum; species Trididemnum nubilum. The sequence continues at coordinate 41,725,830 of OZ014469.1, read as the reverse complement.
CCGTTAAATGGCACTGTGCGGTTTCTACATTTGTACATCTTCAAGAAAACTTAGTTTTAAATCAATTCAGCTTGATGTAAGCTTATTCTAATTCATCACAAAGGTCAAATCGTTGTCAGAGAACAGGCACTTGTGAAGTTAGTTTCCAATTAACAAGACTGTTTATGTAAGCTACAAATGAACTGCAATCAGTCAACATAACATTGAAAAGAAGGGCTACAATGAAATGACTAGGCTTCAAATGTACTACATAAAAGGCTAGGCTACAAATGTACGGCAATCAGTCAACTAGAAACAATGAAAACGCTTCAACACTGAGTTGAAAAAATAACACTAAAAAAGTTTCGTTTTACAAGCTTTTAGTAGAGCAGCCATAATTCCGCTGATCAAAGCATAATGTGAATCATGCCTCACAATACGAGCATAAAAACGTCACTTGTTTATGATTGACACAACACGGCTCACCGCATTCTTTGCACAGGTCAACTGTTTTGCGATCTATTGAAGCTGGGCAGATGTAGCGCCGTCGCCTCTTACGCTATCCACCTTGATGTGTAGCTGACTGAGAAGTCTCAATGTCTGTTTTGTACCCACATTTTTGCAGTGCAAGTTTAGTATCTTTGGGAAGCCGTTTTACTAGCACTCGACGCTGTAGCCATGGATGAAGCAAACTTATAACCAAATTTTCTAAGAAGTCTCGGCGACTATGAGTTGCTTGACTTTTACCTTGTGAAAATTTTGATCGGAAGATCACCATGCTGTTGATTCCGGCAATATTGAGGCAGTTGTAGAAGTAGGCAAGTGGCCCGCGCTTTGTCCTTTTCTGCACGCTGTTATGACACAACTGATCAACTCGATAAACAGCTGCTTTAGTAGCATTGTAGTCTAGTATCATTTCGGGAAAACCTGTTTCTTCGTCAACTTTGTTATTGTTTTGTATAATCGAAGGCAAAACTACAGCTTCGTTTTTCTTGGGTACATGCGACACTAAAGCCTGCCTGTCACTAAATCCAAACAAACTTGATTCCAAGCTTCTTTTTCCTGTTGTGAATTCACATGAAAGTTCCCTTCTGTTTTTTCTCATTGTACCAAGTAAGGTTATTTACTTTTGAAGTAAATCAGCAGCAAGCTGAGAACTGGTGAACCAATTATCAAATTCCAGAAAAGTACAAAGGACTAGAAAGAATTTTCACAACATCACTTGCCAAGCCAACATTTCTCTGATTTCCTTGACGTCCAAGATATGGCTTTCCATTGAATGTGTAGCCAGTGAGACTGGCACACATTAAAAACAACTTCATTCCATGCTTATCAGGCTTCTTAGGCATGTACTGTTTGAAACTACTGTGACCTCGAAACGGTATGAGTTGTTCATCTACTGTTATAACTGCACTCACTACATAACATTTTTTACAATTTTCAATAAACTTTTCCCACATACGTCAAAATCGAGCAAACTTGTCATCTGTGTAGCGATCTTCACGACGGTCAAACCGTAAGTTTGCTGCAAGCTGCTCAAAGCGATTATGGCCAAAAGAAGCAAGAAATATAGCCCTTCCGGAAGGAACAGATGACCACAACGAGCGAGGCGATTCATGTGGAGAACAATACACATTACACACCAATGAGGTACAGTAGACTAATAATACCTCTGATTTCGCACAAGTCAACTAGCGCCCACTCATCCAGATTTTTACCTTTTGCTCTCAGGTCCCGCCTTGCTCTATTGTGAGTATGCTTGACAACCTGCTTTAGCATATCTTCATCAAAGAAACATGTAAAAATCTCTACTTCATTTTCGATGTCTTTCACATTTCCGACTGGTCCTTCTCTGGTGTGTCTGATATTACGTGCACGTGTTCTTGATGTTGGAGGACATGAGGAAGCCCATACCTGACCATTTCTTTCCCTAAATGTGTTTTTGGTAACAGTGTAGCTGCCTTCTGTGGAATCATCTCTGTCACTCTTTTCCTCGCTGCCATCACTCATTTCATCTTCTGCACTTGTCCGTGGCCTGGGCTGTTTACAAGAGATGGATCATTAATATTATCGTTAGTCTCATCATCATTATCTCTTGCTGACAGTAGGTCGTCTTCAGAATCATCGCTTACAACGCTACTGCCTTCGTCCAAAAGGTTGTCCTCTAAATCTGACCAAGACGCCAGTTGTGTTGCAGCTTTTGCTGCATCCAGGAGCCTTCTTGTCATTTTGCTAGAGATTGTTTATTTTTTTATTTTTTGTGTGGATTTTTGGAAATGTGTGGAGTTTGTGGGATGGTAGTGGGAGTAGTATTGAGAGCTGCAGACACTTTTTCAAGCATTCACAGCCACTCTGAGTGAAGGTATTCCCCAGCTGGACAAGACAATTGGCCGAACTGGACAACAAGACTTTTGGCCGAACTGAGATTGTTTACATTTAACAAAACTTGTGTGAATACTGGAAGGAATCATTAAAAGTTTAAGTAGTGTTTATATTTTGACTATATTCATCATTTGTGGTACTTTAAAAACTAATTTTGATAAAAAAAGTACTTATTTACGAAAAAATGACACTATTACCTAACATGGGTCCCTACAGACCCTATAAGAGTTTTGCTTCAAAACCTCAATGAATATTAAACTAGAAGAAAAAATTTAAAGATATCAGTGTGCAACAGCAGAAAAGTGCATGCTTTAAGACTACTGGGAGTTATACAGGTCGGAGTTAAACACTTAGGGAGATATGGGAGGAGAAAAAACTGATCGGGTCGCTGGAGACCCACATAGGCGTTTAAGGGTTAAGAAATGTCACAGCGGTGGCGAGCCGCTGTCAACAAAGTGTCGGATTTGACCGGCACGAAATTTAAATCCCAGACCTACCACTTCAGACACAAACAGTCGTCGCGCGATCAATTGACTGGTCAAGCCATAAGAAGATTTCGCAAAAGTTTCACGACGCGATACCCACGCACCTTACCGACCAAGCCTAAAGCATTGTACAAAAAGATACTATCGTAGACAGTGCAAACATCTTCTGCTGATATGTTAGGCAGCAAGATAGTTGAATTTTGGCTTGAGCAGTTTCGGTAGAGTTGAACATTTGAAACATTGCTCTGAAAACCAAACAATATGATTTTAGAATACAACAAAACGGATCAAAAGATTGCTCAATCTTCAATAGATGGATGTAGGTCTGGTTAATTATTGCTAATTTGGACTGGAATTTATTCTCTTGTCGTGATTTTTGATGACTATGTAGGTTTAGCTAATGATTTATGAAATGAAAAATATGATTGCTCTCTAAAATTGTTACTTGCTAAACGGGCTAGCTTGGCTAGCTTGACAGACCCCGCAAACTCTATACACTCTTTGGCGTAATACAGCATGTAAGAAAAAAGTTTTGATTTTCAAGTTTCCGATTATTAGTTTTCGTTTCAAATTTCGTATTAACCAGAACTGGTTTTGCTAAGGAATAAGTGACTTTAGAGACACACGTGTGCTTATAGTGATGCCATTGAAAAATGCTTTATCATTCATACCTGCATTCCAGGGCATAACGACATTAATATAAGGTTTGAAGATCTATCCAGGTTGTCAAGCATGGTACGCTTCATTGTCAAAGAAGAATTACTCTGCGAATATGAATATTAAGTAAATCAAACCTTAGCTATGCTAATTGATTGTATTTAGCCTGCAAATTATCAGATCGCCCTGAAAAACCCAACACCTATTGTTTCGCTCCGCAGTCTGATTCTAAGCTATGGAAAGCAATGCGGAAAAATGTAAAAAAGTTGATCACTGGCATTGTTTGAAACCTAAATCAGAGTTGAGTATAATTAACCTTGTACCAAAAACGCAACGATCTTTTTTGCAGTAAATTTGCAGCGCAAAATGACCGATTTTATTTTTTTATTTTTGAAGCGCAGCGCAACTTTTGCTTTGTTTCGTAATCAAAAATTAAAGCGCAACGCAACTTTGACGATTGCGAGGTTGCAAAAGTTGCGCTTACACGCTTAAGCCGCCTCTAACCTAAACCATGGCCGAGTAAAATATAAACTTACTCTTTTGTAACACAGTTTAAAGTTATGTTTTTCAATTCCTGCTTAAGATCCACCCCCTCTTTATTATTTTCTTTCTTCAACCATTTTTCTTTTTTAAAAAAGGAATAAAATCAATACAAAAAATACAGAGTTACAAACAAAATTGGAAACGCAGAGGCACTGTACCCCGGCAACTACCAGTGTATTATGAACACTTCTTAATCACTGGGAATGGCGCGCAAAAGAATAAAAATTGTTCAAAACTATACGGAATCGTAACGAAGTGCGGCACGACGATTTAGTAGGCGCACCCCGACTACCGTTGGTATTTGCAAAACCTTTAAACCTTCACCAAAATTAAATGACTTACCAAAGCATCTCGTCCAGACCAACATTCTACATGTTCAAGACTCCGTGACTGAAAAAGAAAAAAAAAACTGTAAATAAATGTAACTTATACATTAATGCTGTTCTTTAATTTTGTGGTTAGCCTGTTATTAGTATTATTTTTTGCTAATTTGAACTAATTGCACTTCTGTAACAATTTTTTTTTTTTGAATCGTGGTTGGTGAAGAGTTAAAAAGTAAATCTATGCTATGAATTAGGAAATGACTTACTATAGCTACTATTACTAAAGGCTAGCAAAAGGCTTTGGTCTTCTTTTCAAGGTACTGTCGTGATAGTATTACATATCAGATTTAAGTACGGTAAACCAAATATAGGCGCTTCATGGCAAAATTAGCGTGAAGTATCAGTTGCCCGTCAAAGACTACCCCAACTTTTATTTCTCAACGACATGTTTTTCTGGAACTTTTTTGTTAAATGCAATATTTATAAATGACTTTCAGTTAAGTCAATTTTATTTCAGCTTTTTTAATAAGCTTTTCAAACAGAACTCTTCAGTTGCAATGTTTGTCCAGTTTATTCTCTTTGGTTGCAATTTTTGGATTTCATTTCTCTTTATTGTTGATTGTGCAATCTTTTTAGAATGCATTTCTCTTTGTTTTAGAATGCAGTTCTGTTTAGTGCATTACCTTAGAAAACCACAAGCGAAAAGTTTGCGTTGTTCTTTAATTATCCTTCTCACCACACAGAGATCACAATATTAGAAAGTTCTGTAAGTTAAGATCAAGTAATCATTTTTTTCAGAATTACTGCTTGGGATCTACTATCATCGCGGGTTTCTTGTGTTAAATCCTAAAAAGATTCGTAGGAGAGATAGTTCGGCTACCTGCTGTAGTTCGAGCTTCTCTCGCCACGATACATTCACCAGCACCACTGCAAATGCTTTGTCGGTGTTGGCAGGGCTAAAAACTCACTGGCGCTAAGAACACTTAGAATGCGGTAACGCGTTCTCTGAGCTGAGCTGCTGGTATAACAGTCATCACTCAGAGCAGCTGTGGATGCTTGAAAAAGTGTCTGCAGCTCTCAATACTACTTCTCACTACCATTCCACATATTTCCAAAAATTCACAAAAAAAAAAAGACAGCTGAAATGAAATTAACCTTACTGAAGTCATATTTTGCTCCTCCTCAAATTTTATTTTAAACGTACTAACAAAGCGTGTTTAGAAACTCTAGCATAAACAATAAAAAGAAAATAGATATTTACCCAAAAAATTTGTTTTAGTTTTTCAGTCCAGCAACTTAGTTTTTGCATTGTAAAAAGGAGAGTAGCCTCTATTCCAAGACCTTGAGATTGATTTGAAGTTACGAACAAGTAGTGGTTTATTTCTATTCTTCTAGTGCTGCTCGGAGCCGTTTCCTACAAAAAATTATTGTGAGAAAAAGTGACCAAAAAAATTGCAATATCGCAAACAGCCTCAAAGACGTAGTTATGGGAAAACATTGGATTTTAGTTACGTTTAAATTTAAGAGTTTTGGATCCTGTTTTGATTTTTAGACTAAACAGACATTTAATGGATATTTTCGATTGACAGAAAGCAAATAAATGTTTTGTATTGTTGCTATGGTAAGACTGACGAAAAGTGCCTAGGTTATACTCTTGAATGAATAAATTCAGAATTAGCTGTTGATCAAGCAGTAACCGGTTTGTCTCTAGATTGGAGATCTGAGTTTCAAATTTCGGGCTGATCAAATTAGACACAGTGTTGCTAACGACTTCACACCACAGCGGCATTTCTTTCAAAAGAGCTGTGTTGCCCAAGAACACTGTCGTGGAAATGGGACCAAAAAATCTTGTTCGGCGTGTTACAAAAAAAATAGCATAAATTCGATTTTCTACGTTTTTTTATGTTTTTTTTTTTTTAATTAAAAACTAGTAATTTTTGGGTTGAAGCTTGTTGTTACTAAACTTTTACAAATTTTCAGTGTCGTTTATTCTTTAATTTGGGTTTAAATTGTATTGTAAAATAAACTATCATTAATTCATTCTTTTTTGTTAATAGTTGTCTTTTGTTGCAAATTATGATTTTTAAAATAGTCGTTACAGAGATAAAAATATTTATTTCACCAATTCACAATTGACGTAAAAGTAAAGCAATAAAAATGCATTGAAATAAACACAGTCAAAGTGATCGGAAAGGAGAACCAAAGAACTGTTTCATTGGTAATCGAGTCAAGTTGCTCCTTGTCATTTAGCACTAAATTAATGTTTTGTGCATTAATACGCGATATCAGATATTTCTCAGTACGAGAAAGTGAAGATTTCAGGTTTAGTTTTGTTTAATTAATTTTTTTTTGTTTTTTTGTTTTCGCGTTACTACTTAATCTACTCTCAATTCTGGATTCATCTATTCCAGAGAATAGGAGCAAGGCATTTTTTTTGTCTTCTCATAACAAAACAAAGCATGTATCTATGGAACCTAGGACTGAGAATTGAACAATGATTACTACAGTAAATTCCTATCCTGCTGCCATAAGGCCCTAATATCTACGAGATGACAATGACTGGCCCAAATATTTACGAGATGGCAATGAATCCCAGATACTACTTCACCTAAACATTAGATATCATCATAAAACTACGACGACTTGCATGAATTTGTTAACAAGCTCTGCATCAAACCAGGAGTCATTTGTTTATCCAAACTCCGGATAAACCAACCACTCAAAAATTTACAGCTACTTGGGTACCACGTAGTCAATACAAAACCCAATAAAAATGCGGATGGTACCGCAGTGTACAATTGTACAAAGTTCCAAAATAAATTTGTTACATTTTGAAAACATTCAACTCTTTAGCGCAGAATCTATGTGGATAAAAATCTGGACCAGTAATCCCATCAAAACATTAATATTTAGCTTCATCAGCAGCCGTCCTAGTGAAGATGCTAATTAATTTATTGATGATTTTTCGGAATGCCTAAAAAAAACTTACTGACGACAAGAAAACGTTCTATATTGGTGACATACAAGACATGTACGAAGACGCATGCAAGTTATGACCACCAAGGTCACGGAAAAAACAGCAACGGTGATTGATCATATCATAACAAATGATGCAGTACACATTACACAATGTAATACATCGTGTAATTTTTAGTTCTGTTACGTGCATTATGCAATAATGCGTAAAATTAGCAAACTTTAAACGCGTTGTTTAAATGCACCAGCCCCACTTTATAGAAACAAACAAGGCTTTCATCAGGAAGCTTTTGCTGACGAACTAGTTCAAAAATTAAGCGAACTGGTGTCGAGATTTAATTTCGGCGTTACTCAAATATATCCGAACAAAAATCACAACCTTGTCAAAAAAAAAATCATTTTCATTCCGAGTCCGCGCAGATCATCGCAACTGATTTAATCAGGTGTGGTTTATTACATAACTCAACTCTATCTCCAAAACAGGCAGAAATTCGTTTCTATCAACCAATGTCAATGTGACCTAAAACCCATATTCTGCGGGATCCCTATCAGGGTTTGTCGCTTGGTCCCTTTTCCTTTCTTATGTGTTAACGACTGAAATAATGCGTTAGTAACAAACCCGGGCTCTTTGTCGACGATATTTGCTTACTAGTTAAAGGATTGAATTCTGAACAATTGCAAATCAAAACTACCAAAGAATTACAAAATCTTCATCTCGGGTGTAGTGTAAACAAACTATCAGTTAACCCTACCAAAACAAACATTATAATTATTCCTACTAACTAAACTAGAGTATAAATGCCCCATTTTAATTTAACTAATAATGGATCCCTGGTGAACATTGTCAGTAGCACCAAATATTTAGGAGTTATCATGGACAAAGATTTTAATTTTAAGGACCACATTACTATATTGGAGAGAAGGGTGGTTTTGTCGGCATTTTATCTAAATTGGTGCATATCTTTCCTCGAAACATCATCGTACAACTTTATCATGCATTAGTGCATCCACTGATATTGTATGGTGTAATAATTTGGGGATCCACCTCTCCATCCTACTTGAAGAGATTAAAAACTTTACCAAATCAAGCGATGAAAAATATAATCATTAGGTGTCATTACCTGAGCGGTGCCAACTCGTTTTATAGTCAATTATTACAAATTGATGACTTATGGAAATTTGAAATTGCTAAATTTGATCACACCATTATTTACAACAAAAATCCAAATTCGTTTCGCAACTATTTTCTTAAATCTACGGAACATTCTAATCGAGCTACACGGCAATTTACTGACAATACGCGTCTAAACGTTCCTTGTTACCGCACAAATAAATTGCAGAAGTGCGTTAAATACCAGGGAGTGAAGGTCTGGAATTCAATTCCTCAAGAAACCAGGTCCTTTTCTTCTAAAAAATTTAAATTGCATTATAAAAAATTGTTACCAGCGCAAACTTCTTACGACATTCTTTGCGCACCGTGCTCAAGCCGTTTCTTGCTTTTGAACCTTTTGATAACATGAGACCGTTCTTGCTTTGGCGTGCCCAAGTAATTAAATGTTCATATAGTGGTCATAATTGGCTTTATCACAAATTGAATTTTCCGGGCAAAACTAGCGATTTTCAACTCTGACGTAAAGGGTGGTTGCTTGACTCGATGACGCAGGGTCCATTCACAACTTTCCTGTCGCATGCTAAGCAACAAAGTAAACTGCCATTATTATTTCATCATCACTATTTTTTGTTTGCCAAGTTTACATCATCAAAACAGAAATTATTTAGAAAAGACCACGAAAACGTTGCTGACTACTTACAAAATGCGTTGCACTGGCGGTATTCTTAACTATCTTTTCTTTTTCGTGCCGATGCTGAAATTGTTTTTATTTTTGGTCAAAACGAACCTGACGTTCTTATAAAATTATCCATTTTCAAAAAATAAATAAATGAATAAAGGCTACAACCCGACTTATAACTTACAGTAGATGGTCTGCCAAAACTTAATTAAACAATCTTGAAGTAGAAATTTTATACTGCAATCGGCATATTGTAATATTTAAAATCTGTAACGCGTTTGCTGTTACGTATACAGATCAATAATGTAGCCCTATCAATTTTTGAAAAAGGATATGAGTGTTACGTAACAAAAATGTTGAATGGTTCATCACTATTATTTGTTTATTTTATTGTTTTGCGACACCACATAGCACTTGACGTACGAAATTCATAGTTTATCACACAAGCTTTTTTGAGTTGTTAATGTTTTTCTCTATCTTTTACTTTGTCCAAAAACCGGAGTCGATAAGATTTTTTTTGATTACATCATGTCTTAACCAATATGACAACATACATGACGTAATGCCATTTAGAAACATCATAGTTAAGCGCGCACAAAAAGCATTGAACTAAAACAGTGGCAATAAGTAATCCCCGAAAGAACAGTATTTTATATTTTTGGTACTAATTGTTGGTATACCAGATTTGACATTTCAGTATTTTTATTTATAAAGATTCAGGTTTAAGTTTATTTTCTTTGCAGAATTTACAAAATTAAAATAGTTTTTAATTGCAGGGTAGCATAATATACAAAAAAGTTGCTAAATGACTTAGGGCCGAAATAGACGATCAAGTTTTTTCTGCAAGAACGCTTGAAGAAGCGTTGATGCAACTTTTTTCTGAGTGTAAATGGCTTTGCAAGAATACTGTGCAACGATTGCAGAAACGCTGCAGAAGGGTTTTCTTGCGACGTGTAAATAGCTTCCTGCCAGACTTCGGAAAACTTTCCACAACACTAAAACAACTTCGGCCGCGTTTCAACTTGCTGCAAGTTTTTTGACTTTTCGTGCCTACGTCACAATGCTATTATCACTGTTATGCCTACCTACTTGGACACTTTTAGACTTTAGCGCATAGCCTTGCTACAAGACAATGTAAAATACTGCTCAATTACTGTACATTACCAGTATCCCTATATTTGGACAGCATTATGAAATACAAGCGTTGATAAGTGAATTTGAAATTAGCCCTGCAGTTTGGAAAGTATTGAAACCTGAATATAGAGACCAAGTAAAATAAAGCACTGCTTAAGAGCAAAAAGATGTAAGTACGGTATTACATTGTCTACAGTATATAAATAAATTACTGTATGTTAATAATATTTTAACGATATTGTGTAAAGCAGTTCCTGTTAAATGCAATAAATTCTATTAGTCTACATTTTTGTAATACCTCGGTTCGCACTTTAATAGCAACTTTTTTGTGATGCTATGAATGCTGGGTTTGTTTTGGTGACAATGCTTACGTAAACGTGACTCTTTGTTATTAACCTGTTTGCGACTATTACTGCTTGTGTGTTATACTGGGCGGTAGCCAGAGAAAAAGAAGCCAGGCGGTGCTGGTTTCCATCTCAAATAGTATTACTGTAAATGCATGTATTTCACACAGTATTACTTTAAATTTCACATAGTATTACTATAAATTTCACATAGTATTACTGTAAATGCATATAGAAAATAATGTAGATAATTATGTTAAATTCCGCCTGAATTTTATTATATAAAAATTTTATTTTCCAGAAGCGGGCACAAATAAAGTTTTACGAAATGCGCAGCGCAACAAAACACAACGACTATTTAAACCATTTAAAGCGCAGAACAAGAGGGGCACTTTAAATATCATATTTTCAGAAGCGCAGCGCAACTTCCGCAACAAGCTTTTTGATTATGAGATTTTCATACCAAATCAAAGAACAACCAAAGTTCTGCGATTAAGTGTAAAACAGGCAATATAAATTATGCATTTTAGTGATCAACCTGATTCTGGCGTTCTTACGGTAAAGTCATAGTCACCAGAAGTGGAGTCAAGGACACAAGGCTCGAGGCCAAGGACACAAAAAAATCCAAGGCCAAGAACAGGAATGCTCGAGGCCAAGGACCAAGGACACAGGCGCAAGTGTTCTACAAAAAAAAAGGTCATCAAAATTTTTTTTCAGGCGATCTCTAAAAAAAGGTCTTCGCTAATTTTCCGCAAGGTTTCTGGCGTTTTCCAACGAAATTTTTATGATTCAAAAAATAGTGCCGTCCTTCGCCGAGGACTGGGCAATTTTCGAACATTTGTATGCTTCGAGGCCAAGGCCAAGGACTTCAAAATGAGTCCTCGAGGACTCCATCTCTGATACTCACAGCAAGCTTGATCTCAAAAGGCTTGTTGCTTTTATTGATGTTTCGTTGGTCATGACGACCAACATGATCAGAATACGAGCATACGATAAAGAGCTACGATTGAACCTACGTACCATCAATATGAACTGTAAATTTTTTTTTTTGAGTTTCAAATCTGTAAGTTAATTATTACATCACAACAATAAACACAAACTTGTAGAAAAGCGGATAGTGTTAAAACTTTGGTCACAAAAACTACAGTATAAACTAAAATTATATTTAAGCATTAGAATACTAGAGTAAATAACGATAACTATTGGAAAAGATTCACCATCTGAACAATTTATTACTTTTGGCCAAGAAAGATTTAGGCCTCAGCCTACACATACTTTGCATTTTAGTGATTTTAGACGGAAAACGAGTACGTAATTTGCGAAAGAATGTCGACATTTAACAACATTACGATCAAAATAAACCAAATTAAGTCAAGAGTATAAAACTGCGGTATTAAAAAAAAAATTGAAAGCGCAGCGCAATTAATCCGCAACAATTTGAATAGCATTAGTCCGCATGCGACTTCTGCATTGTCTCAAAATAAAAATTTCAAGCGAAACCAAACTTTCACAATATATTGCTGAAGTTGTGTTTGATATTTTCGTATCTGTGGCAAGAATGTAAAAGATGACTGCTAAACTCTTCTCGCTAAAAGTCGCTTGTCTTATAACGAAGTCATTTCGAGCAGTAGGCTAAGCTAGGATCGTATACACAACCTAAGTTTTTTAGTTTTTTTTTCGTTTTGAAAGCATTTTAAATTACTATTGCTGCTACCGCTTTTCTTTTTCGAAGCATGCCTTCTGATAGTTCAGATTGTTATAGCCAAGTAGTCCGACTCTGTTTGCAAGAGTGTTAAAATCGCTACGTGTAAATGGATTTTCAAGGTCTTGCAGACCAAATCCACAACACAATTGCTGAAATATTTTTAAGGAAAAAAAAATTTGTTGCGCACAGGTGTAAATGGAACTTTTAGTTTTTTGCAGATGATTACTTCCGGCGCCAAAATTTTTCATTGCTGCAAGTAAATTTGCAGAAAAACAGCTTCACGTGTAAAAGGAGTGATAATTGTTGGAGTAGTTAAATTGCAGAAAAAACTTGATCGTCTGTTCCAGCCCTTAAGAGTAAGTAGAAAGTTCAAAAATTAAATAAGGAGTCAGCCACTTCGTTATTGCTCATCATTTATAGTTTGAACTACAGCTATTGTATATAGTACTTGTGCCACCACCATTTCGTTTCATTAAAACGAATTTTTCAACAATTACGTTTTCATGCGTTGAACAAAGCATTATGTATCTTTCTAACAAAATGCAAACTACAATAAAATGCAAACTACAGTAAAACTCACTTCAAAATTTCCGATGGAATTGTTTTTAGTTTTTTCCAACTCCTTTAACCAATAATTAAGCTCTAGCAGACAAGATGTAGTGCTGTTGTTGATCTGAGGTGTGCATTGCACTGAGTCATTTTTTTGCGTAATGTGTCGGCTTTGAACCGTCATTGAATAAGCAAATAGCACCAGTGTGACGTAGCAAATTAGAAACAAAGGTTTTACGATCATGATTATTTAAATTGCAAACTACAAAAAATTTTAAAACTCAATTAGAAAATTGTGTAAACTGTACGCTGCAAAAGAATATATGTATTGTGGTTGTTCCACGGGCCGAATTATATACCGCAAAATGTTTTTTTAGAACAATGACAAATGAGAATGTTTTCAATTGTCTAAATCAGTGGTTCTTTACTTGTGGGGAATTCCCCACAGTTGAGAAATGGCGTAGTTGCCAAATAGGAAATGACCGATCGGAGAGAAGAACCACTGCTTCAAAATCTAACACGTCACATCCAAATGTAGACTTCCATTGAACATCACAACCATTTACAGAGTGTTTTAGTAACGAAAGCAACCAATACATGCGATATTGTAAGTCATGTTTGGGTAAAAGTGGTTAGTGCTGCTCTTTTCATATGTATTTCATTCCCATGTAATAACTGTTAGTTAAAAATACAATACGCAAACAGAAATTAAGAACCCTTGGTCTAGATTATTGTACCACAACAAGGTCCTCGTTCTTCAGATAATTTGGTAGGAATATTACATTAGTAGTCGCGTATCCCATTTTGAGAATTAGGTTTTTGTGGGCGATGTTATGTCAATGTGACGCAATAAGTAACTCTCTCCAATCATGCTGTACTCAAAAATTGAATTTTTGCATGTCAATATTTTAATTATTACGTTACAGCGATGTTGATTAACGTTACGGTTTGTTGCAAACGCATTTTTAATTTTTAATGCAAATATTTTGGAAACTACACCAGCTAGAAAGCCGAACTTTTTTGCAATAGGAGCTAAAATATTTTCAAAATAATCATAGAAAAATAATGCAAAATTCTTGACGTTGTCTTCACGCAGCGCAGTGTAGTACTAGTGATATTTGAAACAGCAGTTTACACGGCAAGTGTGAAAAAATTTTTCTTAGACAAAAAAACAACAAAAAACCATAGTATTTTGTGCCAAAAACTTGCTAAACGCGTCTGAATATCGAAAAATCTGCTCGCGATTAAGAAATGTTAATTGCGATTTAATAATGTGCGTACGATTAAAACAAAGGATTAATTGCGATGATTACAAAGTGCTGCCTAAATAACGCAAGCAACAGCTTTTTCTACTTACACATTTTATTTCATTGCTACAAAAACGGACCTAAAATGCGTCTCAAAAGAATCCTGTTTCATGTTGTTTAATACGCTGTATTTTGTTAGCTTGCTGGCTGGGCAAGTTAAGCCCAAAAATAACTTGCCCGAGGCGATTTCAGCTTACCTCGGGCAAGCGTTAATTTCGAACATTGATAGCATCTTTCAGTTCTGCTCGATTGATAGATTCATATGGTTATCCCTACAAGAGATGAACTCGCTTACTACATGGATACACACACTGCGACTTCATTTGCCAAGTGCAGTAGTTTTCGCCTGGAGACATTGAAGTAACAACTTTCGGTCTTGGAGTCAAGCTGCCACCTGCGCATTTGTCTTCTCTACCACACCCGGTAGAAGCTTCACACTGTGCAATTTTATTCTGATAGGTAGGGACGTTTACGTTAAGCTGAAAGTACCGAGTTTTTTAGTCTTTAGTTTGACCCGCCTTGAATCGAACCCGAGTTTACCGTTTCAGTTGCAGACGCATTTCCACTCGACCACTAATCCGTTCAAGTTTACAGGTCTGTCGCTTATTTGATAGTTTGATTTTTTTGCGGTTAAAAATGCTGCTTGTGCTAATAATTGCTGTAAAATGGCATAAAATTGCAAATCCAATACAATACAATCATTTTGTAATTTACCGGATTTGGGCCAGGCGAAAGTTTTCATTTGATTTTTGCTTCTTGATCAAAGAAACTCAGTTTTTCAACGAAGCTTGTAATGTTTTAGCTTAGCTTATTATGTTTGCAACTTGATCTTTTAGTTGTATTGATTTCAACATTAGTAAAACGACTGTCAAAAACGATCGGTTTTGTTTGCAATTGCACGACGTGAACAATCACGTTCAAATGTCGTGACTCACATTGCAGCTAAGGTCGAGTTTCAGATATTTATTATAGCAAAAAAGCTCAAAAAAAAAACAAAAAATACCAGCTAAAGCTCATTCAACTAAACTTATTGCTTTATAATATGAGCTAAGTCTATCTGTTCATACTAAAAACTTAAAAAGCGATTTACTATTTTAGGTTTGGCCTATCGTAAGCGTAAAAGCGCAAGCTTAGTTTATTTTAAGCATAATCTCGGTCTGTGCGGCGTACCACCTTATCAGCTTACAAGCTGCCAGTTGGTTAAAATAAAATGAGGATACATTAGCACGCTCGCGATCTAACTATTGAAAGCATTACTTATTGCAATGGATTAACATAAGTTAGCTTACTTTTATCTTAAAGTTTTGATGGAGTATTATTATTCATTTGATACTTTTGTCAAAGTATTTTGTTTATGACTTTCCAAGTTTTTTTGTTTTTTTTTCTTCGCTTTTGTTATTCTCTATTACATTGTAATAATACATTTTTTGGCCCTTCCTTTACATGCACTACTTTATTTTTGTAAACTTTATATTTTTTGCGATTGACTCATCAAAAGGATTGCACATTTTAAGTGAATAAAGTTTATTTTTGGCTTTCATTGATTTTAGCAATACAGGTACAAGGTTCGAAATTAACGCCTGCCCTCTTGCCTGAGGCTAGCCAAAATCGCCTCCAACAAGTTATTTTTCAGCTTTATATACCGCTAAATGTTTTTTTAGAACAACGTCAATGAGAATGTTTTTAATTGTCTAAATCAGTGGTTCTTAACCTGTGGGGAATTCCCTCGACCGGTCATTTCCCACTTGACAACTACGCCGTTTCTCACCTGTGGGGAATTCCCCACAGTTGAGAAATGGCGTAGTTGCCAAGTGGGAAATGACCGGTCGAGGAGAAGAACCAGTGCTTCAAAATCTAACACGTCACATCCAAATGTTGACTTCCTTTAAACATAACAACCATTTATAGACTGCTTTGAAAACAAAATCAAGCAATATATATTTGATATTGTAAGTCATGCTTGGGTAAAAGTGACTACACCATTGGTGTTGCTCTTTTCGTATGTATTTTATTTCCACGTAATAACTGTTAGTTAAAAATATAATACGCAAACAGAAATTTAGAACCCTTGGTCTAGATTATTGTATCACAACAAGGTCCTCGTTCTTTGGATTAATTAATAGAAATATTATAAAGAGGTGGAGTCTTCGAGGACTCATTTTGAAGTCCTCGGCCTTGGTTTCGAAGGTCAAGTCCTTGGCCTTGAAGCCTCAAGTCCTCGAAAACTAGCCTGTCCTCGGCTCGAGGACAGCACTATTTTTTGAATTCTTAAAATTTTTTGAAGAGCCTAAAAAATTTTTTGGAAGATGGTTTTTTTGGAGATCGCCGGAAAAAAATTTTGAAGACCTTTTTTTTGGAGAGCACTTGCGCTTGCATCCTTGGTCCTTGGCCTTGGCCTCGAGCATTCCTGTCCTTGGCTCGAAAGGGTCTGTCCTCGAAAGGGCTGTCCTGGGCCTAACCTTAGCCTCGGATTTTTTTGTGTCCTTTGCCTTGGCCTCGAGCCTTGTGTCCTCTACTCTACCTCTGATATTATATTATAATTTTCACAACGTTAAAAAACTAAATTTTTTGATTGAAGGTTAACAATATTGTACAGTGTTTGCATTCTAACTTATTCAAATCACATTGAATTAGAGTAAGTTAAAATTCTAAAATTACAAAAAAAGATAACCGCAAACTGTATCTATCTACAAAATAGTGTATATAGTATTTTTAAACTAAGCATAGCAAAAAATATTCCTTTCGGGATATTTTTTGCAAAAATTGCTACAATGTGAAGCCTTTCGGGAATCCTAATATTTTTATGAACGTTTAACGTTAAGCTAAACGTGAATACTGAGTTTTGCAGTCTTTGGTTTGATTTTCCCGGACTCGAGCCCGAGTTTATCGTTTCAGTTGCAGGCGCATAACTACTCGACCACTGATCCATTCAAGTTTAAGTACTGTAGCTTATTTAAATGTTTGATTTTTTTAGCAGATAAAAAATGCTGCTTGTGCAAATAATTGCGGTATAATGGCAAGAAATTGCAAATCCAGTGCAATTGTAATTAACCCTATTTGGACGAGGCGAAAACTTTTTAATTTACGATTTAAGGGGAGTGGTTTGGTGCAACATATACGATGATCACAACTAATTATCTCAAAAATGTTTAAAAAACTTGTGAGTTTTAATTTTTTGATTTAGGCATTGTGACGTGCACCACCTTCAAAACACATTAGCTTTTAACGTTAAATTTGGTTTGTTATTTCGTTAGTTATGTACTTATAAGCAGGGATGTGGAAGCGGAAGCTGGAAGCGGAAGCGGTGGAAGCGGTAAATTTTTGTGGAAGCGGAAGCGGAAGCTGGAAGCGGTAAATGGGTACCGCTTCCGCTTCCACTTACGTTGTTCGACAATACTCGCACTAAATGTTTTTTTAACACAAAACAAACAATCGAAACATACCATTACAAGAGTTTGTGAAGCCAGCTTTTGCAGAAAGTATCCACTCTTAAACTCGCAAAAATTTGAATCCACCGCTGTTTGCTAAACTCATTGCCCTCAAATGCGAATCGGGGCAATAACTTTTTAAATCTTTGGTTTAAAACTTTATAAATACTGGCAAAGCCATATCTTGCCGAAATTTCAGCAACAATTCCAGTTCACACTTGGAAAACAAAGCTTCGTGGTTTCTCATTTACAAATTATAAAAGGCAGTTAGCAAATACCAAGTTACCAACGCACTATTTTGCAATCTTTCGACTGTTGGCAAATCTCGCAAGTTACTATCGATTCACAACGGGAAGTTTTATTACTCAAATAAAATCAAGCTTTTTGAAGTAATGTTAGTTAATATAGTTTTTAAAATAATTTAATTTCATTGTCATTAAAGTATTATGAAAGAAAACTGAGTATTTTGATGTTGCTTTCGCGTATTCCATTTGACGATTCTTTGCGGTAAGTAATTTAATTGTGAGTGTGTAGCGTTAAATTTGGTGATAGGAAAATTCTCTGGGGACAATAGCGTACGTTTGTAATGTTTGGGTTCGTGAATCACGAAAAAAATACAAAAACAATAGTCGCAGTGCGCTCACTTTCTCAAAACCGCTGTTTTCATTATTGAATTTAATTTTATTGTAAAATACTAACCTACCAAGCTGACGGTACTTCGGTCGATTTAATAAAGTGCCTTTCTTGCAACCACCTATGGAGTTCGGTGACGTCTCAAAGTATTTTCCTACGTCCAAACTTTAAACTTGTTTACGATTAACGATATGCAACTCAATTCATTGTTTTTCTCGTGTTTACAAGGCGGTGAGAATTCGTAGTAGATGACGTAAGTATGTAATAAATGACATGCATATTCGGCATATAAATAGAGATACGACGATTAAAACTTGATATTTGACCAAGTAAATTTAAGTAGCTCGTACTTATAGCCTAATACGTATTGAGCAGTTGAGAATTAAGTAAAATTATTTTTTTACACTTATTTTTACTCTATTAATATTTTTTACACTTATTTTATATTTTTTACACTTATTTTACACTCACCATTTTCGTTGGATTTTTCTTTTATTATAGCCGCTGTTTTCTTGTGCTTTTTTATTGCACTCACTGTTTTAAATTACTTGTTTTAATATTACTTTTTTTTATTGCACGGAGTATTGTTTTTCTTCATGTTTACTTTTTCTGTGTGTTAGTAATGAAATAAATCGTTTTCACTTTTCATTTACATACCAGTAACACGTTAATGCATTTTATTCATATTATTAGCTAAAAATATTATGATAAATTTTGGTAAAAGTGGTGGAAGCGGAAGCGGTGGAAGCGGAAGCGGAAGCGATGGAGGTGGAAGCGGAAGCGGTTGGAAAATAGGCGCTTCCACATCCCTGCTTATAAGGCCATTTGTATAAACCCTAGAACATGATTGCACAAAGCAAGGTTGTAAAATTACTTCGGTGATAAGAAATTTTTGGTGAATTTTGAAATAACATCACTTTGGTAAAATCATATCAAAAATTTCCCACAAAATACGTTGTAGTTTTTAAATAAATAAGACAAATTTAGTGGGCATAGTCAATTAAAAAAAAAAGAGTTATGCAAACTTCAAAAACTTGTAATCGAGTATATAAAATTGTTTTGTGAACTCGTTGGGTACAAGCATGACAATTACAATTTTAAACTGCAATTAGAAGGCCCGTTCTTGGTGCTCTCTAGCACCTCTAGGAGAAAATTTCCTTTTTTGGAATTTTTGTTCATTTTCTTAATATTTTGAGTTTTGATGCTATGATATTTGCAAACTTTGCATTTGCAATTACGGCGTGTTTTGTTTGTCGTGGAGTGATGCAAAAAAATTAGTTTGTCGATCGAAACACTAAACTAATTAAAAAAGGAATGAAAGCAAAATCTATGAGATATCTAAAATTAGAGCGATCATTTTAGATAAGATTGATATTGGTGTTGACGCACAAGCATGAAATGGAGTAGAGGCTTTTCTTTTGCAAGATCATAGATAAGTTTGATTTAGTATTAGACACTACTCTACCGGTTTTTGTACGCAAATAATGTCTTTTTGGTTTAGCTATATCTTTAGTTGTCAAATTTGTGTGGTAACCTTACTAAATTGGATTTTTTTCATATAAAGTAAAGGAAGTGTAGTGCCGTTGTACACTGTAGTAACTGTACCAGTAGCGTATGCAGGATTTTGGAAACGGGGGGGCCAGGCGCGTAGCCAGGAATTTAAAAAGGGAGATAAAAACCAAAGCAAAACGATGTTAATTCCAAATTGGTGGAGATAAAGACCAAAACAAAAAAAGTTCATCACTCAGATTCAGTCAGTTTTTCCGCCGAGATTTAGGTGAAGACCAAAAAAAAAAGGTCTTCGCTTAGATTCAGTCCGTTTTTTGGCCCAAAACCAAAGGGGGAGCATGACTCAATTTTGCGTACTATTCTGAGGTAATCATACTTTACTGGCAACCGAAAAAGGGGGGAGGGGGATGGCACAATGGCTCCCCCTTAAATACGCTCCTGAACTGTACTCATTAACGATATGCCTTTTTCTTTTCCATTGTATTTACGGGCACACTTTTATTTTTAGTTCATCTTCTACTAGGCTATTTTACGGTTAGATCTGGTGTGCTAGGCACAATAACAGAGTGAACAAGTTCTTCAATGGCGACGAGGTTAAACTACGTGAAGTCGAGTCGCTCAAGTATATTTTAAATCAGTGAACTCTAATCTGTGGGGAATTCCCAACTTTTGAGGAATGGCGGAGTTGCAAAGTGGGGAATAACCGGTAGGACAGAAAAACGATTTCTTTAAAATTTAACACATCACATTCAAATGTTGACTTACTTTACAAATCACAACCATTTACAGACTGTTTCAATTACAAAAACAACCAGCATATAAAGTATTGTAAGTTATTTACAACTCTGTTGGTGTAATGGTGAAATTCATTCATACTCGGATTTCGAAATTTCATCACCACTTCGCACTTTTTTGCTTCTTCGCGTACAGTTTTTTTTTTAATTTTCCATTACATAATCGCTTAAAATACAATTGCTACGTAGGCTTGGTTATTTTTATGCTTTGCATTAATTGTTTAGCAAAGGTTTACCACTTGCCAATGTTAGTGAGTAACGGTAATTATGCTGAATTTAGCTATAAATTTATGTGTCTTCTTAATTGCATGTCACAGGTGTAATAAATATAATGCTTTACGTTAAGGTTTATTGTGTTTTAGTTCTGCAATTTGTGTACCCTAAAAATAAAGATGCCGAAAAGAAGGTATGATGACAATTATCGGAACTAAGGCTTCTCGTTTTCGGAGAGATGTAATGAGCAGCTGCTGCCGCAGTGCGTTATTTGCCTCAAAACTCTCAGTAATGATTCAATGAAACCTCATCAACTTAAGAAGCATCTCTTTAATCACAGTGTACAGTACTACCACGTATTGGATGGAAAAAGAGGCAGCTTTTTGAATTGAAGGCAAACTACTTGAAGAAAATGAAGATTGACCAAAGCGGAAAATTTTGAATTGAGTCGAAAGTGATAGCACACGCATCGTATGCTGTTTCTCTGCTTGTGGCAAAAGCGACCAAGCCACATAGCATCGAAGAAACGCTTATAAAAGACGTGACTTGTGTCATTCATTGGCGTTTTGCTTGGCAAATTTGCAGCGTCGAAATGAAGCAAGTTTTTATATCCAACAACACTGCTAAGTCCCACATTTTCGACATGTCGTGTAACATAAAGTTACAGCTTTTGGCAAAGGTCAAAGCGTCTCCCATCTTTACCATCCAGTTGGATGAGCCAATGGGTGCAACAAATTTGTCTCAACTGATTTTCTTCGCTAGATACATCCACGACCAAACTAAAAAAGAGGACTTGCTGTTTTACCGCCCACTGGAAACAACAACCAACCTGCCGATGCTATGCAGCGTGTCAACGCCTTTTTCGAGGAAGAAGGGTTGGAATGGGGCAAGCTCGTCTATGCCTGCACATGCGGGGTTCCTGCTGAATTGGGTTTTAGGTCTGGATTTGCGAAACTACTAAAGCAGAAGAATTCAAAGGTAGTGAACCTCCTCTGCATCGAAAAGCGCTCGCATCAAGGATGATGACAAAACAGCTTGAAGAAGCGCTTGAATTTGCTATCAGGCTTGGAAATTTTGTCAAAGTGAGCGCCCTCAACCCTCGATTATTGCGACGGTTGTACTAAGATATGGAATTCGACTGCGAAGGAGTGCTGTTCCACACTGTCGTTCGCTGGTTGTCGAAAGGCGACATGTTAAATCGGCTTGTGTATTTACTCTCTGAAGTTAAACAATTTTTGGATGAAAGGAACAAAAAAGATTTGAAAACTGTTGTTTTCGATGAGCCATTTCAGTGCAGGATTGCATTTCTCTCGGACATGCTCAGTCACGTGAATGAGCTTAACCGCAAGTTATTTCAGGGCACGGACTTCGATATAATCGGGTATCGAGACAAAGTGAACGCCTTCGTCTCAAAAGTTAAGTTGTGGCGAGGCAAGTTCTAGACTGGCTGCAGCGTAACGGCTTTTCTAACGTTAACGTGAATCAGTGAGACTGCCGGTAGCGTCAGTGACGTTTTTAAGAACGAAACCACCATTCACTCCAACCGGCTGCCGGACAAGTTTTAGCACTATTTTTCGAACTTCAAAAGCGACAACCCAATGATAGAGTTCACAAAGGGTCCATTCAGCTTTCGAGATGACAACGTTCCAAACGTAGGCGTAGCCAGGATTTTTGGATGGGGGGGAAACCACAAATCACATGCAATGACGTCATCAGAAATTTTCAAAAGAGAAACTTTTTATGGGACAACGATATCGTAAAACGGAAGATCAGTAGCAGTGGTCTGGTTTTTCACGTAACCAGGATTTTGCTGAAAAGATATAGGGCTTGAACCAAAAGTTAAAATGTCTAAATCGGGAGACACGTTGAGTAAAGTAGTGTACCTGAAACGTTTCACAGACGGTGGCTGGAGGCTATGGGGGTCTGGAGGCGAAGCCTCAGTCGCTAGGCAATTTGTTGTATTTTTTGAAAACAAAAATAGATATTTTAATGCCATTAAATCACATTTTGCACGTTTTTAGAGCAGTTTCAAAGTACTAGATTTTTAACATTTGAAAGCCGATTGAAAAATTGTTCAATTCTCCTTCTACTTACAATTTAAGTCCAAAACACGTTTAAATTCTTGCATTTTGGGATTAAATTTTGTGATTTGGCCGAGTTACATTGCCTCGTGCAATATTTTAGTAGTAAATAATAATCCACTCAAAGATTTGGTTTAAAGATTATTGTTTTGGCATGAAATTAATCTGTTATATAGGAGCACATGTACGGCCAGGAGGCCCAAACCCCTTTAATTCAAATTTAATAATTTGTTCTGTGAGCATTTCCACTCCTTAATTTTTTTTCAAAAAGTATTTTGTCGCATAAAAACTGGCGAGGTTGAGGCAAGTTGTCATTAAAAAATGGTACAATACATGGTTACGCCTATTTACCATGTTATTGCCCGGGCCAAGTTTACATTACGCGGGCTGGGGCCTCTGAAACTTTTGGGATTTTTTGCTACATCTTCCTGACGAATATAGGTGAAAACCAAAAAACGTCTTACTATCTAAGCATGGGGCCCTGGCTTTGTGCCATACGATGAATCCGTCCCTGGTTATTGGATTCCGTTTATGAAAAGATTAGATGAAAACCTGAGGTAGCAACTTGTAGGACAAAAATCCTTAATTCCACCAGGGCTATATATTTAGATAGGTTGGAAAAATTGAATTGAGGGGGCCCGGGCCCCCTGGTCGTCAATGTTATTGTTAATTGTAATGTAGTTGTACACCAGGCATTTCAAACAAAAAAATTTTCTAAAGTTCTATTGGTGTTCTAGGCTATAGCTTTGAGAAATTGCTCAGGTGCTACTCAAAAAACTAACTTTTTTGCTGGTTAGAAATTACTGGCTTCATCAGAGCACTGCTATCAGTATCAGTAGTGATGGCAAATCGCCCCCAACTTCTGATAGCAAAAAAACAGAAAAACAATCCCACACATTGCTGTAGTTGAATAACTCGCGAAAAAAATTAGATTTTATTGGAGCCTTGCTTGGAATTTTTTTGCTAGTTATTCAACTACAGCAATGTGTGGGATCGTTTTTCTGTTTTTTGCTATCAGAAGTTGGGGGCGATTTGCCATCACTACTGATACTGATAGCAGTGCTCTGATGAAGCTAGTTATTTCTAACTAGCAAAACGTCAGCAATAAATTTAATTTTTTGAGTAGCACCTGAGCGATTTCTCAAAGCTAGCTTAGAGCACAAGAAGAACTTCAAAAAAAAAGAATTTTTTTATTGTTAATTAGTGTTGTACGCGTGTACTGTTGTACACGAAGATGCAAAAAAAGGTGAAACTGAATAAGCAATAGGATTTTTTTGTCACAGTTTTGTCATTGGTGACACCTCAATTGGGGGGAAGGGGCGGGTCCCCAAAGCCCCCCACCCCTCTGGCTACGCTTACGTTTCTGAAGAAAGCAGAAAACATCGAAGACCAGTTTCTTGACGTGGTGCATGACTCTGCAGTAAAGGTTGTTTTTCCGAAGAAAAGCAATAACGTATTCTGGCTACTTAGCATGATTTGTATCTTCGCGTTGCTGTGGCGGCGCTCACACTACTAATTGCATTTCCCTTTACTACATACTTGTGTTAGTCGGTGTTTTCGAACATGGTTGTGATCAAAATCAAATCGCGAAACGGATTAGTTTACCATGAATTTGATTTGCGGTTTTTCAAACGTGGTATCTAACATTGAGGCAATCGTCAAGACCAAAAAATTGCAAAAGTCACATTAACCTGTATAAGTCTAGTACTGCATTTTTTGTAAGTTTTTAATGCCCATATAAATTGAAAAAAACTGAACGAGTCTTTTCATGTGTAATTTATATTCATGTAATAACCGTTAGTAAAAAACATTATACGCAAAAACAAAAATTAAGAGTTGTAAAATGGCACAAAAAAACAAAACGTATATTTACGTACTAAATACTTGATGGGTTAAAATCAAATTTGTCAATGACCAATGCTGTGGTGGAAAATGGCGACTTGGTTCTCTAAAAAAGGAAATTGAAGAAAAAAGGTTAAAAACTGCTACTCTAAAGACTATATCAAAAATAGTAGTCCATCCAAAAGACAACTATAAAACCAAGATTGAATTAGTAACAGTTTATTTTCCAAAGGAATTTAAACAAAAATTAAGTGCTTTTGAAATAAGCGAAAAATGACAAAGGGTCAACAACTTTCGCGAAAGATCTTTTTGTGGTAATTTGGAGAAGTGGTAACAGTGCAGTGACAGAAAATGAAACTGATCGTTTAAAAAAAAATGTTACACAAGTAAAGAATTTTAATTAAAAGGAAAGTAATGACAACATTGTAAATTAAAGTGATTTTTTTAAAGTCAAGTAATGTTTCGCCCAAGGTTCGAGAAAAGCGTAAAACGCAGGTGCCTAATCGATTTGCTGATTATGTGTGAAATTTTCATCATGTTTTATAAATTCGAATTTGTTAATTTTTAGTAAAAGTAACAGTTAAAGGAAAGGAGGAAATGTAGTATCGTTGTATTTATTGTGGTAACTGAACCATTAAACGAGTTGCCTTTTTCGTTTGCTTTGTATTTTGGCGTACGCTTTTGTTTTCAATTCTTCTTTGAATGTACTATGTAGCAATTAGATCTGGTGTGCTAGACACGATAACAGAGTGAGCAACTACTACAGGAAGTAAAGTAATTATGAAAATCAAGGCAGTCTATGACATTTATGCGTCAGCATAGTTTAATAGAAAACGATTTTTGCAGCCGAGGATGGCAATACAGTACGGTAAGTTCAAAATTTAAACATGGTGTACTTCAAAAATTTACCGTACCGTACTAACATTACTTCCCAAAAAATAATTTTACTTGCGTGCCATACAGTATCTACGTACTGTTCTTTGGATGGTACGTTCTAAACATACCGCATTTAAAAGTTACGGTAAGTTAGGTCAATCAAAGCTCTAAACGTACGGTATTTGGGAGGTACGAAACGTTGTAAAAAATTACTAAGGTTTTTTTGAAGTTCTCGTTTTCCGCGCTTAAAAAAATATAGGTTTAATTGCATAAATTCTCTAAAATGAAATTCATGATTATCGATTTTACCAAGTTAGGAGCTTTTCAACTCATGTGACGCCTTTTTGCCCTAATTTTTGGGGAAGAAAGGCAGGAGAACAAATAATTAGAACTCAGAAGTCCGAGCATGCGTGATAAATAATTTACAAACGGGTAGTTCTGCATCGTACTATCACAAGTATTATACATATTGTCGTCAGCGAGTTGCAAACGTCGTTACATAACGCACTTGCATGGTAGATGATACGATACGTTAGTACGTTTAGTACGGACTACGGACATTCAAACAGCGTACCAAAGTACCGTAGACGCACCTTATCAAAAAGCGCGTACCGTACTTTTTTGCGAACATTTAGGCGTATCGTAGTGTACTTACGTACCGTATCGCCATGCTTGCTTGCAGCATACTCTGGTATACTCAAAACTCGGAAGTTTTACCACTATAGCGTTTTTTATGCAACAAGAACTCGTTGCATTGACTAAGATATGGATTTTATCGTAATTTTTTTTTTTTTTTTTTTCGGGAAAATGATGGAAAACCGTTATCCGATATCATGGAGAACAGATATCCTTTTTTTTGTCGAAAAATTTTGTATCTCCAAATGAATAGTTTATTTCCAAAACGCCTTAGAGACAATATTTTTCAAAATGGACTTTTTTATTGAAAAATGTAGAGATTGACCATGCGCATGTTTTTATGTAAAACTTTAGTTCCAAATCACTTGCTATCCCTGTCAAAAGCGTTTCAGAATATTGTGTTTATTTCCAAAACTCCTTGTATCCACTCTCGGTTAGTTCCAAAGCGCTTTCTATCCAATGAGTTTTTTTTTTGCTTTTGCTTATCGAGTTGTTCATAAGCTATTACAACGAACTAAAAAAAGTTTATTTGCGACGCGCGAAAGTTAGTTACTTGTCCAAGTGTCACATTTATTGATTATGCATGGTCAATGATGCGAAAAGCTATTTCAGTTTAAACATATGACAAGTTTTTGGACGGTTAATTATGCAGTAATTTGATTTTTTAAAGATAAAATACTTTAATTAAAATGCTCATGTCTTCGAACCTTTTTGTCTGACACTTGTCAAGAGGAAACGTCAAAATAGAGAGCACAGGAAAAAACGCGGCTATTTCTTGGAAAAAGCCGAGCCGTGATTGGCTAGAAAAAGACCATTGAGGAAGCGTCATTAGAACACAATCTCTAAGTTGTACACGGATTCTTTTCGTCGGCAGAGGGCAGGGTTGGAAGTTTTGATGAAAGTAGATAAATGGAAAGAAGAGCAGATAGATGGAAAGAGGAGCGGTCTTGGGCAAGAATAGAAAATCTACTACCATGATAATTTTAAGCACTTTGCCAGACTTTGTAAAAGATGAAGTCCAATGTCTAAATCAGAAGCAAAAGTTTAGGTATTAGTCTGAGTGGAAGATTTGCATCGACGGGCAGGAAGTAAGCGTTTGTGGGAAGAAGAGAAAGAGCGGATAGATTTGGAAATGTGTTGTTTAATTCTGTCCTGCAGCCTTTGGGAGAGAAGGCCTTCATACTGACTTATGTCGCAGTGGCATGCAAACTGATAGACCACGTTGCTTTTCTACAAAGCAGGCCAGACACTCTTGTTAGTAAGGAGAGAAGCTCGTTGTAAAATAAACAACAACTCGTGTTTTCATAGCGGAAAAGCACTGTTTGACAGCAGATTTTACTTGCTTTTCAAACCAGGTAGAAACAGAACCGAGCCATGGGAAATGTTGATAGACGGGGCATTTTTTTGGTTCAAATTTAAGTAAAGCGTGAATAGATTCATCTTCTTAGCCATAAACGACTTGATAACGTGCTTTGGGTATTCATTAGTCTGTAAAATGAACTAGAGTTTGTCTAGTTTCGACAGCTATCTTTCAGAAGAACAAATGGCAAGAGCCCGGTGAGTTCAGATCAGGATTAAGTTAATTTTGCGTTTTTGTGGGCTGAAGGAATTCCAGCGCAGATGGGTTTCCGGTAGATGGAGATGATGAAGTTAGAAGAAGATTTTTCAACCAACACATCCAGAAACAGGAGAGCCAGATTAGATTATTTTTCAAAAGTAAAGCGAAGAGAAGGGTGAAATGAGTTGAGGCAAATGTGTAAGAAATGAATGCACCCATCTTCGTTGCTGAATACTAGAAAAGTGTCATCCATATAGCAGTAATACATCTCCGGCTGGAAAGTGGTCTGAAAAGGTTGGATTCATGGAAGCCAACAAAAAGTATTGTCAAAAGCTAGTCCTAGGGATGGTCCCATGGCAACTACGCCGATCTGGTGATGCATGATGTCATCAAAGCTAAACTCGACAGAAGAAGCTGCCATCTCCATAATTCACCAAAGATTGCCTTGGAAAAGGTGCAGGAGGGTGTTCAGAACTGTAGAGGGCGTCAGTACAAATTTGAATAGTCTGCGCTACAGGGACATTGGTAAATTAACTCTTAATTTCAAAAGAGTTTGTCAAAACGATATAATTACTTTCCTGGTATGTTATGGTTGTAAGCAGCGCTAAGCTGAGAGGCGATAGCAACCATTCATAACGTCACCAAAGCAATTTTTTGCACAATTTTGGGTAAAAGCAGCAACCAATTAGGTTTTATAGGCACTAAAACGAATGCTTCAACAACTATCAGGTTTAGATTCAAATTTATTCTAGTTAGAACGACATTTTCCAGAATTTTATTAAGTTTAGTTTCAAAACGCCTTGTATCCACTTTTTTTAATTTGAATAAACCAAAGTAAAACCTAAACTAAAAATCGTTGATTTTTCAAACTTTTCGGTTTTGTAGAGGAATACGTCCGCAATCCCCTGAAAGTGAAATTAACAAAATATTTGCAATAAAAAGCTTTAGTGCGTTTTTTTGCGATTTTCTCGAAAACATCAAAAGTGGATATCAGGCGTTTTGGGAATTAACTCTTCAAATACATTGTAAAAATCCGTTTTGATAAAAATGAAATTTAACTGATTCTATATGATTATAATTAAAGTAATTCTGCCAATGAGCACAAAATTTTCAGGGTATGATAATGTATTTTTCAACAGAGCTTCGATGCGGCTGGCTCACACTCTTGAAAGAGTAAAAGCTGCCAGTTGGTTAAATACACTAAGCTCGTACATTTATGATTTTTTGAACAATGTAAAACATGCCAAAATTCAAGTTGTTCAAGTTAAGTTTGCTGCTTTGATTAAAAAACAGATACTTATGCAAAGAATCGTACTCACCTAGGTCCATCTGTGAAAATGTGAGTTACACACAAAAAATTTGACCTTGCTGCAACGTGCATTTTTCTACACCATTGCGTTGCAAATACCACTCCGACTATCCACTTCCTCACCCATCTCTTTTACTTAGACATTTTATTTATAAACTTACAAATTTGAATCACTTATGACCTTAATAAAAATAAATCAATCGTGACCTCCTTATCCTACAATGGCGACATCAGTTTAAAACTACTTTTTTAAATACATACTAATAGATGAAAGTTAAACCGAATTTGGAACTTCGTGTTACCATGAAATCTTGTTTACGATTTTTGCCACAAAAAATAGGAACTTTGCTACCCCCTCGGTGTTCAAAATCTTTCTTAAAAATAACCAGCATAAAATAAAGTTTTAAGCCTTTAATGCTGCCAAAAGTAATTGCAAAAACCTTCGAGTTTCCATGTGTACAATGCATATTCTGGAATCCTACACGCATAAAGTAATTTTAAAGTTCCTAATCAAGCATGAATTTAGACTAGTTTGTTTAATTGTTGTTTATACGGTCCCAACTTTGTTGCTTATAGGGTTCCAAAGCTATATAGCAATGCAATGCTAGTTTCTGGAAACAATCAAAGCGAATACCTTGATGAATGCGTAGGGTTGCCAACTTTGCGTTTAACCTTTCCGGGACACCTTAATGCCTAGAATTTGAAAACTGATGCAACAGAAGCTTACGACACACGAATGACATCAAAAGCAACAGTGCGTGCTTCGCGTCATAGAATGATGATCGAGAAGCGTTATTATCGAACTCCCAGCCTCTAAATTAAGGGGACTGGTGATTCATTCCCTATTTTACGATTGTTTAACTTATTTGATTGTTATGTCAACAGGACGTCACACTAGACGAAATGTCTTGTTGACAACATTACTTTCAACTTATTTTTATTTGATTGACGCATACAGAATGATGTTAACTACTTTCATTTTCAAAAATATTTGCGTGAATTAGATCTGTTTCCAGTTTTGAACAAAGCCGACATGCTTACTTGGCCTTATGTGTTAGAACTCCTTGGTTGTCAGTAAATTCCGGGACAGACGTGGTGGCTCTGTCCGGGACACGGACGCTGGACTTCAATTTCGGGACTGTCCCGGGTATTCCGGGACGGTTGGCAACCCTATGGATGCGTGCTTACAATTTTGCGTCCAAATCCAGTTCTCTTCAATGTACATGCAACGCAACAACTGACTCCTATCAGTGGATATGCACACCGAAAGATCTGGAGTCTACTTGTAGCAGAAGTAAAGTATTGCATTATTGAATAATGAAGTTAATAATGGTCGAGCGGTTACTGCGCTCTTCGCTAAAACGTGCTTTTAGTAGAAATTCGGTTTCGTTTCAGACATACTAGCAAGATATATTACAGTAAACTGCTGAGAAGAAAGGTGGCGGCATTACGCAGGATAAAGTATCGGTACGGCCATTTTTTATATCACAAAAATTGCAGCGCAAATGCGCTATATAGCTTTTTTTTTAATTCCTGAAGCCCATCGCAACTCTTGCAATAAGTTATTTGACAAGTTAAAGAACTTCCGCAATAAAATTGCGAAATACGATGTTATTTTTTAATATTAAATAGAACAAAAGCATTAGCTCAAGGAGTTGCTAAACAAAAGCTGAAATTCGATTATATTGTGATGGAAATAAAACAATTGTACGAATATGTTCAAAGAAAACAAGATTGCGCTTTTCTCTGAACACACTCGCACAAAAGATTGTGGAAGCGCAGCATAACAGCAACAAATTTCAAAGACATTTTCCACAACGTCACTTTCGCATTGTCGAAAAACAAAAAATTAAAGCAATAGTTGTGCTTCATCCACCTTTGCTAAACTTATACATTGCAAATCAGACTTTATTTTTTAAATTTTAGAACAAGTACGCAATTTTTTCTGATAAAAGTTGAGCATAACATTTAATTTACAAACGATAATCACGAGGGTGGATTTATTTCATCTTTGCCGTAAACTTAAATTGCAGTTTTTCGTGTTCAATTTAAGTTTCACTTCTTAGAACTAAAACCTAAACTACCCTGTTTATGTTTAGAGTTTTGGTCTAAACTTAAAGGGGCATTGGAGGCTAACTTTTATTGATTTATTGCAATGGAAACAAAATTTGTAATTTTAAAATAATTTTTGAGCTCAACTTATAAATTCTACGATTACTACATGAAAAGATTATTGCATTTATATTTTCCCTTATTTCGATCAAAATTTCTTTCACTTTTTTAAAAATTTGTCTACGTTTGGTGTCGCTGTTACTGTAACTAGGGCTACTACACGCTAGCTGACATTAATTATTCATTACTCACGGTATGTAAGCCTAGCCTAGGTATAGGCCTAGTTTAAGCCTCGCCTATTAAGAAATCATAAAAAACAGTAAAGTCTAGTCTAACCTACAGCAATTTATACAGGTTGGTTTATCCTAATAATCACGAAGAACAATTAGGCCAAAAATACGCCTACTTTTCATTTTTTCTTCTAAGTGCACTAAATCAAATATGCTTGTGTTAAAAAATACAAATTTAAACTACTAAGATGAATTCCACTTTTAAAAACTCATCCAAGTACCGAAGCCACAGCAGAAAACCTGCCAAATGCAAATCCTAACTCCCAAACCTATAATTTGGCAAAGTTGGTTTTGAAATCGCTTATGCAAATTTGATGTAGTGTTGCCCCTGTAAAATTTTTTCCCATATTTCCAAATCTTTTTCTTTGAAGCTATTTAACCTCAAACAATAAAAAAACGTGACAAAAACTTTGCTAATCAATTATTTTTTATAAATTTGGTGTAAAAATTCAAAAATTAGACTTCAAGCCCCGTTTAAATTGTAATTCGAATTATATTTTCATTCACCAAGTTAACTTGGCTAGGAGACAACAGAAGAATCTTTCGGTCGTCGACTCAAGCCGTCACCTACTCATCTGTTTACCACACGCTCGGTGGAGGCTTTATACTCTCCCTTTTTAATGCTAAACGTCAAGCAGGAAAGCTGTGAATAACAATTTTCATAGTCTTTGGTTTGACCCGACCGGAAGTCAAATTCGAGCTACCTTTTCGGTAGCAGACGCTTTCCCACTAGTTCACTGATCGGTTCAAATATTTACTGGCTTTATGGTCTGAGGCAATTAAATCACTTGCTTATATTTAATGTGTGCATCTTCTGTGCCTCCTTAATTATGCACAATGATAGTCCCATCAATTTTGTAAGTCAGATTTCAGCTAGAGATACAATTGAGTACTCTTGCAAAGGTGATCTTGAAACAAATTCTCTGTTATTCCATACATGCTAGAACAACGGAACATAGTCAGCAACTTGGTCTGTGAGCAAAGGTACGGATTTGCCCCTTGTTGTTAGTATTATTTGTTGGTTTGTTGTTGTTGCTTGTTTGCTGTATATTTTTCTCCTGTCATCTGGCAAAGTCTTAACAAAATCGTACATAAAAGTCAAGAGGTTGTGTAATTGTAATTACATTTTATTTAACATGTTGTCTTTTCCAGGAGACAGCGAGGGGACCGTATGGTCTTCAAGTGAAGCCTGCCTACCTGTCTCCCACACACGATGGAGGCTCCACGCTGTTATTTTTTAATGCTGAACGTAAAGCAGAGAAGCTGTGAATGCTAATTTTTAAAGCATTTGGTTTGACCCGACAGGTAACCGAAGACGAGTCTACCGCTTTCGTAGCAGATGCTCTATCCAGAGATGGAAACCGGTCGGGTCAACCGGCACCGGTCGAGTCGACCGGCCGGTCAGGTTGCCGGTCGGGGCGGGATTCTTCAACCGGCCGGTCAAGCCGGTTGTACCTGTCAAATTTTCCTTTCTTGCAACTAAAAGACATCTAAGCTGCAACGGAATTATACATAAATATTTGATTATAAATAAAACTTTTTATAAAAAAAATGGTATTAACAAACCACACGTTTTGAAAACATTTGTTGAATGGCTTCAGGTTTTGACTAAAATGCTGTCACCATTAAGCCATGCACATCTGGGCACGTATTTAGAGGGGCTGGGCATCGTGCCATGCCCCGCCCCTTTGGGCCACGGCACAAAGCAAAACAGTTCAAAATATACGTTAAAGTCGCGGAATCAGATTATAATAAAGCATGCATGTGGAAGAGGCCTACGTTACTTGGCATTTTAGCACCATTTTAAACATCTTAAAAGTAGAAATCTGTAGCGTAGCTGGAGGGATGGGGGGCATAGGGATATAGACCCCCCCCCCCCAACCCCATTGGCCAGTCGATCAAAATGCAGAAAAAGGAAAATACCGCGTTTTTAGCACTTCTGAGACTGTGTTTTTGCACTGAAATGGACTAAAAAGAGATTTAAAGCATCTTTGAAACATATATTCCGGGCAGCTTATTTGTCAAAAATAAAACTCACAAATCAATGAAAAGATTCGCATAGGCTAGGAAAAACTTTTGGTGGATAATCGGTACCGGCAAAGTCCAAAGCATAACAATTTTGTTAAGTCATAGAGCTCAGTCAATTTCTTGACCGAACTACCACCAAGCAAAACAGTCGTGAGAAAAAAAAATCTTCTCTGTAGCAAAAAGAAATTTGAGAGTAAAATAACCCTCCATGCAATGCTCAGGATAGCGCTATTTCGGTTAATACCAAACCTCGTCAGCTGAGCTGGCATGAATCGAAATGAGTAAAAAACAAAAATCAATGAAAACTTTGAAAAATCGCCAAAAACAAGCGATCAAATTTGATCGTTTGTGTAAAAATGCTGAACATAAGTTTTATCAACAAAATGTAAACTCAGAAACAAAAGGTGGGGGGTTGGGGGCTGTTCAGTATTTGTTAATTATCAATCACATCTCTTAAATAAATTTCCATTAGCCACTTCCCAGCAATTATTTTTCGCCATAAAGTATGGCTGAAATAGATTACTCCGTGTGAGTTTATTGAGCTATAGGATTTTATGATTTACCAGCATGTAAACAAGAGAACTAAAATTTTACCATTAACCACTTCCCACATAGCCTATTTATGCAACCAGTTTAATCATGTTTGCACCGCCAATTTCTATGCTACGCTTTAAAAGCATTAATTTTATCAAAATATCCTTAAAACTAAGTTACAGTATTTCACTCGTAGCAAAAAAGCGCAAAATTTTCAAGCGCTGGGCGCTCCGCCCCCAGATCCCCGTGCATCCTTTCCCAAAATAGCCCTTCCATTGCGAATTTCTGGCCATGCACCTAGTAGAAGTGGCGCAGATTTCAAATTTTTTTAGTAAATGCTAAAATCTTGCCGCTTTGAAAAGCTTTTTTTCAACTTAAATTTACCACAATCTACACTGGGCAAGAAAGATATAGCTCTTATTTTTTATATCTAACTAGCCATAGCTTGTTCCGAACAGGGGCGTATTTAGGGGGGCCATTGGGCCATGGCCCCCTTTGGATTGCCAGGATAGTATAATTGGCATTGATTAGCATGCAAAATTGCGGAATGCCCCCCTTTTGTGAGTTGGGCAGAAGCTTTGAGCTAACAAATGGTAGGCGAAAACGCTTGTTTTCGGCCCGCACCCAAAAAAATCCAATTAAGTTTGAGTTAAGACCTTTTTTTTTTGTGGTCTTCACCTAATTTTGGGCGAAAAATCGAACTAATTTTGAGTTTGTTTTTTTGTCTTCACCTGATTTTGGGCGAAAAATGAGACTAATATTGAACTAAAACGATGTTCATTCTGAGCTTTGTTCTTCTCAAATTTTTTGAGTTTCCTGACCCCCTCCTTTTCAAAATCCTGCGTGCGCTACTGGTTCCGAAGTAGCAGCATTTCTACAAACTGCTGGGGCACATTATATTTCGAATATTTTCTAGCCAACGTCATAACAGTTTAGTGTTTGCTGCTCGGCAAATTGCAAATAATTAATCTGTCACCAATACCTGAAAAATTTTAACTTCTTTTCTTGGCCTACGCATAATATCATTAGCAAGAACGTCTAATAATTTAGCTTGTGCCCTTTAGTTCTTTTTATGCTTATTTTGTGCACGTTTTGCACTGCTCAAAACAGGTCTTTCGAACCGAAATTCAACCTAAAAAGGTCTTTTGAGTTATTTTTGCAAAAAAAGTAAAAAAAAAATTTACGTTTTTTTTCTGAGACCTCCATACGGAGTCACATATTTTACCACCTCACCCATGCCCCCCCCTTTTTTGAAAAATTTTCATTAGATGCATTGAACAGTGAACAAAACCTTTTGTCAAAAACCGGTCGACCGGGCCGGTCAGAAACAGGTCGACTGGCCGGTCGACCGGCCGGTCAACCGGCGTAGATTTTGAGATTTACCGGTCGGGTCGGGTCGAGAAAATCCTGACCGGTTCCATCTCTGGCTCTATCCACTCTATCGCAGATTGCTTTTTTGTTTGATAAACTTTCGAAGTTTCAAGAGTTACAGATAAAATTTCCCAAAAGTCAATCAACAATCTGTGATGAGTCGCGATTATTACGAATGTACCAGGAACCTATTAGAAAACAAACTATATCCCAAAAAAAAAGCCATGGTATTTTGGCCTAAGCAGTGACCTAGCTTTATAAAAACAATTACACGAAATATATTTGATATTTTTTATTATCTTCAAGCAATAAATCTTTATATTACGTTATGTACGTATTTGTGTTGCGTGCGAAATCTCTGCTTTTCCACAATGCACTCAATTTTTGCATTTTTCCTAACTCAACGCTTCTTTTCATCTTCATGCAAAAAGGTTTCACATTATATGCATTACAGTGTGTGACCTTTCTGCTTTTTTACAATTTTCACATTTTCCACATCTTAACGTCTTTCTTTTTGTTTTTAAGCAATATATCTACACATTATTTAGTATAGTGTGCGATATTTTTGCTTTTCCACAATTTCCCCATTTTTCACACCTTGTTGTCTTTTTCCATCTTCAAGCAATAAATCTATATTTAGTGCACGATAGTTCTGTTTTTTCGCATTTTCCACACCTCGACATGTTTTTCCATCATCAAGCAACCTTCTACACATTATGTAACATTGTGTGTTATCTTTATCATTCCACAATTTCCACGCTTTCCACACCTCGACGTCTTTCTTTTATCTTCTAGCAATATATCTTTTTATAGAGTGAAAGGTTTCTGCTTTTTCACCATTTCCACATTTTACTCACCTTGGAGTCCATTTTCATCTTCAAGCAAAACATCTCTGCATCATGTTTTAGAGTGTGCGACATGTCTGCTTTTCTTTAAATTACAATTGGCCCAAATTTGAAAATAAAAGATCTATTTCCGCCATTTACTTTGGCCAGGTACATTTGCAGCCACTCGAATTTTTGTTAATGTTCCACTTTACAACTAAAAATTTTTTGAGAAAAATATTGTATATCCCAAAATCTTTTTTATCAGAATAAAATTTAACTAATTCAATATCATTAATTTTTCGATTCCATTTAAAGCTTGTACTTAGGTCTAATTAAGTTTAATTATTTCTTGCAACATAAATTAGTTGTCAAACAATTAACATTGATTGAACATCTTTAGCATTTATGGAAAAGAATACGAGTAAAAATTAACTAAAAAGTAATTCACAGAGCTGGACAGCGCTGTTTCGAGCTTTTAGCTCTCATCGGCAGCCCTCAGCTATCTTTTCAAAGGTATTCCCAGCTGTAATTCTTTATTACATAATGACGACAAACAAACACAACATGTCACAATTGTTTTCAAATTGTTTTCAATGTTAATCAATTTTAATCTTTTAATTCTTTTGTTGAAGGTATTCCCAGCTGGACAAGACTCTTGGCCGCCCAGCTGAACAAACATCTTGGCCTAACTGGCAAACCTTATTGGCTTGCACAGAGGCAGATGCTTAGTAGGGAATAAACGATTTTTCACTTGTGGTACTTTAGAAACAAGTGAAAAATCGCTGGATCCTTGTAATAAGGACAGCCATAGGCTATCCCTACTACAAGAACTCCCCTCTGCGTGACCACGAAAATCAAAACTGCACTATCTTGACGTCCTTCATGGTCGACTCCTGGGAAGCCATGTCAACTTCCACTGGCAGTTAGGTGGCCATAACAACCACCAATTAGGTGGCCAACTTGGTGGTTGTTATGGCCACCTAACTGCCAGTGGAAGTTGACATGGCTTCCCAGGAGTCGACCATGAAGGACGTCAAAATAGTGCAGTAAAAAGTAATTGTTGAAAATGGGAATCTTTAAACTTCGGAATTTTTGTCACATTATAAAATTTATTTTTATTTGTTTTTTTAGACAATGCTAAATGTTATAGACAATGCAATATTACGCATTTAAGTGAAATTAAGGCAAATGAATACAAATCCAACGAAAGAAATACTCGTAAGCTCTGTTACAGATATGAGTAATCTACAAACTCTCATAGTGGTATAAATTGGGGTGTTTTTTTTTCATTTGCTATTGTGGTTTTAATCAAATTGTTTATACGGCATATCTGCATGCATCGTTGTTGGAGTTAAATCAAATGATTCAATTCAACGATTTGATGAAATGATTAAATTAATGATTTAAATTACAATTTTAATATAATATTATGTTTGAACATATAATTCTATTTAACGATGATGTAGAATATGACTGATTGATTTATATTTATCCTCTCTTCACGAGGAGGCAATGGTGGCGCTTTATTTTGCAAGAATCTTCATCCGCTTAAAAGTTGATCGTATTCCAAGCTTTCCGATTGACTATTGACTTCTTCCCCCGTAAATTTGCTACTTGTTCAAAGCCATAAAACAGAAATAATCATCGTAAAGTGCCCTATCCAAGGACGCAACAACGTGACCAGGGTGCTGGTTGAACCCAGATTATGCGATCATGTTCGTCGTTAACTGGGCAATTTTTGTAATTTTTTGGCAAAAATAACCATTTTAACGCCATTTGGATTCCATTTCGTACGTTTTTGAAGCTATTCAAAAGAACTAAATCGCAAACATTTTGAAATTTTGCTTTCATAGGTCTAGACAAGAAATGGATCTTGCTCCAAGTATTGCAATGGATTTTATGGGCTACAAGTTTTACTTTTTACTCGTATATCTCCAGTTTGAACAGGAGTTCGAACCCCGCTAAACCCCCCCTGGACCCGCAACTGCTGAGGTTCTACCAACTAAATATGAAATATATCATGCATAACAAGTAAAAAACAGTCAAAAAATGTAATCAGATAATCATTCAGAAGATACCGTAAAACCAGAAGAACATAGCCAAACCTAAACAGTAGAAAAAATCAAAGATGGAATTATAATACTGAAGCTTGGAAACGTGGAATGCCGATTGAAGTATGCTATTAGCTATTGTAGGCTTTTACGAATGTGTCAATCTGCTCAATTATCTCTTTAAATCGTAAAGCATGGTGCCTTTTCAGCTTCTGAAACATTGCTATTAAATTGTTCGTTGTGTTACAAGTCAGGTACAATATAGATATTCATTTTGTTATGTCTAAAAATACAGTATTTAAACATGCAAATTCTCAACTAAGTAACAAAAAAATTTTCATCATAAAGCTGATACATCCAGATTGGTCAATAATAGACACGTTTTTTTCTTTGTTTGTGAATTGCTTGGGCTGCCATACTGTACACTTATGGAGCAGTTATGAAAGGAGCTTCAGTGATCCACAACCTAAAAGAAATCAAGTCAAAAATCGCGACTATTATCTCTTTGCGAGAATGCTGCTTAATGTAGAAAAACGTCATAGTTTAATAATTATATTACTTGGAGACATTGTCTTGTCAACTTACGTCCGACTAACAATAGCTAAGCTACATTGTTCAGCATTGATTGGAGGATACAGTTAATCGGAACGTAAGCTGCGGGGATGATTTGAAGATGTATTGTCAACTTGCTAATCTTTGCTGTCTCGCCGTTTGTAATCCAACCTTATTCTGGCAGTAAGTTGCAGCAAAATCAGATGCGTTTACCAATCACATAGTGGTACAGTAGATAGAGAGTCTGCTACTGAAACCGTAAATTTGAATTCGATTCCCGTAGGGGTCAAATTAAAAACTAAATATTATAAACATTGACGTTCACCACTTTCCTGATTAACGTTCGGCATCAAAGAGACAGTTTGTAGCCTCTAGTGTGTATGGTAGACAGGTGAGTAGGTGGCAGCTTGACTTGAAGATCGAAAGAGCCTTTTGCTGTTTCCTGGCTAAGTCAACTTGGTAAATAAAATGGAATAACAACTACCATTTACTGTAGCAGTCTATTTTGCCTTCTTAAAAACAAAAAAGACAAAATGATCAAGAAATACCCGAAACTTTTAGCTGCAATTTGCTGGATGATCTTTCTTGCAAATGAAGTTCTGCTTGTCAATGCTGAAGGTAAGAAGTCGCAAGCTCTACATATTAGTGTTCATGCTCTTGCACAGTCTGGAATAAGGCAAACTCAAAATTTTCTTATGTTGTCGAGTATAATGCAATACCGGTTTATTTATGTTATATAAGATGCTCAAAAAATTGACAAAAAATATTTTAACTTATTTTGTTATTTTGTTCAGAACGTCCTTTCGATTTGCGACTATTTAGTTTTTTGTCCCCTATACCTGTACGACTTTCCAACTTCTGTAGAGAAAGTTAAGTTCAAAATGCTTTTTTCAAGGGCAGGATAAATTATGGAAAATTTAACTCTAAGCCAGCTTGCATGTGAACTCTAACCTGTGAATCCATCCTTAATTAATACTAAGCTACGTTGATTCATGGTTGCGACATGCTGGGAGTTTGATGTAGACAATTGAGAGCACAAAATACTACTGTAGGTACTGACAAAGCAACGTAGCTCCTTATAATATTTAGAGATGTTTCCAACTTTTGTTCTGGTAAATGCACCATTCTTTCCCCATAGGATCCTAATTAAACAGTGCAATTCACCAACATGTTTTAAATTGTAACCACAGCAAATATTTTTATCGATGAACTACGAGTGAAATATTTTGTAACAATCTAGATTGAATTGCAATGATATTACTGGTCCACTAACTCCAGTACCCTTGTACGCCAGATGTCCCTAGCACCATTGGCTAAAAGAAATTTTTCGTTGCTAAGTGGCTAGCAGGCAAACGTTAATCCTAACTGCTATTGGGCTAGCGAGCGAATGCTGCAACTTTTTATGTTTGCGACTTTAGGCCTAATGGAAATGTGTTTGTTTTTTGCTTTACTGCATGCATGTTCTAAAATATTGTCTTGATGTATTTGATTGAATTTTCGATAATTTCGAAACAGCAAAACTTTGTAAAAATATCAAAATAATCAGAAATTGGTATCGATTATAATTTACAGAATTTCAAATACAACGGTCTAAAATTGCAAAAATGCGGAATTTGCATCGTATCTTGTAAATTTGATTGCGGAAGTTTGATTGCGCTTTGACTTAATGTGAAAATCCCGTTCCGCAATTGCGGATTTGCGCTGCGCTTCAGAAAATTAAATAAATTTAAATTACGCATCTTGGGCTGCTCTATTAGTGCTTGAAAAAATCGTTGCACTTTGTTGCGCTTGGCTTTTGGTAGAATAGTATTTGTGCATACCTCTGGATATAACTATAATTAAAGCATTCGAGAGCAAAACCATCTAGAACCAAGCTATTGAAGTCGACATTTAAAAAGGGTAATACCGGGGCGCATATTTCCAAAGTTTACCTATTCTTTCATCTTATCGTTTTGCAAGCAAAACTGCCCCAATTTTAAAACAGTCGATTTTCTGCACTTAAGAACCTATTTATGCCCAAAATAAAGATACTTGAAAAAATGTTTTTGAAAATTTAAAACTTGCATTTTTTTCACCTAAGTAATCTTATGCACTTTATTTTTCAATTTAAGCCTGTATTTTTTAAAATATAGACCGTTCTACAAACAAAACGCTAAGCATATTCGTTATTAAAGTTTCGCAAATCATACGTGAACGCAATCCGTAAGCAGCGGACATTGCGATATAGTTTTTATTGCTGTTTTAGGGACTGGTAGTCATATTTTTATGTCTAAATTAAAATTTTGTTTTTTAACATTCAACGAATCCAGGGCTTATCAAGTCGCTCGACAAGGGGAAGAGGCTTGAAATATGACTCGAAATGAAAATATACCTCCAATAAAAAAATTTGTGTAACACTTTCGCGCGATAACTACTGTATATGCATTATGCAATCTTCGCAACCCTGAATAACGACTTTGTTTAAGTGCTGTACGATTATTATTGCACAATTATTATTACAACGTCACAATTGAGCAGCAGTAAGTAGTTTTATTTTAATTGCATACGATTAATAACCGCGTGCACAATTTTTGGACATAATAGCTTAACTTTAGAGCTTTTTCCGGCTGGGTTTTGGCTTTAAATCACTTTTCGTATTCGAGCTTATGCTTTCGGGTTCGGGAGGGTTAGGATCTGTACTAGTCGGCCCATTTACAACTCCGAACTGGCTTCAACTTCATGGCTTTTTAATAATTTACAGCAATCATCAAGGTCTTAAAAATGCAGAAGAAAGACATTTATACTAACAGCTTGGCAAGCTTGCTAAGCAACGATCAGCTATAAAATTTCTGAACCTGATGAGTTTCTAAAGTCATGGGGGCTCCCAACGACAGTATTGTGCAAAGTGATTGCCATCAACATCGTATATTTGATTTGATGAATTCTAACCGTTACTGCTTTTGTAGTTGCGGGTTGTCCTACCAGTCTTCCGACATATTCTAACGCAGCACTGATTTCTGGAGGTGGTCAAACTACCTACCTTCCCAATCACGTGCTCACTTTTTCATGCAATTCAAATTTTGGATCAATTATCAATACCATTCAATGCCTTTGTTTAGCCAGTACTGAACAATGGCTTTGTTTACCAACGAATCTAGCCTCAGCTTGCCTCAAAAGTAAGTTTGATTGTTTGTGTCGATTTTAAATTAAAAAAAAAACGGAATACAAAACAAAAAACAAAGACAATTTCAAAATTACGTCACAAAAAAGAATATGTTAATCAGGTAATATTTGTATTACATAAAACATCATCAAACCATATACTCTTTATTAGTAGACGGAAAATTGACAGTTTTGTCTTTTTTTTTATTCACGGTTCATTTGTTCTAGAATATGTCGATTTGTCCAATCAGCGTGACTTTTTTTGTCTCGGTTCACTCGTTTTAGAAACATGTGCAATTAAATCAGTCGAAAACGCCCGACGGCAAAAAAACCTTCGCAACATGCGCTAACTTTTTTTTCAATGCTCTTTTTTCCCGCGCGTGTGTAGTACGAATGTATAGTGCTTCTTAAACTTTTACGTTCAGAATATATTTGCATTAAAATACTGACACATTCCTGGCTTTGAATTTGAAAGTTTTCAATGGCTGTTTTAAACGGGCATTCAAGTCGAAAATCTTTTTGCTCTGTTTTCTCTCAAAAAATTTTTGCAGATTTAACTTCACCAACTTTAACCTTTTTATGACCATCTGTTTCTGAGATATAACAAATTAGAGTACCCCTAAAAAAGGCATTCTCCCTTTAAAAAATTTGCCAGGGTTGCTAATTAGAAACAAAATTTCAAAAATTTACTGCATGTTCCTAATTATCAACAACTATTTTGCAGCAAAGTTGTTGTCAAAGCAATGTAAAGGGCCGATATCGTTTTATTAACTGCTTTTTATGTAAAGCTAAGCCAGCTTTCAAAAACTTATTTATCTGTCACAATACTGACGAAATCGCAAAAGTGCAGTAAGAAAAACATTGCTAATTTTGAACTGTAATATTTAAAAAACGGAAAGACGTGGATTGTTGAATTTTGGTAAAAACGCATTTTGAGCTTTTGTCAACATTTGGTCAACAGTAAAAACTTGCCTTAAATGCAGTAGCGTCGCTAAGGGTGATGAAATTCGTGACAGAATTTCGTGGTCACCCTTTATTATCTATAGTAACCTGAAAAAGGTTATATTTTGATGATAGTGGTACTATACTTCATTTCTGTAAATAGAGGTTGTTATTTGACTAAATCAATATTCTTATTGTAAGATTCTAAAATCTGAAAATATGAGCGGGACAAGTTTAGTA
Source organism: Trididemnum nubilum (assembly GCA_963965965.1). NCBI lineage: Eukaryota > Metazoa > Chordata > Ascidiacea > Aplousobranchia > Didemnidae > Trididemnum > Trididemnum nubilum. The sequence continues at coordinate 41,682,689 of OZ014469.1, read as the reverse complement.
TAAGCTACGTAACCAGAAATCTGCAATAAGGGGAGAGGCTGTTTTGGAGGTCTGATAGCTCCGCCCCCAGCACATGATTTTTTTTTTTGTAAAAATAACTTAATTCGAATAAAAATTAATGCTTTTGAAACATGGCATAAAAAAGAACTCTGGTGGCATAAAAATCAGCAGTCCAAAAACGTAAACATGAATAGACTCAGGATCGTAGCCGGAACTCTGCAATAGGGGGCTGTTTCGGGGTCTGGGACGGAGCCCCAGTTCTTGAAATTTTTGTATCTTTTTTTGCAAAAATAAATTAATTTTAGGCTTATTTTGATAAGAATTAACGATGTTGAAACGTGGCATAGAAATTAGCGGTGCAACCAATTAGTGGTCGAGTGGATAGAGCGTCTGCTACTAAAGCGGTAGACCTGGGTTCGATTCTCGGTTGGGTCAAACCAAAGACTATAAAAATTGGTATTCACAGCTTCCCTGCTTGACGTTCAGCAATTAAAGGGACAGTGTGAAGCCTCCGCCGCGTGTGGTAGACAGGTGGGCAGGTGGCAACTTGACTCAAAGACCGAAAGGTCTGTTCGCTGTCTCCTGGCCAAGGCAACGCGGTGAATAAAATGTAATTATTACATTACATTACATGACTTAAATATGATAAAACTGGATGCATGAATGGGCAATGGCTAAATGGGAGTGGCTAATGGTAAATTTTTAATTATCTTGCTTTCAACCATAAAATCTTATAACTTAATGAAACTCTCATGGAGTAATTCATTTCGTCTATATTTAGTAGAGAAAAATAATTGGTGAGGAGAAATTAATGGAACAATATCTGAGTCGAAGTGGTTGGTAATTAACTAATACTGTGTATAGCCCCCTATTGCTGTGCGTATAAATACATATCCACATTTTTTTATGAAACCTATATTCAGCATGCTTCAGCAAGCTAATAAATTTTATTTCTTAAATTTTGCGATTTTTAAAGTTTTTACTAACTTGTGATTTATATTTCTGACAAATTAGCGCCACCCTTTAAATGTTTCTAAAGATGCTTTTTTAAATAAACGTTTAGTCCATTCTAGAATACTAAACATTTGCAATGATATTATCAAACATATTGTTGTTTTCTTTTTTGTTCAATTGGCATCATAAAATAGTGTCACCCCAAAATGGTGACACCCGGGGCGATTCGCCCCAAAGCGACGCCACTACTTGAATGATTTTTTAACATTCTTGTTATTTCGCCACATTTGTTAAGTTTTTGACTCTACTTAAATCTTCGGTTCGAAACGGCATTAAAACAATTGGCTAATCGTTTTTCAATTTGGTCAGTATATTTCTGTATCCTTTGTTAGAAAATAGAAACTAATGATTCTTGTTATTTTAAATAGTAATAGCTGCGGTACCAAGCTACCATTTCATCTTTTCAGGTTATTTAGTTCTAGTCTATGAAACAAGTGAGTACTGAACAGTGGCTCAACACTGTCGTTACCTTTTCGTGGTCGAGCAGATAGAGCTTTTGAACTCTGGTTTGATTCAGTTGACTCGGGTTCGATTCTGGAGTCAACTGTAGTAAACCCGAGTTCAAAAAGTTCATTTTCTGGTAGACTCGAGTTTGATACAGTTGACTCGGGTTTGATTTCCGGTCGGATTAAAGCAAAGACAATAAAAACTGGTATTTATAGCTTCCCTGCTTGACGTTCAAAAATGAAAAGAGATAGTGTGAAGCCTCCACCGTGCGTAGGCAGGTGCACAGATGGAAGCTTAACTCAAAGACCGAAAGGTCTCTTTGATGTCTCCTGGCCAGGGCAACGTGATGAATTAAACTATAATACAATTATCGATGCTAAAAAATACCGTAGAAGAACCCTTCAGAACAGGTAACCACTGTACTTTTTTCAAAACTGCTAGTAATTGAAGTACCGGTCCCGCAATATTTTTTAATTTATACCTTGTGGTTGCACATTTTGGAAGATCAAAATAGTAATTTCTTAACTGCGCATCTGCCTTCATGGGTTGATTAATTTGTTTTCATTTTTGAATCATGAGAACATTTTTTTTTTTGAAGGTGAGTGAAATGTGTTAAAATTTGTTAGTTTTTTGCGAAATAACGATACAGAAAGAGTGCTTTTCTGTCGCCCTTAAAACTCTACAGAGACAAACCATAGACAGCGCCGTGGCAAGAGAAACTGAAGTTGGGGAGCATATGACCGATGTGAGGAGGCAATTATATTTCAGAGCATTTTCTTATCAAAACTAAATTATCATTAATGCTAACGTCTGAGCCTTACAAGTGTAATGCGAAATACTAACCAAGTTTTATCATGTAGTCATTTATATAATGACAAACTAACGACGTCGTGCTTTATTTTAAATGGCAATTCTAAACCTTAAAAATTAAATAAGGAAATATTGTAATTAGTAAGGTAAAAACAGTTGATAATTCTTGGTAAAAAAAAAAAAAACCTTCTAAAAGCAAAAAAAATAATTCAACTCGCTTAAAAATATTAACTTCATATCATTTTGTGAGAGCAACTGCAACTGATGGGAAAAATTGAAAGTGTTTGTTGTAATCCTATACATTTAAAAGGGCATTAACTCAACTTTTAACTGTTAACTAAAGTGTTGAAAAAAGTCTGAAATGCGTTTTCACCAAATTTGAAGTTTCTACGTGAAGCGATTTTCAAGATATTGCGGTTCAAAGTTAGCAATTTGACTTTAATTCAGTGTTGCCACTTTGTAAGTATTTTGTGACAGAAGATTAGCATTTAGAAAAGTTTATTTATATATATGTATGTGAAAAGCCGCTGCAGGAATTTACAATTCAGACTGTTTCCTTTGTTTTCACAACCACACTTCCGCCTAAAACCTGTTAGAAGTTAAGAATAAGCACAAACTTTTTTTAAAGTTTGCTTCTAATTGCAGCGTGGCCGAATGGGTAAAGGCGTCGTTTTTACGACGACCCTGATTGAATGGTCTGGGTTCAACCTGCACCCTGGTCATGTTGTTGCGTCCTTGGATAAGACGCTTTACGATGATTATCTCTGCTTGGTGGCTTCGAACAAGCAGTGAATGCAGAGGACAAGAATTCGAAGAAATCCACAGGAACATTGGATCACCGGAAACTCCTAAGCAGGTGAGGATTCCTCCAATCACAAAGTAGTCGTTGAAATGAAAAGTGTGCGGATCGTCCAATAAGTTAGCGTCTGACGCTGTCTGGTGACGGGAGGATAAATATGCGCTACAGCAACAACAACAAAACAATTCTTGGCAATCCTGCTGGCAACATTTTTAAGGTAAGTTAGCTTTTTTAAGGAGAAATCTAAGCAGTCCAATTTTGGAAACGTAATGTTGTAGAAGATCAAGTATGAAAAAATTAGGTTTAAGTTCTATCAAAAGTGGTGAGAAAAAACCGAGCAAAAAACTTCGATTTTAATGCCTGTTAAATCATTTTAAAACATTTAATAAACTGCAAAAAATGATGTCTACAAGCGCAAATTAAAATAAAAGTAGTCTTAAATTCGATTTGTTATGTATCAAGGTATTAAAAACGTACAAACTTCTAAGCGCTCGAGGCTTCAGTCCACACTCTCAGTTTGAGAATGTGATCCATCTGTTGAAAATTTTTGTCGTTTAATACAGTTGTACAGTAACTAGTAAGTCTTTCTAACCCTATCATGGCCAGTTTTAAAAGTTTCATTAAATCTTTGACGTTTGTTTTCAATTTATTGTCCTAGAATGCCAGACTTCTGTAGCTCCTCAAGCAAATGCAGTGACGATTCCAGCTGATGCTCTCACAGCACAGTTTCTGGTTGGAGATTCAATAGAATATTCTTGCAACGGGGATCTTCTACCAGACACTTCAACAATTGTAAACTGCTTCGATAGCGGAGAACCTCTTGGAACGTGGTCGATTACATCTACTGCCGATTTGCCAGTTTGCGGTTAGTTTAAATACCAAAATTACTACAGTATAGTGAGGGCGTAATTTCATTTTTATTTTCCAAGAGGCCATAGCCACGAAAACAATGAAGCAACGCTTCGATCTTTGATTCATTCTGCCACCTGCCCACCTGTCTACCACACACGGTGGGGCCTTACTGCCTTTTTTATTGCTAAACGTCAAGCAAGGAAGCTGTGAATACCAGTTTTTATAGTTATGAGTTCATCATAACCGTCACTTAAACCGGAGTCTATCTTTTTGATAGAAGACGCTTTATCTACTAAAGCTCAAGTTTAATTTATTTCCTTGCAAAGTAAAATTCAACTATACACAAATATGTACTGAGCTGGAAAACGCTGTTTCGAGCTGTTAGTTCTTATTAGCAGCTTTTGGAGCAATCAAGAGTATCCCATCTAAACCAAGTGCAATTCATTAGGGTTTGTTCAGTTTGGCCCAGAGATGGCTGAAAAACACCCCAGGTTTAGATGTGCTGACTGCTGAGAGCTGCTGTTGAGAGCTAAAAGCTCGAAATAACGCTGTCCAGCTTGAACATGATTGACTCGAGCTGCTTGCGGCTGCACATTGGTGGTTGATATTGCCACCAATCTGCCAGAGAAAGTCCTTTTGAATTCCCAGGAGTCAACCACAACGAACGTCAAGCATTCTTCTTTTTTATTACACAAATAATCAGGTTACTTTTATATAAATTCAAGACCGGAAATTGCAAAAAAACTCATGGGGAGTCTATAGGAGCAATTCAACCATGTAGCAATTCATAACAAGAATTTTGCTTAAAAGTGAGCGCTATACATGACACAATCTTCCAGTACTGTTTTTACAGCAACTGGTTAAACGTCTTTACTTCAACCCATATCTAAGATGTATAACTACGCCATATCTCTGACTCAAGTAACGTACAGTACTCCAATATTTGACAAGAAATTTTAAACCTTGATATATTATTTGTTGTAGTATGCAACATCGCGAAGTTTCCGCAAATTCTGATTGGTCCTGGTATTACCATAAATGGTCCACTTTTACCCAATACTACGGTATATTACAATTGCGCTGTCTTTGACTTCTTTGTCAATGGCCCACGTACAAACCAATGCAACGGCCAAGGACAATATGAAATTACAACAGCACCACTATGCGAACGAGGTAACCGAAATTTTTTGATTTTGTAAAAATTGAAAATTATTGAAGAATTATAATAGAAAAAAGTTAAAGCCAACCGTAAAGACTGAAAAGTTTTGGAGCAACATTTTGTTCCAGTACATCTTTTTTACTGCTGAAATATGCTGCGGTGAATTGTTAGATTACTGTACCGGATAATGTCTTTAAATTGATGCTTCAGTGTAAGTATGGCAGCTTTTAGTTCATATTAATAAAAAGGTTTGTGGAATCCACAACTAATATAACGGCAGTACCACATTTTCTTGAAAAACTAATAACAATGTTTATATTCTTTTGTTAGGCCATGTCGCTCAAAGGTCGCAGTGGTGTAGTCTGACAACACTCTTTTAAGTTAAATCGCAAAAGGCTACTTTGTGTTGGTAAACTGAGACATACTGTAGTTTAAATGAACTCTTGTTGATGTACAGTAGCTGTATGCTTCTGGCAACATTTTTTGGTTCTGATTCTGGGTTGCTGATGTCTGCAACAAGCATAGCATTTGAAAAGAAAATTAGTGATTTCATTTCTCGTTTTTGTTTCTTTTTATTTTTAAAAGGAGCCAAAACCGAAAATGAACAATTTCTGTGAGAAGAAAAGCAAACTGCAACGCTCTCACATAATAAGATTTATTCTAAGAAGTAGTTGCAATACTCTTTAGCTGTTTCACATACATCATCAAGTTCAGATTCCTTCATGCACTGTTGCACATAAAATTATTGAATATGTCACTAATATTTTTTTGTTTGCTTAGCTTGTCCAGTACCTTTTCCATCCTACACCAACGCAACAGTCTCTTTCGGAGATGGTCAAGCAAACTACTTCAACAACCATGTGCTCAATTACACCTGCAATGAAAATTTTGTTCCCGCAATCAATCGTTCTATTGTGTGTATTTGTGACACAACAACTGATCCCAGCAATCCTTATTGGGCTTGTTCGCCAAGCGACTTTGCTGCAGCTTGTAGGAGAGAAAACGTTATAGGTATTTTTGTTTTTTCAAAGTCTGAATTTCACGAAAAATATTATTCAAAGGAAAATAAAAACAATTGGGAAATATTCTTCCACACATACTTCATTTTCGTAAATTTTGGGTAATAAAGTTTAAATTGGGAAAGTCTGTAGGATTTTGACCATTTTTTAACACGCTTCAAACTTACCTAATTGCTTAACTCAAATAACTTTAACCTCATTTTCCTAACCTAATTTCATACAGATGGAAAAAAAGTCATAATTTTGTGTTTTTTTTGCGAAACTTTCCATAAATCATAAAAAAGACGTCTCAATCTAAACCAATTCGATTTTTAGGGAATGTAGGTGGGGAAAGATTAAAACATACAAACTAAGAGAAATTACGCTACTCCATGATGATTGATACAATTTGGCATTAAGATATTGTCATTAGGCCATAAATTTTCCAATTACATCCGAATTTATGACTAAATTTCCGAAATTAAAAGTCACTCTTAAAAACTTGAAATCGATATGAAAATAAAAAATGTCAAATTTGAAACATGGCGAAGCCACTTTATCGGAATTCGTAAATTGCTTTGCCAAAACCTAATTTAAATGACGTCATTAAGCGTTTAAGATACGTCAACACTTTAGTTAGACTTTGACATTTGCTATCATGTCTACAGAAATACACGTAACGTACTGTAAGAGTAAAAAACGTTTATGACGTGATTAAATACATGCCGCGGCGTCACTGCAATGACGTCACAACTAAAAATTAGTGTTTGTAAAAACACCTTCGTTTAAACTAAACTCAGTTTGAAATTTATCGGAATTTGAAAATACTAATCGGTTTCTAAAACTAGAGAACAGGTTCTTGCAAAATTTGAATAGCACCATTGATGGCAAGTATGTTCAATATCTGGTATAGTATGCAAAAATAACCAGTGTAAATATGAAGATGTGAACCTTTGTACAGCTGGAAGTGATGTACAATAATTGCAAAATTTTAAAAGCCCCCATGTAGAGCTAAACCTACGTAGCTAAGTTATTACGCCGCAAGTTATTTTTCAGTAGGATTTTGTATCAAGTTGTTATTTATTGTTGTTTATAGGGTGTCCTACTTCTTTGCCTATGTACAGCAATGCAATGCTACTTTCTGCTGAGGACAATCAAACCAACTATCTTGATGGACACGCGCTTACGTACAAATGCGACTCAAATTTTGCGTCCAATGCCGGTTCTCTTCAGTGTACGTGCAACACTACAACTGCTCCTTATAAGTGGATCTGCTTACCGGAAGATCTGGCGTCTACATGCCGCAGAAGTAAACCATTAACTAACTGAAAGAATGAAGTTGATAGAGGTCGAAGTGTTAGAGTGCTCGTTGCTGCATGTAAGATCCAAATATCAACTTGTGGGCGATGTGGCTTATATTAGCTTGAAAGGGAATTTGAGTTAAGTCTTTCATTGTTGACAAAAATGTTGGAAAAAAGTCGACATATACCTCTCAAAAATATAATTAGGCCTATAGGTTCAATTTTTCTTCTTTTAGTGCAAAGATTGTCGATTTGGTGCATTAAAAAAAAACTTAAAAAATGGGCGCAGGTTAGACTGATCGGATAACACTAAAAACTTTGGTCTATGACATGTAGGTTATCTAGTTGTTCTTTGCAATTATTAAAGTCTCTTGTCGATATAAAAGCGCAGTATTGGTAAGCTACCGTACGTAATTAGTAGTAATCTAGCAGAGAATAGACTTTACACCTTTAAAAAAATCTACTGGTAGGCTAATAGGCCTAAGAGCTAGGCTTGGTGGCAGGCCTACTGCAGATTAGTAATACATAGTGATAAGTCTTTTTAGCTAAAACTTTAGGTTAGAAAAAATAAAACACAGATAAAGAATATTCATTTGCGCATATGTGGGGTCGTCCGCTACAAGGAAAGTACCGCAAATAACAAAAATATGGAATCTTTGGAGATATACAACTCTAGAATTTGTGCGTACAATAACTTTTATTTTCTAAAATCATCGCTGCATCTCCACAAGCGACACCTAGTAGTTGATTTGAAAATTATTCAATAAAAATTGGCAGGATTGCAACAAGTAGCGTGAAAAAATGCGAATATCTTTTGTTGTATAAGTTGAAGAATTCTGAAATCAGTCTCAAATATTTAAAAAATTACAAGTTTGTTTTTTGTGGCAATGAATGAGTTAAATTTAACCTCATTGCCCTTTTTATAGGCGTAGCCAGGATTTCTGATTGGGAGGGGGGCCCAAAACCTCAAATCACATGCAATGACGTCATCAGAAACTTAGAAAGAGGACTTTTTATGGGGGCAAAGACATCGCAGAATGGAAGATCATAAGCCATGGCTGATGTTTGCACGTAACTATAGAAACTCGTTCAACAGGGAGGGCTTAAACCAATAGTTGAAATCTGAAATTACCTAAATTGGGAGACACGTTTAGTAAAGAAGTGTACTGTAACTCAAACGTATCATTGACGGGGGGTCTGGGGACAGAGCCCTATGGGGTAAGGGGGCAAAGCCCCCAGCCGCTGGGCGATTTTTCGTAATTTAAAAAAAGCTGTTTTAACACCATTGAATCACATTTCGCTCGTAATCAGAGCCATTTGAAGGTATTAAATTTTTAACATTTGAAAGCCAACTGAAAAAATTAAGTTGTTCAGTCCTTCTTTTGCTTGCAATTTAAGTCCAAAGCACGTTTAATATTTTGGATTTTGGGGTTGAATTTTGTGAGTGATTTGGTCCAGGTTGGGGGAAGTAAAGTACATTGCCTACTGCAATATTTTAGAAGTAAATAACAATTCAGTTGAATAGTTTCCTTGAAGATTTTTGTTTTGTCTTGAAAGTAGTCATTTATAAGAGTACATATACGGCCAGGGGGGCCAGGCCCTCTCAATTCAAAATTTTGTTCAATGAGCTTTCCCCTTACTGCAGCTAATTTTTTCAAAAGCATTTTGTCGCATAAAAACTGGCAAAACGGAGGTGAATCGTAATTGAAAAATGTACAACAGAGGGTTACGTCTACTAACCATGTTATTGCCAGGGCCGAATTTACATTGAGTTTGGCCTCTGACACTTTGGGATTTTTGCAGTATTTTCCTGCCAAATACAGGTGAAGACCAAAAAAAGTCTTATGTGAACGCGGGGTCCTTGGCACTATGCCATATGTTAAATCCGTCCCTGGTTATTGCATTACGTTCATAAAAAGGTTACATAACGGCCTGTTAGCAACTTTTAGAATGAAAAGCCTTAATTTCACTCGGGTTATACGTTTAAATTGGTTGGCAAAAATTAAATTGAAGGAGCCCGGGCCCCCTGGATCAATATTATTGTTGGGGGCCCATTTAAATTGAGGGCCATTTAGACAATATATATGGGGCCCATTTAAATTGGTTGGTAAAAATTAAATTAAGGGGGCCCGGGCTCCTGGATCAATATTACTGTTAATTACTGCTGTACGCGTGGACTAATGCACGCGAAGATGCTAAAAGAAACTGAAATTGAAGAAACAATGGTCTTTGTTTGACATTTTTATCATTGGTAGCATTTCGATTGGGGGGAGCCGGGCCCCCTGTGCCCTCCCTGGCTACGCCTGTGGCCCATTTAAGACACAAACTTTGACGTCCATCATGGTCTACATACCGAACTTGAAATAACTAACTGCGCTGCGGCAGACAAGCCTAGACATTTTACGTCGCCTTATTTGTAAGTACCATTTTGGCTAAAAGGCCAATTTTATGTTTCCTACAGCTAGTCAAAAAATGGCTTAAGCATTATTACATTTTTGGCTAGTTATTTTTTGTTTTTTATTGCAGTTTGTGAACCTTCTATCCCTCCTCAATCCAACGCAGGGACTATTCCAACCAATATTAGTGGCCAGTTTCTTGCGGGAGATACAATTAAGTACTCTTGCAATGGTGCTTTAATCCCTAATAACACAGTTTTCATTTCTTGTGAGGATTATGGACCACCTTTGCCTGCGATGTGGGGAAATAGTTATCCAACTGATGACCTACCAGAATGCAGTAAGTTTAATCAAGAAATAAACATCTGACTACAAATTCACAACGTGACTGTATCGCTTCTAAAACAAAACTTGCATTTCAAAAATTGCAAGCTGTTCAAAAATTGCATTCAACTTTAATTATTTTTATCTCACTGTGACCAAACGTTTGACGCTCTAACCACACGACTGGCAGATTGTTCTCCTATATATTTTGCACTATCGCAAACTCAAAAGACTCAATTACACTGCAGGCAAATAATTTTGCGTGTTTCTATATTATTTTTCACAAAAATGTTTCAGGTATCCACGTGATAACAAAGGCATAAGCATTTAGTAACGTAAACCTGCAACAAAGTGTATTGCGTTTCTGCAATGCTGACTGCGGATTGTGGAATCATTCTAACGTACTTTTCAATTTTTCGGCTTTTTCGGGGACTAATCACATTTTGTACGATATCATTGTTTTAGGATTGATATGTAATGGGTCTTATTTTGGGGTTCAGTTTTTTACTTTAGAAGTTGAATGTCCGACACTTGTTGTTAACGGAGTAGTAATAGCCGTACTCATGGAGCTATGACTTTGATTCTTACTATCGTTGTTGATTATTATGCAAGGTTCTAATCATGATAAATAGTCCGAAGAATTGTTTTGAGTCACAGCGAATTGATAAGTAGTAAGAAACCGTTAAATGTACGGTAATTTGCCCATTTTGGAGGAGCAATCGCTAAGCTACCTCTGGAGATAATCAAACACTTGAAAGACTTGGGATGTTCTTTAGTTTTAGATAGCTTTTTACTATAACCAGTATTAAAAACTGGAGCACTTACTCGCACTGGCATAACTGACGGAGGGGGAGGGGCAGGAAACATTTTCTTCCCAGATTCCCCAATACGTGGGCCTCCTTCTAAGGAATGGACCCCCAGCTGGAACAAATTTCTGAAAAACAGCAAACAATAAAAGCGGAAAAAAGTCTCCATTCACAGTTCAAAAAAGCAACGAAATTTAGGTGAAGACCCTTTTTTTAACCTAAAACTAACAATAAATGCAGCAAATTTCTGATTAGGTTTGCTCCATTTAGCACTAACCTCTAGTTACGCCACTGCCTACTCGGGGTGTTGAATTGCATTCTGTATTACTGCGACGAGAAAAAACAGATTTCTGCCACCCTTTCTTTTTCAGTTTTGGGTTGCAATAGTGTTATATTTGTGCTTATCTTGTATTTAATTTGCCCCACAGTTTACACTTTGACAAAAATATTTTACATCAAAAACCTCATCTGTAGTGCATAGCTTCTCTTATTTTACGAGAATACAATCTTTACAATTTTAGTGTGCGACATTTCACGTCTTCCACAAATTACGGTTGGTCCTGGAGTTTATATACCTGGTCCTCTTTCTCCTCATACACCGGTTTCCTACTCTTGCAATGATACAAAATATTTCATCAATGGACCACTCACAAACCAATGCGACGGCCAAGGACAATATGAAAGCGCAATAGCTCCATCGTGCGAGCTAAGTTAGTATAATCCCTAGGTTGCTATTGTCAGTTAATTGGTTTATTTATATAATTATACAAAATAACCTTGCAATCTACGAGTCAAACTACAACCTGCACACTTCCTACGTGTTTCCTTTGCGGAAGAGTAGTAAAACCGTTTACCCAACAGGTTGTAAAAGGAAACCAATTGGCTTCTATTAACGTTGGCCGCCTGAGTGGTAACAGAGTGTACACTCTTTGATTGGTGTAGCAATGGCCAATTTTCTTTGATTGTTTCCCACCCAGCTGGGGCTCTGATGTAGAATTTCTGTTGCATTCTGCGCTCATCCACAGAAAAGTCGCAAGTAGCCCCAATCAAACGGCCCACCTTCACTGATATTGTCTAATTCAATGCTGAGCGTCAAGCAAGCAGTGAAGGCTACTTGGTTTAATCCAACTACTATTCGAACCCGTATTTACAACTTTAAGCACTTTCAGTGCTGATGCTTCATCCACCAATAGACCATTGATCTTTCTAAGGGGAATTGTTTTTTGTTTAACTCATCACCAGATGTCGACGAATGCAACGACACTACACACATGTGTTCCGACAACTCAACTTGTATCAATACACCTGGTTCATATGAGTGCGAGTGTTTTGATGGATTTATTGGAGATGGGCATACTTGTTTGGGTGAGTTTAAATTATTTGTTAAGTTTTGGAATTCACCTACCGAAGGTCGAGGCTTGTGAGCCAATTAAGCAGCTATAGTGCTATTTCAACCTAAGCAGCTTGCAAAAGAGTGTGTCAGCCAACCGAATAAAAATCTTTTTTGTCTTTGTAACAAATTGAATTATGACCAATACTGAATTAGGCCGAGATAATTTGACGGTTCTCAAAGAGATCACGTTTTTAAAATCCTATTTCATTTGACAACACTTTAATATTGTCTCCGCGACTATAGTACAGTAGGTAATCGTTTCAACCCCGAAGACGTACATAAGGGGAGCACCCACAGTGTCCACTGTACAATTTAACTTCTTTTCGCAATTAAATGTCCAATTTGTTAAATTTACATTTGCATTGGCTATTCAATGTCCAATTTATGTTGTTGTTTTTTTGCTTTTTTGCTTAACTTTTACGTTACTTAAAATCTGACCATTTCGAGTGCAATTTGGTAGCAATTTAGGTGTAGCCCATGTCAAATGTATGTCTAAGACCGATTGCTTACGATAATCTGGCATTCTTAATTAGTAACTTCATTCCATTGCTTTTTTTATGATTATTATTTTTGAAGCACAGCAATTTTAGCACTTACTGACTGTATTTGTTAAAATTTTTTTCAAGAAGAATAATAAATAAATGACCGGAGTTTTTCGCTTTTTACCTTTGTAAGTTTTGTATATTTTATGTTCCTACACCAATATCAATATGTTAGTTCGCAATAAATTACAGTTTTAATTGTCTCTCTGAGTGTACGGTAAAAATATTTTAGCCTCATTTTTTACTTTTTGGGTTTGTGCATTGTTACCAGTTAACACTGCCAAACTCTCAATATACCTTTGCGTCAAAATTTTTTGTCATGAAGATTTAAAGTTTTTGCTTATGTTTTGCTTAGATACGGATGAATGCTCAGCAGGAGGAAACATTTGCCATGCGGCAGCAATTTGCATCAACACAGTCGGAAGTTACAAATGTGAATGTTTGGAAGACTGGACGGGAGATGGAATGCAATGCGAAGGTATTTGTAGAAAATAGCAAAATAACAACTTCTGCTCACCTCATAGCTTACCTCACAATCTGGTCAAAGTTTACGTAACTTAATTTTAGATTTTAAGTCAAATTTTACGTACTATCTTTTAAAAAAATAGTCAAATTTTACGTAATTTTACGTAATATGGCGATTGGCAAGCAAATAAGCAAAGAAGGTAGCAACTTAATTTTTTAAAAAAGTCCTCAAAAATGACGTAAATGTGATAAGCTTAATAGAATTATAACTTGCAACACAAATGTGAATATATAATTTTTTTTGGTTCTCACTTTGTATTTCGTCAAAATTAGCTCCAAATTAAGGTCGAATTTTTTTGTGTTTTAGTCTTTGCCTTAACTTTAAGCGTATTACTGCACTTTAAGGCAAGTACTCAACCGCGAAATACTCAACGTGGTTGAGATCTACTCAAATTTTGTTGAGCCTCATCTAAACAACGTGTCTGCTGGACGGCCCTGTTTCCAACCTTGCATGAGAGAAGATCTTATTTGCTGCAGTCGTTGCATTCGTTTTTTGCACCAAATGAAATGGGGAAATAAAACCAATAATTGTAATCAAAGTTTATTCGCCAATTTGCTAAGACCAGAAGACAGCGAAGGGATTTTTCGGTTTTGAGTAAAGGTGCCACATGCCCACCTGTTTGCCACATACGGTGGAGGCTTCACACTGACGCTTTTTATTATTGAACGTCAAGCAAGGAAGCTATGAATATCAATTTTTGTGGTCTTTGTTTGACTCGACCGAGAATCGAACCCAGATTTACCGTTTTAGTAGCAGACGCTCTATTCACTCGGCCACTGATCGGTATAATATCAAACTATGAATACTTTTTAGTTTATAATATATTTGCTTTTTTAGAGTTGTCCACATCCAATTGCTTGACCATCACATGCGGCACTAATGCTTATTGTATTGTGGAGGAAAACGGCCCGGCCTGTCAATGCAGAGAATTTTACAAGGGAGATCCAAATATTGCCTGCGAACGTTAGTGCAGTATTATAATGTTTTATGTTAACAAAAGAACATTGGCAAGTTGTTCGAGATGTAACGCGTTCGCCTCTGGAGCGAAAGGTCTAAGGTTCAAATCTCAGGTCGGTCAAGTCGGACTAAGTGTTGTCAACAGCTCTGCTTTGCTGAGACATTTCTTTGAAAGAAGCTGTGTTGCCCGCTGGCGCAATGATGCGGATGATGGCCCCACAAACTCGTTACACGCTTCGGCGTAATAAGTATGATAAAATATTTGATTTGATTGTTAACAAAAGGAAAACTTTACAAAAACAAAAAAACAGTGAATATTTGAAAGTATGGACATCGGAAAGCCGTGAATGGTGCAATACAAATACAAATGATAAGGTGAAAACCAATTTCAAGGTATGCTTAATTGATAGCGGTGTAGCTTTTTACCACAGATGCAAATTTTGAATTCCGCTACAATTCTTGATTAGCTACGGTATGCAAAACTATACATGCCCAGAAATTAAGCTACAGACCACCCTGACAGAGCGTTAACCGCTCTAGTTATTTTATTATATATGTCGGCAGCGTGGCCGAATGGGTAAAGGCGTCGTTTCTACGACGACTCTGCTCGCAGGATTATGAGTTCCACCCGCACCCTGGTCACGTTGTTGCGTCCTTGGATAAGACGCTTTACGATAATTATCTCTGCTTGGTGGCTTCGAACAAGCAGCAAATTTACGTGGGAAGAAGTCAAAACGTCAACAGGAAAGCTTGGAAAGTGGTCAACTCCTAAGCGGGTGCGGATTCGTCCAAAACATAACGCACAGTCGCTTTCTCGTGATAGGAGGATAAAGATGCACCAATCAACCAATCAATCAATCATTTTTTACCGCTTCGTTTTTCTTTTTTTTTTTTTTATTTGATTAGTTTTTGTAGTAATCGTGTTTTTTTCAATTTCAGCATATTGTGAAGCTGAGTTTGTTCAATACGATGAAAAAAACTTTTTATTTTCTGAAACATGGAGCGGTCAACTGGTGAATTCAATTGAAACTTGTCCTGATTCAGGTTTGTGGTTATGAGGTCAAGACAGGAATGTGCTAGTCAATTTCTATAGCAATTATGCCCATACAATATTATAGCATTAAATACTGCACAATGAAAAACAAGAATAAAAAAACTACCAGCCGGCGTTCGAGGCCATTTATTCACAAATAGAAAGTGATTCATTTCAAATTGATTCAAGAAAACCAAACTTATTTTTTGGAGTCTGAAGAAGCCACTACCTAAATTTTGTGAAATTGTTGGATGGACTCAATTCGATGTAAATCACTTCATTAGAAGAAATTGGTTACGCTATCACTTTTAGTTACAGCAGATAGCATGTCATCACAGTTCTTTCATGCTAGCTACTTTGAAACACATAATATGTGAAAACCTAATGTCTTCTATGACGTCATCAGCAATTTTAGGCATTTATGTACGAAATAAAAAATTGATTTTTAAACTAGATAGTTTCAATTGGTTTCAAAGCAGGATATTTGAAAATTTAGATACAAATCCAATCTCATAATATGCAAAAAGCAAGCTTTTAAGGCTATTGATGGAGGAGCTTAAGAGGTAATGGGTAAACTTAGCTTAACTGCTTTTTTTGTTTGTAATAGACTGTGAAAATACGATTACGGTTAAAACACTGTAGGAATAGTAAAGTAAAACTTGTTTGAGTGCCCCAATTCAGAGAAAAAAGTTGAAAATCTTTTCCATGATTGTTCAACTTTTTTATGACATCGAGGTTTGAACATATAATTTTTTCATTTGACAAGAAAGCATCAGATATGCACTATCTTCAATCAATTTTATGTACTTAATCAAAACGCACGATTAACTTTCCAGGACGCGCTGTAGCCTCGATCATCTGCGACGGATTTCTCTTCAGTCTTCCTTCACTGGCTGTGATTCCTTGCAATGAAACCCTTCAAAGTTTTACTGAAACACTGTTCTACAATGCTACTGTAAGTCCAACTGAAGATTGTGCAAAAATAGTTCATAATGAACGCAACTAATAATTACACTTACCATTAAGCAAAATCAACGTTTCTTATCTTTTGATGCAGGTATGGTTTGTCAAATTTTAAAAAATTTACAAAAATATTGTTCAATGTATAAAATATCAGAGATTTGCGCTGCGACAGATTACCATGGGATATGCTGCGATACATGCCTCGCCAAAGATATCATGAAGATGCTTGACGATTTGCGTTACAAGCTTGTCAACCACGGAAAATTAACTGGAAATTAAGATTTTGCTTGTAGCCAGTTTAAAGTCTTGTGGCCAGCTGTCTGCACGCAATTGTTAAGCTCCAAAAAGCATATTGGTTTGGTCTTGCGATATATTGCATTAGATAAGTTACCAATGCATACTACTTGGATAGGATGGCTAAAGCAAGTAGCGTGCGATGGTAGTACGGTCATGTTTTGATGAAAACAAAATGAAATGTGATAGTGAATGCTTTAAAATTTGAAACGCACTGTACTAGAAGAAGAGGAAGAACAAAACAAACGTGGAAAGCAAGTAGAGAATGAAACAAAGAAAAAATGGTCAGGTGAAAGAGGATGCACGTGATCGAACGAAATGGCAAGGCGTGGTAAAGACAATGACCGTATGAAACCCGACCAACTCGGTCGATGAGGACAATACGGGAGCAAAAATGAGATAACAGGGATAATGATATGCAGATGCAAATATTGCTAGTTGATGTAATTACATGTTTATTCACCAAGTTGCCTTGGCCAAAAAATAGCGAAGGGATTTTTTGGTCTTCAGGTCAAGATGCCATTTGTCCTCCTGTCTACCACACTCGGTAAAGGCTTCTCACTATCTCTTATTGCAGAACATTTATTGCTCTCGAGTAGAAAGCTTAGAATAGCAATTTTTTAGTCTATGATTAGACCTGACCGGGAATCAAACCCAAGTGTACCGTTTCAGTAGTAAACGCTCTGTCCACTCAACCACTGATCGGTAAACAATCACTGATGTTGATGTTTTGCATCAAATATTGCAGATTGATGACGATGAATTTAAAGATGTGACGATCAAGCTACAGGTACTGACGTCATCAGATGATACGAGCAAGGAAGATGCGGAATCGATTTTAGAGTTTTTCGAAGAGGCAGAAAGAAAAATCGATGAAGTATCTTTTGATTGCTAAATATTAATTCATATAGCTTTTTATAGAAAGTTTATGGTAACCTAAATAGACTTGCGGAAAATGCAATGGCAAGGTATTTCACTTCCAACTTTACGAGGTTGAGAGTATGCCATTTCTAATGTTCCTCTGAGGTTCTCAATTATCTTTTGCTCAATTTTCTTCAACGTAAATTAATCTTGCAGATTCAGTGAAACGAATTTGCATATTTTTTGTAAACTTGTTTTTCATAGGTTAAAGAATCAAAAACAACTAATTGAAGATTTTATGTTTTTACGTTAAACTTATAGTTGTCGCTATTTGTAGATTACTCCTATAGCGCTTATAAACGCACTCACTGTGTTGGGGCGTGTTGGTGATTCGTTGCTGGAAAACAACACTGAAGACGTTGACATTGGTAGCTCACTTGTCCAAACCATTGAAACATTCATCGACAAAGTTGTGCTTTCTGAAGACATGGATTATCTTGGCATTCAAACCAACAAAATTATTGGAACAGTAAGTAATTGTAATAACATTTTATTCACCAAGTTGCCTTGGCCAGGAGACAGCGAAGGTAACTTTTGGTCTTGGAGTCAGGGTGCCACCAGCCCATCTGTCTATCACACACGGTGGAGGCTTCACACTGTCCCTTTCTATCGCTGAACGTCAAGCAGGCAAGATGTGAATACTAATTCAAATCCCTTTTGGTTTGAGCCGACCGAGAATCGAACCCGATTCAATATCTGCTCGACCGTTGATCGGTTAAATCAAAGGCAGTGAAAATAATGAATGGATGTTCTTCCATTGACATTGGATACGTGGCATCAATGTAATCAAAATATCGTCATTTTTGTAAAAAAATCGATACTGATGTCGTTTTAACAACGTCATCAGCTCAATAACCATGTAAATTAAGTACACCAAATATCTGATGATTGAGAAAGAGCTATGACTATCGACCAATTACATTATAATTAAATTGAAATTTGCTGTAAAACATTACAATCTCGGGTAAATAGAGCTACAAGTATCCAAGTTGCTTTTTAATGCTTCTTTCAACCTCTTACGCGGAAGCAGTTTTTTACATGTTTAAAACCATATTTCAAATGTACGAAATAATTGTTTCTACACAATAAAATCACTAAAAATATTAAAACCACGCGACAGCGCCTGTTTTGTCAAAAAAACAGTTCCGCCAGAGGAGACGTTTTTTCTACACAACAAAATAGGATATATAGGATCTTTAGTCATTTTACTGCATATTCTGACCAGACTCTCATTGTCTGACTCTGACCAGACTCTGTTATTGAGCACTCTGTTGGGTTTCGTTGAGAGCAATTTTTTTCCAAATTTTTCTAAGTGAATCTAAGGCTTGGTTTTTGATTTACGCCATTCAACTCGAAAATTATCTCAATCATTGCAAGTTTTAATGCTGCTAAACATTATTAAACTTTTTACCATCGTCAAAGTCAAGGAATTTTTATTATCGATGGCACAAATATAAATTTTGTAGTGACATTTAAAAGCATTAATTGAAAGCAGTTTTCAATACAAGATTTCAACTTTATTATTCAATTTCAGGTAGTAAATACACGCTTTGGTGAAAGAAAGCTTCGACAAGTTAAACGGCAAGCTGACGATGGTTATTTTCCTAATTATTCTGGTGACATCATTATTCACAATTCTGGAAGTAATATTACTAAAAGAGCAGTGTCTTACGTCATACCCAACCAAGCACTTATAATGGCGCAAGGAAGCAACCCGAATTTTACGGGACAGTTTTCTGTGGTTTACTTTGTACAAAACTTATTTCCTTCAAACCTAAATGTTAGCCAGGTATGAGAAATGATGAATGTGATAAATGCTATTCTTCTAATAAATACCTTTTTTTGTAACAACTAGCAAATGTACATGAAGCTTTGCAAGTTATCATGTTGCTAAAATAATCGAACACGCTTTTGTAATTAATCAATCAAGCCTTTCATAATCGTACTTGCTGTATTATGCCAAAGAGTGTAACAAATTGGCGGGATCTATCTCCGCGTCATTGCGCCCAGCCAACACAGCTCCTTTCAAAGAAATGTCGCAGCGGTGGACAGCCGTAGGCAACACTGTGCCCGATTTGACCGGCCCGAGATTTGAACCTCAGACCTTTCCCTCCAAAAACGAAAGCGTTACCGCTAGACCAACCGGCAAGCTTTTGTCATTAAATCACATAAATATTATGCTGCGGCGGTAGCTCAGCTGGTGAGACTCAAGTGGTGAAACTTTGAGGGCGACTTTCGTGTAAAGCTCCTGGGAAAGTTGTCCTGCCATTTCGGCCCGTTCTCATTTTGGGAAATGGGACTGTACTACCACGTTGAGGAGGCTGGACGTTGGAACAGATTAATTGGGCATCGAGTTAGTGATTGAAAGGTTGCTGATTTGTGGTTTGATTCCCAAACTCGCGATGCGTTGTTGCGTCCTTGGGAAAGAAATTTCTTGCAAATTTATTATTAGAGGGAAGCAGTCTATCCGCTGTGGACTGGGGGCCAGGCCTGATGCAAATAAACCCTTTCCTCAAAATAAAGGGTGCTAAGCTTTGGTTTGGTTAGGCAGGCACAGTGGGCTGGTTCATACGTGCTAAGTAATTACGGTTAAAAGTTTTATAAGACAATCTTTCTCGTAATAACAACATACAAGATTAAAAGAAGCTAGAACAATAGTATATTCTATACAGTATTTCTAGAGACGTTATGGCTATACTTTTTAACCATTATCAATCATATTCAAACTAATTAAAAAGATCCTTCAAATTCATTATGAATATTTTGAACCTACAAATTGTTGATGCAAAAATGAAAGATTATAAAGAAAAAAGATCGAGATTTTTCACTAACTCGACCACAAAACATTGTATAAAACTGCTTTCATTTTGAGTTTGTCTTGGTGTAGTTTGCTATAAAACCATTTGGTTGTGAACAAACTTTCCCTAATCGTTTGACGTTAGGTTTTAAGGGTATTTGAGAAAATCTAACATCTACTCCATTACAACTTTATTGCGTCACAAAAACTTTTTTGCAAACGTTATCACTTCGCCATGATTTTGATCAGGAGGAAATAATAATCTTTTTTTTTCAGCTGCAATTTTGGAAAAGTCGGTGGTGAAAGCACTCAATAGAGAGCCTTAAGAATCCGTGGCAATTTTGGCTGTTCATAAACAAAAACGATCACTCTTTCGTTTGAAACGAGAAGCGTAAAACCTTGACTACATTTTTGTCAAAAAAAGAAGCCTATTTTCGCACAAAAAAAATCACGGTTTTCATGAAGTTTTATGACGTTATAGTTTCTGCATGACTACAATCGCAAAATCTTGCGAATGTCAGATAGATTTATTGCTACCTGGATTAGAAACTTGGTAAAAAAAAGTTACCTTATTAATGCGTTCATTACAAGGATTTTGTGTTTCAGCCGGTATCAATCAGTTTGGGTCCAAATCTGACAATCGTTAACCTACAACAAACACCTTTCGTTACTCAGTTTGATAACCAGCCGTTACGATACGAAAAATCACAAGATGAAACCAATCCTAAAAAGGTACGGCAATCACTATTAGTTTTATTTTGTTACATAATTATGTTTTTTTTTTTAAATCTTGGTGGCATTATATGTTTGATTATATTGAAGTTGTTGTTGCCACTATCCTCAAACCACTCACAAATATGGCACCACATCACTACACAGGCTGCTTCTGTTGATGGGTAGCCTACCTATAGGTGGCCTTTGCAGCAGTTTCACTATTCTGCCCAGAAAAAGCACGGAAAATTAGATTGTAATTCACACCGACACTCGAAAAGAAAAGATTTCAAATTGTTTTTTTTTCAGGCAATTCGCACAGAGCTTGGCTGTCAGTTCTGGGATTTTGAACTCGATGCCTGGTCCTCAACTGGTTGTTGTTTGAACCAGACTCAATTCCCACCAGTTTGCCAGTGTGACCATTTAACCAACTTTGCATTGTTGGTGGTAAGTAAAACCACTTATGGTACGTTTCAATTTATGCGACTGCTTATCTGCTATACGCATTCGTTAATTACTTTTCGTAATACTGTAAGTGTCAAATGGATGACGTCATTAACACGTCTTCTCTGAGTCGAAGATTTACTGATTATTGTCTCACATGTCTCTGTTCTAATTTTCCTTTTAGAAGAATTAGTGTAATTGCAATCACATATTAATTTTATTCACCAAGTTACCTTGGCGAGAAGGCAGCTCAAGGACTTTTGGGTTTACGAGTCAAATTACCAGCTGTCTGCTGCACACGGTGGAGGCTTCACACTGTTCTTGTTAATGCTGAACGTCAAGCAGGGAAGCTGTGAAAACCAGTTTTTATAAAGCCCTTGGTTTGGTCCGAGCGAGAATCGAATCCAAATCTACTGCTTTAGTAGCATACGCTCTATCTACTCAAACACTGATTGGTTGAATAAAAGCTTTTAGCAATAAATCTTTGGCTTTTCTAGCTTTCGCTTTTCATTTTTATCAATGAATCTGATGATGCCATAAAGAATATCAAATGAAAAAAAAGCTTATTATGACTAATGTATTTTTGATCACAATTCAGGCAAGAAGCTCTGTCCCGAGCGATGTGGCTTTGGAAGTGATCAGCTACATCGGGTGCGTTCTTTCCATCATCGGCCTAGTAGTCACAATACTAATACATTTACTAAGCAGGTGAGCACTTTTTAGAAACTCAAACTGATGAATCTCGTGACTAATCTTGATTGATCATTGTGGGCAGGGCCTCACAGATAAATTTTGTATGGGGTTACGAAGACAGATATCGGGCCTCTTTGGTGAAGACCGAAAAAAAAAAGTCTTCACTAAAATCCGGATAGCTTTTACCGCATGCTCGCAGATCTATATGACAACTTGGGTGCCGCACAGACTTACGACAACTTCAGTGTCGAGCAACTACTTGAGTACGCGTTAAATTATACGTCTTCCCAGGGCCCCCTAGACCCGGTCCCGGGTACAAAGCACCTCCTGAACCTTTCTCTCGCAGGCCCTAATTGTGGGTCGTATACACCAACGTTAATTGATTTTGATCCGACGAGTAACAAAACTTTTGGGGGAGGGGAGGAATTTTGACAAATGCTATAATTATAAAGTTATTCAAGACTGACTTCTTTGAACTTGCAAAAATGGTTTATTTTTATCTAATAAGTTGAGTGCTGTAGAGGATATAAAATTGAAAATCCTCGGACCCAAATTAATCCGCGTTGGTTCACATGACCCAATGTGCATGAAAGGAACATTTTCTTTATAAGCATTTTTAATGGTGGAGAAACTACTCCCTGCGGTAAAAGCGCACAGGTTTTGCGCGAAATCACAATTAGGACTAATTTGTACTATTGATTAGCAGTAACAGCTGATAGAGCGACAATTTAAAAATTCCTGCAAATTTGAGACTGTACTGGAACGTATTTTTCCTTTTTGCAAGTCACTTGAAACTATAAAATTTAATCGGTGAAAACACAAATTTTTTATAAGCTTAAGATCAGGTTCAAACCATGCTATTGAATTTTTTTAATATACACGTAGTTTGAGTTGAAATTTGAATTCAAAATTGTAGCTTTTTCTCGCCATTTTTATTTCGTTTTTTGAACTCAGTTTGATCCTTGTATTTCCTCTCTTGTTGTCTGATGATAACTGCATGAATGAAATATTGTACACGCTAAAAGTTTACCCTGTCTTCCATTTCGATTTTTTAATCATTACACCAAAACTTCTACTAATGTGTAGTATTAAAATTTTAAAATATGCTAACCTCAATGAACTTAAAATTTAACTTTAATAACCATTGTAGTACACTTTTAAAACCCCCATTTCAATCACAGCTTTAAAATCATTGCAAATCGGTGTTTACGATATTCAGAGATCGGTTTAAACGAAGGCCGACCAAGATATTCCTTAATATTTGCATCAACCTAATGCTTGGGTACATCATATTTGTGGCGGGCGTGGAGAGCATATCTTACGGTCGAACGTGCACTGCTGTAGCTGCACTGTTGCAATTTTGCTTCTTAGCAACTTGGTGCTGGATGTGCGTGTACAGCTTTGATCTTTATGTTGCCCTTGTGGAAGTAAGTATTGGTTTTCGGTTGGCGTTAATTCTTTAAATAATCAATTTTTTTTGCTGCTTTACGCCAAAACGCATTACGAGTTTGCGAGGCCCATCTTTGTGTCATTGCACCTGGGCAAAACAGCTCGTTTTGAAGAAATTTTGCAGTGGTGGCGAGTCGTTGGCAACGCTGTGTACGATTTGACCGGCCTGAGATTTGAACCTGAGATCTTCCGCTTCCAAGACAAATACGCTACCGCTCGAACTACTGGTCGTTAGGGTGAATTCGTGAAGTATTGCACAAAAATTTTTATTTTCTTAGTTTAACGTAACTTCGGTAATATGGAAATTTCTTTCGTCAAATTATAGCAATGAACAGCAAGACTAAAGTCATTCGAAAGATTTATTTATAATTAAAAATACAAATGTTTTACCCTTTCATCACGCCTTTTCAGGTATTAGTTAAATTATAGCCATGTTAACTTCAGACTAACTGGAAAAAATGAAATACAAAAATCAACCGATATCAAGGTTTTGAGTCATCGGACGTTAAAGCAATAAAGATCATCGCTCGCATTTAACAAGTCAGCAGTTCATCTACTAATGGAAAATCAAGAAATTTGAGAAGAAAAATAGCGCATTAATCAACTGGCGTCACTATCACATGTAGAAATTTAACAGAAAGGTCGAGCCATGAGCATGTAATTATTTGTTTAAACCAGGTCAATTTTTCTTTATCAACAAAGCTTCATGAATTTTGGTCTGAAAATCTGATTTACATTGTTTCAGAATTCGAAAGACTTAAAGTCATGTTGCTCATTAGAACAAACAGTACTCGAAAGTATATGTTGTTTAATCGCACTATTTTCGTGCTGGCTGGCCACATTCAGGTGCTCTCCCACTCTGGCAATCAAACGTCGAGTTGACTAACCAATGTAAGTTAAGTTCGAATCACACGAACATGTAAATTTGCAAACGGCATTTAAGCAGAGATTTGACCTGTTAAATGCGACATTTGACCTGTTAAATGCGATTGATGATCTTTATTATTTTAACCCCCGGTGACTCGAAACCTTGATATCGCTTGATTTTTGTATTTCATTCTTTCCAGTTAGTCTGAAGTTAACATGGCTATATTTTAACTAATACCTAAAGAGGCCTGATAAAATGCGAAGACATTTGTATTTTTGATTGTAAATAAATCCTTAGAATGACTTTAGTCTTGCTGTTCATTGCTATTATTTGTCTAGTTTAATGTGTAATGGAATGGTAAGGTTAACAACAAATGTATGGAGCTTGAAAACTGGATAAGACTATTTCAAGCTTTTACGGTTATAAAAAATGCTAAGAGCTTCAATGCACTGATTATAGTTATTTCTCCACCTTTACTGGGTCCATTAATTCATTTTTGTCCAAGGTGTTTCGCAATACGGAAAAGAAAACCTTTCTAACTCGGTCTTGTTTCTTCGGTTATGGCCTCCCTTTCTTCATCACGGTGACCAATGTCGCTTCAACTGTGGGCTACCTGGATACCCTCAACGCAGCAGTCACGTGCGATGGAGGTATATGAGCTGTGATATTGTATTGTTAATGCATCCAACAGCAGTCGTGGGGTGAAATTAAGCTCATCTCATTTATACTGTCACATTTAAATTGATTCAATTATTTAAAAATTCAGCGTAAATTGAGCTTCCAAAGCACATACACCATGCTTGCATTTGTATCTTTGGGAGCAATCTTTGTTGGGAAAATAACTTCGAAAAAAACAGCGAAAACAGTTGTCTTTATTTAAAGTGGGTAAAGCATCCAGCCAATTCCGGTAGTTTACAATAACTAAAAATCGAAAATAATTTTTGAAATTTTTGTTTTCATTTTGGGGCTGCTGTTGCAAAGATATTCAACAAATTATTGCAAAGAGATATTTCCCAAAAAAATTTTTGTAAACCCTGAGTCTGTTTCCCCAGCCTGAACTTTGAGGGAAAAGATTAACTGAAAAAACAATAATCCTTTCAGTCACATCACGTGACCTATTCAATTTTGGTAAACGCCCTTTTTTCTGGAAGTTTAGGCTGGGAGATCAAATACAGCTCTCCAAAAACTTTTTTAGGGGGGATATCTTTTTGTATTTGTTAAATATCTTTGCAGCGGCAGTCTCAAAATGAGAGCAAAAATCTTTTGTCCATTTTAGCGATTGTTATCTTTTGGAATAAGCACGTTGCTTCACTCCCTTTAACTATAATTAACGAAAAAGCTACAGCTTATTTTAACTTGTTCTGGAAATATAAGTCAGACAAAAATAATTTATTGCTCTGGAAATAGACACCGTGTTTGCAATTTAAGGAAAGGTTTTCTCGCTTTTTTAAACATTTTTATTATTTTTGTCTGTCTTTATCACTACATTTTGTAAACAGAAATCCTGTTGGCTCAATCTTTGTATCGAGCTGACAATATGTGTTGGCTTCATGGGAATTCTCTCTACTTCGGGTTTCTCCTTCCAGTAGGACTCATGCTCCTAACAAACATCGTGTTTTTCTGCATCATTTTGCGAAAAGTTGTATGGAAAACAAACGAGGTAAACTACTTGTTTGTTGTTTTGTGATTATGCTGTTGGTTGCTACTGAGCAGTTCTGTTATTGTACGTAAAACGCTTCTCTGGTTTTCTTAAAAGTCTTTTTGCTCCATTGTCATGGTAATCGTAATCTTATTCAAATGCAATCATTAATGTTCTGTCCTGATTACCTTTGTTAAGTAAGTTTGCTTAGATTTGTAAATTCATCTTTAGTCGCTAAGTTTTCAAGAAGTGAGTGATCTTTCCGTTTTCGAGTCAAGCTTCTACTTGTCCACCTGTATGCCACCTCCATACTCAGTTGAAACTTCACACTCTCCCTATTTTAACGCTAAACGTCAAGTAGAAAAGCTGTGAATATCAAATTTTAGTCTTTGTTGTAATCCGACCGGGAATTGAACCCGAGTATACCATTTCAGAAGCAGACGCTTTGTTTACTCGCCCATCAATTGGTTACAAATATGGCACAATTATTGTTCGTAGATTCAGTCCACAGCTACAAAGGCAAACACCAAGAAACGCCTCTCCATTTCGCTGACTTTGTTCATAACAATGGGTCTTACCTGGATATTTGGTTACGTCATGCTCATATCAACCGAACCTACTTATTTCACTGTCTTTAGCTGGATTTTTGCCCTGACTAACACCACACAGGTGGATTATGATGTTATATTTGCAATGTTAAACTCTGAATTTTCAGTTCAAGATACCTAAATTACAAATTATTTGACTCAAATACAGACAAAAAAAGCTTTTACCTAATCTGAAATTAAAAACGATTGCCACAACCTTAATGCACAGTATATACGTTTTGCTCCTATTTTAGGCGGCGGTAAGCAATTTTTGTTTTTAATTACGTAAGTGACCTATACTGAGCGGCGGTCCCATAAAGTATCTGCACCGCCCCCTCAAATTAATCGTCTTTAATTTTCTAAATTAATAGTTCTTGGGTTGCAGACTAGTTGGACGTAAATTAACTTTAATCGTGCAAGTATTAACTTGAATGCAAAGATGCAGTTATCGTATCTAATCATGCTCGATTGCATATATACGTCAGTCATCTGCAACCTAATTTATAAAATTTTATTTGCAGCTTAACATGAATTTCGTTGGTCAAGCGGTAACGCGATCGTCTCTGGATCGGGAAGTCTGAGGTTTAAACTTCGGGCCGATTAAATCGACACAGTGTTGCCAATGGTTCGACACCGTTGCAACATCTCGAAAGGAGCTGTGTTGCCGTACGGAATGACGCGCAGATGGGCCATGCAAACTCATTACACTCTTCCGCGTATTACAGCAAGCATAACGAACAATTTGATTTAATTGAGCACAAATTTGAAGCTTGGAGTGCGTTCATCGGGATAAAACTTATTTAAAAAATTGAAAATAATTGAAAAATGCTTGAAAAAAAAAGCATCTTTGAAAAAATCGGAGAACTTTGCTTCAAATTAAAACGAATTGTTCTCCGCAGCACTTATACTCTAGTCCACACATAATAGAAATAATTCCACATTTTTAGGGTCTTCTTATATTTATTATGGCATGTGTTCGACAAGCAAATGCTCGGGAGGAATGGCGGCAGATCTTGCGCGGAATCGGAAGCAGCTTTAGAGAAATCGCAACGACTTCAAATACAGCTGGAGGAACGTACAGCTCGCGATCCACACCAATTCAATCCCCCAAAGCTAAGCGATCCACGCCGATACAATCGCCCAAAGCGGAGAAAAAAGAAAAACCACGGATTAGCCAAGAATCAAAATTTGTAGAACCATGAAATCATTGTTTATTGAACCTATTTTTATTTATTGAACATTGTTTAATGAACTTATTTTACTTCGGGTTTGGTCCAACATATTTTGCACGAGAGAGCAAGAATCTCCTTTACGTTCCGAAACAAGGTCCATGGGAGCAACACATTTGGCAAAAAGGTTGGTGTTCACCAAATATTTTTAGAAAAATTTGTTTTTATGTGATGACGTCATGTCTCACGTGGGTAAAAATGAAGTCATGTTTTCAATGTCATAATCGACGGTTTAAATTTTGCGCTTAAGTTTGTTTCGTAAATCGAAATTATAAAAATGCCCAAGTCACACAAAAATATCATGACATTATTTAAGATAAATATGGGTCAAAAATGTCCAAGTTTTAGTGAAATTGCTTCTTATTCTACCAATTTCAAATTTTCAGAACATTTGTGCCCCCTTTTCTCGTGCAAAATAGGGTGAATAAATATATTGCACCTTTATGAAAATTACTGTAGTTTACGTTGCTCATTTCAACCAACGCGTTGCGTGATACTTTTTCGGTTTTCTTGTATTGAGCAGGCTTTTATCAGCACAAAATTCCGCTATAAAAAAGATTTAATTTAAGGAAATTGTATTTTTTGCTAATACCATATGTCAGTCAATATCTTTTGCATTGTGTATCAAGTGCGACACATTCAACAAATAAAATCATATTGAAAATGAACTCCAATCTATAACAACAAGCTGATTTAAGCTGCTTGTATAAACAAACTATTCAGTTGCACTAAAGGATTATTGTATTGAAATTCAAGGTCGCATAAAAAATGGCTTCTTCAAGTGTACATAAATAGGGGGAAGCCTTTATTGCTGAACAAAATCAAAACTAACAACATTAAATAAAAGAAATAACCCTAGCAAATTCTACTTGAAAGGGTAGCGAATTAACTTTGATGTAAAACGGATTTGACAATAGAAACGTAACTTTTATTACAAACTTTGTTGCTAAATAGTGTTTATTTAAAAAGAGTTTTATAAGAAGCTACATTTAGATCCGACTTGAAATTTGTTGCTTTGCAAATAAATCTGAATTGAGATTATACAAGACGATTTGTAAGTAATAATCATAATTTCAGTGAAGAAAAACGAAAGCGAATGTAAGTTCAGAAAAAGACAGATCATGACTTTTATTCTCTTTTTCTATGATTATATTTCTGTTACGTTTTTTCTTTTCCGTTTTCTGAGCAGGCGAGTAACTAACTTCAGTTCTAAAGTAAGTGATGTAGGACGACGCGGCAAGTGTTCATTATCCAGGTGTAACAAATTTTTGCTCAAGAAGGTGTAGAGAGTGCTTGGTCAAGAAAACGAAGCAAAAAATGGTGGGTGTTCCGCATTTTTGGTTAAAAGTTTATAAAAGACAAGCCCACGATTTAACGTCCAAGTATACTGGGCATTTGTGATGGAAGGAATGCGAGCAACGTGGGCCCGATTTGATCCTTGAACTAAGCAATAAAGCATGCATGGTTTGTGTATTTAGAAAAGAAAATTGAGGCCTAATTATCTATCTTTGGAGCAAAGCAGTTTGCTCATTTTAGTGTTTCACCTTGATAAAAAACTTGGAAGCAGAACTCAAAAAGGGTATATAATGCCAGGTTTATATGCGCATAAATAAAAAATTCATATATTTAAGAGACTTCAGTTTTTGTTTGTATGCATGTGGAGCAAGTCAAGACATTTAGGCAGCAATAAATATGCATTTAAATTTTTTTGTTTGATCTGCTTGGGGATCGAACCTGAGCCGAACGGTTAAGTTGCAGACGCTTTGGCAACAAGGCATATTGTTGTTAAAGAGACATTCAAGTCAAGTTTTTCACTTTTGACTAAAATTTTGGGAAACACCAAAAACGCACCGTCACCAAATTTGAACTTTCTACGTTTTCCTGTTTTCAAGACATTACAGTTCAAAATCATTAATTTTTTTTTACTTCAGCGTTGCCATTTTGTCAGTGTTGTATCAGAAAAATTAACTTTTGGAAAGCTGCAGCGTATATTTACTTGAAAAACAGCTAATTTACAATTCTGACCCTTCACTTTGTCTTGAGAACCATTCTGCTGCAAATCACTAATCGAGAATTTGGAACATGCAGTAGCTTTTTGAAATTTTGTTTCGAACTGGCAGTACTGGCAAAGTTCCTTAGGGGAAAAAGTCTTTTTAAGGAGAAATGTAAGCTGATATATCTCGTGAACGGATAAGACGTAGAGACCTCAAATTAGGTGAAGTTTGTCTTCAGATCTGTCAAATTTTTATTTGAGAGAAAACCGAGCAAAAAAAGCTTGAATACTTTTTTAATTAAATTATCAATTCTGCACTCTGTAGGTCCTTATCTACCAGTTGAACTATATCAAAGATTAAGTTTATTGATTAATTATAAATTGAATTGTTTATTTCTTACGTCATTTTATGCGAAGCTATGATCAATCCAAATCAAAACAATTTCTTGCTCCGTAGACGAAGATATTCGATGCCTGCAATCGCCATAGAACAGAGTTCCAAGAGTAGAGAAAGAAGCTCCAAAGTAAAAAAAATTGAACGAGTTATCAAGTCAATTTAGCTTCATTCATTTATCAGCTAAGGTATCATGCTTTTAAATATTTTGCAGTTTTAAGGTGTCAGTTGTGCATTCTATTACCATAGGCTTTCTATTACCATAGATTTAACAGCTAAAAGCCCAAGTTAGCAATTCTATTACAATAGGCGGAGCGAAAGGGAGATCAGTGGGCCTGCCGCCCCTCCAATTTAAATGCCACCAAAGATAAAACTGAGACCAAAAACCTATTGTTTCTTAAGTTTCAGTTTTTTTTGGCGTTTTTCGCGTACAAGAGTAATAAACAATAATATTGACAACTAGGTCCCGGGCCCCCTCAATTTAATTTTTGCCAACTAATTTATATGTGTAACCCAGGTGAAATTAAGGGGTTTTGTCCTAATAGTTGCTATCTCAGACCCTCATGAAATCTTTTTATGAACGTAATGCAACGACCAGTGGCGAATTTACCATATGGCACAGTGCCAGGGGCCCCGCTCTCAGATGGTAAGACTTTTTTTTTTGGTCTTCATCTATATTTGGCTAGATTTTGCGAAAACATGGTTAGTTAGAGTAACCATCTATTGTTCCATTTTTTATAACAATTCACCTCCATCCATAGGTGTAGCCGCCCCCCACCCTAATTGAAATGTCACCAATGATAAAAATGTAACAAAAAAGCCTGCTGTTTCTTAGGTTTCAGTTTCTCTCAGCATTCTTGCGCACAACAGTACACGCGTGAAACAGTAATTAACAACAAAATTGACAACCAGGACGCCCGGACCCCTCAATTCAATTTTTGCCAACCAATTTAAACGTATAAACCGGGTGAAAATAAGGGATTTTGTTCTAAACGTTGCTACCCCAGGCCCTCATCTAGCGTTTTTATGAATGTAATGCAATAACCAGGAGCTGATATACCACTTGGCACTGTGCCAGGTACCCCTCTCTGAGATAGTAAGAATTTATTTTATTTGGTCCTCACCTATATTTGGCGGTAAGATGTTGCGAAATTTCTCAAGTGCCTAGGGCCCCTACCATTGTAAATTTGGCCCAGGTTATTAGCTTGGTAGGCGTAACAAACACATGGTTAGAAGGCGTAACCATCTAAAGTATCATTTTTCAATAGCAATTCACCTTCACCTCGTCTGTTTTTACACGAAAAAATACTTTTGAAAAATGAATTAGCTATGGGAAATGCTTGTTGATTAAACTATTGAATTTAAATTGAGGGGGCCTGGGCCCCTTGGTCGCACTTGTACTCCTAAATTGGTTGTTTTCATAACAAAACAAAAATTTTCTAAGGAAAATTTTCGAGTGGATTATTACTTAGTGCTAAAATATTGCAAGACGCAATGTATCTTACTTCCTCCTACCTGGGCCAAATTACTTAAAAAATTTAACTCCAAAAAGCAAGATTTTAAATGTGTTTTGGAATTAAATTGCAAGTATAACGAGGATTGAACAATTTAATTTTTTCAATTGGCTTTAAAATTTTAAAGATCTACTTCTTTCAAATGGCTTTAAACACGTGCGAAATGTAATTCAGTGGCATTTAAATAAGTATTTTTCCAAACAATTACAAAAATTTACCCAGCAGCTGGGGGTTTCGCCCCCAGACTCCCGCTTGTGAGATGTTTGAGTTTTATTAGTTTACTCAACATGTCTACCACTTTTTACATTTTCGCTTTTTAACTTTGGGTTTAATGAAATTATTTGAATTTTTTGTTTAAATACGTATATCGTTATTGCTAGTCGCATTCAACTAGACTCCTGTTCATATGAATGAGGTTGATGATGGTCATGCCAAAAAAAATTTTTTTAGCTTTTGTCTTTAATTTAGTTAATAGTGCTATATTATTTGTTTTGTAGAATTTCAGCTGCCCGAAATTGATATTTTTATTATTCAATGTTTACTTTAAAACAATAGTTTATGAAGTTTGATGTTTTTATAATGATTGATAAATTTATTTGATGATGATAAAATATCTCTATTTCATCGTTTTTTTTACATTATCAGCAGAAAAATTTTTAGAATCAACAAACGATTCAGCATGTTGCATTAAAAAAATCTTTTCCTTCTAGTTCGGAAAGTATGCATAACATCTCAAAAATTATCAATGTGCGTTTGTTTACACTGGGCGCGAAGCGAAGGTGTACAACCTTTGCGAGAGGTCGCTTTACATCACTTGCTCAAAATAGGCCAGCCATTCAAAAAGCAATTTAGTCTAAGAGAAGTTAAGCAATTGCTCGTAAAATTTGCAACCAGTTGAAATTTTTCGCAAGTTCTCGATGACGTCAAGTTTTGGTTGTTTTGCGTCTACTGTACACGTGCGTTTATTTGAATTTTTTTTTCCTTTGTTTTTCAGAATTACCGACAGATTTGCATAAATCACACACGGCTTTGAATTTTTTGTGTTGAGCATACCGTAGTTTTGCGAATTTTATCATTAACCATTCTTTATGGTTGCCATTATCTTTTTTTTAGATTTTGGACTTACGGAAATACTAATCTTTGTATTATGTCGATTACAAACTAAGCACTCAAAAAGCAAAGCATGAGGTTTCATAGGAAAAATAATATTCTCACCAATCATTCCACGAAATACAAAAGAATATTTTTTCTGATAAATTATAATTGCAGCAAATTTCACATTACATCTGTCGGATTAATCATGCAAAAAAGGAATTAAAGTTACTCATTTTTTCTAGAAATGATACTCTCGTACTCCATTAGGAACGTTTTACTTTTAATCGCAAACTACCTTTTAATCTTTTAATCGCAATTTAACTACCTTTTAATCGCAAACTAAGTTAGTGATATTCGTTACACTACGTAACACAAGTTTTGTTTGGCTACTTTTTCAGGTGCCCCCTTACGTATTTTTGAGCGCTGAGTTAAAAATTCGGTTAATTTTTTTTGTATCATCGTTACTTTTTGAGATATTCATAATTTTTGCTTCATCCGACCTAGCTGTAGCTAGCAGATTGTGTTCTACCTTGCAGTAGATCGTAACTGCATATCAAGGTTGCGTGCAATACATATTAAACACAAAAGTCAGTTTAAAAATGTTTCATAAAGAAGACGTGAAGATTAACATGACTCAGTTTTTTCAAATAATAAGAGTCATTCAAAAATGCCTAATTAAGCAAGCTTTTTTTATAACCAATCTTATCTTGCCTTAACAAGGACCAAATGTAATCTCCCATCATTGCGCTATCCCAGCGGCTTTTTTATTGTCTTTCCATTGGCTCAATATCCTGATGAAATCTCTCACCGTGCTTCTTACTGAAGTCACCAAGATTTTCTTAAAAGAAATCTAGATGAGAGCAAAAAAGCGAAGTTTTATAGACATGCAACAAACCATATTTTTGTAGCTTTTTATAAGCTTTTCCAGTACCTCTTTGTAACTTGGATTCTTTTTATTTCCCAAAAATCCATCAACCACACCTTGAAATACTTCCCACGCTTCCTTTTCTGTTTCATTCACTTTTTCTTCCCAGGTTTTAGACTTTAACAATGTGTTTTTCTGGGGACTAACGAATACGTTTTGGCCTCTGATAGCCTAAGAAACATTGAATGGATTTCTTGAAAAATTTCTCGTTCAAAATCCAAAGTTTTGACAAACTGTTTTACTAGACCTAATTTGATATGAAATTGTGGCAGTAAAACATTTTCTCTGCTTACAAGAGGCTCTTTGATGACGTTATACGTTCGTGGTATAAGTTCTTTCCTTGTCAGCCAATGAGTTTTCTCATAGTGCTTACCATCAGCTCTACTACTCCACAAGCTCAGAAAGCAAGAGTATTTTGTGTATCCACCCTGCAGACCCAGCAAAAACCCTAGCATTTTAAAGTCACCGCAAACATATCACTTAAACTGAACATAATTGATTTTAATGAGCACTTGTTTGACATTTTCATAGTCTTCTTTCATCTGCAGTGAATAAGCAAGCGGAATTGATGGGTATACAGTATACTGCCATTCTGCATTAACACCGCTTTAAGACTTTTGGTAGAACTGCAATGAAAAGCCGCCATTGCGTAAGATCATGATTTATTCCAACAGCGCAAAACAGGCTTTCTACATCTTTGCAATTGCAAAAGTATTCAATAACATCAAAGTAGATCGAAAATTCCGAGTGCCTCATCCTGTAGGCAGTACTTTTGCAGTCACTGCCAAGCAGATTCCACTCATTTAGTCTGGATGTTAATAATTCTGCTACAGATTTTGCAAGACCTAGATCATGTATTAAATCATCCAATTCTTGTTTAGTCGGAAAATGAGGTTCTGCACTTGTTGTTGGTACATATTCTGCATTAATGTCTGAATTTTCATTTGTTGTTGCTGAATCTTCACTTTAGTACGTTCCTACTAAAATGATAAAGAACAAGTATATAGCAAGAAATTGGATTCAGTCTTAAAACATATAAATACAGTTGTTACATTACCCACAGAAAATTACTCACATTTGGTGGTGGGTGTGGTGATACCCGGATTTTATATACTTTTCTGAATTTGTCTGTTGCCAAATATTCAGAGCATGGATATTTTCGAACTTGGTTTTCATATTACACCAAATTTTCCCATGCTCTATTTTTACCGTTATTGAGGCCCATTTAGTTAACTTTCACACAGAAAGCTCAATAACGTCATCATCCGCTTCCTGCGCCCTATTTCAGTTGTGTTCATTATAATATCAGGAACTTGATACTTTTATTCAGAGGATGATAGGACGTGTTTGACTTGTGATAATATACAAGTTATGCGATATTATACGAAGTGATATTACACGAAGATTACAACACTTCATGGGCTTGGAGCCGGTAAGGCGTCATTGTGAGGAACAAGTGCAATGGATGAGGGTATACTTGAATATGTCATAGGTCTTCTTCCTCTATCTTTGCGATACTTTGAAATGTTTATCATGCAAAAATAAAAATCATCATGATAATTTTGGGGTTCTCTCCAAATTCTGGGAACTGCAAAGGACATTACTCTTCCAGAACCCCTCAACCATCCTTCAAGATTAGATCGACAGTTGCCACAGATTACATGTGGTGCCCAGGACTTCTCCTGATTGCCAATGTCCATCCCAAAATGTAGTTTTGTTCGCTGTCCAATACTTTGTTCCTTTCACAATTTTATACGAAGAGTCTTGGTCGCTGATGGAGTATCTACATACATAACAAAAGCAATCTGGTGAATTTTTACACAGTCTACTGGCCATTTTTATTACACTATTTATACAATTAACTCCATTAAAATTTACACATGACTTTACTCTATAAAATGTAATCATAGATGGTAGGAAACACTGTTACTGATTAGACTGTTGACATACATGGCTGCCTGCATGGTTTCAGACTAAAACGCGGAACTTCACTCTGCAAGCACTGAACATGGCTTTTTAATCAGACTAATCTGAATTCTATAGGCTGAAATAAAACGAAACTGAGGACTGATAAATAATAAAAACAGTTTTGTCAGTGAGATTTCTCACTCCCATATGCCCATTCACTCCCACAAGTAAATAAAACACCGCTTTACGACATTATCATGCTGACAGAGACAGATCACAGCAAGCATAACTGCGTAAGAAACCACAGTTACACGATCGATGATAGAAAAAATCTGATAGCATCTTCGAAATCAACGCTGGAAAATCATACAGACAACCTTAAAAAAAATTAGCCGCACAAACTTTTTTAAAAATTTTGTTATGTAGTGCTAATTACTTGGCAGTTCACGCAATAAATAACAAATTATGAGTTATGACACAAATCTATATTTCTTTAATTAAAAATCAGGCCTAAAAATAGTGCTTCTCTCTTGTGATGTATCATTTGCATATGGGGTCAGAGAGTTATTGTGTCTTCTGACTTCAGGGAAAAGTTTTGCGAAAATTGCACGAGAGTCATCAAAGAGTCGTCTCAAATATAAAGGTTATATGTAAAAGATATGTTACAATAGTGGTTTCAGCAATGAAAAAGCAGAGGAGAATTAAAATCTACTTAATTATTGACGCATAGAATGGAAGGGAAGTCGCATTACCATTTCATTTCAATACCAAGTTTATGAAAGTCTCTCAAATCCATGTTCGTTGTATTTGATCATCCAAAAATTTTTTTTTCTAGCCCGTTATAGAACAAATTTTTACAAAAATCAAATTACATATTGAGCTCTGAAAATCTGGAACACTATATCAGAGGTACTCAAAAACGAATTTTTTTTCAAATTCAAAACGCAGTTTAAACAATTGATTAACCCTACCGGCAATAATAATGAAAACAATTAAGTTACATTTTGGTGAATAGTTTGTTTTGATGTACAATGGTATATTCACAGGAATTTATATCATTTGGAGCGGCCAGTGTGTTAAGTGGTAACGCGTTCGTCTCTGGAGCGTGAGGTCTAAATTTCAAATAGGGCTGATCAAATCGAAGACAGTGTTGCCAACGGCTTGCCACCGCTGCAACATTTCTTCGAAAGGATATGTGTTGCTTGAGCCAGTGGTGCCGATTTATGTTGAGCATTGGGGGATAATTTGCAATTTTACCCCAATTTTACCCTATTTCTAACATTAGGGGGATAAAGCTAGACCAAGATTTTTTTTCAGGTAAGCAAATTAATTGAAGATCAAAAAAAGGTCTTCACCAAAAATTGAAGAGTTTTTGTCTACGAAATGATGTCAAGATCAAAAAAAGGTCCAAACATTATCCAGCGCTCAATTGCAGACCATAGTTAAATTATTGGGGGAGTGCAGCGGTAGACCATAGTCAAATTATTCGCGGGGGGGGGGGGGGGGGTTGCAGTTAAATCATTTGGGGGATGGGATATATCCCCCCATCCCCCCGGGTTTCGGCCCCCATGGCCCGAGCGCAATGACGCAAAAATGGGCCCTCTCGAACTCGATACACGCTTCGGCGTAATACAGCTAGTATGGCAAAAGATTTGTTTTGTTTTAATTCATTTGCAAAAATCCGTGTTTTCATTAATGTATCTACTTTTTTGGGGGGAGGGGGTTGGAGTTCTCATATGGAGCTGCTCAACTTGAAGACCAAATAATTTGGCTACTTCCCAACTTTTTGCTCTCATGAAATATTTTTGCCTGTGCAGTTTTATTTGGGTTTTGTTTTGTGTGAAATAAACTTTCCTTTCTTCCGATTAACGTTTGCTGTCATTGTCGCTGATGGGTATACCTCTCAGTTTTCTGTTACAACCTTATCAAAAATTAAAATTTTATTTCCAAAGTCAAAAATCTACACGCTAAAAAATGCTGTTTAAACGAAAATTTAATGGACAGATCAATAATGAAAAGACGAATAGCATCAATCAATTCAGTGGCTCTACATTTTCCTTGACCAGCACGACCAGATGGGCAAGCGATAAGGCGCTGTTTCTGGTGCAAGAAGCTGGTTACCCGGGCGTAATGATGCGGAGATGGGTCCCACAAAATTGTTACACGCTTCGGCGTAATGGAGCGAATTTAACACCTTTTGGTCTGGACCAAAGATTGAAAATAGGTATAAACAAGAAAATAGATTTGTGTAAAGTTTCAGAAGCAGGACAGTCAATAAGGAGACAATTGTGATCCTGTAGAAGATGTCCTCAGGCGCTGAAGGAAGAGCTCTCATTCCAACTGATCTTGTGTAGATATGATGAGAGTAAGATGCTGTGACCATGGCAGCGAAGGCGGGAAAGCTAAGAGTGCATGTGAGGGAATAGAACCAATTTCTCCGGATAAACTAGTACTTGATATTTAAATTGGGTGGGAAATGTGACAACTCCATTTTTTATTTACTGTACTAGATTTATAGGATTTTGCATTTTTTTTTAGCTTAAAAGTGAACAAGAAATCAGTGATGAAGGCAGAAAAGCTCCAGTTTTGGACAAAGAATAAAGAAGGTCATTTTTGAGAGATACCAGCATGACCCATTGGAAATTAAAAAGACTCTGATGTAGAGTGAGGAGGCATTGGATGCAGGAGAGAGCTGCGAGAGGCTTGGGATCAGAGATTCTGGAGAGAATTTGACTAAAGATATTGAGGGTGCGGGTGAAAAAGGACTGACTGGAAGTGGCAAGTCGTCATGTGGTTGATAAATTTCAAACGAGTCCTTGCTCCACGGCATGGCTTGTGCAATGATGCTAGAGGCAATTCGACCAGCAGAAAAAAAGGAGCCGGAGATATTGCATTTGGAGCATAATGATGTACGCACCATAACGCCACCGGTGCAAAAAGGGAAGGGTTTAACAAATCTATCAGTGTATACACAGACATCTGAAGAGGCAAGAAAAAGCAACTAATTCCTAGCCGAATCAAGGCGATCTTTCCATTTTAACTTTTATTTAGACGCAACGATCGTGCGCTATTTTAAACTACTGTATAATGAATATTTCTATGTGCATGCAATAACGTACTATATCGTTTTGTTGTTGTATTTTTTCTGATTTACTGTTGTTTTGTTCTCTGTGATTGTTGTTTTGCACGCCAGAAACAAACAAAACAACTGCTTTTGCTACTGCTAGTACTAAACTTATCGATCATTAACTCGACACTCGCCCAACTGAGCTATTATTGCCCCCGTAAATGCCAAATAATACAGTACAAATGTAGTAGTAGATGTACAAGGTTGTAAACGGACTGACTAGAACAAGCCCGAACTCGGGGTTCATTACATGAATACATGCTCTTCGTTATTTATCAAACATTCGTTATTCGCTATGGTATTTCGTTATTCATATTCGCTATTCATATGCGGTATTTCGTTATTCATATTCGGTATTTGTAATTTCTATTCGCTATTCGTTATTCATTTTCGGTATTTGTAATTTCTATTCGCTTTTCGTTATTCATATTCGTTATTCAAATGCGTTATTCGAAGTTTTTCTTTGGAATATCTTATTTTTGTGCTGTATCGAGTAACGAATCAAATGCTATTACATGCTCCGTTCGTAACAGAAATATTCATTCGAAAATAATGAAATCACCTCGTTAGCTCTGTTTCGGCTGTTACGTCATAATTATATCACCTACAGTCCTAGCCGTTGCAATCAATTACAACTGGTTGGAATTGTTCTGCAATATACGTTACAACTATTCCATCTCTTCGACTGCTGTCAGTAATTAAGCTTCGGTTATTTATTCGTACAAATGAAAAAAATATTACAGATATAAGTTTCAATAACCGAAGCCAGTTCTTCAAACCTAAACGTAAAACAACATCAGTGAAAGAGATAAAGGGTCGAACACGCGGAAACTAAAATATTAATCAATTTGATGGTAAGAAATTAACAATTCTTTTTTTCACTTTTTTTTCTTTTTTTCATTAATCCTGCAAAAACTGATAACTAATTGTGAAACAAACGTACTTAAGTTGTTGATGGAGCTGAACTTGAAAAAATTTTGGCCATTCCAAAACTTGGCGTATTCTTCTTTTTTTTTGATCAACGATCAAATTTTACTCAGTGACAATATAGTTTTGTGATTGCTTTTTAAATGCTTTTTATATTCTGTTTTAAAGCATTTATAAGAACACTGTTTCGAAGTTTACATCGTAAAATATGATAGAACTTTTACCTAGTTCAATCCGAGTTAAGGAATAAATTAGCTTTAATTAACCGCATTTAATGAATTTATTAATTGGCATGAACGGTTGGTTACTAGTCTGTTATGTAGCAAATGATTTTGATTTAACGGTTGGTTACTAGTCTGTTATGTAGCAAATGATTTTGATCTTCTTGCGATCAAGATTTATCAATTTCTTATGTGAGACAATATAAAACACAAAAGCATGAAAACGTACCGGTATTTGCTTTTTTGCAACTTTTTACACTGATCGAAAGCAAAATATTGTGTTAAAACTGATAAAAATAGAATTAACGAACGGTTTATAGAATTCCAAAGCTTTTCCCCAAAATGACGTAGTTATCGAATATTCACTATTTGTTATTCTTATAATTTGAGTGTGTAGTACCAAATAACGAATAACGAAGAGCAAATAATACCAAACAAAGAAAAGTAAATAATATAAAATTACAAATAGCAAACTTTCGACGTAGTGGAATTTTTTGTCGCAGTTTTTGAAAAGTTACTGCCGGTCATTATTCGTTATTTTTGGAGTATCTGCACAACCATTTTTTGCTACTTTTCGAAAAACGAACATTCGATAAATAGCGAAGAGCATGTAATGACCCCCCCTCCCCCCCAGAAAACATAAGCCGAACCCTGAAATACAAACTTCAAATACAAAAGTGATTTGAAGCCAAATCCAGGCCAGAAAATATCCGAAAGCTTAGTTAGGTCTAAAAAACGTACAGTATGATATGGATGTTGCTCGTCTGCGGTCAAAAACAATTATTGCTGATAAATTGTGACGCAGTGATAATAATCTTGTAATAATAGTTGCTTCGATGCTTAAACAAAGTCGTCATCAATTGTTGCAACGTTATTTTAATTACGCTTTTACAGCACCTAAAAGTCTAAAACACAAGGCTACACGACTGTAAGTCAAGCCCGAATTAAGCTAGCAAACATTTTGTCAATCTGAAACCCAAACCCTACCGGAAAGCTCTGCCCGACTTACAACTTCGTGATGCGTTGCATTACTAAGAGAGGCGTTAAATTAATTAGTTGTCAGTTTTTATCTCACAGATTTCGGTTCGGAATGATTTTTTTTCATTTCTTTATCTTCTTTGTGAAGTCGCCGACCAAAAAGCTAAAATGCTGGCAGTCAATTGCAAAGTGTTGTCGGTAACGAGGCCGAGAGAGTAAAGACGTCGTTTTTACGACGACAC
Organism: Trididemnum nubilum; assembly: GCA_963965965.1. NCBI lineage: Eukaryota > Metazoa > Chordata > Ascidiacea > Aplousobranchia > Didemnidae > Trididemnum > Trididemnum nubilum. Next base: position 41,641,413 of record OZ014469.1, on the reverse strand, counting down.
GATTGTATGATCTGGGTTCAACCCCGTAATTGCAATAATTATCTCTATTTGGTGGCTTCAAACGAGCAACAAATTTAGTGGACGAAAATTCGAAAAAATAGACGGGAACATTGGATCATTAAAAACTCCTAAACAGTTGGTAGTTCCTCCAAACGCAAAGTGCTAATCGCAATGAAAAGTGTGCCAATCATCAAGGAATTAACAAGTCCTATTAACAACAGTTAACCAGTGTTATTTATCTGCTGGTCAGTAATAATTTGTAATAAAAGTCTAAAACAATGGACTTCGGATCGATCCCTCACATTGCCTCTGACCCTATAACCACTACTTAAATTGTAAAATTTTGCATGGGGGGACGCTTTTGCAGCCTTGACCTAACTTCATGGGAAATTATGTAATTCCGTCCCCGCAAGTGAATGAAGACCAAAAAAAAGGTCTTCGCCAAAAAATTGAAGTGTTTTTTCCCCGAAATCCGGTGAAGACCAAAAAAAAAGTCTTCACCGCAATTCGGTACTATATTCGGCCGGAATTTGTAGGATTTATTAGCGCTGGCTGGCTCTTGTTTGTTTCATCATCCAGCGCTCAAATCTCGATGTGTGGACGTCTAAATCTTGATGGGTGGACGCTAACTCTCGATTGGGGACGCGTCCCCCCGCGTACCCCCTACAATTTAAGTACTGACTATAGCCATAATTTTGCATGCTGCTTAAGTTGTTATTTAGCGAAGTTATTATCTAACAAAATAGATAAAAAATATGAGATTTGAGTTTTATTACTTTGATGTAAAGCTTTCTTATAAGACATAACTAATGACAACAAAGCAAAGGTGCTAGAAGGCATACAGTGCTTACGTCCTACGATGGATCTACTGCACCTCAGCGTGTTAATTATGGAGAATATAACCTAAGACTTATACTGCTGTTAGTGATAGCATCAGTGTTCCAGTGGATGGAGCGTTTTCTACTAAAACGGTAAACTTGGTTCGGTTCCGAATCGGGTCAACCATAGACTACAAAAATTGGTATTCACATTTTCCCTCTTGACGTTTAGCAGTAAAAAGGTGCATTGTGAAGCTTCTACCGTGTGCGATAGACAGGTGGGTAGGTGTCTAGGTGGCAGCTTGAATCGAAAACCGCAAACGTCTTTTCGATATCTCCCGGTCAAGGGGACTTGATGAAAAAAAATGTAATTGCAATTACAATAGGTATGCAACATGCAACTATCTATGCTTTCAGTGCCTTTAGATGATCAATAAACATAAAACTTTTGAAGTTAAGATAAAATGTTGATTATTAATGAAACTGTAGACCAAATAAACAAGACGAAGTGGCAAATGTTACGTTACGTAAAGATTATGATAAGATAAAGCGAGCAAATTGTAAGCGCTTTTTTGCTCTTTTATAGTTTTTTTAGCAACGTTGGGGTTTGGGTTAAGGTAAAGAATTAGAGTTTATACTTTATAGGATGGGGTTGGAGTTGACATTGTTTTTGCTCTTACGTAATATATCAGCAGCTTTTACCGAAATATAAAGGTCTAATTACTCTTAAAAGTATAGATGAGAATCGCAAACATCAATATCTGAAAAGCCTGAGCAGGAGTAATTTATGCCGTTTGTGACGTCACTAAAAATGAAGTCATTTTTTTAAGATTATGGTTTTGACGTCACGATTATGACGTCATTAACTCAAAACCAGTTTTTTTAAACAAATTTAGTAAAGCTAACCCGTATGGTTGGTGCCCTAATGACTTTTGGTTTAGAAATTAAATAGGGGCACTTTTTCCCCTATATAAAATACGCTTTTCAAATTGATTCTGCAAAATAGGGTTTAAGTAGTTTATGATTATTAGGCTGAATGTATTTTATGCGGAGTATTAGGTAACCGTAATTGATGTTACGCGGATGTCTCTTAATTTTATTGATGCATTTGACCCTAAGACAGCCTCAATTAAACACACAAAGGAAAAAAGTTCATTGACAGGAAGAAATAAACTTTACTTTGTATTAGATTGATGGTGTAAAAGACTTAGGCGAAGCATCTACGGTAACTAAACTCAAACAGTAAAAGTTTTAGTAAAAGTTTGTAAACCAACGTCAAAAAAATTTTTTTTAACTTTGAAACTACACAGAACCAACAACGATCGACTGACTAAATATAAAACAAAATAATAAAAAAGTAAATCCGCAGCTTTAAAACAAAACTTCCGCAGCCTGGTCACCTTGCTGCGTATTTGGATAAGAAAAACGCTTTACGATGATTGTCTCTGCTTGGTGGCTTCGAACAAGCAGCAGAATTAGCGATCAAGAATTTGAAAAAATCCGTGGGAACATTGAATCAGTGGAAACTTCTAAGCAAGTGCGCATTCCTCCAAACATAAAGTAGTTACCGCAACAAAAAGTGGGGGATCATCCAACAGTTACCAACTGACGCTGCCCGGTGACAAGAAGAAAAATATTCACGACACCAGCAATTATATGGTAGGCTAGATTCTAAATTAAACCGAAAGAAAAATGAAAGATCATATTATTATAGCCTTTGTCAAGACACCACAATGAAATCTTTTCAATCGAAGCTTGTAACAAGTTTTGCAGGGCTCACCTCTGCGGCAATGCGCCCAGGCAACGCAAATCCTTTTAAGAAATGTCGTAGCAGTACCGAACCGTCAGCAACACGTGTACAATTTGACCGGCCCAAAATTTGAACCTTAAACTTTCCGCTCCAAAAACGAAAGAGTTGTCGCGGGACCAACTGACTGGTAAACCCAACACGAGATTTTTAAGATGTTTTAAGTCGCGCCCGACGCACCAATCCTAAAGTATTTTCTAAGAAGCTGCTATCGTAGATAATGCAAGCATCTTCTTTTGATGTGTTAGGTGGCAAAACAGTTGAGCTTTGCCTTCTACAGCTCCTGCTGAGTCGAACAATCAAAAAATTTTTCTGAAAAACAAAACAATATGGATTCAAAATAAGACAAAACGGATCGAAGCATTACTCCGGCTATGATTGATGGATATGTGTGTGGATATATTGTTACTGGAATAATTTTGGACTCCTTCTATTGCCATAATGTTTGATGTCTAGGCAGATTCAGGTAATTATTTGTGACATGGAAACTATGGCTGCTTCCTAAAATCGTTTCTTGCTTGGCTGGCAAGCTTGGGTAAGAATGAAACAGTCAGCAGCTCCGTCTCTGATGCCCGCCTATACCGACCTTGATTGAACGCGTTTTACCAGCCAGTGTTCTTAATTATTTATTTATGCTGAAGCCGGCATTGTTTTTAATTTGTTGTTAAATTTTGAGCAAAATTGAGTCTACTTGCGCACTTAAAAAAAACAGAGTTTTAAGTCACATTCAGCCTGAAATAAAAGCGCGTTTCCGAACCGGCTGTTATTGGTCTCGCGGTAAGGCGTTTTTTTCTGGAGTCAGAGGTCTGAGGTTTCAATCTCGGGCCAGTCAAATTGAACACAGTGTTGCAAATGGCTCACTACCGCCGTGACTTTTCTTCATAGCTGCGTTGCAAAAATGACCGCAATGATGCGAAAATAGGCTCCTCAAACTTTTCACGCCCTTCAGCGGAATACAGCAAGTATGTTGAACGATTAGACTTTCAAGTTTCTGACTAGTAATTTTCTTTCCTAACTTCGCATCAACCAGACTGCTTTTGCGAAGCACTAAGTTACTTTGTAGGCACATGCTCTGTGCTTATAGTGGTGTTATTGAAAGCAACTTTATCATTCATACCTTTATTGCAGAGCATAGCGACTTTAATTTAAGGTTTGAAAAACGTCCAATGCGTTAAGCATGGTCTTATTCATGGTCAAAAAACAATTATTCTGCAAACATGAACTTTATGTAAATCAAACTCTAGCATTTACCAATTGATTGTGTTTAGCCTACAAATTATAGCGCCGTTCTAGTTACGCAACACCTATTGTTTCACCCGCAGTCTATACCAACCTAAGGAAAATGATTTGAAAAACAGTAAAAAAGCTGATCACTGGCATTGTTTAAAGCCTTAATCGGAGGTGGATACAACATTATGTCAAAAGCGCAACGATGTTTTTAATCAATAAAATCGCGGCGTAAAATGCTCATTCTAATCATTTTTAATTTCTGAAGCGAAGCGACACTTCTGCAATAAACTTTTTGATACTGTAGAAGCGCAACGCAATTTCGCAATTGCGGAACGGCATTTTGGTACAAAGTCAAAGCGCAACTTAATTATCTTCCGCAACTAAAATTTCCGAGGCGCAATGAAAATACCCCATTTTTGTAATTTTAGTCCAATTATGAGTAAGTAATTTGCTAAAGAAGGCCAAACCGACATTCATCAATATTACGATCGAAATGAAACAAAATCAAGTTCAAAGTAGAAAATTGCTCCAAGCTTATTACCGGAAAAAAATGTAAAGTTGCAGCGCAATAACGCACAACAAATTTTAAAGAATTTAGTCCGCAGCGCAACTTCCGTAAAGCTTCAAAATAAAAAAAATAAAATAAAGTGCAGCAGCGCGACTTCCACAATTGTGGAGGTTGGGCTTATGAATTCCGCTTTGCTCACCTCTGATCTAAGCCATGGCCGAATAAAGAGAAAACTAACTCTTCGTCACACAGTTTATAGTTATGCTTCTGAATACCTTAGATACCCCCTCCCCCACTTATTTTTTTTCAGCCATTTTTACTTTTTCAAAAAGTAATAAAATCTATTCAAAAAATCGACAATTACAAACAAAATTGGTAACGCAAAGGATCTATACCTCTGCAACTACAAATATTAGATGAAAAATTCTCAATCATTGGCAATGGCGTACCAAAGAATAAAAGCTTTTCACAACTTTACGGAGGCGTAACGAAGAGAAATATGACAATGATCTAGTAGGCGCACAAACCTTTAAAACTCCACGAAAATAAATGACTTACTGAAGCATCACGTCTAGACCAACATTGTACATCATCATCATCATTACGATTCTGTAACGGAAAAAATAAAGTTTATGAATAAATAATACAATAATGTAGTAATGTTGTATAATTTTATAGTTAGCCTGTTATTAGTATGATTTTTGTTACTTTGAACTAAATTGTGCTAATGTAACATTTTTTGACATTTTTGATAATTTACACTAAATGGAACTCAAAATTATGGAAACACCTAAAACAAAATCTTGACACCTAGGCTCATGTTGTGGTAAAACCACGTTATATGATGACTTTTTGACGTCATTTCCATAAACAAACTTCAATAATTGAAACGCATTTTCTAACCAATAGTGGTACTTATAGTATGTCAGGTAAATCAATCATTTCTTTCTTTGTTTCGACAATTTACAGAAAAAGTTTGTAGTTTTGTGCCCATAATCAAAGTGTTCTTTGCATCAGTATCAGATTAAAGTTGGCAAACCAAATATTAGTGCTCCATGGCAAACAGAAATTTAGAATGCAATATCATTAGCTAGTCAGAGACTACCTCAGCTTTTATGCCTCAACGATATATTTTTCCGGAACGGGTTGTAATTTTATAAAATTTTATTCAAATAAAAATTGAGAAACGTATACTCCTCCTTGTCCCAAGATCAACATAGCTTTTTTTGTTAATTGTAATACTGTATTACTAACAAAGTGTTTCTCTAAACTCTTGCAAGGACAATAAAAAGAAAACAATAATCTACCCAAAAAATCTCCTTTAGCCCATCAACCCAGCCTTACAGTCTTTGCGTCGTGAAAAAGAGAGTAGCATCTAATCCAATGCATTGAGATTAAATTGTAGTCACAAACAAGTATTGGTTTATTTCTTTTCTTCTGACGCTGTTTGGTGCTATATCCTGCAAAAATTTATTTTAATAAAAAGTGAGTAAAAACTGCAATATAGCAAACAGCCTTGCAGACGTATAGTTAGTGGGAAGACGTGGGACTTTTGTAATGTTCAAAATTAAGATATCTGGCACCTGTTTTGATTTTTGAACTAAGGTCTAAGATTCAAAACTTGGGCCGGTCAAATTGGACACAGCGTTGCTAACAACTCGGTAACACTGCAGCATTTCTTCGTTAAAGACTATCTTGAGCGGGCGAAATGACGTGGAAAAGGGATCCTATTGTAAAAATCGTTTTTGGGGTGTTACAGTAAATATAAAAAAAAAACATTTTTTACATTCCTTTTTGCGTTTTTTTCTTTTTTTTATTTAAAACTACTAATTTTCGAGTTGAGTCTGGTTGTTAATAATTTTCTTGAATTTTCAGCTTCATGTGTTCCTAATTTGTGTTTAAGTTTTGTTGGAAAATAAACTGTCACTAATTCAATCTAGCTTATTAAAAGTTGTCTTTTGGATAGATTATAATTCTTGAAATAGTCTTTGGAAAGAAAGAAATGGAGTGAAGCTTTCAGATTCAGTTTTGTCTAATTAATTTTTCTTTAATATATATATTTTTTTTTGCGTTACCACTTGATCAACTCTCAATTCTGGATTCATTTATAGGCACTTTTCGTCTGTCTTACCGTAACAAACCATTCATTTTGAGTTCTATCAATGAGAAATATGCATTAAACGTCAGTTTGGTTTAAAAAAAAAATCAAAATAGGAGTTACTTAGAAAAGATCGAGAAAACTTTGTTGATTCCGTACAAAATGCGTTGTTCTGGATCGTGTTCTTTTTTTTTTTTTTTTTTTGTATGTTAACATTAAAAGAGCCTCGTGTTCTTGTAAAATTGTCTTCTCATATAAAAAAAAAAGTTCTACAATCCGACTTGTACTTCGTGGGTCTGCCGAAACTTGACTGACCAATACAACATAATTTTGAAGTAAAAATTTTGCACTGCAATCATCATTTTGTAGTATTTTAAATCTGCGTCGCGTTTGCTGTTGTGTACAGCACACTAATCAATATTGTAGCCCTATCAATTAATGAAAAGAATATGAGTGTTACGTAAGAAAATTTTTGTTTGGCTTATCACTATTATTTATTTATTTTATTCTTTTACAAAACCACATAGCTCTTTGTATGAAAAATTCATGGTATATCATATAAGCTTTACTTGAATCGTTAATGCTTTCCTCTACAGCTTGCAGTGCATCCGAAACCCGGAGTCGTTTAGATGATTTTTGATTACAACATATCATGTTTGAATTAGCATAAGACCCGGCGCCACGGGAGGGCATACTGGGGCCGTGCCCCCCCAACTGACTGCTTGTGCCCCCCCAAACGAAAATTGTGCCCCCCAAGCGAGACTGTGCCCCGAGCAATTTACAGGCTCGGGGCTTTTCGAGCGCAAATTGAAGCCCAAATTAGTGTTGTTTGTGGACTTACACCGGATTTTGTGACGGTTTTGGGATAAAGGCCTTTTTTTTGGAGATCACCTGTTTTCGGCCGGAAAAAACACTTCAATCCCTTTGAAGTTTTGCTTTTCACCTTGTTCATTTGATCCAGACAGGGATAAATTTCCCGTGCCCCTGTGCCCCTCTCGAATTCACACAAAATAAACTTCTCGTGCCCCCTCAAAATTTATTTCTGCCCCCCAAGTCACGCCATCCTGGCGCCGGGCCTGATTAGCATGACAACATACATGACGCAATGTCAATTAAGAACATCATTTGTAAACGTGCACAAAAAATATGAAACTAAAACAGTGGCTAATAAAAAATTTCCGAACGAATAGTCTCTCTTATTTTTTGGAACTAATTTCGGTACAATAGGTTTTACATTTCAGTATTTTTACTCACAAAGATTCAGGTTCAAGACTCTTTTTAGTTAAGAACGTAGTGAGAAAATTAATGATAAGCTATAGACAGTATCCAGAGTCTTATAGGCATAGTCAAATCTACGATCAGATATGGTCAAGATTACTACCTTTTGGTGATCTTGAAGATCAAGATCGGTTCACCCAAATACTGTGATTTTGAAGAAACCTGTTTAGCATTTTTACACTAGCAATCAAATTTGATTGCTTGTTTTTGGCCATTTTTCAATGTTTTTATTGATTTGTGAGTTTTATTTTTAACAAATTAGCCCCTCCCACCCCTTAAGTTTTTGTTTCAAAAGATGCTTTAAATCACTGTTTAGTCTATTCTAGTGCAAAAACCAATGTTAGAAGTGCTAAAAACGTGGTATTTTTTTATGCTGCATTTTGATTTAGGCTACAGGCCAGTGGGAAGAGGACTATTATAGCCTTCCTGCCTATGCTACTGAAAGTTACTCTGACTCATAACACGACGTTTCAGATTTTCAATATTACACTTAGTCACCTGCAACGTTGCATTAAATAGCAAAAAAAAAAAAGTATTCACTATAATTAAATATTTCTGATTAATATGAGAGTAATAAAGGAGCTTGTTTGTTTTTCGCAATGAGACGATATTTCGAATAATATGCGTCGGATCAATAGAGAGAGTGGTTTAAATCACCAACCCCTGTGTACGTCTATGCGCATAAGTGAGCTATGAAGACGGTGGCAATTGGTAACATTTCAGTCCTCTAATTTACAAGCAGGCAAATCATAAACTTATAATTTGAAAAAACTCACAAGCATTTATGTTTTGTATTTTATAGAGTGAGACATTTGGGATGGGGGGGCTAATAGAACAAGATTTAAGTGAATTAATGATTAATTAATACTGAGTAATTAACTAATACTGAAACCCTATCTTCATATTTTGATGAAGCCAATGTTAAGCATTTTAGCGGTTAAATTTGGCAATTTTTTGAATTTGTTACTGAGTTGCAATTTTTTGTGATTGACAAATTATCTCCTTCCCCCCCCCCCCCCCCCAAGAAACTTTAAATGTTTCAAAAGTGGCTTTAAATTATTTTGGAGTTCATGCCATTGCAAAAAAACAGGCTCAGAAGTGCTAAAAACGTGATATTTTTTTATTGTACATTTTAGTCCACAGACCAATGGAGGGGGGTTTGAACCCGAAACCTTCCCCTGCATATGCCCTTGGTTACAAAAATAATTAGAATGAAATTGGTTAACGAGCAGTAACTGACAGTGCATTGGACATGGCCAGACTAAAAATAAGATCGAAACCTGTGACGTCGTGCTCGTGCGATGAAACTGCAGTACAACCTCTCGAGGTCTTACGTCATCAGGTGAAAACAAAAACTTTGGAAGCAAGTTCTTCTCAGCACCAGTATTTGCAGTATTTCCTCACATTTGTTTCATTAAAAAAACTTTGTTTCAAAAACTTTACGATTTTTAAAAAGTTTGTTTTGATCTTGTAAAAAATGTACTCATTCATGTGGTTACTGTAATTTTAAGTCGGCTACGAAAGTGTTGCCAGAATTACTAGTCATTACTTAACAAAAAAAAATTTCCCAAAATAATTGAATATTTTTAACCCAAACAAATTAATGTAATTGTGTCGGAATTATTGTTGAAGAAAAATAAGATGTCCAAACAAATCTTTTATTATTCCTAAAGTGAAATAAGCAGAACTATTTTAATAGTTCACATACATTACGCCTTACAATCCTACTTTATTTGACTACACCTTAATGTTGTCTACATGTCTAAATGGGTTATCATTTCAAACCACAGTGATGCAGGTGAGGCGGAGCCCCCATCGCGGGAGCATTCTCAAGTTTCAAAGTCAACTGACTTCATCATCAGTGTGAAGAAGAGTCGACACAATGCAAGGAGCTTTGATCTCTGAATTACGTTAACTCTACTGGTAAATTTGAATAACCAAGCTATCGGTATACTAGGCTATCGTCTTCATCTCGTAACTTTAGCTACTGAACAGGCAGCCCTCATTTTTTTCCACGTACTGCTCTGGATTTGCGTTTCGCGTAATACCAAACCTCATCGGCAGAGCTGACGTTCAAACCGAAATTCAAAAGCTAAACTAAGGTGGCCTACAAACCGAAATTCAAAAACTGACTAAACTAGCCCATGCAATTAAAATCAAAATATGATTGTGAAAAATTCTTCTAATTGTAACCATGGTAACCTAAGCAAAAAAATGGAATAAAATTGATTCTGGACAGGGGACCAAGTGTGCTAATAGGCAAGGATAATAATTAATCAAACAAAATGGGCAAAGGACCAAGTAAACAAGGGGACGAAGTGGATATGGGCAAGGAGATCAATTCTTAAATCTTTCATTATACTTGATGTATTACGCCGAAACGTGCCACGAGTTGGCCCACATCTGCGTCACCGCGCCGGGCAACACAGCTCTTTTGAAGATAAGTCTCATCGGTGGCAAGCTATTGTGGCTTTGTAGCTATCTAATACGGCAAAACTGTGTCCGATTTGACAAGCCTGAGACTTGAACCTCAGATCTCTCGCTTCAGAAATGAACACGCTACCGCTAGAGCAAGTTCCGTATTGTGAACTAGCAGATTTGATGTGAAAATACGTCCAACTTTCTAATCATAATCATACTTTACAACCCTGAAAAATAAAATGGCTAATTTGGAAAAAAGTGCGTTGCTAATTGTGAACTGCAGTTTCCTGAAAACGGCAAGACGTAGTAAGCTCACATTTAATCAAAATGCGTTTTAAATTTTTTCCAATATTTAGTTAACAGTAAAAAACTTGACCTAGCGAATGCTTGACAACAATGTTAGACCTTTTAGTAGCTTGATGAATTTCATTCATTAGTACAGTATTAGAGCAGCAGCATGATGCTGAAAGTTTTTCAATGAAAAGCGTTGCCACTGCTGACGAGTTACCACTGCTGAGGAGTTGCTCTGCGGAAAATTTATATTCTGCTATAAATCTGATTTCATATAAAGTCATTTTGCAAATCTTTGATCTTTTTTTTTGATTTCTTTTTTTTTTTTTTCTTTGATTTTTTTTTTCAAATGACAAAACGCGAAAAATATTACCGTACATTGTAAGCACGTCATAAAAAATTACAGTCGCTTTGCCAAAATAATAATATTTAATACTTTGACAGTAAGCTTGTCCAAATAAAATTTACACCGTATCGGTATCGAATTAAGCAAAACTGGGAGAATTGCGTACGTATCGGTGTGGACTAAAAAATTTGAGCATTGCATCCATCTCTGCGTATATACCGCACCTTGGTGACGTAGCTTTTTTTTTTAATTTGCTGGACAGTTTAATTATGAAATGATAAAATTAAATCAAGTTTATTAGTTCAACTGGTGGGGCAAAAAACTTTTGGCCACCGTTTTGATAGGCTATGCCCAGGGCATGTACTAATTATCTTCGTCACGGCTAGAACGCTAAGTTAAAAAACAAACGTACGATGAGAAAATCTCGTGACAAAATGAAATCACACGTTAGCGCAAAATTTATAACGAATTTGAAACAAAAAGGTGGAACATTGGTGGTGCGGGTAAAACAATAATATAACGTCATGGGGTTTGAAATGGAGTAGCCGAATAAATATAGGGAATTTGTCATTTTCATTATCATTCATAGTGTTGGGTTTGGCTAATAAAATGCGAGTTGACTAACCGGCGTTTTGTCAAGTCAAGTCAAGTTTAAAGTTTTGTGAAGAGCCGGCGTTTTGTGCAGAGCTAATAAACAGAGGTGGAGTCCTCAAAGACGTTCTTGGCCTCGAGAACGTCCTCGAGAACACAGTTTGAAGTCCTAGGCCTTGGCATCGAAACCTTAAGTCCTCGAAAATTGCCGTATCCTCGGCTCGAGGACAGCACTATTTTTTGTAACGTTTAAATTTTGTTGGAAAACGCCAGAAACCTCGTCGAAAATTTGCGAAGAACTTTTTGTTTTCCGCAAATGAAGATCGCCTGAAAAATTTCATTATTATTATTATTATTGGGCAGCGGTGCAAGCGAATCTGCTACCGTTAGGCAAAGTCCACTTACCCATTGCGTAGGCCTCATTTGGGCCCATTGCAACTGCAGCTGTTATTTTATTATTGTTTTGTTTGGTTACTGATCGAACTCAGAAAGCCTTCCAGCTTCCTTTAAGTACGTGGTCAGCTTATTAATATTTCATTTTGTTACCACATTGTGAACAGTGGTTTTGGTGATTTCATAATATTTAACACAAATATCTTGGTAAGCCTTGCAATTGCCTACATGATGGTTTGATGCTTTATCCTCTAGGGTATATTTTGGACCCAAAGAAGACTCATCACGACCTGTAGTTTTCTTGTGTCGCTGTAGATTGCAAATGACCAGTTAAAACTTGAACTACTCAATTTCATTGAGGTCTCTTAAAGTTAAGGAGACGTATTCTTAATCGCGAGTACGTCCAACCTACAGACTTCTTCATCCTTAAGTAGTCCTTCCGTTCATTCCACATAGATTTCCATTTATCTGTGGACCAGTCCTTAACCGTGCTGACACAACTGACATATGGGACTGTAATAAAAGGTTCAAGACCATGCATTTTTGATTTACATCCTGATTTGGCTACATAATCTGCCACTTCATTACCATGTACCCCTGCATGTCCAGGGATCCAGGCAATACTAACGTGGTTTTGTTTACCCAATTGATTTAGGTTTGTAATTCAGTTTAGTACTGTAATTGATGTTACAGTGCACTTAATGAGTGCTTTGATACTGCTTGACTTTCAACCAGCGCACCAATATTTTGATTGTGTATTTTTTGCAAAAGCAAGTTCTTTGACACTTCTGAAATAGCTAAGACTTCTGCCCGGAACACAGTGCAATAAATTCCAAGGTGGAAAACGCCTGTTTTGGGGAGTTGTTTTGGTATTCTGCATAAAAACACGCATCTACTGTCTAATCTAGTTTCGAGACATCGGTGTAAACCTTGACAGTGTTCTGATTTAGAAGGCTTTCAGATCTGATAGCATTTTTTATTCATAATTTGACATTCAAAATTTAAAAAAAATTGTTTATGGAGAACACTTGCGCCTGTGTTCTTGGTCCTTGACCTTGGCCTCGAGCATTCCTGTTCTTGACCTCGAGAAGCTTTGTCCTCCGAAGAGCTGTTCTTGGCCTTAGCTTCGGATTTTTTGTATTCTTGGCCTTGGTCTCGAGCCTTGTGTCCTCGACTCCACCTTTGCTAATAAATTTAATCTAATTTTTATTCCTGGTGACAACGATTGAAATATGAGATGATAATTTTAATTGCGTAATAACTTAAACGAGGACTAAAGACAAAATCAATTGGGGTATCTAACGTTTGACTATTCGTATTAGACTAAATTAGCGTTGACTCCACCTTTTTTTACTCATCCGTAGCGGAGATGTTTTACTTCAAGGACTACGTCGGTGACTCTTATGTTATAAATTTTACAATTTTTATTGGCAAAGCTGTCGTTGATATGCATTAGCGTCAGTGTTTCTTCTGAGGCGTGCGCTAGGGCAGACCCTTTTAGGGTCATTTTTTACTTCAACCAAAAAAATGAGAAACCCAAAACTTTTTTGGAAATTGGATCCCGTTTAGATACTGCCCCCGGGGCTTTTTTGTATTGCACCCCGCACGTTGTCCTTAAATGTTGCCAGTGTATGATGTTTCAGCAAAGATGCACCTGGGTAGATGAAATTCTCGGACTGGGTCTCATTCTCCTTCTTGACTTCTTTCTTCGGCATATTTGCTTTTCTGAACAATATTGACAGATTTTGCTCTTACAGTCTTGTCTTCGTGTCCTAGCATAGCCAAAAGCAATTTTTCGTGATGAGCAAAATAGCAAATTCTGCTGCACAAAACCTGTCAATATTTATCAGAAAATCAAATATTCAGAAGATACATACCAGACTTTCGCCATAAATTTTCTACAACTGTGAGGTAGCACTTTACTCACTTGTCTGCTTTCCAACTAGATTGGTGTTTCATCAGTATCTGAATTCACAGATAACCTATTCTGATATAGCCCACCCAAATCTTCAAACTACACACGAGAGCAATTTCTGTACTTGCCATCGTAACCGCTTCTCAGATTACCCTGATTAAAGTCTGAAAATAAGATCACTAGAAAGAGGATTCTTGACCAGCAGTATCACATTGACACTACACTTAGCTCAACCACTTAGCACTAGCATGACTAAGCATTAAGCATGGACACCATATTATATGACATCATATAAGCAATTTACGACATTAGTGCATCATATGCATATTTCAAACTTGTTTTTTGTCGTCAGGCGTACATAACTGTGTAAATGCCTAGTACAAACTTTGAACCCAAAATGCCAAATTAACGTACTTGCCAGTAAAGCAAATTGCTTTAAACAATGCCAGTCAACCCCCATACGAATAAATGAATGGCAGTCCTCTTTCTGGTGACCTTGTTGTCAGACTTTAATCAAAGTAATCTGAGAAGAGGAACGATGGCAAGTGCAGAAACTGCCCTCGGTGTGTCATTTGAAAGTCTGAGTGGGCTGCCACGATAGGTTATGTGTAAATTCAGATGCTGATAAAACACTGGCATAATGGGAAAGCAGTTCTGTGAGCGAAGTGATACATCACAGTTGTAGAAAATCAGATATGCTGAAGAAAGAAGTCAAGAAGGAGAATGAGACCCAGTGTAACGTCGCTTCTGTTTTCTTGTTTTTACCTGGTTTCGAACACTCGCTCTACTACATTTAGCTTTCGTGTATATTTGGCTGCTAAGGATTTCCAGTGATGTAATGTTACACAACGCACGTGATGTCATCGATTTAGCGTTTTATCGCGCCTTTTCTACTGCATGCAAATTATCTGCTGCGCAACTTTTTGGAACTGTTTTCTTGAATTTTCGCGCTATAACTCCTTTGTTCTGGCTTAGTCAAATTTGGTGGTAGTCGAGGAAGGACGTTAAAAAATTACACTCAGAATCACCAAGAATCTTTAAATTTGAAATCGTTAAGTATTGGATTGTTTCAGAAATTTAGCAAGCTTTCGGAGTTTTCAGAATTGCAGTCCTTCCTCGAGGTCTTAAGCTTGTCCTGGGTGGGTCCCATTTTATTTATATTTGGACTTTTGTTCCCTGAGCTGTTGCTCAAATTTGAGGATAATTATTTACTGGACTATTGTCCTCTCATCAAGTGTTTCCTTACCGTTTCCCGGGGGCCACTTCAGAGACTGCGTTCTTTGAAAACTTCGATTGGAGTAAAAGCTTACTGTCTGCCTGAAGACGAAACCATCGGTGAGTTTGGTTATTTATTGCAATTATTCTGATCAGTATTCTCAGTCTGATTCTTAATTCGTAATTACACCGTAGTCGTTACTTTCCGTTTGGATATTTGGCGTACTGTATGTGTTCAAATTGTGGGAGTTATTTAGTGCTGCGCAGTAATATTTACGTTCGTTTTTGATTCCGAAATTGCTAATTGGCATACTTTCTACAGAAACCGTTGACAATATAAGAAGATAAGTTAACGCGTGTAGAGGCGTCAGACACGGCTGACAGAAGAGATTTAGCGTCGTCTACACCCAATCCGAGAATTTCATCTACCCAGGTGCATCTTTGCAGAAACATCATACACTGGCAACATTTAACAACAACGGCCGTGGGAATAGTGTCACCTATTATATTTAAATAAAAAGATTTGTAGTGTTGCCTGAGCCTACATTAATCAAAAGCTGTACAGATATTGAGCATTTCGTTAAGCAACCACTTTACCTAAATTACCCAAATTATACTCGGTTTGTGGAACGTGCTGCAAAGATGACAACAACAGCAAGTGGACGAATTGCTGGCTCAAAAAGGCAGATTGGTGAAGCACTGTGTACTATTGCTGGAAAAAAAAGCAATGGATCGGGAAAAAAATACTACGTCATAAGAAAAGCTGCTCATGCTAGTCAATAAAATCAAGACTATCATTGCTGCTTGTAATGCATTAACTGTATTTTTTCAGTAATACATCATTTGATGCAAACAGTAGTGATAAATCTTGAAAGAAAACGTTAAAAAATTAATGCGCTTTTGAAAAACTTAAGTTGTAAGAAAAATTCAAAAAATTAATAGTAACTCTAATGCTAATTAAAGATCAGCATTGTCTTCCTCTCTAAAAAGCAATAAAAATGAGTACCAAAATTTTACATCTAGCACTAGTAGTACCAATTTTATGAGTCTTCTCGGATTTGAGGGGGCGCAATACAAAAAAAAACCAGGGGCAGTATCTAAACGGGTTCCAATTTCAAAAAAATTTTGGATTTCTAATTTTTTTGGCTCAAGGCAAGAATCTAACACCCACGCAAATTGAAATTAAAAAATGACCCTATAAGGGTCTGCCTTAGTGTGCGCGTTTGCACGCGTACACACAGACTTCAGGGACTGAGCACCGGCATAAATTTTCTGGGCACAGATATATTGTTGTTAACCATAAAATTTTAATAGTAAGTCAGACAATAAACTTTTTGGAGAGAAAAACTGTTCGATTTTAGGTAAAGACCTTTTTTTTTGGTCTTCACCTAATTTTGGTCACAAAAACCGCTTTAGATTTTAGACACAAAAGTCTGAGTGAATTTCCACAAAAAGTGCGCATACGCCTAAATGTCTGCGCGCGGTGAGCACAAAAAATTAAATGGAACATTGAGTAGCGTCTATACGACGCCTTTCCAGGTCTGACCCAAAGCAACGATTAGGCTACTGCATTGAATCGTTTTGCTACGCACTAATCAGTTTGATCTTATAAGCGCAACAGATCTGAGCTAGTAAAAACAGTAGACTTTTCGGTAGCCTAGCGATTTCAGTGAATCAAGCTGGCAGATACATTTCAGTCTAAATCCTAGCCTATTCCAGCAATGCGGTTTTTATTACTTGGCTTCACAGTACAAACTCATACCTGATCATAAGCCTACCAATACTTGATTAGGCATTTATTTTGTGACTGTAAAATAAACTTTTCCTTCTAAGTTGAAAACAATGGCCTACTAGCCTACTTTAATAACTCTACAAGCCTTACTTTAGCTGGTCCTTTGACGTTTGTTATCTAAGCTATCGTACGAGGTAAGGCTAAAAAGAAACGGGACTGAGGTCACAGATTGCGCAACACGATTAACCATCAGTAATCAACACTTTTACAGTGTGGCGTAACATGTGTTCTTTGTTTAACAGCTGTTTTGACACAATATCGCAATTATTTTTGCTTTTTAGGAGCCATAGGTGAATGTGATTGATTACTTGTTGAAAAAAATTGCTGTGCGAGATCTGATCGAATTTTTAGGCCATATGGAGTTCAATTGCAGAAAGACGATTGAGCAAAGAATTAACATTAAATTTTGTGTCAAACTTGGAAAAACGGCGACTGAGACTTTGAAGATGTTGCGTGATGTTTATGGAGATTCTTCCATGTCCAGAACAAGAGTTTTTGAATGGCACAAGCGATTTGTGGAAGGCAGGGAGGATGTGGAGGATGATCCGAAGTCAGGGAGGCCTTGCACTTCCACAACTGATACCAACATCGAAAAGGTTCGGCAGTTGGTTCGCAGTGACCGTCGCTTAACAATTCGCGTCATTGCCAATGAAGTTGGGATGGACAAAGAAACGGTCCGCACCATTTTGGTTGACACTTTGGGCATGCGAAAGGTGTGTGCCAAAATGGTGCCAAGGCTCTTGACTGAGGAGCAGAAAGCTCAACGATTGAATGCATGCCGAGACATCCTTCAGCAGATGGAAGCAGACGAAAAACTCTTAGAAAACGTCATCACAGGAGACGAGTCATGGGTCTTTCAATATGATCCGGAAACAAAACGACAGAGTCGTCAGTGGAAAAGTGCGTCCTCACCCAGACCAAAAAAGCCCGCATGCAACGTTCACAAGTGAAAGTGATGCTGATCACCTTCTTTGACCATCAGGGAATGGTGCATCATGAGTTTGTTCCTAAAGGGCAAACAGTTAACCAACACTTTTACAAGGAAGTTCTGACTCGTCTTGTCAACAAAATTCGTCAAAAACGAAGAGCTTCCTGGGCAGGAAAAACTTGGATCTTGCATCACGACAATGCTCCTGCCCACACAGCCCTCAGCGTCAAACAGTTCTTGGTCTCGAAAGAAATCACCACGTTACATCATCCACCTTATTCGCCGGACTTAGCCCCTTGCGATTTCTTTCTTTTTCCAAAGCTGAAAGGGATTCTCAAGGGGACACGCTTCCAACGAGTCAAGGATATCAAGACTAGCGTGACGAGACACCTCAAAACCATCACAAAAGAACAATTTTCACAGTGCTACAAAGCGTGGTCAAAAAGAATGGAAAAGTGCATCAAAGCCAATGGGGAATATTTCGAAGGGGACAAGTAGAGATGGCTTAAGACTTGTATGTGTTAGACAATGTGGACATTGCATGATATGCATCTAAATAAACTTCTAAATTCAAAAGTCCCGTTTCTTTTTAGCCACACCTCGTACAGTTTACTCTTTTTTCCAGCTCGGATCTATTTTGATGACGAGATCAAACTGATTATTGCGCAACGAAACGAATGCAGTAGCCTAATCGTTGCTTTAGCATAAAACTGGGAAGGCGTCGCTGAGACGCTAATTGTTATCAACCACAGGATTGCCAATAAAAGCTATTAAAATTTATAACATTAAAGTCATCGACGTTGTGTTTGAAGTAGAATATCTCTATAATGGCGGGTTAAAAAAAATAGAGTCAACGCTAATCTAGTCTTATGTGATTGACCTAACTTTAGATACCCCCATTGATTTTGTCCTTAGTCCTCGTTTAAGTGCTTACAATAATGGAAAATTTTACTGAAAATTTTGAATATCTGACTAAGCTAAAGATGTTGGAAAATCTCAGCGCAATTTTTGTATCTATGACTCATATTGAATAAGCGTTTTATTTGATTGTGTGCGAAAGCCAATTCAAACTTTCAATGAGTAAAATTTTATTATTTTTTATTTTTAGCAATAATTTGAAAATTGTGATTGAATTCTGAAAGGAAAAATTTTATTTGACAATTGGATTGAATGCTGCGACTTATTTCGTGCTCGACACAAATTGTATAGAATTCGAATGCTTTGTGGTCTTTTAGCGCAATATAAGTACGTCATTTGTGCTTGTATTTTTCTCTTGCAAAATGCGCAGCTGCTGCAGCACGTTACTGTATCCAGCGAAAGTAGGGAATGAAAAACCCTTAAATTATACAACGATACTGAACACAATGCGTGAATCTTCCAAACAACAAAATGAATCAGTTCGCCAAAATGACATTTGACAACTTAACATATTGACTAGAAATCCTTGAACATAATAAATTAAAGACGAAAAATCATTTAGCTAATTACAGTGGTTTACTATAGGCCTAGTTAAATATGAAGTATAATTTTTGATGTTTTTTATTTTGATTTTGGGGCTGCAGTTGCAAAGATATTCAACAAATATAAAAAGATATCCCCCGAAACAAGTTTTTGGAAACTCTAAGTTTTGTTCTTCCCGCCAAAGCCACAGTTCTTTAAACTATTAGACCTATTGTGGTTTTAGCGGGAAGAACAAAACTCAGAGTTTCTAAAAACTTTTTTTGGGGGATATCTTTTTATATTTGTTGAATATCTTTGCAACCGCAGTCACAAAATTAAAACAAAAAATATCAAAATTATACTTTTAATTTAGCTATTGTAAACTACCGGAAGTGGCTGGATGATTCACCGCCTTTAATACTATTAATTGAAAAATAACAACATCAGTTAATGGCATGAACATATTTCGCTTATAATGCTGCATCGTCAGCAATTTACCGTCAAAAGCAATAAACACTGCTGCTGAAAGTTAATTAACGCTTTAAACCAATTCAGCATAGTGCAATAGAGTATCAATGATTCAATAAAGAAGCTAAAACTCAAACAGTGACTTTCTGCTGAAAATCTGCAACTGCTACACCAAATAAGAACAATGTTTAAACAGTTTCGTTTACCAATTAAGTGCATATAAAAGAGCAGGAAATAGTGAATAGAGCTAAAAGTTTGAGTCAAGCTGTCACCAGCCCACCTGTCTATTATGCACGTGGAGGCTTCGCATAGTACGTTTATACAACTAAGATCGGATCTACAGTGAACGTAAATTCGTGGAAGTACGAGCGCAGTATTTAAAACAGAAATATCAGTACGCCAGCCTTACCAATGTTCAAGCTGCCAACTACAGAGCAAGTTTTGAAGTCTTCCGTCACCAGGTGCTAGAAGTTTTCAAACTGAATTTGATTCAGTACCAGGATTGATCGTGTTTCTTCACATTTGCTGTATCAGAAAAGTTTTGCTTCGAAACATTAAGATTTTTAACAGTTTTTTTTTGATCTTGCCAGCAATGCATTCACCAAAGCGGTTTGAGTAATTTTGAATTGGTTACAATCAGGCGCGTAGATCAAAATTAGCAATAGGGGCGACTGTCACGGGGGTTTGATGGCAGAGCCCCCACCCGCCGAAGGCACGGGTTTTGGGCGCTGAGCCCCCAGCACTCGGATATTTTTTTATTTTTGGCTAAAATCACTTAATTTTAAACCTACTTTGATAAAAATTAAAGGTATTAAAACGTGGCATAAAAATTAGTAATGCAAAAACATGATTTTTTTTGTTACATAAATAGCCTATATGGCAGGTACCGTAGATATTACTAGAATTTCGATTCTGTTATTTAGAAGCTGGTTAATCATAAAATCCTATATTGGTGGTTCAGTAAAATTCTTAAAGAGTAATCTATTTTGTTTATATATTTTAAAATAAGATAAAATTAAGGGAATTCAGGAGGCTAATAGAAGGAAGTTTTGAGAAAAAAGATTGGAATTACCTACAACTAAATAGACCCCTCCCTATTTCTGAGCTTATGTATTGTTTGATGAAACTTATGTCGAGCATTTTTTAATGAGCGATCAAATTTGATTACCAATTTTGGGCTATTTTTCAATTTTTTTTCTGATTTCTGATTTTATTTTTGACAAATTAGCGCTTCCATCCCATCTCTAAACGTTTTCCAAACTCCAAGCAAATATAATTGTCAGGGGTGGAGTTCTCGAGGACACATTTTGAAGTCCTTGGCCCTGGCCTCACAGCCTCAAGTCCTTAAAAATTGGCCTGTCCTTGACTTGAGGGCAGCACTATTTTTTGAGTTTTTAAAATTTTGTAAATTGCCTGAAAAATCTTTTGGTAGACCGTTTTTTTCTGGAGATTGCCTGAAAAAAATTTTGAAGACTTTTTTTGGAGATCGCTAAAAAAAATTTTTGGAAACCTTTTTTTTGGAGAGCGCTTGCGCTTGTTTTCTTGGTTCTTGGCCTTGGCCTCGAGCATTCCTGTCTTTGGCCTCGAGAAGCTTTGTCCTTGGAAGGGCTGTTTTTGGTTTTGGCCTTGGATTTTTTTGTATTCTTGGCCTTGGCCTCGAGCCTTGTGTCCTCGACTCCACGTATGATAATTGTGTCAGGGATATTGTCAAAACGAAGGCAAAAAAGCAAATTTTCTGCAAAAGTATGTTCAACTTTTTAAACCTATAATTGTACGTTACAATATTTACAAAATAGCTATAAAAGAGGAAAATTCTTCATTGGTACTTCGAGCGAGCCCGTGGTACCTTTGTTTTTGTTTGCGAATTTTGGCATATGAGAATTGATTTGCTCATAACTAGCACACGGTAAAAGCTAGAAAATTGAAATTTGGAATCAACATTAGAATTATTGACAGCATTATGTGTGCCAATTTTGGGGATCTTACGTCACGTGATCGTGAATTGAGAAACAAAAATATAAAAAACGGCGATTTTTGGCTCGAAAAATTATTAACTTGCTTATAACTCACAAACCACTTTACGTGCAAAACTAAAATTTGGACACAACGTGGTTGCTTATGACTGTTTTATGCAAGCGGAGTTTGGAGGCGCCTAGTCAAGTGACCAAAATTTTACAGGCTGTAAATGGACAAAAAGTTGGAAAAATTGATTTACACACAATTATCTGTATTTTTTTTCAAATTCATTCCGCATTCACAAAAACGCAAAACTGATTTCAAAGCAATAAATCTACAACACACGCGGTTGGATGTGATCACAGTTGTTTATGATCAAATAAACGTCAATGAATATACTAGCATGACCCTATTGGATTTCAAACAAGATTTCGATACTGTAAAACACACAATTCTTATAAAAAAATTAGAACACTACGGAATTCGTGTCGTTACACTTCATCCCATTTACACTTCGTCCCTCCATGCGCTGACAAACTTTGGTTGCAATCGGCTGACAATTTGTTGAAATATCCATCAGTTGCAAAAGGTCGTAAGTGACACTGACCGAGAACCAAAAGGTCGTAAGTGACACTTTGTAGAAAGGTAAAATCACGTTGTTTGGCAATTAACAGCTGATTTTGCGATTGTGTATTTTTGTTTTTTTTCCAAAGTCGTCATGATTTAAATTTAGGGATATCAAGGGTAATTAGATCCCTCTTTTTTAATACAGCTCAGCCAATCATACTGTATTATTTAGTGCATCTTAACATCTACGTAAGTAAGCTCTGAAATATCAGCATGCATTGTGCAATCGAAAAAAATCATTTTAAGTTTTTTTGGCCTCATCATTTTTTTATCAACAACGCCCCTTCCTAAAAACATAGTTTCCCCACTGCTCGAGTTAACATAATATTATTAGAAGTCAACAAAATCGAGTAATTATATTCAATGAAGCAAATAAGCAAGAAGCGGGTTTTCCGTAGTTTTTTGCATCAAATAGCGTAATGGTGCGAAGTAGATCTGGGAGCAAAGCCAAAGGTCTGGTGAGAAGTAACGAACAGAGCGGTACCAAACTGTTTTGAGTTGGACCAGTTTGATTTTGAAATCGAGAACCGGATTGAAAAACCACCAATTGCAAAGATTTTTTTTTCAGCACCAGTAATCTCTCATTGCAAAACCTGGATCATCTTCTTGAACGATCTCTTTGGGCAGCACTATACCCCACCAAAAACTTTTTTAGGGACTTTTGACTAAACCCTCCAGCATTCTAAAAAAGTCCTAAAAGATTTCTTGTAATTTTAAATTTTGTTGCTATTTTGTTCAAATTCTTGCTAAATTTTTGCTATGGACACATTGTCTTTAATCAGCACAAACATATCAAATATGCAATTGAACTACTGGGCAGCATGGACTACTCTAGAATAATCACAATGTTTACGTTACTTATAAAACCAAGGTACAATATACAGTATAAGTATAAGAGTCACCAATGCACCAAAATTTTTTTAAAGCTAATAAGACAAAAATGAGAAATTTTAATTCGCTCATTAAGTTAGGGTGTGAGTTAGGTTTAGAGTTAAGTTAGATTTGGCAGCATTAATAAAAAGCTAGATAAAAATTTGTGGTATAATAGTATTTTTCTATGAGTATTTTGTTCCACAATTCATAGTCATTTGCACCTTCCATTACCTATTTTGCTGAAAATATCCTGCAGTCTGCCTCATCCTATTATTTGTTTAAAAACTTAAAATTTTGTAAAAGTTAATGACACTTGCCAAGGGCCTTTTCAACTTTTGTTTATTCTGTTTCAATAACTGCGTGGCTATTGATGTTAAAACTTTTATTTTTTAGTGGCCTGAATATGAGGAGCATGGCACAATAACAAGTGACAAAGCAGGGGGGCAAGTAGCGCCACTTATTTCGGAGCACAAGCTCATTGTAGGTAGCGCACTACTCAGAACAGTTCATATTACCCGAAGAAAAAGTATAACATAGTTGCAGTACTACTAGGAAGCACAGCATTTTTATCGACCCCTATATGATTTCCGCTATGACAATGTTACATAAAAACGCTATTTGAAGTATAACACATAGTAGCTGACATTTGTCATTTACTGCCAAAACTAGTCAGTTTCAAGATAACAAAAAGCTTAACTTAAAGATTAAATCATCTGAAATCTGCTCCTCTTCGAAATGCAATTGAAGTAACTATCAGTTGATAATAATGATGACCGTTCACGTATTCTAAGCTTTATCAGTTTATTCACTTCAATTTTCGCAATTAAACTTACACTATATTTTATCATTTTACAACGCAAGGATAGAAATGGCACAACTACCCCTCTAAATAAACTTGTGGTTACAAGTTGAGTGCAAAAAATGATATAAGGTCGTAAATGAAAAACGTAATGGTTTTTAATAAAAAGCTGAGAGCCAAAAGGTCGTAAGTGAAATTTTGCCTTGACAGGGGCTCGAACCATCAACTCTGTCATCTTATTTCGTAGAGCTTCATGTTTATGTGGCATATGCAACTATTCAAACGAATTGCATTAAAACCTGATTTTTCAGGGCCTATCAAACCTTTAAAATCGATTTACTCAAAATTATCAAAACGTCACTTACAACCTTGTGGTTTTCGTGGGACTACTTGATCTTTTAACCTCACTTTGGACTAACCAACGCAAAATGTAACCCACAAAGATAACTTTTCGGATGTAGCAATTAGCAAATTGGATCGCAGGGTAGTAAACTTGAGCCGTAGCTTTTTTGATTTAAAACAATGATATTTCCAGTGCCCTAAATTCAAAGCCCAGATTATTTGTGGACGACACTTGCATAATAATTCATCAACCTAATCAAGCAGCATTATCTGAAGAAACAAATGGCGAATTAGGAAATAGACACAAATGGACCGAAGCAAACAAAATTACTGTATATTTTCAAAAATCCTCATTCTTAGTCATACTTTCAAAAACAACTAGCAACATTTGTAACATAGAAATAAGCTTTGACAATTTAATTATAGCTTTACATCAGTGGGTAAAATACCTTGGCTTTGCAATTGATTGAGGACTAAAATTTGATTTTCCCATTAAGACGTTGGAATCTAAAATAGCTAGATCTATTGGAGTCATTTCAAAAGTGAAACTAGTCCTACCTGCATCAACGTTACGAACTTCGTATTATTCAATGATTCATTTTCATCTCCTCTATGACATTTTAATTTGGGGTTCTTTTTTTAAAACATATCTAGGGAAATTAACGGTATGGCAAAATAAAGCACTGAGAATTGTAGCAGGAAATAATTGGTTAGCAAAGCCACTGAATGTTACCTAAAATTAAATAAACTGAAATTGGATGATCTATGCAAATGTGAAATCGCCAAATTAATTTACCAGCTTGTAAATAATAAATTACCACCACAATTTTTTTCGTTTTTTTCTCCTATAAAAGTGGTACACACGCAAACAACGAGACTGGCATCAATGAAGCATGGCTTGTTCATTCCAAGATTGAGAACTAAACGATTACAAAACAGTTTTAAATATCAAGGAGTCAAATACGGAACTTGGTCCCAGAAAACTTACAAAAACTGTCGTTTAATCAATTTAAAATGAAATATAAATGGTATATGTTATATACTTACGATTAACAAATAAGGAAAATTAAAAGTTGTTTCATCAAAACTAGTAACTTGCGCCAAACAGCACTAATTTCTGATAAAATACGACGCTGCTTGACTTCATGATCGAGATTTTCTTCGCAGCTTCCTGTTTTAATTGAGCAATTGCTTCCTCTGTTTCTGCTATTGAAATTTCATGTGTTTTTGGGCATTCAGTAAGTTGCAAATAAACCAAATAATTGCAAACACAACAATAAAACCTAACGCTCAACACCAAAATATATTGCTTTATCTACTCCTTATTTTCTCCGCATGTTGTTTTACTTTCAATGCACAAAAAAGCTGTGCTTCCCCTCAACAAGTTTGGTCGTTCACCGGTACGTGTGCCGTTGCAATTATCAGATTGTGGGTGTCAGAGTTGTGAAGGGGCCGACAAGTTCAGGCCCGAACCCGAAACTATAAGCCCGAACCCGGCCCGAACCCGAAAATTAATTTGAAGCCCAAATCATGCTCGAAAAAACCCGAAAGTTGAGTTAGGTCTAAAAAATTTAGCGATATTGCCAAGTTATTTTGATTATTTTTTTGTACACCCAAGACAAAAAGTACGTCTCAGGCCCGAGTTAAGCCCGAAATTTTCTTCAATTTTAGGCCCGAACCCGGCCCGAACCCGTACCCGACCCGAAAAGCCCGGCCCGACTTACAACTCTGGTGGGTGTGGCCGTATTAGTGGAACACATTGGAAACGTTTGCCCTGGAGCCCTCGCAAAAGAATCAGCATCGAAAACTCTTTTTTCATAAAGCTACACAGTAAATATCAAAGAAAATCTTTTTTTTTTTCAAAGAATTAGCATTTTTGTTAGGGCATATTCACGTAAAATAAATAGATTTTGTTCAGGGTTGGAGGGGATACTAAAGCAGCTATCTCCATAGCATGGTGTGTATTACTACGCTGCACAATTTTTTTTTCAAAAATTTTTTCAGATGGGTTGCAGCGCCAATCTTCAGCCAACCTGCAGATATTGTTAAAACAGAAATAAACCAAAACATTTTAAAATTTTCATGGAATATGTTGAAAATGTGATCACTCCAGTGGGTTTCAGTTTAGAGTCTTTGAACATAAGGCTGTGTAGGTTAGAGAGTTTTTGCGAATATCTGATTGAAATATATTATGGAGTGCTACTTACAAGTCATATTAGAGCAAAATCAGCATCCAGCAAAATAAAGCGTTTGAAATCGTAAGGGTGGAAAGAGGAATGACAAAGCAACGCCTTTCTATGCGAATTTAAATATTCTTTAACTCACTGATTTAGTCCAACTTCATAAAGCAATTTTGGCGTTTAATTTCAAATCCAAGCACCTTTAAAAATTATTTTGAAGCTGTATGTAATATCCACGAAAAAATATCAGAATTTTCCGTCTTGATAAACTTTTCTTACCTTACTGCCGAACTAACAGATTGCAAAATTCAATCAAATTTCAAGATCTGAAAACATGAAACTCTTATAGACTTCTATAAAACAGTTTAAATCACCAAAAATCTTTAAAAAAAAATACAATGTTTTTTAATGAAAACATACTCGAACTGAACAATCGCAAATTAATCAACAATCCAATTCATCGAGCTTTTATTTCTTTTTCTGTTGTTAGATGGGAGGAAAATGTATGCTACAATATATGGTTGCTGGTTACGCGAATTTAAAATGAATACTTGTTTACGGTTGAAAATGGTCAAAGTATAGTATTGCGTGGAAGTTTTTCTTGTCTTTAACTCTTTTTTTGTAAACAATGTCATTTAAATCTAGTTTAATTAAACTGTAAAGAATGCTCTCTAGTGTTTGTTTTGTTTGTGAGCGTCTGATACGTGAAACACTCTCTGGATGGCAGCAGACTCGAAGATCCAAGTATTACTTCGCTGCCACCCATCTACCAATTTTGTCGCTTTACATTTTTTCAAAGATTTCTATATACTGTTAGTGTTGATACATGTTTTATTGTTTTTCGATAGAATTGGTGGCAAATAAATAAAAAAATAAAACATTTCAATTGATTTAGGATGGCTCACGCATAAACTGTAAAAAAAGAAATCTGTATGTAAGCTGCAGTATCTGTAAGACGTCAAATTTTGATATTGAGAGTTCAATTCGCTCCACCGAAGGCGGTTCGTGGTGGAGATACCTGTGTTGTAATTGCGTATTCAACAACTTTCTTGTTTTTGTGAGAACTTTTTGTTTGTTCTTTTATAGCTGCTTTTTTTGTTTGTAATTATTGAGGTCGTGAAAAAGTATGTAAAACTGCCTTCTTTCTTCCTTCTTTCATTCGTGCGCTGAAACTCGACAAATACCAAACGAAAATAGCTCGATGCAATTGTAAAGCAGGTTTTTCAAAACTGTCCGATGTTTGAGAAAATTGAAAACAAACTTTTAGTTTTTAAAAGCTGTTTTCAAAGTTTGCAAACCAGAAAAAATGCAAAGTAGAACGCAGATTATCCAAACTAATTAAAACCAGGAATGGTTCAGATAAGTGATTTGTTCGGATAATCGAACAACATGCAATATTAGGAAAAATCATCATAATTGGCTGCAGCAACATGCAATGCGATATTGTGAATCCCGAAATTATATCATATGCAGTACACAAACATTGTGAATTATGCACATTGTACTGGCAGGAAAGTTAGTAATCACTTACTTTTTTTGTTTTGTTCTTAATTTGTTTAAGTAGTAAGCATAGTAATTGCTCTAATGACTTTGATTAGTAGTAAGTAGTTGTAGTAGTTTATTTCAAAGCCAGCAAAGCTTAAAATCACAATTAAAGCACAAGCTGAGCTTGTTAACAGTAATATTTACTGGCAATAAAGAAGAAGCTAAGTGACCAAAGTAGTCTTCAAGTCTACTTCTACCCTCACGAAAAAAATTACAAAGTTACAAGATGGAATTTAAAAAATCTTCGGCAAACAAATATTTACATCTAATGCTAAACCAGCTCGAGGCTTCATACATATATTTACATCAGAACGAGGTTCCATAACACCACAAAAATTAGGACGCAAACAAAAAACAATACAATTTTTTATTTAAAAATAGAAAAAAAGAATCATTTACATTAAAAAGAGGTGCAATTGCAAGGCATCAATACACACAATTAGAGTCAATTACAATGATGCACAAACGCAAACATCTTGTTGTATAAAGAGCAAGTTGTTTAAACATTATCAAAGCAAATTTTACAGTCATTTTACAAACAGATAGTCATTTTACAAACATTCCAATCTAATTGTAGTAACTTTATAGCAATGAATTTTCTAGTCTAGATTAAAATGTGTTTAGAGATTTAGATTTTTTGATTTCAAGGGCAAGTGAGTTCCATATTTTTGAATCTTGATATCTAATAGACCTTTTCAGTTTCAAAGTTTTAAAGAAAGGTACAAAAAAATTATGAGAGGAGGTAGCTTTGGTAGGTTTAAGAGGAATATTATTAAGCGCTGTAAGATAATTTTAAAAACTACAAGAAAGTTGCCCCGATTTGTAGTTGTAAACAAATGCTGCAGTTTCTAATTTAAGTAAGTCTTGTAATTTAAAAATTTTATCTGTTGCATAATAAAAAGAGTTGGTCTATCATTCCATTTTTCATTACCTATAATTTTTACTGCTTTAGTTTGAAAAGTAGCGAATTTCGTGAGATACGTTTTACAAGTTGAGCTTTAAGTGATTATACCGTATTGAATATGACAGTGAAACAAGGCATAGTATAAACTACATAAGGCCGAAACGCCTATTATCCGAACATGAATTTTAGTCGAGTTTGGATGATTTGGTTAAAGTCGTGTTCGGATAATAAGCGTTTCGGATAATCGGCGTTCGGATTATCGGCATTCTACAGTAATTCCTTCTTTATAATGTCGTTTCAATGCAGTAAACCTTTTTTTTTTCTTTTTCATCGGAAAACCACTTGTCCTTTGTTGTTTTAGCTACAGAGTTACAAATTCAATAATTAAACAAAAAACGAGAAAATGTTTTCAAGAAAAGAGAAGACATAAAGTCCCAAGACTAACTACGGATGGGAAACGACGCCCGCAGCAGCTAGAGACATGGTTTCAAAGTCGCGGCAGTCCTTCAAAAAAGTGCGGGCGTTAGACCAGTCTGCGAACTAATGAATTATACTAAAAGAATACTCAAGTCAAAAATTATTTTTGTTTGGGTTTGTGTCAAAAAAAAAAAAAATTGACAAATCTGAAGATTAACTTTACAAATTTGAGCTTCCTAAAACCTTTAGTTTTCGAGATGTAACAAGTTAGATTTTCCCTTAGAACCGCTTTTTCCCTCTGAAAATTTTCCAGGGTTGCCAATTAGAAACTAAATTTGAAAAAGTTACTGCATGCTCCTAATTCTTAATAAATGTTTTGCAGCAGTGTTATTGCGAAACAAAGTAAAGGTTCAGAACTGTTAAATTAGCTAATTTTTAAAAAATTTAGACCATCTTTTTAAAGTTAATTTTCTGTGACAAAACTGACAAATACGCAACGCTGAAGTAAGAGGAAAATTGTTAATTTTGAACAGCAGCATCTTGAAAACGATAAAACGCAGAAAGTCCAAATTTATTCGAAATGCATTTTAGGCTTTTCCCAACATTTTGGTCAACAATAAACAAATGGACTTTAATACGCTTTTAAAACAAAAAAATTTTTTAAAGAAAACGACCATAAATTCATGAGTAACACCAGACAACTTTTGAATACAAGTATTCACAGGCATTTGCAAAATTCGCAACGACAGGGAATCGAACCGCTATCCTAAGGAGTTTCAGTCCGATTTCTTACCGCTGCGTCCGAGCATGCTAACATAGATAAGTGCTAAACTGTTCATCGCCACCGAGTCATTTTGGCTCACTTCTGCAAGATTTCAAACAGCAAAGACTAAAACTTAACTTAGATTTTGAATTTTTTTTAAAAGTATTTGTTTGGATGTTTGGCGTTTTCCCTTTCTGAGTTATGGTTTATTGCTTTGTTTGTTGCCAGCTTCAAACTTATTTTATTACATTCCAGATTCATTGAGCGTGTTTATAATTATTTTCCAAAATGAAATTGATGTTGTTTCTCACATTTGCAATTTTTTCTTCTTTTGTGTCTACTAACCAAAGTAAGTACAAATACTAGTTAATGTGTGTTGAACCACAGTATGTTTCCCAAGCATTTGAAAAATTGCAGAACTCTAACAGCACGATACCAACTAGTGTAATCATGTGACTTTAGTGTAGTTAAACCTGACTGAAGTTCTCTTCGTTTGAAATTAAATTTTTTTAATTCAACCATTAAATGTGGTCAACAGGGATTGATTAATCCAGTGCCGGTTTCACGTGGTAGAATTAAAGTTCAAAGGCGCAAGTTCTGTGGGGCTCAATTTTGATTGCGCAAAAATTAAATCAAGTTTAATTTAATGTTATCAAACTATACCCTCATATTATTATTAAACTTTACAGCATATAGTTTCGTGCGGTTAAGATTTAATTAATAGCTTAAATTTTATTGGGTAAAGATTTTTCGGTAAAGATTTACTTATTTTGGCTAAAATGGACTGATTAATGAATAAAAGTTTACGTATCATAAAAATAATTGGTAACGATTTATTCATTGATTGATAAATTGGTAAAGATCTATGTTTTGAAGATTTTTATCACTGGTGATATTAGTCCTTTTGGCCTTACTAGCCTTGCTGATGAGCCCTGAGATTAGGTAAGACAGATGTCCAAGGCATGCTATCAAAATTATTTTGAATTGAACTAGCATTATTGCCTCTTGTATTATTGTGATTACTTAATATTTTTGAAAAAAATGTGGCACGATCTGGTACTAATTTGCGATTCCTTGCCTTTCTGCGCTTATATTTATTCCTGTAATCCTAGCTATACTGACATGGAATAAAGGCGAATGTCGATTCCGAAACCGTATGTCTTAGGCTGTTAATGAAAGGTTTGATTGTGCCTATAAGACTCTGGATGCTGTCCATAGCTTATTATTAATTTTCTATGTACATTGTTCTTAGAAAATTAGCTTTAGGTTTGAACCTAAAAGTGCGTAAATTTTGTACTTAAACATTTATGAAACTATGAAGTAACTCAATATCTCTTTTGCGCTGATAGAGCTAACGAATATTTTATTGAAAAAATTGCATGCAGCGCAACAAAACACGAGTAATAATTGCTTTATGAATTGCAATTAGAATTTTTCTTTAAGGAAGGGAGGAGGTAGGGGTGGTTTCGACCCAAAGTAAAGGGGGTGAAGCATCAAGCCAATTTCGATAGTTTACAATAGCTAGAATCAAAATATAATTTTTGAAAATTTTTATTCTTATTTTGGGGCTGCTGTTGAAAAAATACTCAACAAATACAGAGAGGTATTTCTCTAAAAAGCTTTTGGAAACCATAAATCCGTTGTTTCAGCGTGAACTTCGAGAAAGGCAGATCGAGAGAATGAATGATAAATATCCTTCTAGCAACATCATGTGACCTAATCAATTTTGATAAACATCTTCCTCTTTCTGGAATTTTACCTTGAATAAACAAACTCAAATACTCCAAAAACTTATTAGGGCGACATCTTTTTGTGTTTGTTTAATATCTTCGCAACTGCAGCCTCAAAATAAAAACAAAAATTCCGAAAAACTATATTTTCAATTTTAGCTATTGTGAACTATCGGAATTGGATAGATGCTTCACTACCTTTAAACTTTTTCTTTTAGAAATGACTCAGTTAAGTGCATGCTAAGCAAATCAGTACAACATGCATACAACTAACCGAGGTCTGAAGGCAGAGCCTCTAGCCGCCGTAGGCATAGAGGGCAAAGCCCCTAGCCGTAGGGGGAATGCTGTAATTTTTGGAAAAAAATAACCATTTTAAGGCCGTTTAAATCACATTTCGTTTCTTGCTTTAGAACCATTTGAAGAACAAAATTGCAAAGATCAAAACTTATTTGCTGGAATTAAATTGCTCAACTCCTTAAGTCCCTCTTTCTTACTTACATGTCAAAACCAAAGCACGTTTAAACTTTTTTATTTTAGGGTTAAATTTTCTAAGTGTTTTTGCTAATTGGGGCTAAAATTTTTTTTTTTCCTTTGTTGCTACAAAAGTTTTTTTTTTTTTTTAATCGTTTTGCGTGCTTCTGGCCTAAAGGCTCCAGCTCGGAAGCCTAGGGAAGAGCCACCAGAACGGCGACTACTTAAAACAAGCAATGCGAAAAAAAAGGTGGCTCTTCCCTAGGCTTCCGAGCTGGAGCCTTTAGGCCAGAAGCACGCAAAACGATTAAAATATTAAAACTCTGGCCTGCAAACGTCAAAAAACATCTTAATTGACTTATTATTACAAAAGTTATTTTAATTATCAATATTGATTATTGAATCAAAATTGGATTTTTTTATTGAGAACGTATGAAAGATACCAACTCAGCTGCAAAAATACTCATAAAGCGTACTGTAGCTTACAGAGATGAAGTCCTCGAAAACACATTTTGAAGTCCTTGGCCTTGGCCTCGAAGGTCAAGTCCTTGGCCTCGAAACCTCAAGTCCTCGAAACTTGCCCTGTCCTCGGATCGAGAACAGCACTGTTTTTTGAACCATTAAAATTATGTATTACTATTAATGTTAATGGGCAGCGGTGCAAGCAGATATGCTACCGTTAGGTAAAGTCCACCTACATATTGCATAGGTCTCATTTGGGCCCATTGCAACTGTAGCTGCTACGTTGCTGTAGTTTTGTTTGGGTATTTGTCGAACTTAGAAAGCCGTCCAGCTTCCTTTTAGTATGTGGCCAGTTTGTTAATGTTACATTTTGTTACCACATCGTGAACAGTGGTTTTGGTGATTCTATAGTATTTAACACGAATATTTTGGTAAAGCTTGCAATTACCAACATGATGATTTGGTGTTTCATCCTACAGGCTATATTTTGGACACAGAGAAGACTCGGCACGATTTGTAGTTTTCTTGTGTCGCTGTAGATTGCAAATGACCAGTTAAAACTTGAACTACTCAATTTACAGTAATTGAGGTCTCTTAAGGTTAAGGAGACGTATTGTTCGTCGGGAAGACGTCCAACCTACAGACTCCTTCATCCTCAAGCTGTCTTTCCCTTTATTCCACATAGATTTCCATCTATCTGTGGACCAGTCCTTAATCGTATTAACACAACTGGCATAAGGGACTGAAATAAAAGATTCAGGAACATGCATTTTAATTTAGATCCTGATTTGGCTACATAATCTGCTACTTCGTTACCATGTACCATTGTACCCCTGCATGACCAGGAATCCAGGCAATACTGACGTGGTTTTGTTTACCCAACTGATTTAGATTTCTAATGCAGTTTAGTACTGTAATTGATGTTACAGTGCACTTTATGAGTGCTTTGATAGATGCCTGACTATCCACCAGCACAACAATTCTTTGATTGAGCATTTTTTGCAAAAGCAGGTTTTTTGCCACTTCTTGAATAGCTAAGACTTCTGCCTGGAACACAGTGCTATAAATTCCAAGGTGGAAAAACGCTTGCTTTGGGGAGTTGTTTTGGTATTCTGCATAAAAACGCGCATTTAATTTCGAGACATCGGTGTAAACCTTGACAGTGTTCTGATTTAGAACGCTTTTAGATCTGATAGCATTTTTTTATTCATAATTTGACATTCGAAAATTTTTTCTCAAATATCTTAATTTTCATTATTCGGTCAGCAGGCATTTGCATCAGAGTCGGCTTTTTTCTTACAAGCTAAAGCTCTACACGGCGCACAAACTTATGCAAAGCAGTTTCCGTAGAAGTACCATTGCAAAATCCATACTGCGATGCAGAAAGCTTTGCTTGCACGTTATTATCTTCATTAATATGATACAAAATTATTCTTTCCAACCTTTTCAGTTTGAAAAAACTTAAAGTGATCATACGGATGGATTTGACTTCAAAATAGCTTTTCCTTCCGGGTTTGAGGCAAAATATATCTGTGCCTTCTTTCCATGCCGATGGCACATAGCTGTGTCTCAGGCACGCTTGAAATTAGACGTGGTAATATCGTGTTAGTTGATTCCAACCTTTCTGTAACAGCACAGGATAAAACCCGTCTGGCCCTGGTGCTTTGAATGGTTGGAATTTGGTAATAGCTGCTTTCATACGCTTGAATGAACATATGCTTGCAATCATTTCAGTGACCAGGTCTCATGAACGGATTGTCTACTAAATCGTACCTGGTTGCATGATTTTCTGTCTGCTGGCTACCCAGTGGTAAAATATCGAGCAGATAGTCCAAAGTTTCTAGTGGAGACTTCGTGAATTCTCTGTTGTGTTTAATTGCGTTGCTAACACGCACCGTTTCATTACTTCGAATAATCTTAACCAGCCGAGCCGTTGGTGTTTGACTGTTCATGCTCTCTACAAAGCTATGCCATGAATCGCGCTTTGCTCTTCTGACAGCTTTTTAAAAATAGGCTAGGAGCCTTCCAATCTTTTTCTTGTTTTGTTTTAATGGCTTTTCTCCAAGCACGGCGAGCCTCTTTTGGAAGGTTTGCTAGCTCAGTATTCCACTAAATGTTATCTTTTGTGCGAAGCGACTTTCGCACAGGGCAAGCAGCTTCATATGATTTAGTAATAACTGAATGAACCTTGTTTGCCAGCACATCAGTGTTTCTTTTGAGGAAGGTACTGGTAATGGTGGTAAAATTTGTTTATTTAATTTTTGTTCGAGTTCGTCTACATGGAGATCACCATGTGCGACAAACATTTTGAAACATTTTAGTCTGTTTTTGGATTCTGCTTTTAACCTGAAATCTAATATACGTGTGACCCTACAATATAATAATATAATGTACATGTGATCCAAGATGAATAGAACGGTGCTAACATGCCAGCCAACTATTTGGTTCCACGCACACCGGTTCACTTAGATTAAGTCTAGAATCTCCTTACACGTTTTAGTTCTGAATGTTGGTTTACTACCAACATTACAAAAATTCAAGTCTGCACTAACACAATACGCTAGCAGATCCTTTCCTCGAGGGTTTATATCGGAGGATCTCCATGTAGTGTGATGTGCATTTGCATCGATTGCTACAATAGTAGGGATTTTTGCGTTTTTAAAATTATGCAGGAAAATGCCAGAAACCTCGCGAAAAATTTGCGAAGGCCTTTTTTCTTTTTCTTTTTTGGAGATCGCCTAAAACAGTGTCTACTTGCGCTTGTGTCCTTGGTCCTTGGCTTTGGCCTCGAACATTTCTGTATTTGGCCTCGAGAGGGTCTGTCCTCCAAAGGGCTGTGCTTGGCCTTGGCGTCGGATTTTTTTGTCCTTAGCCTCGAGCTTTGTGTCCTCGACTCCACCTCTGGTAGCTTGTACTGCACATACAAACAATTTTTTGATTGTTTGTTAGAACGAAGAATCAAACTGGACTCGCTATATAGAAAAATTTTACAATTATTTTCTACAATAACTAACAGATTCATTTCGTATTTTATTTTACGCTGCAGACAAATGATACTAAACCCAAAAACAGTGAAAACTTTTATCTGTTATTATTTCATTGAAAAATTTAGAATTTCAGAGTAAGGTATGTTGTTCCAATTACTAAAACAAATTAACTTTGTTAGTTTGATCGTTTTTCCCCTGTAATCATCATTAGTAAGTCTAATCTCACCTTAGATTTCACCGCTACGCTTGCAGCAACAACTGCTGCGGAGATTTTAACTCGACTGGTAACTGCTACAGCTACAAGATCAACTACACAAACAACGACGATCAAAGGTACACACAGCTAGTAAAATCGAAATAGTTTCGTTTTTGTACCGTGCCGTAATTTAAAGGTTTTGTTTGAAAATCTAAATTTGAAATTATTACGCGGTAAAACTCGTGATAGATTTTGTCGTTACAATTGCACCATGCAAACTGCAAGATACCTGTGAAATGACTGTAAGTGTTGTTGATTTGATGAGATAAAATAATGAAAACTGTGTTTGGCGAACGTCAATTGTATTAAATGATACTGCTAGGTATAACACGTTACTTATTGTTTTAGGGATTGAAGCTGCGACTCCAACCGCAAAAACATCTGCATATTCTATGGAAACTACAGTTTTCCAATATCGACTAACAACTTTGAAAGCAACTTCACGAGGTTTGATTATGAGATTTAAAACAAGGGTCTGCAAACAATAAACATGTCGTAATTTACAAAATTTCAAAAAATACATTTTTGAAAAGTTTTACAGATTATCAGTTTTTGCATACCAGCGTGGCTATTTATGAAGAGGTGGGCATGTAACAAGCTTATGGTGCCACGCATAAACTTGCCTATATTGTGTTTATGTGATTTCGCTTGCCATACCAATTACATCTTAGATTCCATAGCTACATCTACAACACCAATTGCTTCTTCGGTGAGTACAACTCGACCGGTAACTACTACAGCTACAAGTTTACCATCTACGCAAACAACGAGAATCGAAGGTACACGGTGTTAGTAAATTTGCATTTACTATTTGTAAAACGGGAAGTTTGAGGTTCATATCTCGGGTCGGTCAAATTGAAAGCAGTTGTTTCAACGGATCGTCATTCCTGTCATATTTCTCCTAAATGGTTGCTCTTAGGAGCAGTAGGACCCAAAAATGGGCTACGCAAACTCGTTTTACGCTTCGACGTAATGCGGCGAGTACAGTCAACATTTGAGTTTTGATTCTAAAGTCAACTTTACTTCATGCTGACGTGTCGTCGGTCATCAGGGTAACAATCTTAGAATTATGCTTTAGAAAGCGCGTTGCCGTGAAAAGCAGAAAAAAAAACTTTAAGAACCAGATTTACTCGGGGCTTGTTAGGCTTAGTCGAGCTTCAAATATAATTACAAAACAAGTTGCTTTAGAGAACGAACCCAATAAATTACATTGAATATACAATATAACAAAACCAATTCATGTTGTATCATTTTTAGTTCCCATTCAATGCGAGTTGAGCCAACACGGAGAGACTTGGACATTGTGGAATGGAGATATTTTCACTTGCATATGTTGGGAGGACGGTTGTCAATGTAAGATTTACTATACGTTTCATTGAAAATAACTTTTAATAGAGTGATACTTGATATAAAACTTATAGTCCAGTTTTGCTCTAATTTGGGCAAAGAAGTTATTAACTTTGTATCTTTAAAATATTTTTTCATTTTAGATCATAGTAAGTAAACCGCTATACGAGCACCCGTATTTTTTTAGCTTTGTAATTGTTTGGTATAGGGGAAAGTATAATGATGCCAGTCCAATAAACAGTTGTTTTTGCTGTTATCAATGCTTAATTTTGTGACGTTATCAATAAGAAAACGTTCCACTTTCAAACCAAAATTTTGCTCGTTTGTTTTATTAAGGTATGTCTCAAAAATTCTTTTGGATGCTTATTTATTTTTTCCTTTTTTGCAGTATATTTTGTTCTATAAACTGATGCTATTTTTATTAAAAAAAAGCACTTTTTGTGGCCGCAAAATTAAGCTGGGTCCAAAATCAGTGCTGACGATTTTTCACTTTGTCTTGTTTATTGTTTTTATGAATTTGGGCAAAAAGCAGCATAATTGTGTCTGCGCAATATAATCTTCAACAAGTAATTTTTTGCAAAGAGCTGAACAAGGCTGTTTTAAGCTTTTAGCTCTCATAGGCATCTTTTAGTACATCTAAACCAAGAGTATTCTCAGCCACCTTTCAGCCAAATTGGGTAAACTTTAATGGCTTGAACAGCGGTAGAAGTTTTAAAGAAAACAATTCATTTTTCGTGGGATTTTGAGCAAAGGGAAACTATTTATGTCTTGCAGGGGGCAAACAAAATTTCAAAATGGCTACATTGAAATAAAATGTTTTGTTTCCTTAGCAATGATAACACTTATTGTCCGTAAATACGTCCGGTTAAATCTGTTTGCCTTATGTGCCTTTCATCTGAGCTTAATCGCATAGTTCTCCGAACAAGCGACTAAAACTGAGTTTTCTGAAAAATGTCTAACCAATTTTTAAATTACTTTGCATTAAAAGATTTTAGAACAAAAGCAAGTTACTTTAAAAAATTTTAAAAGAACAAGTTAGCCTACTTTACATTCACTGCGTATTAAAATATGACCTGAAAAAGACCTTTTTGCGAAATTATTTTTAAAGGGAAGTTCTTAAGCTTTGCAATGATACGGTCACAATCATTGATAACAAATACTACCCAAAATATTTTGGAACGAGTTTTTTGCATCCGTAATAATATTTGAGTGGAGAACAAGTTTTGAAGATTAATTTTTGGGATGTTATTTGTGGAGGATTCCTTTTAGGAGTCTATTATTGTGTTAAGATATTTAAGTTGTTATTTTCTAAATTGAGACAACCTAAAAAAAAGCAAAAAGTAAAGTTGTAAATTCCATCCATCATAAAACTTACTTGAACGTATTGAATGTATTGTAGTGGTATTGTATTAAAACAAAATCAATGATAAAATTAATAAAGCAAATTAACGACACGCAAAGAGTAGCAAAAAATGTAATTCATCTATTCAAATGTTCCTTCCCCCTATAATCGCGAATTAAAAATATGATAACATTTTGAATTTCCAAATTTTCCAAATCACTAAATTAAATCATTTGTTGCAATTTATAATCACAGCAATTTCGACGTTAAATAATGTAAAAATTCTAGCTATTCATTAACACTATCGCTTTTCATATTATAGCAAAAAAAAGCCGTTTCCAAAATAGCTCTAATAAGATGTTCAAGTGAAGAAGTGATCAATTTCAATACAATTAAATGCACACCGCTCTCAAACGTTTTTTCCACGACAAAAATACCTTTTTGAATTTCATTTTGAATTATTTCTGTCCACTTACTTGAAACTCCTAGCAGATTGTTTTCAAATGAAGTTATTTTCTTTTTTGGAAAATATTTGAGAAAGCGAGTTTCCTGCAGTTAACCATAGGACCGCAGTCTGGGGGCTAAAAACTATGTCTATCTTACTGATGAAATTGAAGTAAAATCATCAAGGTAATTCAGACTGGCGCGGCTAGTGTGAAATGGCAAACAAATTGTCTTTCTAAAAAAAAATCTTGCTAAAAAACAAAATTGTCATTTTCTTTGGTAACAATTTGCATTAAATTAGGTGAAATCTTCATTCAGTAATTTGACGCTATACTCTAAGTTAGCCTTAGGCCACGGTTTGCGTAGCTGAAAGTAGATCTTAATGTTGCCGTTTCAATTGACGCCCGTCAAAACTAAAACAGAGTCTTAACCAAACCAGATTATGGCTTTAATCAAACAGCGAAACATTACCATAAACGCTAAATAAACATAGATTAAGCATACTTAGTAAGGTATGATATTAGTACACTACTAATTATACTGTACTGAAAACACAATCATAAGCTTACTAGTTACTGCAACTAACCACTAGTGTGTTACATTGCTTTCACGGTCTGTACAACGAGCGGAAAGATTGATTACGCAAAGTTCAAAAAACGTACGAAGCAAAAAGCGGTTTCGTAACATTCAAGTTACAGGTAACAATTACTGTAGTAACCTGTTTGATCCCCTATCGAAGCGACAAAAATACCACAACCATTACTTTTTTTAAGAAGAGAGACGGTTTATGATAAAGGCAAGTGGCAAAAGCTGTCTTTTTAACGCACACAATTGATCCTGCTAGTCTGTCTGTTGCAAAGAGTTTCTAGTGTAAACTAGTACGCAAACACAATTTTTTTCACACCTTCAGTTGAATATCGGTCATCAAAATTCCTGCATCGTGCTTTGCGTATTGCACAAATGTTTGGGTTCCATTGTGAAATTTTGATCCTTAAGCATAGCCTGTGGTTTTCAACTTGGTATCGAGACCCTGTGAGGCCATTTCCTGCTTTACTGGAAATCACATGGTCTTCTAATTGACAAAAAAATTAAATACTTAAGCTTAAAATTTAAATTCGGTTGTTTTAGAACAAGAGCACTAAGCACTCTCAGGTTTGAAAGCTCTAGATCATGGCCCAGGTATTTAGCCACTTTCAAAGTAAGAGTCAAATTCAATATTTTGAGTTAGGTAAATATTTCCTCATATTCATCAATTTGCAGTGTTGAAGCACAATAATATTTTCTTGGCAAAAATCATCATTCTCATCTTTTATCGTTCTGTAATTCTATTGCATTAAAATAATACGATTGTAGCTCTATTACAATAGAAATTGGAGCAATTGATGTTTTCACAAAAACAATCAAAAGTAAGTTAAATAAACTTCTGTGTATCAAATCAAGATGTCAAATAATGCTAACGAAATGGAATTTAGCAATAAACTTGATAAGATTAGCAAGTTTTTAATGTACGGTAGTGCAGTTGATCTTACGTTATGTTTAATTGATTTTTTGATAGCACTGATTGTTCATCTCCTATAAACTGCATCCAAAAATTATCATCTGGTGCCTCTGTAGTCTGCGTTCAATTCTTATGTGTATCTCTACGGACAATCACATTACTATCACTAAAAATGTGAATTCTTTTTTACGGAACTTAAAAAATGTTTTGAAAAACTGATTCTCCCTCAACTTTAAGAACAAGATAAAAACGATCGATGATAACCATAAAGCGGTAGCTCAGCTGTCGTGCCATTGTGTTGATTAATTTCAAAAAAGCCTAAAAACCAACATCAATAAAATCATTAAAAATTTATTTCATAGCGATAACATCAATTTCGATCTAAAAAAATCATCATTAGTTATCTATTAAAACAAACAATAAAATCAACACCAGCACAAATCATTATATTATCATGTCGCACCATAACTTCTACCATTTCAGATTAGCAGTCGGTTTTAGCAGATTTATAGTTTTACTGTATTCCCTTCAAGTAACGACAACTTCTTTAGGCTTAAATCTTGACAAAAATATGTCACTGACAGCAACCAGATGTTTTGAAGAGGAGTTTTATATGGCTTCTTATTCTAAATGTTCTTTACAGTTTTAAACAAATTTCTTTTCATTTTTTTCTTTTCATAATGTGCCTCAAACTTGCGAATGATTGCTTTTTTTAGTTTTTGAGAACTTTAAGAAATTATAGGCTTGTCACGTTTTTTTTTTTTTTTTTTATTTGCCGAACCTATACAGGATAAATTTTTTGCTGAATACAGTATTGCACCGATTACCGCATCAATACGGTGATATTTTTTTCAAAAAGAATAGAGTAGCGAAACCGCATGCTTTATTTTGTTTCTTTCGGTTCAGAATAAGGGTTCCTTCGTCACAATTACTTGGGGTTAAAAGTTTTAGCGAACCAAGGCCCACATGACAGAAATTTTCTCGGTCGCTTTAATTAACGAGTTTTTTTTAAAGGCGCTACCAAACGAAATACTTGCAAAACGTAAGAGGTCAGTTTTGCACGTGTATGTAAAGCCTTGCGAAATCCGTTTCGTCATTCTTTCTCACATGGTTGTTCGAGCGATTGCGGAAAGCAGTTCGAGTAAAAAAACGTTACATTTTTCTCGTCAACTTAAAAATGATCTTGGAGTACTCTTTAAGCGTGCGAGAAATCTTTTTGGTTCTGAAATTTAATGGCGAAATGTTGAAAACTTCTAACTAAAGCAAATTTTTGCTGAAAATTAATTAAAATGGTCTCCATGTTTGCTATTAGACTGCTAAATAAAGCGAATAGCATTGAGAACCATTTGCTGTTTTGACTGATAAAGAAATGTTAAGTAGTGCCAGTTGACAAAAATAGCAATACACTCCTTTTATAAAAACGATTTTCTAAAAACACGAGGCTCATTTTTGCTCAAAATTTAAGAACAAATTAAAAACAATGCCAGCCTCAGCAGCAAAATAAACCAAAAACAAACAAAAAAATTTAAACTAATCAAAGAAACTAAAATTTGTGCAGATTCAAAACGATAAAATTTTAGTGATTTTCTTGTGTTTACAAGCAAAATTGCAACTATTCAAGATCATAAAGCTCTGTTGCTCTGCACTAGCAATTGAGAAATTTTTTTGGCAGTTGTTCAACTTGAAAAAAGCTTGCTTTTTTGCTTTTGCAATTTTACGATGCTGCAAAAGCAAGAAAATAGCTTTCACTTAAGCAGACAGAGCAATAGGAATTAAGCAGTGTTTCAAACATGCCCGCTAAAATTGACATCGATGCTCTTAAAATTTTTACAAAGTCAAGAACAAATGAGACTGAATATCGGCAAAAAATTTAAAACAGCCAGTCCCAACTCAAGATTTACCGCTTCTAAAAAGGAAGAGTGCATTTCGTCCCATGAGGGCCAAAAGGTCGTAAGTGACATTTTGATAGTTTTGAGTAAATCGAGTTTAAAGATTTGATAGGCCCTGAAAAATCAGGTTTTAATGCAATTCGTTTG
Source organism: Trididemnum nubilum (assembly GCA_963965965.1). NCBI lineage: Eukaryota > Metazoa > Chordata > Ascidiacea > Aplousobranchia > Didemnidae > Trididemnum > Trididemnum nubilum. Next base: position 41,598,895 of record OZ014469.1, on the reverse strand, counting down.
AATAGTTGCACATGCCACATAAACATGAAGCTCTACAAAATAAGATGGCAGAGTTGATGGTTCGAGCCCCTGTCAAGGCAAAATTTCACTTACGACCTTTTGGCTCTCAGCTTTTTATTAAAAACCTTTACTTTTTTCACTTACGACCCTATATCATTTTACTAAAATATTGTGTTTCATGTAATTTTTTGCACTCAACTTGTAACCAAAAGGTTATTTAGAGGGGGAGTTGTGCTATTTTTATCCTTTTGTTGTACAATGATTAAAAAATGGTGTAAGTTTAATTGCGAAAATTGAAGTGAATAAACTGATAAAGCTTAGATGTGTCAATGGTCATCATTATCATCAACTGATAGTTACCTCAATTGCATTTCGAAGAGGAGCAGGTTGGAGATGTTTTAATCCTTAAGCCAAGCTTTTTGTTATCTTGAAACTTACAAGTTTAGGCAATAAATGACAAATGTCAGCTACTCTGTACGATACATCAAATAGCGTTTTTATGGAACATTGTCATTGCGCAAATCATGTATGGGCGGACAAAAATGCTGTGCTTCCTAGTAGTACTGCAACTATGTTATACATTTTCTTCGGGTAATATGAACTATGCTGAGTAGTGCGCTATCTACAATAAGTCTGTGCTATGAAATAAGTGACACCATTTGCCCCCCTGCTTTGTCACTAGTTATTGTGCAATGCTCCTCATGTTCAGGCCACTAATAATAAAAGCTTTAACATCAATAGCCACGCAGTTATTGAAACAGAATAAACAAAAGTTGAAAAGGTCCATGGTAAGAGTCCTTAACTTTTATAAAATTTTAACTTTTTAAACAAATAATAAGATGAGGCAGATTGCAGGATATTTTCAGCAAAATAGGTAATAGAAGTTGCGAATGACTATAAATAGCGGAACAAAATACTCATAGAAAAAGGCTATTGCACCACAAAATTTTATCTAGCTTTTTATTAATGCAGCCAAATCTAACTTAAACTCAAATCTTTACTCTTAAGTCTAAAACTAACTCTAAACCTAACTCAAACCCTAACTTAAACCCCAATCTTAAAACCCTTGAAAAGGTAAATAAAAAATACGCGGATGAATATTTCTCATTTTTGTCTAATTAACTCTCAAAAAATTTTGGTGCAATGATATCACCTCGACTTATACTGTATATTGTACCTTGGTTTTATACTGTAAGTAACGCAAACATTGACTATTCTAGAATAGTGCACGCTGCCCAGTAGTTCAATTGCATATTCAATATGTTTGTGCTGGTTAAAGACGATGTGATGTGTCCATAGCAAAAATTTGGCATGAATTTGAACAACATAGCAATAACATTTAAAATTACAAAAAAATCTTTTGGGATTTTTATTAGAATGCTGGGGGGTTGAGTCAAAAGTTCATAAAAAAGTTTTTGATGAGGTATAGTGCTGTCTAAAGAGGTCATTCAAGAAGATGATCCAGATTTTGCAATGAGAGATCACTGGAGCTGAAAAAAAAAAACTTCGCAATTGATGGTCTTTCAATCCGTTCTCGATTTCAAAATCAAAGTGGTCCAACTCAAAACAGTGCGGTACCGCTCTGTCTGTTACGGCTCCCCAGACCTTAGGCTTTGCTCCCAAACCTACTTCGTACCATCACGCTATTCGATGCCAAAAGGTACAAAAAATCCGATTCTTGGTTATTTGCTTCATTGAATATAATTACTCGATTTTGTTAACTTCTAACAATTTTATGTTAACTCGAGCAGTGGGGCAGAACTATTTTTCAGGAAGGGGCGTTGTTGATAAAAAAATGGTAAGGCCAAAAAACTTAGTTGAGTTTTTTCGATTGCACAACCCATGCTGATATTTCAGTGCTTACTTACGTAGGTGGTAAGATACACTAAATAATACTGTATGGTTGGCTGAGTTGTATTAAAAGATGAGGATCTAATTCCCCTAGCTATCCCTCAATTTAAATCACGACGATTTTGCAAAAAAACAAAAATAAACAACCGCAAATTCAGCTGTAAATTGCCAAACAACGTGATTTTACCATTCTACAAAGTGTCACTTACGACCTTTTGGTTCTCGGTCAGTGTCACTTACGACCTTTTGGCACTCAACACTTGAGCCAAATTTCACTTGCGACCTTTTGTCACTGATGAATATTTCAACGAATTCTCAGCCGATTGCAACCAAAGTTTGTCAGCGCATGGACGCACTAAAGAGCACCCTTTTTATGCAAAAAAACGATTTTTTGAAAATTGTCACTTACGACCTTATGGCTCTCATGGGACGATTTTGACTTGTTCATTTTTGAAAGATGTTGAAACCAAAAGACCTAAAGTTGCTGTTAACATATGAGTTACCCATCAATAACCTTAACGGCGCTTTACGTTATTAAAAAAAATTGTAGTATGGAGAAAGTTGTTCTTATTTCACATTGATCCAAAAATATAATTAAATTCTGTCGTTCATTTACTAATCATTTTTTTTTCACGACTGTGAGGTAGCACTTACCTCACATATCTGCTTTCCCATTAGGCTAGTGTTTCATCAGCATCTGAATTTCAAACCACCCACAAGGGCAATTTTAACACTTGTCATCGTACACTCTTCTCAGATTACTCTGATCTAAGCCTGACAACAAGGTCACCAGAAAGAGGATTCTCGACCAGTATCACATTGGCACTTTACTTAGCTCAACTGCATTGCGCTAGCATTGCTAAGCATGGACACCATATATGACATCACATTAGCAATTTACCACAATAGCACGCTATTTGCATATTTCAAACTTGTTTGTTATCATCAGGCGTACATAACTGTGTAAATGCCTATAAATTTTTTTTTGTTTGAACCCCAAAAGCCAAAATTTAACTTCTAGCCAGTAACTCAAATTGCTTTATATAACGCCAGTCAACGTCCATTCGAATTAATTATCATTTACTCGTATGTGCTTTGAAAATTCAGAAATTACATGGCAGACTTGAAACATAAAGTTTTTTTCACAACTGTGAGGTAGCACTTACCTCACATATCTGCTTTCCCATTACGCTAATGTTTCATCAGCATCTGAATTTGCACATAGCCTATCCTGGCATCCCACCCGAACCTTCAAAAGTACGATGGCAAGTGCAGAAATGGCAAAGTGTAGAAAAGAGAAGAGGTACGATGGCAAATGTAGAAATTGCCCTCGTGTGTGGTTTGAAGGTTCGGGTGGGATGCCAGGATAGGCTATGTGTGAATTCAGATGCTGATGAAACACTAGCCTAATGGGAAAGCAGATATGTGAGATAAGTGCTACCTCACAGTTGTGAAAAAAACGTTATGTTTCAAGTCTGCTTTGTAACTTCTGAATAATCATTATTAAAGTTTTTTTTTCGAGGCTGTGAGGTAGCACTTACCTCACATATCATTATTATCCTTATCATTATTATCATAATCATTATTAGTTGGGGAATTTGCTTGCTGAGAATAATAATGCATAGCTTGTACCTTATAGTATCTTTTTCCATATGCAGTACATACAGTACGCTTAAACGCATTATTTTGAAGTAGAAATGCATCTGACGTCACAATCAGATATTTATTACGTACTAACACAAGTTGCGAACATCTCGCTGAAATTTCAGCGAGCAGTTTTAACGTGTATTGGGCGAGATGGCTCAGAAATGGCAGTATGTCTACGAAGATTTTTTGTTCGTTAACGCTTTTTCGCGAGCGAGAATGGCCTTTACGAGGTCACTAGCACGTTTTATCATGTCGGCCCAGATTCAAAGCGACATGATTTATGTAATGTTTTTTTAATTTCTGCAAATTTTCATTGTTATGATTATTATTATTATTACCTGTTAAATCTATTATATAAAGCAAAGACAAATTTCAAGTATTCAATGCAAAGTTCAACCGGCCTGTTAATCGATCTGCACTCGGTATTTTATTGAGAGGTTGGAGATATAACTCTATGGCTCGTCAAACTGTACACAAAATTACTCACGGCTTGCCACTCTTTCAAAATTTATGCATGAAAAGTTGTGTTGTCTTGGCGAAATGACGTCGGAATGGGTTTGGCCAGCTTGTCTTACACTCCGTGTCTCAGTGTAAATAAAGCGAAAAAAATGAATGAACCTAAAAAATGTGTGTTTTGCTAAAAAAAATTACGACTACAATTTCACTTGGGGATAAAAAAAATTTCGCGATATTATATTTAACAGTTTTTAAATGAAAAAAATTTTACATTAATTGGAATTTTGTTGAAAATAATTACTCTCCAAATCAATAATTTTTAGTCATATCAAGTCTTCCGGTAGAATATAGCTTTATTACGCCAAGACGTGCTGCGAGTTCGTAAGGCCAATTCTCCGCAGCATTACGACGGGGTGAAAGCAGTTTCTTTTGAAGAAATTCTGCAACGGTGGCGAGCTGTTGGCTAGTCTGTGTCCAATTTGACCGGCCTGAGATTTGTATCTTAGACCTTCCGCTTGAGACAAACGCGTTACGACTTGACCTAATGGCTAATATTTTCTGCCAAAACAACTCAAAAAATTACAATTGCTTGTTGTACTGTACTGTAATATAAAATCATTATCCGCAATACAATACATAACAAACCAGCCAATAACACAAGCAATGATCTCACTGACATTTTTGTTGCTGATTGTTTAAGTACGTCATCAAACAGTGCTTTGCAAATCTTTTACTCGTTATTTCACGTTTGTGTCACTCTACAAGTAACTTAATTATAACACCGTATCACACCAACAACAATCTGTATTCTTGCTACTCTTACTCTTTTAAGAAAGAAAAACTCTTTCGAATAGAGAAGCAAATTTTTGCAAGTTTTTAAAGAATTTTATTATAATTGGCTTAAATTTTCAAAACGGTAAATGCAATTTTTTCTTTATTGTTTGGTCTTCATCGGATTTAAGCCGAAAACTTGGCTTTTTTTATTCCTCTCTTATCTGTTTCTTGAAATTACTTCTGGCAGTGGATCCATCGAGGATATGATTGCTGAGCTCGGCCTATCTGCTTTTTTGCAATGGAAGGCTCAGCATTTTTCTATCTTGCTACAACATAAAAAGTAGAACACTAACAGAGGTGCGTACCGTCCTAATTCCACAAATCTTAAATGAACATGCGTCTGTTCAATCAAAGTAAAGATTGTGTACAGCAGCAGAATCGCCGTTGTTGCAATTACACAGAACCTTGGCAAAAAATGTCCATGTACAACTGTATGTACAACTGTATGTCCAAGTACAACTGCGTGTAGCATCTCATATTATGTCATTGATCCAACCGACGAAAAGGTTTAAAATATAAACAAAAATAATGCAAAAAAATAAATACGAGATTGATTTGTGAATGTCTGTGTGTTACCATCGAAATCAAGCAATATTAATCCAGCGCAACTGGTAAGTGCAAAGAAGAGTTTGCTTATTGAAGGCGAATGATGAAATACTTTTTTTTCCGAATTAAACGTGAACTTGTCAATATTGCTGGATGAAGCCTACCCTGCACTTATTTGAGGAAGGCAGCACTAACTTCTGATTATTAAAATATGCTCTTGCAAGTTATCTTGAAACAGTAATTCCGTTAAGCTCAGTAAATAAACTAACCCTACGGTTCCATTTTCCAGTAATACACTGATTACCGATTCATATCGAGAAAAGGAGTTTCGTTTTTTTGAAATTTCCAGCTTCATTCTTGAAGAATTATGCGTCCTTTTGTTATTCATTGCTATTGTTGCATCTGTATGTTCTTTGTCGCTCTGCACTTGGTACCCGTTACCGAGTGCATTTTAAGTTTGTCAGCAGAGCAATGTAGTTTGCTTCAGCGCAGTTGTACTCGCTAGTGCTTAGCCTGTAAGGCTTTTGGTTTTAGTTCATTGCTCAACATTTCGTTTTTTCGTTTCAGCTTTTGCGATTCGATCATTTTTCACTTGTCTGAATACATATGCTGGAAAATAACGAAATTTGTTCATGATCGAATTGCATAGGTTTAGCAGTTTACGGTGCATAGCTTAGCGCTAGCAGGAGTTGTGGTGATTATACCTTGCGCATTCCCCGTGCGTGCGTTTCAAATCGAAGACCTCGATAGAAATATTGCCAGTACTGTGCTGCAAAGCCATTGTTTTTACCATGATATTGCATTAAATGCTTATACGACAGACGCAGCAGTCGCCCCAGAGGTGCCAAGACATCATGGTTCAAAGCTTGACCGACCAGGCATAAATGTTGGAGTGAGCTTAGAAGAATGAAATGTCTTCATCCATCGGTGAGGCGCTTTCAATTAAGGCTTCGTCATCGATGATCAATCGGCTTCAGCGCAGCTGTTTCAATGCGCCAGTCAGATGTTAGGAGACCAAAAGCTGAAAGTCATAGCTGACATTGCCAGTAAGGCTATCGGAGTTGTATTGAAAGCCATGCAGCGGTTAGCTGTTATCCCTATTGCGACAAGTGTCCAACGATCGGAAATGATAATTGTGCGTTAGGATCGGGATGAACAGTTTCGATCCTTTGCTGCAAGAGTGCTTGGTACAGCTGATACATGCTCCTTCTCGGCAACATGCTCATGTGGACCAAAAGTGAACTACACAGACCATACGATTCGTGACACATTGTTAAGCAAGATTTTGGATGATGAGATTTGTCGGGACGTTAGTGAGATTGACGCTATATTAACCAGGCCCATCAACAACGTCATAGCGTTGGTGGAAAGTAAAGAAATGGTCTGCAACGCCGAACCCGCACCCGCACCCTGTCGGGATTTAAACGCAAACATGCGACAAACAAAGCCCCTGCAGGCAGGTAGAACAGCTCATCAGCTGCAAGCTCTTCAACTGCTAGACCCTTGATGTCTCAGAAAAATCTCGCTGTCCAAAATGCGACAAGCTCTTTAGCCTACACAAGCAAGGCCGTCGAGGTTGGAACGCTAAACCGTATTCCATATGTCTAGAATGCTTTTGGTCACACCGCCGACGGCGGAGTCGTAATCTTGGCGCGGATGGAGCCGTTTCCCAAGCCTATAGTCCGTCTGCCAGCACCACTCCTACTTTGGCATAGTTGCCGCAGAACAACGGGCTTAGTTGAATGAAACTTCCGCTCCAAGTCTTGATGACAAGCAAACAAGTTTTGCCTCTCATAAAGTATTTACCAATGGCAAACGGGAAACACTTAACATGCGAGAGCATTCTTTTGTACAAGTAACAATCTTGTTGGATGAGCCTCCGCCACAAGCACTGGCTGAGAACATTATAGGAATTGCAGACGCGGGCGCACAGGCCAACGTCTAATCATTGAGGGAATACCTACAAGCCGAATTCAGACAAGAGCAACTCGCACCCGCAGTAGATCTTTTCGCTGTTTACCGTTCTTCCATATCCATTGCTGGAACCTTTCTTGCTTTCATAGAGAAAATTGATGGCATCCCTGTTGTACGGTGCTGTACGATAATGTACGCGAGTGGCGCAGTTGACACGTTGTATCTGTCTTAGGATACCTTGCTTGCCTTGGGTGTTGTGTCCTCTAATTTTCCTACAATCGGGGAACATAGCAACACTAGAACAGGAGGTATACGTACTTCTTCAGTTGACTTCATCCGCTCTGCGAACGGTGGCTGTGCCATTCCCAGTAAACAGATTGATGCCTTTTAGTGTCCCCAACAGTCATGCGTACCATTGCCCCCGATGACTCTCCCTTTTCCGTGCACGCCTGAGAACAACGAAATGAGGGCATGGCTACTTCGGAGATACGCTTCATTCACTTTCAATCCTAGCCCACAGCGAGCTATCCACTGCACTGCCTGGACTTCATTGAAACTCATGTTGATCTGGCTTCAACCCTTGTTGCAGTCCACACTTCGGCTTTTATTCCACTCCACTGACAAGAAAAAGTGCACGAAGACCTTTTCCATGATGAATCCTTGGAATTTTTGAGAAAGTATTCCTTATTGAACCAACACAATGGTGTCACAATGTCGTGATAAACCTAAGCATTTACGCCGTACGTTGATTTTTCTCCTCTAAACCAATACTGTCAGCATGAGACATTCGCTACGGAAGCACCCTTTAAACTTGCCCGTCTTGTGCCCAGAGGTACTTGGAAAACTGTCATGGACGTGCGGAATGGTTGCCACAGTGTTCCACTGCTTAAAGCGGTCCGCCATCTTACTACGCTTATCACATCGTTTGACAAATGGTGATACATCAAAGCTCACAAGGTTTTTTGTCCTCCGGGGTTGGTTAAAATCGCCGTTTTATTGCAATTATGTCGGATTTTCTGCTCACGGAGAGGTGTGTTAACGATACGATATTCTACAATGAGAACCTGGAAGAACCTTGGTAGCGCACTATCGCGTCTTTTATTCTTGTTGGTCGTGCTGGCAAAATTCTCAATCCCGACAAATTTCAGTTTGCTCAAAGCACTATTGATTTTGCTGGGTTTCGCACTTTACAGTCCCTTGTGGAACCCGTGCCTTTTTACTTTCACGCAATCGAAGGATTCCCAACCTTTGGTAATATTACAGATATACGAACCTGGTTTGGTCTGGTTAACCAGGTAGCCCGCTACGCACAATTTCGTTGTTTCATGGCGCCATTCAAGCCCTTCCTAAGCCCGAAGCGGAAATTCGAATGGACTGACAAATAGAATTGGGCTTTTGCTGCGTTCAAATCTGCCCTAGTAGATTTTATCAGTTATAGGGTGGAAGTACAGTATTTGATCCCAGCCGTCGCACATGCTTACGCCCGGACTGGTCCAATATTGGCATTGGATACTTTCTGCTTCAAAAACACGGTGCATGCGCAGCCAACATCCCAGAATGCTGTGATTCGGGATGGAAAGTTACATTAGCCGGTTCCCAGTTCCAAACCCGACATAAGGGCGCAGGGACACAAGGGCGCAGAGACGTTAATCTGTAATCTGCAATAACATTTTCGTGCTTACTCACCTTCGCAACAGACTAATTATAATTGTTTGCATAACGGAATGAGTACAACCCCAGCTTAAAACCAATTAAAATAATTGCGTTTGAAAACAACGAATGTAAAGCAAATCAACTCAAAATAAACATTTCTTTTCAAATGTTTGTTCAAGCTTTAGTGCAGGGCGACCTAAAATCACTTTAAGAGTAATGCTTTGTGCGATAAATGATAACTGAAGACAGGAAATAAATTCAAAAAACTTCTTTCCAAGCTTAACTTTCAAAAATTATATAAAATACTCATTAACCAAGTTCGTTTCTTTGATTACATAAATATTTCCAAAGCAAGAAAATGTTAGCATAAATTTCAGATTTACGATTCTGCGCCCTTTTGTCCTTCCGCCCTTTCGTCCTTGCGCCCTTATGTCCTTTTGCCTTTATGTCCCTGTACTTTTATGTCTGCGCCCTTATGTCGTAAATCGTTCCCGTTTTTTTTTTGACTGCTGCCGAATACCTTTACGGTCCTTTAGAAGGTGAAGCCCTTGCTGTTGCCTGGGGCTTGGAACAAACAAAACATTCTTTGTCAAAATATTTTGAGACCGTACATTAGACCAAATCAGTAACACATGCCTATTTCTCTTAAAACAGCGCACATTGATGTGGCGGTTTGACATAACTCATTTGCCAGGTACGACCAAAAATGTCGCGGACGTGACATCGCGTCATCCTGTCGAGTGTGATTTTATTGCCAGGATCTCACTTGCTGATCATGATTCACCCGATCTGGTAGAAGCGGCCCTCCTTGCTGCAGTACAGCACGGTTTCTTAGCTAATTTGTGCTTACAGAGGTCTGAAATTGCTAGTGACATTGCCACAGATCCGGGCCTCAAAGAGCTACTACTGGCCATTCAGACCGACTTCTTGTCAGATTTTTCCAACTCCAGCCGTGCGGCACCTTACCTCCTCTTTCATGATGGTTATTACATCTATGATGGCGTCAATTTATACTGTGATTGTGTTGTTGTGTTGTCGCTAAAACGTAAGGTGCTTTCCATTTTTCATGGTGCTCACCAAGGAGTATCTGCCATGGAACGCAGAGCTCGATTTATTGTATTCTGGCCTGGTATGACTAATGACATTCATGCAGTACGTGACTCTTAAGTTTATTGTAATCGTAATGCTCCATCCGAAGCAGCTAATTCTCCGATTTAGTCGAACCCACCGGCTACACCTTTTGGGAAACTCTTTGCCGAATATTTTGATTGTGGGGCACGTCATTTTCTGGGTATTGGGAATGGGTTCTCCAGTTGGGCAGATGTGTTAGGCACGTCATCTGGAACGAATTTCCCTGGGGCAGCTGCGTTTGTTGTCCTCCTACGAGCTTTCTCTGCCACGTTTGGGGTATCTGAAGAAATCTCGGCTGACGGCGGACCTATATTCTTTGCCTTCGTTACCATGAGTTTCCTTAAGACATGGGAGGTTAATCACCTAATTTCTTTTTCGTATTTTCCCCTGTCAAATTGCCGCGCAGAGGTTGCCGTCAAAAGCGTTAAAAAGCTGCTTATGGCAAACGTGAGCCCAAATGGAGATTTGAACAATGATTAACTTTTGCGTGTTTTATTGCAATTACATAATACTTCAGATCCTGACTGTGGCTTATCGCCGGCTAAATTAAGTGGTTTTTGGTCGGCCTTTATGTGGTGCTTTTTCGTTTATCAATCGCCATGCCAAGTTCTCAGATCGATTTATGCGTCGTGCTTGGTATGAGACATGAAAGGCAAATGAGGATGCTCTTTGTATGCTGGTGGGGACGTTACCGGGTTCATTTTAAGGTTGTTAGCAAAGCAGTAAAGTTTGCTTCAGCGCAGTTGTACTCGCTAGTGCTTAGCCTGTTAGGTTTTTAGTTTTAGTTCATTGCTCAACATTTCGTTTTTTCGTTTCAGCTATTGCGATTCGATCATGTTTCACTTGTCTAAATACATATGTTGGAAAATAACAAAATTTGTTTTTTTTTCGTTAGTGGTTGTGCAGTGTAGAGTGATTGTTGTTGAATAATATTCTTCATCATATTTGATTTCAGATCGATCGAAGCTTTGGAAGTTTCAACTCTATTTACGTAAGTAAGCTTGGTGTATTAAAATAATAGATATAAGTTCTCTTGTTGAATTCTGATTGGTATTAGAAAATGTGCAGATTATAGAATTTCTCATGTAAACCAGCCTAAAACTGGCCTCTTTTTTCTTGTATAACTTTTGTGTACAGCTAATTTGCGAATTTTCAAACTTAGCAATTTTGTGCCTAATGCAACTCGGCCGAATGCTTTCAGCAAATTTGTTTGAAAACACGACGATTTATCATAAAATGGCTGTTGTTAGGGCAGTTAGCAGAGGACGCTAAACAAGTTAATTGGATAAGAAACATACAAGATTAGCCCCCTCAAAAATATTAAGCAATGATTATTGTCGATGCAGTATTTGATTGCTGGTACTAAACTTGACAGACAAGTTTGAGCCGATTTGTCTTTTTTTTTTTGGACTTACTGTAGTATTTTTCCTTTATTGTGGTTTAGTTGACAAAGTTCTACTACAGAAACGTTAAATTAAGTTCTATTCCCCGTCGAGTGAAACAGAAAAGTCAAAGATTTGGTGTTCACAGCATTCCTACTTTATGTTTAGCAAGAGAGCAACAGTTGAAGCATTCTCTGAGAGCTAGACAGGTGGCAGATTGATTTGAAAACCAAAAGATCCCATCGCTGTCTCCTAACCAAGACAACTTGGTGAATAAAGATGCAAGTACAACCGACTGTGTGTTTGCAGTCAGGGTTCGGGCCGGGTGGAAACCAATTAAAATCATAGTTTTTTTTCTACAGTTATGTGCAACACCCATACAACGGACACATTAAAATTCAGCCAAATCAAGCTCCTGAATATACCGCTCAAAATCATGCTTAGGTTCGCAACCGGGGCACAGAGTAATATGAGTCTCGAAGCAGTGCAAACCAGAATTCAAATTCCTGGTCATGCTCTGCGGCTCAAACCTAAGGTGAATTGGTTAATTAGGTGGAGCTCGCCAATATACAAGTTTGCTGAGTTTTGACATTGTTTTAGTGGAGCGAAGTTTGCACCCGATTGTAGCATAGTTTCGTTTTTCAACAACTAAACCGCAAGGCGTGTTAAAAAAAGTTTTTGTGAGAACTGGTTTTACTTAAAATTATTCTTTGATATCAAATTAAACAGTGGAGAAGTTAGCCGGCTTTTTGTCAGCAATTTTTATTGGTTATTGGTGGCTCTGTATTACCCATAGCAATTAGTGTCATGGCAGCTTGTTTATGGTACAGTAGAATTCGCCCAATTCATCATCGTTTATCAGGTCAGTTTGCTTAATTCGCCACATTTTCGTCAGTCTCGTCAAAATTCTTCTCTTTTACATGCATTCCAGTTTGTCTAATTTGCCATCGTCTAATTTGTCTCTTTGCTCAATTCGTCACGTATTTTATATCCCCGAGAAACTTTTTGTTCGGCTTATTTGTCATTTGCAGATTCGGTGCAATGTGTCAAGCCGCAATGCCATATTTACAGCGTTGTTTGTTACTGCAGGAGGGATGAATCCACGCAGTCTCAGTGGTTACAGTAGTTCAACACGAGTGAGATTTTAATCAAACAAAAAGTCTTTATCGGACTAATAGTCTACGGGAAATCTCGCTGCAGCAACACAAAAGGATGAGGTGCGAAGCGCGTTTTAACTACAGAACATTAACCACCGGCGGAGAGTCTAGAAGAGTTTAAATAGAGTACTGTAATTATAGAGATTAAGTGTAAAAAAAGAGCAAGTACAGTTTCAGCAGTTAAAATTAAGAGTTATAGCTATATAATTGCGTTTTTGCGTTCCATTTCAGAATTATTGTCAGAGTCAAGTTACAGAAAATCAATGTAAGCGCCAACTGAACAAGCCATTAAAAAGTTTTTACCTGTTTGCATAATTCGTCACTTCACCTATTTCGTCATTTTTTTTCTATTTCCTTTGAGGTGACGAATTTGGCACATTTGACTGCATAAATTAATCCAAAATGTTTGCTTTACCTAGCAATTATCTGCAGTAAAATTGTTAAAGTTGTTGAATAATAATTAAGTAAAAAGTAGTTCTTTAACTAAAACCGCCCCTATAAAAACTATTAAATAGATTACAAACTGTCAAAGTTTCTGGTTTTACCAAGCCATTTTATACTGCATTTTTCTATTGCAATGACGTAATCGCCAAATTTTTAATGTTTAATTGTTTGCGCGCTTCAATATTATAAAAATACATATAGCCTTTAGTGCTTTAATTCATTTAGTTATAGCCTTTTTGACCATAACGCACGCGAGCGACTAAATGCCAAATTTTAATATTTGTGTAAAAATTAGGTTTTTTCAACTAATTATTTTATTCAGAAATATATGTTCGTTGAGTGGTTATTTTAGATTGCTTTCATAATTTCATATTTTCATAAATATTGTATTCGCACTGGGTGAATTGTTGATCTTTGTCCTTTAACTCTCCCCCCCCCTTATCCACTTGGTCCCCTTGCCCATTTTAAGTACTTAATTTTTCATCCCTGTCTGTTAGCCACTTGGTCCCCTGTCCAGAGTTAATTTTTTTTCTGGGTTACCTTGGTCACAATTGCGATTATGTTTCACAATCCTATTTTGATTTTAACTTTATAGCCTAGTTTACTTAGATTTTGAATTTCGGTTTACAGGCAAGCTTAGTTTAATTTTTGAATTTCGGTTTGCAGACAAGCTTAGTTTAGTTTTTGAATTTCGGTTTGAACGTCAGCTCTGCCGATGAGCGTTGATATTACGCGAAACTCGAGTCCAGAGCAGTACGTGGGAAAAAAAAAGTTTGGGTCTGCCTTTTTAGCAGCTGAAGTTACGAGATGAAGACGTTAGCCTATACCGATAGCTTGGTTATTCAAATTTACCGGTTGAGTTAGCCTAATTCAGGGATCAAAATTCTTTGCATTGTGTCGACTCCTCTTCACACTGATGATGAAGTCAGTTGACTTCAAAACACGGGAATGCTCTCGAGATAGGGAGCTCCGCCTCATCTGCGTCACTAGGGGTTGAAATGATTACCCATTTCGACGCGGAGACCGCATTAAGGTGTTGTCAAATGAAGTAGGATTGTAAGACGTGATGTCTCTGTGAACTATTAAATTAGTTCTGCCTATTTCATTTCAGGAATAATTTAGCTTTCATAATATTTTACCAAAACAAAAATTAAAGAAACTTTTAATATTATATTTTTTAATGTTATAAAAATTTTTTCTGATTTTTTGATTTTATTTTTTTTTGATTTTTTGAATTTTCGTTTTAATTTTTTTTGAAGCGGATTTTTTTAATCAACTAGCTGGCAAACTGCAAATGAATGTTAAAGGAAAGAGATGAAAATTTCTTAAAAATATTGAAAAAAACTTTTCTGTATCTTTAAAAGCTTCAAAACCTATCCGACGGCAGAAAGTTTATATTTAAGACAAAAAACATGCCCCATAAAATCTAAAAAAAATAGAGTATCGCAAATTTCTGAACTAAGTAATTAATTAATTTTTATAGACCGTTTGCTGTAAATTCCAGGACGCTTAAAAATCGAGTTTTCAAAAAAGTTTGAGTGGCAAAAAAATTTTGATGCAGATAGATTAAATTTTATCCTAAAAAGTTTATATAGACACTTCTCCAAAAATTACTCTGCATTTTTCGAGCAAAGGGGGAGTAAAGGGAATTTTTTAAACTAAAAGTTACATATTTTCCAGATAATGTGCAAGTTTGAATCATTTCATCAATTCTATTTGCTTATTTTGTCAACTTTGCAGGTGCGCAAATCCGTTGTGTATTTTTAGAGTTAAATTAAACAATCTTTCCTACCGCTGTTCAGCATCAATTGCGGCGAAATATTTTTTGTGTTTTTTTGGGCTTGTTATCATTTTCTCTTTATTTTTCAGTTATTAACCATTGATAGCAGTTTAGTTCATTTGCTTAAACGTTCAAAAGTGACATAAACTTTTTCAAGCGTATTGGGTTAAAGATAAAATGCAAAATATCTTCATTTGGGGAACTTGTATTACAATCAACATGTTCATTAGAGTGTCCCTCATTTGGGTTCAAATTTTAAAATACACATTTTTGTGAATTTGACCCTCTCAAAAGTTTCCATTACACCAAAAACTGCCTCATACAAAGTTTTGCTGCAAAATTTTGATTTTTAGAGGTGGCGCAGTGATCTTAAAGATGACTTAACAAACACCAATTTATGCATATAAGAAGTTTTGTAATCAGTACTAATAGTCATGCTCACAGAAAGTTATTGCTGCTGAAGAGTAAAGATTTCTTCATATTCGGAACAATGGCCTGATTATTTTCAACAATCTACAGTATAAAGCATACCGCATTTTTTTTTATTTTTGAAGCGGCTTGATTGAATGGTGGTGCTACCAAACCCCTTAACGAGAGATGAAGAAGCAACGGATCATTGCGGAGACCCAACAGTTGTGCTACTCGCCAGAGTGCAGACTGTAGAGCGAAAGATAGATTTGCATGGAGGCTCAGCAGCAAGACGGTCAAGAAAAAAATAATCAAGGTTTTGTAGAAGGTGTTCACAAGCTCTGCAGGAAGAGTTTTCCTTACGACTGACTTACGAAAATTGTAAGAGGCTTTGACTTTGGAAGCGACGGGGAAAGCTCAAAGCATATGGTGCGTGAGAAGAGCAATTCCAACCGAGAAACTGTAGGAATGGGACATTGAAATAGGAGGGGGGAATGTGGATATGTGACGTCTCCATTTGTGACATTGGGTGTAACGAGTTTTGAAAATAGCTGGAGAGATGAACCAGGAACTATCGCAGTAGCCAGGGAGGTTCCAGTGTTGGGAAGAGAATCAGAATGCTTATTTTTAGGGATACCAGCATGACCGGGGACCCATTGGAAGTTTAAAATGACACTGTTGGAAAGTGAGGAGACCTGAAACCAGACATTTTAGAGGAGTCTTGGCCAGAGATATAAAGGGGCCTTTGAAAATAGGAAAAGAGCAGATTGGGAGTGCCAAAATGGACTTAATGAAAGTGGGAAGTTGTCTTGTAGTTGTTACACCATACAATCCCATGCTCCAGGGGATAAGTTTCAGCTGTGAAACTGGAGGCAATTGGTCCAGCAGAGTAAAAGAGTTGAAGATATTGCATTTGGATAATATGGCATACACTCCAGTGCCACCCGTCTAATGAGGAAAGAGACAGATCTATCGGTCCATGAATACGCGTCTGAAAGAGGAATAGTAACCGATTCTTGGCGTATTCATCTTGCTGGGATGAGCTAGGGCAAGTGCAATTTGGTATGGAAGATGATACTGTAAACTTGATTGGAGTTCAGAGGGATTTGGGAGACATATAATTAATGGTTCGCGCAAGAATAAAGGGTTTCTTCTGTGGATAAGCTATATGATCATCAGGAAAGTTTCTTTTCGAACCGGCTGATCACTGATTTATGAGCCAATGGCGCTGAAGTTAAGAGATTCTTGGAGGAGGCGCAGAGCACGTCCAAAGCATGACAGTGCTTGGTATTCAAAGTTTAAAAACTTGGTATTTAAACAAATTCAAAATAATTGTTAACAGGAAAAGTTGGGTCTCAATTAGGAGCAATGGGATAGGGTTGGAAGAGAAGCAAAAAGACCTTGCTTGTAGCTCTGTAGAGAATTTCTAATTGATTGGTCAGACATATCAACCTTCTACTGTTTTTGTTGACACACTGAACAAGTGCTTTGTTTTTTGTGTTGGTCGTATCCACTCTAGTTTGTGACAGTGGTTCTTCTTCTACAACATTCTCTGAAACTTTCACCATGGCACATTTTGTCGTCAAACCTACGTTACGATCAAACCAGCCAAGCAAATTTAAATCCTCTGTAAGATACTGCAGAAGACCAACCAATAGACATGTTTAGTGAGGAAGCTTTTTTTTTAAACTGGTTGATGATAAAAGCACTGAAAACTGCACATAATTGCTGTATTTCACAACCGATACGTCACTGCAATTCCTAAGTTAACTCTCAGAAGATTTTAATTAAATGCAATTGTTATGCGTGTTTAGGTCACAATGAAATAATAAAGCTCTATCGTTCGTAATGGTGGTATTTCTGCATAGAAATTAAAACTACTGTACCCATCCAAACTTGAAACGCTTCGCGCCACCTCTAAACTTCATTTTTAAAGTTTAAAATTTCATACATACCATTTTTACATGAAACGAAACCATTTGAAAGGGTCAGAGGTGAAACTTTTCGAAATGTCAAGATAAGGGATACCCTATGTTCATAAAAATCAATTAATTTAGGTACATACACAAACTTGTTTCAAAAGCATGTTACATATTCACTGTGAATCCCTTAAACCTTCACAAATATAACTAGAATGTTTGATAAAAGTACTTTTGAATTGATGCAACTGATCAATGATGACGACACAAAATAACGTAAAAGATTAATGAACGTCACTATATGAATCGCAATATCAAGTTTTTATCAAAATTTGGCAAAACCACAATACTTTTTGAGTTGCTGGAAAGCAAATAGCATATTTCGGTAAAAATTAATTTCTGCAAGGTTTTATGCCAAAATTTTCTTCAAACAGTTAAGCAATTCTAATATCTTTATTGTATTGCATACTGGTTCGCTTTTGATGCATCGTCTTATGCATTGTAAACTTAACTAGTTTTAATTCTTTTTTCGAAAATGCGCCCCCATACGGAACCAGCGAAAATGTGCCAATATACGCAATCGGAAGGTTCCAATGAAAAGCAACTTGATATCGTTTAATTTAAAAAATGACTAAAACGCAAATGTTTGGACTAGAACAGCATTTTGTTAAATAACTTACTAATACAAATGAGTTATAACCATTTAATCACCAATACGTAACAAATTACCTTATTTACTAGTACAGCAACATGTTCCTTAGTTATATATTTGCTAAATCAACATTACTAGAGATGGAACGAACTATAAGTGGGTGTGAGAAAGAGCTGCTATCCCAGCGGAGTCTAGATGAAAGCCTTAAAAGTTTTAGGAATTGCAACGTTTTCATATAACCAAAACAAGTACACATTATTAAAAAGCAACCTTTCAGCAGCAGCACTCAGCATCCATCAATATCTGAGAAGAGGAAAAGAGTATATCCTGTAGTACGCTGGATCTAAAATTAAATCTAACAATCTAACTTCATATACAAAATTAAAACCTTATATGTCTATTATTTTTCTAACCTCCTCAGAATAGGTTTCACACAAGTGTTTATCAGTTTGGTCGAATTTTTACTCTCTTCATAACCATAAACGTCAGGCCTGTACGAGAATGATTGTAGGTTATGCGGTATACACATTTGAATATTGCCTATTGTTGTTTATTTCTGTCAAATAAATTTTAACATCCAGCGAAGCAGTAGAAGACAATCATTTACAACAAACCAGAAATCAAAGTCAACAGCAAATACAACATTGGAAAAAACCTTTAACAGCCAAAAAAAATTTAAAAAAAGCCTCATTGCCTGCTTCTCGATTAATTGTACAGTTATACGCAATCATATCACTATTGTTTTATAGCAGCCTACAAATCATGCTAGGTTAGAAGTGTTATTGAATTTGTCTAACGGCTTGTTCAAATATTATAACGATGCATTATTTCTGAGTTGAAGTCTGCAAATTTATTGTTGGTGGACGTGAGGTGTTATTTGCAGATAAATGGTAGCCGTTTCGTGGAGGTAACTAGTGCTTACAGGTCTCAAAACTGTTCTTCTTCTTCAGGACAGTTTGTGGCTATTCCAAATTACCATGTAGTTATCCTCGACTAATTCGCATTCGATACAGGGCGGGAGCTAACTGTGTTATTCACGCAAATATCCAAATACAAACCGGGCTCAATATACTGTATAGATACAAAAATTTCCTGGTAGGGCTTAAGCATTTTCAGGTGCTGTAGTCCTTTGACTACGGCCTGATTTGGTATGATGGGCTTCATTAGTAACAATTAGTCAATTAGCAAATAAGTGTTTTTGGATGAATGCTTGATCACTGAAAGAATGGTAGAAAGCTACTTCTTGAAATCGACTATGATACCGATATTCAATCCATTTTAAATCAAAATAAACAACGCAAGACTGTTTTAAATAAGGCCTATCTACATACTCTAGAAATATAGAGCAATAGTTATCGCATTGTCTAACGTTTATTTGTAAAAATTTAGCAAATTTTGAGCTAAAAAGACAAAATTTGTTTTATAAAGCTAATGTGTTCAAAAATACTACTAGGCTACCGTACTAGTATTACCAACAACAGTATATCATAGTCGGGGTATAACTACGTTTCATACTGTCAGTAAATACTTATTCGATGCAGGTAAATAGTAAAACCACCCAGCTTGATAAGTTAGTAACCTGATTATAGTTCTGACATTTGACACCACTGCATTACTTATTAGCAGATGCATACCGTTATAAACTTGCAAAATTTTCTTATTTAATTGATCTTTGCAGAATTACTAAACTACCAATTAAATGGAGCAAACTGCTTTAGCAACACAGCTCTAATTTGCTAGTATTTCAGAAACTGATAACAGATGTTTGATTAAAAGCAGTCAAACTCGACTCAACGCGCTGTTTAATTAGTCGCATATATTCGTTAAAATTCTGAAACACCAAGCAAACTTCAATTGTTCAACAATTCCTAGCTAATTAGAGCAACAGGGAGGTTGCGAAGGACCATGCGGTCATGGAGTCAAACAAACACCCGATGCCAGAAGTTTAATGAAGTTCAGTATAGATATAACGAAAGGGGCAACGGCAAAGTATCCAACAAATAAGCGACCAATAAACCTACGAAATGTCTTGTCGATGTATGTTAGACGATTATATTTCAAAATTTTTACAAACACGGCGTCTACTGTGCTGAATAGTAAAACAATGAAGTGTTTTAGACATTTGCAAGTGATACTCCATTAAACAATATTGGAATCTTGTACAATTATCTTGAAATGACATAAAATGATAATAGAAATTGTTTGTATCGGCTTTGAAAGGAATTATATGACACATTTTTAACTCATTTGGGATTTGTTCCCAAATTTTGACTCACTGATACTTGATTCACCTCTGCAATTTAGTAGAACGGTAACATGGAATATAAAATTTATTATTGTTTAAGGATTGCCTTGTATGACATGAAGAAACTTGTTTTGTTCTACTAAAGTATTTAGAAAAGAAAGTCGGTGCTTTATTGTTAACGTAACAGTACACAAATTTGGCAACTTTGAATTCATACAAATCTTTTACTTTCAAGACCTTCAACTGTCAGTAATCGGATTGGCTTCTGCTTGATAATATCTGCCAGTAATTACCAAAGTGATTAATTTTGCAATAGTTGAAGTTTTTATCAGTACTAGGGATACGTGCCACCCCAAATAATTATACCATACAATATATTAGGATGCATGAGAGTAAAATACAATTTTAAAAGTATAATATTTGGAAAAACGTATTTAAATTTTGTTAGTATTCCAACCGCACGAGCTACCTTGTTTTCCAGGGTTTTAATATGTTCTTTAAACTCTAACTTATTGTCGAAATGACTCCTAAATATTTGGTACTGCTTACAGAAGTCAGTGGTGTTTGATTACTTGTGACATTGAGCGGCGGGGTGGAGTATCTGAATATTTTGTGGGAATGATTTGTAAATTGGATTTGTAGGGTTGGTATTAAGTTTATTAGCGCAGCACCATAGAGGAAGTTTTTCTAATTCAGTGTTCATTTCATTTTGTAAAAGTTTAGAATTTAAGGATTTAACTATAAGACAAGTATCGTCAGCAAATAATCTAGGTATCATGTTTAAAGCGTTGTTCAGATCATTTATATAAACTAAAAAAAAAGTGGGACTAGCAGCGATCCTTGTGGAACACCATAACTAATCGTTTTTATCTCAGATCGGTTTGGTTAAAACCTCGTATTGTTTTCTATTGCTCAAGTAGGAACTAATTAAGTCCAAAGCAACACCGCGAGTACCATAATGCTTTAACTTTAATAAAAGAGTAGAATGTTAGACAGTATTGAAAGCTTTTCTTAGGTCAACGAATGCAAGTCCAGTAAAACAATTTTCATTTATAATTTCATAAGAAGAAGTAATCACAGCTAACATTGCATGCATGGTGGAAACCTTGCCACGAAAACCGTATTGATTAGCATAGATAATTTTATGCTTTTCGAAAAATTTAATAAATGCCTTATAAATAAGTTTTTCAATTATCTTAGCAAAACAGGTCAAAATGGAGTTCGAACGATAGTTAATGGTGTCACTTTTCGCTCCACCTTTATGAATGGGTGCAATTCTTGCTATTTTGCAAGATTTTGGATAAATACTCTCGGTAAAGATGTGATTTAGGAAAAGGGTTAAGTACGGTGCAATTACAAATTCGGCTGCTTTGATAAATAAAGCTGGAATTTTATCATGACCCACAGCTTTATCTTTGAGAGACAAGATTTGAGTGATAACTTCATTGGTATTAGGCGAATCCAGAAAAATCGTGTCAGAGACTCTATTCGCAAAAAAATCATTTAATATTGGTGTGGATAATTTTTTCAGCTAATTTAGCTTTAATAGCGCAGAAATGATTGTTAAAATGATTAGCTATGACTGTTTGGTCTTCTAAAGTCTGCTCATTTATAACTTAAGCATTAGGAGGTTCTCTATTTTGTTTGTTCGTTTGGTAAGCCAAATTGAATAATTTCCCACGTTTTACGTGCGTTTTTTCTGTTTTTTGCGAAATCCGAAGCGTAATGAAGCTTTTGATAAAGCTTTTAGCTTTGTAAGTTTGTTAGAGTATTTTCCAAAGAAATACTTTTCAGCAATTGTGCCATTACTGAAATGAGTTCGAATCATTGAGTTATTTTTTTGAATGGATATTAATATTCCATTTGTAATCCATGGTTTTCGGGCAAGTTTACGTTGTTTTCTGCTCATGTTTCTCAAGGGTTCGTGTTTATCTATAGTGTAGGAAATTACAGAAGTAAATGGATCAAACAAGCAGTCAAAGTTGTCAGTAGTAAGTGGAAAATTGTGCAAAACAAAATTTCCCAGTTCTTGATTTAATTTATCTGAAAAAGTTTCTGTGCAGAATCCATTTTTGTCACGGTAATATAGAAAGTTTTTATATCATTCGTGAGTTCTTCAACGCATTCCAAAAATTTTTAATGAATTTATTGACATTTTTGCTTGGGTGCCTATAAACAATTCCAATGATACAGATTTTGCTAGGGTCTTGGTGCCAGATTTTTAACCATAGTGATTCTGTTCCATGCAATTGAAAACTATTGATCTTGGTGAATTTTAAAGTGGTTTTACGTAAACTGCTACACTCCCGAATTTTCCTTTTGGTTTCATATGCAGCAATCTGCACTCAGTCTGAAACCAAAATTGATTTATTAGTAGTGCTGGACTATTACCTGGCCAACAAGTTTTGTTTTGTTTTTTTTTGCAAAAAATATTACCAGTACTACAAGAATAAAAATTTGGGCCATTGCAATATTAATTTATTGCTAGCGTACTCGATAATCTAATCAGTATAGCCTAAACAATAGTACGATGTTCGGATTGCGTTGGTATTGCTTCTTGCCTTGGATTAGAAGAATCCGATAGAACTTTTGATAACCTACTTTTTGAAACCTCAATGTATATCTCTGCGAGATTACTGGAAGCATATTAATGTAATTTTCCAGATAAGAAGTAGACCAAACCGAGTTTTCCTTGCTACTGCCGACAACTTTAGGCGAGTCTACCGTCTATAAGCCTAATCTGTAAAATTAAAATGAATCTGTTTGTTGCGATCATTGATACTTGGCTAGAGTACAACGTTTAATCTCTAGAATTGCCCACGTCGGCTGAAACTAGAGAATGACTGAGATGTTAATTGGCGAATCGAAAATGGCAGTTGATAGTTTCTTTAGCTTTTTGAATCTCAGAAAGCAGTACATCAATCTTAAATTAAAACTTATATTTAAGATTGAAACACAAACCAATTCACTGAGCAAAATCGCTCCACTCACACTTCTTACTAAACGGCTATTTAAGCCAACCCCAGATACACAAACTCGGCTTAACTGCCTACGAAACTAATACCTAAAATCACCCACTCTTAGAATATTAAAATAATGAATGAAAAACAAGCCGCCTATTTATACTACAACAAAAGCTATCGAATATCCCAGAAAAATCCCTGTTACCTCACAATAGAAAAAATGCACGAGCTTGTGATAAGCAAATTTCGGCATAATTATGACATCACAAACTTTAAGTCTAAGTAGAGAAATTATGAGTCATAAACAACCCAGACATTGATAACTGCAGAAAATAGCAGAATGTACTATAGAAAAGATTTATATCGAATATCTCAAATATTCTAAATCAAAAAAGCGGCAAAAGTAGTAAATCAGTCACTTACATGATAAAATACAGCAAATAATCACATCTCAGGCATTCAAAATTATTATTCGTGAAACTCTTTTTGTTACTTGTATTTAACAAAAACTGATCCAATATTGTAAATAAAACTTTAAAGTTGTAAAATTTGACAACTGTAACTAGTTAATTCATGTTCTTAACCCTAAACGTACACGGCATCAACAAGTATTAACTCAGGCTTGTTTTTTAATCCAACATAAAATTTTGAAGATTTTACCCGCGAGATGAATCATGTGATTGCAATTCTGCACTATTGAATTGGTTGATTTGGACATTTTCCGCATTCATCGGCTGGTTATTTTAAGATCAAATTATAAAAATACTGTAGAAAAATAAGTGAAGAATTTCTACAAGTGGATGTTTGATTAGAATTAAGCTTAATTACGCTAAAAGTTTGTTGCCATTAAAAATTTTTTACTAGGTGCATGCTAGAATTTACAGCAAACAACCTATAAAGGCAATTGAAACTCTATTAATTCATTTGAGGTTTTTGTCAATCAATTTTTCAACATAATGTCTCCTGCAGTACAAGTATAAAAAAGATCATTCACACAAAAAATCAGTAGCAAATTCAAAAAAGGAATTTCTTGGTAATTTTGGCAACATATTTTGGTTTCCGAAGAAGGTTAACGGCACCAGTTTTAGAAGATCAAATTTCATGGTCAAGCTTGCTTCAGTTAATTGACATTTTTTGTCAGTACCCCCCAAAAAATTAGTAAAAACTCAGCGACCCTAACAAGCAGTATTTTATCCTACATCAGATCTGATTAATTTCACAAATGATCTACCAACTTCCATTTTAAATCCAGCCGGAATCCAAAAACCGGAACCAATTCATGTTGGGCAGGTTTTCAACTCATTCATTAATGTGTTTAGACTCGTGTCGTGATCGTAGTTGCAGTTTGTGATTTAATCCATCAATGCCCCGAAAAAAAGTTGTATTTTGAGAATTTTTTTTATACATTTACAACGAGTGTCAAGTACTAAGTCATTGAGCGTTGAAAAAAATTTTGCATCAGTTTGATGTTACACTATCAACTGGGCAGTGGTGCATACGCATGTCGCTTTAATGAACCAATAGTCTGCATTCTCATAGCACAATCGAGTGTATTTACGCTGTCGCATTACAATAATTTGCTTTTTTGTTTACATTTATTTACTCCTTTTGCAAAACAAACAACAAAGCAATTGAATTACGCACAAGATCATGTCACACACAGATTCAAGCTGCAAAATACTGTAGAACAAAATGTAAAGTTGTTAATACGTTTTTCAAAAAATGATCATCACAAATATAGTTCGCTATTATTCGCACAGCTTTTACTTTTTATGAAAGGGCAAATTACAGCCTCAGTATATGCCAACATCGCATTTAGAGCTTTGGATAGAAACACATTTTGTACAATTAAACCCTGCACATCTTCTGCGCGATTTTGCAAGAGTCTCAATTAGATAGTGATCAATGCCATCATACTGTAGTTCATCTATAACTCGCTTTCTTCTGCCGCTATGAGACAATGACAGTGGTATGGTTCTTTTTGGCGCGACACCGCAGCTTGCCAAATATTTCTTAGCAATCTCCTCCTTTTTAAAAACTTTGTGAATTATTTTTCCTGCAGATATCTTGCGAAGTATCTAAGCATTTTGTACAGTGGCATCAATCATCCATGTAAAAATACCCCATTACCATTTTTTCTCTCAAAATTCTATTTTACTTGGTTCATGTTTTAATCTTAGGGATCAGTTCCTTCCATTTGCTTGTTGAATTTCTAAAATAGACTGGATTTTGTACCAGAAGTAAAAAGTCATGTTGCCAGTCTGGTTGCTTGTAAATCTGCTCCGCATCAATAGCTTTATTGCTTGGGTCAGTTTGACGAATTTTTATTCCACTTCCATCTAAAAGCAAAGCTTCAGCTGGTGCATTAAGTTGATTTTTGGTCAAATTGTCAATTAAATCTTCATCATCTAAGTTAGCAAAATCTTCATCTGGAGCACTAGCATGATTTGGTTCTATAAAAATTGCTACTAATGCATCCTAATCTTTAGAAATAGATAATATTTTGTGGCACGTGTATTTAAAAAAGTACAGAAAAATGTACTCATATCTGCTCGTTGGTACATATATGCTCCAGTAAGTTTAAGCGCAAACACCGGAAGTGCAGAAAAAGTAAATATCAAATTTTTGTATTAATAAGCATTAGATATTAGTCTTTAACAATATTCAAAAACAAAAATTTTGAAATGTTGTTCTAAGTTTGCAATAATAATACAAAACTAAAGCGCACCTTTCCAAAGCGGTCATTTTTCCAGAAAAATTTCTTCGCCTCTAACTGTCTGGCTAATTTAAACTACTAGTTGCAATTACCGAATAAAACCATAAACACAAGTTGACTGCAGTCACAGACAATTTAAAATCTCAAAAAATTAGTTTCTAAAATGTCACTTCTGCTAATTGAAAGCAATTCAATTCAACTGTTCGTAATGTACCATATATGTTCCACTGGGTTGTTGCAGGTTAATCTAACCTTGGACTAATTTATCCGATTTAGCCTAGGACTCGATTCATGTTGTGTAAGATTGCTCAAAGCGATTTGATCGTTTCACTGGTTTTTAACTCATTCAATGATGTGTTCAGACTCGTGTCATGAAGATAGTTGCGATGGGCGTTTCAGTTGCAACTGCCGCAGAAACATCACCAGCAGCTCGACACATCCCGCAACCGAATTGCGATGCATTAATTATGAGGAAGTTTGCGATGGAACACCCGACTGTAGCGATGAGTCAGATGAAGTAGATTGCTTTTGCTCTGACGACCAGATTCAATGCAGTGTTTGTAAACGTGGTGAGGGTTGTATCGATCCATTCTACTGTATACCGCAAGCCAACGTTGGCGATGGAAGAAGAGATTGTTTGTGGAATGATGAGGAAACGTAAGCAAAACTACTAAACAATCTTAAAATAACAGAACTAATTATTGACTTACGTTTTGAGGTTAAAACCGTTGCTTAATCCAAATGGAATTAACTTTGTAGATAATTCGTCGTTCCTGTGCTACAGTCGCGTATCTCGATTTCAACTGTTTTGAGATATGGATGTTTTTATGTTTTGGCGATTTTTTTAAAATTTATCTGAAATTTGTTTGTAATTTGTTACGAGATACGTGACTATAGAACCGGGTAATTTTCAAAAAAATAAATAATATCCTCCAACATTGAGATATGCAAAAATTGCACAATTATGTTTTTGTGCATTTTTCCGCCTTATTACCATACATTGATAGTAATTAAGCAATTTTTTAAGTCGGCAACTCAATATCTGTGTAACAAATAATCAGTTGTGTACATTTTGAGGGTCAAACTGTTTTTAAAAGTAATCATGCGCAAAATGAACATTTTCACAAAAACTCTCGTAAAAAGGCTTTAACTTTGAACCTGCAAAGTAAAAAGAAGCAAGGGTGCAGCTAGGCCAATACCTGTGGTGCATTTTCAGCCCTCATTGATTTTTGATACCTTCACAAACCACCCTGGACGTTAGACTTTGAAGTTTAAACTAACATATTTATGTCAAAAATATTAGTGAAAGTATACGTTTTTTTATGATAATTGATGAAGATTGTAAACACCTGTACAGTATATTATTTGACTTAAAACAACCTACCAACCATCTTCTAGTTCGTAAGAATACACTATAAGATAATACATAGGTTGTTTCATCTTGAATGATATACTGTATTTAAACTCTTCATTAGTTATCTCAAAAAAACAAATACTTTCATAAATGTTTTGGATTAAAAATATTCGGTATATTGCATTAAACTTCAAAGTCTAACCGTCAAGATGGTTTGTGAGGGCATCAAAAGCCAATGATCAATTAATGTTAGTACTTAGATTTTACACTAAGGGTCAAAACATCAAATTCCCGCATAAGGTTTAAAGTAAAATTTTTTCTAACTAAAAACATTGAAATAGTAAGACTAGATTTCGAGGCGATAATACTTGAAAATTACTTAGTAGCTGTTTGGTTCTGTTTTTATATGTTCTGCAGTTGGTTTCCCACTCGCTAAGCCCCACCCAAATAGAGCCCCCCAACTTTTCAGTTTCCCCAGATGATCTCTGTGAGACTAGTAAAACTTCGCAACGCAGCCAAAAGTAGATTATGCCGTGCCATTAGACTATAACTCACATGATAAATCAACAAGTTTCCGGATTAAATAACGGACTAAACAAAAAATACTCACCACTTTATGAGTAGTTGCCTCCCAACTCTTTGCCTTTGGAGACTGAAACCCAAAATACCCCCAAACTTTTTAGTTTTTGATCTTGCGCCCGCTTGGAACTATATAACCGCTGTTCTTGAGAAACTAAATAGCAAATAGGCAATTCTAAAAGTAAAGCAAAACAGTTTTGTTTTTTACCACTTTAAGTATCAAGATCTGGTGTTGACCAAAATAACGCTATCCTGCTTCATTGGCATTGTTAAAATACAAACTAAAGAAAATTGCCTTTTGATTAACAAGGTGCAATTCCGTAATTTATATTACTCCAAAAATTGCTAAAAACGTAAAATTGTAAAAAAACATCAAAGTTCAAAAAATTTGAAAACGGCAAAAGCATTAAAAATGAATGTTATTATTATTGTTCAAAAAAAAAAAAAAAAAATTGTAACGGCAAATAATTGATTATCTGTTAAAGCACATAAAATATTTGGTCGGGTATTTGATTTAAAACCAATTCTACGAGTGATGTTTAATATATCGAAGATCATTCGAAAAAATAACTCAATGATTCGAACTCATTTCAGTAATGGCACAATTGCTGAAAAGTATTTCTTTGGAAAATACTCTAACAAACTTACAAAGCTAAAAGCTTTATCAAAAGCTTCATTACGCTTCGGATTTCGCAAAAAACAGAAAAAACGCACGTAAAACGTGGGAAATTATTCAATTTGGCTTACCAAACGAACAAACAAAATAGAGAACCTCCTAATGCTTAAGTTATAAATGAGCAGACTTTAGAAGACCAAACAGTCATAGCTAATCATTTTAACAATCATTTCTGCGCTATTAAAGCTAAATTAGCTGAAAAAATTATCCACACCAATATTAAATGATTTTTTTGCGAATAGAGTCTCTGACACGATTTTTCTGGATTCGCCTAATACCAATGAAGTTATCACTCAAATCTTGTCTCTCAAAGATAAAGCTGTGGGTCATGATAAAATTCCAGCTTTATTTATCAAAGCAGCCGAATTTGTAATTGCACCGTACTTAACCCTTTTCCTAAATCACATCTTTACCGAGAGTATTTATCCAAAATCTTGCAAAATAGCAAGAATTGCACCCATTCATAAAGGTGGAGCGAAAAGTGACACCATTAACTATCGTTCGAACTCCATTTTGACCTGTTTTGCTAAGATAATTGAAAAACTTATTTATAAGGCATTTATTAAATTTTTCGAAAAGCATAAAATTATCTATGCTAATCAATACGGTTTTCGTGGCAAGGTTTCCACCATGCATGCAATGTTAGCTGTGATTACTTCTTCTTATGAAATTATAAATGAAAATTGTTTTACTGGACTTGCATTCGTTGACCTAAGAAAAGCTTTCAATACTGTCTAACATTCTACTCTTTTATTAAAGTTAAAGCATTATGGTACTCGCGGTGTTGCTTTGGACTTAATTAGTTCCTACTTGAGCAATAGAAAACAATACGACATTTTAACCAAACCGACCTGAGATAAAAACGATTAGTTATGGTGTTCCACAAGGATTGCCGTGTCCCAACTAGGACAACACTTCTTGTTGCATTCACTGTTGCAGACACATTTTTCAAGCGATTATATGGGCCGGATACGACACGAGCTAAGAAACGCTACCGGCTTTATACGTCTTTTTTTTCAGACATGAATAAAAAATTGTTAAAACAGCGCATGATTTGTAGCCGTGAAATATCAGTTCTTATGTGCAAAAGTTCAGTTTATTTTAGTGCCCCTCCCCACTTTTTGCTGGTGCCCCCTCAATTCGGTGGCTCTGGCGACGGCAATGAGTTATTTCCTTTAACGAGTTACCGCCATTTTTTGTTACGGTTTTTACCACGCTACTACTACGCAGTACATAATCGTAATTGCTGCTGACGCGTTAAACTTCATAAAAGCGTCTAGAGTCTTATAAATATGCATGACCTTATTGGAGTTACACAGATGCTATAGGCTATTGCTCTTGGTTTCCAATTGACAAAAAGCTTTTATCCAACAAACCTGGCTTCCGCCGGCTGGACTGTACCGGTATCTAGCCACCAAATGGAGATTCGTCTTTCAAGTTCCATATCAAAGTTTTTGATTTAACCCAACTTTAATCAATGACTCCAAAATTCTTTCTGCCTAGCCAGACTACCGCCAATACAAATGCCACGTTTTGCATTAAAGTAAATTGATTTTCTTATATTGCTTAAATTGTATAGTAGGCATAATTAGATACTAATGATGATTCTATAATTGTTTTCCGTTTTTACGATAGGCTACGATTAGATCTATGCTTTTTGATAAGTCTGGGGCCTAAGAGGTTTGGAAGCGAAAACTGCTGCATTCTGTTAGAGACATTCAGCCTAGCTGCTTACAGTCTGCTGTTTTGGGTTTACCATAGCCAAGTCCTAACCTTTCTCCATTTCTTGAAACTGGTCGGCCGGTAATTTTTAAAACGTAAGTCGAATATCAACAGCAGTAAAACTAATAATACCTTTTTTCCGAGTAGGTTAATTGGTAGTGCCATTCAGTACACAACTGACATTGAATTTGCCCAACCATTGGTTTTTAAATTTCTTAACAATCACATGTCTCTGTTACATCATAGTTGTGAACCAGGAAAAAATAAATTGACTTAACAACCTTTTCCTCTGACAATGGGACCTATATACAAATCTCTGATCGCCAATTTTTCAGGGAAGGAAACGAGTTTTTTCTTCAAAATTTCGCTAAAAGTTGTATTTTGCACAACAGTATCCGAATATGGTCATAACTCAATTTGCCAAAAAATTGACTTAACAACTTTTGTCTCGCAGGTCTTCAACTATTTCAAAATTTAAAAAGATTATGAATCAAAAAGGGGCAGCAACTTAAGGTTCTTTTTGGAACGGATCTTGCACTGTTTAATTATTGTGCTACGTACTGGCCGAGACTGAAATAAAAAAAAACGTAAGGATTTTTGCATTATTGCAACATTATTGGATAATTTTACTGAATGAGCAGTTTTCAGAAGTAGGCCTGTTATTTATTTATTGCTGCTAATCATTCTTTGTGTTCTCCAAGTTGACTTAGATTAAGACGGTAAATGGGAGTTTCTGCCAAGCGAGCCCCGTAAATGATAGACGCATGCTTAATTAAGTGATCTTTAAAACAGCGTTTTGTTTCCCCGTTAAGAGTGCAATTAAAAAAAATTTTTTAAAGCCTTAAAGGAGGTTAGAATCCTAAACAGCGTTAAACTATATGGCATTTATCAATTTCTGGTGAATAATCCTAATATATACATCTTAGTAGCTTAGGCTATTTAAAAATTAATTTTGGGGGCACATTTAAGAGGTCCCAAACAGGTGGCCCCCACACGTTTGTTTCTTAAATATGTATTAGCCAGGGCCGAATTTACAAAATGGCACTTTGGAATAGTAGCAGGGGCTTCAGGCTCTGGAGACTTCGCGCCTGAGGCAACTTTTTAATTATTTATTTCTGTTCACAAAACGTTTATCGTCAATATCTAATAATTGCTAACCATAGTCAGATAAAAGTACTATCAAAAATGGAAAAAATTGCAAGAAATAGTTTCTCAACGGTTTTTGGTCCTACTGTATATGGATGTGGAGAATAATCAGTGCTGGGCACTGCAAATTTAAATTCTATTCCGCAACCGCGAATTGCGCAAAATAGCAATAGATGGTCCGCAACCGCTAATCCACAAGTTTACGGTACGTTTGCAGAAATTTTTTGCACTTTCGCAACCGCAAATGACTTTTTACTTCCGCAAACTTGAATCTCAAACTTTGCTTTTTTTTTCCTGATTTGATAAATAGAGGAGACCTAATAGCAATTTAACCAGTGCTGGGCAACGCAAGTTTTTTTTTAAGTCCGCAGATCCGCAACCGAATTTCAATTTTCTTAATCCGCAACCGCAAGTCCGCAATTGGACGTTTAAAAGCTTAGTCTGCAACCGCAAGTCCGCAACGACATTTCAGAATTCTTGAATCCGCAACCGCAAGTCCGCAACTTCCTAATTCTTGAAGTCTGCAACCGCAAGTCCGCAACTTCGTAATTCTTGAAGTCCGCAACCGCAAGTCCGCAACTTCGTAATATTTGAAGTCCGCACCGCAAGTCCGCAACTTTTTATGAACCAAATAGAAGAGTTTTGCAATCAACCACATTTCAGGTCCAACTCAAAACAAAATTAAACGCTTGTAATTTTTGGTTTAAGTTATTAAGAGACTTGGCTAAGAGTTTGTAGCCCCAGCCCTCCTGGTTACGCTACTGCTTATACAGTAGGTGTCTAAACTGCATGAAAGCATAGTGCACAACCCACAGATGAACCCTTAGAAATGCTACGATGAAGCTATGGATTCAGAGATTAAAAGCCATTGGATTACAGCGAGAAGCCATCAAATAGCAAAGCACCATCCGCATTTCCGCTTGCAACAACATATTCTAAGAAAACAATTTTTTTCGAAGCAGGAAAAGGCAAAAACAGTAGAAGACAAAAAAACATAAACAGTAGGAGACAAAAAAACGTTCATTTCACTAATCGTATTACTCAATTTTTAGTCCCTAGTTTCAATAAATACTGTAGGAACAAGATAACCACACGCTACCAGCAGTGCCGTCGATAGACCAAACGAAGTGAGAGGGCCGTAGCCGAAAATGGGGGCACTATAAAGTGGACTGAAGTTTTGCACGTAAAACCTGATATTTTAAAGCTACAATTTTGCATTCATCTTTGAAAAAAGATACATATACGCCCCACAGCGTTAATTAGTTCGTTTCGCATGCGGCCTGTATAATCGCTTGAAAAATATGCCTGCAGGAGTGAATGCGACCAGAAGCGCAACCAGGGTTTTGGTAAGAGAGAGGGGGCTTGAACCAAAAGTAAATGTTTTTTGCCCAAAAATTGTCTAATTTAGGTCCCGTGCTGATCAAACCGTTGCAACTTAAGCGTGTTACAGAGGGGC
This sequence comes from Trididemnum nubilum, assembly GCA_963965965.1. Taxonomy (NCBI): domain Eukaryota; kingdom Metazoa; phylum Chordata; class Ascidiacea; order Aplousobranchia; family Didemnidae; genus Trididemnum; species Trididemnum nubilum. Next base: position 41,566,264 of record OZ014469.1, on the reverse strand, counting down.
CAGAGCCCCCAGTTGCTGGGTGATTTTTAGGAGAAAATAGCAATTTTAACGCCATTTAAATCACATTTCGCACGTTTTAAAACCATACCAAAAATTACAGTAAATCGCTAAAATTCACAAGTCATTGAAAGATTTAAATTGTCTAGCCTATATACTTCATGTCAAGTCCAAAACACGTTTAAACGCTTATTCTTTTTTTGATTATATTTTCTAAATGACTTGGCTAAAGGAGGCTGATGACCCCTTAGCCCCTTCCTTCTGGTTGCGCCACTGACTGTGACCTAAAATAAATCTTGTGTGTGCTCTAAAAAAAAAATAGCTGGTCTTTTAAAGAAATGTTTATTGTTTTCACGTATTGTTTCAGGTCATAATCACTAACGAAATACCAGTAACGCTTCTATAGGCATACATCTCTATTCCGTGACACATCCGTAAAGGCGTGTTAATGAAATGGATTATTGGGTCAAATTTATGTACTTTCGTTTGTGTTGGTGGCCAGCAATTTGGTGGCCAGCAATTTTGCAAACAATCGAGAAAACTTTAAATGAGAATTATGTTTGAAAATTATTATTCCTTTTCCATTATTGCGTGTTGTCTTGTCGTTACGTGATGCTCAAAAAAAAGCATTCTGAGTGAATCGAAATGGGGGGGCACAAGCAGTCGTTAGGGGGGAACGGCGCCCCTGGCCCCACCACAGCGACGGCACCGGCTACCAGTACAAAAAATGATACCCCAGTGGCTAATTTTGTGAACTCACGGTAAAAAACAACAAAGCCATACTTTGAACCAGGGCTGCAAATTCGAACTCAACCTCAAAAAAAGTCGGTTGTTTTGCCAAACTCGAAAAAACAGTGTTGACTCCAATTTGAATCAGGCTAAACCTTCTTCTAATAGCATGTCTCCCCGCGCGCCGTATCCTTTATATTTCTGCAGTCATACCACACTTTGAATATATATGTAACAATATTATTCCTCACAGAACCCCAAAAATTTGATTCATCTAAAAGAGCACGGCAAAGCAAGAAGTCAATTATTAGCTAGCCAAATCAATGTCAATTACCTAAAATTTACCTGACCAAAATTTACGCTATTGATTATACTAACACTATGCTAGACTATACTATTAAAAAAGTGCTTCGAGGTCGCGCTATAGAAATAGAAACATCAGCACGTTAGCATTTCCATAACCAACTTGCTACATAGCTAACTTGATACACTAAACTGCAAAAATTTGAGACACCATACCACTCGTGCTGTCGAAGATTATCTAATTTGAGCAATAGCTGCGGACTTAAAGATTATGAGATTAAAGGCCTAAAGACAATACAGTTAAAATTACCACAAGAATAGTTTTTAAGAGATTCTTAAAACAAGCACAAAAGTGGGTTCTAAAAAGTTCTAAAAATTAACGAACTATTTGCACAAAAGATGAGAACGCGGCATGATTCGTTTCTCACGTTACCAAACAGCATGTCAACAAAAAGAAAGCGATTAAGGCGAAAAGCAGACTTAGTATTTATGTCAGCCTGAACTCGAAAAACTTGATTTTTTTGCCGATCCTGAACTCGAAAAAATTTAATTGATTTCTCATGTTTGACTGGGTAAAAACATGAATATTTTACGAAAATAGAAAAGAATTTCAATGTTTGTATAAAACTTGCGGAATTGCGGACTAAAATTAAAAATAGTCCGCAACCGCAAGTCCGCAATTTAAACTGCTAAAGTCCGCAAGTCCGCAGGTCTGCAACTTCTTTGCTAGTCCGCAATTGCGGATTTGCGGACTTGCGGACTTGCCCAGCTCTGAATTTAACAATGCTTGATATTTTCCATATCGGCTGCAGACTTGTGATAAATATAAGTAAGTTTTCTTCAATTGATTTAATATCTTGTTTTTGTAAGTTATATAAAATGCATGTCAGCAGCAAGGCCAAGTGAAAATGTACGCAGGTTTGTTTAAGCAAAACTGCGACCGGAGTTGGATTACGGCTGCGACTCTGGGGGCTGGAGTAGATACTTGGAAGAGAGTAACTTTTCCTGTCAGTTACTTTCGTCGCTCTTTCTAAGTTCTTACTACAGTATGTTCGTTGAGCTGAAAATCCTTATTTGATTTACTTACTTGTACAGTACATGTACTTGTCATATAGGACAAACAGAGATGCTCAAATCTTTATTGAGTCGCAGAAAAGTGAAAACTCGAGACGCTCGAACTTGAGTTTTTGCGTTCTTGAAAATGATACTTTACAGGCATATTGGCTACTATTTACTGCTTGAGTGACGGAATGAATGGGGGTGGGGGGTTGTTGTCGGTGTCACGTCCTGCTTCCTTCATTACGCATGGCAATTTGCAGATCACGATTAAAATAACTTAATTACAAACGTGATAATTGCAGTTGGCGTTTTTGTTTTTTTTGCTTGCTCCTGTATTGGTGCAAAACTTTTTTAAATTGTTTTGAAAGGTGTTCATACTAAGACAAACTTTTGCCAAGATGAAAATATGCTAGGTATAAAAAGAACAAGCCAAAAGTTTGGTTCCTTTGGTTATTTTATTTCAGTTGCAATACAGTACCGATCAAGGGTTACATGAAATTCAAACGCTTGAACTTCTAGTCGAACTTTGGATGAGAGCAGTCGTTTAAAAGCTTTTAAATTGCATACAATATAATTACGGTGTAGATACTAGCGTATCTAAGAGGTAGGCCACTATGCCATAGCCTTCCCTTCAGACCCTAAAAATGAAACACGATAAAGCAAAAACAAGCAGTTCTAAGAGGATGTACGTTATTACTTCGTAAATGCAAAAATAAATCGATCTTTATTTTGGTTTGTTTCTTTTCTTTACAAATGACCTAGCTTTTTAGTTCCATAATGTTTTTGAAACATTTTTATTTCATGATTTCATTCTTCTAGTAAGTCTCGTAAAAGCATTATTCTAAAACGTGCTTCCAAAATGCACAAAAACTAGTATTTTTAGTGTATCTTGCAAAGATTTTTCCGGAGCATGTCCCCTGACCACCCTACAATGGTCTTGCCTTCGGCACTCTCCATAATGTGGATTTGTGGCGTCGCATCAGTACGACCAAACTTTAGGCCCCCCATGGAACCTTTTTGCGTACGCCACTGGATGCAGATATTAATTTTCTTTGAAAACTCGCTCTCATTTAAAATTTTATGCTTCTCTTCAGCGCTGAGCAGTCAGCACTCAGCATCTAAGGTAATTGCAAAAATAGAAAATTTGGGTTTTAAGTCTTGGTTTTCGGTACGTAACGTAGGTTCAATTAATGGCCACTGTTCAATTAGAAATTTGTTTCGACAGTGGCCGGTTTGTTGGTGGTGCCAAAAATCTACAAAATCAATGTGCCATAGTAATTTACCCGCCAAAAAATTTGTCAATATGATTAACTTTGCTGGTGAATTTTGGAAAATTTTGGAGTAACGCTGCCAACTGCTCAGAAATTTATGCCATTTCTTAAATAAAAAATAGGCTAAGCATTTTGACGCATCATTTGCACAATGCACAAACTTTGAAAAATCAGAAAAGTTAATTGTTGTATTATGTAGGCTATACATCACCAAATATCACAAATTTTTTCAAGATGAAAACATTTTTTCCAGGATTCTAAAGCGTGCAGTAATATTAATTTCTACAAATCCTTGGAAACTTCTTGAGCGGCAACGCATTAAGTCTAAAGAATGCCTTTCAAAAAGACGATCAACGAAACAAAAAACAAAAAGATTGAAAAGATAAAACTAAGATTGAAAATGTTGGCAGGCTTGCAGCCTATTTATTTACTAAACTTGCTGAGCATGTCATCAAAGTCGTCTTGTGCAATCCTTTGCCACTTCAAAAAGTCTAAGTTTTCCTTTACAAAAACAAGCCGTAGGAAGTTTCTGGACCTTAAGCCAACTCATTTTGCTGTAAGAATAGTAGCACCTCTGGAAAATAATTGTTGCACAGCGGAGAAACTTGGTGAGAGGGTGTTGTACTTTAGAATACATCCACCCAAATCTGTTGATACATTGAATCGTAAAAACGTATTTTTTTGGAAATTGCAGAAACGATCCCAGTGATGTTGTTGATTTGCGGATTTGCGGTAGATTTCAATTTTTTACCGCAAATCCGCAAATGTTTGCGGTAAGAAATCAGTTCGCAAATCCACAAACCTAAACCTGGAGTCAGCAATTTGCTGATTTGCGGACTTGCGGACCGGTTTGCGGAAGTGCCCAGTACTGAGAATAACATACTAAAATTCTACCAAAATCCACCCATCAGAAAGTTGTTAAATTGGTGAGAGGACAAAAGGGGGATTTCAAGGTATTGTTAGGAATGAACAATTATTTGGCCTTGAAAAAAAGTACTGTTTAAAAAGAGTCTGCGAAATGATGTTTTGCATAGAGTCAGTTTGTACACTAATGTTTTTAAACAACACTAAATTAAAAGCAATTACGTCACAATTTAGCTAGTGACGTCATTTATTAGCAAAAATTGCCTGTTTTGGAAAAATAATAGTGGTTTTGGACACAAACACTGTAAAATCGCAAATTTTAGATGCTAAAAATCAAAACTGATACGCTATTTTTGTTACTGTAGTTTAAGAAAAGTATAATCAAGTTTTGACAAAAACATAACATTACGACGGCTAGATATCATATTGATGTTATTTTTGCAAAATTATCATAATTTTTTGTTTTATTTGATGTGTTTTACTTACTATGATTGGGGTGCCATTTGGGTTTGATATTGATATTTGAAGCTCATGTCAAGTTGAATCTGTATCTTGGACAATGTTCAAAGTGATCTATGACGTCATATGGCGATGGCGTATCAATCCATCAATTAATACCATTTACAATTGTAAAAAATATAATCATATTTGGTAAATGCAACTCTTGAAACTTGTTTTATTTGGTGTGCTGATAAAGTAGCTTGAAATTGCAGTACTGGTATGTATTTTTAAATAACTTACATGCACCTTGCATAATTTTTGTTAACTTTGGTTACTATTTTCATAATCGCAAACACATTTTAAACCATCTAATATTCAGCAAAAACAATCGTTTTAATTTTTTTTGTGCCAATTTCTTAGTTTTGGATATTCATTGATAAAACACTTTATTTTTCGATTTGGATAACTTCATCATGAGTGACGTCATTATGTTAAATGTTGTTGACTGTACCAAAAAGTTGTTTTTTTTCTGTTTAATTTAAATCATGAGACAAGATTTGCAACAAAAATATACTTCTTGCTCATCAGTAATTTAGTTATTGCAGTGTAAAGTTGAAACAACTTTTGTAGCAGTGGCATAAACAGTAATATTTCACCATGACATTACAATACTGTAGAAATGATTGTATAAAATATAAATGGCCAAATTTTATACGGTCATTAAAAGTTTATGTTTATTGAAGCACTTTCAACAAGTTTTGGTATAAAAATAGTTTTTGACCATCAGTTTTACAACGCAATGGAATTTTTGTAATATTGCGCAACCCAAAAATAGCCGCCTTGACGTCACAAAAACAGAATTTTGAAATAATATTGCCCTAAGCAACTTTCTGTTTAATAAGTAATTACACCAAATCGGGTCATACAACAAATTTTTGATTGCATGTTCTCAGGTTTATTTTGTGCTGCAAATTCGACACAAGTTTAATAATAAAAATACAATTTGAAAGATAGCCACCATGACGTCATATTTGGTGAAAAACAGAGAAAACATTTAATGATAATCCACTTGAATAGATTACTGTGTTTTTGTTAGAGTACTTAACAAATTGCGTCATCTACGAGATTACTGCTAGCAAATCATTTTTGTAGTAATATTTCAAACTTTAACTGCTGTTCTGAGGCAGGACCCGCAAAAGAGCAGCTATGATGTCACATAAAAGTAAAATATTCTAAAATCCATTATAAATTTTTTGAATTTAATTTCTTTTTTTGTACTCGAGAGATTTTGATAGGTTCTGCTCTAAATTTTGGCGTGTAAATGAACCAATATTTGCATTGCCAAAATTGAAACAATATTTGCTGCAATGATATAGCTTTGAATATACTGTAGCTGATACGACGTCATGGGTAGAAAAATGTTTTTAAAAAAGGAAACAAATTTTGTCATCCTTAATCAATAGCGTTCCTGATAAAACATTTTAATCCTATTTTGTCACCTAATGTTGCTTGCTTATCTAAGCAGGACTGTATTGCAAATTTGAAACAAGAGTTGGTATGGTGGAATAACTAGTAAATTATACTCCATTATCTCACGTTTATTGAACCTTTTTCAAAAAGTAGTATAACGTTGGTATGTCATATTCGAGTGTTGTTTTTATAGCATTTTGGACAAAACATCCAATTTAAAATTTGAATCAAATTTACAAACCAGAGCATTAAAAATTCAAAACAACGTGTATTACGACGATAAAAGCTGTAAAATAGTTGGCATGACGTCATACTTAAGTTCTTAAAAAATGATCAAAATTTCTGGCTCATTTATCGATACAAAAGCACTTAATTCGGACTAGGTTTAAAAATCAACTCTTTATTGCTTTGCAAATGTGAAACATTTGGTTTGTTGCGGTAATGCATCTCGTAAAATTGACACCGTGACGTCATTCGTTAGAGATTTGTTTTATTACGTAAAATTTTGCGATTTGTTTTGCAAGATGGCTTCTTAAAACACATTGCGCCCCACGTTAAATGTGCGCAAGTTACATCTTCTGCGTATCGAAAAATCAAAACAGATTTTTGTGCCGGTGCAACAAGCTGTGCTATGCAATCGCCATTATGTCATGTGCACAAAGCAATGCAAAAACTGATGATATGCGCAATTTGCGCTTGCACGTCGAATTAAAATTACGTGCACACAAAATCTTTATTCTCTTACACACAACATTTGACATTATGGCGCTTAAACTCATTAAATGTGAGCAACCATAACTGATTATTAAAGTTGTCAGTATAAATGGCGTTATTATTGCTACTGACGTCATAATTGTGTCCAAAAATTTTTTTAATCAGAGTTGTAACTTAGATTTTAAATGTCTTAAATCAACTCCATAAAAGCGCAGCAAAATAAGCAAAGTCATCTATACAAGCGATTTAAAACTCTAATGTATTGAAAAATTGACATCACAGAAACATCAATGGACTAAAATTTTGCAGTGAGGATTACCTAGCTGGGCTGAACTTCAACATATGCCCGAAAAATATGTACTTCTGCACTGTAACACATTTTCTGACTAGACCAAAAAGGCACATACCACGGAAAATTTCATTAACAAATACTGAGACGTCGGGAATTTACGATGAAAAAGATTTGACACACAAATAGGCATTTTACGTACGTAACAAAAAATATTTGGGTAGCTTTGCTGTCTTGAAAGTGAAAAAGAAATGCAATATCATTGTTTTTAATGTTACCTTAATTTGTATATTTTTAGATCTTCTAGCAAGCACTTTGAGTTTTTTGCTCAAATTTTGCCTGGTGCTATCACATTGTTTTTTGAATAAGCCAACAATTTTGTGTAAATTTTGGAACTACTTCAATTTTTGACTTTATTTGCGATCAAACATCATTATTTTACCTTAAGCATTATCTGTTTAGCTCATAAGTGAGGTCACAAGGTAAAATGTGCCGTTATCATTTCTTTTTTACTATTTTCAAAAACTCAAAAATACAGACTCACTTCTTGCCGAAAAAAATTTTTTCTAGCTTTTGGCAAAGAGGTGTAACGCTACCGGGCGTTTTTTAGACTACTCTCTATTTTTGGGGAAGCTCCCTTTTTTTACTCTCAATTTTTTTGACTTTCTGATAGGTGGATTTTGGGAAACTTTTTTATGCTATTCTCCACATCATGTAGCTCCAAAAACTGTTGCAAAATCATTTCTTGCAATTTTTTTCAGGTTTGGCCCTATTTTGGCGTAGATTTACCAGACTACCAGGGAACTTGTGACTTTTTATTTTAGGAGTGCTTCTATTCTTGTGCTGCTTTGTTAAAAAAAAAAAAAATGGAAGAGAAACGAGACTTTTCGGTGATTTTCTGGCCTTTTGCGAATGTGTGTAGCAATGACGTAACCACAAGAAGGGACTAAAATGGGTTGAAGCTCTTTTTGGCAAAATCACATTAAAAATTTAACCTAAATAAGCATGCTTTTAAAAGTACTTTGAGCTTGACTAAAAAATACAAGAGTGGGAATAAGAACCTAAGTAATTTAATTTTCTCATAAGGTTTTCAAATCCTAGCATGCAAATACAGCAGTTCGTTTCAATGGCTCCCAAACTATGACAAAATATTTATCCCATAATATCAAGTGATAGGCTCTCTCTACATAAGTCAATTAAGTCCGAGCTTCGATGGTCTAAACAAGACTACTTTTGATTTCACACGGTTACGAAAAAACGAGGTAGAGCAAAGTATATTTGAAGTTTTGCGCAGGCAAAAATTGTTGCCTTTTCATGTTTAAAGCCGCAAAAAAGGGGTAAAAAGTAATGCCGTCACGCTGAGAAAACACCCTTAAAATTTCAAAAAAATCACTTTTAATTTGCATTATTTCAATTCGTTCACCATGGTACTATTATGACGTCAAATGTAGTTAGCCAGCTTTGCTTCACCTATCAAAAATGCGAATACACGTTACAACTGAATAAATCTACTATATGATATGTATGCTAAGCTGATAATAATTAAAGCCTGGCTGAGAATCGCATTGCTTGACTGGTTAAAAGCAGAAATGTTTTACGAAGTAAGAAACCTATTTCAATATTTGTATAAAAATTATGGAGTTGCAGACTAAAATCAAAAATAGTCCGCAACTGCAAGTCAAAAGTTAAAATTGCCGAAGTCCGCAAATCTGCAACTTTTTTTCGTCAGTCCGCAACTGCAGACTTGTGGACTAACTTGCGGACTTGTCCAGCTCTGGTGATTTCTCTAAATTACCCTTCAACACAAAAAAGCTCTGGAGTTTACGTTACCGCATTTGAAATGTCTGGTGTAAAAATAAATTACATTGATAAATAACAAACAAGTTTGAAATATGCATATAGCGTACTATTGTTGTAAATTACTAACAGGATCGGTGTCATAATATGATGTCCATGCTTAGCGATGCTAGGGCAATGCGGTTTAATTAAGTGTAGTGCCATGCCAGTGTGATACTGGTCGAGAATCTTCTTTCTGGTGAACTCGTCTTCAGACTTTGATTACATTAGTCTGTGAAGAGGATACAATGGCGAGTGCAAAAATTGTCCTCGTGTGTGCTTTGAAGGTTTGGGTGAGCTGCCAGAATAGGCTATTTATGAATTCAAATACTGATGAAACACTAGCCTAATGAAAAAGCAGATAAGTAAGTGACCTAGTTGTAATAAATTTATGTTCAAAGTATTTATGTAACTTTAAATTTACATTTTTTAATGGAAGCACTAATTTATACGTCCGTTAAATCGAAAAGCCGTTAAATCAAGAGTCTAGTACGGTAAAATGGAAGGTCGACTTGTAAAATAACAAATACTGTAAGTATTAATTTTGTTAAAATTATTCACTCAAGCATTGCAAATTCTATTTATTTAAATAAATGTTGAAAAATTTAACACTCAGCGTGATTGCTTAGTTGTTTTTGATCAGGAATTTTCAATACCAAAGAAAACAATCACATGATGTGAATTTTCATTACGAATTTGAATTTGATGATAAAAGGCTTCAGTTTTCATCGTAATTTTGAGATCTAAATTATGGCAGTTTTAACAAAAAATTATTTTCGATTTGAAAAAGCCGAAAAAATGAAAGAATTTATCTGAATTATACGCATGTGAAAGCAAAGCTAAGCGTTTTCAAGAAATTAGAATTTTGAAAAACCAAATCGTCTTTGCAGTTCATAAAGTTTTGTCTTATAAAACAGTAGGCTACAGGTTAAAAATTAAAAATCAAAAACTTTACAGTCTATTTTACCTGTAATAGTAAATACTTACAATATTAAATACTTACAATATGTACGAAAAAGAATAAAGACAAAATTAGATGACCAGTAATATATTTTTCTTGATTTTTCTCACTAAATGGAAATGAAAAAAAAATGTCGGTAAAACTAGGGGTACGTAAGTCAAATGTCTCCAGGATGTCAGAGTGACATCAAGCTTAGTATGTTGGAATAGGGTAAGAACTAATAAAGCACTTTAAGCATACCATAATATTAAACTTCATTATTATGTAGACAAGATCAAAAATAGATCTAGGCCTACAGTAGTAGGAAATGTCTTTTAAATAGGCATAACGCGTTTCATATGTTTCATAAAATCCTTTACAAAGTTATACACTTTATCAAAACATTGTGCTTTGCTTTGCAAAACTTATTTTCAGCTAATGAAATTGATCTTTCTTTCAATGAAAATTCAAAATTATGGTTGCAATATTATTGAAGTTATCGTTAAATTCTGACGTCACCAGTTATTTGATCATAAAAATGAATTATTTAATAAACTTTCACATTAATCTTCACCGAATACAAAAGTAGACGTTTTGGTGCTAAATTACACGTCTCTTTGAAGTATTAATCTAGCCAAAAGTGAGAAATGACGTCATTAAAGAAAAACAATTTTAGCAAAGTCAGATTTTTGAAAACTCTTAGTATGTTATTTACTTGCCGTAATACTGCTGAAATCTGTTGAAAAACCTTTTTTGGAATTTTTTAGAGGTTATCATAAATGCAGTCGACTACTTTGACTTTGGGATTTTGAAATGATATCGATTTGGGCCGTGGTGAACAGCAATTAGTTACTGTTGTATCGCACCTAGTGATTTACTGTAATCTATACCGTAGTTACTTTTTTTAATGTAACGAAATTTGTAACTAGTCATCACTATAAATTTTTTGATTTAGTATAAAGTGCACCGCAATTCTGCAACAGCGGAACGAGATTTTCGTACCAAGTCAAAGCGCAATCTAACTACTGCAATTAAATTTACAAAAGAAAATGCAAATTCCGCATTTTTTTGATTTTAGACCAGGGATCGGCAACCTACTTCCTGCGGGCTGAATCCGGCTGACCAAAAGATGTTATCCGGCCCGCGTTCTCATAGATCCATCCTCCTCGTTTATTTTCTATGAGACTCCTAACGTAACTTTTGAAAATCGCTGGCCAGAAACCAATTTCGGATCTAAAATCCCCTCAAAATATAGTAAAAACCTTTTCTTTATTATTTTTTGGGGGTTTTCACCAGAGGTGGGCACAAATAACAGTATTGCAAAAGCGCAGCGCTACAAAGCGCTACAAATCACTAACTAATTTGCACTGGGACTCCTCCCTTTCCCAAAGTCACCATTGTATAAGTCATTCATAAACTGCCGTAGCATTGCAAAATGCAAGAGCATATTAAATGTAAAACAAATAACAAAATAATAATTGTAACGTTCAAGATTTTTGATGATTGACTAATTCTCATTTTTAACTGTTTACATGTGGATACAGACATGCTGGTATTTTTGTCTGATATATTTCGCATCATAAAGAAGCAGTTTTAAACTTTGCTTCAAAAATTTTTTAAAACTTTTTAAAGTTTGAATTTTTTTTTATATTTAAATTTTGAATTAAACTTTTTAAATAAAAAAAAGTTTTAAACTTCGTAATAGTTTAAACTTTACTGAGAGGTCAGAGCTTTAGTAGTGTAATACTTCTCTACAACTTTGCAGCATTCTACCCCACTAAATCAAAAACAAAATATTTCAGCAACAGTATCTTACATCGATGTCGATGCGGTCACCGAAAAAGAAAAAGGGTCGTCACGCATCAGCAAACTTACGAGTATATTATTCCGACGTTTAAGTGCTCTGAAAAAGTCTTCTCGTTTTGGAAGCCGGTCAGATTGTTACCTTGAGTACAAATTGGTTTTCGAAACAAATAAACAAAGGGGACCAAGTCGTTTATTCCAACATCCGGTTTGTTTGGTTCAAATTTATCGAAAATTTTCTAATTTTCTTAAACGCTACCGGCTCTCTAACTTTGGTTACCGGTTCGTGCAAACCGGCTAAATAGCATCACTGACTCCATTCGTAGCCTCTAAGCGATTTGGTAATTTTTCGAGAAAAAACAACTCAATTAACTTAATTTCTCGAGAAAAAACAACTCACTTAACTAAAAACAAGTCTAAATTCGAAGCATTTGATATAAAAAATTACATTGCTAAAAACACTGAAGGCAGCAGCGATTCATACAAAGAATTGACCACTTAAAAGTTCAGTGAACCTAAAACGATCTTTATAAACCCTCAATTATGATTTATTCATTATTCTACTGTAAGTATATTCGAGAGAAAAACCAAATTAATTGTTTGGTACTTTTTTATGCAATATTTTACTGCAGATACTTATATTTATTCAAGCGGAACGTTTCAGACGTATAAGATAAATTGTTTGGTTTTAGTTTTCTCTCATCAAACGTATAAGCTCCTAAGTAATTTAAACCAAAAGTTTTCAAACTTTAAGACCTTCTGGACAGTGCTGTCAGCAAAGCAAACAAAGTGAGGGGGCACTAATCGAAAGTGAGAGGGCACTTGTCGAAAGTGATGTGGCTCTGAAATAGGCTAAACTTTTGCACATCAAAACTGATTTTGTGCGGTTGCAAACCATGCTCAGTTTCAAAATTCTGTATTCATGTCTAAAAAAGAGACATATTAAGGCCAGTGGCGTTTCTTAGCTTTTTTCGTTTCCGGCCCATAATAACTTAAAAAATCTATCTGCAGCAGTGACCGCGACCTAAACAAGCATGAGTGTGCACTAAAAAGCAAAAAGAGCTTGTTTTAAAAAACGTTCTAACAGTTTTGTAAATCTACATCTCTATTCTCCAGCACATCCGTAAACATGTAGGTAACCAAAATTTTGCGAAAAGAGTCAGGGGACGAATCCTCCAGCCGCTCGGTGACTTTTTTTATTTTTCGAAAAAAAAGCCATTTCAACTGCATATGGGTCACATTTTGCACGTTTTTAAAGCCATTTGAAAGAATTTATTTACTAAGATTTGGAAGCCAGTTAAACGATTAATTTGCCCTACCCATTCAACTCCTACTTGAATTACTTACAGGTCAAGTCCAAAACACGTTTAAACACATGCAGTTTGGGGTTAAACTTTCTAACTGACTTGGCTGGTGGGAGAAAGGGCTGAAACCCCCTTAGTCCCTCTAGCTGCGCAATTATCTGTAAACGCTTAGTGGATTGATGTGCATCTCCACCTATCGTTTGAAAAATACTGGCTTCGGACTTAAAATCGTTTGAATTGCATGTACAATGCAAACGTTTTCTGTTTTTAAGTTAATGTCACTAGCCTAATTATTTGATTTCATCATGGGTTCAGAGGTGTAAACTTTAGACGTTAAGCCTGGTGTTTGAAACTTGAACCACTAAACTTTGGTATTTAAAAACTTTAATCGACTGCTAACGTAGGTATCTTTAGTCAAGTATGGGTAAGATTGAATGTTATTATTTCTTTTTGCATCTTTGTTGGCTGCCTTGTCGTTACATGATGTTCAAAAAAAAATTTTAGTTACCCAAAATATGGGGACTCAAGCAGCCGTTTTGAGGAGAAATCCTTCTGCCTTTCCCCTATATTGACGGCACTGCTTCTGGAAGCATCGACCTATACCCAACTATATATCATGCGCTACATTTTTTTGGCTGCAATACAACAGTTGCATAGTGTGAAGTGTGCTTTTGCCAGTCTTTGCGGAGTTAGTTAAAATTATAAGCAAACTTTACGTCACAGTCTCGTCTAATGACGGTTTTATTGCTTTTGTTCGTAATGAACGCAGCTGGCTAGACCATTGCTCTTTTCAATTTCTCATTACTCTGCTCAACCCAGTTCAGCAGCTAAAGCGGCTGAGTAGAATTGAGGCGAAATTATCAAAAAAACAATCCACTTCAGCTCCGCTCTACTCGAACAAAGTAATAAACCCAACTTCGTTTATTGCATGTCAATTTAGCAGCAGCAATTATATACAACACAGTAATAACAATAAATTTCAAATTGCTGATAGATTTAACAAAAGTTTTTTTATTGTTGTTTTTTCGCGATAAAAAATAAACAAAATACACAAATAAAAAAGTTTTTAAAGGAGGTATAGCTTCCTAACAGAACAATAACTAAAGAATAAAAAAAAAATTGAAAAATTTGTCGTCATGCCAAAGCAACTGGAAACATAGCTTTACAACTTGCGAAACTACTTTTCACATCATTAAAAGTAATAATTTGACAATGTGGAAAATTCTTCACCAAATTTCAGCGTTCGATGTAGCCTATCGTTTCCACGATATTTCATTTCATAATCAAGACTAACTCCTTTGCAGTGCTTCCAATAACTATACCGTTACGATTTTGATTTTGCTTAAGTTGAGCTCCTATCTAACGGTACTACGCATATTTTTGCGACGCTAGCCACTTCTGAAGACATGCAATCACATGCATTTATGATGCAAGTGAAAGTAACTGTCATAGTTTAAAAAAAGTTTTGCATTTAACTGGCAACACTGCAGGGGAGATGTTTTAATTTTTGATTACGGTTAATCGAAAACAAAAATACCAGCGGTAGAGTCGAGGACCCAAGGCTCGAGACCAAGGCCAAGGACACAAAAAAAATTCCGACGCCAAGGCCAAGGACAGCACTTCCGAGGACAGACCCTCTCGAGGCCAAGGACAGGAATGCCTGACCATGGACCGAGGACACAGGCGCAAGTGTTCTCCAAAAAAAAAAAGATACACTAAAAGCCTCATGGATAGGCTCAGCTTCTCAGCAATTAGAACATCAAATTAAAAGTGCTGTGCAAAATTGCTACGGAGCTGTGTCACCACGCTTGATTTTCTCAAGCCAATGCTTGCTTTCTGCTGCCAAAAAAAGATGTGCTACCTGCCAATCAAATACGAATGATTATTTATGAATACGTGTGCCACTGTGATAGTCGGTAAGTAGGTCGCATTACTCAAAGGCTTCAGGAACGCATCAAGCAACATGTTTCAAAAACACTAAGGTAAAAAACCACTCTTACCCGGGACAAGGGATCCCACCGATCTCAACCAAACAGACCCCAGCCAAATAGAAAACGCAAAGCAAAAAGTGAGACTCAATTCGAACCAGAGAGCGATTCAGCCATTGGCCAACATTTGTTGGCATCCAATCAGTGCACAAGCAACTATTTTGATTCGCAGTTTAAAGGCGGTGAATCATCCAGCCAATTCCGGTGGTTTACAATAGCTTAAATTCAACTATAATTTTTGATATTTTTTGTTTTGATTTTGGGGCTGCGTTTGCAAAGATATTCAACAAATACAAAAAGATGTCCCCCCGACAAAAAGTTTTTGGAAACTCTGAATTTTGATCTTCCCGCCAAAACCACAGTTTTCTAAACTATTTAGGCCTATTGTAATCTTATTAAACTATTAGGCCTAACTATCTCTAAACTACTAGGCCTAAGAGTTTAGAGATAGTTAGGCCTAAACTATTTAGAAATAAACTATTTAAAAATAAGCTATCTGTAAACTATTAGGCCTACCACAGTTCTCTAAACCATTAGGCCTACTGTGGTTTTGGCGGGAAGAGCAAAGCTCAGAGTTTCCAAAAACTTTTTTCGGGGGGACATCTTTTTGTATTTGTTGAATATCTTTGCAACCGCAGTTCCAAAATCAAAACAAAAAATATCAAAAATTATAGTTGAATTTAAGCTATTGTAAACCACTGGAATTGGCTGGATGATTCACCGCCTTTAAAATGCTAACCACAGCTCGCTCTCAGTTTCACTTGAGCCTGTTGGAAGCAGTTTATATTTCACGAAAAAAAAAAAACAGATTTGTGCAGGCAAAAGCAGTTAATCTGTATTCGCTTTACAACTGTTTCGGTAAAATCAAAGCCTGCTGTCATTAGATAGATTGCGTTTCTCCGTACTATAGTGCAATCTCCTTAAAATGCGTTTTTCCTTACTGCAGAGCGCATTTCTCCATACTGCATTTGGTCTTTAAAAGATCCTGCTCACCACATACTAAACCAGACAGAGATCGTAACTGAAGAGTTCTGTCCGAAAAGCTTATTGTGAAAGCATAATGAAATCGACTTTATGAAAAGTCATATTGAAATGTCTACAAAAATTTTTTTCCAGAAGATCTCCAAAAAAGGAAAACAAAAAAGGCCTTTTCAAATTTTCCGCGAGGTTTCTGGCGTTATCCTACAGAATTTTAAAAATGAACAAATTCCTACTATTGTAGGGACCGATACAAATGCACATCACACAATGTGGGGTTCCTCCAATATAAGCCCTCGAGGAGAGTGTCTGCTTTCGTATTGTGTTAGTGCAGAACTGGGTTTTTATAATGTAGGTAATAAACTAACATTCAGAACTAAAACGCGTATAAAAGTTCTAGACTTAACCTAAGTGAACCTGTGTGCATGAGACGGAGTAGCTGGCTGGCATGTTAGCAACGAGTTATTCTTCTAGGATCACACGTACATTATATTATTATATCAGGATCACATGCATATTAGGTTCCAGGTTAAAAGCAGAATCCAAAAGCAGGCTAAAATATTTCGAAATGTTCGTCGCACGTGGTGGATCAAGTACGTACACGAACTCGAACAAAAATTAAATGAACGAGTTTTACCACCAGTACCAGTATCTTTCTCAAAAGAAAACACTGATGTGCCGGCAAACAAGGTTTATTCAGTAATTACTAAATCATATGAAGCTGCTTACCCTATGCGACAGTCGCTTCGTACAAAAGATAACATTTGGTGGAATTCTGAGCTACCAAGCCTTCGAAACGAGACTGGCCGTGCTTGGAGAAAAGCCATTAAAACAAAACAAGAAAAAGATTGGAAGGCTCAAAAGCTCGGCCTTGCCTATTTCGAAAAAGCTGTCAGAAGAGCTCAAAGCGCGATTCATGGCATAGCTTTGTAGAGAGCATGAATAGTTAAACACCAACAGCTCGGCTGGTTAAGATTATTCGAGGGAATGAAACGGTGTGTGTTAGCAACGCAATTAAACACAACAGAGAATTCACGAAGTTTCCATAAAAACTTTGAACTATCTGCTAGACATATTATCACCAGGTAGCCAGCAGACAGAAAATCATGCAACCAGGTACGATTTGTTGGACAATCTGTTCATGAGACCTGGTCACTGAAATGATTGCAAACGTATGTTCATTCAAGCGTATGAAAGCAGCTATTACCAAATTTCAACCGTTCAAAGCTCCAGAGCCATACGGGCTTTATCCTGTGCTGTTACAGAAAGGTTGGAATCAACTAACACGATATTACCACGTCTAATTTCAAGCGTGCCTGAGACACATCTATGTGCCATCGGCATGGAAAGAGAGCACAGATATATTTCTCCCCAAACCCAGAAGGAAAAGCTATTTTGAAGTCAAATCCATCCGCATGATCACTTTAACTTCTTTCCAACTAAAACGGTTGGAAAGAATAATTCTGCATCTTATTAATGAAAATAATAACGTGCAAGCAAAGCTTTCTGCATCGCAGTATGGATTTCGCGCAGGTATTTCTACAGAAACTGCTTTGCATAAGTTTGTGCGCCGTGCAGAGCAATGGCTTGTTAGAAAAAAGCCGACTCTGCTGCAAATGCCTACAGACCAAGTAAAGAAAACTAAGGCATTTGAGAGAAATTTCGAATGTCAAATTATGAATAAAAAAGTGCTATCAGATCTAAAAGCGTTTTAAATCAGAACACTGTCAAGGTTTACCCTGATTGCTCAAAACTAGATGGGATAGTAAGTGAGTGTTTTTATGCAGAATACCAAAACAACTCCCCAAAACAAGCGTTTTTCCACCTTGGAACCTATAGCACTGTGCTACAGGCAGAAGTCTTTGCTATTTCAGAAGTGGCAAAAAACCTGCTTTTGCAAAAAAATGCGCAATCAAAGAATTGTTGTGCTGGTGGATATTCAGGCACCTATCAAAGCACTCATAAAGTGCACTGCAAAATCAATTACAGTACTAAACTGCATTAAAAACGTAGATCAGATAGGTAAATAATACCACGTCAGTATTGCCTGGATTCCTGGACATCCAGGAGTACATGGCAACGAAGTGACAGACTATGTAGCCAAATCAGGATCTAAATCAAAAATAAATGATCCTGAACCTTTTATTACAGTCCCGTATGCCAGTTGTGTTGACACGGTTAAGGACAGGTCCACAGATAAATGGAAATCCATGTGAAATAAAAGGAAAGACTGCTTGAGGATGAAGGAGTTTGTAGGTTGGACGTCTTCACGACGAACAATACGTCTCCTTAACCTTAAAAGACCTCAATTAAATAGAGTATAGTGCAAATTTTAACTGGGCATTGCAATCTACAGCGGCACAAGAAAACTACAGGTCATGCCGAGTCTTCTCTGTGTCCAAAATACAGTGCTGGGCACCGCAAGTTTTTCTTTAAGTCCGCAGTCCGCAAATCCGCAACCGAATTTCAATTTTCTTAATTCGCAACCGCAAGTCCGCAACGACGTTTCAGGATTCTTGAATCCGCAACCGCAAGTCCGCAACTTCGTAATTTTTGAAGTCTGCAACCGCAAGTCCGCAACTTCGCAATTCTTAAATTCCGCAACCGCAAGTCCGCAACTTCGTAATATTTGAAGTCTACAACATTTCATGAATTGAGTAGAAGAGTTTTGCAATCAACCACGCCCCGAAGTGATCTGCTCAGAGTTGATTACTGATTTTAAAAAATAAGTCAAAAGTCGTGACTTGTGGGAAGTATAGTAAGCGCATGGTGGATACATTCCAACGCAATAAAAAAAATTACTCACAATCATTGATTGTAGTAAATGTACCACAGCATGACATGTTATTGAGCTGCTTTTTCGGATGGCAAACTTAAGAATTGCCCAGCTCCTCTTTCTTTCAGGTCCAACTCAAAACAAAATTAAACGCTTGTAATTTTTGGTTTAAGTTTTGAAGTGACTTGGCTAAGGGTTTGTATCCCCCAGCTCTCCTGGTTGCGCTACTGCTTATACAGTAGGTGCCTAAACTGCATGGAAGCATAATGCACAACTCAGCGACAAACCCTTAAAAATGCTATGAAGCTAGAGATTCAGAGATTAAAAGCCATTGAATTACAGTGAAAAGCCATCAACTAGCAATAAAAGCACAATTCGCATTTCCGCCTGCAACAATATATTTCTAGAAAACCATTTTTTTTCGAGACAGGAAAAGGCAAAGGCAGTAGGAGGCAAAAAAGCATTCATATCACTAATCGCATTACTAAATTTTTAGTCCCTAGTTTCAAAAAAGTACTCTAGGAACGAGACAAACTCATGCTATCAGCAGTGCCGTCGCCAGACCAAACGAAATGAGAGGGCCCTAGCCGAAAATGGGGGGCACTATAAAATGGAATGAATTTTTGCGCTTAAAAACTGATATTTTAAAGCTACAATTTTGTATTCATCTTTGAAAAAAAAGACATATAAGCCCAGCAGCGTTTATTAGGTCGTTTCGCATGCGGTCGGTATAATCGCTTGCAGTAGCGTACGCAGGATTTTGAAAAGGGGGGGGCAGACACTTCAAAAAATTTGAAAAAGAACAAAGATCAGAATAAGAAATTGTTCCACCCAAATTCAGTCCGATTTTTTGCCCAAAATCAGGGGAAGAGCAAAAAAAAAGGAAAAAAGGTCTTTACTCAAACTTAGTACGATTTTTCGGCCAGAGTTGGGTGCAGGCCAACAACAAACTAATAAAATATACCCTTTGTGCGATCCAGGCGCGTAGCCAGAAATTCGCAATGGGGGAGCTGTTTTGGGGGTTTGGGGGCAAAGGCGCCGGAGGCGCGGGGGTCTGGGGGCGTTGCCCCCAGCGCTCGAAAATTTTGCATTTTTTTGCAAAAATAACTTCATTTTAGGGCTATTTTGATTAAAAATAATGTTTTTGAAACGTGGTTTAGAAATTGGCAGAGCAAAGATGATTAACCCTCCAAATCCCATGTCTTCGTTTTTCGAGCAAATTTACTCTCACTTATATTTTTTACCTTTGAGACAGTACTGAACACATGGTTGAAAAAATTTTATTAAAGTTTTAATCGGTTTCAAAAATAAAAGGCCGGCACCTATAGGTGCCTCTGGGCACACAGAGTATGAAAACGTCATTCTCGGTCGAAATAAAAGTCTTGCGGTTAGGGATTGTTCATGGAATGTCAGTATCTTCAGACTAATAGTTCATTTGCGGTTACGCATATTTGTTGATATGACGTAACACACTGCATTCTTTCACTTATTGTGAAATGCATACCAACACTTTACGTGAAGAGGAACTTGACACTTTTTGCATTGTATCCTCGTCCTCTTTTGGCAGTGGGCACAATGGGCATGACTGCATTGTTCTTTGACATGCTCGTTGACACAATTATTGGTTCGGACGAAGTCATGTACACGTGAACTTGAAGCTGATCCACAAGCCGTTGACCTCTTAGGGGGCGTCTTATACTTTCCAAGATAAGCTTGAACAATGCTGCGGCGAAATCCACAGTAAGAAGTTGTTTCTTGATTTATAGCTTGATATAATTTCCATGCATTTTGACAAGCAGCATCAACACCAAATGCAAACAGTGGATACCACCATTTTTTCCCCCTGAATGCGATTCTTTCACTCTCAACATTTTGGTCAAATCTATCCACTCCTCCCATAAACGTGTTGTACTTTGTCACAACATTTGGACTTTGTACAGATATCTTCATGCGCTTTTTATTCACAGAAGCCACGCGAATAACTGACGTCTGTGGATCAATTCCATTCGCATTCGACGCTAATGTCACAATGCTATTGTCGTTCCATCTCACAATTGCGATATCCGATGTCACTCTCATGCACATTGCTTCACGCCCCATTTTTTTCATTGCCTTTTGTTCATCCAGTGGGCATTTTTCTGTACGGTTCTCCCGTACTGTGCCTGTCCCAAAGTGACCTAATTCCGTAAGTCTATCCAGTAGCGGTAAGCCTGTAAAGAAATTATCAAAAAACAAGTTGTAGGGTTTTTCTTGGGGGAAAGTTGATAGAAGTTGCAAAACAACAGCAGCACCGAGTCCGTAGTTTGGTTGATCAGGAAGTTGAGCAGCTTTGCTCCCTTGGTATGGAATAAATTGTACCAAATATCCAGCACGAGTGCAAGCTGACCACAGTTTATAGCCGAACCTGATAGGCTTTCCATGAATATGCTGTTTACAACTGTGTCTTCCGTAATACGGCACCATCGTTTCGTCAATTGCTATTTCTGTAGAAAAAACTTTTTCGAAATTTTTAAGAAAAGATTTATTTAGTCGACTGAAATATGATTCAAGTTTGGCAAATTTGTCATTTGGTAAAAGATGTAAATTATCGCAAGTGTGCAAATATTGGTGAATTTCCAAAAAACGATTTCGTCTCATAGCATCAGCAACCGCTTGATTATGAACATCTTGCTTTATTTCCCAGTACATCCTTATGTTTTTCGGGGTCATATATCCAGTCAGCAATAAAATTGCCACATATACCTTCATTTCCTCTAGGGTAACATTCAGATGGTGATTTCTTTGCAAAGCGTAATTGTTAGACATTTCCACTAACAAGGTAAAGATGTCATTCGAAAATACAGATTCCCAAGTTTCGACTGCAGACCAACTGCGCTCGGCGATAATTTCCTTTTCAACTGGTTCTGGGACATCTTTAGAAAATTCTTTGGATGATTGCCACTGTCTCAGTTTTCTTTTTTTATTACCGGTAGTAACTAGAGTAATTTTATTTGGACGTACAGACGCAGTTGCTTCATTAGCTCTATCTGTGTGAACCACTTCTACATCAGCAATAAGTTGCGCTGGAGTAAGATGGTTGAGATTTGCCTCATCATTATCGTCAGAATCCTCATCTGTTATATCCCCATCTTTAGGTGGGAAAAGAATAATGGATGAAATGTCAGCTGCTCTGGGGATATCGCCATCTTCATCAGAAAAATTGTCTTCATCATCCACTGTTTCTAATATTTCCAAAACTTTCTCCAGCGGAACACTAAAATAAAAAACTCTCATGTAAATAGGTATAAGAAAATATACTGTAAATACCTGATACAATATCAGCGCTTTTGGATGTAAAATCTAAAATCATTGAATACGCTTGCAATGCAAAAGTGGTTAACATTATCTTTCTTCAATAGCGTTGCTTGAAAAAAAAAAGAGAATAAAAGCTTGAATTAACTAAAATGCACCTTTAATTCATTCTAAAAAACGGTACCTTCCTGAGAATCGAACCCCAACAGCCAAAATTAAAATTTGTAAAAGTTACGCTGAGCTATTTTACTTCTCGACAACATGCGGCAAATTTAGGTATCTAAATGATAGATGAAAAAGGCATATTTACCTCGTGCTGTAGTTATTTTCTAATTTACCATTTGGCGCGGATTTTGCTAGTTCGAGTGTTCTAGTGCCCAGAGGCACCTACAGGTGCAATTTTAAGTTGGAAGCTTATTTCTGCTAATTACATTACATATTCATGAAAACTTGAATTAGGATGTCTAAATATAACTATTCAATAGTCTCATAAAGTATATTTGTTGCAGTTACTTACCTTGTACTTTGTAGTCTATCCATTTAGAAAATACCACTATGCTTCTTTAGCTCAAACTGAAAAATCGCTGACTTCACGAGCTCTAAGCTCTAACAATAAGCAATTCAAATTGATCTAACCTAGTTGTATCTAAAATATAAACCTTATAGAGTGGTTATGTTGTAAAAAATTTGAAAACTTTTTCTCAATTGTGTTGTAACAGCTGTTTTATTTGCTGGCACCTAGAGGTGCCTCTGGGCGCTCAAGGGTTAAACTGGTGGCATAAATGGGATATCTGGGAGGTGGCTAATGGTAAAATGTTAGTTCTCTTGTTTGATGCTGGAAACTTATAAAATCGAATAGTTTAATAAAACTCACACGGAGTAATCAATTTCGTATACAGTTTATAGAGAAAAATAATTGGGAGGTGGGCTAATGAAAAGAGATTTAAGTATTA
Source organism: Trididemnum nubilum (assembly GCA_963965965.1). NCBI lineage: Eukaryota > Metazoa > Chordata > Ascidiacea > Aplousobranchia > Didemnidae > Trididemnum > Trididemnum nubilum. The sequence goes on along the minus strand of OZ014469.1, from coordinate 41,543,258 downwards.
CTGAATTGCCCTCCATTCTATTCCTTAGTTTACAGTATATTAGTTGATGACACCTATGTTTAGCATTTTGACACTTGCGATCAAATTTGATTGCTTATTTCTTACCATTTTTCAAAGTTTTGATTTATTTGTTGGTGTTATTTTTGACAAATTAGCCCTTCCCTCTGAATATATGCTTCAAAAGATGTTTTAAATCACTACGTAGTCCACTCCAGTGCATAAAACAGTCTCAAAAGTGCTAAAAACGTAGTGTTTTTCCCATTCTGAATTTTGGTCGACATACCAATGGGGGGGCTATAGCCCAACCGCCCCTTCCTGGCTACGCTACTGGTGTGATCAAAGCTTCTGCCCAACTTACAAACGGGGGGCCATGCCGCAATTTTGCATACTATTATATGCTAATTATACTATCCTGGCGACCCAAAGGGGGGGAGGCATGGCCCAATGGCCCCCCTAAATCCCCCCCTGATTGCTTGAAAAATATGTCTGCAGGAGTGAATGCAACCAGAAGCGCAACCAGGGTTTTGCTAGGAGAGACGGGGCTTAAACCAAAAGAAATGTTTTTTGGCACAAAAATTGTCTAATTTAGATTCCGTGCTGAGCAAACCGTTGCAACTCAAGCGTGTTACAGAGGAGGCAGAGCCCCCAGTTGCTGGGTGATTTTTCGATTTTGCGGCAAAAATTGCGATTTTAACGCCATTTAAATCACATTTCGCACGTTTTAAAACCACATCTATAATTACAGTAAATTGCTGAAAATTCACAAGTCATTGAAAGATTTAAATTGTCTAGCCTCTTGAGCCCCCATATACTTCAGGTCAAGTCCAAAACATACTTAAACGCTTATTCTTTTTTTGATTATATTTTCTAAACGACTTGGCTAAAGGAGGCTGATGACCCCTTAGCCCCTTCCCCCAGGTTGCGCCACTGACTGTGACCTAAAATAAATCTTCAGTGTGCGCTAAAAAAAAAGATGGTCTTTAAAAAAAATGTTTTCACGTGTTGTTTCAGATCATTATCATTAACGAAATACCGGTAACGCTTCTGTAGGTATACATCCCTATTCCGCAACACATCCGTAAAGGCGTGTTTATAAAACGGATTATTGCGTCACGTTTATGTACAGCAGTTGGTGGCCAGCAATTTTGCAAACAATCGAGAAAACTTCAAACGAGAATCATGTTTGAAAATTATTACTTCTTTTTCCATTATTGCCTGTTGTCTTGTTGTTACGTGATGCTCCAAAAAATCATTCTGAATAAACCGAAATGGGGGGGCGCAAGCAGTCGTTAAGGGGGACGGCGCCCCTGGCCCCTACGTAGCGACGGCACCCCTGGCCCCACCGCAGCGACTGCACTGGCTTCCAGAACAAAAAATGATACCCCAGTGGCTAATTTTGTGAACTCATGGTAAAAAACAACCAAGCCATACTTTGAATCAGGGCTGTAAATTCGAACTCAACCTCAAAAAAAGTCGGTTGTTTTGCCAAACTCGAAAAAACAGTGTTGACTCCAAATTGAATCAGGTTAAACCTCTTCTAATAACCTGTCTCGCAGCGCGCTGTATCTTTCATATTTCTGCAGTCATACCACACTTTGGATATAAGTATAACAATGTTATTCCTCACAGAACACCAAAATTGGATTCATCCAAAAAAAGCACGGCAAAACCAGACGTCAATCATCAGCTTGCCAAATCAATATCAATTACCTAAAATTTACTAGACCAAAATTTACGCTATTGATTATGCTAACACTATGCTAGACTATACTCGACTATACTACTAAAAACTGCTTTGAGATCGCATTATAGAAGTAGAAACATCAGCATGTTAACATTTTACGTAACCAACTTACTATACAGCTAACTAGGTACACTAAACTACGAAAATTTGAGACACCATATCAGTCGTGTTGTCGAAGACTGTCTAATTTGAGCACTAGTTGCAGACTTAAAGATTATGAGATTGAAGGTCTGAAGACAATACAGTTAAAATTACCACAAAGACAGTTCTAAAAGATTCTTAAAACAAGCACCAAAGTGGGTTCTAAAATGTTCTAAAAATTAACGAACTATTTGCACAAAAGATGAGAACGCGGCATGTATTCGTTTCTCACGTTACCAAACAGCATGTCAACCAAAAGGAAGCAATTACATCGAAAAGCAGACTTAGTATTTATGTCAGCCTGAACTCGAAAAACTTGATATTTTTGCCGAACTTGAACTCGAAAAAATTTAATTGATTTCTCATGTTTGACTGGGTAAAAACATGAATATTTTACGAAAATAGAAAGGAATTTCAATGTTTGTATAAAACTTGCGGAATTGCGGACTAAAATTAAAAATAGTCCGCAACCGCAAGTCCGCAATTTAAACTGCTAAAGTCCGCAAGTCCGCATGTCCGCAACTTTTTTCGTGAGTCCGCAATTGCGGACTTGCGGACTAACTTGCGGACTTGCCCAGCTCTGCCAAAATATATCCTATAGGATGAAACACCAAATCATCATGTTGGCAATTGCAAGCTTTACCAAAATATTCGTGTTAAAAATTTTGAAATCACCAAAACCACTGTTCACGATGTGGTAACGAAATGTAACATCAACAAACTGGCCACATACTTGAAGAAAGCTGGAAGGCTTTCTGAGTTCAACCAGTAACCAAAAAAAACAGCAGCAACGTAGCAGCTACAGTTGTAATCGGCCCAAATGAAGCCTATGCAATGTGTAGGTGGACTTTACGTAACAGTGGCATATCTGCTTGCGCCGCTGCCCATTAATAATAATAGTAATACATAATTTTAATGGTTCAAAAGATAGTACTTTCCTCGATCCGAGGGCAGGGCAAGTGTTGAGGACTTGAGGTTTCGAGGCCAAGGACTTCAAACTTGTTACCGAGGACCTCTTTGTGGCCAAAAACGTCTTTGAGGACTCCAACTCTGAAAAATACATTTTAAAAAGCTAAAACTAGACGAAAAAATGATTTAAATGCTTTTTTAGCTTCCCCAAGTAATCCTAGCTGGATTTTTTTTGTTCCCTTTATTATGCCGATAACTTTGTTTTGTCAACATTTATCAAATACGTTGAAATGTCAAAGAACAAAATAAAGTTCCTTGCGGAACGCAAGTAATTAATGTTTTATGCAGGGCCGGAAATTGCTATTGGTGGTGGTACTGTAATGGATATATAAACTGTCCGTGGCTGACCCCGAATGATGAAGCAAATTGCACGAATTGTACGTCATATGTTCCCAAACGATGCGATTGCAATGTTGAAGGAAACTTCACTTGCGAGTGGGATGGAGATGGATATGATCGGTTAACATGCTACGCTGATGATTGTAAGTAAATTTGTCGTAGTGAGGTAGCGGCTGAATGGTTTCATGCTTTATGTGCTTGATGTTGGATGAAAACAAAAAATTAAACTAAACAAAGTTTGAAAATATATGCGCTTTCACAGAATTTTTTCATTAAAACAAGCAGTAAATTTTGAAAAAATCGATATCGATATTGGAGTCAATTTGCGCAATAGACGTTTTTTTTTTTGTATGCATAAAGCAATATAATAAGGTTTAATGCTACTTTTGCCAATTAAAAGTAGGGAATCAAATGCGGTACTACAAAAGTTTAAGAAGAATGAAGAAAACGTGAATTTTTATGCCAGGAATTACAAATTTAGTCAGTTGTTTAAAATTATTCTTACAATATTTTTAACCAATAATTCTTGAACTTTGTATTTGTGATGCAATTGAAATCGTATCACATGATCAGTGGTCCAGACTTAAAGGTGCCTGCTACTTACAGGGAAGTCTCGAGTTGAATTCCCTGTCTGGTCAAACCAAAGACTGTAAATTTGGTATTCACAAATTCCCTGCTTGTCATTGAGAAATTAAAGGGACAATATGCAGCCTCCACCGTTTGTGGTAGATAGATGGCAGCTTGACTTGAAGACCAAAGGTTCCTTGACTGTCATTTTGGCCAAGGCAAATTGCTCAATAAAACGTAATTATGGATGTAATTAGGTTGGAGCTTAATCTCAAAAAACAATTTTTATTTTTAAGCACCCAAATGATAGAAATAGTTTCAAAAATAGTTTCAAATATATTTATCCATCATATAGTGACTGGATTTTAATAAGCAGCATTTTACCAACTTAGTCCACTTAAATAACAAATGTTGGGGGGCTCTTGTCTCCAACAGGTGGCCCTCGAATAATTGTCCCTTAAATTAAACATCTAGAAGCATTAAACATTTAGAAGCAATAGGCTTTCGATGTAAAGCAATTATGAAAATCAATTTTGAGTGTTCTATTATCTTTAGAAGGGCACCCCCATATAGGATAAAGTATTTGAATTTTAAATACCCAGTAATATTAATAAATCAGCTTTTTACTGGAGTCATAAAAAAAATAATTTTAGGAAGTCCATTTTGTTAAATTGCTTTGGGGTGGAATCCTCAAACTATGCATGCATAAAATTTTTTTTTTTGTTAAATTTCTACTTAAATCAAAATAATTAGCTGTTTAGCTTAAATTGTTCGAAAAAATATTTTAGGTAGTTGATTTTGAAGATGTTTCCGGGGGAAAGAAATGGCAGCAAAAGATTTCAGAAGACATGACTGCGTTTGTTTATTGACAATTTTATTAGATAAAAATTAGAATTTGGTGTTTTACCGTTTAGGAGAAGAAAAGCGTACAAAATTCAGAAAGAAAGAAAAAAAAAGTAAAAGAAAAAGGAAAAAAAAAGAAAAATGATTTATCGCTGCCAAAAGTGGGTTAGTAAGATAAAAAGGTATCTCAAAATACGTCTAACCATGCAGAATATTTGTGCCGTACGGAGCCGTTTTTGAATGGCACCACTTTTATCGCTAATTTCTGGGGCGGCTTTGAGGCTCTTAAACCAAAGTAACGTTTTGTGTCTAATTTGCTACAAAGAAAGGCCTTATCTGCTGTCAAAATTTTATCTATTTAGTTGCTTTTGGGTTATAAGCAAAAGTCTGAAGTTTCGCACTTGTTAGTTGAAAACTGCCATAGTGAAACAAACAAAACACGTGACGCGAGAGTCAATCGTTTCCATTACAATTCTTTGAGACTCATTAAAGCGAAGATTTGGGCCCGAAGTATGCAGAAAACATTTTGTTCAAGTGTTTAAATGACAATTCTCTAGCAATATTTTTTAGTACTTAAAGTGTTTCAAAAACAAATGCATTAACTCTTTGGCACTATACTGTTAATATTTTGTGTACACGAGACACAAAATTTATTGATGTTCATAGATGAATTTTTGAAGGGGCTGTTTTTTAACTATGACAAAGGTTTATAAATTTGTCTTAGTAAATAAGTAAGTATGTAAATTTTAGTTTTGGACTCAGCCACAAACGATCAAACAATAAAATAAAACGTTCAAAAAAATGCGATAAAAAAGAATTATTTAACTAAGGCGTTCATGATCTCTGAGTCCAAGGAGTGTCAAACAATTGTAAGGTATCTAAGTCAAGGCGCTCCTTGTTCTCGCATTTACAATACTACCAAAAAAAAATTAATTTTTAAATAATGTTATTGATGATGTAAACTGTGCTATTGACGCACAGCACATAAGGAACAACTGAAAGAAAAAGCTAACAGCAAGTAATAAAAGGCAAACTTGAATTGCACACTATAAATTAAAGAAAAAAAACACATACATCAAAATTTTCACAATTGAAACAAAATTCAATTAATTTGGTTACAGCTGGAGAATTTAAAACAAGTCAATAATGCGATATAATTTTTTCTTTAAAAATCGTTTTGAAGGAACTAAACATTTTATGTTTAATGTCTTCGTCAATTTCATTCCAAAGTTTGGCGCCTCAAAATTTTATGTTTTTTTGCCGTGCAGCTTTGGAAACTCGAGGTAGAAATTTAGTTTTCATGTTTGATGAGAATGTGCAAATTTAATTTTAATTAATTGTTGGTGAAACAAAAGCGGCAATTTATGGTTGCAAATTTTATGCATAAGCTTAGAAAGTTTCAAATTGTAAATGTCATTTAACTTCAGATACCTGTAATTAAATTTTTTATGCAAATGAAAAACATGCAAAAACTTTTTGTTTCAAGTTATACTTCGAACAATGTTGTTCATTCTAACATTTATTTCATGCAATTGGTTTGAGTTTCTGTTCTCAAGACAATGATGCCATAGTTTACACTTCTGTACACGTAGCTATGGAACAGAATAATGTATTCAAAGTATGTGGGGTTACGTTGTCACGAACTTGATACAACAATGCACCTTGCTTAGCCAATTGTATAGAATTTATGTTAACATAAACAGACCAAGTCAGTTTATCATCAACCTAAACACTCAAATAATTCATAAGGTTATAACGCTTAAGTACTTTACAATGCATAATTACCGTGAACTTGATTTTAATTGATTGGTAAGGATCTTTGTTGCATAAAAAACAAGACGTTTTCAAATAATTCAAGGACAATTTATTTTTTCTAAGCCAAACAACAATATTTTGAGACTGTGCATTTACCATGGTTCCAAGACTAACTAAACTTTTATCTGATAAGGATAAAGAAGTATCGTCAGCAAAGAGCGTGGCGGAAAATTTAAAAACTGAAAAAAGGTCATATACATACTTATGAACAGAAGCGGATCTAGCAATGATTCGTGTGGAACACCGCAATCTGTTTTTAGCTGCTTGGATCTACTATTACTAATCTTAATACATTGTACTTTATTAGTTAAGTAACTTTTTTGTAATTTTAAAGGATTTCGTCTAAGTCCAAAAGGTTTTTCTAGCTTGCTTAATAATATGCTGTGTTTGATAGAACCAAACGCTTTGCTTAGATCTGATAATATAACCTTGGAGCATAAAAGTAAAAATGTTTTCGATTTCCAGTAATTTAGGTGCATCTTAATTAGCTATGTGTTTGTGGAGAGGAGCAGATTTCAGTGGTTTTTAGATTCATGTTAATATTTTTGCTTTCTTGAAAATCGTCCGGCTCAAAGACTCAAACATGATGTAAGAAAAAATGCACGTTTTATTTCCTGCCAAATAACCTAATGTGGGGTATCTGGGAGGGTATGCGGGTACACTATGCCGTTTTTGTTTAAGCATTGATAAATAAAATGCCTAAAAATTGTAACTAAAAAAACTTTTTGGAGAGGTTGTGTCGTAACCTACGTACCTCTATGGTGTTTTGGACTTGAAAAAATATGAAAGCTTAAAAGTTTGATAATGACGTATTATGTGAAGCGATACGGAGCTGTTTTGAGCAGGGGCCCAGCAGTATCTACGGAGTTTTACGGAGGGTGCAAGCGGAGCTTAGTCAGGCGTAAAGTTGCTAAAGCTGACCATTAAGAACATAACACTTTTCTTTATAGGAACCAGTAAATTTTGAGTTGAGGCTGGCTGTTTTTAATCTTTTTGCCAATTTTTAGCTTTATTTGTGATTAATTTGTTCTTAAATTTTGAAAGCATCGATGTCAATTATGACGAGCATGTTCTTAAAACTGACTTATTCCCAGTGCTACGTTTGCTAGAATTAACGCTTATTTTTCTGTTTTTGCAACATCGTAAAAATGCGAAAGCAAAAAATGGCAATTTTCATTTAAACGTGAGCCAAAATATTTTTAGTTGCTAGTGTAGTGCGTCACAGCAGTCTATAGTTTTAGAATTGCTGTAATTTTGCTTGAAAATGCCAGAAAAACACTCAAATTTTATCGTTTTAAATCAGTACAGAATGTAGTTTTTGTTGTTTTTTTTTTCTTTAAAATTTATTCTTTTTTGGTAGTTCTTAATATTAGTTTTTGTTGCTGAAGCTGGCATTGCTTTTGATCTGTTCTTAAATTTTAAGCTGAAATGAGCTTTAAGTTCTTATGAAATTATTGCTCTTATAAAAAAAAAAAGTGTATGAAGTATCTACATAAATTTGTATAAGTCTCGTAATGACGATCGAGTTCACAAAACGTGGATTGTAATAATACGGTAGTTATTCTGCAAATATTTTTCAAATAAGTTTCTGTATTTTATAATAATTGCGATATTTTTATTGCATTAAAATCCAAGAATTTAATACTGCTGAGCATATTTATTGAGACGTTTCCGTTAATTTTTTTAAACCATTGTCAATCTGAAACATAAAAATAAAATCACAGCTGACTGTTAAGGAAAAATCGCAGATTGAACGTGCAAAAAATTGGATTTTGTGATTACAAGACATTTACTATTAAATAGATGATGTCTGGACAGGTACACGGAAAACACATATGTTTATTAAAGTTTAAAGTTTTTTTATTACCCCCCAACCTATTCCCATTAAGCTCTAGTCCTGCTCAGCTTTGAACAGTGCTAGCACAGATATACTTACAAGAGCTAGAAGGTTAAGATCACTAAGGGCACCCGTAGCATTTGCAGACAAAGAAGTGGAAGGAGTATCGGTAGCTTTAAACAAAGCAAGATTTGGACGGAGTGAGGGTCACTACTACTTCTCGTGACAACCTTTCAATCACCGTCAATTAAGACTCAACAAAAGCGCAGTGTACAACAGTTACTTGAAACTTTTTGGCCAAGGTGAAAGCAACTACGTGCACTCATTGCTAACGCCAGCATGCAACCACAACAGCACCTAACGTCAATTTTTTGATTGTTAAAAAGTTGCTATTTTGTCACAACAAAATTTTGCAATCTTCTTCAAAGACAGCTTGCCTAGCAATTCGTAGCTTGTCAGCTAAATTAAGCAAAAATTGCAATTACGCAATATGCATACCGAATGTCATTACAATCAATGTACCGATTACAAAAGTTTTGTGAAACGCAGTATTTCACATCAGTTCAAATTATTAATCAACAGCTTTACAATAATTCTCAGTAAAAGCCACAGAGCCAATACTACTGAAACCATTCTTTTATTGCTAACGTTTCGAGATTGTAGCGATCTCATTATTAAAGCTGCTAATCTATGAGTAGACAAAAATCTTGAACGAAAGATTTTTGCGTAGTCAAAAGCAAAAATATGACTAGGCTAAAGCAAATTTAAAACTACGTCATAAAATTTCATAATAATACAGTGTTGAAGAACAAACGTTGCTACTGTACAATTGTAGTTAGGGTGTTAATTTGCAATTCAACACCCTAATTACGATTTTACAGCAACCTTGTTTTTTTTCAACACTCTCCCGTCACTTGGCAAATGGAAACATCTCAAAATAGTCCCTTTTGTGCCAAAGTTGATATTTTTATTTAAAGACCGTGTTCAAGGACAGGTAAAACTTTTAAGTTTCTGATTTGTTTAGTTTGCAGGTTATCAATTATCTTGATAAATTATTTGGCAAAAGGGAACATTTTGATCTTAACTATTGCGTCACAATTGCCGTTTTTCACAATTGAAAACTTAAAAATTTTATATGCGGCAGTCATGTAATGCGAGCTTGTAAAAGCAAAGCAAAAAAGCAAATATTTTGATATGCAGTTTGTTGTTTAACTTGATTTACGAGCCAATAAAGAGCGTTTTAAAATAAAAAGTACTAATCAACAAAACTATCAAGGATCGTGCAGCGAAAATTCATGACCCATCTTTTAATGACGGAAACATTTTTGCACTGAAAAATGATTTGTTGTTATGGTATGATATTGGCAAAGCATTTCGGTATCTTAATCTATAAAGCGACTTAATTAAGAAAATCAATAAAATGACTTTTTTAGCTGCCTACCTACACGATGATCATTGTGGCAATGGCTCGGTCAGTCAGTCAAAAAGGTTTTGATTTGGAAAAACAAGCGATAAGTTTTAACTTAAATTTATCAAAACCAATCGCTGACTGACCGGGTTAGCAAAACCAACCGCTAATTTAATTATGAAGTTTTTGTCGTTAAAGGGCAGGATTATATTTTTTATTAAACGATTTGCGTACCAACCCGTAGCAAAAATCTAAAGGCACATGCTATGCTTTTCGTACGAACAAAAATCTTCGCAAAAATGACTTATAGAAAAAAGTCTGCGAAGATTTGGTATGCTATGCTTTCTTCGCACGAACATTATTTGTTTCTTGAAAATCTCGTCAACTTTGGCAAAATTTTTATGATATTCTGCAAGTGCTCGTGAAAAATTGCGATAATATCTATAGTTCAATTTGCTGTGAAAGGCGTGAAATTTGTGAAGATGATTGCGACTTTCTGTTTTTGCGGCAAAACAGCATTTAAAATAATTTCACCCGGCAGTTTTATTTAGTACAGCCATGGTGTTGAGCAGGGCCGTATTAAGAAAAAAAATCGAAGGGTGCGAAAAAACAAACTTGATATGATGCTGTTAAATTTGTGAATGTCAGCTGTGGTTGGTTCAAAAAATGGTGAGTGTGTTTTTAATCAAAATCAAGCACAGCGTATAAGGAACTGTTCAGAATAAGGAGGAATAAGGCTGTTCGTGTACATCACAGGCGGGGTTTGGAAAGCAAACTCTAGCCATTGGAATTTTTTTGTGATTTTCATAAATAATATTGGACATTTTTGGCATAATTGCCTTATTCTAACTTTTTAAAATATTTGAAATTGTTTGAAAACTAGATTTATTCTAACAATCAATATAACTTCAAAAATGTTGAGAACAAAAAGTTACAGCAACATAATCTATTGGAAGTAAAAAAGAAAAACGGAATATAAATAATGTGGCACCCAAGTAGCAATAAAATGTATTTCATAAACTACTGTTTATATAGCACAAACTATAGAAAGTATACCTTTGTGGTCATACGCTGTTGCTCTAACGCTTCGAAATGTGCTGTGTGTTATTTGTACCGCATCAAACTGTTTTGCAATAAATGGAATATATTGAGTAACCTTTTCCAAAGATATAATCCTCTGACTACAAATCTGGCATTTACAAAATAATTAAGCTTAAGGTTTAAATCAACTGTAAATATTTTTCTAAAATTTAGAAATTATATTGCAAGACAATAGGAAGAATAGAATATAAAACAAAAAAGCTTACAAACAAAAACTTATCCCCAGAAGGTTAGCAATCGGGGTTGCCAACTCTTAAGATTTTTTTCGGGCGGTTTGTTGAATAATATAATAGGGCGGGTCGAATTTGGTCAAATTTTTCTTTTTTAACGTAATAGCAAAAAAAAACTGGTCTTTCACCTTAAAAACTTTTGTGGAAAAATTTGATCCCGATTGAACAAAGTTATAAATCCCCACAAAGCAATTGAATTTTTACAACTTTTTGCAATTTTTTGCCCGGCGAATACACGCAATAAAACGTGCTTGGCTGTCCGTTGTCAAAACAAGAATGCGTGAATTGTGTTTACTATTACGTCACAAACACGGTCATTATCACAATTTTTTTGGCTGAACTGAATAAAATAGGCTATTAAGTTCGCTTTGCATTCAGGTTGGAGAGTGATAGTTCTAATAGGAAGGAAACAATGACTAATCAAACTATGGATGCAGTCAAATGCCCAATTTTGGAGCACCAAAATCTTTGCAAGAAAATCAACTTCCCACCTACCTGGATGTCATGTAGCCTTTTTTATACGAAAGACCTATTTTAAAGTTAGAGAAGAAAAATGCTAAGCTACCATTGCGTGAAATTGCTGCTGAGGTCGCTCAAAAAGTTGAGGCTATATGGAGGAAAGGTAACATACGAACAGTATCACATACAAAAATTGTGCGATTATTTTTGACATACCACATAAAAAATATTAATCGCTTTTGAAAACCACTAAATCAAAAGGAAAGCAGGAGAATTTTTAAAGTAAAATAAAAGATTTTGGTGAACATAGCGCAAGTAACACTTTTTGATATAAGTGCTTGTAAATGCACAGATTTAGAAAACTGCTCCTGCGATAAAAGCAGAAAGGTGCCAATAAAAAAACAAAACTTTTCAAAAGACCAAAGAAACGAAAGAGGGTTATTTATAGATAAGCTTGATTAAAAAGAAACAGCACAGCTCACAAAAAATATAAAACGAAAAGAAACTAAAAAAAAAACAGAGAGCAATCCCAGCATAACAAAAAGCATCATTTGACGGCAATGCATCTCTTAGCGATGAGAACAAAGAAGAAATGGAACACTTAAAAAACTATGATCCGAGCTACAAAGCTTGCCGTGGTTCAGAAGCTGAAGCCATTCAATTAACTAGCAAAAATGCACCAAGTAGTCAAGTGCGTAACGGTCTGAAATCATTTGCGCAAACTTGGGATGGGTTTGCAATTCTTGATAGAGCTGCTGCAGCTCTTTTGCACTTTTACGTGACTTTGAAATTGTCATCCCAGAAAAACGCAATTGCTCATTGATAAAAGCAAAGTTAGGCGTGACCGTTCCAAACAGGGGCGAATTTAAGGGGGCCCATTGGGCCATGGCCCCCTTTTGGGTCGCCAGGATCGTATAATCAGCGTAGAGTAGTATGCAAAATTGCGGCATGGCCCTCTTTTGCAAGTTGGGCAGAAGTTTTGATCACACAAAGGGAATGTTTGATGCGTTGGTTTTAGCCTGCACCCAAAAAAACGGACTAAATTTGAGTAAAGACCTTTTTTTTGCTCTTCACCAGATTTTGGGCAAAAAATGGAACTGATTTTGGATGGAACAATTTCTTATTCTGATCTTTGTTTTTCTCAACTTTTCTGAAGTACCTACAGAGTTGTAAGTCGGGCCGGGCTTTTTGGGTCGGGTTCGGGCCTGGTTCGGGCCTAAAGTTGACAAAGATTTCGGGCTTTTATCGGGCCTAGGACGTACTTTTTGTCTTAGATGTACAAAAATATAATCAAAATAACTTGGCAACCTTGCTAAATTTTCCAGACTTAACTTAACTTTCGATTTTTTTCGGCAATGATTTGGGCTTCAAATTAATTTTCGGGTTCGGGCTGGGTTCGGGCTTATATTTTCGGGTCTAAACTAGTCGGCCCGTTTACAACTCTGAGTACCTGGGCCTCCATTTTCAAAATTCTGCATACGCTACTGGTTCCAAACAAAGAAGAGCGTTTCAGAGCTGTGATTGCGCGCTGGCATCACAATCAATACAAGGTCTCTATTTTGAATCTCGAAAGGCCAAGACCTTGATTCAAGTGACTGAACAAGATGGTAGACCTCACCAGCGAACAATGTGGGAAGAGCACATAAGTATTGTCTGCGAACCTGAATCAAGATACTTAGACCGTGTTACTCCAGGCAGCGGCAAGGTAAAGGACATTGCCTCGGAAATCTTAGACTTATTGAGAAAAAATTCCGTTAATATCAAACGAATAGTAGCAATTGGTTGCGACTCAACAACAGTCAATACTGGTATCAACGGGGGTGTAGTTCGATTATTGGAAAATCATATAAAAAGCCAATTCACTGGTTTATCTGCCAGTTGCATATAAACGAATTCTCTTAGCTGCATCTGTTTACCTATTTGGATGGTCCAACAACAGACCCAAGAGTTTTTTATGGTACTGTCGGCAAACCTTTGCAGACTTGCGACAAAAATCCAGATGTTCGTTTTGAGCCAATTGAAGCTACAGAACCATTACGTTCCATAAATGTTGGTGACTTGAGCAATGACAAAAAATATCTGTATGCAGTCTGCCTTGCAGTAACTTCCGGCCAGTTTCACGATGATTTAGAGTATAAAAACTCTGGAAACATATGTCAATCTCGATGGTTGACTCTAGCTAATTGTGTTTTGAGGCCTTCTGAGAATTTAAAAACCTTGGCCGATTTTACTGTCAACGTTTACGTATCTACGTGGTTTGATATAAAATGTCAACCAAAATGCATAAATGTCCCAATACATTTGTGGAATATGATTAGGAGGATGCGACATCTTTCAGAAACTTCGCAAAAAGAAGTGCTGGAATTAATAGTAAAAAGAGGCGTTTATTATGCATACCAAGAGAAAGTGCTTATTGCAATGATTTACAATAATAATGTTACTATTCGTGAACTAGGATTTTGGCGAATTTTGAAAGCAAGGCAAGAGTCTAAAGTAACATCAAGACATCCATCAATCATTCGGCAATTTACCGTACCGGAAATCGATATCAAGGCTGAAAACTACACTTAGCTCCTTTATTGGGAAAGTGATCATCAACAAACGAAGCCTCCAATCACAATGGCCATTTCAAAAGAAGAGAGATTTGCGTGCATTAAGCATGAAAAAAAGTTGGATGAAAATTTGTTTGATTTTCCATGCCACACTCAATCAGTTGAACGGTGCGCCAAACTGGTCACTAAAGCATCTCTTAAAGTGTATGAGAAAGACAGCCAAGATGGTTTTAATACGAGCAACAATTGAATCGCGTCGAAAAATGCCACGACTTGAGTCAAAGAAAGACTTGATTTAATGTATCTACTGCTTTAACAAAACTGTTTTGAACCCAACTATAAAACTGTTATGATTTTTGTTTTTGTTTTATAAGGTTACAATTGAAGCATGTTTTGGCAAAAGTTGATAAGCTGCATTTTTCAAAACATGAATTTTTGGTATTTTTCAAGTTGTTTGATTAAAATGTTTTACCTGAGAAAAAAATTATGTGTATTTTCACTTATTTTTTGGTAATAAATGGCTTATTATGTTGCACTTGACAACAGAGCCAAATGAAAGTTTAAAACTTTAAACGCGACTTTCTCGAAACGGCGAAATGCGACTCATCAACTTTTGCCAAAACGTGCTTCAATTCTATGTTCAATGCTGCCGCTGAGGGTAGGCTCGGTAGGCGAAGCCTATATCCACTTTTTACAAGGTAGGCCTGGGTAGCCTCCAACCTAAAATACGATGATCGCCAGGAAAATGCACCAAAAAGCGAAAACGGAATAACTGCACTCAAATAGAGTGAATACCTTTTTTTACAGTCTTCGCTTTAATTCGGCTGAAAAACCATAATTAACATCTGAAAAACTGCAACCAAATCGAGTGAAAAAGAAGACCTTTTCTTATTTCGGTCTTCATCTGTATTTGACGGCAAAAAGCAACATTCTCTGGCCGGTTTCTGTGAAAGCCTATCTACAAGTTTTTAGTCGGGGCTATATTACCCTCTTTTTTCATGGCTTACCTATATCACTTCTAATTGCTGAAGCTTATCCACTTTTTCGTTTAGAACGGCAACACTGCCTGTTTGCGTAAAATTGGATTGACAGAGTTGACTAATACTTGCGGCGAGACCTAGCTTTCACCCTTTTAGTGTTTTTAACTCTCCCTTTTAACTCTCTTTTAGGCTTCTATTTTTACTTTTTACTAAATTATTTGGCCCTTCAAAACTTACCGCTTTGCCATCTTCATGATGCTAAATTTAGTGTATATGCTGATATCCAGCTCGTCAAACTTCCATTTGAATGGAGCTTATTTGGCAATGTTTAAGCGCAATGCTACAGTATTTCACTGAAAGTAATTTTCTGCTTTTATTTTAATGTACTTGCTTTCAAAGTACTTTTTTAACACTATTGAATGCTGTAAAATTGTTTACATGTTTGTAATTAAAAGGTTACATTTCGCTTTTTTTTCAAAATTGAAAAATATCAGTGATCCTGTGGCGATTTAAAACATTACTGGATTGAGCTTAAATTTTACCAGAAGTGTTTTTAGCTAAAAATGCAACTTTTCCGCACTAATACAAGTTTGTTAGAAAAAAAAATTTTTTTTGGCAAATTCGACCCACCTTACAATAATATAATTTCAAATTGCAGCTCCAAACGGAAAACAATTTTTTTTTGCGGTTTTTAAATTTTCGTTTCTTCAAAAACAGAATTGGATTGATGTTTCACCCTTAAAGTTTACTGTAATTACGGCCTACTCATTTGTAAAGCCGTTATTGTGTTTGAATAAGTGGTTAATTGACCACTCAGATATTTTAATTGAAAATTTTGGATTTTGTGTTGTTTTTATTTGCATTGCCAAAGTGATACTTATTTTTGATGAATCAAGAATAGCTGTATATTTGTTGCAGCGAGCTTTTTTACCAAAGTTTATGATTTGTCGTATAAGCCACGCTCGAAAAAATATTGCGCGCGATTGTAATGGTAATTACAATTTTTTACCGAGTTGCTTTGGCCAGTAGACAGCGAAGAGACCTTTCGATCTTTGATTCAAACTGCCATCTACCACCTCTCTATAACTCACGGTGGAAGCTTTGCATTTTCCTTTTAATTGCTAAACGTCAGCAAGAAAGCCGTGAATAAAAACTTTTATAGTCTTTGGTTTGACCCAACCGGGAATCGAACTTAGGTCTACCGTTTCAGTAGTAGATGCTCTTTTCACTCAACTAATGGTCCGTTTAATTGAAGAACTGTGGATACTTAGGATAATACTGAAATTTGCCAGACCTTTTGCAGCTAAACTTCTCTTTTTCGCGGAAACATTTGTTCCGTTTAAATTTGTTTTTTTTAAAGGTAATATGGCAGCTTTACGTTTGAGAATTGGTCAAATTTAATTGACCGTACGAACAAATCAAATAAACTTGCAGAATACGCAAAATTATAGTGTTTGTTAAGTAACCTATGATGGTAGATAGTGTGACTATAACTGTTCAAAAAAAAAGATATATAAAATGGTTAAAGTTTTTAAATCAATTTTGCAGCAGTTTTAAATGAAGCCTTTTGTTGTTGAGAAGCTGTTTTGCAGCAGCAGCAGCATTTTAAAAATTTTTTTGCTTTGTAGCGTGAAATGAGAAGTGGTTTCAGTTTTGCTGAAAACAAGTCAGAAAACAATACTCACTGAAACTTTTCATCCTTTTCTTGTCATTTGTTTTATTTTTTGCTTTGCTTCATGAAATGAGTAGTGGTTTCAGTTTTGCTAAAAACAAGTAAAAAAAAATAACCACTGAAACTTTTCATCCTTTTCTAGTCGTTTCATGGTATCAAAGTGATAAATTTTGATAGTTTCGTATCAGTTGTTGAGTGATTGTTTTCATGATTTTGCTTCATTGCTTTATTTAGAACAGCGTAGGAATCAACACCTAAACCTAAATCGTCGGAATTCAATCGCATCTGCTCCGTTGCCTCCATCTTATTTTCAAAAAAAAGTAAAATTTATTTTGCTTGAATCATTTTGAAAACGTGAAGCGATTTTTTAGAAAACCCGGAACTACCGTTATTGCTGTACTATAGAGCCATAAACAGCGATTTTTAGAAAAAAATTTCCTGGTTGGTGAGTTATTGGCGCGGTGTTCCTCCGGCTCCAGAATTGAATATTTAATATTTTCTTCCGAACCACCTGCTGCAGGCATTAAAAAAGCAGTTTTAAGTTTTTGTTGAAATTCAAAACTTCAGTTTCCGTAACATGTAATTTGGCTTAAGAGGTGGCCAAAAACTAACTGTTTCGAAACATTACACTCTAAAACAAAGTATTTGCGTTGATTGTGCTATCGGCTGAGTCTACATTAATAGAGTTTTTCTGGCGATGTTTTATCGTTTAGTGATATATGGATACTACTTCTGCTATTGAAACGGTAGAATAGGGTTCGATTCCCAGTCGGATCAAACAGTAACGATTCAATTAAGCGCTCAAGTTGAGTTGACCGGCTCGACTGCGCACCCTGTGAAGTGCTTGTTCTGTAGGTTTAAGAAGCTATCGGTTCCCATGATTTCATGCTTGCGGGTATTTCGCTGCTTGCTTTCTTGACGTCATTGGCTGGAGCAGGGACTGCAACAAAACCAAACACTATACAGATTGGTATTCACACCTTCCCTGCATGACGTTCAGCATTAAAAAGATGCAGTGTAAAGCCTCCACCATGAGTAGTAGACAGGTGGCAGCTTGAGTCACAGACCGAAATTTCCCTACGCTGTCTCCTGACCAAGGCAACATGGCGATTAAAGAATGATATATGATTATTACTTAAACGGCAAAACATCACAATCAAATTATTATTAATAACTACTGCAATTGCCTTTTATCTTCAACATGTAGTTGCTGTATGTTTTTTTTTTTTTTTTTTAAATTTAATCAGACAACAACTAAGATCGGAGATGTAGGTATACAATGTCCAGCATTTTATAAGATGTAGGTATAAAATTTGAATGATACTGTGTTTGTCTAGAAGAAATCATTTTATAAGTCTAGAACTTGGTGTCTACAGTCTAATTATCTATCCTGTTTAAGTTTAAAGAAAAGTTTTATAAAAACTACAGTTGTTGATAAATTTTGTCTCACATTTTGTTTCGGTTTTTCATTGTATTTTAGGAGTTTTATTTACATGTTTTATTCAAGAATCTTTTTGCAGCACTTATGCGCAAAGTCTTGCAAAAGATGTTGCACGAGTTTTTTAGTTCTTCCAGCTATCATTCAGCTACTGGGAGCTTTTTACTCAAACCCAGCCGCTATCTTTTTCATCTTGACTTCCACCCGCAGGCAGACTTCAACTATATAGTTTTTGGTAGTTTTTGTTTCTGGATAAGTCTCCAGCAAGTGCGTAACCAGGAGGCACATGCTTTGCTCTTTGTACGAACAAAAATCTTTGTGCTTTTTGTTTGTTCGCATTTGCCGTTTTTGTTCGTAAAATTTTCAAAAAACTTCGAAAATTGACGAGTACAAATGCGAGACGTAACATGCTTACTTGGTATGCTATGCGCTGTTCGTATCCGCTGATTCCTAAAATGTTGAGCAAAAAGATAGTGATGTAATAATGTGCGCAATGCTAACTGAAGTAGGCTAGTTGAAGATTTTTTGTCCTACTCGAACAACACGAATAAAACTTATATAGAAAGATTTCAAAATTTTTAGCATTGTGTGTGTTTGCTCAAAAATACTGTTATTCTATTGTGTTTACAGAAAATTACAATATGCTTACTGTATTCTTATCAATCTTCTTGAAATGTTTTTTATGGATTGGTACAATAACTTGGTCGCTACGATAAAATCTCGTATTATAATTTTAACTTTACATAGCACTAACAGCGTTTAAAAACCTCCCGTACAATCACGTTATCAAATCTGACCAAATTTCCAAACGTTGGACAGACTTTTACATTTGAAACGGCGGAGCCAAACGGAGTAAATTTATTCTCGAGAAAAACAAAAGTAGCTTTATACTTTGAGAGCATATGGTATTACAAAAAAACTTTACAATAAGTGAACGAATACGAATACTTAGCAGAAACAACGGCGCATGACTATAAGTTTGCTATACCTATCAGGTTTTGGTAACATTTGGTGACCAACCAAACCAATACCGATCAAGGTACCCCCGGTTTTCTTCACAACTTTTATTAAATTGCATACTTTTACACAAAACGTTTCAGCCAATAATACAAATTGAAATAAAATTAACGAGAAGAATTAAGCAGAAGCGAAATGGCTACTAGATCTAAAATAATCTATTGCCAGCCAGAAAACAAAATATTAGTTTGTATCAAGTCAAGGCTGCTACTGCTGCGATGCACCTAAGCTTTGATTTTCTGGTTTTAACTTTGAAGAGATTTTACGTCATTAAATTTTTGGTTTGTAAAAGGTTTTTGGCAATTTAAAGAAGACCTATTAATGGTCTTTAAAAAATATTTCAAAAATAGCCTTAATTATTTTTGAACCCAGCAGATTAAGCATGACTCTAAAAACCTTTTCGTTTTCGAAAAAATTGCTAATTTAGTGTTCCATTGTCTTGGTGATTATGATGACAGTGAACATCTACTTTTTTGGCGGGTGTTTAGGTTGGCTGGGTTTTACCATAAGAGCGACAAAGTGTCCAGAAAAACAGTAAATAAAGAAACAGAAAACAGCTTACGCGATCGGTCATATTGCTGGCGGGTACTATCAGATCAAGTATGTGTAAACAATCAGTGGCAGATCTAGAAAATTTTGGTGGGGAGGAATTTTAAGCTCAAAACCTCAAAAATTCGGATGTCTTCACCGAAATTGAGAGCGATTTTTCGGCTGAAATCGGAAATTCTAACGTTTTTTTCGCCCAAAATCAGGTGGTCTCCAAAAAAAAAAAAGGTCTTCACCGAAATTGAGAGTGATTTTTCGGCCGAAATCGTTAGGTTGAGGCTGGTGGGGGGGATGCATCCCGAAATGGTGCCGAATTATTCGAAATAGAGGCTGATTTTTCGGCCGAAATCGTTACTTTTAGGTTGGTGGGGGGGATGCATCCCCCCATCCCCCGCTAAATCCACCACTGTAAACAATATCATTTTCGCGATTGTAGTATTGTAGGCAGTACTGGTATAGTTTTTTTGGGGGCAAACGATAGACCAATATTGGCAGTTTATGCTTACCGGTACTGTGTAGCCTACTGCTTGGGCAAGTCGTATGACTTTCAGTAAAATAGGTTAGGTATGTGTGGCCAAAAATAAGACGCTTAAAAGGAAGAATCTGCTATTTGAAATAACATAGGCAGACTTAGTGCAAGTTTATAGGCTTTTGGACTCAGACTGAGATCCCTGTGTTACCACGCTTTGGTAGTAGGCTAGATCTGAGATTCAGTGTTAATCCGCAGTTGGTATTATTTATAGAGAAATTGCTTTTCTATTTTTATTTTTGATGCTATTATTGTTTGAAGTGGCCAACACTGAAGCTTAACCAATTGTTTATTTTGTTGCTGTCAAGTGTCTGTGATAGTTATTAAGCTAGGCCTATGTCTAAGTAAGCATATTTATTTTAAAATTTTAGTTTATTTTTAATATTGTTTGTGTGCTGCAACGTTTGTAAAGCTTGGAAAAAATCACTTTTTAGCATTTTTCTTTTGCAGTAGTGGCAGGCCCGGCGCCAGGATAGCGTGACTGGGGGGCAGAAAAAAATTTTGGAGGAGCACGAGAAGTCTATTTATGTGAATTTGAGAGGGGCACGGGGGCAAGAGAAATTTATCCCAGTCTGGATCAAGCAAACAAGGTGAAGACTAAAAAAAAAGGTCTTCAATGAAATTCAGAGAGATTTTTCGGCCGAAATCGAAATTCAAACGGCTTTTGCTGGCGAAAATAGGTGACCTCCAAAAAAAAAAGGTCACTTGAAATTCAGTGGAATTTTTCGGCCAAAATCAGAAAATTAAGCGGTTTTTCCAGCCAAAAATAGATGACCTCCAAAACAAAAATAAAGAACAAAGGTTTTCATCCCAAAAATTTTTTAAACTCCGGTGTAAGTCCACAAAAATTACAAATATGCGGGTGCCAAACACCAATTTCGGCCTCGATTTGCACTCCAGTAGCGACGATCTTGTTAATTTCTTCGGGGCACAGTCCCTGCTTGGGGGGGGGGGCAGAATTTTCGTTTGGGGTGCACAAGCAGTCATTTGGGGGGACACAGCCCCGAAATGCCCCCCATGGCGCCGGCCCTGCATAGTGGTCAGATGATACCACCGCTAAAGGCCGAAGTAAAAATTGCTTTTATTTTGCCAAAAACCATATCAAGCTATAAAGTAGCTCTGAATAACAGTACCTTTCCCCCCTAAACAGATTGCCCATTAGTTTCAGAACTAGGATGCGACAAGAATTCAGTTTCACAACACCCTCAATTGTTATGTAGGCTAAGCCAAGTTACATGAGGCCAGCAAGTCTAAATCAAAACAAACCAGGTGTATTGGTGTGTAGTGGTACCGTAATCAATAGGTAGAGCCTCAGGGCATAAATTTGTTACAATTGCTATAGCTCTTTAGTGGTAATATATAACTTTGTTGGCAGCAAGTTTCTGTGCGAAAAGAGTTTCGGCATGTGAGAAATTTTGAATCTTTAAAAGCGCTTAATGTTAAAAATCTAGCATTTCAGGAATATGTCACTATTAGCAAACTGCTGGTTATGATTGAATAGCAATTATTGAGAAAATTTTTTTTTCATTTTCTAAGATTAATTTTGGAAATTACTTAAACCAATAGTGCTTGACCTCATAAAACAAGCAGATCGCCAATAAATTTGAGGGCTTTTACTTATTATCTTTTTTCAATTTTTTTTGATTGTATAGAAAGGCAAAAAGTTAACTGTTAGTAATTAAGTCATTTTACAAAATGCAATTTCTGCTTTTATGGCTCGTTAGATTTTTTTCAAAATTTACTTCTGCAAAACAGTGTGAATGTGATTATACAGTATTGCCAAGTTGGTTTTCTGCTATTCAACTTCTATAAATGCTTATTTTGTTTGAAAACTTTTACATTTTGCTTTGGTTTAGGTATTGAATTAAAAGTAGTATCATAAGATTTTTGGTGGCTTTGATTTTATGTGAAAATATGGCGTTTAAAGTGTTGGTCGAAGCAATTTGAACCATATCAAACTTTGCTTGCCAAATGCAGTCACTTGACTTGGATCACAAACTTGATCACTACAATGAATTCTTCTGCATGGTAATTGAATTGAATTTTTATTTTTTGCGTAGTACACAGATTCCCAAAGTGAGAAAAAAATATTGCAATAACTGATATTGTAAATTTCATAACTACACACTCCATGGGTGTCAAGGAGCAAGGGAAAGCTGTAAATGAATTTTTCTGTCTTCACGACATATAGTCATTCAGCAAAGAAAAATGAAAATATGATTTAAAAAATGAGCAGTATAAAAGTAAAATATTCATAGAATTCGGCAACATGGAAATACTAATATTTGTTCAATAAATAGTTTTGCAATGATTTTGAAATGATAAAGAGATTTATTTTTTATTTCTGAATGTTGTTCAAAACTTTTACTGCTTAGAATTTTATGCATTTTTTATAACTTTTTTTTTTTGTTTTGCAGTATAATTCCAATTGGAGGTAGTGAATTGGTGGTAGTGCTACTTGATCTGATTTGAGTGCAGAGGAACTCGACAGACACCAACAATTGGGTCACCCCCAAGCAGGGTTGGAAATGGATAGTAAAAAAGTAAAGAATAATTGATATTCGATACTTCAAAAAAATAGTAAAGAATAGGCGATTTCGATAGGGAAAAAAAGTAAAGAATAATCGATAATGTAATCGATAACTTTTTATGGAGTCAAAAAAGAGTGTCAACATTTTTTGACATTACGACTAAAAGTAAATATCTGTATGTCAGTCATATAGCACTTCAATGCATGTATATTCAATGCAGATACTGTATAAGATCTTGTTTTGAAAAATTAATTGCAATATTTCAAGCTCAAAAATGTCTAGTCATAAAATGAGTAAATTAAAAAAGATTTTTACACTACGTATTGATGGTAACGTGAGCAAAACATAGTTGTGTGAGGCCAGCTGTGCCATGTGGTTTGCAGACAATATCAGGAAACACTATCACCGACGAATAGAAAGAATACAAAACGGGGGGTATCAAAATTGAAGAAGCTGAGCAACCCAAGTTAGATAAGATCAAGAATGTCTATCAGAACACAACATACGTTTTGCAGTTCAATCCATAAACTTTCACTTTTCCTTCTGTGGAAAATAT
The DNA here is from genome assembly GCA_963965965.1 of Trididemnum nubilum. Classification (NCBI taxonomy): domain Eukaryota; kingdom Metazoa; phylum Chordata; class Ascidiacea; order Aplousobranchia; family Didemnidae; genus Trididemnum; species Trididemnum nubilum. The sequence continues at coordinate 41,519,984 of OZ014469.1, read as the reverse complement.
AATAAAGTTATCAGAAAGCTATTTCTCACTTTAAATTTTGTTTCCACAGCAGTTGGCTATATAGCCTACTTCAATTGCTACTAACTTTATCATATACTGCAGTGTTTGTATTAGAACTTTGTTTTAGAACATGGGTTCATAGAAAATGTGAATGCTAAGCGTACTAGTGTACTACTTGTCAAACTGTGGCATTTGATAATGGCTTGTAAAATACCGATAGGCCTCCGCCAAATGAGTACAACTGGAATTGTCTACACAAATGCGTGCCACCTCTACTATGTTGATGTTGAGATAAGCAATGCTTATGGCATCTGCCCTGCAGTCATCAGTCTGCAGATCTGGGTTCACTACTACTACTACCTCACTACCTCAGTAGGCTACCCGACTACCTGGTCTTGTAAAAACTTCAAAAATTGGTATTCATAGCTTTCCTGCTTGATATTCCAGGCCTAGCTGTAAGCTGCTAGGTGCCATTGTCTTACAACTTTTTGCATATTTATTTACAGAGTTGCTTCGGCTAGGAAACAGCAAAATGACAATAGGGTCTTAGAGACAGACAGACAGACAGAATTAATTTATTTGTCAAGTTGAAGAAAACCAAATATGTATGAATAATTAAAACAAAACAACAAAAACCAACAAGATATCTTAAATAAACTAGGTACTACAATCTTGACAGGAGACTGCGAAGTGACCAGTATTTCAGGTCTTCGAGTCAAGCAGCCACTCTAAAATTGCAGTCGCTTGAAGCGACATTATTTTTGAGAAAATTGCTTGCTACGTATTATAATGATAATATACAGTAAATGTGGTAGATTAACAATAGCTTTCAAGTAATTTCTTTTTGTACTCAATTTTAAATTTGTGGAATGTAAGTTGTTTAATTTCTGTTGGGATCGAGTTCCATATTTTAGCTCCTTGATATTTAAAAGATTTTTGGGAACGCGCTGTAGAAAATTTTGGAATGTAAAGTTTGTTTTCAGTTTTTGCTCTAGTAAATCGCTCATGTACTGAGGAAATAGGGGTGAAGAACGTAGAAAATGGTTGAGGAAGGTTATGGTGGGAATATTGGTGCATAAGTTTAGCTATTTCCAAAGTGTAAAGCTCAGGCAGTTTCAATATTCCTAGTTTGTAATATTGAGGGTTAGAAGACATTCTTAACTTGGAGTCTGTAATAATTCTTATTGCTTTGTTTTGCAAACGTTGTAGTCTATTGAGGTAAGATTGATTGGCGTTTCCCCACAATGGGAGACTAAATAAAAGATGAGGGTGAATAAGAGAGTAATATAGTAAAAGAAGGGCAGAAGAAGGAAATAGGTAACGAAGTTTGCTTGAGATGCCGACAGATCTGGCCACTTTGTTTTCAATAATGCATAAATGGGATTTGAAATTAAGTTTGTTATCAAGGTTTACACCAATATATTTTGAGGTTTCAAAACAATTAATCGGGCATTTGTCATAAAATATACTCAGATTTGCTGTTTGTGCATTTAATTTAGAGGGAATCACAATTATTGCAGACTTTTTAGGGTTTATCTGAAGTTCGTTAGCTCTAAACCATATTAGCAGTGTATTCATTTCTTTGTTACATTCATTTTCCAAAATAGTTAGTGAAGGGCTGCTTACGAGAAGACAAGTATCATCGGCAAAGAGGCGAGGATTGCATGATACAGAATTTGGAATGTCATTTACATATATAAGAAATAAAAGAGCCCCTAGTATGGATCCTTGAGGAACTCCAATATTAATTGGTTTTAAGGAGGAGTGGTGGTTTTGCACGGATACAAATTGGTTTCGAAACGAGAGATAACTTTCAAGAAGCTTATATGCAGTGCCACGAATTCCATAATGATACAATTTTTGAAGCAGAATATTATGAGAGACAGTGTCAAATGCTTTACGAACGTCCATTAGTAGCAAGGCAGTTTGCTGTTTGCTTTGAATTGCATCTAAAGCAAATACGTTAACGTCAAGTAAAGCGTGTAACACACTATGTTTTTCCCGAAATTCATACTGAAATTCGTAAAGCACCTGATACTTGTCAAAAAACTTTATTAGAGTCGTTTCGTTGCCACCTGTCTACCACACCATAGCTTCACACTATCCCTTCAAGCGCTGAGCGCCGAGCAGGGAAGCTGTGAAAACCATTTTTTAAAGCGTTTTGGTATGGCTCGACCAGGGAATCAAAATTGAGTCTACCAACTGTGAGACCAATGCTCTAACCACTAGGCCTAAGCCACCACGCCGCTTAAAGCAGTCCCTAGCCTACCACTGCACTGTGACTGTACTAAAAGACTTCTGCAAATATCAACAGCAATGATAATTACTTGAGCTTTTCGCTTTTCTAATATGTGTCTAGCAATATCATCTGACATAGTCCTACTCGGCACGAGTACGGCACATGGCAAAGAATTTAGGAACTGACACCTACTGGTACTAGTTAACTAAGCTTACTACAACACTCTGCACTGCTACCAGTGGCTACAAGTGCATTATTGTGTTTGTATAACTTGGAACGCAGTCAAAAATGATTGCGATGCGAAATTTTGAACAAATGCACACATTAATTGAAGTAAAATTATAATTACTTCCACAACAAAACTGCAGTACACAAAAAATTATTAATGCGTTTCCAAAAAAAGCTCTGAAAAAAATATCAATTAGTTATCATCGATTTACCGAGCAAACAAGAAGGGAAAAAGCACATTTCATAATGAAACTAAAAAGTGAAGACTTTTTTGCATTCGATAAGCAAAAAGTAACGAATAATGATGTCGATTATCGATTTCAAGTCAAAATGTCCAACCCTGCACCCAAGGTATGTAATCAGAGTTCAAAAATAGATAAATGGCAATTAAAGTCGCTTTTCATAGAGTTTCAGAAGCAGGCCTCTTATGAAGACGATGACTAAGGTTCTGTAAATATGTAGCAGAAAAAGGGTTTCTACGACTTAACTTATATGGATAAAAAGAGAGTAAGAGGAAAGCTATGGTCATCCGTCAAGATAATAGAGGCAGTATAGTTCACACTTCACAGCCTTGAGCGCAAGACAAGCCCAGTGGTGCTATTCAGCCAGTTTGCGCAAGCCAGTTATTGAATTATAGAGAACCGGTCAAAATTACATGCTTATTTATCCTTTGTATTTGCTCTAAGAAACCGCTTGCTAAATTTAAAGAATAGTTTGTTTTACTTGCAAAGTTGCTTTGGCAAAGAGACAGCGAAGCGACCTTTCCGTCTTCAAGTCAAGCTACCAACTGCCCACCTGTTCACCACACAGAGCAGGCGCGAAGCAGGAAATTCGCAATGGGGGGGCTGTATGTTTTGGGTCTGGAAGCGGAGCCCCCAGCTGCCGGAGGCCAATGGGGGGTCTGGGGACAAAACCCCAAGCCGACGGAGGCTGGGGGTTTGGGAGCAAAGCTCCCAGCCGCCGGAGGCACAGGGTTTGGGGGCGGAGCCCCCAGCGCTCAAAAATTTTGCGTTTTTTTGCAAAAATAACTTCATTTTAGGGCTATTTTGATTAAAAAATTATGCTTTTAAAATGTGGCTTAGAAATTGGCAGTGCAAACATGATTAAACTGATGGCATAAATGGGCTATTTGGGAGGTGGCTGATGGTAAAATGTTAGTTCTCTTGTTTAGATGCTGGTAAATTATAAAATCGAATACTTTAATAAAACTAAGACGGAGTAATCTATTTCGTAAACAGTTTATAGAGAAAAATAATTGGGGGGGGCTAATGAACAGAGACTTGAAAGAAATGATTGGTAATTAACTAATACTGAATAGCCCTCCCCCTATTTCTTAGTTTATAGTATATTTGTTGATGACACCTATGCTTAGCATTTTTACACTTGCGATCAAATTTGATCGCTTATTTTTTACCATTTTTCAAAGTTTTCATTTATTTGTTAGTTTTATTTTTGACAAATTAGCCCCCCCTGAACATATGCTTCAAAAAATGTTTTAAATCACTATTTAGTCTACTCCAGAGCATAAAACAGTCTCAAAAGTGCTAAAAACGTAGTGTTTTTCCCATTCTGCATTTTGGTCGACATGCCAAGCCCCCCACCCCCGCCCCCCATGGCTACGCTACTGACACACAGTGGAGAGAGGCTTGGCACTCTCCTTTTTGTTGCAGATGTGGTTGCTGCAAAATTTGAATAGCACCACTCATAGGCATCGATTTTGGGGGGCGGGTGGGGAGGCGGCACCCCTCGGGTCTAACACTAAAGGGGGCGAAACACATCTGGCCTCCTCGGTGTTCTGGCAAGTAATACTCACTTGGCAACAAGAAATCCAAAATTCAGGACTGAGATAGATCCAGAAAATGGCAAAAACTCTTTTTTTTGGTCTTCACCTGAATTTGGGTGCAAAATTCCCGACTGAAATAGAATTATTAAGTTTAACCGAACTTCGCAAAAACATTTCGCCCCCTCGGAATTTGCTTAATCACCAAAAAATCGACGCCTATGGCATCACTGAGTACTTCCTCCAAAGGTACTGGAGGAACTTGACAGTTTGATAAGCGAAAGTAAAATATCCCATTTATAGAGAACAAAGCGTATCTTTTCTGGTTTTAGGCAGTTACAGAGGAGAGGGGACAAAGGTCTACATCAACGTTCAACAGGCAAGAAAGAAAATCAGCAAGTTCACTTCTTAAAAGCCAGCAGATTTCTAATGAAAATTTGCAAAAACGCAATGGAGAAGAAGGAGGCAAAAGGGGCCACATTGACAAGTAAAGAGGCTAACATTTGGCTTACAAAATAAGCAAATTCAATCTTAAATAGGCAAAATGCTGACTTTCTAAGAAATCACAAAAGTACAGAAAAAGAGGGTGGAGATATGGGATCAGACATCACAGAGCCAAGTTGAGTGAAGATATGAGGAAGACGTTTCCGACGGCTAGCCAGTTGCCACCGTTCCAACATTTATTGTTTAAAACTGTGTTGTTTTGGAGTAATGGTGCGTAGGTGGGCCTTGCTAACTCGTTACACACTTTCGCGTTTATATTGATGTTTTAAATGTTCAGATTTAAAAAAATATTTAAAAAATTTATCAGTTTTTAAATTTTCAGGGGTGAATGTTGACAATTCTTCAACCATCATACAGTCAAGCGAGATCCTAAAGAAAAAAAGAAAACTAATTCAAAAAATTAAATTGCGCCTCATACTTGAACGCATCATCGTTGTGGTTTTTCTATGGCTGGGCTTTTGAAATGAGGATGCTCTCTGATTGGTTAATGCACAAAAACAAAGATGACATCATTATCACCGTCCACCAAAAAGGATTTCATTTTTAATCTAACACAAACCCACTACGCTGGAGGACTTCCCACCGTCACTACGATGAATTCATACGATTTAAAAACATGCTTTAAAAATGTTTTGAACAAATTTGGAAGTTATATCACTGTAATAGACTGGCGCTAGAGCACGAAAAAATGCATTTGTTTATTTTGTACTAGGTCAACAGGAGAGTAGGAGGTGAGGATTTAGTCCTTCCTCTAGCTTTTTTGGTTTCAACGTATTTTTGTAGTGAAACTTAATTGCTGTTTTTCAATAGTTTCCGTATGTCACAAATGATAATTTTGAATGCCCGAGATATAATTATTTGCTGTGTTTTTACCAGTACGTGACTGTTTCTTTGTTTTGCCGCTTTTTTGATTTGGAATATTCGAGATTCCTTTCTAGTATATTCTACTGTCTTCTATAAGTCACAGGAATAATTAGTTGATAGCTATATTTAGACTTGAAGTTTGTGACGTCTTAATTATGTAAAATTTGCTATCGTTAAGCTTGTGTACCTTTTTTATTGTGACGTATCAAGGATTTTTCTAGGATATTCGATAGCTTTTGCCGTAGTATAAATTGGCGGGTCGTTTTTCATTTAGTATTCTAATATTCTAAGAGTGGGTGATTTCAAATATTAGTTTCGTAGGGAGTTTTGCCAAGTTTGTGTGTATGTGGTTTGCTTGTGTAGCTGTATAGTGGGCGATCTGAATTGGTCGATCGCTAAAGAAGCTAAAGGAACTGTCAACTGCCATTTTTTGATTCGTCAATTAACATCTTAGTCGTTCTCTAGTTTTAGTCCACATGGACGATTCTAGAGATTAAAAGTTGCACTCTAGCCAAGTATCAACGATCGCGACACCGTATTTGGTTGTGCATTGGTGAAATTCTTTGCAATGCTATCGTGGGCATTGGGACGACAACTGTTTCCAACGGCTGGGGTCAGATGTAATTGTACTGAGTCAAATTTTGGGTAGTTAGGCCTGGCAGAGGTGGAGTCGAGGACACAAGGCTCGAGGCAAAGGCCAAGGACACAAAAAAGATACGAAGCCAAGGACTGATCTTCCAAGGACGGACCTTTTCGACGCTAAGGACGCAATGCGCAAGTGTTCTCTAAAAAAAAAAGATCATCGCTCAAAAAAAAAAATCGCAAATTTTTCGCAAAATTCAGGTGTACTCCAAAAAAAAAAGGTCATCTGAAGTTTTCCCTGAGGTCTCTGGCTTGCTCCAACAAGACAAAACAAAATGCTCATGACCTTGGCCCATTTTTACCAAATCAAAAAATAGTGCTGTCGAGAACAGGGCATTTTCGCATAGTACTCGACCCTAGGACAGGGCAATTTCGAGGACTTGCAGGCTTCGAAACCAAGGACTTTAAATTGTGTCCTCGAGGACTCCACCTCTAAGGCCTATGCTACAGTTTTCGTGCGAGTATACCCTTGTCAGCAGAAGGAAAACACGTCTAAATCAAACGTTTTGTTATACTCGCTGTATTAAGCCTAAGGGTGTAACGAGTTTGAGGGGCCCAATTTCTGCGTCATTGCGCCCTAGCTACTTTACGCATACTTCTTCGAAGAAATGTTGCAGCGGTGATGAGCCATTGCAACACTTTGTCTAGTTTGACCGGTCTAAGTATTTGAATCTCAGAGCTCCCGCTGCAGAAATGAAAGCACAGAGCTGGACAGCGCTGTTTCGAGCTTTTAGCTCTCATCGGCAGCCCTCAGCTATCTTTTCAAAGGTATTCCCAGCTGAACAAACATCTTGGCCTAACTGGCAAACCTTAATGGCTTGCAGAGAGGCAGATGCTAAGTAGGGAATAAACGATTTTTCACTCGTGGTACTTCAGAAACAAGTGAAAAAAATCGCTGGATCCTTGTAGTAAGGACAGCCATAGGCTATCCTTACTACAAGGACTCCCCTCTGCGTGACCACGGAAATCAAAACTGCAACATCTTGACGTCCTTCGTGGTCGACTCCTGGGAAGCCATGTCAACTTCCACTGGCAGTTAGGTGGCCAGAACAACCACCAACCCTGCAGCTCCAATGATATTTCACATTGTAGCTCAAGTCAATTAAGCACAGAGCTGGACAGCGCTGTTTCGAGCTATTAGCTCTCATCGAGCTACTAACTGCCAGTGGAAGTTGACATGGCTTCCCAGGAGTCGACCACGAAGGACGTCAAGATGTTGCAGAAATGAAAGCGTTACCGCTCCACTAGCAGTCCTTTCAAAAATTTTTGCCTCTTTTAAAATGATTGGTGTTTGCCGATTATTAATTCATTTTATTAAAAAGTTGTTTTTCAACAAACTTTTGATGCATTAATATGTACAAAATTGTGAGTGCATCCTTAATTTATGTTAATCAAAGCAATACACCGGGTGTACTGAATTTCTGCTTTAAATAAAACTTAAAATACGCTCGTATGTCCAGATTTTTACGCCCAGTGAAAAGTATCGCTAATCGATTGACCAAGTGATGACACTACCCAACCTTCCGGAATTATGATAGAAGGAGAAACTCCTCAAAAAACGATCAGGTCAAACACCAACTTTTGGCAAAAAATTTGGGGAGAGAACACAATTTTCGGCCAATAAATTGGATCATGTTGTTGACTTAGACTGCCAATAAATTAGACTGCTTTATCGATAATTCAGAGCAGCTTTTTTACATTTTATTCAAAAATATATGCAAGCTTACGTAATGTTTTACCTGTGAAAAAAAATCTGCATAAACAAAATAACAGTAGACAAGTGTACGGAAAAAAATTAGTCGCAAAGTGGCAAATATGGAAATAAAATACAGTACAAAACTTCAGAAAAAAATCATACAAAAAATCGCGAAGACTCCGGCTTTCTGCAACAACGCGACAGCCGAAATGGCTTAAGATTTATCAAAAAGTTTTAACAGAAAGAGAATTATGTTGAACTGGTTGAAAGCTTGAGTTTAAAAAGTTCTGAAGGTTTTAAAAAGCGTACACCATAAAAACAAAATGTTTCGGTTGTAAATACAAAAAAAAAATCCAGTAACAACAAACACTTATCAAATTATTGTGCTGCACCACCTAGCGGATAAAATTTTTTTAATTTTTTTCAAACAGATAGTTTTTTATGAGCCTCAAGAATTTTGGTAACTTGGTATCGATTTGACTTCATAAGGGTTACTCGCTGGCCGAAATTTGGGTTTAGCGTTAATAGGGTCGAAGGAACTGAAAACCTTTCGAACAGCTGAACTTGATAATCTTTCATGTTTTTAAGGATTTTAATTAACGGTAACGAGAAAATTGTTGGTAGGCAATCTTCCAAAACAGTGCTCGATGACATACAGTAGTGAAATCAGAGCAAAATACAACTACAAAATCACCATAAAAGGGTAAAAGCACAACAGTCTGTTTTTTGTCCTAAGGACTCATCAGGTGTTACAATCTGTAAAAGAATTACAATACCAAACAAATTAAAATTTTCTAAAAGTAAAACTACATAATATACAACAACCTGTTCAGCTAAAACACTACTATAACTACTAAACTGCAGTGTTTTTGCTTTGAAATACCACACTGATTAAAAACGTCGGTAAAAAACATTGGTTAAAAACAACAAAACTAAGGTCAAAAAATTTTCAGCTTGTATTTATTTTTATGCTTGCGTTTCCCGTAAGCTCTGATTTTTCATTAAGCGCAGTTTGTTTGTCAGCTACAAAAATCGTGAGTTTCTCAGTTAAGCATAAATTGCAGGAGGACACAAGGCTCGGGACCACCCACTCAGCAAGTGCTTGTGGGACCCAGCTGGGCTTCATGTGGGCATTTTTCTGGGCCCCAGTAGTGACTGCCCATGTGGGACCCGCAAAAATATGATCGTGGGATTTTGATGGGTCCCATGTGTGGCAGCCCACCTATTATATGGGCAGCCCATGTGGGACCCACAAAATATAATCGTGGGATTTCGATGGGCCCCATGTGTGGCATCCCACCTTCTATATGGGCAGCCTACGTCGGACCCAGCTTTATGCGAATCTCCGAAATAGATAGGACCCAACCAGCTTCCACCTTAACCCAATGATTCATTGGGCTGCCCATTAACAATCTATGAGCACTGCTTTGCATTTTTGGGCTCCATCCTGATACACCAACGCACGTTGCGCAAGTGTATGAAGTAATGAGCAGTCCAGAAAAACAAAGTAGCGCTCATAGCATGTCAATAGGCCATCAGACAGCTCAGAAATTAGCTGATAAGTTTGCCCATAGCATTTTTAATGCAATTTTACTATTTTTTCTTGCAGCAGTTTATTGCAAACAAAAATCAAACACAAATAACACTGAACCATCAAAAATTTCAAAAATGCAAATCGGTATTACTTTCTTTTTTAGCACGAAAAGTCCTGTAACTAGTTAAATTACGAGTAACGATCAACCCCTCTTTGATACGCAATTTCATTTCTTTTCTTGCTTCTTTTCTGCAACACCTGCAACATATCTGAATAAAACAATTTAATTAAGTTAGATTACACTCAAGTCATCTTGCAATGCTAAACTTTTGAATTCGACTAGCAAAATAACACAATTCTGGTGATAACCTTGAGAACGTAATGTTGGCAATACCCTACTTCTTTCCAGAAACGGGGGCGTTGAGAAACTTCAAGAAGAATAGACCTGCCACACCCCATAATTTTGAACAGGAAAAAAACGAAAAACGCTCCATAAGAGATGCGAGTATGTAAACATTTAAAAAGAAGTAGCCAGCTCATGATGAGGTTAGTGATTCAGTCCCCCCCCCCCCCCCCCCTTCAAAAAAAGGGCCAAGGTTGCACTGGCAGGACAGCTTCTGCTACAAACTCTTTTCGCACCTAATGCATCCAGAAAACGTGAAGCCCAAATAATGAAATATTTTTTCAGATAACTGTCAGTGAGTAATGAACATAATCCAGTCACTAAAAGTCCTTTTCTTCAGTACTGGCAGTTGAATCTCCTTTTAATCACTGTACTGCTTATCCAACGCTGTCTAATTATCATTAATTGTCAGCCCTATGCATAGTTCCGTTTAGGCTGTTAAAGCATGTCTGTTTTCCAACGCTCACGCATCTCTCAGAAATAGATGCCTCTAACCTTGTGTTCCCGACCTCCCAAAAGATATACCTATCAGTTACGGTAGATTCCTAAAGTAACAATGCAACGCTGGGTTCTCCGGAAAGACACTTATTTATCATTGCACCCAACATGGTAACTCAGTTTTATGCACATGAATAAATTGATATTGAAAAAAGCGGATAAGCATCAAGTCTGACAACTGTGATAAGCAATTTTTTCCATTTCGTGAAAGGCGTTAAGTTATATTCTGCATTTTCTCTCATTTAGTAGAAAACAAGACTAACCTGACCTTATACAAAAAATATCTGAACTATAATCGCAATCATACTTAGTTGCTTACTATAAATAGAATCACAGAAACATTTCTTGCTCATTTGCTGCATGTACTTTAGCCTGCCTGCTGTATTAAAGTAGTTTTTGTGGCATACGAACTCATCAGAACAAGAATCTGCAATTGTAAAAACATTGTTCATTAATATCAAAAATTGAACCAAACCCTCAATTTATAGCAAATAGGTTTATTTTTGGTCAATCACTGAAATTTTTTGTAAATAATTAATAACCAAATAAAATAAATTTTTTTTCATCACAATGACTGAAAAGCTCAATAGTAGGACCAATCTTAGAATTGACATCACAGCTAACTGAATGATAAATAGACAAAGTTATGCATCTACAATAGCAAAAATGACTTCAAGTTTTCAAAAATATTTTCAAATATGTGAATCTGATAGAAAATTTTAAGCAAAAAATAAACCCAGATATAAATCAGTTTACAAAATAATATTATGTGCCATTATATGTATATCACATGAATGAACTATTAAAGTTTAATTTAAGTGGTAAAGGTATTACTTGGAAAAAAGTTCTATGCATCTAATTTACATTAAGTTTGTATCCAATACATGCCTTACAAAAAACAAAGTTATACTAGAATGCCGATCATCCGAAACAACAATAATAAAAACTTTAACATAAGTCATTAAAACATGACATCTATTAGCAAAAATTATTAGAAGCAGGTAAACTTGATACCGTAATTAAAATGACTCATAAAAAAAAGAGTGATTATTGTGCTGCTAATAATGTTCTAATCATAATGTGTGTGTACATGATGTTTTTGTCAGCTATAATTTTGTTCAGTTACCCGAACATACCTTTATCCAAGCCACCACTAGTCTCAATTAGTTCAGATGATCAGCATTCTAATCATTTCAGTTAGCAAAATTTTTCTTTTATGAAATGTGATTTTGAGGTAAACCAAAAGTCATTCAAAAATTAATGTTTATCTAACAATGCCTAGTTGCTGCCTTAGCAAACTATTCCAATGATTAGAAAAACAACAATGAATAAATGGCAGACTTAAAGCTTAACAATCTAAAGATAAACAATTGAACATAGATTACATGTGTAATAGTAAAATGCTAAGTGCAAGATGCCCATCAATCGCGAAATATTAGAATTTAGATTGATGGGTATCCTGCATTTAACGTTTTGCATCGTTTACATGTTTAAGTATTGTGGTATCATATAGCAAAACTTTCTGTTGCACACAACATCAATGGTTATTTTTGACATTTTTGTTTTTGTCATGCAGAAATCAATTCTAAAATTAACATTAACCAACAAAATAAGATAGCAATTATCTACAGATACTGCATTATGAAAAATTAGGATGCTTCATTCAAAATTCTAATCATTCGATAATGCAGTAAATCGAATGATTGATGATTGAGATTGATCACAATAAACTTTCACAAATCTCAAAAAATCACCGTTTTTTTCAAGGAAGAGGCTGCTGTTACGTTACATGAAAATAAGAATATCGCTATCCTGTCCTAACCCCAACCCTAAACTTTACCCAAACTCTAACCCGAGTTCTACCCTAACGTTAATTTTAATTTAAAATCAAAATTTAACCCAAACCCTAATGATGCTCTTTCAATCTCTTTATAAGCATTACGTGATGTAACACCAGCGACTTTTTTTTTTCGAAACAAGCAAAAAAAAAAAAAGCAAAAAGCAGTCGACTTGCATCCAATAAAAATGCTGATTTACTGATAAAAATTATCTGATGCAGGGTTTAAAATTAATGCCGCCCACTTGCCCGAGGCAAGCTCAAATTTCCTTGGGCAAGTTATTTTTGAGCTTAACTTGCCGGACGGGCAAGCTAGCAAAATACAGCATCTTAACTAACATCAAGATTATTTTGGTACGTAAATTAGGTCTGCTTTTGTTGCAATAAAATAAAATGCAAGAAAAGAAATCTTTTGCTTTATTTTAGCACTTGGTGATCATCACAACTAACACTTTGTTTAATCATATGCACATCATTTATTGCAATTTACACAGCTGAATCGCACACATATTCGTTCGATATTCAGATGCTCTTTGCAACTTTTTGACACAAAATGCTGCGTTTTTTTTTGAGAAATATTTTTCGACATTTGCTGCGTTAACCGTTCTTTCAAATATCACTAAGTACTACCCGGCACTGCATATAAACGACGTCAAGAATTATACATTTGTTTAATGAGTATTTTAAGATCTTTTAGATCCTCTACTTTTTGCAAAAAATTCCTGCTTTTTAGCTGGTTTAGTTTCCAAGGTATTCGCGATGAAAATGCGTTTGAGACAAAAGGGCAAAGTTAATTACTGTCATTGTAATGTAATAATTGAAATACTTGCAGTCAAAAGATCAATTTTTGTCTAAAGCTTGATTGAAAAGTTACTTATTATGTCACATTTACAAACCAATCACGCACAAAAACTTCATTCTCAAAGATAAGCAAATTTTACAAATTAAGTGTTTTTTTGCCAAAAATAAGTACATGTTACAATTTTTTTTTGAAGTGAAACAACTTCTAAACTTATTGTGCCTATTTGTTTTGGGCAAGCTGGGACTTCCTCAAGCGAGTAAACATTTAATATCACTTGCCAACGAGCAAATTGATAAAAAAGTTAATTTCGACCCTTGCTGATTGTTAATAAAAACCAGCACACATATATTCTTTCTAATTATAATAAAAGCAATCTACAGTATTAGTTACAAACAGAGTTACCTGCATTGATTAATGAAAAAATTGTTTCTATAGTGATTGTAATTTCAGCTCATATCTCAGGCATCTTTAAAAATTGTGTATACCAGTATATTTCTGGTAGGTAGAGCAACGAAAACCTACTGGTAGCAACTTTTGTTTTGCAAACTAGCTCCTAATTCTGAAAAATGTTTCGTTACTTCATAAGTGGGATATCTCTAAAAGGCGGAAAAGTAGAAACAAGCGGTTGGGATTCATCCATACGTAACCCTAATCCCAACCCAAATCTAACTATTAACCTGCTTTCTAGCACAATTTTTACCTTTTCCTACTTTTCCGCTTTAGGAAAAGGCGGAAATCATGGTAAAAAGGCTTTTAGGGTTAACCTTAACTCAACCCAAACCTCAAATGCCCTTTCCTACTTTTCTGCCTTTTAGAACGATTTCCGCCTTTTCCGTCTTTTAGTCATGTCTCCATAAGTGTTTAACAACAACTTTAGAAAGACATTAAAATGTTTAAAGTGTCAAGAAACTCTTGATTTCAATCGATACTACATCTCAGATCTTGTACAGTACAAAAAGTGCAGACTTGGTGTACACTAATTTGAAATAGAATAATATTTAAGTTTTAGCGAATGGCGTTGGTAACAAATACTAAGTTTTCAAGCTTTAGTTTTCATTTTTTTAAATTAATTTAGCAAAAATTTTGATCAAAAATGTATTGGTAAAATTTTTAGGAGATTGGCATCAGAGTTCTTTGAAAGAGATTAGTGAACTCCACCTATCACCATTCACCAATGAAGACTACTGCACACCATCAACAACATCATAATTAAATCAAGGATTTATGCACTTTTATTAATAAACTTGATCACAAGACTGCTCTTTCATGTATGAGCACTACTGAACATTTAAAAAACAAAAAATAAAATAAAATAAAATAAAAGTTAGAGCTTAAGTTAGGAGCCAGTTTCGATAAATCTTACAAAAAAGTCTATTAATAAACTTACCAATCTTTGCTTAATTAAAAAAAAAACTAGAAACAAAAATCAAAATCTAATAATTTATTACATACAAAAAAACTTTAAAATCATTTTACTTGAAATTATTTATATTGTGTCAGTTTCAACCAGTTTGAGAAAAAAAGCTATGCAATCTTATTTTGTACCAAAAAACTAGTTACGGCACCTGTTTTCGACTGTTTTTGTGTGTCTTATGATGCCATTAATTTTGCCAAACTGCATGAATACTCTGACAGTCTGATATTCCGTGAAATAAATTACTGCGTACAACAAATAACAACGCAAAAAAATTTACTAATCTGGTTTAATTTTTTGACAAAGGCTATTGTTATTTTCAGTGTTTCCATACTAAGCTGATTTTTGTTAGTGAATCAGCAATTTGATGGATCAAGAGCAAATAATTTTGGTAGTGTCTAGAGCACCAGGGCGGTTTTGCATGTGAAAATGCTGCTGCACCGGTCGTTTGTTTTTGCACTTAGACATAGATGGCATTGCTAACCAAACCCTAACTCTAATGTAAGATTTTGAAGGAAAAAATAAAATTAGAAGAAGCGCAAATCCACAATATCGCAACATTTGACAAGTGCACTCAGCGCAAATTAAACCCGATTGCGTGACTTGCAAGCATAGGTGGGCAGTATCGCGGTACTAAAGTATCGCGGTACTTTTTTGGTACCGGTACCGGTTACCGTCGGTACTTTTGTGGTACCAGTACCGCCAAAAAATAGCGAAGTACCGCGGTACCGTACCGGTACTTTAGTTTTTTTGTTTTTTTTAGTACGGATTTTAAGAACATACCATTAAAAACTTGAAACGTTGTAAAAATGCTTGCAAATAAATTGGATAAACAACCAATTTTTTTTCTTAATTTAGTGTTTAACTGTTGGTCTTGCTCGCTACTACCACCGCAGAGACTTAGCGTTTGCAGTTTGCTGGCCGATTTAAAAAATTGACGTTTTCTTGCAATGGCAAAATAACGCATTACCAGTATTCATGCACCAGCGAAACAAAAGCAAAATCGCTAAGAAAAAATTGTAAGAGACGACTTACGCAATGAATACTCATCACATCAGGCGTGAATACAATAGCGTAGCCTGGGGGCACGGGGTGAATACATTGGCCTGCCGACCAAAATGCAGAATAAGAAAAATACTACGTTGTTATCACTTCTGATACTGTCTTTTGCTCTAGAATAGATTCAAAAAATTATTTAAAGCATATTTTGAAATGTTTATTGAAGGGGGGAGCGAGCTAGTTTGTCAAAAATAAAACTTATAAATCAGAAAAAAGACTATAAAGAATAGCCGAAAATTGGTAATCAAATTTGATCGCTTTTTGAAAAATGCTCAACAACTTTTCTCGACGTTCCTTCGATTGGCCCCCATATATGCATACATCTTTCACTATAAACTTTAGCTGAAATAGATTACTTCTTGCGAGGTTTACTAAACTACCGAAATAGGATTTTATGATTTACCAACTTGTAAATAAGAGAACTGAAATTCTAGCAATAGCTACCTTCCACATAAACCATTAATGCAACTAGTACGGTATAATGATTTTTTGCACTACTGATTTTATGCCACGTATTAATAGCATTGATTTTTATCAAAATAGGCCTAAAATTAAGTTATTTTAGCCAAAAAAATAAAAATTTTTCGAGAGCTGGGGGATCCGCTCCTACACCCTATGCCTCCGGTGGCTGGGGGCCTTGCCCCCGACCCCAATTGCCTTCGGTGGTTGGGGGATCCGCCCCCAGACCCCCGCAACGTCCCCCCCATTGCAAATTTTTGGTTACGGGCATGCTTGAAGAAAAATTTACTGCACGTTACTGCCGGCATCCATTTATATTAGCTTTTGACTTTAAATATGCCTGGAACGTTTGGCGAAGAAGATGTTCTCATTTACAAACGGTGTATAATACGGCCAAAAGTATTTCACCCGGTAATACTTATACAGAAAAATTATCTCAAAAATCCTTTCATCTGCACCAACCCCACTTTGGCTTTGGCTGCGATGAGGTTTTTTTCTTTCTAAACATTGTACGCTCTTCTAACAAGTTCTACAGGGCAAAACAACGCAATCTAATTTTTGTGCAAAATTGTCGAGTAAAAAACACGGTTTTGTCTCTGGAAATTTTTGGGTGCCACCTCCCCTAAAACCGCACAAATTAATCCCCAAGAAATCAATTTTTATGATTAAACACCAAGAAATCAATTTTAGAACACCCGAAATTGAACATAACAAAAAATAAATACAGAGTGAGCCAAAAGTAGGTGGACGGCATATGGAATAGATTTATGCCTCAGTTACTTTAATTGAATTGTTCGTTTTAGCTTTGTTACAACTATTTTATTTGTGGTATATAATTACAATTTTAGTACTAAAATTTATTTTAATTTTACCTGTTTTCTATTACTATGTTACACTTAATTTCTTTTTACTGTCCACCTACTGTTGGCTCACCCTGTATTTTAACGGCTTTAGCCAAAAAGCTAATTTTTTTTATAATCAAAAGAGACAAAGAATCTTCTTGAGAGTCCCCCAAAAGCATGGCCAAAAGCGCTAAAGCTTTTTTGCAACAACTCTAATTGCATAATCTGTGTTCAACTCACACACTGGTTACGTTGTTGCGTACTTGGATTGAGCGCTTTACGATGATTATCTCTGCTTGTGGCTTCGAACTAGTTAGAAATTCAGAGGTAAGAAATCGAAATTCACGGGACATTGGAAAACTAGAAACTCTTAAGCAGGAGCAAATTCCTCAATGCACGAAGTAAATATCACAATGAAAGTATGCGGATTGTGCAATAATTAGCGTCTAACATTGTGTTGTGACAAGAGAATAAATATGCTATACAACAGCAACAAAAAATGCTGTAATTTTGAAATTGTTCTCATTACGGGGAAACAAAAGAATTTTTTGAAGTCACCATTAACATGCGTCGTTCGTTTTAGGCTGGCAACTGGTAAGCTCCCATCTAGTTTTAAAAAAGAAATGCAAAAAGTAACTGCAGCAACGAATCGACTAAAAACAAATCAAAACAGTACGCTTTGCCAAAAGTGCAATTTATCCCCCAATTTCTAAGTTTTGTGTAAATGTCACTTGTGCAATAATTGGGAGCTGATGATCGTCAGAGTATCCTTCAGTGTCAACTTAAGTACGTGATGCTTTAGAGATGACTGCTGTTTGGTTATTATTGGGCACAAGATATTCTAAGTCTAGAACAATAAGTAGCCCGGTGACCGTAGTTCGTATAAATTAGATACTTTATCGAGTCAATTTCATCACTAGCTAGTACTGTACTCACTATTGTAGTAATACTAATACTGTAATTGCTTACTATTCTACGGCAAACTTTCTCTAAAACGAACTGTAGGTCTACGGAGTTCGCACTAGTCGTGGAAACGAACCAAATTGCTAAAAGTGATGATTTACAATCCAGTAAACGAGGTTAAGCAGTCCAATTTTTTTTTCTTTTAATTTTTTAAAAAAGTACTGCAAAAGTACCGCGGTACTACCTCGGTACTTTTAATTTGAAAGTATTGGTACCGGTACCGTAGTACTAGTTTTAGCAAAGTACCGAGTACCGGTACCGCGGTACTTTTGCAAAGTACCGTGCCCACCTATGCTTGCAAGACACATTCCCTAACCACTACTACACCGAAGTGACGCCTAGTATTAGTCAAAATGCTGTATTTAAATCAAAATAATGAGAAAAAAGCATTAATAGATCGTAACGTCGGTGCAGCAGCTTTTTCATATTGAAAACCACACCAGTGCATTAGAAACTACCAATAGTTTTTTGCAGCTTGATACAGTTGCTTCAGAAAAGTCAACAAATTAGACAAAATATGATTTCAAATTTATCTTAATAGCTTAATAAGCTACCAGATTAGTACAAAATTTAGAGCACATATAAATGCACAGTACTGTACAGGTGTAAGCTGTAAATTTACAGCTTTGGGCACAATTGTTTTAAAAAAAATCTTGGACCCTTGCTGATTAGTCAAAAAGTTAAGAGTGAACACCGGTTACTTTATGTTTGCTTCAAAAAACAAGAATATCTTTACCCCAACCCAAATTGGAAAGTTTACCTAGCCTACACTGCATTAGATTTTTGCACCAACCTAAAACCTACATCTCAGATCTGACATAAATTTTGTGTCACTGTCCTTCAATGCCAAACAAAGTGTGAAGAGCGTGCTGATACAGATATACGATACTGTATAAGAATTTTCACAAACTCCTAGTTCTGCAACTTGATCTCTAAAGAGAAAAAAAGGTCTTCATTTCACTAGTTATACAAATTTCAAATGGGATTACCAGGCTGTCAAGTCCTTGAATTAAAAAAAAGGAATAAATAATGACTGCTGAATATAAAATAATGACAAATAATGTCGATTTTCAAGGAGAAATAATAACAAATAAAGACAATATTTTATTTTTAAAGGATCATACAAGGTTTTTTAGGTGATCTCAAAAAAAGGTCTTCGGGTAGTTTTTGCAAGATTTTTAGGTGATCTCAAAAAAAAGGGTCTTTAGGTAGTGACATTTTACAGGTGATTTCCGAAAAAAGGTCTTCAATTCAATAACACACGATTTATTGCACTTTATCCCGTGATCTCAAAAAATATCAGCAGATTAGGGTGAAATCGGGTAATTTCGGCAACCGGAAATTTCGGCAGAAAACCGGAAATTTTGGCAGGTGTGAAAATTTAAGGTTTGATGCTGGCAGGTCTTTCCAGAAGTTAAAAGATTTCTAAAAATGGTTTTAATATTTCCTGTCACCTAATATTCTGCAAAAAATTTGACAATCTTTGAAGACCTCTGCATATTCTTTTCTCGCAACTACAATATTTCTGTTAATAATAGAATCGAAATTTTAATTACGTTTGGAAGCGTTTGGTCTGTTGATACCTTTCTAGGCTGTGCTGTAGCCTAACTTTGTTGCTGGTAGCGCTTGGCGGTGTTTGTTATTACGCGACTTGTAAACAGATTTGTTAAAAATAATCCATTCCACTATCCTAAAAGCAGAAGTTTTGCAACGTTAACAAAAATTGTAAGTATTAAAAACTCATTTACTTGATACTAATTCAAATTTAATACAGAAAACTTTTAGAGAATGCAATTGTAATTAGAAAAATTAATAAAAACACAAATTTGTAAAATTTTGCTAAATGAATTTTAATTTTGTTTGGACTATTGTAAGTAGAATCATAGATCGTATTTGCTGCCTTTTTTCAGCCTTTGAGCCTAGCTGAGCAGCATATTTTGTTCGAATTAGTCAAAAATCTGAATAAATTTTATTTGATTTAACCAAATTTAACACTAAATAAGCAGCTGAGATAATTAGAGCAAAAAACAAACATGATTTTTTTGCTTGCCGAAATTTCTGGTATTACATTAGGTAGCCTACCGTATCCTATTCATATTGCTTTTCTAAGCACAATCAAAATAAAAACACAACACATTTCTTAGCCAGAGTTTGAAGCAATTTCTCACTTAACTACTCGTAATTCGCGTAACTTAGTACCGGTAACCTACTTAAGGAAGTGGCTATTTTGCCTCTAGAGGCAAAATAGTGTTTCTCCTTTGTTTGGAATAACGTTGGGATTAGGATTAGCATTGGGCTTAGGGCTATTTTGGCACTTGCGGTAAAATAGCCGTTAGGACTATTTTGACTCCAAATGGCAAAATAACATGGGGCTATTTTGCCTCTAAAGAGAAAATAGCCACTGGCTTTCCTTAACTTTGGCACTTTTGGACTTCTGATTAATTTTGCTTTTGCTTTTACCAGCAGTCACGTGACCATTTCAAAATGTTTTTTTTTCATTTTTGCAAGGTTTTGTAATTTTAGCATAATCGACTTTCATTACTGCAATTTTTCGACAAATAACTCACTCTTTGAAGATGGAAACGTTTTCCAAGTTTAGCTTTATTATTAAAAGTAGGCCTGCTTACGCTAATTAGGTTTATTTGTAACACTGTACCTGTTTCATCTGCTAAGTAAAATTTGTGCTACCGAAAACATTGTAAGTAGGCAATTCTATCAGTTTCATCCGGAGTAAGCAATCAAAATGCTTTCAAACAACAACAACAAAAAAACTCCAACTTTGAAAATCTTAGATACAGCATACTTAAATATAAAAAGTGCTTTAAAATAAACAATATTAATGCTTAATGGGCTGCCCAATAAAATAATGCATAGGTAGCAAATACAAATTTTAAGTGAGCAACCCAGTCACAATCTAATCACAAAATTTATTAAAATTAGAAATAAAATGTACTCTAAGCACTTTTTTAAGAAAAGTTACATCATACCTATTAAAATAAACACACAATAACAAAACTAATCGATAAAAATTTCATGTGAGCATACCCAGTTGGGGCCTATATAAACTCATGGCAATATTACTTATGTCACCAGCAAGTCAAAATGCCGGTATTGGTGCATACAAATTATGAATCTCAAGGTTGCTAAAATTTTTTTTTGGACCAATAAATCACCCTAACGGATAATTTGTTAAAAATGTGATGTTGTTCATACAAATGGGCTACCCACATGAATTGCATCTGGGCTTCGCAGCTCGTAAGTTTTTAATGGGCTGCCCAAGTTGGATATAACTGGGTTGCCCATATGAATAAGTTTACGTGGGCAACCCACATACAAAACAGATTTTTGATGGGTTGCCCATGTGGTATTGACATAAATGCCAGCGCGGTAGCCCATTTGCACAGTTTGCCCACCTGCCCACCTTACACCACACATGGGGCCTATGTGGGAATGCTGACTAGGCTAGGCCAAAACCAAGGACACAAAAAAATCCGAGGCCAACGCCAAGGCAGCCGCCGAGGACAGATCCTCTCGAAGCCAAGGACAGGAATGCTTGAGGCCAAGGACTAAGGACAAACGCGCAAGTGTTCTCCCCCCCCCAAAAAAAAAAGGTCTTCAAAAAACTTTTTCTGGCGATTTCCAAAAAAAATGGTCTTCAAAATATTTTTCAGGCGTGTACAAAAATTTAACAAATCAAAAAATAGAGCTGTTCTCGAACCGAAAACAGGGCAATTTTCGAGGACTTGAGGTTTCGAGGCCAAGGACTTCAAAATGTGTCCTCGAAGCCAAGGACGTCCTTGAGGACTCCATTTTTGGAAACCCGGGTAGGTAAGCACTGGTAAGAAGGGATGGTGGTTTCTAGCTCTGGAAGATGGCTACGCAGCCGAAATCGATTTTATTTTATTGAAATTATTTTTTAAAAACAATTTTGTTTTACCGTTGGCAGACACTACAGCAAAGCAACACAATATTACAATCTATAAAATATTATCCTTAATGTTGTTAATACTTAATTTTCGTTGTACTTGCTGTATTATGCCGAAGTTTGTAACAAGTTTGCATTGTCCATGTCGGTGGTATTGTGTTATGGCGCCTGCTGCGGGCATTACAGCTCCTTTTCCGAAAAAAATTTCGCAATGGTGGCAAGCCGTTGGCAACACTGTATCCAAATTAACGGCCCGAGATTTGAACCTCAGACCTTCCGCTCCAGAGGAAATTTAACGTAACGTCGATTTCGGCTGCGTATCCTTCGTTAGTTACTATTAAAAACTAACAACAAACTGTATCTGTAAAAATAATAAACATTAACTCTGCCACTGGAACTGGGGTATGAGTTACATACTGCAATTGCTGCGGCACTATACTGATACACTGTGATACTACTTTACATAGAAAAGCACTACAGGTTAAACTATGCTAGATAATAAACGATTTGCAACTGTGGAAAAACGTATAAAACACGGATTAAAAAGTTTGGCAGTAACTTTTAATTACAACTAGCTACAAAAACCTTACTTTGTTTCTTGGTCTTACTAATAGCACTTACTAATATCGAAAGCGTGACGCAAGATGTGCAATTTTGATTTTTAATTATTCAAACAATTTTTGCAATTGGAAAATGGGGTTTTGCTACAAGGTCTAAGCGCTATTTAACTTCTGCAATAAAATAATGATTATTTTAAAACACAAGTAGTGAACTCTGCTTTTTTGTTTTTCTTTTAAATAAAAAAAGAGTGTTATTGGCTAAAAATTATTTTGTTAGAAACAAAACAAAAATTAAGTTTAAAAAATAAAATTGCGTTATAACGGAAAAAAGAATTTGATAGTATAGTGTAATTAATCTGCAAAACATTGAAAGATGTTTGTCCACAACGTAACTTTTGCAATCTCACAAAATTGAAAGTGAAAACCGCAACGCAATCATACAATAAAGCAAAGGTTGCAAAAGTTACGCTTTGCACTTTTCAATATTTCAATTTGCCTACTTCTGATTTTGTTGCTAATTTAACCATAAATCAATTGAATCTTATTGCAGTTAACTTACAGTGTCTAAATTACACGAAATCTGAAGATGTTCAAGATATTGTATATCAATTATATTTTAGCTCCTTGTTGATTACATTGCGTAGTGTATAATCACAAAATCGTAATCGTCTTTTCAAATTCAGGTGACGAAACAAGTTTTCTGATAACGTTGCTATTTGGAATTACCTTGCCATAGGACCAATGCAACATAATCTACAAACTACTGTAAACATCATTTGGTTATACGTATATCGCTACAGCACTACCCAACGCAAAAAAATGAAGAAAAGTAAAATCGCCTCCGCAAAATTGTCACCGCTAAACAGCCACGACACGAACTGTCATCATTCTATGCTTAATGCTATCAAATTATTCAATCGTCGTCTAGGTACAATGCTATAGTGATTTATCTCAATACCAATAACTTTCAGCAAGAAAAGTTAAACACTGCAACTTTGAATACTTCAGTCACTGCGGAAAATATGATTCGCTATATAATTGTTTTGATTTCTATTCAGTGTTTAAAATATTAGTTTTAAAGTTGTAAATGCTTACATTTATTTTAATGTTTGTCAAATAAAACAATTTCGAGATAATAATTAATCTACTTTTTAAGTTTATCCGAACAAGTTGGAATTGATCAAGATAAGTGTTTATAAAAGTGCTTTTTGGTAATTTTCACATTTCAAAAGGCAAAAAGTTTTAGAATTTTGCTTTTGGAATTTAATGTGGTTTGCTTTAAAAAATTTTGTCTGTTGCTGCAATATGTCTGATTAAATCAAGCACTTTGCCTAAAATCTAATTTGGAAGTATTTACAAAATAATGCTGAAGTTCATTTTTCAGAAATTTTAGAGTTAATTTGTCGATTTTGTCTTGTTTTAACTTTCAGTAATATTAGCTGATTTTGAAAAACTACTTTTTTAGTTAAAGCGGTTAAAATTTTGAATTTTTTGAAACATTTTTGAGGAAAAGAACATCGCGACATCCACAAAATCTATCATTTTTCTAAAACTGAACAATCTAATACTAATATTTACAAATTAAAGTTTGATTTCAACCAATTTAAATTAGAGCTTGATAAAAGGGAATAGACCGATATGACTATAAAGTATTATGATTGATTTAGTGTTTCACTGGTGAAGTTTAGTCAGCGAAAAATGTCATATTTTAGGAGCGGTTGGGAGGAGCAGCTTGCTGTAACTCAAACCTCCAACTCTTACTATGTTTTATTTATTTTTATTTGAATTTGGAGTTTTTGGGGTAAAAATGGAACATAAAAACGGTAAAAAAAATCAAAAACTTTTAATGGCTTTTACTGTTTAAACCAAAGAGGTTATGTTGTTTTACCTGCATGTGACGGGCTCGAAACCTGTGTTGTTTTGTTGTTTGTATGCAATTTTGGCGTTATCAAAAAATTAAGCTTCTAAAATAATGCAACAAATATAAAACAAGATTTCCGACATTGTAAATTAATTAATGTTTTGCTAAAATTGAATCAAGTTTACAAAGGATTAGAGCATATTGGAAATTAACGGAAATAAAAAATTAAAAATTTGATAATTAAATTATTTATTTCAACGACAGTATGTATTTGCAGTGAGATGTAATCGGTTTGTTTACTGCACCGACGCATCTGATGAAATCGGTTGTGAGTGCGAGGATGATGAGTTCACATGCGATTGCATTGCGAAGGGAACGTGCTTTATAGGAGACGGATGCAAAAACAAAACTACACTTGTGGATGGATTCGTTCGCTGTCCTAAACAAAGGATACTATTCAGGAATAAAACTAGAATAGACATACACAGATTGCACAATGTATCAGAATGCAATGTTATTGGGTTTCCCGGCTGCGATAATTCTACTTGTTACCGCACTGATTTCCCTATTTGTGTTGATGATATCTGTTATGAGTCGCATTTGCTGTGTACTTCATACTGCGATCAGGATCTGTGTCATAGAGTTTTTCAATGCTCTGATAATCGTACAATTTTTCTTTCGCAGTTTTGTGATGGAATAGTAGATTGTTTTGATGGCAGTGATGAGTTTGAAGAGTTCACAAACCAACCTGGTTTTAAATGCGATAAATGTGTTTTGCCTCAAAACAATTTGTACGACAGTGTTGCGCATTGCGATAACAACGCCGATCTCCGTCCTATTAAAGAATTTTTTAAATGTTTTGATAACCGCTTACTAATATTAGATCGACAAGTGTGCGATGGCGTGGGTGATTGTTATGATATGTCTGATGAATGTTTGTGCGACTTGCATTTTGATACTGAAATATGCACGAGTATGTTTGAAGAAAAAAGTTTTCAGTGTTTTGATAATGAAAATCGAAGTTTGTCGCTTAGTTTTTCAGACAATACTGCTGCTGTGTTCACAGAGAGGCATAGTAGTGGTTTTGCTGAATGTAGAACAAAGTTTAATGATTCTATTTTTGCAGTACCTTGTGATGGTAGACCAGAGTGTATAGATTTTAGAGACGAATGCCAATGTTTAAACCCACCGTTATTTTGCAACGACTCTTGCCACCCCTACTTTCCCATGGGTGATCGTTATTGTGACGGAGTTGAAGACCCAGCTTGGCAATACATCAACAGGTCTGACTGTCCTCGAGGATTCGATGAAATGTTTTGCCCGAAACGTTTCAAATGCAATGCCTCTGGCAAAGTTAGCATTGACGTTCTGAACGTTTGTGATGGAACGTCAGACTGCGATGATAACTCCGACGAAAAAAATTGCTTTACTGCTGCAACAAAAATTTCTAGTATTTTTTCATCTGACACCGAAATGATAGATAACCTGGGCATTAAGTCTGCATTCTGGATAATGGGGATTTTGGTGATGGTTGGAAACTCTTATGTCATCATCACAACAATATCTATTCTTAAAACGCAGCAAACTTTTGATGGTATCAGCTTCCAACGTTTCATTATACTCAATATATCAATCGCGGATTTCATAATGGGGATCTATTTGATCTCAATTGCTTCTTATGACGTATCATTTTCTGGATTCTATGGTGAGGTGGATCGTGATTGGAGGTCGAGCTTAAAGTGCTCGATTATTGGAAGTCTGGCGATTATTTCGAGTGAAACATCTTGCTTTCTTATGGTTGTTTTAACAGGTTTTAGATTGAAAACTATCACTAAAACAGTAGAATCGGTGAATGCCTCCTCGCGTCCTTGGAAAATTTGCATCATCGCAGTCTGGTTATTTTCTTTCTTCCTGGGCATTGCTCCAATGTTACCCAAAACATCTCAATATTTTCTTCATAGCTTCTCGTATTCAAGTCTATTCCAAAATGGCACGTGGTATTCTACTAACCTAGAGAAATTTGCTTGTAGGCTTTCAGCATTAAGCAACAAAACTATTAAATTTACTGGAGATAAATTTCAGTCTGTTGAAATGTTTGTGGCAGGAAGTTTTCCCAATGATGCATCTGTGAAACTTTTTGGCTATTATGGTGAAACCAGTGTGTGCATGCCCAGGTTTTATGTTGCTTATGGCAAAAGCTCTTGGCAATTCTCTCTTGCAATGATGACACTCAACTTCCTAAGTTTCGTTTTCATTGCTGTATCTTATTTTATTATTTACAAACATTCTGTTTCATCTTCTGCTAATTTAGGAACCAAGAGGCCCAACAAACAAGCCGCCACAATGCAGAAACGCATTACTCGCATCATTGCAACCGACTTTTGTTGTTGGATTCCCATCTGCGTCATGGCGTTTGTGAGACTAGGAGTTGAATTTTCCGACATCGCGTATCAGATCAGCGCTGTTTTGCTGCTCCCAATCAACAGCGCTATGAATCCAATACTTTTCTCCCCACTTTTAGTCAAGCTAAACGGTTTGTGTCGTCACACTTATCAAAGACTGAAGCATGTGTGTGGTGTGTAGCTTTGTAGTAGCGTGAGATGCAAAACAAACAAAACTGCATGATGCAAAAAATTAGTATTAATGTATTATTAGCACAAGTTATATTTGGTCAGAATTTGAAAACATTATTTTGGGTTGAATTTTATTTTTCATTTTGATTTTTGTTTAAGAGCGTCAACATTTCACCGTCACTTTTGAAATTCATTTTCGATAATTTGCTTAAAAACTTATAAAGTTGAAGCTCTTGTTGATGAAGTCTTTACTGTAATTTTTTTAAAGATGGTGTAAATTTTTTACTTGTATACAAAAATTTTTATTTGATTTCGCATAATCGATTTCAATGATGCTGTTTGTAAGTAATCGCATAAAATGTCAATATTAGCTGATGTTGTGTTTTTTTAAATGTTAGCGAATTACCTTGTAGGAAGTTTTGACATTCTATAGTAATTTATGTTGACAAAAATGAATTTTAAGAACTTTGAAAGCTTTACAAAATCTTCAACTCAGTGAACGTCACCAAGATTTCGATATTCACTTATTAGCATTTTCTCATGTGTTAGTCGCTGACCAAAAAGCCAATTTACTCTACTGTGTTCAATAATTTCCAGAGGATTACCAGTTGACAATCATCGCATAGCGTGACCAGCCCATATATAACTTTCCATAGTTTTTTAAAGTTTTTTTCTCGAATTTTAGTGTACCGGTACAGTAGTGAAATCGTGGTATTTTTACAACATTTAATATTCCAAACACAGAACACTCATTTAAAGTTTAAACTTTATGTCATGGCCTACTTAAATAATACGGCCGTACAATCTGCCTTTTTGAGAGAAAATTAGAAGGGTCATTTTTTGCTTAGCGCAAAAGCGTTTGACAGCAGCTTGTGCTATTTTCTGTTGTGATTAATTAGCTTGCCCTCAGTGTCAGTCTTACTCTTACAGCAGTGAGCAGGCAGATGAATATAAAGCAGCGCTGTTTTTCTCTGCATATAAGTTGCACGAAAACTTTTGCTTTGCAATGATTTAATTTGGTAAATTAGTTTGTTTAGAATTAAGCTTTACCCAAGAGAAGTAGTTAACATTGCCAATACTTAATCATGTTTTGAAAAACTTATGTTGAGGCAGTTACAATTTGAACTATTAACAGCAGCTTGATACAGCAGCAATGTAATTGAAAGAAGACTAATATTCAAAATCGGAAAAGTTTTCGTTGTCGTAGCAGATTTGTAATGTCCTTGTACAAACGTTGCAATGCGCTGCTTCTTTTGCAGATTTGCTTCGCGAAGACTACAAGTGCGTTTTAACGGCATGATTACTAACTGATCCTTTAGAATTGAGATTTTCAAAGTAACGGGTCAATCCATGTGTAATTTACAGTATACTTTTTTGTAAAATTTCAACCTATGTTTTATGATCTTCTCCAAACTTGGCTTGGGGGTAGAACAGAGGAAAATAACTTGCTTGCAAAAAAATTTCACCTTTCTAGCACAAGCCGTTCCTGAAATATGGCCTGCTTAAAATTGTGGCAATAAGTGAATTTTGAAGATACGCATGAGTGATTTTGATCTCTAACGCTTACAGTTGTGGTAGGAAAATGTAGTAAATTGCTACCCTCCCATTTTTGACCATGCCAAATCCAACAAAACTATTATTTTTAGCTAAAAGATTATTTTTTGAGTTATTTAATAATTTAGGTGTTTTTCTTTGGGCTTCGATTATGAGGTGCCCCGAATTAATATTATTTTTTTTCTTAAAAAATGTTTTAACCCCATCTTTGATGACTACTTTTTGTGGCTAATAAAAGATCAAGATTTGTCAGACTGATTTACCATGTATTATAAAGCATCAAAATTAATAGACCATGCATTTCTTCAGTTTTCTATTTTAGAAGCATGTCACACATGATAACCAACCTTTCCAATGCTTTTTTCTTAAATATAACTCTGTTACTTTTCAAAAGTAACATTTGTTTGTTTAAAGCATGCATAAAAGGCAATTCTTTGCTATTTATCAAAATTAGCTTGATATTTTGCAAGCTGTACATGGTCATACTAAACGTGTTGACCTCTGTTAGATACAATACTGGTTGAAGATCACCATATAGAACTTCAACACAATGTAAAAAAATAGTGTATCAGTAACCAAAAGCATTCAAGTCATCAACCTGATTTTTATATCTTTTTAACCCGCCATTTGAGAATTCAACTACACACAAGAAATAGCTAGTCTTTGAATGAAAGCTAATAAGCTCACAATTAACGCTGCAAAATGTAGTGCATAAGTCATATATAACTCAAGGAGCTAAAGCTGCCACACAAAAACCAAAAATCTTATGTGATGGTTGTCCAATAGCTGTAAATATTAATGTCGAGTACTTGGGACTATGGATCGACAAAAACCTTAACTTTGACATTTATCTCAAATTTGTTGAACGTAAAATTGCCTACGCAATAGGTATACTCAATAAATTGAAATACTACTTTTCTAAGAAAATTCTTTTGCAGCTCTATCATGCATTAACTTATCCTCATCTTCTCTATGCAATTACCATATGGGGTTCTACTCACAAATCTTATCTCCACAAAATTTCAATGCTCCAAAACAAAGCTGTTAGAATTGTTACCCAGACAAAATGGAATTCCAGGGCAAACTCTTCATATAACTACCAAAAGGTTATAAAACTGAACAAACTTTAGCAAAATGAAGTAGGTAAAATAATGTATGATTTATACCATAAGCAACATCCATGTAACTTAAACCAATACTTCACAAAGTTCAATGTCAGACATTCCCGCCCTACCCGCTGTTCAACTTCTTTCATGTTTACTATCCCATTTATAAAAACTACGAAGCTGCAACATTCTTTCTTATACCAAGGTGCTAAAACCTGAAACTCTATTCCCCACAACATCAAAAATTTCTCCTCTATGTTTAAATCTGATTCTTAGCAGTTGTTTTTGCCAATATCCAAGTAGAATTTTTGCTAGAATTGTTTCGTCTCTCTTAATGCAATAACTTCAAATAGACCTGAAGCCAAAGGCATAGCCAGAGCCATAGCCCCCCTCCCCCCCAATTAAAATGCCACTAATGATAAAATGTGACAAAAAAGCCTCATGTTTCTTCTGTTTCAGTTTTTTTTTAGCATGTTAGCGTTCAACAGTACACGCGTGCAACAGTAATTAACCAAAATATTGACGACCAGGAGGCCTGTGCCCCTTCAATTCAATTTTTGCCAAACATGAATAACTGTATGTATAACGTATAACCCTGGTGAAATTAAAGATGTTTCTTCTAAAAGCTGCTATCTCAGGCCCTTATTTCTCATTTTTATAAACGTAATGCAATAACCAGAGACGAATTTATTATATGGCACAGTACCAGCAAGGAGCCCCGAGCTCAATTGGTAAGACATTTTTTGGTCTTAACCAATATTTGGCCGGAAAAAGTTGCAAAATTTTCTAAGTGCCAGAAGCCCTACACAATGTAAACCCGGCTCGGGCAATAGCATGCTTAGTAGGCCTAACCATAGGCATAGCCAAGATTTTTGATTGGGGGGCCCAAACCACAAATCACGTGCTATGACGTCATCGGAAACTTTGAAAGAGGAATTTTTTTGTGGGGGCAGAAATATCGTGAAATGGAAGATCAGAAGCCGTTGCCTGGTGTTGGCACGTAACTTGGAACTCGTTCAAGGATAGGGCTTAAATCAATAGCTAAAATGCAAAAATGTTTAAATTGGAAGACGTGTTTGAGTAAAGAAGTGTACTGTAATTTAAACATATCACAGACCTAGGTCTGGGGGCGAAGCCCCCCGCCGCAGAGCGATTTTTTGTAATGTTTTGGAAGAAAAGCTTTTTTAATACCATTAGATCACATTTCGCAAGTACTCAGAGCCATTTAAAAGTACAAAATTTTTAACACTTGAAAGCCAATTGAAAAAAATTAAGTTCAATCCTGCACAGAGCTGGACAGCGCTGTTTCGAGCTTTTAGCTCTCATCGGCAGCCCTCAGCTATTTTTTCAAAGGTATTCCCAGCTGAACAAACATCTTGGCCTAACTGGCAAACCTTATTGTTCAATCCTCCTTTTGCTTGCAATTTAAGTCCAAAGCACGTTTAAAACCTTGCATTTTGGGGTTAAATTTTGTAAGGGACTTGGCCCTGTTAGGGGGAAGTAAAGTGCATTGCCTCTTGCAATGTTTTAGCAGTAAATAACAATCCAGTTAAATATTTTCCTTAGAGATTATTGTTTTGTCATGAAAACAACCAGTTATAGGAGTACATATAAAGCCAAGGGGCCCAGGCACTCTCAATTCAAAAATTTGTTCAATGAGTATTCCCCTTACTGTAGCTAATTTTTTTCAAAAGTACTTTGTTGCATAAAAACTAGCGAGGTGGAGGTGAATTGTTATTAAAAAATGTACAGTTGATAGCTACGTTTACAAACCATGTTATTGCCCGGGCTAAATTTGCATAGAGTTAAGCCCCTAGGACTTTGGGATTTTTGCAATATTTTCCCGCCAAATACCAGTGAAGACCAAAAAAAGTCTTATCTGAGTGCGGGGCACCTGGCACTAAGCCATGTGTTAAATCCGTCCCTGGTTAATGCTTATTGCATTACGTTCATAAAAAGGTTAGATGAGGTCGTCAGTTAGCAACTTTTAGGATAAAAACCCTTAATTTCAGTTGGGTTATACGCTTAAATTGGTTGGCAGACATTAAATTGAAGGGGCCGGGCCTCCTGGAACAATATTATTGTTGGAGGTCCATTTAAATTGGGGCCATTTAAATATTATTGTAGAGAGCATTTTTAAATTGGTTGTCAAAAATTAAATTGAAGGGACCCGGGCCCCCTGGATCAATATTATTGTTGGGGACCCATTTAAATATTTTTGTAGGGGGCCCATTTAAATTGGTTGGAAAAATTAAATTGAGAGAGCCTGGGCCCAGCAGAAGAATATTGTTGTTGTTGTTGGGGCACATTTATTGGGGTTATTAAATGATTATTGTAGGGGGACCATTTAAATTGGTTAGTAAAAATTAAATTCAGGAGGCCCGGGCCCCCTAGATCAATATTATTGTTAATTACTGTTGTATGCGTGTACTGTCGTAAGCGAAGATGCTAAAAGAAACCGAAACTGAAGAAACAATAGTCTTTTCTGTGACAATTTTATCATTGGTAGCATTTCAATTGGGGGGCCTGAGCTCCCTGGGCCTCCCCCCTGGCTACGCCTATGGGCGTAACCATCATCTATTGTACCATTTTTCAATAAAAGTCACCTCCACCTGTCAGTTTTTACCCAAAAATCTTTTAAAAAAGAAATTAGCTAGAAGAAATGCTCATTAAACAAATTATTGAAGGTGAATTGAAGGGTTTGGGTCCCCTGTTTGCACATGTATTTCTAAACTGGTTATTTTCATGACAAAACAAAGATCTTTAAAGAAAGATCTTTAAGTGGATTATAATTTACAGTTTAAGTATTGCAGAAGGCAATGTACCTTACTTCCCCCTACCTAAGCTTTCCGTTCTATCTAAGTTCGTTGAGTTGTAAATCCTCAGTTGAGCCAAATCAATTACAAAATTTAACACCAAAATGCAAGATTTTAAGCGTGTTTTGGACTTAAATTGCAAGTAAAAGAAGTATTAAACAATCTAATTTTTTCTACTGACTATTATGTTAAAAATCTAGTTTTTTTAAATGGCTCTGAACACATGCGAAATGTGATCCAATGGCATTAAAATAGCTTTTATTTCCAAAAAATCACAAAAAATGGCCTAGCAGCTGAAGACTCCGGCGAGACACTCCTGTTTTGCTATTGTAAACGGTTTTAATGTAGTGTGTCATTTATTGCATCTTAAAGCAATAAATAGTTTATCGAACTTGAACTTAAGAAGATGCATTGAGATTTAGTTCGAAAGTTTCAAATGATTATAAAATAAATTTATAAGTTTAAAGTGATTGTACATCAGATTTACGCCAATGAAAACAATAAATTTTGAAGCTATATTAGACTTATCATCTCAATTGTTGTCACCAGGAATATAAATTAAATGAAGTTTATTACTTCAACTGGTGGGGCAGAAACCTTTTTGCCAACGTTTCTATAGGCTATGCTCAAGGCATGTACTACCTATCTTCGTCAGGGCTAGAATGCAAAGTTGAAAAACAAGCATACAATAGATGCGAAAAATTACGTCACAAGTGAATCATATGTAACCCTATAATGCCTGGGCTCTAAAAGTTGTTGTAGGCCTGGGGGGGGGGGGTCGAAACTGCCCGCCATTTTTGAACATTTTGAACATTTTTGAACAGGTGTTGAAATTTTCGCATCTTAGCTTCTGCTAAAGCTAGAATCGTGGTTAAAATTGCTGCTGGTGCGAAATTTCAACACCTGTTATTTTGTTTCTTTTGTGATCAAATTTTGGTTTTTAATTTCTCGGTTTATGCCTTCAAACAAAACTCATCAACATATTCTTTTACTGCCTTATTGCTCTTTGATGCGCGCAGAAAGCCGACTAATCCGATTAATTTCTTGCTTTATTTGGTGACTCAATTTAATCTCTTGTGTAAACCAACTTCGTCAACTTGCTTTGTGTAAACGACCGGCTGAAGGCAGCAGTTTTTGGAATTTGTTTATTTTGATGCGAAGTTTTTGTCCTAAGTTCAAATATAGCTTAGATGAGATGTTGTGTTTTTTGTGGTATTGTAATTTTTTTCTCCATTCAGAAATATAGACAAAACATAACATTTTAGTGTGTGTTGTGTTGTGTGTGGTAGTTGATACGTGGTTGTTGATACACTCGTACTAAAATAAATTACTCCTGGTAATGTATGAACAAGTCTATGGCAAAATTTGATAGTTCAGAGGAATTCAATCAGCCAATCCCAAGCTGGCAAAACGCTACTTCGAATTAAAATGCTTTTTCCAATTAGCTGATAAATTTTCCTGTTTAAATTTTCTTTATAATAATCATACTGTTTTGTAATAATCATGTCGCTATAAGTTCGGCGCTGTTTGAATTATTTTTCAGTTGAATCGTAATCCTGTAGAAAACTTTTATCGTTACTAGAAACACATAAAACTATAAATTATAAAAAAAAAACTCTAAGCGGATTGGCATTGTTATTGTTTATTTCTGTGATCAAGAAACAGTGATGAATTCATTGACTTAGAATAATAATGGCAAACTGACATCTGCTGCAGCGCCTTGATTTGTGTAGCTATGAATACTCCTTTACTGTACAATCAATTCAAGTTTGCTCACTTGATTGTCTAAAAAAAATTGCTTAATTTTACTAGCACAGCATGGTGGTTGAAAGCTTGTTTACCGAACGGAGCGTGGGGCATGTAGAGGCTGGAGCGTTGGTCTCGCAGTCTTGTAAACACCGGTTTATTCCCTTGTCGAGTTATGCCAAAAATTTTAGAAATTACAGTAGTATTCACAGCGCTGTCTTGTTTGGCACTAAGCATTTGAAAAATAGGGGGAGTTTTTTCTAGAAGTAATATAGGCAAATGGCAGCGATTCGAAGATTACATAGTCTTTTTGGTGTCTCATGCATGGCGAAAGCAAATTCGCAAATAAATATGAACAAAGTAGGTTCATAGTATGTAGATTATCAAGATTTTTGTTTTCAGAAGATTATTAATAAGATGTACACACCGTTTTTTAGACAGGTAAATGCGATGTATGTACAATAAAAAAAATGAGTGGTTGTAAATTTGCGAAAACATCCAACACACAGAACACAAAAAACTGCATTCAAAGCGTCAAGCAAAGTGCATACCGGTACTATGCAAGCTGTATAACAATATAAAGCAGAGCTCTATCATCATAGCATTTCACAAATAAGCGAAAAAAATGAGCATGTAAATCAACGATTAATTGGTTCGGTTATATTATACAGTAAAGGTTTTCATTGTGCAGAATCTATATGCAAATGAAAGTTTACTTATGGTAGCTTTTTTATTTGTAAAAATTTTAAATGATTGGCATTCTGCATTTCTCGTAATATTTCGCTGGTTTTATCGTGGTGGCACAGCCAAGGCCGCCGAGAGCCGAACTTGGGCCCGGAACCAGCACAAACATTACGGATTTCCGGTTTTGTGAACTCTAAAACATATGGAGAAAATGCCGCAGTTTTGTCCGAATTATGATGCGATCTCCAAAAAAAGGCCTTTACCGAAATTTTAACGGTTTTTCCGATTGAAATTTGGTGATCTCAAAAAAAAAAATTTTTTTAGGCTTCCAATGCTGATTTCTCAGGGTCATTTCGATGGGCTCCTCTCGAGCTCATGGGCCCTCTGCTGAGATCGCTGAAGCCAACGGCTTTCCTGAAGCCCATGGGCTGGTCCCCTAAAGTCCATGGGCTCCGGGGTCAATGTACCCCCCTGCCCCCCCTTTTTGGTGGCCCTGGGCATAGCGCAACCAATACTAAAGTATGAAGAACGTAGGCTACGGTGCAGCGGTAATCTGGGTTTGGGTGGTAGACAGTAGACAGACAATAAAAAGCACTTACGCAGTTTCAGAATTTTATTTTCCTGGATGCAATAAAAGAAACAAAACTCTTTATACACAAATTAGTGGCTTCAGTCTCATCACCGCAGTGCAAAAAGCATCTTATGCAAAAGCACAGCACTGTATGTAGCAGCAGGAAATAAGATACATGTTATTTATAAGCACATAAATATTGGGAGATCATGCTCAGGTATGTTTAGCGATTTTCAAATTTGAAGCTCAAGTTACGCTTAACAAAAGCTTACGTTGGCACTCTAAAATTTTAAAACTCCTGAGAAAATCGCAAAGTTTGTAGCATCATATCTTTGCAAAGTTTTAATAAACGCCTTGGCTCTATGAATTGATAGACCGATAGATTTTTGTATTGCATATAATTATGATTTTTTTATTTTTGGTACAAAATGGCTGGCTATTTCATTTGCAGCTTCTTAGCATTATGTAGAAACAGATGGGGACTGATTTTTTTCTTACAATGTTCACAACGTTTTCTTACTTCTCCCTGGCAATGATACAAAGCCACGCTGCTGGACAAATCAAATTGAGATAAAGTTCCTTCCGATTCACCAAGGACATATAAAAAAATGCGAACCAGGTTTTACCAAAATTTGCTTGAAAAATACGGTTTTATACGTACGTACGCAAAAGATATTCAAATTTTCTTGCAGTTTTTGTTTATACTTTTGTTATATATGGCTTTGTGAAAAAAGATTCAAACTTGGTTAGGAGTTTTTATTTACTTTTCGAAGGTGCTGTTATTTGTAGAGTTTTGTTTGTTGACACAACGCTTGCCACGACTGCTCTGTCTAAATATGTCTAGTATTAAGAAGATTTGCAAACACACTATGCAAACAAAATATGTCCAAGTATCAAAAATCTTCTGATAACTTTCAGAATATCATTAAATAAGTGCAGTTTTTGACCTTCAAACAATTTGAAAATTATATTGGTAGTAAGAAAAATAAATTTTGGACAAAGTCATAGAATAGGAAGTCAATAGGACTAGTCATTTAAAAGCTGCATGCGATTGTAAAGGTCGCGAGCACTTTCGGCCCCCCTTCCCCACCAGGCTCTTTAGGGTTAACGCAAAAATTATAACAAATCGGGGGCGAAGAACTGACAGATTGGCGGAGAGTGAAAAAACAATAATATTACGTCATGTGGTTTGAAGTAGAGTTGCCAAATAAATGCTAGGGAACTTGTCATTTTGCTTATCATTTGTAGTGTTGGGAATTTGCTTAATGAAATACGACTCGATAAAACGGCGTTTTGTGAAGTCAAGTTCGAAATCTAGAATTTTAGCGTTGGTCCAATCCATGGAATGTTCGTTGTCAAAAACATGCTTAGTTAGTGCTGACTTATCGAATCGTAGATGCCGAATTGTAGAAGAAGTTTTCAATCGTATTTAATTTAAATGCTAAGTGTTCTTTTTTGCGGATGGAAAAACTACGTTTTGTTTCGCCAATGTACGAGAAGTTGCAATCATGGCAGGTAATTTGATATACTGCTCCTTGTCGCATATTAGGGTCCGCTGAGTCTTTGTGATGAGCGAGTTTCTTGCCAATGGTGTTGAACGGTTTTAATACAGTTTTAACATTATGGTTAGACAAACAACGCCGTATTTTTTCTGTCAATCCGGGGTACTATGGTATAATGGCAAAGCCTTTGAATTGTTTTTCTGTGCGGTTTGAAAGTTTCTTGATGAGGGTCGTGTTCGTGTTTGGGTACGAGTTCAATTTTAAAGTATCTTTTACGTGCTTGATTTCATCTTGACGGTTTTTTGTGTTAGAGCAAAGAGCATTGGCCGGGTCAATTAGTGATCGCACAACGGATTGTTTGTGTTCCAAAGGATGGTCAGATCGAAAGTTTAAATATCGGTTGCTGTTGGTTGGTTTTCGGTAGACTGATATGGAGAATTTGCCATGTTGATTTCGTTAAACCAATGTGTCTGAAAAAGGAAGTGTGTGGTCGGCTTCTTTTTCGATTGTGAATTTCATTGAGTTTTCAATCGTATTTAAATGATCCAAAAAATCTTCAACCGAGTTTTTGTGGATTATGACAAAGGTGTCGTCTACATAGCGTTTCCAGATTTTTGGAGGCGAGTGGAATGTCGACAGGGCTCTTTTCTCAACATCTTCCATGATTAGGTTGGCAATCACAGTGGAAACGGGGGAGTGCCGTGCCAAAAATTTGTTTGTAGTGTTTTCCTCGAAAGGTTAAGTTGGTAGCATTTAAGCAAATTTGAAGGCCTTTGCAAATATCCTCCACTGACCAAGAAGTGACTTCTTCCAAATTGTCCAAAGCTTCTAGCCGGCTTTTTGCGATTTCAACGGCCAATCCTGTGGGTATTTTCGTAAAAAGGGAGACAACATCAAAAAACACCATTTGCTCATCATCGTTAATGGTAATAGATGTGATAAATTTTGCGAAGTCTTTCGAATTTCGGACATGTTGGTCGCTTTCAAATTCGTGCTAGGTCTTTTGACAAATTGAAGGTCGGAGAGTCAGTAAAAGATAGATGGACCGCAGCGGGGTATTTTCTTTCTGCAGTTTTGGGAGGCCGTATAACACGGGTGCTCCATCCGCAAAAAAGAACACTTAGTAGACATTCGGCATCTACGATTTGATAAGTCAGCACTAACTAAGCATGTTTTTGACAACGAACATTCCATGGATTGGACCATCGCTAAAATTCTACATTTCGAACTTGACTTCACAAAACGCCGTTTTATCGAGTCGTATTTCATTAAGCAAATTCCCAACACTATGAATGATAAGCAGAATGACAAGTTCCCTAGCATTTATTTGGCAACTCTACTTCAAACCACATGACGTAATATTATTGTTTTTTCACTCTCCGCCAATCTGTCAGTTCTTCGCCCCCGATTTGTTATAATTTTTGCGTTAACGTATGATTCACGTGTGACGTAATTTTTCGCATTTATCGTATGCTTGTTTTTCAACTTTGCATTCTAGCCCTGACGAAGATAGGTAGTACATGCCTTGAGCATAGCCTATCGAAACGTTGGCAGAAAAGTTTTCTGACCCACCAGTTGAAGTAATAAACTTCATTTAATATATGTATTAGACTTAGTTGTTAAAAATTTGTTCATTGGTTTTCAGACTTAGTCTAGCAATTTTGTAGATTCGTCCACTGGGTGAAGTAGAAAGAGTGTGAATTGCGTAAATAATTTGGTTGTAAGGAATAGTGCAAATGTCATCTTGTTCAGGTCAATAAAATGATGGTAATGGGCCATGTGGATCTGTGGGCACATGAATTAAACATTGACTTCAAGTCGTGGTTCATTTACACTTCAAATGAGACCCACCCACCAATAAAAGTTATACCTGCATGCCACAAAATCTACGCTATTAAGCTTTTTGTATACTGTTGGTAAAAATTAAATGTTGCAGAAAAATTTAAGTCTGAGCAAATGTACTTGCATCCAATTTGATTTGCTGATATTGGGTGATAAAAATAATATGAACGTGCTCCAGGATATTTAAAAATGGTTAAGGAAGCCTGTACGTTTTGAATGAGGCAAATAAAAAAAATCTAAACAATGTCCCAGCTATCATTTGATACCAGAAAATACATGTTAATTAAGTTTGATAAAACTTTGTCTCATATTAGCAATGAAAAATAGTCATCAAAGATGGGGTTAAAACATTTAAAAAAAAAAAAATGATTCGGAGCACCCCAAAATCGAAGCCCAAATAAAAGCACCTAAACTATTAAATAACTCAAAAAATAATCTTTTTAGCTTAAAATAATAGTTTTGTTGGATTTGGCATGATCAAAAATGGGAGGGTTGCAATTTATTGCATTTTCCTACCACAACTGTGAGCGTTAGAGATCAAAATCACTCATGCGTATCCTCAAAATTCACTTATTTGCACAATTTTAAGCAGGCCATATTTCAGGAACGGCTTGTGCTAGAAAGGTGAAATTTTTTTACAAACAAGTTTTTTTTCCTCTGTTTTACCATAGACTTTTTATTACTAGACTGGAAACTGACAGTTTTGTCTTTATTTCTTAAACCTTTATAACTCAACGATAGGGCTTCTGAAGCCCACACTCGTTACAAACAGTAATTACTTAAATTTGATTCGCAATAAAAACTTGTAGTTTCCTAACTTTTCCTGTTTGTTTTTTCCAATTAGGATGAAACTGTTTCTGTTTATACAACATAAGAGGTTCAAGCTTAAAATGTGGGTTTTTGACAAATTTTTTAAAATTTTGCCAATTTCTAGCTTTTGGTGTAAAATTTTAATTTCATGCAAAATATTTCTGGTAGAGATTAAGAGAATTAGAGTAAATTAGTGTCCCAGACTAGATGGATTACAATAATTAGTGTGATTACGTTGCAAACGAAAAGCTACTACGCCCGAGGCAATAAACGAAAATTAGGTTCCTTAGTCTATTTTTTTACGCTAATTTCGATTGATTAGAGTTACATTATTGGCTTGCAATACAATGACTCCTTGCAAACTACAATCGAACAAAACAATATATTACAGCAGAAAACGAATCAAGATTCAATGCAGTCACAAATTGTGTTAGCTATACGCCAATGCAAAAAATCAAAACCAATTCCTTATTGGGCAATACTAGCAACATCATGTCGAAACGCGTGACAAGATTTGTGGTGCCCTGCTCCGAGTCATAGTCACTGGACAGCACAGTTCTTTTGAATAAATGTAGCAGCGGTTGCGAGCCGTAACCAAATTGTGTCGGATTTGACCTGCCCGGGAATTGACTTTTAACTTTGTTCCATTAGCAATTGCGTAACTGTTCAACCAACTGGCCAATGCAAAATATAAACTAATGCTCAATATAGTCTAGCTTTATTTTTAATGCACTACATCCGATTTACAAAAGTGAAAATGAAAAGCTTTGTTTTTAATTTTACCTACACGTAAAGCCGTCAACTAGTTCAATCGCACGCCCCTAAGTTGATGTTTTTTTCATTATTTATTGATTTTAACAAATACAATGTTTCTGTAATTAGTTTTAGGTGACAAATAGTTCAAATTAAATCAATTAAATCTTCATTAAACTTGCTGTATTACGTTGAAGGGTGTAGCGAGTTTGTGGGGCCCATCTTCTTGTCATTGCGCCCGGGCATCACAGTTCCTTTCAAAAAAATGTCGCAACGGTGGCGAACCGTTCACAAAACTATGCCCAATTTGACCGACCAGAGATTTGAACCTCAGACCTCCCTCTCTAGAGACCAAAACGTTATTGCTACTTGATAATAATAATCAAAGAATATTGCAACTCAAGCGTAAATAATCATCAGAGAAGTTTTCAGTTTCTAAATTTTTGCATTTTGCATTGCAGTAATATCTATAAAGCTTCTAAACTGCTTCGAAACTTGCTTTTATTAGGCCTTGCCAGGTGACCAGATCCTCAGAGAGAAATTTTATCAGGGTACGAAAACTGATATTGAGCTCTTTTGCCAAGACCAAGGCGGGAGCTAAGGGGGAAGAACAACAGCTTTTTATTTGGGTAAAGACAAAAAAAGCTCTTCATCGCAAACTCGGCCAGCTTTTGTTAAAAATTGCGTTTAGACCAAGATAAAGATCTCTACCGGAAATTCGGCCGGCTTTTACATGCATGCTCACCGAACCTCTACTAATTTAGTGCGCGTGAACTTATAGACCCTCCCGAGATTCCTAAACCCAAACCTGGGTACGATGTACCCCCCAGCCCCTCTGGCAGACCTTGCTGGGTGCCCCCCATACCTTAGGATATTTATAAACTAAGCCCCAAGAACGATCAAAAGTTTTTTGCGTTTTTGGCGTATTTTTACATTGTACAGAAAGTGTTTCTCATGATTAGAAAATTATAAAAAATAATAGGAATGCCGTTCATTTTGTAACGCATTCTACTTTTTATTGAACAAACACCCTGTTTTTTTGCAAGCTATAACAAATACTGTTATTACGTAATTATTGTTATATTGCAATTTTGTAAGACAAATTAGAAATCGTTAACAAGACAATATCATTCATTAGTGTAATGCGCTATGCGTTATACAGATAGATAAGCAATACTGGAAAATACTCACTTGAGTGTAAAAATCAACGCCTGATTGCTATTCCGTATTGTTTATTTAGCGCTTATTCTAATTATTGTTCTTGTCTGTGGTTTGACTTTAAATAGTACATCTATTGTTAAAATCATTATCAGAGAACTTTGTCAACGATTACTACTTGTTTCGCATGAAAATGAATTTATTTGTTTGATTACGTTTGGGAGTAATTTCGTGGTTGATTCCAAAAATGGAGATCACAATAAATTTTCGATTTTAGAATCCAAAACAATTATTCTTTTATATACGGTAATATGAGCAATTCCGCAGCATTTAATTGTAATGAATGATAGAATAAATCCTTTATGAATATAAATTGTTTTAGCAAATTTTAAAAAAATAAGTAACAAACTTGATTTTTCCAACTTACAGTATAGCAAAAAAAAGTTTTACCGTATTAACTGTATTAATTTTTTTACTGAGTAAAAGCACAGTAAAATACTGTAAATTAAACCGCAAGAGCGCCGTTATTATCCAAATAATATGAGAGTTTGTTGTTGCAAACATTTTGCTTCAAAGGTTTCAAATTTTAACAAATCGCATTCATTTCTGGAACGGGAGGACTGAAGTTTAAATCTGGGCCGGTTAAATTGGAAACAAGGTTGCCAACGGCTCACCACCGTTGCGGCAATTCTTCGAATGAAGCTGTGTTGTCTGGGCGCAATGACGCGAAGATGGGCCCCGTCAACTCGTAAGAAGCTTCGGCGTAATGCAGCAAGTATGATGAGAGATTTGATTTGAATTAAATGCAATATGACAACAGGCCAAAATTGAAGTAAACGAGGTCAGCTTGCAGCTAATCGCTATATTTTATGAAAAAGTAGTGCATTTGGGTTTGCAACAACTCTTTTGTACGTACGTCAGGGTTGTAAACGGGCCGATTAATTCAAGCCCGAACCCGGCCCGAACCCGAAAATATAAGCCCGAACCCAAAAACTAAGTTGAAATCCAAATCATGCCCAAAAAACCCGAAAGTTTAGTTAGGTCTGAAAAATTTAGCAATGTTGCCAAGTTATTTTGATTATATTTTGGTACAACGAAAAAAAACAGTATGCTTTAGGCCGGACTTAAGCCCAAAATTTTTGTCAACTTTAAGTCCCAAACCCGGCTTAAAAAGCCCTGCCCGATTTACAGCTCTGACGTACGTTGTCTTCAAGTTTACGGGGCTATCATTGTATGTACAGTAGTTTACCCAAAAAGTAATTTAACGCAATTTTGCAATGTATATCAATTCATACAACGCATGAATAGATCTTATCATATGTCATCTAACTATATCATATCATCCGATCAGTTCAAATAATTCAAATTGTTCGAAATTTTTGTGATGCTTGAACAATTTCGTCGACTTTCAATAAGCGTATTGTGTACGTCATTATCTTACTTAATAACGTTACCGCTTTTCACGGCGAAGCAATTATAATCTCATTTCACGCTCAACTATAATTGCGCACAACCATTATAATCCCTTTTAACACTTATTATGTAAGCGCTTAAGATCAGAAACTTGACGACCTTACATAAAATGCATATTTCATTAACTTTCGCGAATAAATTCCAAAGTTGTTTTTGCTTTATTGAAAGATGAATAAATGCTCTACCATGTAGTGAAATTTTGAAATTTCTAGCTTGGGTAGTTTTCAAGTTATTATCGAAAATCCATGGTGGGCTTCAGAAGCCCTGCCGTGTAAATGCCCTGAAAAAGGTTGAGGAACATAGGGTTAACGATTCACTGACTCGATATCGCTATAAAAGTCTCAGTTTCTGTCTGCTTTGGTTGCACCATAAAATCTTTACAATCAGCCATAGCCTATCTTAAGTAGCAAAATGTTTATAAACCATAGACTCGATTAGGTTAGTGTTGTGGCTTATAGACTTCATACAAACGATATACGGTTGGCTAAATTGAAATAGACTTTGATGCAAATAGTGTTAGAACAGATCGAACGCGAGAAGCATGATGCTAGCGATTTAATGGTATCCTTTTTCAACGATAGCAGCTCCATGCAAGCAAGAGATAGAAATCTTTAAAAAAAAGAATAAAAACCTTTAAATCTCAGAAAGACGTAAGGTGCAGTAAATCGAAGCAAAGTTTTGAAACGCACGACCCACATCAATGGCACTTGAGTTAGGTTCCTGCGTCTTAGCTAAAACGTCTATACTCTAAAAACAGACTATGATGACCCCTGAAAAGCTTCGAGTTTAGAATCTCGGAACGTCTAGTAACGTTCTACAGACCTTATACAAGAAAGGGGAAGCCTATCATTGTCTACTACGTAAATCTTTGGTGTTTTGTAAACGTTTTAAACAGATCCGTAACTTACGGTAAAAAATATCTATCCAATTTTGCCACCTCTAGTTTTTGTTGCATAAAATTCAATTCCATTTATAAGAGAATTACGGTACTTTTTCTAAAACTGAATACGTTTAGCCCCCGCTGAATAACCCGTCTGGCTACGGCCCTGATTATACTCCAACTTGCTCTGGTCAAGTTTCGAGTTTATGTGATCACAAAATTCCGCAAGTGCGTGTACAGTGAATAGCA
The DNA here is from genome assembly GCA_963965965.1 of Trididemnum nubilum. Lineage (NCBI taxonomy): Eukaryota > Metazoa > Chordata > Ascidiacea > Aplousobranchia > Didemnidae > Trididemnum > Trididemnum nubilum. Next base: position 41,476,157 of record OZ014469.1, on the reverse strand, counting down.
CAGATAGGGGGGATATTGTGCCATGGCCCCCCGATTTTGGGCCATGGCACAATTCAAAAAATGTGTTAAAAAAGTTGAAATCGCGTAATTACATTACCATAAAGTATTCACGGATTGCACGTGGGAAAGGCTTACGCCGTACCTGGCATTTTAGCCAGGGGTGCTGATCTTTGTTGAGCATTGGGGGAGATAATTTGCAATTTTACCCCAATTTTGCCCTATTTCTTACCATTGGAGAGGATGAACCTCGGCAACAAGTTTTTTCATGAAAGCAAATTAAGTGAAGACCAAAAAAAAGGTTTTCACCAAATATGGAAGACTTTTTGTCCCCAAATTCAAGTGAAGACCAGTGCTCAGATGCAGACCAGAGTGAAATTATTGGGGGGGGGGGGGGATGCAGATGTAAACCATACTCAAATTATTGGGGGGTGCAGATGTAGACCATACTCAAATTATTGGGGGGATAACGGCAAATTATTGGGGGGATATATCCCCCCGGGTTTCGACACCCCTAATTTTAGCATTATTTTAATCAGCTCGACGGTAAGAGTGTGCAGTATTCAATTTTTTTGCTAATGCCTATATATTTCTTCTCGAAAAAGTTTTTCGACTTTTTTTTTGTTGCGCATGTTTATCCTCCTGACACCAGATAGCGTCTGACGCCAAATATTGGACGATCCGCGCACTTTTCATTGCAATTACTACTTCTTGCTTGGAGGAATCCGCACCTGTCTAGGAGTTTCCAGTGATCCAATGTTCTTGTGAATTTCTTCGAATTCTTGTCCACTGAATTTGCTGCTTCTTTGTAGCCACCAGCAGAGATAATCATCGTAAAGCGTCTTATCCGAAGACACAACAACGTGACCAGGGTTTGGCTTGAACCCAGATCATACGATCAGAGTCATCGTAAAAACGACGGCTTTATTGCCATCTCGGCCTCGCTGTCGACTTTACTCAACTCAAGTTCACCACATTCTAAACTGCAACAAAAAAGGCATAGCACTATTGCTCTATATCTAATGATCGAACAAGACAATGGCTATTTAAGAAGTAGAATTTCAACCAGCTGGTGAAGATACGTTATATTTCAGATGCTTCTCGGCCAATGCCAATAAGTTAGCGTTGCTTGGCATGTTTCAAAAAAACTGTCACCATTAGCTACAAAATTTTTACTTTTTTTCTTGGCTTTACGTATAATACTTGTGGAAAAGGATGGCTAGGCATATTATTTATCTTGTGCCCTTCAGTTGTTTTTATACTTATTTTGTGTATGTTTTGCACCGTTCAAAGCATACCTTTTAATCCGAAATTTAATCTCAAAAGATCTTTAACACTGAGTTATTTTTGTGAAACAACGTAAAAATCTCTGAGCGTTGCGGGTTTCGTCCCCTAACCCTCTTATCATCTCCAGCGACTGCACTGTAAAAAAAGTTGGGTATTTTTTGCCCTAAAAAATTGGGTATTTTTTACCCCAAAAAATTGGGCAAAATTTTTGGGCATCTTGGTATGGACACCCAAGCATGGTATCAGTGAAATTACCAAAGCAACCTATATTTGGTATATGTTGAAGTTGCCCAATTCCCTCAACGTTGGCAAAGTTATATTTACCCGAATTTACACGCGTTGGTCATCTTAAATATACTTGAGCTGATTAGTCAAAGTAATTTGTACAATTACCCAATTTCACCAAAGAAAGTTTCTGAAAGTATACTCAAATAAGTTAGTATTGGAAACATGCAACATACCCGAAGTTATCAACATGGGTAATGTTTAACGTACCTAGGCTTGTATTTATTGTATTTCCAAATTTACCCATGGTAACCAATCTTAAGTAATATTGCAAGTACCTCAACTTATCAACGTGGTAATTTCTAAAATTACGACGCTATAGTTTGTGCAGATAATTTACAAATTTTCCAAGTTAAACTATGCAATATAACCAATTGCTGGTTAGTGTTGCATTTTTGTTTAACTTGGGAAATTTGGAAATTACCAATGCAGTAACTATGCGTTGCAATTTTAGAAATCACCAGCATGTCGATAAGCTGAGGTACTTGCGCGCTATTAAAGCATTTTGTAGCAGAAATGATATTGGACAAAACGTAAATTACCACAAAATATGAAAGAAGTTACTAGAAACATAAGAACGAAAACAAATTCAACGAAAAAATATCAGTAATAATCTTTAATTGAATATAGCTTGTTTTATTACTTTAGATAAAGCGGTACACATTAATTTAGAATCACGGTTGATAACCAACGTATTCGCACTTGTTTCTTTTATCTTTATCCTCCTGTTACGTGAAAGCGACAGAGGGGCTATATATTGGACGACTCCTCACACGTGTAAGAGTTTCCATATTTCCGAGTGTTCGGTTGATTTCTTCAGTTCTTGTCGAGTTTTAGTGCTGCTTGTTTGAATCCACCAAGCAGAGATAATTGTATGAAACAACGCGATGAGAATGCGAGTTGAAGCACAGATCTTTGGATCATGGTCGCCGTAAAAACGACATTCTGTACAAACATTCACGTAACGGCTAATTATCAAGATTTACACACCTAGTAAATTATCAAAATAGCTATTAAAACATTGAACCATTTACCGAAAAGTACCGCTGTTCTTTAATAACTCAAAACTTGGTTTTATTACTGCTAAAGCGGTTTGCAGTAATCTAGAATCACGATCACATTACTTAATTTACAATCACGGTAACCAACTAAAACGTAAAACAGGTGTCCGTCTGGCTGCATTTATTTGAAAAAAAAATCGAGAAAAATAGGAGTATCAGTTCTGCCAAGTTTGAAGTTTTCAAATGCAGCCGTTTCTTAGATAATAAGAGTTTTTTTCATTATGATGCCCTGACGAAAGCAGCTAGCGAAAACTGCTGAAACGTTGGCGTTGTTGCAACTGCCTCACCAGTTCAGCTCTATGTTTATTATACTATAATATATATCTGGTGTCATAACAAGTAAAAAATGGAATTCAAAGTTGAGCCCTTTGCCCATATCGCTTACTGCTTCGCGACTATTCCAAAAACTAGTCTATTGTTTATAGTCTCAAAGCAGAATAAGCAATATGGGACAAGGGTTTTAACTCAAATATCTACAGAACGGCAGCATTGGGAAACTTAAAACTTGGCGGAACGGATACTCACATTTTTCTTAATGTTTTAAAAATAATTGCAGCCTGGCCAGATACTTCTTTTAACACTTTGATAATCAAGAGGGGCAAAAACATTAAAACCAGAGATGCAAACGGCTTTTCAAAAAATCGGTGAGCAGTTTGATAATACACTATTCGCCACGCAGACCTCCCACTGTTCGATTCCCGCAACAGACATATTATGCACATTCCAAAAATTCAATTCACACTCAAAAACAGATTAAAAAAAAAACATTTCTGGGGACATTTTTTTGGAAAAGTAATGTTTATTTTTAATCATAGGTCAGTGCTATATGAAAGCGTCAGGGGCCCCGGGAGGCACACCATGTTCGGAAGGGAGGGGGCACAAGGCAGAGTAAATGGCAATCAGAAGTTAAAGATTAATGTCAGATGGCATAATTACAGTGAGTGCGATCCCACTATATTATATCGAAGGTATACACTCAGTTATAAATAACCTTTGGCCAGAAACGTGGATTTAGAGTAAACACATGCCAGACCCCCCAACTTTTCTCAACGGATATAGACGAATAATAAAAATGACAAATTCAGGCGAAAAATTGGCAAAATTCGCCGAAAAGCAAAGATTTGCATCACTGTAAAATAACAATCAAGATTCCATATCAGCAATAAATCAATTGTCATTTGCTGATGCTCAATCAAGATTCCACATCGGCAATAAGTCTAAGCAATCAAGCAATAAGTCTAAGCAACCAAGACTCCATATCGGCAATAATCAACTGTCATTTGCTATTCGCCGAAAAGCAAAGATTTGCATCACTGTACAATAACAATCAAGATTCCATATCAGCAATAAATCAATTGTCATTTGCTGATGCTCAATCAAGATTCCACATCGGCAATAAGTCTAAGCAATCAAGACTCCATATCGGCAATAATCAACTGTCATTTGCTGATGCTTATGGGTTTACGCCCAACTGCATCGCCAGTTCTTGTACGGCATTGAAAGGGTGTTCTTCTTTGATGCCAAGAAGATACTGCTGAAGGAATTGCAGGACCTTGCACGCATGTTTGGAATACTCCATATTAAAAATGTAATACAGTGCAAGAACACTGACTAAACTTTGCAAAGCATCTGCAGTGGTCACTACAGGATGTAGCTCCACAAAAACTGTGAAGTTTTTGGCAACTGCTGCATCACCGTAGGCCACGACAAATGGTTGATAACGATCTTTTATGGACTGAGCGATTTCTTGCAAGGTTGTATTTTCCTACAATAAAAAAAACACATGTCACTTGTTGCTATTCCTCATCTTTTCTACAGGCATTAAAAATAACCAGTGTCATTTAACGGATGAATCGTGCATCTTTCATTGTCAACACATTCGTTCGATTCTCGCTTAACGCACTACCAGTATCTGCCAAAAAAAAAGCATCCAAATAGAGCACTTCATTTGTTGGTACTGAAATCGCAACACTTGTAGTACAGCCATGAGATCTCTACAGGCCACGCATATTAAAAAAATATACAGTATAAATAAAAAACTTTGATCAAGCTCAAAGGCAAGATCATAGACAGCGAAGCAGAATCTGCTTGAAAACATACTGGTACTTAAGTGTTCCCTATCACGATTCATTCAATCATTCATTTTAACAAACTTATGCAAATTCGCCGTTAGTCTAAACGTTATTTTTAACCATTTTAGACATAATTTGTCTAAACGTTGCTTTGAAAACTGGTTTTTAAAACAATAACGTATTGTTTTGGTCCTTTTTGGCAACAATCTTTAATTTTTGGCATCAGAGTGAACATGATTTTCCCAATCTTAATGCTTATTACTTTGCGAAATCTTTCCAAACGTTTAGCAAGTAGTTTATTTGTGTGTACCGTAGCGCGAACATTGTCGATATTAGTAAATTCAGCACAACAAATTGAAAATAACGAAGAGTATACAGTAACTACACAAAATGTCATTCTCACCCGGAAATACGTAAAATTGCGATAACAGTTATCCAGCACGGTTGAATACACTACTTTCACCTGGTTGCCCGTGCTTTGTCGACCGCAGATTCATGTAATACTACTTTAGAAGTAAAACTTGCGTTGTTAACATCCATATGTTGTTAACAACGTATGTTTACCATTATTTCACCGTTTTCACTAAAAGACTTCATTACTTGAAACTCCCGATGCCCTTCTAGGCATCATAGTCTTTAAACCATACAAACTATAGTTTTTAGCAGGGCCTATTACAAAACTGAAACAAATCCCACATGCACTTTGTATATAGTGCTTGTTATTGAAGCTCTTTCAAATGGATCAGCTGCAACATTTGGTAAATATTCACGTAAATCGTTGCGTTTCTTCAAAAACGCAAATGTTGACAAGAACGCTGAAAATGACCAAATGTTTGTACAATTTGGTAATTATCATTACTTAGTTGATCTAATAAAACTTTTGTGAAGCTAACTAGGATACCGATGCCTTGATATGCCATTGAACACTATTGTGTAACAAATAGTTTGAATGATAAATGCTTGTATAAGAGCGGTAACTCACTGGTAAAACAAAATGTGTTTTACGAGCTGAAATGAAACGTCAAACAAACTACTTACCGGGGAAATATCAAATAGATACTTGCTCAGATCGCAATCGCGCTTGGTATTGCTCTTGAGCTGGCAGCAAAGCAATAATACACCAATAATGACAAGACAAATTTACTGCTTGATTTTCAAGACAATTATTGTGTGCAGTTGTACATTAAATCTAAGTCAATGCGAATGCTTTGCCCTTCACCTTTACATTTGCAATCAACAGCCTGGTGCAAGCATCAACTTGATATACCGTAGTCTGATGGTGAATGCCTTCAAGTAGAAAAAAAAAGCAGTGAGGCATAAAGCAAATTAAATTTTGCACCTCATATGAAGGATGAAGATCACTTTATATATTGGACATAAATGTTACCTTTTGCTTAGATATTGTTGCTTCACTTAGCTGCATGTCAGCCCCTTCATCACTAGATTTTCGCCTCTTTGGAGCATCTGTGCTTGCTACTCCAGATATGTTGTTCAAGGATCTTTTAGAAGTTGATTTGTTTTTCTGCAGCACCCTTCTTACAACTTTTTTGTCGGTATTGATTTTTTGCGACAATTTTCGTAGCCAGAATTGCTAAGCAAAACAACGTAAATAGAAACAACACTGTATTTCTACAGAAAAACGCAATGTAATATTATCGGTGCGCAGTTTGTGCACCATGTGGTGGTGTGCCACTGGCAACATTACAGTACAAGGATACCACGCAAACAAAAATCAAAATTTTGAATTGACATTATCATTCAGGCAGTATTCTGCACATGTAAGAACTGTTGGCCTTGTTTTATTGGTGTGTGAATTGCTGCCAAGGGGCCAATAAAAGTTGGAGTTGATGCGGCAGTCCGGAGGAGCCGGAACACAAATTTAGTTTGATCCCCCGGTCTGAACTAATCTAGTAATACTTACAAGTAATACAGAATTGGTAACTACTGCAGTTAATCACACTGTTATTATGTTGTATAAGAGTTATAAGATGATATAATGAAAGCTATTTGATTGTCTGATATACCGGTAGTAAGTCAGAAAAAGTAAGAATAGAAAGAATAAAAAGATATGAAATAAAATAAAAAAATAAGTAAGAAAGAATAAAAAGATGGTTCAAGCCAAGTGGGAGACACCCAAATAACAAAAGTATTGCAAAAATTATTTTTTTCATTAGAGAGGTGGACACGAGTGGAATTGAACTGGGTTTTGTAATATTACTAATAAAAAGTGAGCTACCAGTTTGCGATTTGCATCGACTTTATTCTTCTTTATGCAACAGTTCTTGAGATACTCAACAGTTATTTGCCATACATTGCTAAATTTAAACTGATTTAGCTATGCATGGCATAATAGTTTCCGAACAAAAAAAAAAAAAAAAAATTAACACCATCTATCTTAACTCCAGCACCAAAAATATTACAGCCATCGCAAATAGAATACTGATATAATATTTCTACTAAGTTTAAAACCTAATCAATTTTACTTTTGTCCGCTTTAAGCCCGATCTACACTGAAGCTGAACCAGCCTGCTTTCATTGTTTGTTTTATTGAAGCCAGTTATGACCTGCTGAACAAGGTCAGATGCAGCCTCAAACTAACAAACAAAGAATGCAGCCTGGTTCAGCCTCAGTGTAGATCGGGCTTTAAACTTGCATCTCAAGTAACTTTTAAACATAAAAAACTTTCGCACAGAAGGCATTATCAGCAATCTCCAGAACTGTAAGAGTACTGTTACTAGCATGATTAAAACCATGATTATGATTAAAACAAACAACCATACAACAAAACAAACAACCATGATTAAAAACGTTCATCTTGGAAAAGTTGTATAGACTGTCTAGATTCTTTCAAAGTACTAATAATTTTTAACTGACAGTTTAAAGCTCTTGCTAAAAAATCTGCAACCTACTGATAGCATGAAATATTGTTGCTTAACTGGCATAGCTTAAGTACTAGTTTACAATCATAGCGAAAATAAAAAGAAATATAAATCTTTGCTAAACTCACTTTAGCCTCATCAACTGAAAGGGAAAGTTGAGCTTTGCCCAATTTCACCAAAAGCACTTACTGCATTTCTACGCAGCTGACCGTCTGGATTACTGAAAATATGAAATAACGTTAAGTATGTCTCTGTTTAAGACTGTAAGCACATCTTCAATAACTTTAAGTAGGTCTACGACTCTCTTTAGGACTGAAGTGAGGTTTAACTAAGCTTATAAAATCAGTAAAAAATTTTTAAAAAATTGGTGTTAACCAGTCTTTCTAGCACCAGCTGTTCAAAAATAGATGTTTCCTGGATATTGCGCCAATAAATAGCAGAGTCATCATATGAGAATTATTTGTCGAGAAACAACAGATATTCAGATCAGAAAGAATGGGCAATAAGTGTGTGTGAATTATCTGGCTGCAGTACCACGAAATTTCAGCCTTTTTTGTCCAAAACGATACCAGTTTTGGGGCTATAGAATGATTAAAATGTCTAACACAAATTTTCAGAACAATAAGCCAGTGTTAATTGTCACTAAATCTTGGAAACGATTATTTTTTGAAGTTCAATATCTCTTGAATGGTATATATATATTTTTTCTGTACTTTCATCTAATCGCTTGAAAGTAAGCCTATATTTAAATTTCACTTAAAAATAGCCATCATCTTCTTAGTACAGCACTAATGTTTCGTAGCGTAAAGTTAAGTATTACTTGGAATTTCCACCCCTAAAAAAAAAGCAAATTGCATTTACCACCAACATTTTACTATTCTAATTAAAAACTTCTCATAGCAATATTTTGATCTTTACCTTATTACTGTAATTTGGTCTAGCTATAAGAAACATTTTTGGAAGTTGCATTCAAGACTAAAGCTGTGCTTTAATTGTCATTACTAGCAGGGGAAACACTAACTTTAAAATGCTCAAGACAATTGTTACTTTTACTACAACACTCACAGAATAAGATAAACTTTAACATATTGTTGTTATCACATCTTATTATTTGAAGAGGTTGGACCATACTGTCTACAATATCTGCCTTATAAAGCAACTTAGTATATTATGTCTCCAATGCCCTTCCTGCCAGATAATAATAATGCTTTGCAATGTAATTCAATTTGAAGTGCACTTTTTGAAAGTACATACACTCATACAGTTCAGTAGAAAACTTAAGCGACCCCGCAGGTGCAAATAAAGATTGCATCACACTGCCATTAAATGTTCACTGCACCTGCTGCAGCACCTTTTAGGTGTTGTGAGTTAATAGGACCATTTCCAGGGCTTGGCCCAAAACAAGCGGCAACAGTGGCAAGTTGCTGGCAGCAAGTGTCAGATTCGATCCACATGGAATTTGTAACCCAGAAGTCTCATTCTGGTGGTGAAATCACTCAAGTCTCCTACAACTGGTAAGCTACAGTTACCACAGACACAGCAAAAAACACCAAATGTCATTGTAGAGATGACAGTTACCTATCAGTCAGCGATTCAGAGAACCTCTTCTACCTGTCTGCGGCTTTATAGTAATCATCAGGGAAGACAATTACATCATACTTATTTTTCCTTAAAATCGCATCCAAACATAGATGCAGCACGTAGAACAAAGAAAAGAATCTTCCAGTGAGGGGGGAAGGATTTGAAAAGGATGGAGTTACATGAGATGATACATCTCCAATCCCTACAGAGTGGGTAGTAGAAGGAAACTGGAGGTGAAAGAGCTAAAACAAAGAGTATGGCAAGTTTTAAGAGAAGCCTGAGCAAAGCTGCTAATGCCATTCATGCCCCAGTTTTAAGACCACTGACACACCCCCACTGACACACCGCAGCACTGGAAATGAGTCCTATGGCACGCAAGAGATTGCCGGGCTATTTCAGCCTACTGCCTTTAGAGAAGGGTGTAAAATCCACTACCACAATAAGGTGGCAGGAATCGGTGAGATGCAGTTAAGATTATTAGAGATGTTACTTCCACAACAAAACGTTTAAAAGGAGTTACCGAAATGTAAAATAATTGCAAACAAACTTTCACAAAAATGTAACTTTATGCGAAGAAACTGAAGCTATTGTTCTAGATTAGTATCACATCGCAGTTAGCCCACATAACAAATATTGCAAAAATGTTAGTTTTATAGCATACTCGTACCTTTGAAATTTTTTCATAACATGAAGTAGCTCAGAGACGATTTCACGCTTTCCAGATTCAGTTAATACACCACTGCGTAATAACTCCTTCGCATTGATCTTGAAACTGCACAATTCAATTGGAAATTGCTTCGGCATTGGTCTGACTGTTACTAGATTTGGAACACTACATTCATCCATATTAACAGAGGATGGTGATGCAATGGGCTGCTCAGAGGGGAGATCAGCTGAAGCATGTAATGATGAAGATGCATTGGACTGCTCAGAGAGGATATCGGTTGAAAGATGTGCTGAAAAAGGTGCAATGCACTGCTCAGAGGGAGGATCAGCTGAAGTGTGAGCTGATGAAGATGCAATAGACCGCTCAAACGAGGGATCAGCTAAAAAGTGTTCAACAAGAGGTTCTGGTTGAGGTTTGTTAGACTCGAGTGGCAAAGAGAATGAAAGAGATTCAGACTGATTATTCTCGACATTCCAAAGGGGATCATTGATAGAAGCATGTGAAGAACTGCGGTCCGATACCATTATGGCTCTGTCACAATCACTATCTTCCACCTCCACGGTATCATCACTCTATGAAAAAAAGTTAATATTGATTTTAATTAGTGATCAAGGCAAGAACAAACTTTTATCATTTAAATGTTTTGACAGTGTTAAAAACTTCGTTCCAGAACCAATACAACATACTGTAATTTATCTATAAATTTGGTTCACATCATGGCTAGAAATTTTAGACGATGCCGACTTAGAGCTAAGCAAAGGCAGACTTTGTGGGAGCATTGATCATTTAAGCCAAACCCAGATGCTTTCTGGATGAAAACTGATAATGCACTAAGCAAACTTCAAACACATAGCTTACCTTACAACATCAAAAATTTCAACACATGATTTGTAAAATTAACAATACAAACTATGCCAAAACTACTGATTACCCATGTGCTTGTAATGATGAATCAATATTATCAGATTGTAGCAATTTTTTTTGTGAATCATCTTCTAAACGTCATCCTAGAGTGTATCACTTCAGTTCCTTTTAATTGTATCCTTAGCTTCAAACAGCCACACAACTGTGCAATTAAGCCTAGACAAGCTCTTGATGTTATACAAAATGTTCATACAAAAAAAACTTTTCATTGTGACTTGAAAATCATCAAATTATAACTGAAACAATTTTAGGAGCAAATAGATGGGTTCTTCTTGAAAGATTTAGCAATGCAATTACAGCCAACACATTAGCAATCAACATTTCTACAAGATGTTTCGCTAAAAATTTTTTTATTTCACCTGATCATGTGCAGCAAAGCTTTTAAAAAAATCAAAAAGTTTTCTTCTTTGCCGTAATGTGCAACCACAAAACTCTGTTTTGATTTCATCAAGTGATAAAGGCATATCTTCTCTGGTTAATCCAGAATCTAAAAACTTCTTCTTTAAAATCAAGACACATAAAATAATAGCATCTGCAGCTTACTGTTCATATAAGTTCAGTCGTAAAAATATTGGCCGTGACTATAGGTTCGAACTGGATCTCAATTTTAAAACTCGAGAGGTCTAGCTAGACCACATAAGCAACTATACATTTAAGTGTGTTGTTAATATTATGCTATACTTAATTGACAGCCTTTGGTAGCCCCAAGTGGGCTTACTAAACAAAATTCTTCAAGAAAATTCAAATTATTAGCCATAGTAAACAAAAGTTTGTAATAGCAATTTTCAGCTTTGCTATTGACATTTCAATAATTATAGGCCAAATTTAACAAAATTTCTCTGCTAATATGCTGCTATATCACAATTACTGCCAAATCTTTAAAAGGCATAGTTGGTTTCATTATCAACTGCAAAAAGTTTTTGTTGATTTTTTATCATATGTTGCAGATTTTCTGTGGTTCAGTGACCATGCAGTCTTATCCGGCAAGTTTACTGTGTGTTAACTTCGCATTAGGGTGGTCCAAAAATGGCCCCAAAATTTTTTTTTCGAAAAGTTTTGCTCCCAGGTGTTAAAAATGTTCTTTTTCCAATAAAAATAAGATGTGCAAAATTTTTTTCAAAAATATTAATTTTTGGGGGTCGCTCAAGGCGATTGAAGTTTGGCCATTTTTGCAAAATTTGATATTTTTTAACATTTATCACACTTTTCTCTGCTGTGTAATCATTTGTAATCATTTTCCATGCAATCAGCAATTTCTATGCAGTTTCTATGCAATTAGATAAATCAATGAGGCATTCTGTATCGCAAAGAAAACTATTCAGAAACTTCCTACTGTGAATGACCATGCAGAGCCAGGGGTTGCTTTGATCCAGGACTATAACCACCAACTTATAACCAAAGAGGACCAGCTTCAATATCTCCTGAAAGTTGTTGAACAACACCGAAAGGACTTTCCCATCCTCCTCAAAGACATGCTTAACATCTGAAGAGCAATAAGCAAAGTGACTTTGTATAAATCTGCTGTCTTTTAACATTAAATTGTCGTTTCCTAAGGAAACTACCAAATCTCAGAACCTGTTAGTGAACTGGCAGGCTAGTGGCATGAGCTCCCTTTAAGCATACAATGCTTTCATTGGCTTTATTAAGAAAGACTATTTTAATGGAAATTTTAACCAAGTGAAGCGTACCGATTTGCAAATAAACTATTGCTTTTAGCATAAATATTTTGAGCTTACAATATCTGCAACATGACTTTTTTGTTTGTGTGTTTGTTTGGGATAGATTTTATCTGAATTATAGTGTATCATACAATTTTTTCTTAGCAAAAGGCTCGTATACCAAAAAAGCTGTTGAAAACATCATAAAATGAACTTGTTTATCATATTTCCAAACCTCAAAAATGGCAAAATCGATATAAATTTGAGCATATTAAGAAAAAACAACTTTTGGGGAATAACAGTGCCTCTAGTGGTTGGGCCTTAAAGTACCATAACTCAAAGGTCCCTTGAGGAAATTGAACCCAATTTTTTACACAAATTTGCGGAGAAACATTTGCATTTAACAAGATACATTTGATATTTTGTGTTCATTGAAAAGTGTGATAAATGTTAAAAAATATCAAATTTTGCAAAAATGGCCAAACTTCAATCGCCTTGAGCGACCCCCAAAAATTAATATTTTTGAAAAAAATTTTGCACATCTTATTTTTATTGGAAAAAGAACATTTTTAACGCCTGGGAGCAAAACTTTTCGACAAAAAAATTTTTGGGGCCATTTTTGGACCACCCTACTACGGATGCAATTACATGCTAAAAAAATGCATAGGCCTAATATGTGTGTTTTTGTTTGTAACTCCAAAATAAATTAATAGACATTAACATGCTAATTAATGTATTGAATGTCAGTCACATTATTCTACTATAGTAATTTAGCGCAAGGAAAAACATTAGCAATTGCTTGTGCTAATATACTATGCTTACAACATATCAAAAATAGACTTTTATCAAAAGTATATGAAGTCCACTAAACTGGAAATAGTTTTAATCAAATTTGCTCGCTAATCAAAATGCTTAGTTTGCTATTAGCGAATTAGTGCTTCATGCTTACGTATGCTGGCAGCCCTACATTTCACACTACCTGCACTAACAAATGTGAGGTCAAAATTATATACAATCATCTGCAGCTCAAAATATCATCGTGGCAAGCGACAACCCAAAAAGCAATAAAACGTTAAAGAAAAAATTTTGGAAAACACGCCGAAATGAGTTAGACGTACTTTACCACTAATCTGCTAATTCTCATGTCTATTTAACTTTCTGATTAGAATTATTGAATCTTATAATATTCATCAACTGTTTTAATTTACCAGAAAAATGCAAGTACCAGTAGCTAGTTGATCACAAATTTACAATTCACTATTTCAGATGTTAGTACATGTCAGACAAAAACACCTAATCAGCATCCAATTTATCAGCCAATGTGAAATTGAATCTCAGACCTCTTATCAAAAAGATAAGAATGTGATACTGCAAACAACTACACCAATCTGGTATGAACAAAATTTACTTTTAGCAAGTTCTGCTATTTCTTCACCAAATTCTGCTCTCACATCTTCGATCAACTCCAAATCCATATTTCGAGTATATAAGTAAGAACTAAAAGCACAACATAGCACCAGAAACATTTATACATTAACATTGTAATGTAAGTTACACTTTAGATGGGCACTTTGCATAGTACAAACTGTTAAGCCCACCCGCTGTGTGAACAGGTACAACTAACACACACTCGAAAAGCCACCTGGTACTCATCCTCTAAGGTCTACATGTTGTTACCTCCAAAAAATTTTACATCAAAAAACTATGGCAACAAACAATCATAATTAAGACAACTGAATTTTGTTTCGTAGCATAGGCTAGGGGAAAAGCCAATGGGTTCCTCTAAATAGGCATTGTAGACACGGTTGGATTGGGATTGGAAATAGTCCCCGATCCTTATCTAACCTAATCCTCAGATCCTTCCTGAAGTAACGCCGAACAGCCAGAAGAAACACCGAACAGCACCTTATTAGAGATCTCTAAATAGGCATAGTAAGAACAGTGTGAATGAGAATAGTTATAGTTCCAATCCATATCCAGCCTAATACTTCCCGAAGTAACACCAAACAGCTCGAAGTTTCGCTGAACTAAGTCTGACTATGCCTATTTAAAGGAACCGTAAGCTAATTGCCCAAATTTCTCAATTTTTAAACCATTACAAAAACATTAACCATTAACAGATCAATGTTTTTACAATGCAAAACATCAAAATAACAACATAGGGTAAGGTGGGGTAAAGCCGGAAATCGGGAAAAGTCGGAAGTTTTCGGGAAAAGTCGGAAATTTGGTAAAATGCAGGTTTTGGAAATGGAATCAATTCTCTAAGTTACCCTGGTGCTGAATGCACCGTACAAATATCTAAAAAAGTTCATTAGCCTATGCTACGACTAAAAAAAAGAACTTATAATACTGTATATAATTTTCTGTTACCTACCGCTGACAAACCAACTGCCTGACAAGAATTAATACACTTATCGCTTCAAAATCGAGCATTATATCTACAAAAGTTAGCACGGTAGGCTAAATGACAAAACTCTCTGAAACCAAATTTTATTCCGGTTCAGTGATCACTGAGTATTTGCTCCACTCCTTTGAAATACGTAAATGGATAGAGTTTACGTGGTTTATTTTCCCATTGGTAGCGCATGTAGATTCTAGCACAAGTTTATTTAGACTTATATAATTGTGGTTATTGTTCGTAGATGTAGAAAACTAGAAATAATGTTAGATGTTTGAAAGTTTTTGCAAATTATTAATTGCATACGCCTAGATTAATCCATAATTCTTTTATTCTTGAATCAAAGAGTTTGATGTGCTAACCATGTTCCCCTGGAAAATTTTTTTCTTTTATATAATTTATTTCACCAATTCTGTTCCGCATTTATATGAAAACTATAAATATATATCTACATAAATATAAATTAATAGGAAAACACAAAAATCAACAAGATTTTCTTAAGTTCGATGACATTACAAAAACTCTTAGTAAATTTCCGACTTTTCCCGAATTCGGGAAAAATCGGAAATAAAATTGTCACCACTTTGAGCGCTATTTCTCAGCGAATCGTTCGCTAATAAGGCTACAGTTTAGAGAAACGTTTTAGTGAAAATTTTAAGACAAGCTGGTAGTGGTTTTGATTCGAAAAGCCGTACAAGTGAGTCACAGTGTTAGGATTAGTAAACTTGGTACTAAATTTTGTCCGGAATTACCCCACCTTACCCTAACTTTTCTAGGGTTGCACCTTTACACTTGGGAATAAATAGCTTCTTAGGTAGTGGTAGGGTCAGGGCACCACTGCGCGACACCTTAAGGTTATTTTTCGTTGTTTCCGTTATAACTCTCATATTTTTCAAGATAAAATTCTAATTTTTTTTTCCCGACATAGGCAGAGCTAATTCCTACTTACATACAAAAGTTCATAATTTTATCTCGTGTTTTAGTGAGCAAAAAGGGGGCTTTAACCCCGCTTTTGTAGTCACCACTCACCACCACACTGTACCAGTAGCAATCTGCTTAGCACGTTAACTTATGCTATGCCTAGCCTAGTGCATAGCACAGAAAGGTAAATCTGAGAGGTAGCACTAGGCTACTGGAGGCCTAGGCTCTGGGCTATACCGGTAGGTGCTAGGCTCCAGTAGCCTACATGTTACCAAAAGTAAATGTATAGGACACAAATAGCCAAAATATATATTAATCAGTAAGCCTAATGCAGGGCAGCTCTTACATTAATGTATAAGGCAAAATGTGCAAAATATAATGATAATTTCCACCAATGAACTTACGGTACCTGCAGTCAATTACCTTGCTCAACTTGGCTTGGCGCATGAAAGAAAGAAAATTGAATAACTTTTATCGCGGCAACTTTTGTAGATGGCGCTAACGATTTATTGGTAGTTAATTTTTTTAATTTAAAAGTTGCAGGTTAGCAGTGATAAAAACTAGCACCGTGCGTAAGTTTATTAGTAAAGCATCAAAATTAAAGAACATCCGGTTATGTGCTCTAAAAGAAAATCACTCGAGTTTCTTGTAATGTAAACTTTAATCATGGGTATATTTACTTTCCTTCTCTGCACATGCCCAAACCATCTTAGTCTGGCCTCTCTGGCTTTATCTTCAAAACGTTAGATGTTTTGGAGACAAAGCCAGGGAGGCCAGACTAAGATGGTTTGGGAATGTGCAGAGAAGAGAAAGTGAATACATTGGAAGAAGGATGCTGAACCTTGAACTGCCAACCTTGCTCAGCTCCTGTAAGAGCTGCGCTTGATAACACGAGCACAAACATCAGTAAAGTTAATAACAGTGAATATAATTGACGTTTCTAAACTGTTGGCATTATTAATCTCTCCATGAACTGCTGCTGCTTGCTGGTTTCAGAAACCTGTTGGTGGTAAAGCGACGGTATTGCACTTCATATTGGCCATGTATTGATGACATAAACGTACCGGTATTGCTTTGTCCATCACGTACGGCTAGAGTCATGGAGTCGACAATTGGACATTAACTCCATGCAAAATATCGCTGCCTGATGGGAGCCTCGATATAGCGTTTCCACACATCATCAGCATAATACATGCTGTATACCTCCATACGCCGATTTCAGTTGCTGGAAAAGCCGTTAGCTAAACTTCGCTTCACACTTTAAAGCGCTGCACGATGCTGGACAATTTGAGTTTCTTGCATGGAGTATCCTGATGATAGCCATTATGATGCAACTTCAAAAGGATGTTTTAAAACTAACGTCTTTTGCGTCGTTCATAAATATTTCGTTGAAAAACCAGAATTATGGTTATCGGTAAGCTAGTGTTTAAATATCAAAAAGTAATTTTGGGATGAGATATTACCCAATTTAAACTTATTTGGTATAGTTGCTAAGTTGGCAAATACCCACCGCAGCAGCATGTTAAAGTGTGGGTAGTTTAACAGTATACCCAATTGATGATTTGGGTAATGAAAAATATTAGGTATTTTGTCAAAATACCCAAACGATCAATTGGGTATACTGTCAAACTACCCAAACTTTAACATGTTAGGTTTGGGTAGTTTGACAGTGTACCCAATTGATCATTTGGGTAATGAAAAATATTGGGTATTTTGTCAAAATACCCAAACCATCAATTGGGTATACTGTCAAACTACCCAAACTTTAACATGGGTATTTGACAACTTGCGACTACCCAAAGTTTCAATTGGGTGATATTCCAGAATACCAAAATTTTGGTCGCCAAAATTGGGTTCAGCGTGCAATCACCCAAAATAAAATTTACAAATACCCAAAAAAATTTTCAGTGCTGCCGTGCGCTTCTCATCTTTGGTAAACCTTTATTTCGCCTGATTATGTTCTTGGCATTAAAATGGTTGGATAATATGCTTTTTCCTGTTTATTGCTGCAAGGATAGGATTTGTTTCTTAAAAGTTACACCACCCATGCATAAATTTTGCGTTATTTCTTTCTGTGTATTGGGTAAGATGAACTACGCTTAGTAACCTTTCAAATGTGGGGTAAAACAGATTTTACCCAATTTTTTTGGGCTGAGGTATATGTTGTTTGGTAAAGTTTGTTTTGCGAAATTAATGGACTGTGGGTATATCATAATGTACCCAACTGTCTTACATTACCCATTTTTATTTATTAGGGTAAAATTTACTATTGGTAAACTTAGTTTTACCAAGCTTTGCCTCTTGGGTATTATAGCAAATTGCTCAATAGTGTAGGGTAATACATTTTTTACCCAAATTGGTATTAACTGTTGTGATTATTGTTTGGTAAAATGTCTTTTGCCACAGTTGTGCACCTTGGGCATGTCTGAAATTACCCAAAGATTTTACGTTACCCAATCTTTATTTGGTTCATTTTTTGGGTTTAAATGAAAAAGCTTACTCCATTTGGGTAAAGTAGTTAATTACCCAAAGTGTACATTAGAGTACTTCTTAAAATACTCAACTGTGTAGAGTAATAGTTGAAATACACAACTTTTTTGGGCAAAAAATACCCAACTTTTTTTACAGTGTGTGACTTTGGCCCAGACCCTAAACTTATGATGTCAATTTTAAGTTTTGACTAATGCACATCCCTTTGGAACATCTTGCCTAAGCCTACGCCACTGTGCATATACGACAAGCAAAAATTTCCAGGCTAGCTGAGCTCTGTCTTGCCCCGTCTGGCTATCGCTCCGAATCAATTTTTTTTTACTGCGTTATCAGCAAGTCCCTATAAGCATACTCTTATCCATTTTAAACCGTTGAAAACAGAAAAAAAATACTAAACATTTTTTTTGTCAAATTTGAAACTCACCTGGATTTCTATTTTCCAGTTACCTTGAGATAGAGATTCTTTCATAGTGCATATCCAGAGGTAGTCAGTTACGAAGTTGTTTTATTTGGTGATTTTACCACGATTTTACTACGACCTGACGTAAAAAAAGTGTTATTCTTATTCTATCGGACAAAACTGCTTATTGAAAATATGTTTGTAGAGGTCTCGAAGTGAAATTTGTACTGTATTAGATAAAATCTTGAGATATGGCGAGTTATTTCAAAAATTTGTTGTTTTTGGTGGGTACAAGCGTTAGTAGCTGAGACAGTATTATTCTTTGAAACTACTTTTATTACAGAGATATAATTTGGACGACTTTCACTTAAGTGAAAATAATTCGCCGTACTTCTACTTTCACTTTAAGTGGATTTCAGAGTAAGTATAGCAATACTTTTGTTTTTAGGCTTCTTTGACCACCCCCACATCTATTTTCTTTTGCGCTGATTTATTAATTCAACTGGAAACTTCTTTTGGCTATTTTAGTCGGCTGATCTAGCTTTTATGGCTTCAGTTGTAAGCTTCCAATTGCCTAAATTTTCTTATGCTTCTGTTTGTACAGTGCATTTGAACTTACCACGAAAAACTTTATCATGTCGAATAATTCACGAGTGGCCAAAAAACTTCGAAGCGAGAGGAGCCTTTTTCTCTTCAATTCTCTTTGTTTTCTCTTCGCGTGTCAGTTTCTAGTCTACTGATATATAGTCTATGGTTCTACCCCCATGCCAAGTTTGGAGAAGATCCTAAAACATGGATTGACAGCTTGTCAAATTAAGCATGGATTGACCCTAAAGGTGCGTTTTGACTGGACGCGAAGCAACCAAAATTTGACGTCAACGACAGCTCGCGAAAGCTAGCGAAAGGTTGCAACCGATTGCAACCTTCGTGAGCAGTTATCAACATTGCTTGCTTGTAGGCCGTTGCACAAATAAGTTAGTAAATCACTGATCGGATTTTTACGATTGCAGTTGGTTTGGAAATAACGTAAATAGTAGTATATGTGTGTATGGTATAGCGCATTATCAGTCCAAAGAGTAGGCTGTTGGCAAGGTTAGATGCGGGATAGCCCTAGGCTAGCCTATGAACTTAATTTGGCCAAGTTACTACGACGTTTTACTATTGTTAACTTTTTGGGAAACGAAAAATGCAATGCCTGGAAAAAAATTCAATATTATTAGTTGCAGTAGAATAACTCACCAAAGCAGAAGGCCTAGCCCCACGACATCTAGCTTTTGAAACATAACTTTTAATTCTTCGGAGCATACAGTAGCAGAAACTATTGAATCAGCTTCACAATTTAATATCCTATTTTGTTTTTAGGTAAGCTTACACCGTGAATCTGCTGGGCTTGATTAGCTTAAGTTTACAATGTCAGATGTCAAACAACTTTAAATTAAGGCTAATATCTAACCTATCTCCAGTAGCCTACATATTAGCCTCAAGGTAGCCTATCTTCACCAGCCATAGTGGCTACTCTAGATCTGCTTGCAGACTCCAACATCCAATGTTGGTTACAAAAAGCAGAATTTAAAATTGAGCTGCAAATAAAGAAAGTCACTGCCTAGGGAAGTGGCTATTTTGCCTCTGGAGGAAAAATAGTGTTTTTCCTCCGTTTGGGTAAGGGTTGAGGTTAGAGTTAGGATTAGGGTTAGGATTAGGGCTAGAGTTTGGGTTAGGGTTTGGGTTATGATTAAAGTTAGGGCTATTTTAGCACTTGCGGCAAAATAGCCGTTAGGACTATTTTGCCTCCGAATGGCAAAATAGCACGGAGCTATTAGAGACAAAATAGCCACTGCCTATAATTAATGAATACTAAATTTGGTGCAAAGTCTAAAGCTTATTTATAAATGAAAGAAAATTAATAATGCAAACGGACATTTTATTTACCGCTATTTATTAATTTTCTTTTCCTTGTAAAATGTAAATATGTATCTATAAGCAACAAGCTGTAAATGCACCAGATGTTAATTCGTGTGGTTGCCAGGTTGCTGTATATTGCCCCTGTTTAACTGTAAAAAAGTTAACCTCTGCCGAAATTATGCTGGTAAATGACAAGTAGCTTGGAGATTGCCGGTGATCTCGTTACAAAGTAATTTTGTGATATACTGTAGAATTACAAAGTTAAATGCAAAATCAATCTGTGAACAAATCATTGGTAATAAAATGTAGTACAAGTATTAATAGTATAATACAGTATGTTATGCAATTAACTCTAACAGATTTTGAAAGTTAAAACAACATTGCATCAGCAGATTCTGCGCCACAATAATAGCAGAAAAATGCTTATTGATTACTGGTCTTAAATTTTTTTGCTTCCAGCATGCTATACTGTACTGTAGATAATGCAATGCTACACCATTGCGCACTGTTTTACAACACATTTTCCACCAATTGCTTCTTTCTTAAAATATTGTATAATCTTTATTTACTTCAACTTCTTAACTTAGTGTGTTGTTGCTGTAGTCTCTCACAATTAATGTAACTGCTAAAGAACAGTTGAAAATGGTACCGGTAAGATATGATTTTGGTTATGCATAATTTTTTGAGGGATTACACTCATGATTCTGTTGCATACCGGTATGCATTAATAAAATTGTGCATTTAATGAACCTCTACTGGTAAGCAAAATGACAAGTAGTTTTTAACTTCACTGGTTAGGTTACAATATAGCTACTTGTGTTGTTTCATCTGCGAGTTCCAATGCAACACCATTCCGCACTGTTTTACTACACTTGTAATGTCTATTTACCCAGATCTTACAAATTTGTTTGTCGCGGCTGTGATGTACCACAATTAATACAAGTACAAGTGAGCACTTTGAAAGTGGTAAGATGTGATTGCGTATGCTTTTTGAGTGATTACGCTTCTGAATCCGTTTCATGTATCCTTGTTGGCCATTAGGCAATCTGGCAGTTAGTTATAAACTTCACTGGCATGGCAGCTGTCAAGCTGCTAGTGTTGTTTCAATTGCGGTGTTCCAATGCAACGCCATTCTGCACTGTTGTACTGCTCATGTTATGTCAATTACTTTTTTTAAACCATGTATCATCTTTATTTACCCAGACCTCACAAGTTTGAATGTCGCCTCTGTGATGTCTCACAATTAATACAAGTACAAGAAAGCACTTGAAAATGGTAAGATGTGATTGTGATTGCGCATAGTTTTTTGAAAGATTGCGCTTCTTATTCCATTTCATAGAAGCAACGTTGGCCATCCGTTTTTTTGCGGTATATCAATCGGGGATGAGAAAGCGTCAGTTTGTGAATCGCTTTCCAAATTATCGCTGCTGCTTTTACCAATTGATGGCGCAAGTTTCAATGCAATGTTGTGGATATCTTTTAATAAATTCTAGTTTTGTATTACTTAACTGGCTAATTTCATTTATATTCATCAGTTGAGTTGCAAGATTAGATTTATTACTTTCAACAAGCCACAAATACGTTGCCAGTTCCAACTGTAATTTGGATGGAGATTTTATCATAGCTCTAGAGTTTTACCTTTTGAAGTATCTTCAGGATTTGTTATATTAAATTACGTAGTTCACTTGACACAAAATGTCTTTAAACTTGTCATTCAATGAAACTCTAATCGATTGCGTTCAAAATTTTCAATGTATTTACAACGTTTCTTCCGAAACTTATCACATCAAAATCATGAAAGATAATGCGTGGGAAAAAATCGGGAAAGAGTTGCATAGCTTTTTGAAAAAAAGTGAGCGTTTTGCTGTTACCTGCTAAAGGTGGGAAAAAATTACTTACAATATGTAAAGTATTTCTATGGCAATGCTGTTTAACTTACGCATTTAGTTTAAGTAAATTATGAACTCAATTAGTGTACATGGAAAACATTTAAATTTTGGATTTAATTGGAGTAATTTTATACAGTTTTTGGTGTTTGATTTCACATTTTAGATTTACTGTAGATTTTTTTTCGTTTTGTGTTTGTGGGGGCACTGCTGGATTTGGGTTTTAAATGTTTTTCTTTTAGATGTGATGAGTACTTATTGTGTTATGATAAATTGCGGTTGTGATTAAATTTCCATTTAGCTAGAATGAGAGATTAAACAAAACTAGTAATTAATTGAAACATGTAACAGAAAGTGCATAGCAAAAAACAGTCGATAGTCATTAGTGACGTTTGATTAAGCTCATCAAGAAAAGTTTTGATTAAATGTATAATATTTGCATTGCAATATTAATGAGTTTTTTTTTTTGGCCCCATGGACAGGGGTGCGAATCTTTGTTGAGCATTGTGGGGGGGGGGGATAATTTGCAATTTTACCCCAATTTTGCCCTATTTTCGACATTGGGAGATGGACCACGACTTTTTTCAGGTGAGCAAATTAAGTGAAGACCAAAGAAAAAAAATTTTTCCCGAAATTCAAGTGAAGACCAAAAAAAAAAAGTCTTCACCAACAACGGAACACTTTTTTCCCAAAGTCAAGTGGAGACCTGTACTCGAATACACACCGGAATCAAATTATTATTGGAGGGGATGCAGATGAAGACCATACTCAAATTATTAGTGGTGATGCAGCCAAATTATTGGTGATACACAGCCAAGATACAACCCCCCCGGGTTTTGGCACTCCTGCACATGGATATCAAGATTAAAAATCATTATTTATATTATGTGTAGGTTGTCACGCACGTCAAACTTGGAAAGTCCTCAGAAATAAATATGTGCGACAAAAAAAAAAACGTAAAAGATTTATGCTAGTCTGGTAGCGCGGCTTCTACTGTAGATGCATGGAATGGTCTTCGATGAACTCTAAGAGCTTTTTAGAACCATTTTTGCGACCTAGAACGTTAGTTGGAACGACCGACGCACGCGTCGCGTGTTTTGTTATCGGCCTAAGCAGTAGAGCAAATGTGATCATTTATGTTAATAGATATTTAATAGACTGAAATCACCTAAGCGAGTAACATGTTTGTAAAAATCAGTCACTAATATGGTTTACAGATATACCAGTATTCCAGCAAATTTTGAGTTTAAAAGACGTAGGTGTTTCGTTGTTTACATCTACCTGACTGGCACTGCCCTCCTCCATACTACGTTTCTTTACTTTAGCTGTTAATCAACAAACGATAGATATTTAACTTAGTTTTTGCAACTGTGCTTTCATTATTGTACTTCATTTGCTTGCATACGTTTTATAGTTGTAACTTCATTTACTATATAACACAATTTAAGTTTGCATTTTGCAGAACTGCATCGTCTTCTATTTTATCTACCCCCTTATAAGTTCAATTCCCATTGTGAACATGCCTTCGGAAGGTGTGCAGCAATACAAGAATGAAGTAGAATATTGCTTGAAGGTTTTACTTTGCATAATGATAGCACCAATGAAATGGCTAAAAATAATCGCCGGTTGTTGGTGGTTATTGAAGGATGTTGCTTCAATAACGCCCCCGAAACTAAAACCCATTCCACAACTATCACACCTTCCACTATTCTAGCCAAGAAGCGTTGAAAGCAAAAGGACCTCGATCCAATTGAAGAAAAACTGTTACATATTATAGAAAAAAGTATGCTAGCTCTGCAATCAAGAATGTAGATGGTAGAGTCTCTCAACACCAGTGGCTTCCTGCGCAGCAAGAAAATTGGCTGTCGCAAAACTAAACCGATTGAGGACCATAATTAGTGGTATTTTTATCGAACTGTTGTTGAAGACCAAAAAAAAGGTCTTCATCTCAAAACGAAGGTGTTTTTTTGCAGAATTTTTGTTGAGGGATTCCCCAGATTCCCCAGCATTTTTTTGTCCAAGGTCCCTTGGCCACCTGCTTAATATCTCGTGGCCCCCGGTTGGAAACCACTGGCCTAAATTTTTAATGCATGATTAATGATTAAACTGTATGCGGTTGCAACCTGATGCGGTTTTTACATTTCCGCTTTAAATTATGCGCGGATATTTTAAAATCACAGCTAATATTTTAAACTCACGCACAATTTAGATCTGTGTAAATAAACCTATTTTATAAAAAGTAGACTAAACGTGTTAGATTGTGTTTTATTGTAATTGTTGATAAGTTCATTTGCGATATTTCAGCAAGTTCAACAATGTGATCACAAGTGCTAATCAGCTGAAAGATCTGTTTCATTTTAAGTAACACATTTCATACGATTTCCTGCATTTTTCTAATTTGAGTCCTTTTTTAAGATGAAGAAGAGCAAACAAAAACACTTTCTGAAATGAGAGAGTAACCGCCGTAAAAGCTATCGCAATTTAAGATAAAAATTCTGGAAACGCTGCACGAATCCAATTTGAAGATGAATGTAAGTTTACCGTAATTAAAAAGGAATTTTTATTAACTGCGATACGATACGAAGTTTGGAAAAACAACAAAAGATGCTACAAACTAAACAAAAATTTTATTGCATGGCCAGTGCCGCAACTAGAACGTTGTTGTAGGAAGGGTAAAATTTGTTTCTGAAGGGCCAAAATATTTTGGTTTGTGTAGTTTTCACCAAGTTCTCTGTTGATCTCAAAAAATGAAAGAGAGGTTATTGTACCAATTTCGTATAATTTTCTCCATGTTCTTTGTTGATTTCCATGAAAAAAGCCAACATTTTAAAACTGCCGCAAGGGAACGTTTGATGGACATGCGTGGCAATTTGGGGGGCGAAATGTTTGTTTAGGGGGCCGCCGTTCCCTTTTGCCCCCCCCTCCCCGTTTGTAGTTGCGGCCCTGTGCATGGCTAATTTAATTCTGTAACAATCTTTAATCTATGCACATCTTGTAACTGCATTTATTTGCCAAGGGACAGTGCCGTCATTTGCGAAATATTCAGCAAATTGGTTCCTGATTTCTCTTCTTGAATGTAATTCTAGGGTATTGCTATTTTCTTCATTTGCACTATCATCCCACGTTACGCTCATCATTCCGTAGTTTCCTTCCCTTTCCTGAGGGGATGATGCTACCGGACATCGTGACTGAATTGAGTCATTTCGTAGTATATTGCGCAAGCAACAAGCTGCTTTAAACCAATTGGTCCGCTCTGCTGGGGGCTAACGCTATCGGGCTTCGTAACACTCTCCATTTGGCTGAAAGAATACCAAATGCATTTTCCACGATCCTTCTGGCACAACTGAGCCGATAGTTGTAAATCTTTTTTTCTAAATCTAAACCTTGTCCGGGAAAAGGTCGCATGAGGTTTTTCATCAATGAATATGCTTTATCTCCTACAAAAACAAACGGCAATCTTCCCTCGGATCGAGGTGATTTTGTTGGAGGAGATAGATTTAATGTTTGATTTCTGAGGGCCTGTCCAAGAGTGCAGTTTTGAAAGATGTTGCCATCGGATTGCCGACCGCATGCTCCGATGTCAAGGTAAATAAAATCTATAGCGACCATCAACCACAGCCATGAAAACGATGCTGCGCGTATGCTTGTAACTGAAAAAAACTCGAGCCAGACTGTGCTGGAGCTTGCACAAGCACATGCTTGCCATTTATCGCCCCAACGCAGTTGGGAAACAGCCAATAAGACTGGAATGCTGTTCCATTTTCAATCCAGCTTTGTGTGGTTGGCTGCGGCACCATTTCTTCCTGGTACATTTCCCACATTTTGCTGCAAGTTTCGGAAATTATGCAACATATTGTAGATTTATGAGTCCGATATGATGCGGCCATTGAAGTATATGAATCCCCGGTTGCTAAATACCTGCAACATAGCAACGTTGTCTTAACGATAAAACAATTCAAAAATGCACAATTCAAAAATTCGGTTCCAAGGTAAAGTTAATCGCCAGCGTTAGTTAAATCACAAACCAACCATTTGCTGCATTACGCAGTACCAAAGTTGGTAGCGTGGCCGAATGGGTAAAGGCGTCGTTTTTACGACGACCCTGATTGAATGGTCCGGTTCAACCCGCACCCTAGTCAAGTTGTTGCGTCCTTGGATAAGACGCTTTACGATAATTATCTCTGCTTGTGGTGGCTTCGAACAAGCAGCAAATTTAGTGGACATAAATTCGAAGAAATCCAAAGAAAGATTGGATCATCGGAAACTCCTAAGCAGGTGGGGATTCCTCCAATCAGTTGTTGTAATGAAAAGTGTGCAGATCGTTCAGTAAGTAAGCGTCTGACGCTGTCCGGTGACAGGAGGATAAATATGCGTTGCAACAACAACAGCTTTTAAATAATTGTTTGGTTTACCTAAAAGTAATCGCGAGACGTTCGTTTGGAGAAATAGCTTGCCTAAAATTGATGTCTTGCTTAGAGATTTCCGGACCAACTTTTGCTAATATTCTTTTAAATTGCTCAGGAGACATTCGAAAGTATGCGTGGAATTGCTCAACACGTTGCAGTTTGCTCACTAAACGATGATATTCACCTGCACATTTGAATACAAGTTGCTGTATAATTTAATTATTTTATACTTTAAGTTTGTTATATAGTTTAATTGTTTTAATCGTTTACGTGCTATCTGGCTGAAATGGTCAAGAGTTAATGTTTAATTGTTTACGTGTAATGTAGCCTAAAAAATACCAGCGTGGAAACCTTGGGAAGAGTCACCAGAACGGCGACTAATTAAAACAAGCAATGCAAAAAACAGAATTTGAACCTGCAGACTTCGGATTACCAGTACATTGCTTTACTACTTGAGCTGGAGAAGACATCAAATCAATCTCAAACCTTTCATTATACGCGCTGTATTACGCCGAAGCGTGTAACGAATAAGCGGGGCCCATCTCCGCGTCATTGCGCCTGGTCAACTCAGCTCCTTTTCAAGAAATAGCGCAACGGTGGTGAGCCGTTGGCAACACTGTGTCGGTTTGACGGGCCCTAGATTTGAATCTCAGACCTCCCGCTCCAGAGACCACGCGTTACCGCTAGACCAAACTTGCCGCTCTGAAAAATACATCTTTGTTTTAATTTGTAGTAGTTTTTGGTCTCGTTTTAAGTGCTTGTTTTAAGTATTCGCTGTTCTCAGTAGCGTAGCGTGGGGGGGGGCTGTAGCCCCCCCCCCCATTGGCATGTCGACCAAAATGCAGAATGAGAAAAACACTACGTTTTAGCACTTTTGAGACTGTTTTATGCCCTGGAGTAGACTAAATAGTGATTTAAAACATCTTTTGAAGCATACATTCAAGGGAGGCTAATCTATCAAAAATGAAACCAACAAATAAACGAAAACTTTGAAAAATTGTAAGAAACATGCCATCAAATTTGATCGCAAGTGCAAAAATGCTAAACATAGGTGTCATCA
This sequence comes from Trididemnum nubilum, assembly GCA_963965965.1. Lineage (NCBI taxonomy): Eukaryota > Metazoa > Chordata > Ascidiacea > Aplousobranchia > Didemnidae > Trididemnum > Trididemnum nubilum. The sequence goes on along the minus strand of OZ014469.1, from coordinate 41,448,283 downwards.
AAAAATATACTATAAACTAAGGAATAGGGGAGGGGGGCTATTCAGTATTAGTTAATTACCATTTATTCCTTTCAAATCTCTTTTCATTAGCCCCTCCTCAATTATTTTTCTCTATAAATTGTATACGAAATAAATTACTCCTTGTGAGTTTTATTGAACTATTCGATTTTGTAGTTTACCAGCATCTAAACAAGAGAACTAACGTTTTACCATTCGCCACCTCCCAAATAGCCCATTTATGCCATCAGTTTAATCATGTTTGCACTGCCAATTTCTAAGCATCGTTTTAAAAGCATAATTTTTTAATCAAAATAGCCCTAAACTGAAGTTATTTTTGCAAAAAAAATGCAAATTTTTCGACCCGGGGGGGGGGGGGGGGGGGGGAAGGGCTATTTTGCAAAAATGCAAAAATTCAAAAAAAAGTAAAAATTTTTGCAAACAAAAAGCAAAATTTTGCAAATGCCAAAATTTCAAGCCCTCCGGCTTGCCCCCAAACCCTCAGCCTCCGGCGGCTGAGGGCTTTGCCCCCAAACCCCCAAAACAGCCCCCCCATCGCGAATTTCTGATTACGCGCCTGCCCGTTCTGGTGGCGGTTCTTTGCTATTCTTAGACTACAGTGCACATTTTAATCGCTTAATTTATGTAATGAAATTCGTTCGTGAAATAGAATAAATATTGCTTCAATTAAATAGCAGCGTCAAAAAATTACCCAAGATTTTCCTGTAGCCATACCGTGATTCAATATAAGCACGAAACAATCTTGAAGTGCGTTTATAACCAAAGTGTTTTAGGGCTTGGTACAATCTCTTTTTCTTAATACTCAGCTGGCTATTACTGGACCTTGAAGATTATGCAGATCCGCTGTTTTAGTTCCAGTTTTGGTTTTATTATGACTTTTTTTCTTTGACTTTTTTTTTATGAACAGCTATAGTCTGAGCAATTTTGAATAAAAATTTTTTACTAAATCTCTTAAGATTGCGAGAGCGGTGAAGGCTTGACAAGGTGTTTGGCAGAGTCCTCAAAAATGGCCTGTCCTCGGTCGAGGACAGCAATATTTCTTAATCTACTGAAAATGGGCCAAAATCATGCATTTTTTTACGCCGGAAAATTTGCGGCAAATTTGCGATTTTTTGGCATAAAGACTTTTTCTTTTTTTTTCTTTTCGAGACCACTTGAAATTTCGTGGACGATTTACAATTTTGTTTGGACGAAAACTTTTTTTTTTTCAGAAGAACAATTGCGCGTGGTTTCTTGGTCTCTGGCCTCCAGCATTCCTGCCCTTAGCCTCGAGAGGGTCTGTTCTCGAAAAATCGGTCCTTGGCCTCGGCTTTTTCTGTGTCCTTAGTTTCGAGCAGTAGCGTAGCCAGGGGCGAGGGGGCTATGGCCCCCTCCATTGGCCTGTCAACCAAAATGCAGAATAAAGAAAATACGTCTTTTTTAGCACTTTTGAGACTATTTCTTTGCACTGGAATGGCCTATAAAGTGAATTGAAGCATCTTTTTGAAACATACGTTTAGGGGGCTAATTTGTCATAAATAAAAGTCACAAATCAATGAAAACTTTGAAAAATGACCAAAAATAAGCAATCAAATTTGATCGCTGGTGTAAAAATGCTGAACATAAGTTTCATCAACAAACACATTATAAACTCAGGAATAGGGTGGATATACTTAGAAATAGCGCTCCGCCCCCAGACCTCCAAAATAGCCCCCCATTACGAATTTCTGGTACGTACTTAGTCTCGAGTCTTGTGTCCTCGACTCCACCTCTGTGGCGTTCAGGCCCGGCGCCAGAGTAGCGTGACAGGGGGGCAAAAAGTGCTTGGGGCACAGATAAATTTTACCTTCATCTTTGGGAATGAAGACCAACCAAAAAAAAAGGTCTTCAACCTGGCCATTTGCTTTCTTTTGGGGCGCAAGCCTCGCGTGGGGTCTCGTCGGAATCTAATGATGCGGATCTCGCTTCTTGCCCACAAAATCAAGGGTGAAGACCAAAAAAAAAAGTAAAGGTCTTCGACACGAATTCTTAGCCCCAGTTTTTGCGTTCACTCGTGTTTTTCTTCCTGAAACATAATTTCACTCACGCTTTCGGGGCACAGGCCCCAAAATGCACTCCAGTGGCACCGGGCCTGTTACTTTTTTTCGGGGCACAACCCTCGCTTGTGGGGGCACACTTCTTGCTTGGGGGCACAAGCAGTGATTTAGGGGGCACTGCTCCGAAATGCTCTCTGGGGCGTCGGGCCTGGTGGCATTGTTTCTAATTTGTTCTTAAAACATGTTAGTTGTTTATAAGGATCATTCAGGAACAGTGACTTAATAAATGGTCTTTCCACTTCCTCAAAGTACAAGGGCGTAACCGAGAGTGATTTTGAAGTTGAAAACCAGGAGACGAACATAACTGGTAAATGCAGTTGCTATACTCGTATATTTGCGATACACTACATGAGATCGTGATGCATTTCTTAGGTTGTACAGTATTTTCTTATTGTAATGCAAGCAATGCACTTCTTAGTTTTTACTGCGTTGATGTCTGAAAAGTATTTATGATGTCATAAACAGCATCATTGTAGTGACGTTACAGAACGGTGTGAATGGCATTTTTATTGCCAACCGGTATTCACTGATCAGTTTTAGTTTGTGTTAGGCGTGCCTTGGAGAATTTGCAAAGAGTAAGGTCTGTACGAAAAAGTCAATTTTTTTTAGCTACAAACGACAGTAACTGCAGGAAGGATGGTGACAGTTTATTGAGTTCCATAACAGTTACCTGTTACTCTTAAACCAAAAAATCACATCTATGCAGGGCTGTAGGCTAATATTCGTAATGATATGTTATGCAACAAGTTGCGAAAAAAAGATGCCTTGTCCTAAAATGTTGCTGAATTACGAACAGGTAAGCGATTTGTGGTTACAACTAGGCTACTGTGCATCATGAGGAAAAATTGAAAGTTGTTGATGCTAGGCCTACTCTAGCTGAGTTCGATAGTTGCCGATGAGCTTGCTTAAAACAGGTTTAAAAAATACCTTTCTTAAATATACGCTAAATAATACCGTATTAACCAACCCAGTTTGTTTCTTCTTTGCAATATTGGATAAACCCACCATCTTCTTTACCTTTTTTTGCTTCAGATGGCTCAACAAAAGCAAAGTGGATAACTGCCAATTAGCATCCATTAAAAAAAGAATCGTCTATTAGGTTATAAGTATCAAATCATCATCATATTTATTTATTTACCAAGTGACGTCATATCACAAGAAAAAAACTGCTACTTCCTCTAGGTCTATCACCAAAACATCGAAATATGCAATTCCTTTAAAACCAACACACAAACTTGCAGAGTCAAAGTGATATTTAGTCACTTGGTGAGGAGACAGCGATGGACCGAAAGGTCATCTGAGTCTACTACCACCTCACCAAGTTAAGGTTAAAAAAAAAAACAGCTTCTAGATTTTCTCAGTCTGCTACTTTCTATGATAAAAAATTTTACGCAAAATTGAAACAAAGTGTTGCAAAGATATGTACATTTTGTACAGTGTATACACAAAACTCACAGTCACCATGTAAAGAAAATGCAAGACAACATTAGAATTGTTCTAACTCTAAGCATACTAAAAAATAAAAATGCTGTAACTACAGATTGGATAGAAATAAAATTAATAAAGTTCATAAAGCTTATTTATGTTTTATAGAATTTAAAGTGGACAATTGGAGTGAAAAAAAACAAAACCTCCTTGCTTTGTTTTGTATTGTTTGCCAACATGTCATTAGTACTGGTACAATTTCCAATACCAGAATATATCAACCTCAGTCAGTTATTGCAAAATTACTAATAATTCAAGGGCACATCAAAATGAGAGATGACGTATTGTAATAAATGTGTGATAGATTAATTTTTTAATAAAAGATTAATAAATTTTTTAATAATTTTTGTAATAAATGTGTTTTTAATAATTTGTAATAAATGTGTTTTTAGTAATTTTTTTAATAATTTTTGTAATAAATTTTTAATAATTTTTGTAATAAAATTTTTAATAAATTTTTTAATAATTTTTGTAATAAATGTGTGATAGATTAATTGATTAGATTAATAAAATTAATTTTTTCAGTTCAATTGTCGACTGCTAGCCTTTCCAGACATTCGCAAAACTTTAGTTATCTTTGCGAGTGACGTAAGCGACCACTCGCGAAGGTAAGCTACCACTCGCAAAGATTGGCAACCTTCGCGAGTAACGTAATCGACCACTCACAAAGGTTGATGAAGGTCGCCAACTTTCGCTTCGCGTAGCTTCGCGTTGCTTCGCGTCCTTAAAGGTGCGTTTAGACTGGACGCGAAGCAACGCGAAGAGACGCGAAGCAACCAAAATTTCACGTCATTGACAGCTCGCGAAAGGTTGCAACCTTCGCGAGCAGTCGGACAACAGTGCTTGCTTGCAGGCTGTAGTAAGATAACCTACTAAATCACCAGAGGACGTCCTCGAGGACACATTTTGAAGTCCTTGGCCTTGGCCTCGAAGGTCAAGTCCTTGAGTGTGCGGTTAGGGGCCCCAGGGCCCCCTGGTTGTCAGTTACGGGCCCCGGAGCACCCTGGTTGTTAGTTAGGGGCCCCGGAGTCCTCTGGTTGTTAGTTAGGGCCCCTGGTCGTCAATTAGGAACCCAGGGCCCCTGTTCATCAGTTAGAGGCTCCGCGGCCTTCGTTTGTCAGTTGGGGCCCCAGGGCTCCCTGGTTGTCAGTTAAGGGCCCCAGACCCACTTGATCGTTAGTTAGGGGCCCCGGATCCCCCTGGTTGACAATTAAGGGCCCCAGGGCCCCCTGTTCAGGGTCCCAGGGCCCCTTTTTGTCAGTTAGGGGCCACTGGCTGTCGGTTAGGGGCCACAGGGCTTCCTGGTGGTTAGTTAGGGGCTTTGGGGCCTCCTGGTGGTTAGTTAAGGGCCCCGGGGCACCTTGGTTGTTGGTTAGGGGCCCCCTGGTTGTTATTTAGGGGCCCCTGGTTGTTGATTAGGGGCCCTGGGGCTCCCTCGTTGTCCGTAATTGCAACTAAACATCGCTAGGCTAAGTTGTCATAATTTTTTATCATTGGTGGTATTTTAATTGGGGGAGGCCCGGGCCCCCTGCCCCCCCCCTGGCTACGCCTATGTCTCGAGCAAAAAAAATTTGGGAAGCTCTGGACTAGGCTACTGCATTGCAACGTCAGGGTTGCCAATAAGCTTTATAATTGTGGAGAACCTTAGGTTGTGTTTGAAAAAAAAAATCTCTGGAACGGGTAGGTCGCGAAGGATGGAGTCAAAACTAATCTAATACGACTGATGTAACGTTAGATAACCCCATCAATAAAAACATCTGCAATTTCTAGATTCTTATCGAACTTGTATTAGTTGATGCACTATGACAAAACACAGCAAAAATGAAAACCTTTTGCTACATGCATATTTATTGTGACAAACCGAAATACAGCAGGAAATGAATCGTAAAACAACTGTTTATTGGCAAAGGCATAAATCGATTTCAACTCAGTTTAGCCAAAAAAAGACAAAAAACAAAACTTTGAAAATAATACTTTCATTTTGTTGCCGAACTTTCTTTCTCATATATTTACTACATTCTACCAAAAAAAAAAAATTACCATACGTTGATAAAACATTTTGAAATTATGTTATCTCTCATTTTTTTACTTGGCCTGTAAGTAAGGAGAAGGAGGGGACTTGAAGAGGCAGGGCAATTCAATTCTTTAGCTGGCCTTCACATTTTAGCAATTTAATTCCTTCAAATGTCTCTAAAAAGTACGAAACTTGATACGAACGGTTTTCAAATAGCAATTAAAAAGAACGTAATTGCCCGGCAGCTGGAGGCTCCATCTCCAGACCGCGTCTGTGATGCGCATGGGTTACCCTCCTTTGCTTAGCACGGTGCCCAATCATAGTGCAACGTTTGACCACAAAATGAAATTATTATTTTCAAAATTTTATTTTTGTCTTTTTTTTATCAAACTGAGTTGAACTCGATTTTATGCCTTTTGCCAATGAATAATAGTTATTTGACGATGAAACAAAAAATATTTATTTCTTGCCTTATTTTAGTTTATCGCAATAAAAATGCATGTTGCAAACATGTTTCATTTCCGCTGTGTTTCGTCATAATACATGAACTAATACAAGTTCAATCAGAATTTAAAAATTGCCGATAATATTACAATTTAATTTTTTAGCAAATACGCGATTTAAAAAACGCCGAAATTATAGATTTTATTGCTTTGGGGGTGTCACACTCGTAATAAACGGTCTCAATTTTTAAATAAACTGACTGTCTGATCAAAACTGTATAATCTATAATGTGGGAAAAAATTTTACGAAATCAATCAATACGTTAAATGAAATTATGGCTTAGTTAATACAGTATTGTGAAATTTTTTGTAATCAAAGAAATCAATTTTGGCCTCCAACAGCTGAAATCTTCGCAGGCTGTTTGTACCGAAAAAAAAAAAAGAAAAAAAAATTACTTAAAAATAAAAAACTGTAAGGCAGTACGTCGCATAGAATGCTATATCAAAAAAACATTACCAAGCTCTGAAAAAACTCTGGCCGTTAACCGTAATTTAAGTTTTTAAGAGTTGGTTTGTTTTTTCAAGAGTAAAAAGACCCAAGTTCACAGTGACGTGCACAAAGGAGGAGAGAGCCATTGTCTCTTATCTCTTGAGTCACAACTTACAGCTAGTGCCGTCGCTACAGGGGGGAGAGGGGGGCCGTTCCAACCTACCGACTGCTTGAGCGCCCTCATTTTGGTTTACTCAGAACACGTTTTTGGAACATCACGTAACAGCAAGATAACAGACAGTATTGGAAAAAAAAATAGTAATGTTCAAACATAATTTTCGTTCGAAGTTTTCTCGATTCTTTGCCAAATTGCTGGCAACCAACTGCTGTGCATAAATGTGAAGCAACATTCCGTGTTGTTATCATGCCTCGGCGGATGTGTCGCGGAAGAGAGCTGTAAGCCTACAGAATCGTTACCGGTACCGGTACTTTGTTGGTGATTATGACCTTAAACAATACGTAAAAACATTTTTTTAAAAGGCCAGCTGTTTTTGTTTTTTTTAGAACACACTCAAGATTTTTTAAAACGCATTCTGTTGCACAACCTGGAGGAAGGGGCTTCACCCCCCTAAGCCAAGTCATTTAGAAAAGTTATCAAAACTACAAGGATTTAAACATGTTTACCTTTTTAAACATGGACTTTACCTGAAGTATAAAGGGGGCAGAAGGGGCTATAGCCAATTTAATTCTTTCAAAGATTTCTGAATTTTAGCAATTTATTGTAGTCATTTATATAGCTTCAAAAACGTGCGAAATGTGACTAAAATGGTGTTAAAATGACCATTTTTTTTGTAAAATTACCAAAATCGCCCAGGTCCTGGAGGCTCTTTCAGAACCTCCCTTTTTCCCAGGCCCCCTTTGTGATACGCTTGAGTTGCATCAGTTTGTTCAGCACAGGGACTAAATTAGACAATTTTTGTGCAAAAAGGAATTACTTTTGGTTTAAGCCCCCTCCCTCGTAGAAAAATCCTGGTTGCGCTTTTGGTCGCACTCACTGCTGCAGACAGATTTTTCAAGTGATTATATTGGCCGGACACAAAACGAGCTAAGAAACGCTGCCGGCCATATATGTCTGTTTTTCTGGCATGAACGCAAAATTGTTAAAATAGAGCATAATCTGTAGCCGTAAATTATCAGTTTTTTTGTGCAAAAATTTAGTAACTGTTGATTTTAGTGCTACCTCACTTTCGGCTAGTACTCGTCACTTCCGTTGTTCTGGCGACGGCACTGCTTACAGCAAAATAAAGTAGTTGTTTTTTGGGACAACGTTGTGACCATGGAAAATATGCTGGTGGGCATAGAGTAAAGGTGCAATGCCCTCCTACCTTATAGCCTACACGCCACTGTGAAGCTATAGGTGCTTTTTGCTCTTGAAAGAACAAAACAACTGTTTAAACTTAAATTAAGGTTATAACGGCCGTAATCTTTCTACGGCTTGGTAATTCTATTCTTGTTATAACATTCCGAGCGGCATATTGCCGTGCGACATAGTCTTGATCTGACCGTCAGTTTAGTTAAAATTGAGACCGTTTATTGCGAGCGTGACACCCCGAAAGCAATAAATGCATAAAGTGTGTTTGCAAATGTGTTTGCGTTTCGCATTGGGTACCAGTGCCTTTTTATTATTTTTTTCGATTTAACAATTACCACAAATACACAACTAATAGTGCTTATTATTTTAACCGTGAAGAGTCGCGAGAATTTTATAAGATGAAAAGGGATCGCGAAAATCTTTATAAGATCAAAGGGGGTCACGAGCAAAAAAGTTTGGGAAGCCGTGATGTAAATGACATTCCAAATTCTGTATCATGCAATCCTCGCCTTTTCGCCGTTGGTACTTGTTTTCTAGTGAGTAGCCCTTCACTAACTGTTTTGGAAAATGAATGTAACAAAAAAAATAATAAACTGCAAATATGGTTTAGTGCTAACGAACTTCAGATAAACCCTGAAAAATTCGCAATAATTGTGATTCCCTCTAAATTAACTGCACAAACAACAAATCTGAGTATATTTCATAACGAACGCCCGATTAAGTGTTTTGAATTCTCAAAATATCTTGGTGTAAACCTTGATAACAAATTTAATTTCAAATCCCACATATGCATTATCGCAAAAACAAAGTGGCCAGATCTGTCGGTATTTAAAGCAAGCTTCATTACCTATTTCCTTCTTCTGCACTACTTTTGGTATAGCATTCTCTTATTAACCCTCATCTTTTATTTGGTTTCCCATTGTGGGGAAACACCAACCAATCTTACCTCAATTGACAACAGCGTTTGCAAAGCAAAGCAATACGACTTATTACTGACTCCAAGTTAAGAATATCTACTAACCCTAATATTACAAACTAGGAATACTGAAACTGTCTGAGCTTTATAATTTGGAAATAGCTAAACTTATGCACCAATATTCCCATCATACCCTTCTTCAGCCATTTTCTACGTTCTTCAGCCCTATTTCCTCAGTACATGAGCAATTTACCAGAGCAAAAACTGAAAACAAACTTTACATTCCAAAATTTTCTACAGCACGTTTCCAAAAATCTTTTAAATATCAAGTAGCTAAAATGTGGTACTCGATCCCAACTGAAATTAAACAACTAACTTTCCACAATTTAAAATTGAGTATGATAAGAATTTACTTGAAAGCTATTGTTAATTTGCCACATTTTATATTATCATCGTAATCAATTAGCAAGCAATTTTCTCAAAAATAATGTCGCTTCAAGCGACTTTAATTTTAGGGTGGTTGCTTGACGCGAAGACCAGAAATGCTGGTCACTTTGCAGTCTCCTGTCGAGATTGTAGTACCTAGTTTATTTAAAATATCTTATTGTTTTTTGTTGTTTTGTTTTAATTATTTATGTATAGTTGGTTTTCTGCAACTTGGCTAGTAAATTAATTCTGTTTTTCTGGTTATCCACCACTACACCCCGTCTGTGATGCGCATGGGTTACGCTTCTTTGCTTAGCACGGTGCCCAATAGCGCAATGTCTGGCAACAAAATGAAATCATTGTTTTTAAAATTTTATTTTTGTCTTTTTTTGACCAAACTGAGTTGAACTCGATTTTATGCCTTTTGCCAATGAATGATAGTTATTTGACGATGAAACAAAAATATTCATTTCTTGCCTTATTTTGGTTTGTTGCAATAAAAATGCATATTGCAAACATGTTTCATTTTCGCTGTGTTTCGTCATAATACATCAACTAACGCAAGTTCAATCAGAATTTAAAAATTGCCGATAATATTACAATTTAATTTTTTAGCTAATACGCCATTGAAAAAACGCCAAAACTATGGGTTTTTTGTCTTTGGGAATGTCACACTCGTATTAAACGGTCTCAATTTTAACTAAACTGATTGTCAGGGCAAGACTATATAATCTTATGAGGGAATAAAAATTTTACAAAAACAAATCAATGCATCAAATGAAGTTATGGTATTTGATAATACAGTATTGTGAAATTTTTTGTAATCAAAGAAATCAATTTTGGCCTCCAACAGCTGAAATTTTCGCTAACCCTTTGGTCTACTCTAAAAAAATAAAAAATAAAAGAAAATACCTGCTAATGTAAAAATGTTCGTCAGTTTTTCACGCAGAATGCCATAAGTACAACAAAAGTATACCAAGCCCTGGAAAAATTTCGGCCGTTAACCGTAATTTCAGATTTTAACAGTTTTTATTTTTTATTTTTCAACAGTAAATAGCACCTTCACAGTAGCGTGTTTAAAGGAGGAGGGAGCCCATGCCTCTTATTTCTTGAGTGACGGCGTTCAGCAAAACAGAGATTTTTTTTGTTTTGATACCGCTGAATGTGATCGAGGAAAATGTACTGGTGGGCATAGTCTGGGCTAAAAAATCTTTTCGATAACTTTTGTTTCTTCAGTAAATACACATGTTAAATTTAGATGCTGTCTCACGGTAATTTCGCTTACAACAAGATGCAATTTTTTTTGGCAAAATTGAACTAACAAACTTTGCTAAACTTTTTAAAACTGGTCAAACGCCAAACATTATTGTAGTGATTGAGTGTTTTTGTCATGTAAAAGAAGGCTCAAACAATGTAAATTTCTAAGTCTAAAATTTCATTTAATGCATTGATTGATTTCGTGACATTTTTTTCTCCCCACACTAGATTATAGTCTGGATCTGACCATAGACCCTATAATAATTGTAGGATCTATGTTATTGTAGGATCCATGATCTGACAGTCAGTTTAGATAAAATTGAGACCGTTTATTACGAGTGTGACATTCCCAAAGCAAAAATTTCCATAATTTCGGCATTTTTTCTTTCGAGTACTTGCAAAAACAATTAAGTTGTGATATTATCGGCAATTTTTAAATTCTTATTGAACATTTATTAGATGATGTATCATGATAAAACACAGCGAAAATGAAAACTTTTTGCTACATGCATTTTCATTGTGACCAATTAACCACAATAAGACAAGAAATGAATATTTTTATTTCACCGTCAAATAACTGTTTAATGGCAAATACAAAAAATCCATTTCAACTCAGTTTGGTCAGAAAGGACAAAAATAAAACTTTGAAAATAATAATTTCATTTTGTTGCCAAACGTTGTGCAACTGGGCACCGTACTATGCAAAGGGGCTTAACTCATGCACATCACAGAGGGGGCTATGGAGAAGCCCCCAGCTGCCGAGCAATTATATCTTTTTGTTTTTCTTTTTTTTTTTTTCAGAACAAAATTGCCATTTTAACACCATTCAAATCAAGTTTGGTACCTTTTAGAGCAGTGGTTCTCAACCTTTTTTTGGTCCTGAGCCAAATTTTAAACCTCAAAGTTTACAGAAGCCCCAACCAAATAAACGAAAATTTTCAATTAGTTTGGTGCAACTGCTGCAGGCTCGTATTTTTTTAAGTTATTGAAACATTTCACCAACCCATTGTAGCTAGCTTCACGGCAATGCGCTGAGCTAAAAACTATCACAAAAATTTTAAAAATCATTATTACAGCATTTGCGCAAGTCTCGAACGGGATTTTACTCAGAGAGACTTGAATATAAGACTAAAACTTATCTGCGTCTCACACAGAGGGGGACCTCGGGCGGTACCCCCAGCCGCAATGCAAATTTCATTATTTTTTGAAAAAATTGCCCTTTCAACGCAATTATTACATGGCATTTTTGACATTTGCTGAGCCATCTGAAACTAAAAGAACTAAATGCTAATATTTGGAAACCTTTGGATGGAAATAAATTACTCAGCCTCTTCAGCTCCCTTACTTCCTGTTCACGTTCAAACTAAGTTTAAAACCATGCATATTTGGGTTTAAGTGATTTGTTTAAAGGGGGTTCATCCCCAGTGGCGCAGCAAAGTCACGTCATTTAGCATATTTATCCCAAAATACAAGCATTTAAGCGGTTTTTGGATTGACCTGAACGTAACGGGGGGCTGAAGGGGATGGGCGATTTCAGTATGTTATGACCTTCAAAATTTAGTTTTTTTCAAATGGCTGTAATAAAAACGTGCAAATTGTGATCCTAATGGTGCTAAAACGGAAATTTTTGCGGAAAAATTACAAAAATTGCTCATGTTCAATCTTACAGGTTACACGGCTGTTTAGCTCTTTTAGATTCTTTTAGTTTTGTTACTGCCTTAGCCCAGTATTTGGCAACTTCAGTCTTGCAACCTTTCGAAAGATTAAATTAGGGCTTCCTCTTCCGTTTTGTAAATTATTAGAATAAAACTTCCATTTGGAAATGAAAACAAAGCTAAAACACCAAGCCAATGCGCTAACACTAACATCCAGTACCTCCAAGTAGAACTGTTCAATGTTATCCTCGACTGTTGGCTAAAGGGATGATCATAAGCAAATAATAAAAAAATTGACTAAATTTATTGTTGTGATAGCTTTGGTTTTACTACTAAAATGAAAAATGGTTCATTAAGCTGACATAAACAAGGCAAAACAGATTCACTTTCAAGTTTATGAAAACCGTAGAGAGGATAATCGAGAGCAACATGAGAACCAAGAGCAAAATTGAGAATCACTGTTTTAGAGGCATTTGAAAGAATTAAATTGCTAAAACTTGAAAGCCAGTGGAAGAATTAAACTGCCCAGCCCCTTCAAGCCATCGCCTTCCTCTTACTAACAGGCCAAGTAAAAAACGCGAGAAAAAATAATTTTACAATATTTTGTCAACGTATGATAATTTATTTTGTTGTTGATAAAATGCAGAAATATATGTGAAATAATCTTTGACAATGAAATGAAATTATCGTTTTGAAATTTTTATTTTTGTCTGTTTTTGACCAAACTGAGTTGAAATTTTATTGATTTTTTATTTTTGCCAATAAACGGTTATTTGACGGTGAAACAAAAATATTCATTTCTTGCTGTATTTTGATTCGTCACTAATGCATGTAGCAAACATTTTTTTATTTCGCTGTGTTTCGTCATAATACATCAACTAATACATGTTAAATAAGAATTTAAAATTGCCGATAATATTACAACTTAATTTTTTTTGGAAATACTCAATTGAAAAAATGCCGAAATTATGGAAAATTTTTGCTTTGGGGATGTCACACTCGTAATAAACGGTCTCAGTTTTTATCTAAACTGACCGTCAGATTAAGACTATATAATCTGATGTGGGTAGAAAAAATTTCACAAAATCAAGTAATACATTAAATGAAATTATGGCTTTGTTAGTACAGTATTGTGATTTTTTTTCAATCAAAGAAATCAATTTTGGCCCCCAATAGCTAAAAACTTCTGTAGCTCTAGTCCGAAGACCACAAGGCAAATAGCGAAAATGAAATCGACATGTTTCGCCAATAAAGACATTTTCAGGGTGTTATTCAAATACCACCAATATTCTTGTAAGTTTTATTCCGCTATTAAATTTTAAGATTTACCAGATTGTAAAAAAGAGAACTAAAATTTTATCTTAAGTCACCTCTGGACAATTTCGTTCTTGAAAATAACGTCCAATTTTAACAATTTAGTTCTTTCGCATATCTCCAAAACGCACAAAAAGTGATCCAAATGACATTAAAATGGATAGTTTTACTGAAAAATCAAAAAAAAAACCGCCAGGTGTCTGGGAGCTCAACCCCAAACCCCATGGGTTTGGCAGTCGCGTAGCGAGGAATTTGCAATGAGGGGAGGCTGTTTCGGAGGTGAAAACCAGAAAAAAAGGTCATCACCAACGTTCTTCTAAGAGCTTGCTTGGTGTGCGCGGAAAGAAAGGCCGTATGAGCTTCAAAAAAAAAAAGGTCGCGCCGCAAACTGGTTCTATTTTAGTTTGGATTATCATAATTTTGCCACCAAATTCAGGTGAAGACCTAAAAAAACAAAAAAGATCTTCGCCGCAAACTGGTTATGTTTTAGTCCGGATTAGCGGGATCTTGCCGCCAAATTTTGGTGAACACCAAAAGAAAAATATATAAAAAAAAAAGGTCTTCGCCGCAGATCAGGACTGACTTGGGCCGGAATTTCAGATTAATTGATTACATCTAGATTTTGTTTCTTAATTCTTTCAAATCTGAAGTCCCGTGCGTGGGTACTTCATGCGCGGCAGAACTAAAGTACTGCGCGGGGATTTTAAGGCTAACTGCGCGGCCACGCAGCCGCGATGCTTAGAAGGAACATAGATCATCACCCAGAATTAAAACGGTTTTTGTGCTCAAAAACAGGTGAAGACCAAAAAACAAGGTTTTCACCAAGCAATGGAACGGTTTTTGTACCCGAAAACAGGTGAAGACCAAAGGTCTTTTCCCAGGCTTAGAACAATTTTTATGTCCGAACACACTTCAAGTCCGAAGTCAAATCAGACATATTCTGCATGCCAATGCCAATGGGGGAGGGGGTTAATTTCGATTTTAGTGCAAATAGCGGTCTTAAGAGTGCTAAAAACGTTGTATTTTGCATACTCTGTATGCCAATGTGGGGAAGGCTATAGCTCTCCTCGCCCCCCTCCCCTGGCTACGCTACCGGCATTCGGTGCCTGGAGGCACCGCCCACAGTCCCCGGTGTGTGCTGCGCTTAGTTTGCTTGTTACGCTCCATCATTGAGGAATTTTACAAACAAAAAAAATTATCTTTCGGTCATAGGTCCTCCCTTAACAAAATCCTAGTTGTGGTGCCTGCAGCCTGCTATGCATGATGGAGAGTGACGCCACAAAATTCCGTCTCGGGTGTCACCATCCTTAGCGACGGTTATTTTAAATCCATCCAGTTTCGGCGATTTGAAATGCATTTTATTAGCAAAAAAAATACAACAAAAAATACGCCATAATTCTTCACACAAAACAAAAAGACATTATTTTTCACAACAAAAATCAATTTTTAAAAGTTTTACTCCAATTTGAATTTTGATTTTTTCCTAAAACACCATCCAGTCATATTTCGTTAATTTTATCACTCTGTCAGGCGTTTTATTATTTTGTTTTCCGGCCCACGAAGAATTTTCAAGTTTTTATTGCAAAAGTATCCTTTATTACGTAATAAGATGTGAGCAAATGTTTTTTTTCGCAAAATTATTTTCGAAAACAGTCGATATCTCAAAAACCAGGAAAGACAGAAACTTCAAATTTTAACTATTATCTAACAAATCAGCATAAACTGAAAAAAATGTTCAGTTTTAACTGGGTTTATTTTACTAAAAATAATGAAAATTTGCTTGAAAAAGGTAGTAATGCGATGGTTAATGGTATGAAAAATCACAAAAAAAAATTGAGATTTGCGTATTTGCCGCAATCCATATCCAAGTTTCACGACTTGTCAAACAGAGCTATCGCCTTGAAGCTCATGCTATTTCACCAAATTAATCAAGTCTCGGGAATTAATCCACGAACTTATAAAAGGAAATAATTTACAGCAACACGCAATAGTAAAAACGAAAAACTGTGAACTTAGTTTTTGTTTTCAGTGGCAATTTAATTTTCAGTTTTGATTCGATTGTTGAATTTGATTCGCAAAATACCATTCAGTCACATTTTGACAATCTCATCACTCGGTCAATTATTATTTTCAACAAGATTGGCAGTACAGTACGGTGCGTTCACAATTTGCGTACTACGTACCTCGCACCCTGAACCGTATCGCACCAGCGTACGGTAGGTCAGTTAAATTTTTGAAGCGTACCGTACCATTGTACCATACCTACCGTTACAAAAAAGGCATACCATACCAGCGTACCGTACTTCTTACCAAAAAATGAGGCGCACCGTACCATACTTACGTATCATACTGTACCGTACTGCCATTCTTGCTTTTAAATACTTGCAACTTTAACTAACTTTGAAATCACTAGCCGATAAATCTCAATTCACACATTTCGCTTCCGCTTCAGCTATCTTTTGCCTCTGCATACAAAAAGCCGGCGCAATGTTCAAAAAGTCTGGGATTTTTAAACCACTGCGTATTCAGCTGAAGTGTCGCAGTGGTTTCCGTTCAAAATTTTCTGCAATATATGGCATGCCACGATAGTCCTTGGCTCCTAGCATCTATATAGACAAAAGTAATGACATCAAAATTGGCCATAATTGTGACTGTGCCTTGTGACATCATAACATAATCGTAACGACAAATTAAGAGGCTATAATGATTATTTGACAATAGCCTAGACTATGTACACGCCGGACACGGGCGCACGAATCTTCATTACGGCGCACGTTGCACATAAAACGTTTAGTAGGCAAATTCAAACAGCGTACAAACGTACTATACCAGTACCATTGCAAAAAGGCTTACCGTACCAGCGTACCATACTTCTTAGCAAAAGTTGAGGCGTACCGTACCGTACCTACGTACCGTACCGTACTGCCGTCCTTGATTTTCAATTCGTTTTCAAGCGCACAAGAAATTAAAAATTTTTATTTTAAAAGGATCCTTTATTACGTAATAAGATGTGAGCATTTGTTCCCTTTTGCAAAATTACTTTTGAAAAAAGTCAATATCTCAAACACTAGGAAAAATAGGCAGTCCAAATTTTCACTATTAGCTTAAAAAATCAGCAAAACTCAAAAAAATTCAGTTATAGCACGGTTAAAGAATGAATTTTTTTTAAAGCTGTAATGCGAGCGGTTATTGGCGGCCTTCCGTTCCAAACTTCTAACTTCTGGTAGTTGAGGGTTTTATCCCAGATCTACAATATGCGTGAGGTCCACAAACTACAGTAGTGTAAAAATTAATAGTGTATAATTCGCTAAGTAACAATTCGATAAATGATAGATTGAAATACGCATTGTAGAATTGGTTATCTCTATTCATTAATTCGCGTGATCCCGTTGTCCACTGTCCGGGCACATATTCATTTTATTTGATAGTTGTTTCTTGGTTTACCATGGCTACAATTATTTTCATCATCTTCTGTAGTTTTAACACTGCGCATATGTTGCTTTAAAGATTATTAATAAATATTGTTTAACCAAACAACACAAATTTTGGACTTAGAAATTAGTTGAATAAAGCGTAAGACACTACATGTCCCCTTCATTATACGTAATTGACCTTTTCTAGAGGTTGCTGGAAAAAAATGAAAAGCTATTTTCAACTTAAGGCCAAGTTGCGTGACACGTTTCACATCGGGGTCACCACTTTTAGCGTTTGAACGCGTCCAGATTCAATCGATTAATTAGCTAACTCATGCTAATCTAGC
The DNA here is from genome assembly GCA_963965965.1 of Trididemnum nubilum. Taxonomy (NCBI): domain Eukaryota; kingdom Metazoa; phylum Chordata; class Ascidiacea; order Aplousobranchia; family Didemnidae; genus Trididemnum; species Trididemnum nubilum. The sequence continues at coordinate 41,431,058 of OZ014469.1, read as the reverse complement.
GTTTTAGATTTTTTTTGCTATTTTTATTTTTATTTTTTCTATGCAATAATTCCGTAGCTGTATTTCGTTGTTTGTAATTTGAAAAGTTTTGAATGCTTATTTCAAATTTTGCCTTATTTATTTGTGCCTGTTTTAAAAGGATTTATGAATGTTTAGCTTGAAACTCAGCTTAATTGTTTGCTAGTCTCAACCAACTTTTGACAGCGATTTCTTTGCTGCATTTGCCTTTTATTTAATTATTTCTAAAAAAATTGCGTAATTACCGCAAACAAAAAGAAAAAAGATTGTTTATTGTTACGTATTTCTACACTATATGACTCTTATTATAATGCCGGCTATGACTCAACAGCGCCTGTTGACTGCAAATGATCTCAAACATTTAAAAAAAGATTGAAACATGCTAAAGATAAATGGAATTAACCCTAATCAATGAGTCACTGTGTCGAATGGACACAAGACAATTTCAGAATAAAGATTTTAGTGATACCTTTTTTCAGAAATCTTAAAATATATTGACTTTTCCTCAAGTTTATTTAAGTTTGTGATTGAAAAATTTTTGCTATCCAAAAATATTATGGATTTAATGCAATTAATTTTGGTGATAATCTTTTCTACAAATCATAAAATTTATAGATTTTTCCTAAAATTTATTTATAAGAGCATTCAAGTCTGAAGTTTTTTTGCTCAGTTTTCTCTCCAAGCATTTTAACTGATTTGAACACTAACTTCACCAAATTTAAGCTTTTAACAGCCTTTCGTCTTCAAGACATAACAGCTTAGATCTTCCATTATTATAAACGTCTTTCACCCTATAGATTTTGCCAGGGTTACCAATTGTTGTTGCTGTTGTAGCGCATATTTGTCCTCCTGTCACCGGACAGCGTCAGAGGCGAACTTATTCGACGATTCGCACTCTATTCATTGCATTGACTACTTCGTGATTAAAGGAATCCGCACCTGCTTAGGAGTTTCCGACGATCCAATGTTTCGGTGGATTTCTTCAAATTCTTGTTCACTGAATTTGCTGCTTGTTTGAAACCACCAAGCAGAGACAATCATTGTAAAGCGTCTTATGCAAGAACGCAACAATGTGACCAGGGTGCCGGTTGAAACACAATCATTGGATCAGGGTCGTCGTAAGAAACGATGGCTTTACCCTCTCGGCCACGCTGCCGACCAACTTTTCAAAAATTTCCTGCATGTTCTTGATTCTCAATAAATGTTTTGCAGCAAGAGTTGTATTTAAGACAATGTAAAGGGTTCAAAATCAAATCAAATCTTCTTATTACACTCGCTGTATTCACGAAAGCGTGTAACAAGTTAGCGGAACGCATTTCCCCGACATTGCACCTGTGGTTAACACAGCTTTATTCGAAATAATTATCGCAGAAGAGGTGAGTCGTTGGCATACTGTGTCTGATTTGACTGGCCCGAAATTTGAATCTCAGATCTCCCGCTCCTGAGACGAATGCGTTATCGCTCGACCCACTGGCCATTGGCTGCTTTTAAAGCAAACGTATGTAACCTTCCAAAAGTTAACCTTCTGTCATAACACTGATAAAACTAAAGCACTCATGTAATGGAGAAAATTGTAAATTTTTGAACTGTAATATTTTGAAAACAGAAAAACTTAGAAAGTTCAGGTTTGGGAAGAATGCATTTGAGCTTTTTCCCAAAACTTTGATTAACAGTGAAAAATTTGACTTCCCTTTAAGTATGCTGTAATGGTTACATTTTTTGCTCCCAAAAAATTATTGTTTAAATGCGATGAACGGTTAGTTGAACTCGGTCCAGTATTTAGCGCCAAATATCAGACATTTGATCTGTCAAAACAAATGCCCGGTCACTGGCAAATTGTAGAAGATGAATCACATAGTACAAGTTTGCAGAACTTGTAGCAATTTTTTAAGTTTATAGTTAATCTGTTGTAAATTATTATGATAGACGTGCAGTTAGTTCAAACAAAACGGTTTCACTCGCGCAACGCTTTTCTAAGTACTGTCCTTTTCATTACGTTGAATGGAAACATTAACCGGCTCTTATGCAAATGGATATTTTATGAAAATAAGCTTGATATTGTTGTTATGCATTCATAGAATTGGTTTTGGGCAAAAGCTCAAAAAAATTTGGGATACGTAAAAAAAAAATTAGTTTAGTTCATTTTTAGAACCGTTCGACGTTCCTTTATAAAAATTAATTTGTAATAGGTACAACTGTTTCCAAGTTCCAATGCTAAAAAACACTAAAGAAATCTTTTGGCCTTTATCTCATCTTCATATCTTTTTCATCCCAAACCATCAGAAGCTCAGTTTTTGAAGTTTTTTTGTTGCCTGGTACTCATTTACTTTGCCAAATAAAAGTCTTTTTCTTTATTTCGTGAGTTGTCGTTTTTTTTTGAAAAAAATTCTTTACGTATCATATTTTTATAATTTTTATAGGAAGAACACTAAGTGAATTGAAATACAGTGACGATTTCAGACTCATACTAACGTGCATTTTGGATTTTGCAGCAACAGGGAATCGAACCTGTCGCCTCGTGATCCGCAATACGAGTTTTACCATTCTCAACAGAAATCACTGAATCTAAATCTTACTAGTGAAGTTAAATTCCAAATTACATTTTGTCAATGCGAGATTTAAGAAAAACAAAACTTCTCAAGCTAAATTATTTCGAGATTTCTGATAATTAACTTGGTGATATCTGAAAACACAATCGTTTCTGGATCGAGAGGTCTAAGGTTCAAACCTCGGGCCAGTCAAGTTGGACACAGTGTTGGCAAAGGCTCGCCACTGCTGCAACGTTTCTTCAAAAGGAGCTGTGATGCCCGGGCTCAATGACGTGAAGATGGACCCCGCAAACTTGTTACACGCTTCAGCTTATTACATAGTAAAGAAAAAGAAAATTATTGAGAAGAGCTTTAAAACAATCTTTATTACTGTACAAGTTGCTCTTAACCCTATTTTACACGGGGTATTTGACCAACACATTTTACACGACGGGGCAAAAATGCCCCCTGTCTAACTCCTAAACCAAAAGTCATAGGAATACCGAAATTGACATGCGAGTTGGTGTTTATCAAATTAAAAAAAAACGTTTTGAGTAAATGACGTCATTATTGTGACGTCACGGTGATATTTTTGAAAAACTACGTCATTTTTTCAATATCGTCACTGCTGTTCAAATTTTTATAAGGTTCTTTTTTTGAGACTAAATTATAAATGCCCAAGTCAAGTCAGTTTCGTCCTAAAGCATCTTATGGGTTTATCGCAAAAAAGGAGAGGGGGCAAAAATGCTTTTCACGTAAAATAAGGTTGACTGAGAATGAAACCTGAAACCTTTTGATTGCAGCATGTAATGACAAAATGAAAAAGTTGAAAGTGGTTTGGTCAGATAAAACTCTTCCCCCCCCAAAAAAAAACAAAAAAAAAAGCAACAACAACGTGATTTCATATATATTAGTGGTTTGGGAAAAGTAATGACTAAGGCCAGTTTTATTTTGACTTAAATAATCATTTTTGACTTCGTTGTAGCTAAATTTTGACTTTATTTCGACCTAACGTATTTTGTCTTAGCATGATGTTTTGATGTACATATTTTATAAAATATGTAACCAAGCGGTGCATGACAACATAACGTAAAAAATAAGAGGCATTCTGCCAACTGGTTGCGCGTAAAAAACTGCCAAATATACCTTATACGTGTTACTGCCTCTACAATTTTTTGATAAACATCACACAATACAAGTTGATAGAATTATTTATTGAAATACATTAACATGTATTTTTTGACATTTTTGATATCATAACTTCTGTCTTTTCTCAGTAGTTTGCTCAGCATTGAGAACGATCACAATACAACAGCAGAGGTTGGTTGAGCTTTTTGCAACAATGCGTAGGTGGTTGGAGCAATAGCCAAATTGGTACAGTTTATTACTGCTTCGAAATCAGAGTTGGATAGTCGTTTTTTGATGTAAGCTTGAATTGAGCTGGTTTCATCCAGGCAATGCATATTTTCAGCAGTTCTTATGGTTCAGTCATTGTGCAGTCACTTGCTTCTAATAGCTCGACGTTAGTTGCTAGAGTCCGGTATTGATTAATACGAACCAAGTCTGGCACCAGACCATCCACCTTAAAAGCTTCTTTTGCTCGTCTGACTAAGAGACCTTCACCTGTCCAATTGATGATAATAGCACAAACAGCAGGAAGGTTTTCGCTGCGGTGCAATGCAGCTTTAAGCCAAGTTGCCCATCGTGTAATAACAGCAACCGGAGGTGATGGCTGACCAGCTTCACGAAAATCACTTTTGCGATTTTTGTTTTCGATTGTTGCTGCCTTTAATGTGGCCACTACGTCATCAATATTTTTAAAGGAAGCACGAACTCGCATACCACAGTTATGTAGTACTGTAAGTGCGCAATGCAAATGACTTGCATCAAAGTAGGGTATAATTCCTTCAATGGTTTGCCAGCCAAAGACATGTACCGAGCACTATCTGTTAAGAGCAATGCAAAATTTTCTCGTTTTGTCCCAAGCTGTCGCAATACGTCATGGACAGTGTGTAGCAGAGTTGTAAGTTGGGCCGGGTTTTTCGGGTTCGGGTTCGGGCCTGGTTCGGGTCTAAATTTGACAAAGATTTCGGGCTTAATTCGGGCCTGAGACCTACTTTTTGTCTTGGGTGCACAAAAATATCATCAAAATAAATTTGCACCAAGGCTAAATTTTTCAGACCTAACTTAACTTTCGGGTTTTTCGGGCATGATTTGGGCTTCAAAATTGTTTTCGGGTTCGGGCCGGTCTCGGGTCTGAACTAGTCGGCGTGTTTACAACTCTAGTGAGTAGAATAATACTGCTATTAACATTGCTACTACTTTCAAGCGGAAGGCACTCAGTAAGAAATGTTTCATTTGGGATATCCAAGCTGACCACTATAGTACGTTAAATTATTTTTGCTTATCCATTTCTGCTTCATCCTAAATCAAAAATGCGTTTTTGTTCTGAAGTAGTTCTCAAATATTCTCCTCTTTTTGGGGGCTCTAATTGAGCAATGATTGCACGGGCTGCAGTTTCAGAAGGTAAAGGTTTTCCCATTGCAATAAACAGATATTTTTAAGCACGATAATTTAGTTTGTAGAGTGGGATATCTGCTGCTAGAAATGTAGAGACTACTTTTTCCTTAAAGTTTGCTCCATCGAGTTGTATATAGGTTTGCTTACCTTGGGAGTTGCTTGTCGGTACCAATTTAGCTTGGTGAAGTTTACTTTTTTGGTGACTCTGCACAAAAATTTTTACGACATCTTTGACCAATACGTCACAAAAATCGCATCGCAAATCGCGAGCTGGAGTTTCCCCAAACTCATTTGGATATTGGCGGCATATTTACCTAACTTTTGCGGTTGTCGATTTTGATTGTTTAGGCATTTTTATCGAACCAAAATTTCCAAGCTATACAATTTCAAAAAAGGCATTTGCAGAGAGCGTAACAGTTTTATAGGACTACGCAACTGCGTTGCAATAATGCGTTTTGTTTTAAGAATGAGAACTAAAAATTCCAATTCTTTTCATTTCGTTTATTTACGTTCGCAATTATATTGCGAACTTGATTGCAACACATTTGTGACATTTATGAAATTCTTCGTGACTTTGAGTTGAAAGACTTTTTTTCAAATTGTATAAAAGAAGATACCACGAGTACAAAATATTAACAAATGCTCAAAAATTCAGAAATGATAAAAATCATAAATGATAAATGCATTATTTTTGCTTACACACCCACCAGCGAGTAAAAGAAAAACATTATTGCAATAATTAATAGTATCATAGTTGCATATTCCGGGGGTGTTAAGCAGCAAGGGAGGGCTACGAATGAACCTTTCGGTCTTCAAATCAAGCAGCCACCCAGAGGAGACGAAAATATGATCGGAAAATGAGCAAAGTATATTATTTATTGAATGTGGCGACATGTAGGAGTACGATTATAAAAAAAGAAACAAAAAAACAAACAAACAAATATCGGTTCAATAAATAGTCTTTGTAATGAGGTTTGAAATGACTAAAAGATTTATTTTTTATTTCGGTTGGAATATTGTTCCAAATTTTTACTCCTTGATATTGTATGCATCGTTTCAGTTGGGCTGTACGGTATTAGGAATGTCAAGTGTAGTGTTTGGATCATTTGATGATCTTGTATTTCTTAAAGAAAATTCGCTTGTTTTGGTGGATAAGTGAGATATTAAAGGAGGAAGGTTATTTCGAAAATGACGAAATACAATTTTAGCGACTGCATGTTTAAATAGGTCGTAAAGCTTTAATATTTTGTGAGCTGAATAAAAAGAAGTAACATGATTTCAATAGGCCTCCCTCCGAGGAGCCGAACGGCTGTGTTTTGAACTACACAGGAAAAAAAATTGGCTCAGTTTAGGCCAAAAACTAACTATATTTAAGCCAAATTTTGGATAATTTGTCCGGCTTGAGGCGAGCCATTTGACGGCTTTATACAATGCAGAAATTGGCTAAGTAAAAGCCAAAAACTAACTATATTTAAGCCAAACTTTGGATAATTTGTCCGGCTTGAGGTGAGCCATTTGACGGCTTCATAAGATACAAAAATTAGCTAATTACGAGCCGATAAGGCGACTAAATTGGCTTCATTCAAGCCACAAAAGGAGCTTTATTTTTCCAACTATCTAAACTTTCCGTCTTTCGGATAGCCATTTATTGGCTAATTTTAGTCATAAATAGGCTACGTTTCAGCGAACGTTTGGCTTATATTTTCGGCTTTCGGAAAGCCATTTGTCGGCTGCATAAGATGTGCTATTTGCGACTACTGGCTTAATGTTATAGTCACAAATAGGTGGACTGTGTGCATTTTTCCAATGCTGGAAAATATAGTACGGCATTCTAATCGCCATTTAATAGTTAAATCACGAGAACATTTAACAACGCTATACATTTTGCTCGTGTACCACCTTGCGTTGTGTCTCACCTTTTGCAGCTATCGAATCACTTTCTAATTAGTCGGATGTTGGTCGGCTATTGGAAAAATATATTCCTACATGATACAGCGTATTTGCATAGCAGCAAAAGACAGGGATAGAAACTCAAGGTATATAAAAGCAAACATATAGCGCTACATTCTCATCTTTTCACTATTACAAATGACGTTTGAAACGTCCGACGATATTGAACAGCATTGCAATTCACCTAGTGACCAACATTAAGCCAGCAGTCGCAAATCGCAGCAAGCACATTTACCCATCAGCCACTAGCAATAGCACACCATACAAACCAATACAGATGGCTGAAACGAATTGCACTTTACGAAAAAGTAGGTCAAAAAATTGGCGGAAAACTGCTATATCGATTACCGGTGGGGATGGTGCAAGCCTTCAGCAGCAATTACAGTATAAATTTGGTTTCAAAGGTATATTGGAGGAGCAGCAGCAGCCCAAATCGGCAAACATAGCACTAATAATAATTTAGGCGAAAGACAGAAAAAACTGTATAAATTTTTCTTTCAAAGAAAAAACAAACCATTTGCACAGACGAAATTTATTAACAAAAAAACCCATAGGTCTTCGTTGAGTTTGTGCACTTTAGGTTGCAAAATGATGAAGACACCACCTGAAAATGGTATAACCATGTAGTTCCATGTTCACTAGGGTGGTTCAAAAGTACACTTTTGTTTCAAAATCAAGAGAATTGCTTAAATTCATGAAAAACTCCACTCAAAAAAATTCAGCTCGATTGGTTGAGAATTGGCTGCGCGAATCCACTTTGAATTTTTGGGGGTGCCAAACCAGAAAAACAAACAAACTTTCTAATCTGGCAGCGCATAACTCATGCTTTACCTCTCAAAATGTTCAGAATCGCCGTTGCTTTGCATTCATGACGACCAAGATTGCTTTTTTGCATTTTTTATAAAACATATTTTGTGAAAAAAACAAAAAATATATCAAAATTAAAATTTTTAAGAAAAATTGATTGCGATTGGCAATATGATAAAAAATTGTTTTGAGTTGTTTTTTTTAAAGAAGCAAAGAACCAATAAAAGCGAACCAAATTTTTTTGGATTATTTCGTTATGACTTTAGTGACCAGACTAAAAAAGTTTCTAGAATTTTGAAAAGCAGTGTCATAGCGCTGTTGCATAAGTTTTAAAATCTAGTCTAAATTTTGCGACAAGTAGTAAAATTTGGCTTTTTCAATTCTGGATACCTTCGCAACATTTTACGAACATATTTCCTCGTAACTTTACTCAAGATAAGTTGTCTCAAAGCTTATCGTCAACTTGTTACCTCTTTTTGTCAAGTTATTGTCACGAGTCAAGAAACTACATTTTTGAAAAGTTTTTAGTGATTATACAATTTATATGCACAAGTTGTGAGAAATTTATTGTCTTCAGCAGTCATCTTGAACCGCTGAAAAGCTAGAACTGGACTTGAACCAACTTAATTGTCAATTTTCAATTTCTGCATCTTAGGGTAATATGAACTTTTGCAGCAACATAATTTTAAAAAGCTGTAGTAAGAACTAAACAGTTTAGTCAAACCAAGTCAAAAATTTTTTTCATTCAGTATCACAAATTTATCTGTAAACTGGGAGAGTGTCACAAACTCACTTACACTAATGCCCCACATGGCAAAAAGCGAAATACTGTAAGGACGGCGGGATCTTTAAAAACGCGAGTTCGTCGCTGCTGAGGTTTTTCGAATTCTCAAACATTTAGTTACTACGGTAACAGTACAATCTTATTCAAAGAAAAAAAGCATAATTAGCGCAAATATAAAATATATCAAAATAATCAATTAAAAGAAATTTAGTAAAAATAATCAAAAGCAATAATCGAAAGTATTACGACAAACTTACGCCAACCAATTTAAAACTTGCACTTCAAAAGCTACGAATATGCTAACATCCCAAACTCTATTCTTATCTCGGCATTCGCTAAACCAAGCTACAACAATAACACTATAGCTAGACTCGTAAACTGCCAATTACGAATAATATAATCTCGAACAAGATCAAGAGGTACATAAAACAACAAGACTCCAATAATTTCTACACTCTCAAAAAAATTTCAGTTTCTCAAATTTGTCGCTCCAAGCTTGATAATAAATGAACACGATAATAACTAGAGCAAACGTGGCAAAAACAATTCGAGAAAGCAACTCATTATTATACTGATTATTGCGACAAAGGAAGCAACAAGCACGACACTTTAACACTTTTTATGAGTAGAGTAGGTATCACCAGTTTGCTGAGTTTCAAATCATGATAGCCGACATTGCTGCAAGTGCTCCAATCTACGGAAAGTAATGGCATATAACTGCGACTAAGTTACTGTTGAGGCCTAGGCCTGGGAAAATTTAATTTTTTTTTGCCAATTACGCCTCTACTAAAAGTTCACAGTTTTTATTATAAAAGTCTGATAAAAAAAAAACAAAAACTTCAGAGATATTAATAAAAAAGTCAGTTATTGCATGTTTCACGCTGATTCGAGTGAAGTGCTTTATCGCTTATTATTATCTTGGCTTTATGTACACTGTAAATCGTAAAGTTGTGAAAGTAAGCAACTAAAGAGGTGGTCTTTTTTTTACACCTCTTGTTTGTTAGGGTGGTAAATGTTCCATTTGGTATGGTGTATTATTCTCACCTTTGATAAGAGAGAATTTTCCGTCCTAAAAGTTGCAAAAAACATCTTCAAAGGTGGTTTAATTTTCCGTCTTTTGCTTTGCTTAGGTTTCGTCATTCTAATTACACAGACTTTCTATCATCTCACATTTGTGTTACGTCTATTTTGATAGATTGAGTTTTTACACTTTATTGATGAAATAACTGCTGCGAAGGTTGTCAGTTTTCCTCAATCACTACGATTTTTTTAGGTCTAAATTTCGCGCGATGGCTCGTCCTTTATTGATGCGCCACTTTACGTGAAATTAAAATGCATACAGTAACAAAACTTATCAATACATGAGAGAAACACCAAGTAAATTTGAAGCATACGCTTTATTTACGACACAAGCACATAAAAAATTCAGCACTCTGAATCAAGGATTCGTTCAGCAATAATTCGAGAAAAAGCGAAAAATAAGCAGCGCAATACAAAAACCATAACAAAGCAGAAAGCACGCAGTAATGCAATTGATTAGCGCAAAGAAGTATTTTGGCAAAAGTTTGCAAGAAAAATTAACTTCAACAATCAACATGATACTAATTATTTCGTTTTTATATCTGTATCTTTACTTTTAGCGAAACTGGCGGGCGCTATAGCAACACTTCAGGGGTTTAGGCATATTGCTTATTCATCATTGGTAACTGTAATTATTAAACGTTTTCAGCGTCTAAGATTGTGCCTCATCTGGGTCTAAATATACCACCAAATATTTTATGATTTTGTCTCACATTTAGCAATAATAAAGGTTAAAAGTTACTTAAACAAAGCAAAGAAACCGAAAGCATGTACTGTGTTATTCTTTCCACTTCAAAGATAATTTTTTAAGTCAATAGTTGCGAAGGTTAAAACCAGTGAGTCGGAAAACCTCATCAATTATTTGTTCTACGTTTTCAGTTTTTGAAAAGACGTAAGACAGTGAACTGTTATTTGGATAAACACGAAATAAAAACGTCATTATCACTTCTCTTATCAGCCGTGAAATTAATTTTTCTGTATTAGGTAAAAAGAGCATCTAAGCGCTTCAAAATTCAAAAAATTTGATTTTAGAGAACACATTTTCGATTTTGATTCGTGTAGTAATAATTTTAATTTCAAAATTAGATTCCTTATTTACAATCATTCGTAGATGTGTAACTCGGCCTACAAAGCCAAAATTAATAAAAGCTTTAAAATAAAACTAAACATATTTATGCTAAAAAAAAAGTATTTCGATTAGGTGTTTACAAAATTGGCTTTTGTGTTTATTAAACTAACCAGTTCACCATCCGTCGTCTTTAAAACCTGAGGAAGTCTAGAAAATTTAATTGATGAGGGTTTCCGATTCACTGCTGGTATAACTTTTTCCGTAGCTTTTTGTAACTGTTGTAGCCAGTACTTAAATTGTAAAATTTTGCATGGGGGGACGCTTTTGCAGCCTTGACCAAACGCATTTGGCATGCGAAAGTACTTTAGTGAAAATTACGTAATTCCGTCACCAAAATTGAATGAACACCAAAAAAAAAAGGTTTTCGCCAGAAATTCAAGTGTTTTTTTGCCAAATTTAGGTGAAGACCAAAAAAAAAGGTCTTCGCCGGAAATTGAAGTGGTTTTTCGCCAAAATTAGATGAAGAATTAGGTCTTTTTCGTCTGATCATCCAGCGCTCAAATCTCGATGGGGGGACACCTAAATCTCGATGGGGGGACGCTAACTCTCGATGAGGGGACGCGTCCCCCCTACAATTTAAGTACTGGTTGTAGCTGAATTAATCATCTTAAAAATGGAAAGAATTGCATGCTTTTGATTTTGGTGTCTGTGCGTAAGTAATTTAATGATTGGTTATTCTATTGTGTATTAGTGTAACAATATCATAAAATATTTGATCTTATCTTTAAATCCTGATTAAACACAATTAATGATAGGCGCTGAAAACGTTTGATGAAAATTGCAATTAATTAATGAGCAACGGTGTCTTGATATTTATTTGAAAATTTTCTTTTTGGGTATCCAAAATTATTGTTTATTATTTCAATTTTTTGGCTGAGCAATGCAACACCAACAATCATTACTTTTAAACTGAAAATCAATAAAACAGCGTGATCTTTTAAATTGTAAATCATCATCACAAATTACAACAGTGATTATTGAATGCAAGTAGTATACAACAGTATTCAATCATACCAACACAATATTACAACAAATTAAGTTGACTGTAAGATGCTATTGCATGAAATAGAATACCAAAGCGCGCAGCAGGGCCTCGTGCGCATAGCAAAGCAAAAATATAACAACAGCGAGCGATGAATGGACACCCCTTCTGCATCACTCTGGCCATTCATGATCGGACGATGAAAACTTAATGAGGTGCAATTTTTTGTGATATATAAGACAAAAAATTATTGTTCGATGAACCAGCATTTGCAAAGAAACCTTTTTTAGAAGTTTGTGGTTTACTATCAGAGTCAGCCCCTCACTCCTATCAATTCAAAGATGAACCATGTAGCCTACTGTATACCTACTCATTTTTAAATCTGAAAGTGTTGAAAAATTCGATGCTTAGTTCTAAGATTTTGGAGGCTTTGCCCACTTTTTAGAAAATCTGAAGGGGCATGTATATTGACATAAACAGCATTTACTCGCATACAGCTCCAACAGCTTCTAATTGTGACGGATTTTACATTCTAAAAAAGGAAACAGGGTAGAACATCATACTATAACTTCTATGAAATAAAATACAACACGAGTACTGTACACTTGGTGAGTGATACAAACAAACCCTTTTGTAAGTTTTGATTTGATTTTACACGTAGCTACACAGTTAGTCAAGCGTACTTTGCCATTAATCACAAACTCCGCCACTTTTTCTTTGAAGCATATTGGCGTAACAGCAATGCTTTTCTTCTTTCTAAAAATAGCATGTTAAATAATACAATTGTTGATGCTATAGAGTGAGATTTGCTGTAAGTTTTTAAGGACTTACTGTGTACTAGCCAGGCTGGTAATTTTAGCGCGGGCGGTACTTTACAGTAATAAAAATAAAAATCGAACAACATACACTTGGACATCGAAATGCTGTTGGTTAAAAACTACATCTTATGAGCAAAAATCGATTTCATAAAAGCATCCTCAGTCTGCAATAACGGGTTGGTACCTCATTATTATTACTTGTTATTTTTGAAAACTGAGAATGTTTTTTGCCAAATCGATTTCTGCCCAATAAAAGTTCTGTTTAAACCAATAAATTTGGCTTTTTTACACGGTCGAAAGTTTTTATACCGTCAAAATTTATTCCAAAAAAAGCAGTCTTGATCCATTTTATTTTAAAGAAGACAAAGTTTTGTGTGAACCAATGGAGAATTACCTAACGCTCATCAAGTTGCCATTCAAAAGTTGAATAGTTACACATTTACTCATAAAGGGTTCTTAGCGGGGAGTCCGGATACTAACCAGGGCATGAACTTACGACGCATGTAGTCATAAAGAAATTTACACAGCATGCGATAAGCTTATGTCAGCAAATTGTTAGTTTTTCTGCGATACCATGCTGCTTAGGAAATCGATGTCTCAAATTACTGTCTCTCTAAAGTGTCTCTGTAAAGCCATATTGCTATACATTTAAAAATGTTAAGTTACTGTGAGTGTAAGCACTTATACGACGACTTTCGGTATAAAAAATGTCCAATCAGTAACATACTCGTATAATATTAAGTTGCTATTTAAAACCCTTAATTTTGTGATTTTCTATTAAACATTTTTTGTTGAAGCAACAACCTTAGTTTCCTCTAAGTAAAGCAAATATTAAGTTAAGTATTACTGTAACTTTATATCAAGGCAAAAATGCTCCCCTCTCGGGCTTTTCGTGATAAATTCCTTCAGAAATGAGATTTTTACTTTGAATACACTTGACTTTGAGTTAAGCGTATTTACAAAACACATTTGAAACTTTAAGGTTGTTAAAGTAACGGGAAGTTTTCGAATTTTAAGGTTTGCCGAAGTTACTATCTGAAATCTGAGCATTTTTTGGCGTAGGATATTTAACTTAAATGACGGCAGAAAATGTTCTTGTGATGCAACTACCTTGATTTAGGCACTTAGTGGTTCAGTATGAAAATAAACGTAAGTTTTGACGACGAGTGTTCTACTTGTCACTGACATTTGTTAGTGTTTTAGCCCCAATAAAGTCCGTTGGGTTAAAAAAGTCAATATTGCTCATCGTTTATGGCAACAAAATTAACCATTCTTTAAACAAGCTGTCTCGTTATTGAAACGGTTTTTAATCGTTTCATAAACAAGGCATTTCGTATTAGGGACATACTATTTATTACGCTTTTTTATCATCAATGAACAAGCAACACTCGTCGTTGACTATTCTCAAGGGCGTTTTTTTTGTTCTGTTTTTTTTTTTTTGCTTCCTTTAAAGGCCGAATGAGGAGTTTCTTTTGCTAGCAAAAAGAAGTCATGTTAATCATTACGTACAGAACACACAACTAGGAATGTTCGGATCAAAGCACCCATGCTGATAGAAGTACATCAAAAAACTACCGTATATCGCAGGTATGTATTACAGTACACTGCTATAAGCATTTTTCAAAACACTCAAATCCGTTTAGTTTAGAAAGAAAATCGCAAACACAGGCATCGATTACCTTTTCATCACAGAAAGAGTAATTTGAAGGCGTAAACTAAAGAAACAAAATTTTTTGGAAATTTATAGCTAGCCTATGGCAGTGAAAAATTTGGAAGTTTTTTATCTGCTCTTGGACAAGTATCGCTGAGCATCATCTAAATCAATGTTAACCTGATTTAAGTTTAACATTGTTTTCAGTTACTTATCCACACTCCTCTTGGAAATTTTCTTCAAAATTAAACTTGTTTAAAGTGAAAGTTTGTTTTTGCAACTAGCTTACTGCTGGACTTGAGCTATTTATAAAATATACGACATCACACTGACGTTTGGCAAAAAATATGTTATCAGCAATTTGGCATTCTATTATCAGTCGTATGCACCAACGTGGATTTATTGTGGCTGCGAAATAACAAAACTTTAAGAAAAAAAATTAAACAAATGACCAAGCAAATTGCTATAATTATTTTGTAATTTGAGGATGAATCTTCCGAGCATACGATATCACATCATAACAGTATATTTTAATTCGAAAAGGTTAACGGTTTAACACAAAGAATATTGAAAATTTGTGGGATTAACTTCACATGTACGTTGCTGGTGCATACGACTTGCACCCATTTATACTTACTATAGAATTTTTTCTGTCTTCATCCGCTAAATACGGGTATTTTCTGACCAGTTGCATGCACACACACTTGTAATCCGTTGGTGCAACATATCTACATAAGCATACATATCAGCCAATAGAATGATAGGAAAACATACGTAATATACTTTTTAAAATGGGTTAATAATAGGTCATAAGTATTGCTTCCCCAAAGAGTTGTAGAAACCCTACGTAGGACGCAACAATCAGATTTGGCTTAGAGTAAATTAGGTTAATTTTTGTTTCTATCATCTACCACCATAATAACAATTAACCTTTTATAACAAACCAGCTTTTATTAAGCCGTTTGATGAATAAAACAAAACCAATTATGAAGAACAATTTGCGTGAAACACCTATCGTAAGCGCCAAACATGTTAAGGGACAGTATATAGCTCGGCAATTGGCATATTTAGAAAACCAACTGCAAGCAAATATTGAGTTTCTTTTCATGATTGTTACAAAAAGACTTGAAATAAACAGATTTCGATTTTTTATTTGGTTCCTTTACGTAAACATGGACATCAAAGATATTTCCATGCTAAAATAGTAAAACAAGTTTCGGCAAAATTTTTGTATTTAACAGTCCAGAACAACAAAATTTAGCAAAAATAACAAATAGGCTTAGCAAAAATAACGGCACAGGCAAAGAAATAGCCTCGGTGATTTTCATACTGTTATAGAACTTTTGAGTATACTCACAGTGCATGCATAGAGATTGATTGAAGAAATATTTGGCCAGTTTGTTTGCGAAGTCTTGAAGGTAGTGGAATCGATTCCGGAGTGCATTTGTTGAGTTCTTCAGCCACATTGATTGGCTACTCCGGTAACTCACTTCTTTGCAATCAAAGAATTTTATAATTCATCTTTCGTAACGGCAAAATAGTGTTGCTTGAAGGCTCTAAAACTTGCTTGTGGCAAAATTGTAAGAAGATGCCAATATTGAATGTGTTGAAGGTGTAGCTAGAGGTAAAAAATCAAAAGGTTTAAGAATATGAATTAATGCATAATCAAAAATCATTTTCAAATTTGAACAAAAATTGTCTGCAGTAAATTGTACCTTATACTGTAGTGCTACGCATCGACTAATTT
Organism: Trididemnum nubilum; assembly: GCA_963965965.1. Classification (NCBI taxonomy): domain Eukaryota; kingdom Metazoa; phylum Chordata; class Ascidiacea; order Aplousobranchia; family Didemnidae; genus Trididemnum; species Trididemnum nubilum. The sequence continues at coordinate 41,415,044 of OZ014469.1, read as the reverse complement.
ATGTGTAACATGGTATACAATAAACACAGATGGACAGCAACTGAATTCTCTGATACTTCATGATGTATTTGCTTTGATGGTAGCATAATTCATACTAGAAAGAATAGGATCGAATAGGGTAACTAATAGCTAGTTTGAAAATGAAATGCTTTTACGTTCTCTTTTGCTCTATGACAACGAACACACAGTAAATCGAGCAAAACTGACTTTTTTGTACTGGATCATGTAAAGCACAGCTACACTCAACTGTTAGTAGTATGACATTCTATTCTTCAATTTCTATTTTTAGCGACCATTGTAACAACTATTTTCTAGAATATTTAAATCAAAGGTATTCCCCAGCCAACTCTCGGCCAAACTGAACGAACCTTAATGGCTTGCACAGCAGTAAATTTTGCAAACTACAAATAAGGGGAAAAAACAAGGTTAGTCTCAGCTGAGAAAAAATCAGTTTGCAATGGGTAAAAAAAGCTTAAGTGAAGATCTACAAAATTCAAAGTTTATAGGTTTCAAAATGACGAAGTTTGTTAATTTCACTTACGTGCTGTGCCCAGATTTAGATTGGATTTGAAACAAGTGAAGTCCAAAATGTTTGTTTTCCTTGCAGTTTTATGACGAAACAAATAGTAGCGCACAGAAAAATCAAACTTTTTTGTCAACAGCAGACGGTGCACACAAAAATTAAGTAGCATCACACATTGGTACAACAGTTTCATCCATATGCAATATGCAGGCTTACAAAAAACAAACTACTGAGACCGAAAATTAGTAAATATTTAGGAACCGCTAGCCAGCGTAAAATTTTGCTGGTTCGAGTAAAAAAAAAAGTAGAACGGTTAACAATGTCGTTTGAAAGCATGCATATTGTACAGTTCTGGCAACCACTTACCTTGAACAATAACCTTTAGTTTGGCTTTTAAGGGAAGAGCATCCAAATCGTCAAGGTTTACCGGACCTGGAGGTCGTCATCGAACATTTGAATACAAAAAGTTTGCGACATGTTGAACAATCTCTTCATTTTTTCTTTTAGTTCGCACGAAGAGCAGCACAAAATTTTATTGCTGTCTTCAAACGTTAGTAAATTTTTTTCAAGCATTATATAATCATGTTTTTACTCGATACTGCATTAACTTTGCTGCAAGTGCAATAATATTAAGAGCAATAAAACTGGCTTGCAATGACTAACAAAAATTCTCTTAAGTAAGTAAAATCGACGTCCATGTAAAATCGGCAGTGTGGTATTATGGTTTCTCGAGTTTTTAAACATTCCAAAAAATCAAATACTTGTTAAACAAAAAACTGTTTACATGATATTGAATTGCATCAAATTTTATGAAATATGGAATGGAGTAAAATAATTTGGTATAAATGCAATAGCTCTAGCCTAACATTTCTAAAACTTTTAGAGTTACCTACTGGTGTTACTGATGAGGTATCAGACGGGACCTCACTCAAAGCACAGAGACATTTTTTAGTTTTTTTTTTTAAAGTAACGTAATTTTTGGCTATTACCTCGATCAAACTTGTGCCTGAAAGTTGACGTTAATTTGTACTGCGTATCGCTAAAAATGCTTAAAAACGACTTCGTGCAATAGGTGTGTCATAAGAGGCAATTTTGATAATTTCTGTCAATTAAGCGTTCAGTATAAACATTTGAATCCAAACTAAACAAAGGTATATTTTAGTGGTTTAGGAAAAAAACAGAATATTTAAAAAAGAAGTGAGTTGATATGGCTCGCCCAGTTCATAGATGGGCGAATATCTTACTCTATCTTATAATCAAGCGATGTCAAGGTACCAAGTTACCCAGGCGCGTAGCCAGAAATTCGCATAGGTGGGGCTGTTTTGGGGGTGTGGGGGCCTGGAAGCAAAGCCTCCAGCCGCCGGAGGCACGGGAGTGTGGGGCTTTGTTCCCAGTGCTTGAAAATTTTGCATTTTTTTTGCAAAAATAACTTAATATTGGGGCTATTTTGATACAAAATAATGCTTTTTAAACGTGGCATAGAAATTGGTAGTGCAAACCTGATTAAACTGTTTGCATAAATGAGCTATGTTGGAAGTGGCTAATGGTAAAATTTTAGCTCTCTTGTTTATATGCTGATTAATTATAAAATCCTATAGTTTAAGAAAACTCACACAGAGTAATCTATTTCTTCTATATTTTATAGAGGAAAATAATAATTGGGGAAGAGAGGGACTAATGAAAAAAATTTTGAGACAGTTGATTGGTAATTAACTTATACTGAATAGCCCCCCGCCCTATTTCTGAGTATATAATATGTTTGTTGATGAAACTTATGTCTAGCATTTTTACACTAGCGATCAAATTCGATTGCTACTTTTTGGCCATTTTTCAAAGTTTTTATTGATTTGTGAGTTTTATTTTTGACAAATTAGTCCACCTAAATTTATGTTTCAAACGATGCTTTAAATCACTTTTTAATCCATTCCAGTGCAAAAATACAGTTTCTAGAGTGCTAAAAGCGTGGTGTTTTTCTTCCTCTGCATTTTAGTCGACAGGCCAATGAGAGGGGGGGCTATAGCCCCCCCCCCCCTAAGATACTGGAGTTACCAGACGTACGAACCAACAAAAAGAAGCGAAATTTCTGGGCTTGAAACAAGCTCCACAACCTCGTTTAAATCTCAAATATTTTTGACATCTCACAAAAAATAATCAAATTCGTGATATATAGCGGCGAAATTTGTGAAAAAGCAGCAAGTTAGCATCACTGATTGTTGCTAAATGTTTGCTGTCTCCGGGCAAGCAGTTCAAGATGTAAACAACCGTATAACTAGAAAATAACCAGTATTTCACAAAAACCTTGTTGGTGTATAATTGTTTTCCAAACGTTCATGGGCGTAACCAGGATTTTTGATTGGGGGGGGGGGGCCAAACCGCAAATCACATGCAAGGACGTCATCAGAAACTTCGAAACAGGAATTTTTTGTGGAAGCAAAGATATCGTAGAATGGAAGATCAAAAGCCGTAGCCTGGTGTTGGCACGTAACTAGGAACTCGTTCAAAGGGGAGGACTTAAACCAAAATTTAGAATCTGAAAATGTTTAGATTGGCAGACGTGTTGAGTAAAGAAGTGTATTGTACTTCAGGCATATCATTGACGGGGGTCTGGGGGCGAAGCCCCCTGCCGCTTGGCATTTTTTTTTAGTTTTTTGGAAAAAAGCTGTTTTAACGCCATTGCATCACATTTCGCACGTATTTAACTACATTTTTAACATTTGAAAGATAAGTGAAAAAGTTAAGTTGTTCAGTCCTTCTTTTGCTTACTATTTAAGTCCAAAACACGTTTAAAATCTTGCATTTTGGGGTTAAATTTTGTAAGTGATTTTGCCCACGTAGGGGAAAGTAAAGTACATTGCCTCCTGCAATATTTTAGCAGAAAATAACAATCCAGTCAAAAATTTTCCTAAGAGATTATTGTTTTGTCATGAAAACAACCAGTTATAGGAGTACATATACGGCCATGGAGCCCAGGCCCTCTCAATTCAAAATTTTGTTCCATGAGCATTCCCCTTACTGTAGCTTATTTTTTTCAAAAGTATTTTGTTGCATAAAAACTGGCGAGGTAGAGGTGAATTGTTACTGAAAAATGTACAATAGATGGATACGCCTGCAAATCATGTTATTGCCCGGGCCGGATTTACATTGTGTTGGGTCCCTGGTACTTTGGGATTTTGCAATATTTTCCTGGCAAATACAAGTGAAGAACAAAAAAATTCTTATGTGAGCGCGGGGCCCCTGACACAGTGCCATGTGTTAAATCCGTCCCTGGTTATTGCATTACGTTCATAAAAAGGTTATATGAGGGCCTGAGTTAGCAACTTTTAGGATAAAAACCCTTAATTTTACTTGGGTTATACGATTAAATTGGTTGGCAAACATTACATGGTGGGATCTCCGACCCCCTAAATCAATATTATTGTTAGGGGGGCATTTAAATTGGGGACCATTTAAATATCATTGTAGGGAGCCCATTTAAATTGGTTGGCAAAAATTAAATTGAGGGGTGCAGCCCCCTGGATTAATATTATTGTAGGGAGCCCATTTAAATTGAGAGCCATTTGAATATTTTTGTAGGGGGCCCATTTAAACTGGTTGGCAAAAATTTAATTGAGGGGCCTGGGCCCCGTGGATCAATATTATTGTAGGGGGTCCATTTGAGTTGGTTGGCAAAAATTAAATTGAAGGTTCCCGGTGCCCCTAGATCAATATTATTGTTGCGGACCCATTTAAATTGGCAGCCATTTAAATATTATTGTGGGGGGGTCATTTTAATTGGTTGGCTAAAATTAAATTGAGGCGGGGCCCGGGCCTCTTGGATCAATATTATTGTAGGGGGTCCATTTGAGTTGGTTTGCCAAAATTAAATTGAGGGGCCCAGGCCCCCTAGATCAATATTATTGTAGGGGGCCCATTCAAATATTTTTGTAGCGGGCCCATTTGAGTTGGTTGGCAAAAATTAAAGGTAGTGACTATTTCACCGAAAATTTTCAACTTAGAGAGAATAAAACAAGAATGAGAAATATTCATCCGCGCTTTTTTCATTTGCTTTTTTAGGGTTAAGATTAGGGTTTAGGTTTGGGTTTGGGTTAGGGTTCGATTTGGGAATAGTTTTAGACTAAGCATTTGAGTTTGTGTTATATTTGAGTCAGAATTAATAAAAAACTACATAAAAATTTCCGGTGAAATAAAGCCTTCCAAAATTAAATGAAAGGGCCCGGGCCCCCTGGATCAATATTATTGTTAATTACTGTTGTACGCAAAGATGCTAAAAGAAACTGAAACTGAAGAAACAATAGTCTTTGTTTGTGACGTTTTTATCATTGGTAGCATTTCAATTGGGGGGGCCTGGGCCCCCTGCCCCCCCCCTGGCTACACCTATGCGAACGTTAACCTTAAACAGACTTAAAAACCAACCAACAATAGTTTCGCGTGCTGCTGTGTTGCATAAGTTAAATAAAACGATGTAAAAATAAAGATGAAGTTAGTGCTATATATTGTGATTAATTTGCTTACTATAAATAATGTACCCGCTACTAAATTAAATAGGCTATAAGCGCTTTCTCAGCCGCTCTTCTCAGTTACCCTAATAATACAGTATAGGATATTTTACAAAACTTGAACGATGTTTTTGCGCTTATAAAACTAAAAATTAATGTATTGTAAATTATCTGCAGATAAATGCAGATGCTATTTAATATTAATTACTACTAAAGTTATTATCGGTAGCATAACCTTGATTGTATTTTAGCTAAAATCTGAGATCTAAACACAATGCCCTAAGTCAAATAACTAGCAAATTGGCGCTACAAATTTTAGCCAGCAGTACAATTCTGGTAAAACTCGATCATAATAAATCACTATAAACTGCTACTGGTAGCAAATAACAAATGAAATTTGAAAACTAACGCCTGTTTTTATATGCTGTGTAAACCCTAAACGGAGGAAATGAACCCGATATCCCGAATTTATAAGACCAAGCAAAAACAAAAGTGATAGCTCCAACAAAAATCACTTAGAATCACAGTTGATTATTTAACAAAACATTAATTACATATTTTTTAATCACCAACTTTGTTTGGCAAGGAGGCAGCGAAGGAACTTTGCGGTCTTCAGGTCAAGCTGCCACCTGTCTACCACACACGGAGGAGCAGAAGGCTTCACACTGTCCCTTCTAATGCTGAATATCAAGCAAAGAAACTGTGAATACTAATGCAAATTTAATCATTTCAAAACGCGGCAACAACCACTAACAAAGCCAATCTTGTTTGCGAAATTTGTGACATGTAATACTAACAGTTATCATTAATCATATCAAGAACAAAAGGGTCCTATAGGAAAATATACCTGAATATTTTATACTTTGTACAGTACATCAGTTTAGTTCGTTGACAAATTTATGTTATGCTTTGTTTTTACTCAGCTTAACTTTGCTTATCTGCTACTGCAAATTTTCTGAATAATTATCGTAGTACATTTACTGGCGTGGAAACGGGATACATTTTTTGCCGCAATTGGCAAGCCATTGCCGAAAATATTTTAAGATATTTTTATTAGATAGCAATAAAAATATACGTTTATCGTTAATCTATTTAGATATACATTGTATAGTATTTATTATGGAGTAGCAACATTAGTGATTGAATGATTAATTAAATTACTTCTTGCTTAAATTCTGAATAAGCTTTGAATTTGCATCTCTGCTAAACCTCAGAACCATCGCCAAAAGCGATCGCATTACTTTCAACTATGACCTTTCCTTCCCTTTTATTTTACTATTATACACTGGGCAAACAGTAATTGACGTCTACTTCATTCGGAAATTTTCTTTTGAAATTGTCATCTTACTTTACACTAGCCTATATTTTGTCACACTGACGACCTTTTGGCTCCATCTCGTGACTTAAAGTATCTCATGTCTATAAGCGACATGATCCCATTATAGAAGGTGGAACTTGGCATTTTTTCTTTTTTGCTCTCAAAAAGTTTCCAACCTAAGACTAGAATTTCAAAACATACCCCATTAAAGGTGGGTTTTTTGCAAATTTTTTCATTCATAATCATTTACACCTTTCGGTTTCCACCTTTACAATTTACAGTGTAGTATGTTTGGTTTTATATTTGAACAATTCTAGGGGCACCTTCTTGGTTTTGAAACATAAGTGTGTTTTTTGAGCCACTCTAATGTTCACTGTTAGCAGCCTAATAGAAGGAGTGCTACCAGCTACATATTACAGACATTCAGAGTACAGAAAAAAAACAAAAAAACTGAAGAACTTTGAAACACAACACAATTCGAAATCAGCAAACTTGTCACGGCATAAATTGCAATTAAACATGATAACTGATTAATAAAGCCACCGGTAGCCTATCAATATCAGATCTAAAAACACTGTTTTATCAGTTATGCATTTTTAAGCGCAAATACTGAACTACCAGTAGCCTATAGTCAGAGCTCCATTTAAGATTCAAAATTGGAGAAAACAGTGCGGAATTTCCCAAATATACAGTAAATAAAAATTTGCCCAAAAATTTTACATTAGTTTAATTTAGACAAATTTTGCAATAAAAAAATGGTTACTTTTGAAACTATACTGGTAAGCTAAGCCTATTGTTTTTAGCAAAAATTGACGACTGTTGATATTAAATTCAACATGTTAAGGTAAGCATACTAGGCTTACCGATATCAATTACCGCCAATACTGATGACTATAGGCTACATTAGGCGTAGTCTTTCGTATGGCGGTGTTTGGAGAATTGCTCTTGCACTCTTGCAAGTCTTGCTACAAACAGCGAATGCTAGAAACCGGCGTGAACAGCAAGCCAGGAATGTTAAAAACGGGGTTGATCTTATCAGTCATAGCCAGTTAACTACTGTCCTGACATCAATGCATTTTTCAATCTAAATCTAGACAAAACATCCCTTCGCATACGAATACAAAATGTCAATTAACAGTGAACACCACCAACTCCAGCAATTACTCAAGAATAGTCACTGATTTTTTGCTTTTCTAGGCTTGGTCAAACACAGTGCCATTCACCATTACAGTTTAGTCGACTCGGCAACCAGGTGAAAACAGCGGTGAAAAAACTTTATACGAAGCCAAGATATACGTACTGTAATAGTATCATACGTGGATGATCGGGACCAATGAAACGCTCGATGATGAGAGAAGCCTTTTCCACGCCTTTTGAATCTTCTATTGCAACCGCATGCGGATGATTTTGATTCTTAGCCAATTCATAGAACACGATCAAAAACTCGGCATCTGAAATCATGTAGCTAAGAAACTTTTGCATTACATGAAACTCGCTGATTTCGGTTCGGTATAAAAAAATTCAAGAGATTTTTGTATTAACTCCTCCCAATGTTGCTTGGATTGCTGTATCTGGTTGTCGACGATCTTTTCTTTCCGTAGTAATTCTTTGACAAGCTAAAACAAAAATGACATTTTTAAAGATATCAAAAGCACATTAATTATTTTGCTTATTGCTGAACATTGAACAAGCTAACTTGATATTCGACAAGGTATACAAAGACCTGTATAAGAAGCCACAGTGTATGAGCTACAACATAATTCAATACACAGAACTAAATTTCTTGCATTTTACATACAACCTTTGCTGCTATTAAACTTCTATTACGAACTTCAGCTTATGATCGCATTCATGTGGCATCATAGTCTTCCTTAGCAAGAAATGAATAGCGTCATTTTGTCTTCGGTAAAACCACGTACGATATTTTATAGCAAGACCGTAGTCTTGATACTGGTGGACTGTGGCCCAGTTCAATTCAAACCCTCTAAACATAATAATGGCAGCTTGTGTCAGTTGGTAAGCACATGACCGATACCGACAACTGATTTATGTAAAGATTTTGACAAAGCACACTTTGTTTGGCACGTTAATTGTTAAACAAGAACACCTGAAACCTAGAGCATCACAATAACAAACGTTTAGTTGCAAAATAGAGAGAAGTAGACTTGCCAAGCAGTAAGTAGTTCACTGAAGTTCTTTGTGTGCAGTTCAAGAGTAAGAAACTGACAAACTGGAATTAAATGCTCATAGTGGCTCATAAACGATTACCATAGCCTCATGAAGTGGTTCGATATTTTACATTTAGAACTGTGAAACAATAACACATCACAGCCAACTAATCAAAATCGATGTTGTAAGTGCAAAATGATACTAAATAATGCAAACCTTTGAGTATCGTTTTTGCATTAGTGATTTGAGGTAAAAGTATATATCAGTTACATGAAATTAATCAATCTACTTCATTAAGACTCTAAGGTGGAAATAAGAAGAATTTTGACAACTGTAGACCATCAGTAGCAAAACTTTTGTTCCTTTCTTGCCATCTATCAGCACCAGTGCTGTACGTTTTGTTTTCAAAGTAGCAACTACATTGGAATTATTGAAAAGCACATCCTCGCAACTGAAAAATGTTGAATGCTATTATTCAAACAAAAATTGATTTTTGATGTCTGAATCATACTAACCTGAGTTAAAGAATCAAAAAATTCTTTAAACCTTCTTCGTGTAGAAATTAAAAATTTTTTGAACTCTGCTTTCATTTTTCCTTCAATGAGAGGAAGATCTTCAACAGCTATGCCAGCATCTAAGCAGATATGATTTTATACTCTTGAAAGTAATTTTTTTCTATTGATGAGTAAGGACGGCAGTACAGCACATGATATACAAGTAAAGTACTCTTTATCAGTCAGCAGAAGTACCCTTAGCGTACGTCATGCTTGAGCAATACAGTTAAATTTCTGAGGTACTGGTACATACAGCGCACATTGTAAACCCTAAAAAAGGGAGTATGGTATGCAATTACATTATACTCCAAATTTTAGGTAAAAGTGCAGAACGTAGATATTATACCGTAAGCTTGGATGGAGTTGGACAGCAGGGGGAATTTGAACACATTTTGATTAGCAGTTGAGAAAATACTAAAAATTGAAGCAAATGTTTAATTAACAAAGTGGATGCATGGTAAACGATCTGAAGTTTTTTCAGCAAAATATATTTCACAAAAATTTCATTAAAAAAAAAAAAAAACTTTCGCAATAGTCCAAATTCACTCTAGTTTATGATATGATTTAAACGTAGAATTTTGATACAAGTATGTTTCGCTGTTACGATATAATGAAACTCTCGAAGTAAATAGTACGTAAATTATGAACTTATCATAATGTAGTGCCATTCTTGTTAACGAGAATAAAAACATATGAAGCAAAATATTTAACAAAATTGCAAAAATATAACAGTTTCAAATTTTCAAAAGAATGCTTGGGTTCATTTTACAAGATTGTTTCAAAGGAAGAGTGCATAGCTGATTATGCATATCAGCGTTTAGTACCAGTGCTACAAAAGGTTTGGTTTGAGCAATAAGTTATATATCATTTCTGAAATAAGCACTTTACTTTTGACACACCTTACAATATTCCTTGCAGGCTTAGCCAGAACAACAGAACTGCAACAGCTTAAATGAACAGAAGATTACAGAACCAAACAGTTCTGCTTTGTCTAAGTGCTCTCTCATCAGCTAGCCTCAGAACTGCATAGATTAGAACTATAGCAACCTTATCAGCCATATGCTACAGGTTAAATAGCCACTTCAGTAATTTCAACAGTAAACGATGCTATTTTTGTAGCTAATTTCGACAGAAAGATTAGTATTGCTAGGCTCTTGTATTAAAGACACATTAAACTGCATGGTAAGTAATCAAAAATAGTAGGCTAGTATTTTTCTGGATTATCTGGGCTATTTTTGACTGACCACAAATTTCATGTGTTCAACAAACATTATCTGGCGAATGCTAAGTTTTATGAATACTGGTATCTAAAAACCCCAAATAAACTTCATGACACCAGAAATTACTAGTTAAATATGAATTTCATAAACACAATTTTTTTGTTAGGCCTGGATCACATGATTAAGTTTTTGCACAATTTTCTTGCATCAATCGTGAAAAATGTCACGCAAGTCCATGGCATAGTATTGCCGGCACCTGTCATCAGTTATACTGCACAGCCTGTGTGAGAATAAAAATCAGTGTCTAGAAAGTCTAGCTAAGTTCTTGCAGGGAAATAGAACCAAGCTATATTTTGCCAGAAAGTTTTCAAAAAGCCGCCATTCTCTACATATAAAACTGAGCTTTTAGATGTGCCTTTGAAAATTGTGAACCGCAGAATACGAAAATTGTCGCCTAAGTCAATGCAAAAAACGAATGCGTCACAATTATCAAGCGAAAATGCTGTAAGAAATTTCACGTTTTTGATTTAATCAACAATGACATAATACCGTATAACATTGTGCCTGTTTTTTTCTCATATTTCTTTAAAGACCTAAATGTGTTGCCTGCTATTTTGTTCACAATCGCTTATCGATTACCCAATTTTTCCTACTTCGAACTTGAGCTTGGCCTTTTTGAAAATGATTCTGAAAAGTTATTAACCATAACTGCAGTATAGTGTGATCAACATGACGTCGTGGTCAATTCATGAAATTGATGTTTTAATCAGCAAAATCAATGAAAGGCAGTGCTTGTGGAACACATTTAATTCGAAGTTCAAGAATAGAGCAAAAATATCAGATTCTTAAAAAGAAGTTTTGGAAATTTTTAGATAGAGATCAAATGGAGGTACGCATTTGCTGACTATTTAGTAAGAATTAAACTTTAATAAGTATTCAATGTGTGATCTGGCATTAACCAAAATATTAAAAATTTCCATCTGATCAGAAAAATCTTCCGGCCCAGCTTTCGCTGGAGCCGAGATTATGCAATTAGAGATACGTTTTTGATAATTTTAATATTTTTTTAGTTAAAACTCGACATGTCCACTGGCAAAAGAGCCTGTTGCATTTTTAAGTAGTTAAGATAAATTTCAGCAGATAATTTTCAGCTATTTCAAGCTGATTTTGTAAGAAACCAAACAAAACCGCTCTTATTTAGTTATTCTTATTTAAAAATAAAAAAAGCTTCAATTTACCCTGATGTCCAATTATTGAGCCCTCTGTAACCGCAAGTACCCGAAAGAACATACCTGGTTTAATATAACTTGACCAATCATGCAACGTTATGCACATTTTATTGATCTAATAGATAACATAGCATGAAAAATGCTACGATATACGCTAACGAGTCCCACACAAACAAACTTATTTTGACATTTTCCATCTATATATTCATTTCAATGCAGGTCGAAAAAAGATTTCATAGTTTGCGCACGCAATTTGCGACAAAACTCATATAGCTATTTATTATTGTATAGCTGCAGCTTTTTGCTTTTGTGAATGTGCTTAAATCATTTTGGCAAACGAGAAATAACAATGAATTGCCTGCCAAAGTGCATAGTATTACTATCGCCACTGCAAATTTCAAGAAAATTCCTTAACTACTACGCAATGCAAAAAATACTAGTGAACAGCTTCGGCAATTTGTTTGCAGAAAAACCCAGACGTTTCTGTCTGGCAAGAAACTGTGCAAGGAAATAGTGACTAGATGTGACAGCTCCAAAAACATTGATGCAAGAAAATTGTACAAAATCTTGATTGTGTGATCCCGGCCTTAAGAAAAACTAATATCATACAGTACAGTGTTCACATAAGCAATTACTCTTTTTAAAACATTTTGCTAAAAGTACGTAAAGCATCATCAGTTAAAACGCAATCTGCGCTAATTTGAAGAGTAGGCTAGCGTAGATTTACTTTTTGTTGATAGTACAAAAAGTTGTGTCTACAAAACACCTTTAAATGATAGGCTACGGGCAACTGCTAACGTGTTGGTTAATCTTTTTTGTTTAGACAACTGTACTTATACAATGTTTTAAAAAACTCTAAAGAAAATAACATCTAGGAACACCTTACCTTCAAAAGCTGCAATTACATCAGAAGACAAACCAATTATTTGTGCAAGTATAGCTAAGCGAGGCATATTTTACACAACTAGATTACCCGAAGCTGCAAAAAAAACAACTACCATACATACTCGCCGATAGGTCGCACTATTAGTTTTGTGTTAAAAAAGTTTAATTTAGAGTTGACTCGCACATAAGTCGCTCTGAAAATCTAGGGATTTAAAAGGCCCTTTTCCTAGCTTTTTTGCACAGATAACTTCGAAAATTACTGCAATTGGTTGTTTTTTTAGCATTAAACTGCATTGCATTGAAATCGCAAAGCCGTTTTTTCTTAACAAAGCGGGAAAATCCAACGCACGCTGAGCAATCGCATGTGCGTGTGGGCTCATGAAACTGCCTCGCATTGGTATGTGTGTGCATAAGCGCATGCACCCGTATTTCATGGAACCACAGTGGCAATCAGGGTGTCGAACCGAACCTGAACCCGAACCGTAAACCCGAATGAACCGTTTCATTTTGGTGAACCCGAACCAAACCTGAACCAGCAAAATTTTACTTCAGTGAACCCGAACCAAACCTGAACCCTCAAAATTGTGCTCAAGTGAACCCGAACCGAACCTGAACCCCTAACAAAAGTAAGAATATATTTTTTCCATATCCGGATGCCGCTGACGCTGGTACACGCACAATAAGAGCAGTGGTGAACTTTAACAGGATCAACAATTTCTCCTTTTTTTTTTTTGTGGACGAAACGAGTAACGACAGTTAAATTTTAAGTCAATGAACCCGAACCGAATCTGAACCAGTGATATTTTTTTTGAGTGAACCTAAACCGAACCTGAACCTCGAAAATGGTGCTCAAGTGAACCCGAACCAAACCTGAACCGTTAAAATATTTTGAGCCGGAGCTAAACCTGAACCCGAACCGTTATTTGAAACGGTTCGACACCCTGGTGGCAATAGCACATTTCCACTATAATTTGTGTCTATAACGGCTTATTAGCTGAAAAATACGGTACTTGCAATAGCCGAAAACTTTTGATTTTGTTCCGACTTGGTGACGATTTGCACTGTCGAGCGGATTGGTTGCACCTATATTTTTTTCAAAAATATAAGAAAAGACCTAGGCTATCTCATATGTTTCAATCCAGGTTAACGTTAAAGGTGGGCAGTGCAAGTCATAAAATCAATGCCCGTAGAGCAACTAGGCCTACTCCAAAAATTCTTACACTACAAGGATTTCCGCAAGCCCCCCTAAATAATTGTGCTCACAAGCACAAATGTGAAGTTTTAAAAAATACAGTAGCATAATTGTAATAAACTCACTGCTCAAATTGCACTATGGTATGAAACCATTATTCAAAACAAATTATGCACACTACCAATTAAAATTAGCAAACAAAGTAGACCAATTTTTTTTGGTAAAACAATTTTAGAAGAATATGAGGCTCCATATTTATTCCAAATTTAAGAACAAACTAAGAACAATGCCAGCCACAGCATGAAAAAAGTATTTATTTGTTCTTATCGTGGCACATATTTATCTTCCTGTCACTAAACAGCACAAGACACTAACTTATTGGACGATTCGCACACTTTTCATTACAACGACTACTTCGTGATTGGAGGAATCCGCACCTGCTAAGGGGTTTCCAATGATCCAATGTTCTTGTGGATTTTTTTCAAATTCTTTTCCACTGAACTTGCTGCTTGTTCAAACCCTCCAAGCAGAGATAATCATCGTAAAGTGTCTTATCCAAGGACACAATAACGTGACTAGGGTGCAGGTTGAACCCAGATCATTCGACCAGAGTCATTGTAAAAATTACGCCGTTACCCTCTCTGCTCCGCTGCCAACAAAATGAAGAAATGATCCAGTAGCAATTGCATTTGTAAGCCAAAAAAAAAAAAAAAAAGCAACACATTTGTAAGCAATAGGCTACCAAACGAAGTTTGGTATTGACCAAAATAGCGCTATTCTGAGCATTGCTTGGAGGGTTATTACATTCTCAAAATTCAATTCACTGAGCTACAGATTTTTTTTTTCTGCACAACTGTTTTGCTTGCTACAGTACGGTAGTAGCCTATGCTTTGGACTTAGCAGGTACCTACAGTACCATTATCAATCAAAATTTCTTAGCCTGCACAATCTTGTAATTTTACAACAAGAATGGAAAACAACATTACAATCTGAAAATGCAGGCAGAAATTGTTACCTGCAATTAACAGCAAATGATAAGTTATGGGTTTATTTGATAGCCTATTCTATGACATACCGGTATGGTAATTTAAGATTCTGTGGTGTGTACCACACCACCAGTCAGTTGAAGCTGGAAGTGACTACCAATATGCAGTCCTCAAAGTCTACTGACACAGTCTGTAATTCTAAACAAACAGCCTGCAAAATACTGTAGAACCTACCAGTAGGCTTTTTAAGAACATTAAAAGGCTAAAACTTCAGGGGATCTAGGAGCACACCAGGGCTTCCCCAGACCACCTAGCTGAGCTATATCTGCTATCACTCTAATATGCTATATTGATATCTTCTGTTTTTATTCACACCATTAGAGTGCAAGTTATTTGGCGTTCACAAGAACTTTGGATTAGCAATAGCAAAAAGTACCTACCGGTACCTTGTGTAGCCTAGGCTACTGGTAAATTAGATCTCACTCAAACCTGAAAAGAGCAACTGATTTCTGCTTAAGTGACACCTTTTCCATAGTGGTTACGCTTAATACAATAGGCATATCCGTACGGTTGCCAGTAACCTTGCCACAAAGTGAATTCGTCACAGTGATTTCGCCTTTTCACTAAGTAATTTCGCTTCTGACCGCATTTCATTTCGTGAAAGACAAAAGTTTGAAAAAAAGCAATTTTATGCTTGACTGATTTCTTTATCTTTAAAAAAAAAAGGAATACATCTGTACATCACTTTGCAAAAGCGATTTTGGTTCAACCAGTGTTCCTTCTAAGATTCGAAATAAGCGAAACTGCCAAAACGAAAATTTTAACAGAAATTTTAACTCGAGGCCAAGGACGTCCTCGAGGACTCCACCTCTGTTAATTTATGGCAACCCAGTAACTTCTAGGTGTTAGTGTGTAGTAATTTTTTACATATTTTCCACTGCTTACAATCATATCTGATGTCGTTAGCCAACTTCAAGTTAATGCTGACGAAGAGCCACCTAAGCTGAAAGATTGGGTATCTAGCGGATGGAGTTTGCAAAAAGATGTGTCGCAAAAATCCCGACAGCTAGTAAGACTGGGGGTCGACTAAAGCTAACTGGTACCAAGCAGGGCCTTCGAGAGGAAGGTACAGGGGGTACTCAGGGGGCCCGAAAGAGTTCAGATGTCTCTGCGTCAAGTTTTGGTGTACGCACCCAGAAGCGTATCTCCTTGAGTGGAGACCCCCTTTTTTTTGCTCTTCACCAAATTTTGGGCAAAATATCAGCCTAAATTTGAGGGAAGACCTTTTTTTTTGCTCTTCACCAAATTTTGGGCAAAATATCAGACTGAATTTGAGTGAAGACTTTTTTTTTGCTCTTCACCTAATTTTGGGCAAAAAGTCAGACTGAATTTGAGTTAAGGCCAAAAAATCAGACTAAATTTGGGCAAAAAACCAGACAAATTTTTTTGGGGGGCGGCCCGACGTCGATCTTCGTACCCCCAGGAAAAATTTCTCTCTGAGGCCCTGGTACCAAGTCTGTAGGTGGCGAAACGGCTTGCTTATCGCATGGAGTTTTTAATAATTTTTGTGTCAAGTAAGGCCATATTTTTGCTCGTGCTTTCGCTTTCCATTAAAGCCTTAATTTTTTTCAGCCTGTTATTGCCATTTTTTGGCCAATAAACTTAAATCAAAAATCTTTCATTATGTTCACTGTATTACGCCAAAGCGTGTAACGAGTTGGCAGGGCCCATTCCCGCGTCATTGAACCCGTCAACACAGTTTCTCTCGAAGAAATGTCACAGCGGTGGCGAGCCGTTGGCAACACTGTGTCCGATTTGGCCTGCCCAAGATTTGAACCTCAGACCTCCTGCTTCAAAGACGAACGCGTTAGCGCTAGACCAACTGGCTGCTTAAATCACTTTTCATCGGATGGTCAGCGATATGTCTCAATGGCAGCTTTATATAGAATATTTATAGTTTAGTTATTTTTTTCCAATAAATCAACATATGAAGTTATGCAATTTACACAATTCATAATTTGGAAATAACGGCTCACATAAATCCATAAAACAAGTTGACTGTTATTAACAAAGGTGGAGTCGAGAACACAAGGCTTGAGGTCAAGGACACAAAAAAAGTCTTAGGCCAAGGACAGCCCTTCCGAGGACAGGCCCTCTCGAGGCCAAGGACAAAGGACAAAGGACATAAGCGCAAGTGTTCTCCGAAAAAAAAAGTCTTCTTCAAAAAATCTTTCAGGCGATCTCCAAAAACAAAGGTCTTCAAAAATTCTTTTCACGCGATCTACAAAATTTTAATTCAAAAAATACTGCTGTCCTCGAGCCGAGGATAGGGCAATTTTCAAGGACTTGAGGCTTCGAGGCCAAAACAAAGACCAAGGACTTGACCTTCAAGGCCAAGGACATCAAAATGCGTCCTCGAGGACTCTTCTTCTGGTTATTAAATCGGATCTGTAAGCCATATAATGGGTTGTTTTTTGAACGATCTTGGCTTCATTTTAGTCATACCATAGACTCTTTATTAAATCTAGCCAAAATTGTTTCAAAAACTGACAGTTTTATTTTTTTGATTTACGGTTCATTTATTGTTCTTGGAATGTGCCGATTCGTTCAATCAGCATGACTTTTTTCTTTCACGGTTCACATGTTCTACAAATATGTGGAATCAAATCGGTCGAATACACGTGACCACAAAAAACCTTCGCAAGTACAAGACCAACCTTTATTTCTTCAATGCTCTCCTCTTTTTCTCCGCGCGTCTGTTTCTAGTCTACTAAATAAGAAGTCCATCGATGGTCAAATAAACTTTATCTCACAAATAGCCAGAGTTAATTTTTTGTTTTGTTTAGTTTTTTTAGCCAATTTTATGGCTTATAGATAGTTTATTGATTTATTTGGCTGTTTCTTTGTTAGCCACTAATCACGTACGTATCACCAAATGTTTGGTCAAATTTTTGGCTCACAAAATCACACAAAAAAATGGCTATTATAAAGCCGACTGTAACGTGTATGCCACACGATCGCTTTTTTTTGAAACAATTTTGGCTAGATTTAAGCCAAACAAACGCAAGCATCAATTTTGCGAGATAAACAGCCAGGAATTGGCTAAACACACAACCATTGGCTAAATGTAAGTCGATGGCTTAAAGATAGCCACGAAATAACTGTAGTGGCTTAATTTCAGCCATTATTTTTTTAAGCCAAAAAGCTGACTTAAAATTGGCTATATTTAAGCCAATCAAATATTTGCATAAATTTGTCTTATACGTAGCCATTTTTTGGCTGAAAAGAAGTCATTGGCTACATATAAGCTATCGGCTGAAAGATAGCCAGTAAATGACTTCAATGGCTTAATCCAAGCCATTATTTTTTCCTGTGTACAGAAAGATTTTTTAGATAAGTCGAATAGGTGGATCTCCATACGATAAGTTCATTGAGTAGGTGGGGTGAACAAACGCATAATAAAGTTTAAGGGGGGCGCAGGTTAGGAGAAAGTATTTCAATTTTGAAATAATGCCATTAGATTTTGAAATTCTTTGTTTGGTGGCTCTTATGTATGCTTGGAAGTTAAATTTGGGGTTTATGTGGACTTCTAGATATTTAACATTGTTGGAATAAGGTATTTGGGTATCGTTTATGGTTAAACATATTTCGGATGGAGTTGGATTTATTTTTGGCGCAAAAATTAAATAATTAGATTTGGGTGGATTTAAATGAAAGTTGTTGGCTTGGAGCCAGTTATAGACTTTAGCAAGATCTTTGTTCATCACATTTTCTAGGGCTGAGTTCTGAACTGTTGATAACAAAGCAAGTGCCGTCAGCAAAGAGTCGCGGAAGACAGTTTGTGGAGGAGGGCAAATCACTAACATAAAGCAAAAACAAAAGAGGGCCTACTGTCGAATCTTGAGCAACCCCATATGTAACACGTTTAATCACTGAGTTGATACCATTAATGCTGAAAAACCGGTTTTTAAAAAAAAAGATCGCATTGATTTATGTGAGGAACCTCAAACACCATAGTGATTAAGTTTGGGTTGCAGAATTTCACGCGACACTCTGTCGAAGTCCTTTTGTAAGTCAAAAAAAAAATAAGCCTGTGTAGAGGTTTATTTGATGTGGTCAAAAGATGTTGTGACTAGGTCAAGTACAGCATGAGCTGTCCATTTTTAATTTTTTTTTTAATCTTATGGCGAAAAATCAAGAAAAAATCTTTTTTTTTTTTCGAGAAGTTTTTGCTGAGAGACGGTTTTCACAAACTTTGACTTTATTGAAAATTTTGACTTTATTTGGACCTATAAACCCTATCAAAAACAACCCAAATTAATTTTAGTGTAAACTTAATTATGCAGCAAAACTTTGAAAAAAAATTGACTTTATTGATTTTAGCGGGCTCTACTAATCAGAGGTGGAGTCGAAGACGCAAGGCTCGAGGCCAAAGCCAAGGCCACAAAAAAATCCGAGACCAAGGCCAAGGACAGGAATGCTCGAGGCCAAGGACCAAGGACATAAATGCGAGTGTTTTCGAAAGAAAAAAGATCTTAAAAATTTTTTTCCGTCGACCTCCAAAAAAAAAAACGGTCTAGAAAAACATTTTTCAGCCGATCTACAAAATTTTAACCATTCAAAAAATAGTGCTGTCCTCGAGCCGAAGACAGGACAATTTTCAAGGACTTGAGACTTCGAGGATAAGGACAAGTCCAAGGACTTGAAAATGTGTCCTCGAGGACAATGTAAGCACCATAAAATTTTGCAAACCTGTAGTTTTGTTTGTGCGTAATAGATTCGCAAAGTTTTAATTGATAAGTGTAAGCCATTTTGAAAATACAAGAACTCAAACAAATACCGAGTTTTGGGCCCCTCTCCCCAAACCACTTAGCCCAGCACCGCAACAAAATGTGGCTGCAACTTTATCGATATAGCCTTCTCATATCTTGAAATATCTAGCTTTTATGGTTTTGGAGCTGTTGCATTTACAAAAAAACTTCTTACGAGAAAAAACAAACAAAATAATAACAATAACAAACAGAAAAAAAAAAGAATAAAATGTGTTGATGTTTCACAACTTTAATTGTGAGCTAAAACTACATCCCCAAGCGGTTCTAAATTTGAAGTTTTTTATCCTCTCGCAGTTAGTTTCTGACCTCCATCGGTTTGAAATGTCGATTGGGGTTTCAGTTTTTCGGCTTGCAAACCCTAATTACGCAACCAATTCCAGCCAAAGTTTGCACAAAGATTGTTCGATTCGTTGCCCCTGTTAGTTCTGAATTTTAAGTTTCTGCTTTAAGCCATTTCGAAGTTTAAAAAAAAAATAGCTACTTTCAATGCGAAGCTGAGCAGAAGTCTCATTTTGCAATCTTATTTTCTTATCAGCTCAAAAGTTTTCGATATCCTTATAAAAGCAAAAATTTTAAAAAGTGAGTGCATCAAATACCCTTACATTTGACCATTAAAAATCAGTTACATTAGTCTGTGAGCTCATAATCCAGAACTCATAATGGTTATATCCTATTCATAGCAATGTAAAATAATAAAAAATTTTCACTCAGATACATACTGATCGCTTTAATCCTTTGAGCTTGAAACCGGCTTTTTTAGTCGCGCGTCTGCCAACCCGACATAGTTCGGATGAAATTAAACCAGAAATGTCTTAGAATCGGCCGGCCGGATTTGCAAACGTGCCGCCTGAGTTAAGTTCGAGCCCAAAAGTATATCCCCCAACCCGGTCCGATCCCTTGATAGTGATGACAAAAGTAACCCAAAAAGTTGTTTGTACTAAAACGTACAATTAACGGGAGTTGACTCTATTACGTAGTTTGATTGAGTTGGTGCGTTTGACTGTCAGCAACGCAAAGTCTATTTTGCAAATAGTCGGCGACCATTCGCAAATATGCGCGTTATATGTTACGAAATGATACATTTTGGACAAGTTAATGAAATTATTCAAATTTTAGTCAAATAAGCATCGTTTATATCAATCGTATTCAACTAGACTTCTGTTATTTGAATAAAGCTGGTGAAGTCTCAGCCAAAAATTATGACTGATTTTTGAACTTTTAGGTTCAATTTAGTTGATGGTTCAATATTATTTGATTTGCAAGACTGGACGCACAACAAAGGTTAGTAACGTTCGCCAGTGATTACTTGAACGTCACTTGCTCAATTACTCTTTTGTTTAAGCGCAGTCAAGCAACCGCTGGTAAAGTTTGGGACCGGTTGAGACCTTTTGCAAATTGTCAATTACGTCAAATTTCGGTTGTCTAGCGATGTTTCGCGTCGAGTGTGAATGCAACTTTGTTTGAAATTATGTTTTTGTTTTTTTTTGAATTACCGATAGATTTGCACAATTCACACCGAATAACATACTTTGTTTTGGACATATTGTACTAGTTCTGCTAATTAATTATTAACCATTCATCATGGTTGCCAACTTGTCATTATTTTTCCTTTAGGTTTTGGACATACGAAAGTACCGATCTTTTTATGTCGATGACAAACTAAGCGCTCAAAGTACATAGCATGGAGTTTCATAATAAAAAATAATATTCTCTCCAATTCCACGAAACATAAAAAATGATTTTTTTTAGATACGTTATAACTGCAAAAAATTTTATATTACATTTTTCGGCTTAATTATGCAAAAAATAAATTAAAGTTACTCATTTTTACTATAAAATTCAACTCGTGCTAATTTAAAAACGTGAACGCGACCTCTACAATGCAAACCGAGATAATGATGTTTGTTGTTAGTCACTTCACGCAAAAAGTAACAAATTTGCGTGAATTGCAAGAGGGTTACCAGGAAGTCGTCAAGATGAAAACTGTATATCCAAAATTGTGTTGTCTAGTGATACCCATCGAAGTACCTTGTGGAAATTTTTTTACAAAATAGATTTTTGTTCTCTGATCAATGATTGAAACATTTGCGGTTGCAACGAGGTGCCGTTTTTAAGATATATTGCTTTGAATTTGAGCGCGGATGAATATTTTGCAATAATTCGCTTGAATAGTTTTTTGGTAATAATTAATTGTGACGTTTTTAGACGTAATGTTTTTTTTGTTATCATGTTGCCGTTAAATAATTTTCAAGTTATGACTGAATTGTTTTTACGGTTTGTTTAGCGTAAAAATTAAAATTAACGCGAAAATGCGCTAATTTGAAACCTAAAAAATTATTAAGGATTAATTTTTGTGAAAAATGTTCTACCGTTAGTGTTGTAGAGTGAATATTATTTTACTAAATTGTAGAACGTGGAAACGTTTTTTTCGAAATCAGATGATCTATCATTTTGGCAGCTGATCTCAATGACAACAAAGTCGAAAAAAATCAAGATTAGGCTAGGCTATTGGGTTACAGTAGGTTAGGTGTAAAAAAACGGAATTAAACTACTTCGGTTCATATTTTAGATTGAGAATGGTATGAATAGTTATTAGTAACCTATGCTGTTTATGAATTAATTTCGAGTAGCCAGATATCGACGAGTAAACCTAAATCTACTGCTGGTACCGTGGCCTTATTGGTTGAGCTGCAAGCCAGATTGAAAACAATCCAAGGCTTTGTTATCGATATTGAACCAGTTATCGGCCAGTAGCCGAAGAAACATTCTCTAATCCAGTAATCGAGGTAAGTGAGTGTTTTCTTGGTGCTAATAGGCTGCCTAAAGTGACAAACTTTTTTCTAAAAATATAGGCAGTATTTCATATATTGCATTTAGTGAAATGAATAAGCTCTAATTTAAGAGACAAAATAGGCCGTATGTTATGATAGCATGGAGTGCCTAGTTTACTATGATGATGTTAAAGATTGAAAAGTAAAGAAGTGATAGCACCATATGCAGTTTACATATGTCAATTTTTTTGCAATATTTTAACCCTACTAGGCCCAGCGGGGAATCGGTTAGCTCCCCCCTTCATTTACTTCGAAATTTTGTTATGAAGCAGTCAAGCCTCAATAATGAAATTTCTTGACTTTTCCTAAAATTTACTGCTTCAACTTTCATTTGTAAAACCGTTGTCGAATGACAATTAGATTCAGAGTAATTGAACGTTTGTCAAGGTCGACCATGCGTTTCAGGCAAATTTTTCAACATCAAGAGGGGGCCCCCTAAACTTGTTCAAATGTATGAAAAAATGCCACACAAAAATCTTCAGCTCGATTGGTTGAGAATTGGCCGAGCGAATCCACTTTTAAGTTTTAGGGGGGGTTTTGGTGGCTTTTTGGGGAGGCAAAATGGCATAAGCGATAATAACTTTTGATCTATACATCGCAGAATTATGTGTGACTACTTAAAATTTGCAGAATGATCGCAGCTTTCCGTTATAACAAATATATATTTTTGTTGTAATACAAATAGATTTTATTTCTTGAAAAATAAAAAAAAAATAAAAAATTATGAAAAATTACCAAAATGGTTAAAAAATTTTAAAGTTGCATGACAAATTCAAATTTATTTCTAAGACAAAAAGTAGCTAGGCAATTAGTTTTGAAAAGACTGTGTAAGTGAAACTATAGACCAAAAAACAAGTAAAACGTTTTGCGAAAAAGAATGCGCTTTCAACATTAATGTCAAAATGATACGAACATAAGCTTTTGAAACCAACCTGTTGAAGTATTACAAAGTTGAACTGGCTAAAGCTGACTTTCTATCTGAAAGCAGGACAATCTCGGCAAATTTTTTCAACACAGTATGACTGTTATTAGAAGATAATTTAATAAGAATGACCGCAGGTTTCTATTTATGGCAAAACTATTTTAGTGTTGAGATACAAACAGCGTTTTTGAAAAACATCGCATTTGTGAAAAAATAGTGTGATGGAATAAACGACCAGTAAGTCTCACTCAACAAATCAAAATGTTTAACAACATCTCATTGAACATTAGCTTACGCAGAACTAGATACCGCCAATACCATAACATCAAAAGACATAAGTGCTATTACTGTAATAAAGATTTATTTTTCTTTTGTATCGTTTCGGACTAACTTATGTTTTTATAATAGCAGCAAGCAGCATAAACTCCCATTGCGTTATTTTCACGTTAATTACCTGTAATTAGTTAATTTGATCGATCAATATCCCACTGGGTTGATATTTTCAAGACTTTTCTTTCAACTATTTGACATACAGTAGGTATTGGTTAAACATAAGTTGTAACATTAGAGACGTTGCAAAACCTTTTCTGCTTCAATGTATGTAACATTGCATTGATACTAATGTATTAATAATAATCTACAAGGATAAAATTGATTGTAACTAAATTAAACAAAACGCATGTTTTGATAAATTTGGATAGTTATGTTATGGTAAAGATAGATGCTAGTCACCGTACTCAGATTGCAAGAATACCTCACAGTTTATGGCTTTTACTGTACCTTTGCTACTCGTAAGTAATATTTATGCAGATAAAAGAAAAATACTTAAAAAACGTGAAATAATTTACTTTGTCTTATAAACTGCTGTAGTAATATTGATTGTGAAAATGATTTCATGCAAACACGTCTAGCAGTGGAGTGAAGTAGGGAGAGAATAACCAATTGCTAGAAAGAACTTGCTTACAAATCAGGAGTTCAATTTTCTTTAAAAGTTGGAAGTGTAAGACAAAAAAGCAATAAGCTCAACATATGATGAAGTTATTAAGATGTGGAAAAAAGTTGTTGAAAGTGCAATTCCTGGCTATACTTGCTACGTGAGTTGAAAGACGATGCGAAAGAAGATGAGTAATCTGCTTCAAATACTAAAAAAAGCTGAAGATCCGATCTCAAAGAGGCAAACAAGCTTTTTGATATTTCAAGAGATGATATCGATCAGCGCTTCTGTGTTGATGATTATAACTATATTCGGGATCAAAAGGAACTCCGTCAAGGTACTTGTGGTGGAAAGGGTTCGAAGCTGGTTAAAAAACTGAAGTGCAAGTTATCCCGAGAAAAAGAATTTGAAAACAGAAAAGTATCCACATTGGAGAGCGTTTTCAGCTCCCCAAATCCTAGCGTTTTCAGAATTCTCACATTTTCTCCATGATCCATTTCATTGTTTATTGATTGCCACATTTTCAATTTTCTGGAATTAGTAAAAGCCGGAGAAGTCTGAAGTTCTGGTTGAAGTTTCAGATATTTCATCAAATCACCAACGAGTTGAACTGAAGCGGGATTTGTTATAATCGTACGTTTCAAATCACGGTATTTTTTAACTTCGTTTTTGACAAATTCAACTCCTCTCTTTTTTAAAACGTATTCACACAACGGATACCATTTTGCGTGTTCCTGAAAAGGGTCATCAGTCGGTTCCCAATTTTTTAAACCACCGTTGCAGTAAAAACACTTGACTCTATCTCGATCACCGAGGTAATAAAAACCAGCGTCAGCAAATTCACGACAGGTCGCTTTAATTCGTGCACCTGGCCAATTGATCGATTCGGTAAAAGTTTCCAATCGGTCAGCGTACTTTTTCAGATGCCTGTTTTTGGGGAATAAACATTGAAACTTCGGATTTTTGCTTGAGGTAGTAGAACTAACGGGTAGTGCAACGGAGTCACAGCAATCACCCATGATGATAGAATATGAAAAATATATGAATTTACATACTAGTTAAGAGTGCGAATAAAAAAAAACGCTTAGTGTGATGCAGGTTTTAAATCTTGGGTAAAAAAAGATTTACGGTTCGGGGTGAAAATTGAAGGTATCTGCAATGCATTAAACCCTGTAAAACTGAACACGTCCGCGATTATGGAAGTTTTTATTCTCGATAGATTTTGGGATGAAATGCTGGACGAATGTAATGAGGTGACTTTGGTCAAATACAACTTTACTTCTTTGAGGTGAAATCCAACACTTCAAGGTACAATAACACCGGTAAAATTCAAGTTATTCTGCCGCGATTTAAACTTTCAATCTCGGTCGAGTAGATTTAATTTTACGTTATACAAGTGTCAAGGAAACACGTAACGTCCCTTGTGTTTTATATTTCGCTTGCAAGCTATACCTTCCAGACAGACGCAATATAAACTTTTTGCTGAAAAGAAGTCTTAAATATAATAAAAGCTATGCGGTTTATAAAACTTAAAAATTTCCAAAATAAAGCGACTTCGTTAGTACTCTGGTCAAACCCTAAATTGAAATACCAGTAATCTATAAATTTTTTTTTTTTCGGAAAACTGAGTTTCAGATGAACCACGCTCTAATCTCGTTGATAATTTAATATCTGGGTTCGACTCTTGCACAAGACATTCGTTGAATTATTGAACCTTAGATTTTCCTTTGAAAAAACACCTTGCAGTGGTTCAAACCTCAGGTACGTCAAAGATGAAAATGCATGTGAGTTTTGGTGAGATTTTCAAGAATAACCTATGTTTGTAACATACTTTGAAACTAGCCAAAGATCACTAAGCTCTTTTCAAGCAACTGTGTGAAAAATTTGCGCCTAGGTTTGGGTATCGTCTTTGGGAAAATAACAAAAGACAGTTTTCGTAGATTGCATACCATCAGATAACTTAAAATACCAACCGAGTTAAAGCGGAAAAGTGTGAGGTAGATCTCTTTGAGAATTTCGAATCTTGGACAAGGTAAAAAAAGACACTTGGGTTTTAAGCAAAAGAGATTTAGCTCTGGGTTTGAATCTTAGGCAAGATGAAATGTTAAGGATATTTTGATTCGAACTTAGAAAAAACGTTAAACTACAAGTAGCTTTGAAGATTATTTGCATTCGACTTTCAGGCGAGTCCTACTATTGCGTTGGTAATTACTATTTGGGTTGGAATTTAAAACACAAGTTCTATTGCGCCATGCTCGCTCCATATTCGAAAAAAAAAGTAACAAACCAACCCTGACATCATCGGATTAAACAAGTTGTATTGCACCATGCTCGCTCCATATTCGAAAAAATTAACAAAAAAGATAGTGATTCACAGCTAAACCTTAGATAACAGCTGTCACGATTTCGACACGGCAGCGGAAATTCAACTACAGCGCGACAGGAAACGTTTCAAGTTACACAGAGCTTATTCCTATACGAACAAAATAGACTTCACTACCGGGCTATTCACTTTTAACCAGCTACTTTGAACTTAAAGCAAACCACCTGTGGTGGCTTGACAAACCACCTGCGGTGGTTCGGTACTCGAGCAAGACACTCTTCAAGCTTTAGACTTGAAGCCAGGCAAACCACCTGCGGTGGTTTGATACTCAGTTACTCTTCAGGTCAACGCTAAGTTTCCATTCTTATAACTACACTAAACTTAGAGTTAAGACTAGATCTTGGGTTATTTACTTTTAACCGGCTACTTTGAAGCCAGGCACCTGCGGTGGCTTGACAAACCACCTGCGGTGGTTCGGTACTCAAGCAAGACACTAAGAGTCTTTAGACTTGAACCGATACCCGGGCAAACCACCTGCGGTGGTTCGATACTCAGGCAGGACCAACTTTCAAACAACTAGCTAGGGTTAGAGCTAAGGTTAAGACGCCGCAATTGGATGACGCCCCAATTGGATAACTTTGCAAACGCCCCAAACACCCTACGCCCCAAACGGCCCACGCCCCAAACGTCCCACGTCCCAAACGTACATGAAATCAGCCAATATAAACTACTCACGTTTAAAACAGTTACAAGTTTTTGTTTTTTTCTGAATACCACAAGCAATACTTTGTCTCTTCCATACGTTTGGGACATAGATGCACAATCATTTTGGTAACACTTGCTCTTGAAATGGATAAATTATTCTAGTAATTGTAGAAAAAAAGACAGATCATCTGTTAGAGAAAAAAACAAAATATTTATTAGAAAAGGCACATCAGATTTTTTATCATAGTCGCTTTATTATGCCAATACGTTTAACGTGAGGCCCATCTTAAGTTTTACAGGTTAGCTCATTATTTTTACAGTATAGTTAAGAAGCTAAAGGATAAATTTCCGAATGTAGGCTTGTGGAATGGTACGCATATTTTTATGAAAAACGATATCCGTAAATACTGTATAATAAGTGACGATCCTTCATTTAGCAAAATACTTGCTTATTTGAAAATGTAATTAAAACACAATCATGAAGAAATGCTTATCATTTATCTTCTTGCTTCATCAATGCTGGGACTTCCAGCATGACAAACATTAAGGTACATGTTAATTTGCACAATGCACATCAAAGTGCAATGTTTGAACTTTGAAACTGCATTGAATGACTTACAACGTATGATGAGCGGAGTTTGAATTCAACCGATTCAAAAAAGTGCTCGACAGAATAGGCCAGAGCGATTATCACAACATAACACAGAACATGTCAAAAAATGAAAATTAAAAAAATTAAAACACCACAGTCTGTTTCACCCGTAATCGGGATCATCATGGGTATCTGCCATAAGTAACACTGAGTTTAAAATCTAAAATTAAAAGGTAAAAGTTAAAATTTTTAAATTAAAAAATTTAGAAAATTATAAAAATGAAAAAAATTAAAAATTGCTCCTAGATTAGATCCCGAGGTCATATTCGACAACTGGGTGGGCCGCCCAGGAGTCGGATATGGCCTCTGGATCGAAACTAGGAGCAATTTTTAATTTTTGTTATTTTTATTTTTCAATTTCTATAATTTTTAATTTAAAAATTTTAACTTTTACTTTTTAATTTTAGATTTTAAACTCTTGTTACTTTTGGTAGATACCCATGATGATCCCGATTACGGGTGAAACAGACTGCAGGGTTTTAAATTTTTTATCTTTTATTTTTTGGCGGGTTCTGTGTTATGTTGTAATTTACAACATATTTTTCTTTGGTAGTGCAGAAAAAAAAATACTTAATATTAAGTTGCGAGTAAATGTCTCTATCATTTGATGAGTGGCTGTAAAAACCTACAAAAACCTGTACAGAGCAATAAATCGACGTTTCTGAAAAGCAAAAAATGTAACAATTACAATTTTATAGAACAAGATTTTGTTTTTCATTATTGGTTAATTCTAAAATCGTTATTTTTTTAAACCTTATCAAATTTCCAATTTTTTTATAATGTTTTTTGTAGGTCAAAAATTTTTGTAGGTCAAAAATTTTTGTAGGTCAATTTTTACCAACTATTCAGCACCGAAAATATTACAAAATTCAGCACTTTGCTTTTGGTGACATTGCAAATTTCTCAAGTACATGTACTGTAATTAGGCTAACAGCGTTAAGGAAATAATCTTAAATTTTTTCTGAATACTTTTGAAATTTCAGATTATTACGTTTGTCCCGACAAAAACAAATATGTACCGTTATCCATAGCATACGGTAGCCTATGTAAAGAGAATACCAACACCAGTAATTGGTACAATTGTTACAGGAAAACTCGGCCACAGTCTTAAACGTGCGCAAAACCGACCAGCTTAGAGATGACGCGTCATGCACACCCAAGTTCACAATTCGAACAGTTCACTATTGACTAAGGGGCACAAATCACAATCAATAGAATCGACGTCTTTTGAATGACAGTTGATGCTCGACATTTGGACATAAACGTACGTGACCCTTTGACGTGAAACTTTGACGTGAACTTTGACGTGAAATCTGATGTGAACTCTGACGGTTTTCTAAAATAAACACAACACAATGCGATAGATAGCAGGCGCAGATCGGTTTTAACAGCATAAAACAATTAAACATTCTTTATGAGTGAATAACATTATTTAAGCTTCAGACTTTTATGTATAGCATCATCAGAAAGAGAAACAAGTATCAACGAAAAATGACTTATCCAAACTCGCAATACAACGTTCACAAATTAATCAAACATTAAATAACTTATAAATGCACAAAACTCACCAACTATTTGAGACGGTGACGCATAGAATTCGTATCAAGAAATCGAAAATCGAAGAGTTAAGTCATTTATCTCAAATCTATTTTAACGTTTTGAGTCAATTGAAATAATTTGGCATTTTTGCAAGGGCATTTATAGAGAAAAATTATAAAGAATAGAATAAAAACCATGTGGGAATTTAAGGGGAAAAAGGCTATTTTTCGTAAACATTGTCCAAAAAAAGTTTGGGTGAATTATTCATTGCCTCCGGCTGAACTAATCATATTGAAGAATATTCAGACGAATGTAAAAACAATAATCAACTTATCACTACATTTCCGTTAATACTAGTAAATTCAAGATACCCAAACAGAGAAAGTAACTTGTTTTTATCCCAATCCGCTACGCATCATTAGGGGTCAAGAAAGAAAAAACTAAACATGACTAAGCAAAACAATTCGCCTACTACGAACGGCGAATTAGTAAACATGACATCTTATCAATGATCGATATTGGCGTGCCTTTTCTCATGCTACAAAGGGTTTTCTTTAGGAATACATAGTGGTCGGAATCTTGCAAGGCGAAAGGTTTTTGTTTGAAACTAAAGTAAGCTAACTTGCTGTAACACCAATATCAACAAAGCCTAGCCTAGTGATTGCTTTTAACTAGCAGCTCTACTTATTGGACTACGTTCTAATTTACTAATTTTCTCTAGTGAGATACATAGTTCGATCAGTAGAATAATCCAGACTCAATACATTTATTGGTCAAACAAACCTTTTGTTAGATACGACTACCGGTACTGTTATGCTGGCAGTAAATTAGCCGATAAGTTGGCCTACTTGTCTATATTTGGCCTTACCTGCTACTTCAAATCAATTTAGAAAGATTATAGGCGACTATTCACATCTTTCTTAATCTAAGATATGAAAAGTAAGCCGAAGTATAGTCTAATTCCATTTTTGATAGGCTACCTAACCCAGTAGCCTAATCACTTTTTTGTTTTGAAGTTAGTTCAGCTGCCAAAATGTTAGATCATCTGATTTCGAAAAAAACGTTTCCACGTTTTACAATTTAGTAAAATAATATTCACTCTACAACACTAACGGTAGAACATTTTTCACAAAAATTAATCCTTAATAATTTTTTAGGTTTCAAATTAGCGCATTTTCGCGTTTATTTTAATTTTTACACTAAACAAACCGTAAAAACAATTCAGTCACAACTTGAAAATTATTTAACGGCAACATGATAACAAAAAAAACATTACGTCAAAAAACGTCACAATTAATTATTACTTAAAAAAATTACTCAAGCGAATTATTGCAAAATATTCATCCGCGCTCAAATTCAAAGCAATATATCTTAAAAACGTCACCTCGTTGGAACCGCAAATGTTTCAATCATTGATCAGAGAACAAAAATCTATTTTGTAAAAAAATTTCCACAAGGTACCTGGATGGGTATCACGAGATCTCTTTTCTAGACGTTTTTTCTGGTAGCATAACAAGGCCTAATGTATATGATATGTCACAACAATGGTTTCAGGAATAAAAAAGCAGAAGAGATATAAAATCTGCTTCATCATTGACGCATACAATGAGAGGGGATGTGGCGTTACCATTTCATTTAATTAACAGCTGGTTTATGAAAGTCTCTCAAATCCATACTCGTTTTACTTGACTATTCCAAACTAATTTGCTTTATCTATTCCGTTGTAGAACTACTAAGTTTTCACTATAGATCAATTAAATATCGAGGTGCGAAAATCTGGATCATAGTTTCTGAGGAACTCAAAAACAAATCTTTCACAAATTTAAAATACAGTATAAACAAATAATTCTGAAGTCATATTACTCAACATTACCGGCAATAATAATGAAAATAACAAAGTTACATTTTGTGATTAGTTTGTTTTAGTACACTGATATACCGGTATTTACAGGAATTTATATCATTTGCAAAATTCCATGTTTTCATTGATGTAACTGCTTCTTTTTTTTTGGTTCTCACCAAATAGCTGCTCGACTTAAAGGCCAAACAATCTGGTCACTTCGCAGCTTACGGCTTGTATTAAATATTTTCATCACTGCAATTTTATTTATGTTTTATTGTTTTGTAAAGTTGCTTGGTAGAACTTGAAAGTTGCCAGCTGTTTTGTTTTATGTAAAATAAATAAGCTTTCCTTTCGAGTAACGTTTGCTGCCATTGTCGCTGACGGGAACACCTTGCAGTTTTTTGCTTGCACCGTTATAAGAAATTAAATTATAATTTTTTTTTTGCGAATTCGAAAATCAAAAAACAAGAGATTCGACAAGAGATACGAGAGAGCTGATGAAAAGTAAAGAAATGACTTATTGGGGTCCGTGAGAAAAAGAACTGACTGGATATGCCAGGTAGTCATGTGGCTGATATATCAGACGAGTCTCAGCTCCTCAGGGCGTGGGTTTTTGCGGTGAAACTATAAAGGCAATTTGCATAGGTGGCACAAGTCCGTTAATCGTTAATCCGTTAACAACGAAGCTAACTTTTTTATTAACTCGTTAATCCGTTAAAAAGTTTTTTCTTGTTAACGGACTAAATTAACTTCCGTTAAATGCTGTTAACGGACTACAGTAACTTCCGTTAAGTTCTGTTAACTTCCGTTAAGGTTTTTATTGTTAATATCTTGCTGCTTTGTTGTGCATTTGAACTTGTTTTTATCTTGAAATTAGATTAGACTGTAAAATGTAACTTTCAAAACACAAAAAGACCACCATAGCAATAAATATTTCCTTACAATCAGCTTAACAGCGTCAATACGTGTTCTAGAAGCGAGTGAATAAAACGAAATGTAAATTATACACAAAATGTTAACGGATTAACGGACTTTATTAACTTCCGTTAATTAAAGCTGAAAATAACGGATTAACGTTAACGGAGGTGTAAAGTTTGTTAACGGACCAGTGGTTAACGAAGCTAACGTTTTGCATTAACTTGCCCACCTATGGCAATTTGACAAACAGAAAAAAAAAAGGTGGAGGGAGATATTGTAATTAGAGCATTATGGTGTACGCTCCAACACCAACTGACAAAAAAACAAAGGGTTCAACACATAAATCAGTCCATGCAAGGACATCTGAAGTAGGAAGGCAGAAAAACCAATTCTTAGCCAATCAAAGCGGTTTTCATAGTTTAACTTTTATTTAGACGCGGCAACCATGCGTTATTTTAAACTTCTGTCAAGTGAAAGAATATTTCTGTGCGTATAAAATAATGTATATCGTTTTGCTGCTGTATTCCTTTTCTGATTTTTATTGTTGTTTTGTTCGGTGTGATTGTTGTTTTGCAAACCAAAAGCAAACAAAAAAAAAAAATTACTACTATTAAATAAATGTCTCGGCCTAAAGGTTTAAAATTTTGTTGATGTTTTGGTAGATATAGATGAATGCTCTGCAGGAAAAAGCAATTGCCATGCGGCAACAACTTGCATCAACACATTCGGAAGTTATGCATGTAGATGTTTGAAAGGCTGGACGGGAGATGGAATGCAGTGCGAAGGTATTTGCAGAAAATAACAAAATAAATACTTCTGCTCACCTCATAGTTCGGCTGCAATCTGGTCAAATTTTACGTAGTTTTAAATTTTGGGTCAAATTTTACGTAGTGTCGTGAGAAATGGTCAAATTTTAGGGAATTTTACGTAATATGGCAATTGCGAAGCTCAAAGCAATAAGGTTCGCAACTTAACTTAATAAGAAATGTTAAAAAATGAAGTAAATGTAATAATTTTTAAACAATCATATTACGCAAGTTTAAATATGTAATTTTTTTGGTCCTCACTTTGTATTTGGACGATAGTAGCTATAAATTTTTGTATAGTTTATCAATTTTTTTTGTCTTTGCCTTGATTTATAATTTTATACCAACGAAATATGTTGAAGTCTATTCAAGTTCTACTGAGCCTCATCTGAACAACGTGCCTAGCAACGGCCCAGTTGGCAACGGTTTAAGAAAGAAGAATCTTATTTATTGCAGTCGTTGCATGCAGTTGCTTTTCGCATTACATTAAATCGTAAAAAATAAATCAAATAATTTTTATTACATTTTAATCACCAAGTTACCTTGTAGGCCTTGTTACGCTTGCAGAAAAAATGTCTAGAAAAGAGATCTCGTGATACCCATCGAGGTACCTCTTCAAACATTTTTTGCAAATAGATTTTTAATGTCTGATTAATGATTGAAATGTCTTCCGTTGCAACCAGGTGCCGTTTTTAAGATGTACCGCTTTTAATTGAACGCGGATGAATATTTTAAAATCATACGCATGCATAATTTTTTTTACTATTGGTGTTGCTGTGAAATAATCCACAAGCTACAAGAAGGATATTTTTATATTTTTTTAAAGACAAAAATTTAAAATACTATAATTTTAAACTAAATAATTAATCATGGATAAGTTTTTTGTTAAAAAGTTTGCAGATTTAGTGGTTTAGCTTGAGTTTTTTGCGTTGAATTTTAAACATGGAAACTGGCTTTGTAGTCACGTGACCGTCTTCGCTTGGCAGCTGATCGTTATGAACACAAAACCTCAAAATAATTTTTCATGATTGAATAGCGGTATCCTTAAGAATTATTAAGGAAATTATTTCGTGTTAAAAGTCGAAAAACTAATGAAGTACCTCATGAATTTACACCACAAGTCTGTTATGATGATAGTCTACCCACAAAAAGTAGCCTAATACATTAACTGCTTTGAGAAATACTGATAGGCTTTCACTCCTCGAAACTAACTAGCCTAGCCCTAGCTGGTTGGCCTATCAACTTTCGAATGTCTGTTCTGCCACACTTAAGCCCTTGAAACAGCCACCGTAATTAAACCAACAAGTAACCCAAAATAAGAGATGACTCTTATGAAAATGCTGAAAAGGAGCACAGTTTATTTAAGCCTTATTTTGCAACATTTGCGAAAGTGTACGCTTATTGCTTTATGTTAAAACTTCGCAGTAAACTACTAGAGTCTTAAAAGATTGTAGCTGAATAATTTATTAGAATTGCCGATGTGCTTTGGCTCGATTGGAATAAACGTTATGGACTGATGACCGGTATACCCACAGCTACCGACTGCCGTAGGCTATCGATATTCCCCGAAGCTTATCGGTATTCTTCGAAGCAGATTGTATTAGGCTGCTTTTTGTGGGTAGGCTATCATCATAACAAACACGTGGTGTAATTCATAAGGTAGTTCGTTTATTTTTCGACCTTGATTAATGGTTACCGGTATTTCATCTTGAAAAATTGTTTTAAAGTTTTGCATTCATAACGATCAGCTGCCAAGTGACGACGGTCACGTGACTTCAAAGCAAGTTTCCATGTTTTAGAATTCACCACAAAAAATTCAAGCTATAACTTTAATTATGCAATCTTTTTAGCAAAAAACATACCCATGATTAATTATTTAGTTTAAATTTACCATAGTTTGAATTTTTACATTCAAAGAGAGATAAAAAATATCTTTATTGAAATTTGTGGATTATTTCACGGCAACACCAATTGTAAAAAAAATTATTCAAGCGTATGATTTTAAAATATTCATCCGCGTTCAATTAAAAGCTGTACATCTTAAAAACGGCACCTGGTTGCAACCGAAGAAATTTCAATCATTAATCAGACATTAAAAATCTATTTGTAAAAAATTTTTCAAGAGGTACGTCGATGGGTATCACGAGACAACACAATTTTGGACACCGCAACAAGGCCTATTGGTCGGGAGACAGCAAAGAAACCTTTCGGTCTTCGAGTCTAGCTGCCACCTGCCCACCTATCTACCACACACCGTGCATTCTTCACACTGTCCCTTTTTATTGCTGAATGTCAGTCAAGAAAGCTGCGAATTCCAATTTTTGTAGTTTTTGTTTTGAATCGATCGGTAATTGAACCCAGGTTTATCTTTCAGTTGCAAACTCTCTATTTACTCGACCTCTGATCAGTATAATATCAAATTATAGGTACTGCTTAGCTTAAAAAAATCTTCATTTGTTAGTGCTGTCTACGTCCGATTGCTCGACCATCACATGCGGGTCAAATGCCTATTGTATTGTGGAGGAAACTAGCCCGGCCTGTCAATGCAAAGACTTTTACAGGGGTGATCCAAATATTGCCTGCGAAGGTTAGTGCAGTACAGTGACATTAAACGTTAACAAAAAAACACCTGCATGTGGTTGGGCGGCAACGCGTTCGCCTCTAAAGCGAGAGATCTGAGGTTAAAATCTTGGGCCTGTCAAATTGAAAACAGTGTTGCCAAAGGCTTGCCAACGCTGTGACATTTCTTCAAAAAAAGCTGTGTTGCCCCTGGCGCAATGACGTGGAAAGTGGTCCCACAATGTCGTTACACGCTTTGGCGTAATAAGTGTAATGAAAGATGTGATTTGTTAACAAAAAAAAAAAAAAAACTCAAAAAAAGGTAAATATTTCAAAGCGAAAACATCGGAAAACAGTGAGTGGGGCAATACCAATAGAAATAATAAAGTGAAAATCCATTTCAAGATGTGTGCTTTATTGATAACGCTGTAGTTTTTTTCCACCAATGCAAATTTTGACTTCTACAACATTTGGACTAGAGTATTCAAAACCAAATATGCCCAGAAAATGAACCACAGACTCCTCGTTATAGGGCACTAACTGCTCTAGTTCATTGTTTTTACAGCTTTGTTTTTCTTTACTTCATTTGACTATTTTTGTAGCAACTGTGTTTTTATCAATTTCAGCGTATTGTGAAGCTGGGTCTGTTCAATATGATGGAGGAAACTTTTCATTTCCTGAAACATGGAGCGGTCAATGGGTTAATTCAATTGAAACGTGTCCTGATTCAGGTTTGTGGTTATGGGATTAAGACATGGGTGCAGTGGTGGTCATTGACTTGGGGGTGCCCCGGGCAAGGAGACAAAAAATGGGCCCCCCTTAAGCAACACCTAATGCTACTGAAATCGTGTAGGATCAGCGTTGCCCGGTTGGTACTTAACACAAGGCCGTCCCCCCAAAAAAGTTCTTCAGTCTTACTTAACCAATGTAGGCATGTAGCCTACCATCATTTCTTTGTAAAGAAACCATCCTAACAGGGCCCTCTGTAAAGGGGCCTTCTTCAAGAAGGCGCCCTGCATTGAGCCTCTTCCATAGCCGAAAAGAGCCCTTTGCAAAGAGACTATCTAAAAAGCCCTCTCATGATCTCAAATGGGTCTTCTTCATAGGGCTTCGGCAAAGGGGCCCTCTTCATACGGCCCCCACAAATGGGCCTTCTGTATGTGCTTCCCATAAAAGGCCCTCCTCAAAGGGGGTCCTTATTTGCAGAGGAATGTACAAATAAAGGCCCTTCCAAAAAGATCCTTTCAATAAGAGCCCTCTGTAAAGGCCCCCCAAAAAGAGCCTCCAATGGGGCCCTCCACAAAAGGCCCTTAATGCCGGTACAAATAACGGTTCTACAGTAGGTATAAATGCGCTACAAAAATTTGGGGAACATATGCTACGTAACTTTTTTTGAGGGGGGCTTGTAGCATGCAAAATCAAGTGGGGGGGGGGGCCCCGGGCAACCACCCGGCTTGCCCATACTAATGACCACCACTGCATGGGTGCGCATGTTCATTTCCATAGTGGTTATGCCAATAATAGCATTAAATACTGTCAGTGAAAAACAAGATGGTAAAACTACCAGCGTTCATCTCCATTCATTCACAAATAGAAAGTGATTCTTTTGAAATTGATTCAAGAAAACAAAACTGTTCTTCTGGGGCCTAGAGAAGCCACTATCAAAAATTTATGAAATTATTAGGAGAAATCAATTTGGTGTAAATGACTTCACTGGAAAAAATTAGTCACACCATCTCTTTTAGTTATGTAACATATTATCAGAGTTCTTCGATGTTCGCTGTCTAAAAATACAATTTAGATGAAAACTCAATGTGTTCGATGAAGTCATCAGCAATTTTTAGCATTCATGTACGAAATCAAAAATTGATTTTGAATCTGTAAAGTTTCAAATGGTTTCAAATCACGAAACTTAAAAATTTAGACAAAAGCCTAATCACATATAATATGGAAAAGCAAGCTTGTAAAGCTAGCGGTGGAGGAGCTAGAGAGGTATTGGGTTGTTTTAGCTCAACTGGGTTTTTGTTTATTTGTCAAAATACCACCATGTTTAAAACACTGTAGGAATAGTAAAATAAAACTTGATTGAGTGCCCCAATCTAGAGGAAATAGTTCAAATTTTTTTCGATGAAGGTCCAAGTTCTTTATGATATCGAAGTTCGAACATATAATTTTTTTATTTGACAAGAAAGTATGAGATAGCATGTGCACTAACTTCAATCAGTTTTCTGCACCCAATCAAACAACACGATTCACTTTCCAGAACGCTCTGTAGCCTCGATCATCTGCGACGGATTTGTCTTCAGTCTTCCTTCACTGGCTGTGATTTCTTGTAATGAAACTCTGCAAACTTTTACTGAAACGCTGCTCAACAATGCTACTGTAAGTCCAACTGAAGA
Source organism: Trididemnum nubilum (assembly GCA_963965965.1). Lineage (NCBI taxonomy): Eukaryota > Metazoa > Chordata > Ascidiacea > Aplousobranchia > Didemnidae > Trididemnum > Trididemnum nubilum. The sequence continues at coordinate 41,377,209 of OZ014469.1, read as the reverse complement.
TTGTGCAGAAAAAAATTGATAATGAATGCAACCAAATAATTATTCTTGCCAATAAACAAATATCTTCTTCTTCTTCTTCTTCTTTCTTCATTGCCCGCTTTTCCGTGAGGGTTGCGGGGGCAGCAGCTCAAGATTGAGCCGCCACACCTCACGGTCTTCCATCACCTCCATGATTTCGCTTGGGCGAAGTCCCAAGCGATTCCATCCAAGATCCTCAATGTAATCGGTCCATCTAGTTCTAGGTCGTCCGACTGGTCTTCTCCCATTTGCTTTGGCATGTAAAGCTTGTTTGGGGAGTCTTTCCTGAGGCATTCTGCTTACATGGCCAAACCATCTAAGCTGTGATCTTTCAATTCGGAGAAGTAACGGCTCGATGTTAAGAGATTTTCGAATTTCAGAGCTACGCACCTTGTTAAACAGTGTAACTCCTTCGATTCTTCGTAAAAACCTCATTTCGGACGCTTGCACTTGTGATCGCATTCTTTCGGTCATTACCCAAGATTCATGACCATAAGTGAGAATGGGGACAAAAACTGCTTTGAAAATTGAGAGTTTTGCCTTTTTCGACAATTCTCGTTTCATGACAACCGAGTAGTGCAAAGCTCGCATTACTGCACTAGCCTTGCCTATTCGGGTATCGAGTTCTTCGTCTTGCCTTCCGTCGCTCGTAAATGCAACCCCAAGATACTTGAACTTCTCTACCTGCTTCAGTGTCGCTCCATTCACTTGTAATACGCACTGATCAGAGTTTCTTGAAAGATGAAGTACCTCAGTTTTGGCCGTGCTTATTTTCATTCCGGCGGTGTTGCATGCATCTGCAAAGCTATTTAATGCGCGCTGGAGGCCAGATTCTGTGGAAGAAAGCAGAACCAAATTATCTGCGAATAGCAGACGACTAATTTTGCAATTTCCAATTGTGGCACACTCATCAGCTTGGCTGCATTTGTCGATCCAATTCATGTAAACAATGAAAAGGAGAGGTGACAAAACGCACCCTTGCCGGAGTCCAACGCCCACATGGAACGGCTTTGATTGCTTGCCATTTACCCGAACACAAACCTCCGGTCTGCAGTAGAATGACTTAATAGCGCGTAACAATTGACCATCAACGCCATACTCCTGCAAAACCTTCCAAAGTTTATCCCGACGAACTCGGTCATATGCTTTTTCAAGATCGACAAAGCATGCAAAGAGATCTTTGCCATACTCCCAAGATTTCTCGAAGATTTGCTTCAGAGTGAAGATTTGGTCCGTGGTGCTGCGACCCGGACGAAAACCGCACTGACCATCTTCCAGTTTTGATTCCACTATTTCTCGGCATTTCCTTTCAAGGCATTTGGCATATACTTTCCCTGGCAAACTAAGGAGAGATATCCCTCTGTAGTTTGTACATTGCTTGCGATCTCCTTTCTTGAATATCGGAATAATCACACCTGTTTGCCAATCTCTGGGAGTTTTGCCAAGCTTCCACGCAACTTGACACACTCGCGTTAACCAGAGAATTCCTTCTCCAGTCAGCGCTTTCAACATCTCGGGTCTGATTTCATCTTCACCAGCAGCTTTTCCAGATTTTATCCCTTTAATTGCAGTTGCCACTTCTGCTGCAGTGAAAACTTCGTCCTCCCCTAGATGTGTTACTTCGTGTGTGTCACGAGTCGATGCCTTTACAGGATTCAAAAGATCTTCAAAGTATTCTCTCCATCGTGAAAGGATTTCATTCTCATCCGTTAGAATGTTACCGTCAGAATCCTTGATGGAGTACGTGATACTCGATCTTTTGCCACGTAAACGGCGGATGGTCTGCCAAAATACTTTGTTTGCCGAAAAATAGTTGGAATCCAACCGACGACCAAACTCTTCCCATGACTTCTCCTTGGATTTCTTTACTGCCGAAGTTGCCGCTTTTCGCGCCTCAGTGTACCGGGATTGCAAATCAGATGACGATCTGTCCTGCAGCCAGGCCTTGAACGCATCTTTCTTTGCTCGAATAGCTTCTTTAACCTCTTGGTTCCACCAAGGCGTTCTTTTCTCACTATCGCCCGCCATTCTAAGCCGTTTTCGCCCACAACTTTCAGCAGCTGATGAAATGATTGCTGATCTGAACAGCAGCCATTCCTTCTCGATGTCCTCGGATACATCAGGAAGTTGTCTGAACTTAGATGATATACTGGATGCAAACTGTTTTCTTACTTCTTTGTCCTCCAAAGCCTCCCATTTGATCCGGTAAGTCACAGACAACCTGTTGGATCTCTTGTTTGGCCAAGGTTTCCAAAGTCGTAAGGAACATACTACCAGATGGTGATCAGTTGACAATTCAGCACCTCGCTTCACTCGAACGTCCAGCACATCAGAAAACAAATCTGACGAAACTATGCAAAAATCTATCAAAGATTTTTGATCCATACTAGGTCGATACCATGTATACTTGTGAACCTCTCTGTGCTGGAAAAAGGTATTCATGATGCGGAGTCCGTTGCTACAACAGAGCTGCAATAAATACCTTCCGTTCTCATTCAGTCCAGTGACTCCATGTTTTCCGATCACACCCTTCCACGTATCTGTGTCTGTTCCAACATGTGCGTTAAAATCCCCCATAGGGACTGTAGATTCAGTAGCTGATACTCGTAGAAGAGCATCATTTACTTCATCCACAAAAGTCTGATATTCACTCGTGGCATTGGGGGCATATACCTGCAACAGGCACAATGACCGATCCAATACCTTAAGCTTCAACATACAGACCCGTGATCCCAAAGGAATCCAATCTGACACACAGTCTGACAAACGGGGGCTTGTAAGAATCCCCACACCCGCTTGTGCAGACATACTAGGATCAGCACCAGAATAGAAGAGTTTCCATCCGCCATCCAGATCCACAGTTCCAGAGCCACGTCGTTTGGTTGAAGAAACTCCGATAATATCGAGATGATACCGCTTTGCTTCCTCAACCAATTCTAGCTCTTTTCCTGTGAGGGTGAGGATATTCCAATTGCCCAACAGCAGTTGGTGATGGTTGACCGGTGAGTGTGCGACATTATCTCGAGTACGAATACTCTGCGCTGCCTCCATTCGCCTCTCCAAACGTGTAGCGGGCACATTGGTGGAGCTGCCACTAGGGCTGGCTGGTGGAGATTGTCGCTTATTTTTCGAACGAGCCCCTCTGCCTAAGACTCGAACGCCATAGGGGTTTCGCTGAATGACGACCTGGGAGTCCCTAGGCGCTCCCCTGCCGGACGAGGTTCCACTTGTGAAGGTGGCCCCATTAACGTCGTTCACGTAATTTTCATTATTTGTGCTCATCATGATTTGTTATGCAGTTTAATCTAACTGCGGAGAGGTTTTATATCAGAGTTATCCTTCTCCTAGGTTATATGCTTACCACAGCTGATGGGCATAACCAACCCAGGTTTTAAGTTTTCCAACTATTTTGATTTGAACTATACTTCGTCTCGCTTCTACCATTAGACCTATCTGGCATGGGTAACCCTTTCAGGAGAATTGAATCTCCAGCCAGTACAGCTCTGCAGGTCATTGAGGCACATAGACTTTTCCACCTCGTTACGGTGATAGTTCATGGAAAAGCTATGCATTGTAGGTCTAATTGCCGAGCTATGTTATTCTATGCCTACTGTGCCATAATAAGCCAATTATATGTCATACTATGCCTACTAAGCTACGGAGCCCACTTTGGCCTACTATGCCTGTTGTGCCATACTAAGCCTACCAGGGTGCCATGTTATGCCTACTATGTCATACTAAAGCTGCAGCACCTACTGTGGCACACTATGCTTACTAATACTATTCCTAGTTTCCATAACAAGCCTCCTGTATGTCATAATCTGCCTACTAAGGTGTAATGCTATCCCTACTATAATATACTACGCTGCAGTGCCTACTGTGGGATACTGTGCAATAATAAGCCAACTATGCCTACTGTGCCATAGTAAGCTACAGTGCCTACTGTGACATGCTATGCTTACTAGGGTGCCATAACAAGTCTACTTCATGTTACACTATGCCTACAATGCCATACTAAGCCTACTATGACATAGTGCTCTTACTAACCTATGGTGCCAAAAGCCCACTACAGTATATTGTTGTTGTAGCTCATATTTATCCTCCAGTCACCAGACAGCATCAGACGCTAACTTATTGGACGATCCGCACATTTTTTTATTGCAGTGACTACTTCGTGATTGGAGAAATCCGCATCTGCTTAAGGGGTTTCCGATGATCCAACGTTCCTGTAGATTTCTTCAAATTCTTGCCCCCCGAATTTGCTGCTTGTTCAAAGCCACCAACCAGAGATAATTATCGTAAAACGTCTTATCCAAGGACGCAACGGCGTGACCAGGGTGCGGGTTGAACCCAGATCACTCAATCAAGGTCGTCGTAAACAATTCGCCTTTACCCATTTGGCCAAGCTACCAACTATACTACACTCGAATGCTATAGGCCTGTTATGTCTACAATGTCATACTACGCCTACTATAACATACTAAGCTGTAGCGCCTACTGTGGGATACTATGCCTACTGTGCCATAATAAGCCAACTATATGTCATATTCTGATGTTGTACTATGCCTACTAAGCTACAGTGCCATAATCAGCATACTATGTCTATTGTGCCATAATTAGCCTACAATATAGCATTACTATACCCATTGTACCATAATAAGCCTACGATATCTACAATGTCATACTAGCCTGTAGCACCTACTATGGTTTTTAATAATATGCATACTGTTCCATAACAAGCCTCCTATATGCCATACTCTGCCTAATAAGGTGTCCTTCTATCCCAACGAAGTATACTAACTTCCAGTGCCTACTGTGCCATATTAAGCCAACTATGCCACAGAGCCTACTGTGACATACTATGCCTACTAGGGTGCCATAATAAGCCTACTTCATGTCATACTATGCCTAAACTGCCATACTAAGCCTCCTATGACATACTACGCCTACTGTAGTATACTATGCCTAATGTGCCATAAGGCTACTACTGTATATGCCACACTATACTCGCATGCTATACTATGTCTACAATGCCATACTACGTTTGCTGTGATATACTAACCTCCAGTGCCTACTGTGCCATATAAAACCAATTATGCCACAGTGCCTACTGTGACATACTATGCCTACTAGAGTGCCATAATAAGCCTACAATATGTCATACTATGCCTAAAATGCCATGCTAAGCCTTCTATGACATACTACGCCTACTGTGGTATACTATGCCTAATGTGCCATAAGGCTACTACTGTACATGCCATGCTATACTATGTCTACAATGCCATACTACGTCTACTATGACATACTAAGCTGCAGTGCCTACTGTGCCATAACAAGCCAACCAAATGCCATTCTATGCCTACAAAGCTACAGTGCGCACTGAGGTATACTATGCTTACTGTGCCATAATCAGCATACTATGTCTATTGTGCCATAATTAGCCTACAATATAGCATAACTATACCTATTGTACCATAATAAGCCTACGATATTAGGGTGGAGTGAAAAAGAACTTTTTTTCGAAATCGAAAAAAGTGTAGTTCTTAAATCCTGACAAATACTCCAAAAATCCGAAAAAAATTGGTTTGGGGATGCTGCCACTTTAGGGGGGCCAGCAACACCCCCAAATCCGCCCTAGGGGGGCCAATCCACCCCAAAAGGCCACAACCCGAGAACTGCCCATCGTAGAGACCTCATCTACAGCTCAAAACCTGCGCAACCGCCATGCCTATACCAGCTCCAAGAGAAAGTTCTAGTCCGTTCCGATCGCAGAAAAACCTATGACCAAAAATGTGGTCCTTCCGCCATTTTATCGAAAAACCACGTCAACAAGCCTGTGCTCATGCACCCATCCGCCCACATAGAATCCAGATTACAGGCATTATTACAAATAGGTTGAAGCTGGTTTGATAGCCACTGGTTTCCTTAGCAAAACCAAATCTGTGAGAAAAGAAAAACAGAAATCAGTTGAAACATTTTGCGCCCTAGCATAAAATCGTCTATTGTATAAATTCTAACATGACTTTTACTTTTACTGTATTTATTTTACAGAATTTAGCTAAAATATTTTCAGTTAAGCCATCACGTTGTAGTATATAATTGACTTGAATTCTAAAGAATGCGAAGAAGAAGTTCAAATACAGTGAAGACATTACATAGTGGCCATACATTTACAAGTCGCGACAGCTTTCCTCCAGGTGTGTTGCCTACAAAACGACAAGTGATAGAGCGAATTCTTCATTTAAAAAATTTTCGGACTGAGACCGTAGCAAATGACATAGCTGAAGAAATTCATGACAGATGGATTTGGTGCAATGTGTATCCGGTTCATAAGTACACAATATCAAAAAAAGTTCAGAACTTAGTCGCTTCATTTAGTTCACTTGACCGTTGGACAAAATCAAGACGAGGAAATACGTTTTTGCAAAGAGAATCCGAATTTATGCAGACAATTGATAGTTTGTTTGATGTCTTTTGTGTTGATGATCAACAGAGAAAAAATCTGGAGAAACAGCATGGCTTACGAATGGCAGAAGCAGATTATGCGTTTTACCAAGATCAAAAAAGTGAACAAATATCAACGTTTCTTATCTTTTGATGCTGGTATGCTTTGTCAAATTCTAAAAAATGCAAAAAAATATTGTTTAATGTAGAAATATAAAAGAATCGCACTAAGCCAGATTATCGTGGAATATGCTGCGATATATGTCACGCCGAAGATATCATGAAGATGCTTGATAAAATACGTTACAAGCCTGTTAACCACAGAAAATCAGCTGAAAATTAAGATTATACTTGTAGCCAGTCTGAAGTCTTGTAACCAGCTGTCTGCACGCATTTGTTGAGCTCCTAAAAGCATCTTGTTTCTGGTTTGCGGTATATTGCGTTAGATAGAATTCTACGGCGTACTACTTGGATAGGATGGCTATAGCAGATAGCATGCGGTGGTACGGACGTGTTTTGAGGAAACAAGACGAAAACGTGATAGTGAAGGCTTTGAAATTCGAAGTGGGCGGTAGTAGAAGAAGAGGAAGACCGAAACAAACGTGGAAAAAGCAAGTAGAGAATGAGATAAAGAAAAATAGACTGGTGAAAGAGGATTAATGTGATTGAGCAAAATGGTGAGGCGTGGTAAAGACAATGATCATAGGAAATCCGGCCAACTCCGTCGACGGGAACAATACTGGATCTTAAATGAGATGATGATAGGCATGATGATATTTAGATGCAAATATTGTTAGTTGTTGTAATTGCGTGTTTATTTATCAAGGTGCCTTGGCCGGGAGACAGCGAATGGACTTTTCGGTCTTCGAGTAAAGCTGCCACCTACCCTCCGATCTACCTCACGCGTTAGAGGCTTCACACTGTCTCATATTGCTGAACAGTTATTGCTTTCGAGCAGGAAAGCTAAGAATACCAATTTTTTAGTCTGTGATTTGACTTGACGCGGAATCGAAGACAAGTCTACCGTTTCAGTAGCAGACGCTCTATCCACTCGATCACTGATCGGTGAATGATCACTGATGTTGATGTTTTGCACCAAATAATGCAGATTGATGACGATGAATTTGAAGAAGTGACGATCAAGCTACAGGTGCTAACGTCATCAGATGATCCGAGCATGGAAAATGCTGAATCGATTTTAGAGTATTTCGAAGAAGCAGAAAGAGACATCGACGAGGTATAATTTCATAGCTAAAAGCTCACTATAGAAAGTTTAGAGTAACCTATAGAGACTTGTAGAAAATGCAGCGGCAAGGTATTGGACTTCCCACTTTACAAGGTTGAGAGTATGCCAATTTTAATATTCCCCTACAGCTCATAACTATCTTTTGCTCAATCTTCTTCTACGTAAATTATTCTCGCACAATCAGTAAAACAAATAATCGTATTTTTCGCACAATTGGTTTTCATAGATTAAAGAAGCAAAGACAAATTATGTGCTAAAACATACATTTCATGTACCAGGGCAAACTAAGTACCACTGCCAGGTTAAATATTTTGCAGTTCATCAAGAAATCTTGCTTCAACGGCTTGAAAAACGCCCGTGCGGCATGCTTATTTTTTTGCTGATTTTACGTTTTTTTATTAAGCCTAAAATTGTCATTATTTTCTTTATTTGTAGATTACTCCTACAGCGCTTATAAACGCACTCACTGTGTTGGAGCGTGTTGGTGAATCATTGCTGGAAAACAATACTGACGACGTTGACATCGGTAGCTCACTTGCCCAAACCATTGAAACATTCATCGACAAAGTTGTGCTTTCTAAAAACATGGATTTTCTTGACATTCAAACAAACAAGATTACTGGAACAGTAAGTACCGGTAATTGTAATTACGTGTTTATGCACCAAGTTACCTTGGGTAGGAGACAGCAAAGGGTCCTTTTGGTCTTTGAGTCGAGATGCCATCTGCCCACCTGTCTGCCCCACACGGCGGAGGCTGCAAACTGTCTTTTTTTTTATTGCTGAAATTCAAGCAGGAAAGCTCTGAATACCAATTTTAATGGTCTTTAGTTTGATCCGACCGGGAATCGAACCCGATTGAGTAGCAGACGCTCTGTCTGCTCAACCGTTAATCGGTTAAATTAAAGGTAGTAAAAATAATAAAATTAATGTTCTTCAACTGACATTGAGTACTTGGTATCAACATAATAAAACGATGTCATTTTTGCAAAAGAATCGATTGTGATGTCGTTTTAATGACATCATGAACTCAATAATCGTGTAAATAAAGTACATCCAATATCTGATGATTGAGAAAGAGCTATAACCATCGACCAATTGTATGATAAATAAAATGAAATTTGCAGCAATATATTAGAATCTAGACTAAATAGAGCTACATGTATGCCATGCTGCTTTTTAATACTCCTTTAAACCTTTTACTCAAAAGCAATCTTTCACACGTTTAAAATCATTTTTGTATGTACTAGTTGCTTCTACACAGTAAAATCATCAAAAATAACTTATTAAAACCACACAACTGCGCCGGTTTTGCAAAAAAACGGTTCCTCTGGTGGAAAGGTCCTTATTTGAAAAAAGTTCTTTTTTGCAAAACCGGCGCTGTCATTGTCATAGTGCAGCCTTTTGGGTTTCGTTGCGACCAAATCTCTTCAAAATTGTTTCCATGTGAACCTAAGTCTTGATTTTTGATTTATGCAATTCAACTCGAAAATTATCTCAATCATTGCAATTTTTAATGCTACTAAACATTACCAAACCTTTACGTATACGACTGTTGTCAACGTCAAGGAATTTTTATTAAAGGTAGCACAAATTTAAATAAGCAGTGACGTTTCAAGCCATTTACTAAAAGCAATTTTCAATACCACATTTTAACTTTAGTGTTCAATTTCAGGTAGTAAATACACGCTTTGGTGAAAAAATGCGTCGACGAGCTAGACGACAAGCTGACGATGGTTATTTCCCCAATTATTCTGGTGACATTATTCTTCGCAATTCTGGAAGTAATATAACTGAAAGAGCGGTGTCTTACGTCATACCCAACCAAGCACTTGTGATGGCGCAGGAGAGCAACCCGAATTTTACGGGGCAGTTTTCTGTGATTTACTTTGGACAAAACTTATTCCCTTCAAACCTAAATGTCAGCCAGGTATGAGAAATGATAAATGTTATTCTTTTAATAAATTCCTTCTTTGTAACAACTTGCAAATGTACATGAAGCTTTGCAAATTATTATGTTGCTAAAATATTCCAACACGCTTTTGTAATTGATCAATCAAGTCTTTCATTATATTTGCTATAATATGCCAAAGCGTGTAACGAGTTGGCGGGGCCCAGCATCTCAGTGTCATTACGCCCTGGCAGCACAGCTTCTTTCGAAGAAATGTCGCAGCGGTGGCGAGCCATTGGCATCACCGTGTCCGATTTAACCGGCCCGAGGTTTGAACCTCAGATCTCCCACTTCAGAGATGAACGCGTTACCGCTAGACCAACTAGCCGGCTTTTGTCATTAAATCACATAAATATTATGCAGCTGCGATAGCTAAGTACTATTGGTAGAGTGTGGTGAGACCTTGAGGGCTACTTTCTTATTAAGCTCCTCGGTAAGTTGTCCTGCCATTTCGGCCCGTTTACGTTTGGGGAAATAGGAGTGCACTACCGCGTAGAGGCGGCTAAACGTTGGAACAGATTGACTGAGTGTCAGGTTAGTAATCAAAAGGTGGCTGATTTGGGATTTTTCATTACTCGGGATTTTTTACTAACATGATCACAAAAAACATTGCGTAAACCTTTTTTCATTTTGAGTTTGTTTTGATGTAGTTTGCTCTAAACCAGCTTGTCTCTGAATAAACTTTTCCTAATCTTTTAACAATACGTTTTAAAAATCTAACACTATTCTGTCAAAACTTTTTTGAGTCACAAAAACTTTTTTTGCAAAAGTTATTTCTTCGCTTTGATTTTCTTTATGAGGAAATAATGTTGATTTTTTTTTCAGCAGCTGCATTGTTAAGAAAATCTACGGTGAAAAGACTCACTAGAGAGCGCGGAGAATCAGTAACGATTTTTGCTCTTCATAAACAAAAACGAACGCCATTTCGTCAACACGAGAAGCATAAAAACACTCAATTTTTGCTAAAAAAAAGAAGTCTATTTTTGCAAAAAATCATGGTTTTCATGAAAATTTTCATGACGAGTTTATCATTTCTGCATCACTACCAGCTACTTTGCGAGTGTCAAATAGTTTTTGCAACTTAGATTATGAACTTAGCCAAAAAAAGGAACCTTATCGATGGGTTCATTACAAGGATCACTACCAGCTACTTTGCAAGTGTCAAATAGATTTTGCAACTTAAATTATGAACTTAGCCAAAAAAAGTAACCTTATTAATGGGTTCATTACAAGGATTTTGTGTTTCAGCCGGTATCAATCAGTTTGGGTCCAAATGTGACAATCGTCAAACTACCACAGACACCTGTCATTATTCAGTTTGACAACCAGCCGTTTCAACACGAAAAGTCACAAGACGAAACCAATCCTAGAAAAGTACGGAAAATTACTATTACTCTGAATTTTGTTACACACTGCATGACAGGCGCGTAGCCAGAAATTCTCAATTTGGCGGGGGACTGTTTTGGGGGTCTGGGGGCGGAGCCCCCAGCGCTCGAAAATTTTGCATTTTTTCCTAAAATAACCTAATTTTAGAGCTATGTTAATAAAAAATAATGCTTTTAAAACGTGGCATAGAAATTGGCAGCGCAACATGATTCAACTGGTTGCATTAATGGGCTATACAGGAAGTGGCTAATGATAACATTGCAGTTCTCTTGTTTACATTCAAATAAATCATAAAATCCTATTTTTCAATAAAACTCACCCGGAGTAAGCTATTTCGTCTATTTTTTATAAAGAAAAATAATTTGGGGGGCTAATGGAAAGATATTTGAGAGAAGTGATTGATTTTTTATTAACTTTGAATTGCCCCCCCCTCCTTACATTATTTCTGAGTTTATAATATATGTGTTGATAAACCTATGTTTGGCGTTTATACAATTGCGATCAAATTTGATTGTTTATTTTTGGCATTTTTAAAAGTTTTCATTAATTTGTGATTTTAATTTTTGACAATTAGCCCCCCCTGAATATATGTTTCAACTGATGCTTTAAATCACGTTTTAGTCAATTCCAGCGCAAAAAAAAAACAGACTCAAAAGAGCTAAAAACTTGGTATTTTTATTATTCTGCATTTTGGTTGACAGGCCAAAGGGAGGGGCTATACCCCCCCTGGATTCCCTACTGCTGCATGATTTATCATGCCCAACAAGCCGTCAGTCTGTTTCATCCATACTGGATTTTAAGAAAATTGATAGCCAGAGGAGTCTTGAGGAATGGTATTACTGCGTAATAACGCAAAGAATACTGCCGTAATCTGGTACCAGTTTCTCCGACTACAAAGTTTGGCTGTTCTCTCAATTGCAATTCATGCTTCTGGTTAATAGCGAAGCACAGTAAGGTTGAGGCCGTTAGCTACTTTTGAATATCATCAGGCCGGTACCGGTAGCCTACACACAACGATACGACGCTTACCTGTTAACAACTAAAATTAACGTACTGACTGGTCTAAGTCTAACGATGTAGTGTGGAGCCCCCTGCTGCTCAACAATTTTTGTGATTTTTTATAAAAATTGATTTTTCACTTTTTTTGAATGGCAAATTGCAGGTTTTTAAAACCGTTCCGAAGGATGCATTAGCTAAGATTTCGAAGCCCCTTAAAAGGGCTTAATTACTCGGTCCATCCTCCTCCTTCATAAGTCGATGTTTTTTCGAACATTTTTCGGATTTAATGATGCTGTGTTCTATAGTATGTGGTATTTCACGTTTAAGTTTTGACAAGATTCAATACAAGTTTGGTAAAAGTTTTGGTGCATACAAAAACTTACCCTCTTCAGCTAATATCTTAAAAGACCTTTGTTAGAGGAAAAATCTGTTTCCTTTGTGCTTGATAAAGCAAAATTAATCAGAAAACTTTCTAAATTAAAAAAGTTAACTACTTTTTTTGATTCGAATTCCTGAATCAAAACTAGCCATTCTGCCAGCAAACTAAACATGTTGAAACACTCTTCAAACGTTATGATAGTGTGTTTCATATAACTAATGTGTAGTATATCACTTTTTGGTTTCAACAAAGGTCAATAAAAGTTGATAAATTGTTGTTGTTTTATTTATTGTGAATCAACTAATTAAAATTCTCAATACAAAAAAAATCCTAAATTATTACCGTTACCTCATCGTTTTCAGAATTAAGAATTTAAATATCTATCGCTTTCAATTGTGGTTTTAATAGATTGACTGTGCATTGTGCAATGCAACTCTGAACTGATCAGTGGACTGCGTGCAGTGCCAATACAGAAGCTGGTAGCAGTGTGCTAACTGCTAACGAAAAGCATCACGACAGCAGTTGCTTCACCAAAAGCTGTACAACTTTGCTACGCAACCAGCGCAGGTTTTCAACAATGCCTTCTACGCCATCGTGTTTTGTTGATATTGAAATATTGAATATATAATGAAATACTGTCTGATTATATTGATTTTGTTGTTGTTGACACTATTTCTAAACCACTTAAAAATATGGCACCACATCCCTACCCAGGCGGCTTCTATCAATGGGTAGCCTACCCATTAGTGGTCTTTACATCAGTTTCACTTATATTCCCAGAAAAAGTACGGAAAAAGTAGATTGTAATTCACACAGACACTCGAAAAAAAAGATTTTAAATTGTTTTCTTTTTAGGCGATTCGTACAGAGCTTGGCTGTCAGTTCTGGGATTTTAAACTCAATGCCTGGTCCTCAACCGGCTGTTGTTTAAACCAGACTCAGTTCCCACCGGTTTGTCAGTGTGACCATTTGACCAACTTCGCATTGTTAGTGGTAAGTAAAACCATAAAAGGTCCATTTCCATCTGCACAACTGCTTATCCGTTATATGCATCGTCACTTTTTATAATAATGTTCGTGTTAAATGAATGACGTCATCATCAGGTCTTCTCTTCGGCGGTGGTTAGCAGTCAATTGCTTCATATGTCTCTATTTTAGCCTTTTTTTTTGGCTTAACAACTAGTGTTATTGCTATCGCACATTAATTTTATTTACCAAGTAGCCTTGGCCAGCAGACAGCGAAGGAACCTTTTGGTTTGCGATTCAAATTGCACCCTGTCTACCGCACGCGATCGAGGCTACACACTGGCCTTTTTAATGCTGAACGTCAAGCAGAAAAAGCTGTGAATCGCAATTTTTATAGTCTTTGGTTTGACTTGACCGGCAATTGAATCCGAATCTACTGTTTTAGTAGCAGATGCTTTTTCCATTCCACCATGCACTGATCACTTATATTAAAAGTTTGTTTTGGTCTTTCATTTTTGGCGATAAATCTGATGGTACCAAAAACAATATCCGATGAAAATGAAATAATCTTGTTATGACTTATGTATTTTTGATCACAATTCAGGCGAGAAGCTCTGTCCCGAACGATGTGGTTTTGGAAGTGATCAGCTACATCGGGTGCGTTCTTTCGATCATCGGCCTAGGAGTTACAATATTAATACACATACTCAACAGGTAAGGGCTTTTTAGAAACTCAAACTGATAAATCTCATGACTAATTTTGAGCAATCTTTATGGACAAGGTATCAGAGAAAAATCTTATCTGGGAGTACGAAGAGAGATATCGGGCCCCTTTGGTGAAGACCGAAAAAAAACTCTTTTCCGGAAATCCGGCACGCTTTTACCTCATGTAGACAGATCTATACGACTACTTCGGTGTCCCAAAGATCTACGACTACTTGAGTGTTAAAGAAACAACTTGAGTACTTGTTAACTTATAGGTCCTCCCGGCACCCCCCCCTAGACACAGGCCTGGATACAATGTAACCCCTAAATCCGTCTCTCGCATGCCTTGATTGTGGGTCGTATACACCACCGTGGATTAACTTTGATCCGAGGATTAAAAAAACTTTGGGAGAATTTTGAACAAATGGCCGAGCCAATTGCTATTATTGTAAACTAATTCAAGAATGACTCCGTTAAACTTGCGAGTGTGGTTTATTTTAATCTAATAAGTCGAACGCTTTAAAGAATATAACATTGAAAATCCTCGGATCAAAGTTAGTTCACGTTGTTGCATGCAAACCTATGCATCTAATAGTGACATTTTTATTATATGCATTTATTGTTAATGGTGGAGCAACCAATCCCTGCGATAGAAGTGCTCAGGTTTTGTGCGAAATCACATTTAGGACTAATTTGTATTTCTGAGTAGTAGTAACAGCTGATAGAACATCAGTTCTCATTGTCTCTGGACTAGTTATAAATCTTCGCTGACATGTCAAAAAATCCTCCAAATTTAAGACTATACGCTGGAACGTATTTTTGCTTTTTGCTAACTATTGGGACCATAAAATTTAATTGCTGAAAACTCAAATTTTTTATAGGCTTAAAATCTATGTGAAACGGTACTGTTGAAAAGATTTTAATATACTCGTATTTTGAGTGTAAATATAAATTCTAATTCGTAGCTTTTTCTTCCCATTTTGATTTATGTTCTTGTACTTTGTTTGATCCATGTATTTGCTCTCTTGTTGCTGATGATAACTACCTGAACGAAATATTGTAGACGCTAAAAGTTTACACCGTCTTCTAATCACTACACCAAAATTGCTTCTAATGTGTGATATTTAAATTCTAAAATGTGCTGACCTCAATGAACTAAAAATTTAACTTTGATAAAACATTATAGTAGACTTTTAAAGCCATAAATTTAACAACAGTTTTAAAATCATAACCACCCGCTGTTCATCATATTCAGAGATCGGTATAAACGAAGGCCGACCAAGATATTCCTTAATATTTGCATCAACTTAATGCTTGGATACATTATATTTGTGGCGGGCGTGGAGAGGATCTCTAATGGTCAAACATGCACTGCTATAGCTGCAGTGTTGCAATTTTGCTTCTTAGCAACTTGGTGCTGGATGTGCGTGTACAGCTTTGATCTTTATTTTGCCCTCGTGGAAGTAAGTTTAGGTTTTCGGTTGATGTTAGTTCTTAAAAAAAATCAATTTTTCTCCCTGTATTACGCCAAAACGTATCGCGAGTTTGCGGGACGCATCTCTGCGTCTTTGCACCTGGGAAAACAAACTCTTTTGAAGAAATGTCGCAGCGGTGGCGAGCCGATGGCAACATTGTGTACGATTTGACCGGCTTGAGATTTGAACTTCCGCTTCAAAGACAAATGCGTTATCACTCGTACAACTGGTCGTTAGTGTGAAATCTTAAAGTATTGCACATAAATTTTTATTGACCTAGTTCAATGTGTAGTGGAATGGTAAGGTTAACAGCAAATTTAAGAAATGTATACAGCAGAGCTGTATAACTGGATAAGATATTTCAAGCTTTTACGGTTATAAAAAAATGCTAAGAGCTTCAACGAACAGATTATGGTTAGGTCTCCACCTTTACGCTGGCTCCATTAAACCTTTTTTGTCCAAGGTGTTTCGCAATACGGAAAAGAAAACCTTTCTAACTCGGTCTTGTTTCTTCGGTTATGGCTTACCTTTTTTCATCACGGTGGCCAATGTCGCTTCAACTGTTGGCTACCTGGATACCCTCAACGCAGCAGTCACCTGCGATGGAGGTATATGAGCTGTGATATTGTATTGTTAATGCATCAAACAGCAGTCGTGAGATAAAGTTAATAAATTATCTCATTTGTGCTGTCGCATTCAAATTGATTCAATTATTAAAAAGTCAGCGTAATTGAGCTTCTAAAACAGATACACCATGCTCGCATTCACATTTTTGACAAAAAGCTTTGTTGGAAAAATAACTTCGAAAAATAAAATAAAAACAATGAAAACAGCTGTCTTTATTTAAAGTTGGTGAAGCATCCAGCCAATTCCGGTAGTTTACAATAACTAAAAACCGAAAATAATTTTTGAAATTTTTTGTTTTCATTTTGGGGCTGCAGTTGCAAAGATATTCAACAAATTAATGCAAAGAGATATTTTTCCAAAAAAATTTTTTGAAACCCTGAATATGTTCTCCCAGCCTGAACTTCCAGGGAAAAGACAAACTGAAAAATAATAATCCTTTCAGTCACATCACGTGACCAATCCAATTTTGATAAACGTCCCTTTTTTTGCAAGTTTAGGCTGGGAGGACAAATACAGGTTTCCAAAAACTTTTTAGGAGGGATATCTTTTTGCATCTGTTAAATATCTTTGCAGCGGTAGTCTCAAAATGAGAGCAAAAATTTTATTGTCTATTTTAGCGATTGTTATCTATCGGAATTGACATGTTGCTTCACTCCCTTCAACCATATTCCCAAAAAAGCTACAGCTTATTTTAGCTTGTTCTGGAAATAGACAACATATTTGCTATCCAAGAGAAAGTTTTGTCGTTTTTTGTTAATATTTTTATTATTTTTGTCCGTCTTTATCCCTACATCTTGTTCGCAGAGATTCTGTTGGCTCAATCTTTGTACCGAGCTGACAACATGTGTTGGCTTCATGGGAATTCTCTCTACTTCGGGTTTCTCCTTCCTGTTGGGCTCATGCTCCTAACTAACATCATGTTTTTCTGCATCATTTTGCAAAAAGTTGTATGGAAAACAAATAAGGTAAAATACTTGTTTGGTGTTTTGTGATTATGCTGTTGGTTGCTACTGAGCAGTCTGTTATTGTAGGTAAGACGCTTCTCTGGTTTTTTTAGAAGTTTTTTTGCTCCAACGTCATGATAATCGTAATCTCAATCAAATGCAACCAAAAAGTTTCGTCCTGATTATCTTCGTTAATTAAAATGGCTTAGATTTGTAAAAACATTTTTAGTCGCCAAGTTTTCTTGGCCAAGAAATAAGATATCTTTCGTTTTCGAGTCAAACTTCTGACTTCCCCACCTGTATGCCACCTCCATACTCAGTTGAAAATTAATTGGTTACAAATATAGCACAATTATTATTCATAGATTCAGTCCACTGCTACAAAGGCTGACACCAAAAAACGTCTCTCCATTTCGCTGACTTTGTTCACAACAATGGGCTTAACCTGGATATTTGGTTACGTCATGCTCATATCAACCGAGCCAACTTATTTCACTGTCTTTAGCTGGATTTTCGCTTTAACTAACACCACTCAGGTGGGTTATGACGTCATATTTGGGATCTTAAAACCATGAGGTCTCAGTTAAAGGCACATAAATTACAAAATTACCTGGTTTAAATACAAAAAAAAGTTTTTGCATAATCAAAGAACAAATTTTCGAGACATTCCAAAAGTTACAAGTGATGAACTTTGAAAATTCCAGAAAATGCTGAAATATTGTACAGGTTACAGTATATTGTGTTCACTTTCCAGTAGGCTATTTTGCTTCACTATTTGCTAAATAGCTTTAACACAGTTATTAGTTAATGCCTTGATTTTTTAAACCCTTTTGATACCGCTTTTAATACTTGGCTTACCTGAAGTACTTACTGTTCAATCATTAACGACCGATCACAAAGCATCTGGCATTTAGATCCGTTCAATATCAGCAAAGCTAGTCGTGCAACGACGTCAAAATGGTTTGGATTGGTTTTCGGAGTAAAGCGGATCTGATGATTTTTTTGTTAGCGCAATTGAATTTTCAAGTGGAGTTTTCGAAATTTCTTCATTTGGAGTCTTTAAAATGCCTCAAAAACTATGAAAATTCAGTTAAGCTGGCCTTTATGCACGGTAGGCCTACAGTAGATACGTTTCCATTTAACCCAATTTTAAACGGGTGTTAGGGCAACTGTTTTTCTGATTACGTCACTATTAAGTTATACTCAGCGGCAGCCACATGAATTAAAACTTATCGTGCGCTATTATGCTCAAGCGCATATGCGTAAGTCATCTGCAATCTAATTTATGTAATTTTATTTAAAGCTTAACATGAATTTCGTTTGTCGAGTGGTAACACGGTTGTCTCTGGAGCTGGAGGTCTGAGGTTCAAACTTCGGGCTGGTCAAATTGGACCCAGTGTTTCAAACGGTGCGCCACCGCTGCAACATTTCTTCGGAAGGAGCTGTGTTGCGCGGGGACAATGACGCGCAGATAAGCCACGCAAACTTATTACACTCTTCCGCGTGTTACTGCGAGCACAACGAAAGATTTGGTTTGATTTAAAATGAATTTCAAGCTTGAAGAACGTTAATCGGGAAAAAACATATTTGAAAAATTCAAAGACGATATTTCATATTAACATGAATGGTTCTCGGTCGGCAACACTCTATTCATAATGCAAATAATTTTACATGCTCTTCTACACATAACGCACATAATTCTACACATAACTATTACACTCTCTTCTACACATCATGCAAAAAATTTTACATTTTTAGGGTCTTCTTATTTTCATTATGACGTGTGTCCGACAAGCAAATGCTCGGGAGGAATGGCGGCAGATCTTGAGCGGAATCGGAAGCAGCTTTAGAGATATCGCAACGACTTCGAGTACAGGTGGAGGAACGTACAGCTCGCGATCCACACCAATTCAATCCCCCAAAGCTAAGCGATTCACGCCGATACAATCGCCCAAAGCGGAAAAAAATAAAAACAATCGATCAGCCAAAAATCAAAATTTGTAGAATCATAAAGTCATTGTTTGTTAAACCTATTTTATTTCGGGTTTGGTCCAACATATTTTGCACGAGAGAGCAAGAGTCTCCTCTAAGTTCCGAAACAGGAAGCCGTGGGAGCACCACATTTGGCATAAAGTTGGTGTTTACCGATATTTTTGAGAAAAATTTGTTATGAATTTTTGACGTCAAGGCTGATTTTGGAAAAAAAGAAGTCAATTTTTCAGTGCCATCGTAGGCGGTTTAAACTTTGCACTTAATTTTGTTTTGTGAATCGAAATCATAAAAATGCTCAAGTTACACAAAAATGTCTTATGACGCTATTTAAGTTAAAGATGGCCAAAAGTGTCTAAGTTTGGGTGTGACGGCTTCTTGAACTAGCAACTTCAAATTCTCAGAACATTTTTGCACAGTGCCGTCGCTACAAGGGTCCAGGGGGGGCCATGCCTCCCCCCTAACGACTGATTGTGTCCCCGGTTTCGGTTTACTCAGAATACGTTTTTGGAACATCACGCAACGACCAAGACAACAGGAATTAATGGAAATAGGAATAATAACCTTCAAACATAATTTTTGTTTGAAGTTTTCTCAATTCTTTGCGAAATAGCTGGCCACCAACTATTGTGAATAAATGAGAGGCAATAATTCGTCTTATTAGCACGCCTTTACGGATGTGTCGCGGAATGAGATGTAAGCCTACAGAATCGTTTCCGGTACTTCGTTACGGATTATGACCTGAAACAAAAGTTGAAAAAATTGTTTTAAAAGACCAGGTATTATTATTTTTTTAGAGCACACTCAAAATTTTTTTTAGGTCGCAGTCAGTGGTGTTACCAGAGGGAAAACGCTAAGGAGACTTCAGCCTCCTTTAGCCAAGTCATTTAGAAGATTTAACCCAAAATACAAGCGCTTAAACATATTTTGGACTTTACCGGAAGTACAAGGGAGGCAGAAGGAGTTAGGCAATTCAATTCTTTCAAGGACTTCTAAACTTAGCTTAGTTAGTTATTCATATGGCTTCGAAAACGTGCGAAATGTGATTAAAATGGCATTAAAATTGTTATTTTTGCGGCAAAATCACAAAAATTGCCCAGCGGCTGGAGGCTATCCCACCCCGGGCTCCCTCTGTGGTACACTTAAGTTGCATTAGTTTGTTCTGCACGAGGCCTAAGTTATGCAGTTGGTTTAAGCCCCCTCCCTCTTACCAAAATCCTGGTTGCGCTTCTGGTCGCATTCCCTGCTGCCAACAGATTTTTCAAGAGATTTTATGGGCCGGATACAACACGACCTAAGAAACGCCGCCGGCTTTATACGCTATTGTTTTCAGATATGAATGCAAAATTGTTAAAATAGTGCATCATTTGTAGTCGTAAAATATCAGTTTTTATGTGCAATACTTCAGTTTATTTTAGTCCCCCTTCCCCCACTTTCGGCTAGTGCCCCCTCACTTCGGTTGTTCTGGCGACGGCACTGTTTTTGCCTCTTTTCTCGAGCAAAAGAGGTAGAATAAATGCATTCACCTTTTTGAAAATTATCGCAATTTTCTACAATACAACTAGTTTATTTAATGCAATTATCATCTAATTGCTCCAAATTTCAAACAATGCGTCATGTGATAGATTTCGGTTGTTCTTGTTTTGAGATAGTTTTATTTGCACAAAATTCCGCTATGAAAAAGATTTAATTCAAAAAATTGTATTTTTTGCTTATGCCAAATATCAGCCAATATCTTTTGCATTGCTTATTAAATGCGACACATTCAACAAATACAATCACATTGAAAATGAACTCCATTCCATAACAACAAATTGATTTAAGCTGCTTGTGTGAACAATTAGCTATTCAGTTGCCCTAAAGCATTATTGTATTGAAATTCTTTGTCGCATTAGAAACGGCTTCCTCAAGTGTACTTAAAAAGGCGGAAGCTTTTATTCGTGAATAAAATCAAAACTACCTACATTAGATAGAAAAAATTACCTTAGCGAATTACACTTGAAAAGACACTGAATAAGCCTTGATCTAGAACGAATTTAACAATAGCGAATGTAACTTTTGTTACAAACTTTGTTGCTAAATAATTTTATTTAGAAATAGCGGTTTATAAGAAGCTATATTTAGATCCGATTTGAAATATGTCGTTCTGCAAATAAATCTGATTTGAGATTATACCAGACGATTTGTGACTAAATGTCATAACTTGAGCAAAGATAAACAAAAGCGATTGTAAGTTTAGAAAAAGGCATATCGTGCCTTTTATTCTCTTTTTCTATAAGTATTTTTCTGTTACGTTTTTTCTTTTCCGTTTTTTAAGCATTCGAGTACCTAACTTCTATTTGTCAGTGGTGTAAGACGATACGGCGGGTGTACGCTGTACAGGTGTACCAAGTTTTTGGTAAAGAAAGCGAAGTAAAAAATGGTGGGTGTACCGAATTTTTAGTCAAAAGTTTAAACAAAGACGACAAGCTTACAATTTCTAAGTCCGGGTAAACTGGGCATTTGTGATGGAAGCAATCCTAGCAACGCGGGCCCTAATCGATTTTTGAATTAAGCATGCATTGTTTGTGTCTTTAAAAACGAAATTTGACCCCTAATTATCCATCTTTGGAGCCAAACAGTCTGCTCATTGTAGTGGCCTACCTTGACGAAAAACTTGGAAAGAGAAACCAAATAGGGTGGGCTATATACGGTATAACAGTATGTATATCTACAGTACCAGGTTGAAATTCAGTCAAGATATAAATTTAATTAAGATTTATACTGTGCCAGGATCATTTAGTATAGTGCCTGGTTCATATATTATATAGTGCCAGATTCATATGCGCATGAATAAAAAAATCATGTATTTTGTATTCATGTGGAGCAAATCAAGACATTTGGGCTGCAATGAATATGAATTTTTAACTTTTTGGTTTGATTCGCTCGAGAATCGAACCTGAGTCAACCGGTCAAATAGCTGACGCTTTGGCAATAAGTCACATTGTTGTTAAAACGACATTCAAGTCAAGTTTTTCACAGTTGACTAAAATGTCGAGAAAGACTAAAAATACATTCTCACCGAATTTGAAATTTTTATGCTGTCCCATTTTCAAGACATTACAGTTCAAAATTATCAATTTTCTTCTTCTTCAACGTTGCCATTCTGTCATTATTGTATCAGAAAAATTAACTTTTGGAAAGCTATAGATTATATTTACTTGAAAAACAGCTAATTTGAATTCTGACCTTCCTATTTGCTTTGAGAACAACTCTGCCGCAAAACACTAATTGAGAATTAGCAACGTGCAGTAGCATTTTGAAATTTTGTTTTCAATTGGTAATACTGGTAAAGTTTCCAACAGGAAAACGCCTTTCTAAGGGGAAATGTAAGCTGTTATATCTCGTGAACGAAAAGACGCAGAAACCTCAAAGTGGGTGAAGTTTGTCTTCAAATTTGTCAAATTTTTATTTGAGAGAAAACCAAGCAAAAATAGCTCCGACATAATTGCCTTTTTAAACAGATTGTCAATTCTGCACTCTGTAGACCTTTATCTACTAGTTGAACTATAATAAAGATTAGGGGTTATTGATTAATGAGTTAAATTGTCAATGACTTAGGTCATTTTATTCGAAACTATGATCAATCCAAATCAAAACAGCTTCATTCTCCGTAGACATAGATATTCGATGTCTGCGATCGCCATAGAACAGAGTTTCAAAAGTAAAGAAAGAAGCTCCAAAAGATAAAAAATGTTGAATGAGTTGTCAAATTAATTTGGCTTTATTCATTCATCAGCAACTGTATTTGTATTATGCATTTAAATATGCAGCAGTTTTAAGATGTCAGATGCATATTTAACAACTGAAAACCCAAGTCAGCAATTCTATTACCAGTACTAAATGTTTTGACCATACTGTCTAAGCTTACAATCATGTCTTATAAAAAGCAGATACAGTAAATTATTACGTCATTATAGACTTTGTTTTTTTTTCAATAAACTTATTTTAACCGAAAGCTTTCATTTTTGACACCTCTTTTGCATCTTTAATTTTAAATATGGGCTTTATAGTAAAGTCACATTGTAAGCAAGATTTATGGTGCAACCAAGAAGAATACTGCAACATAAAAGACCGCCATAATACGTAAAATACCAACAACAACAACAAAAAAAAAACGCTTCTTACACATAAAGTAAGTTCCCTTGTTTGCTTCATGTGCTGATAATAATGACATATTGATTAATAATGTTAAATTAAATATCAATTTAAATATCACTGTGTAAAAATCTGAAACATAATTTTGGAGAAAATCACAAACAACATAATCTTTTGTCAAATTCAAAAAACTGCCCAAACAACTTATTCAGGAATCATAACGATTGACATTACCGGAAATGATAATAAAAATATTTATGCTACCGGTACATTTTGGTGAATACTTTGTTTTAATGCAGTGGTATCCTTGCATGAATTTAAATCATTTGCAAAAATCTGAGTTTTCATGGATGTAGCAGCTTCTTTTACTTTGGTTCCCAAAAGGTAGCTTCTCTACTTATTAATATTTTTAATAGCTTCTTTTTAAACAGCTGATCTTATTAAATATTTTCATCAATGCAGATGCATTTGTGCTTTGGAGCATGGTAAATGAACTTCTTGAATAATTTAATCAAAAATAATACAGCCAAAATGCTGTAAAACATATTATTGAGACGTTTCGGTTAATTTCTTTAAATCATTGTCAATTTCATTCAAATAGAATCTATTTGAATACTTGTCTATTTGAATAAAATTGACAATGGTTTAAAGAAATTAACCGAAACGTCTCAATAAATATGTTTTACAGTATTTTGGTTGTATTGTTTTTGATTAAATTTGTGCTTTGTTTTGTATCGTTGGTTGGTGGTATAAAACTTGCAAACTGCTTTTATTAAAATGTTTATGTCGTCGAAGCAGCTTTTTGTCTGACACTAGTCCAGAAGAATCATCACAATGGAGAGCGCAGAAAAGGGAGAGCCTACCAGACGTAAAGCTGCTTAAAGGCATGGACATTTTAATCAAAGCAGTTTTGTTTGGTGTGAAATAAAGTTTTTTTTCTAATAGCGTTTGCTGCCATTGTCACAAACGAGTATACGTCGCAATTTTTGTTTACAGCGGTATAAATAATTAAATTTTAATTTTTTTTTTTTTTTTGCAAAGTCGAAAATCAAAAAGCCAAATAAAGGCTATTTAACAAAATTTCTGGGCAGGTCAATAATCAAAAAGCCAATAACATCAGTCGACTCAGTGGCTCGACATTTACATTGACCAGCACAACCAAATGGTCAAGCGGTAACGCGTTGTTTCTGGTGCAAGGAGCTATGGTTGCCAGGTTGCTGCAATGATGCGGAAATAAGTCCACAAACTTGTCACAGGCTTCGGCGTAATAGAGCGAGTTTAACATCTTTTGGTCTCGAACAAAATTGAAAATACAGAAAGTTTAAAGCCAAAAATGTATTTGCGTAAAGTTGCAGAAGCAGGACAGTCAACTAGGAGATGATTAAGATTCTGTAAAGACTGTCCTCAGACGCTAAAAAAGGAGCTCTCATTCCGATTGATATAGTGTATAGATATGATTAGAGCAAGAGGCTGTGACCATGGAAGCGAAAGCGGGAAAGCTCAGAGTTATGGGGTGGGATAGGACCAATTGTTCTGGAGTAACTAAAAGAATTTGACAGTTAAGATGGGAGTGGGAAATCTGTCGTCTCCATTTGTGATATACGTACTGTACTGGATAAATCGATTTTGCATTTTTTAGCTAAAAAAAGAACGGAGAATTAACACGGAAGACGTGGAGGCGTCAGTTTTGAACAAGAAGTCAGCGAAGTTACTTTTAGACATGACCAGGGACCCATTGGAACTTCAAACAGCCACCGTTGGAGAAAAAGGATGCATGGTACCTGACATTTTGAAGAGAATTTGGCAAAAGATATGAGAGGGCTGATAAAAGTGAAGAAATGACTGATTGGGAGTCAGTGAGAAAGAAAACTTACAGGATATTGTAGATCGTCATGTGGTTGATATAATATTAAACAAGTCCTTGCTGCTCCACGGCTTGAGTTTTTGCAATGAAGCTAGGGGCAATTGGACAAACAAAAAAGAAAAGGAAGGCGAAGGTATTGCCTTTGGAGCATTGACGTACGCTCCAAAGCCACCGTTCTAAAGAGGAAAGGCAAGCCCGGTGCCAGAGTAAGTGTGTTTGGGGGGGTGGACAAAAATTTGAACAAAATAGAAGGACGTTTAATCAAAAATAATAACTGCGGTGCATTTAGTCTACTTGAAGCACGTTAACTTGATCTGCTCTCTGTTTCATGGAAGAGAGTTTGAAGTGACCTGTTTTTGGGCAAAAGTTTGCTGTTACTCTTGTGCTGATACAAAAATTCACTCTCGCTTGGCGGGGTAGAAGCAGCAATTTTGGAGAGAGGGCACGACCCGGAAATACGCACCGTGGCGCCGGGGCTGGGTAAGGTATCAACAGATCTGTCTGTCCATACAAGGATATATGAAAAAGGAACGGAGAGAAACCGATTCTTAACTAAATTAAGGCGGATTTCATATTTTAACTTTTAGTTCGGCGCAGCGACCGTGCAATATTTTTGAACTTCTCTTAAGTTTATGTATACTTCTGCGAGCAAGCAATAACGAATATCGTTTTGTTTCAGTGTTTGATTTACTGTTTTTTTATTCGTTGTGATTGTTCTTTTGCAAACCAGAAACAAGCAAAAAAAAACTACTACTGCACTGCTACAGTATTAATACTAACCTTATCGATCGCTACCCCGAAGCTCTACTAACCGAGCTATATTCCCGTCGCAAATGCCAAATGATACTGCAAAAATGTAGTAGTTGATGCTACAGAATTGCTAACGGGCAGACTAGTACAGGCCCGAACCCGAAAAGTGATTTGAAGCTGAAATCAAGCCCAAAGAGACTGAAAGGTTAGTTAGATCTAACAAACAAAGAGTATGCTACGGATTGCTCGCATGCCGTTCAAGAACGCTTACTGCTGATAAAGTGTGACGCAATATACTAACTACTGTCTCTTGTAATAATAATCGCATTGATGCTTCAACAAACTTGTCATCCAGGGTTGCAATGTTGTTTTATTTCGCTTTTACAGCAACTAAAAGTCTAAAACTCAAGGCAACTATGCACATCAAGCCCGAATCAAGCCTGACATTTTGTCAATCTGAAACCCGAACCCGACCTAAAAAGCCCCAGTCCTTCTTACAACTTTTCGATGCGTAGCACTATAAGAGATGCGTTAAACTAATTTTGTTGTCGATTCTTACATCACAGCTTTCGGTTACAACATAATGATTTATTTTATTTCTTTATTTCATTTTGTGAAGTCGACGACCAAAAGACTGAAATGCAGGCAATTAATTGTAAAGCGTCGTTGACAGCGTGGCCGAGAGGATAAAGGCGTCGTTTTTACGACGATCCTGATCGCATGATACGGGTTCAACCAGCACCCTGGTCACGTTGTTGCGTACTAACAATTAAGCAACAAATTCAATGAACGAGAGTTTGTAGAAATCCACTGGAACGTTGGATCACTGGAAACTCCTAAGCAGTTGAGGTTTCTTCCAAATGCGAAGTACTTATTGCGATAAAAAGAGAGCGAGTTATCCAACAGCTAGCAACTGCAGCAACATCAACTAGTTAGTGCAATGGATTTCGGTTGAATCCCTCATATTACTTCTGGCCCATAGCAGCCAAAACTTTGCTTGGTGCTTAAGTTGTTTAGCAAAGAAACCACTTAACAAAATATACACAAAATATATGATCTCAGTTTATTTACTTCAATTTAAAGCTATTTTTAAGACATGAATAATGACAATAAAGCAAACACGATAAATTGAATTTGACGAAATTGTGATAAACGTAAATATTAAATAAATCATAATTAAAGTGCACCAACTCAAACACGGTACTGTTTAATCAAGCAAATAACTGTAAAAGTGTTTCAATTTCGCAATTAAACCGTTACTATTGTGGAATTATGATTTTTTTCTGCAATAAAAAAATGTTTTTTAATTTCGAAAATTTTGAACTCTACCTAGCGACAGTAATTAAATTTTAATAAATATTAGAGAGTTTACGTGCATTGTGCAAGTACAGGTATTTGCGTGCAAAAGCTGTTTGTTACATTTATGTGTTGAAACCGATTAAACAATAATTATTTTTGCTTACTCATATACCGTACTGTAGAACTTTCGCAAAGTATATTTTGCCTAAAAACTTTATCCCAAATTATTCGTTATTGAATTTTGAAAGATGATAATGTAAAAATGTGGTCTTTGTTTCTTAATGTCACTGTTTATGTGTTTTTGTTTTAAATGTTTTGGAATAAAGAATAAACTGATGCTTCATAATTTTGAATCAAAACGTTCAACAATATACTCTTCTACAATTGATTTATGTGTAAATTGTACTAGAAATAAATTCAAGAACTTTCTGCACTTGCTTTAGTGGAAGAGAAAAAAAATGTAGCAAAATCTTAATTTTTTTAATGAAAATTTATTTCTATTCTAATTTGCATGCCGGTTCAAATTTGCTTAGTCTTGTTGTGGTCAATTGGTCAACTAAGTTAAATGTGTTAGATTGCATGTTAACCGCTAAATTTCTGCAACCTTTTTTTAATTTTTCGAATGATTGTAGCAGTAGCCTGCTGAGGCTTGGCACACTAAAGTTTTAGGGGTTTGGTAGCTCTTGACAATATTTCCTCACGTTGATAATTTATTAAGGTGTTAGAAGACATGCTGTGCTTACGTCACACGCTGGATATATTGCACCTTAGCCTGTTATGGAGACAAAAAACCTAAAACCTGATAATATTTTAATTGTGATGTTTTGACGTTTGCAGGCTAGAGTTTTAATGTTTATTTGTTTTGCGTGCTTCGCCTAAAGGCTACCAGCGCGGAAGCCTATGGAAAAGCCACCAGAACGGCGCCCATTTAAACTTGCTTGTTTAAATAAAGTTTGCATTGTATTAAAATGATGGTGTGAACGACTTAGGCGAAGCATATACAGCAACTAAACTCAGACAATAAAAGTTTTAGTACAAATTTTGTAAAAATATAATAACTCAAAAATGCTTTTAAAAATTTTGAAACTATAGTGCAGAGTCAACAACAATCGAATAACTAAATACCAAATAAAATAAAATAATAAAAAATAAAATGCGCAACTTTAAGACAAAACTTCCACCTTGGTCACGTTGCTGCATGCTTGGATATGACGTTTTACGATGATTATCTCTGCTTGGTGGTTTCGGACAAGCAGCAAATTTAACGGGCAAGTATTCGAAAAAATCCGAATGAACATTATTTCAATAGAAACTCCCACGAAGGTGTGGATTCCTTCAAAGTACTTTCAGCAATGAAAATTGTGCAGATCGTTCATCAGTTTGCGTCTGACGCTGTCCGATGACAGCAATAAAAAATATCCACAACAACAGCAATTATATACTCAGTTAGACTCCAAGAGAAATCAAAAGAAAACTTGAATATCGTTTTATGGCACCACAATATGAGCATCAATCAAATCTATCATCATACTTGCTGTATTACGCCAAAGCATGCAAAGAGTTTGTGGGGCCCATCTCCCCGTCGTTTTGCCAGACCAACACAGCTCCTTTTAAGAAATGTCACAGCGGTGGCGAGCCGCTGTCAACAAAGTGTCGGATTTGACCGGCCCGAAATTTGAACCCCAGACCTCCCACTTCAGAAACAAACAGTTGTCGCGCGATCAATTGACTGGTCAAGCTATCAGAAGATTTCGCAAAAGTTTCACGACGCGATACCCATGCACCTTACGCGGTAACGCGGTGTGGTGCTTGAGTTAGCTGGTGAAAAATATTTAACTCAGAGCAGCTTTGAATGTTTGAAAAAGCATTCCCAGCTCTCTAAACTACTTCCACAACCCTCCCACAATCTCCAAACATCACACATATCCAAAAATTCACAAAAAAAGGTGATTATTCTTTTCAGAATTACTGCTTGGGATCTGCTATCATCGCGGGTCTCTTGTATTAAATCCTGAAAAGATTCGTAGGAGAGATAGTTTGGCTACCTGTAGTAGTTCCAGCTTTTCTCGCCACGATACATTCACCAGCGCCATTGCAAATGCTTTGTAGGTGTTTGCAGGGCCAAAAACTCACTGGCGCTCAGAACACTAAGAATGCGGTAACGCATTCTGTGAGCTAAGCTGCTAATATAAAAATTATCACTCAGAGCAGCTGTGGATGCTTGAAAATGTGTCCGCAGCTCTCAATACTACTCCCACTACCACCCCACAAACTCCACACATTTCCAAAAACTCTCAAAAAAGAAAAAAAAGACAGCTGAAATGAAATTAACCTTACTGAAGTCATATTTTGCTCCTCCTCAAATTTTGTTTTAAACGTACTAACAAAGCGTGTTTAGAAACTCTAGCATAAACAATAAAAAAAAAGTAGATATCTACCCAAAAAATTTGTTTTAGTTTTTCAGTCCAGCAACTCAGTTTTTGGATTGCAAAAAGGAGAGTAGCCTCTGTTCCAAGATCTTGAGATTGATTTGAAGTTACGAACAAGTAGTGGTTTATTTCTATTCTTCTAGTGCTGCTCGGAGCCATTTCCTGCAAAAAATTATTGTGAGAAAAAGTGAGTAAAAAATTGCAATATCGCAAACAGCCTCAAAGACGTAGTTATGGGAAAACATTGGATTTTTGTAACGTTTAAATTTGAGATTTTTGGCGCCTTGTTTTGATTTTTAGAATAAACAGACATTTAATGGATATTTTCGATTGACAGAAAGCAAATAAATGTTTTGTTTTGTTGCTATGGCAAGACAGATAAAAAATGCCTAGTTTATACTCTTGAATGAATAAATTCAGAATTAACAGTTGATCAAGCAGTAATCGGTTTGTCTCTAGATTGGAGATCTGAGTTTCAAATTTCGGGCTGATCAAATTAGATACAATGTTGCTAACGACTTGACACCACTGCGGCATTTCTTTGAAAAGAGCTGTGTTGCCCAAGCACACTGTCGTGGAAATGGAACCCAAAAAAACTTGTTCGGCGTGTTACAGAAAATATAGCATAAATTTGATTTGTTTTTTTTTAAATTAAAAACCAGTAATTTTTGGGTTGAAGCTTGTTGTTACTAAACTTTTACGAATTTTCAGTGTCGTTTGTTCTAAATTTGTGTTTAAATTGTATTGTGAAATAAACTATCATTAATTCATTCTTTTTAGTTAAAAGTTGTCTTTTGTTGCCAATAATGATTTTTAAAATAGTATTTAGAGAGATAAAAATATTTATTTCACCGATTCACAATTGACGTAAAAGTAAAGCAATAAAAAGAGCAAAAAATGCATTGAAATAAACGCAGTCAAAGTGATCGGAAAGGAAAACCAAAGAACTGTTTCATCGGTTATCGAGTCAAGTTGCTCCTTGTCATTTTGCACTAAATTAATGTTTGTGCATAAATACGCGATATCAGATATTTCTCAGTACGAGAAAGTGAAGATTTCAGGTTTAGTTTTGTTAAATTAATTTTTTTTGTTTGTTTTCGCGTTACTACTTAATCTACTCTCAATTCAGGATTCATCTATTCCAGAGAATAGGAGCTAGGCATTTTTTTGTCTTGTCATAACAAAACAAAGCATGTATCTATGAAACCTAGGACTGAGAATTGAACAATGATTACTACAGTAAATTCCTATCCTGCTGCTATAAGGCCCTAATATTTACGAGATGACAATGACTGGCCCTAATATTTACGAGATTACAATGACTCTCAGATACTACTGCACTTAAACATTAGATATCATCATAAAAGTATGACGACTTGCATGAATTTGTTAACAAGCTCTGCATCAAACCTGGAGTCATTTGTTTATCCAAACTCCGGATAAACCAATCACTCAAAAATTTACAGCTACTTGGGTACCACGTATTCAATATAAAACCCAATAAAAATGCGGATGGTACCGCAGTGTACAACTATACATAAGTTCCAAATTTTTTTTTTTTCATTTTGAAAACATTCAACTCTTTAGCGCAGAATCTATGTGGATAAAAATCTGGACCAGTAATCCCATCAAAACATTAATATTTGGCCTCATCTGCAGCCGCCCTAGTGAAGATGTTAATAAATTTATTGATGATTTTTCGGAATGCCTAAAAAAAACTTACTGACAAAAAGAAAAAGTTCTATAATGGTGACATACAAGACATGTACGTACACGCATGCAAGTTATGACCACCAAAGTCACGGACAAAACGGCAACGGTGATTGATCATATCATAGCAAATGATACAGTACACAATGTAATACATCGTGTAATTTTTAGTTCTGTTACGTGCATTATGCAATAATGCGTAAAATTAGCAAAATTGAAACGCGTTGTTTAAATGCACCAGTCCCACTTTATAGAAACAAACAAGGCTTTCATCAGAAAGCTTTTGCTGACGAACTAGTTGAAAAATTAAGCGAACTCGTGTCGAGATTTAATTTCGGCGTTACTCAAATATATCCGAACAAAAATCACTACCTTGTCAAAAAAACAATGATTTTCATTCCGAGTCCGCGCAGATCATGGCAACTGATTTAATCAGGTGTGGCTTACAACTTAACTCAACCCTATCTCCAAAACAGGCAGAAATTCGTTTCTATCAACCAATGCCAATGTTATCTAAAACCCATATTCTGCGGGATCCCTATCAGGGTTTGTCGCTTGGTCCCTTTTTCTTTCTTATGTATTAACGACTGAAATAATGCGTTAGTAACAAATCGGGGATCTTTGTCGACGATATTTGCTTACTAGTTGAAGAATTGAATTCTAAACAATTGCAAATCAAAACTAACAAAGAATTACAAAATCTTCATCTCTGGTGTACTATCTAAACAAACTATCAGTTAATCCTTCCAAAACAAACATTACAATTATTCCCAGTAACCAAACTAGAGTACAAATGCCCCATTTTTAATTTAACTACTAATGGATCCCTGGTAAACATTGTCAGTAGCGTCAAATATTAAGGAGTTATCATTGACAAAGATTTTAATTTTAAGGACCACATCACTGGATTGGAGAGAAAGGTAGTTTTGTCGGCATTTTATCTAAATTGGTGCATATCTTTCCTCGAAACATAATCGTACAATTTTATCATGCATTAGTACATCCACTGATATTGTATGGTGTAATAATTTGAGGATCCACCTTTCCATCCTACTTGAAGAGATTCAAAACTTTACAAAAATCGAGTGATAGATATAGCCATTAGATGTCATTACCTAAGCGGCGCCAACTCGTTTTATAGTCAATTATTACAAATTGATGAATTATGGAAATTTGAAATTGCTAAATTTGCTCACACCATTATTTACACAAAAATCCAAATTCGTTTCGCAATTATTTTCTTAAATCTACGGAACATTCTAATCTAGCTACACGGCAATTTGCTGACAATATGTGTCTAAACGTACCTCGTTACCGTACAAATAAATTGCAGAAGTGCGTTAAATATCAGGGAGTGAAGGTCTGGAATTCAATTCCTCAAGAAATCAGGTTCTTTTCTTTTAGAAAATTTAAATAGCAGTATAAAAAATTTTTGCCTGCGCAAAATTCCAACGACATTCTTTGTGCACCGTGCTGGAGCCATTTCTTGCTTTTGAACCTTTTGATGGCATGAGACCGTTCTTGCTTTGGCGTGCCCAAATAATTAAAAATTCCTATAGTGGTCATAATTGGCTTTATCACAAATTGAATTTTCCGGGCAAAACTATCGATTTTCAACTCTGACGTAAAGGGTGGTTGCTTGACTCGATGACCGCAGGGTCCATTCGCAACTTTCGTGTCGCATGCTAGGCAACAAAGTAAACTGCCATTATTATTTCATCATCACTGTTTTTTGTTGGCTAAGTTTACATCATCAAAACAGAAATTATTTAGAACAGACCACGAAAACTTTGCTGACTACTTACAAAATGCGTTTGCACTGGCGGTATTCTTAACTATCTTTTCTTTTTCGTGCCGATGCTGAAATTGTTTTTATTTTTGATCAAAACAAACCTGGTGTTCCTATAAAATTATCCATTTTTAAAAAATAAATAAATAAATAAAGGCTACAACCCGACTGATAACTTAGATGGTCGGCCAAAACTTAACTAAACAATCTTGAAATAGAAATTTTATACTGCAATTGGCATTTTGTAATATTTAAAATCTGTATCCCGTTTGCTGTTATGTACTGATCAATAATGTAGCCCTATCAATTTATGAAAAAGAATATGAGTGTTACGTAACAAAAATGTTGAATGGTTCATCACTATTGTTTGTTTATTTTATTGTTTTGCAACACCACATAGCAATTGGCATAAGAAATTCATAGTATATCACACAAGCTTTTTTGAGTTGTTAATGTTTTTCTCTACCTTTTACTTTGTCCAAAAACCGGAGTTATTAAGATTTTTTTGATTACATCATGTCTTAACCAATATGACAGCATACATGACGTAATGCCATTTAGGAAAATCATAGTTAAGCGCGCTCAAAAAGCAATTAACTAAAACAGTGGCAATAAGTAATCCCCGAAAGAACAGTATTTTTTATTATTGGTACTAATTTTTGGTATAATAGGTTTGACATTTCAGTATTTTTATTCATAAAGAATCAGGTTTAAGTTTATTTTCGTTGCAGAATTTACAAAGTTAAAATAATTTTTAATTATATGGTAGCACAATATACAAAAAAGTTGCTAAATGACTTAATGGTAAGTAGACAGTTCAAAAATTAAATAAGGAATCAGCAACTTCGTTATTGCTCATCATTTATAGTTTGAACTACAGCTATTGTATATAGTACTTGTGTCACCACCATTTCGTTTCGTTATAACGAATTTGTCAACAATTACGTTTTCATGCGTTGAACAAAGCATTATGTATCTTTCTAACAAAATGCAAATTACAATAAAATGCAAACTACAGTAAAACTCACTTCAAAATTTCCGATGGTATTGTTTTTAGTTTTTTCTAATTCCTTTAACCAATAATTAAGCTGTAGCAGACCAGATGTAGTGCTATTGTTGATCTGAGGTGTGCATTGTACTGAATTCTTTTTTTGCATAATGTGTCGGCTTTGAACCGCCGTTGAATAAGCAAATAGCACCAGTGTGACGTAACAAATTAGAAGCAAAGGTTTTACGATCATGATTATTTAAATTGCAAACTAGATAAAATTTTAAAACTCAATTAGAAAACTGTGTAAACTGTACGCTGCAAAAGAATATATGTATTGTGGTTGTTCCACGGGCCGAATTATATACCGCAAAATGTTTTTTTAAAACAATGACAATGAGAATGTTATCAATTGTCTAAATCAGTAGTTCTTTACTTGTGGGAAATTCCCACAGGTGAGAAATGGCGTAGTTACCACGTGGGAAATGACCGGTCGAACAGAAGAACCACTGCTTCAAAATCTAACAACGTCACATCCAAATGTTGACTTCCTTTAAAAATCACAACCATTTACGGACTGTTTTAATAACGAAAGCAAACAATACATGCAATGTTGTAAGTCATGTTTGGGTAAAAGTGGTTCCACTGTTCGTGTTGCTCTTTTCATATGTGTTTCATTCCCATGTAATAACTGTTAGTTAAAAATATAATACGCCAACAGAAATTAAGAACCCTTGGTCTAGATTATTGTATCACAACAAGGTCCTCGTTCTTTGGATAATTTGATAGGAATATTTTATTGGTAGTCGCGTATCCTATTTCGAGAATTAGGTTTTTGTGAGCGATGTTATGTTAACGTGACGCAATAAGTAACTCTCTCCAATCATGCTTTACTCAAAAATTGATTTTTTTTGTCAATATTTTAATTATTACGTTACAGTGATGTTGATTAACGTTACGTTTTGCTGCAAACGCATTTTTAATTTTTCATGCAAATATTTTGGAAACTGCACCAGCTAGAAAGCCGAACTTTTTTGCAAAAGGAGCTAAAAAATTTTCAAAATAATCATAGCAAAATAATGTAAAATTCTTGACGTTGTCTTCACGCAGCGCAGTGTAGTACTACTGATATTTGAAACAGCAGCTAACACGGCAAGCGTGGGGAATTTTTTCATAGACAAAAAAACAACAAAAAACTGTAGCATTTTGTGCCAAAAACTTGCTAAACGCGTCTGAATATCGAAAAATCTGCTTGCGATCAAGAAGTGTTAATAGTGATTTAATAATGTGCGTACGATTAAAACAAAGTGTTAATTGCGATGATTAACGCAAGCAACAGCTTTCTCTACTTACTTATTTTATTTTATTGCTACAAAAACGGACCTAAAATGCGTCTCTAAATAATCCTGTTTCTTGTTGTTTAATACGCTGTATTTTGTTAGCTTGCCTGCTGGGCAAGTTAAGCCCAAGAATAACTTGCCCGAGGCAATTTCAGCTTGCCTCGGGCAAGCGTTAATTTCAAACATTGATAGGATCTTTCAGTTCTGCTCGATTGATAGATTCATATGGTTATCACTGCAAGAAATGAGCACGCTTACTACATAGACACACCCACTGCATAGACACACACACTGCGGCTTCATTTGCCAAGTGCAGTAGTTTTGGCCAGGAGACATTGAAGTAACAACTTTCGGTTTTTGAGTCAAGCTGCCGCCTGCGCATTTGTCTTCTCTACCACACCCGGTAGAAGCTTCACACTGAGCAATTTTATTCTGATAGTCAGGGACGTTAACGTTAAGCTGAATGTGAATACCGAGTTTTTTAGTCTTTAGTTTGACCCGCTTTGAATCGAACCCGAGTTTACCGTTTCAGTTGCAGACGCATTTCCACTCGACCACTAATCCGTTCAAGTTTACAGGTCTGTCGCTTATTTGATAGTTTGATTTTTTTGCGGTTAAAAATGCTGTTTGTGCTAATAATTGCTGTAAAAAGGCATAAAATTGCAAATTCAGTACAATACAATCATATTGTAATTTACCGGATTTGGACCAGGCGAAAGTTTTCATTTGATTTTTGCTTCACGATCAAAGAAACTCAGTTTTTCGACAAAGCTTGTAATGTTTTCGCTGAGCTTATTATGGTATTTGCAACTTGATCTTTTGGTTGTATTGATTTCAACGTAAGTAAAACGACTGTTAAAAACGATCGGTTTTGTTTGCAACTGCACGACGTGAACAATCACGTTCAAATGTCGTGACTCAACATTGCAGCTAAGGTCAAGTTTCAGATATTTATTACAGCAAAAAAGCTCGAAAAAACAAAAAATACCGGCTAAAGCTCATTCAACTAAACTTATTGCTACATAATGTGAGCTAAGTCTATCTGTTCATACTAAAAACTTCAAAAGCGATTTACATTTTTAGGTTTGGCCTATCGTAAGCGTATAAGCGCATGCTTAGTTTATTTTAAGCATAATCTCGGTCTTTCCGGCGTACCACCTTAACAGCTTACAAGTTGCCAGTTGGTTAAAATAAACTGAGGATGCGTTCGCACGCTCGCGATCTAACTATTGAAAGCATTACTTATTGCAATTAGATTACCATAAGTTTGGTTACATTTATCTAAAAGTTTTAATGGAGTATTGTTATTCATTTGATGCTTTTGTCGAAGAATTTTTTTTATGACTTTCCAAGTTTGTTTTTTTTGATTCGCTTTTGTTATTCTCTATTACATCGTAATAATACATTTTTTGGCCCTTCCTTTACACGCACTACTTTATTTTTGTAAACTTCGTATTTTTTGCGATTGACTCATCAAAAGGATTGCACATTTTAAGTGAATAAATTAAGTTTATTTTTGGCTTTATTGATTTTAACAATGCAGGTACAAGGTTCGAAATTAACGCCTGCCCGCTTGCCTGAGGCTAGCCAAAATCGCCTCCGACAAGTTATTTTTCAGCTTTATATACCGCAAAATGTTTTTTTAGAACAATGTCAATGAGAATGTTTTCAATCGTCTAAATCAGTGGTTCTTAACCTGTGGGAAATTCCCACAGGTGAGAAATGGCGTAGTTACCACATGGGAAATGACCGGTCGAACAGAAGAACCACTGCTTCAAAATCTAACAACGTCACATCCAAATGTTGACTTCTTTTAAAAATCACAACCATTTACAGACTGTTTTAATAACGAAAGCAAACAATACATGCAATGTTGTAAGTCATGTTTGGGTAAAAGTGGTTCCACTGT
Source organism: Trididemnum nubilum (assembly GCA_963965965.1). Classification (NCBI taxonomy): domain Eukaryota; kingdom Metazoa; phylum Chordata; class Ascidiacea; order Aplousobranchia; family Didemnidae; genus Trididemnum; species Trididemnum nubilum. The sequence goes on along the minus strand of OZ014469.1, from coordinate 41,339,869 downwards.
TCGTGTTGCTCTTTTCATATGTGTTTCATTCCCATGTAATAACTGTTAGTTAAAAATATAATACGCCAACAGAAATTAAGAACCCTTGGTCTAGATTATTGTATCACAACAAGGTCCTCGTTCTTTGGATAATTTGATAGGAATATTATAAAGAGGTGGAGTCCTCGAGGACACATTTTGAAGTCCTTGGCCTCAAAGGTCAAGTCCTTGGCCTTGGCCTCGAAGCCTCAAGTCCTTGAAAATGAGCCTGTCCTTCAAAATTTTTTTGAAGACGTTTTTTTTTTGGAGATCGCCTAAAAAATTTTTGAGTACCATTTTTTTGAAGATCATTTGCGCTTACGTCCTTGGTCCTTGGCCTTGGCCTCGAGCATTTCTTCCCTTGGCCTCGAGAGGGTCTGTCCTTGGAAGGGCTGTCCTTGGCCTTAATCTTGGCCTCGGATTTTTTTTGTGTTCTTGGCCTTGGCCTCGATCCTTATGTCTTCTACTCCACCTCTTATATTATATTATAATTTTCACAACGTTAAAAAAATAAAACTTTTAATTAAAGGTTAACAATATTGTACAGTGCTTGCATTCTAACTTATTCAAATTACATTAAAATTAGAATAAGTTAAAATTCTAAAATTACAAAAAAAGATAACCTCAAACTGTATCTATCTACAAAATAGTGTAGATAGTATTTTTAAACTAATAGCAAAAAATATTCCTTTCGGGATATTTTTTCAAAATTGCTACAGTGTGAAGCCTTTCGGGAATCCTAATAGTTTTAAGAACGTTTAACGTTAAGCTGAACGTGAATACCGAGTTTTGCAGTCTTTGACTTGACTCGCCCGGACTCGAACCCGAGTTTATCGTTTCAGTTGCAGGCGCATAACTACTCGACCACTGATCCATTCAAGTTTAAGTGCTGTAGCTTATTAGGTTGTTTGATTTTTTTGGCAGATAAAAAATGCTGCTTGTGCAAATAATTGCGGTATAATGGCAAAAAATTGCAAATCCATTACAATTGTAATTAACCCTATTTGGACCAGGCGAAAACTTTTTAATTTACGATTTAAGGGGAGTGGTTTGGTACAACATATACGATGATCACAACTAATTATCTCAAAAATGTTTAAAAAACCATGTGAGTTTTAATTTTTCGATTTAGGCATTGTGACGTGCACCACCTTCAAAACACATTAGCTTTTAACGTTAAATTTGGTTTGTTATTTCCTTAGTTATGCACTTATAAGGCCATTTGTATAAACCCTAGAACATGATTGCACAAAGCAAGGTTGTAAAATTACTTCGGTGACAAGAAATTTTTGGTGAATTTTGAAATAACATCACTTTGGTAAAATCATATCAAAAATTTCCCACAAAACACGTTGTAGTTTTTAAGTAAATAAGACAAATTTAGTGGGCATAGTCAATAAAAAAAAAAAACGAGTTATACAAACTTCAAAAACCTGTAATCGAGTATATAAAATTGTTTTGTGAACTCGTTGGTTACAAGCATGACAATTACAATTTTAAACTGCAATTAGAAGGCCCGTTCTTGGTGCTCTCTAGCACCTCTAGGAAAAAATTTCTTTTTTGGAATTTTTGTTCATTTTCTTAATATTTTGAGTTTTGACGCTATGATATTTGCAAACTTTGCATTTGCAATTACGGCGTGTTTTGTTTGTCGTGGCGTGATGCAAAAAAATAGTTTGTCGATTGAAACACTAAACTAATTAAAAAAGGAATGAAAGCAAAATCTATGAGATACCTAAAATTAGAGCAATCATTTTAGATTAGATTAATATTGGCGTTGACGCACAAGCATGACATGGAGTAGAGGCTTTTCTTTTGCAAGACCATAGATAAGTTTGATTTAGTATTAGACACTACTCTACTGGTTTTTGGACACAAATTATGTCATTTTGGTTTAACTATATCTTTAGTTGTCAAATTTGTGTGGTAACCTTACTAAATTGAAGTTTTTTTCATATAAAGTAAGGGAAGTGTAGTGCCGTTGTACACTGTAGTAACTGTACCAGTAGCGTATGCAGGATTTTGGAAACGGGGGGGCCAGGCGCGTAGCCAGGAATTTAAAAAGGGAGATAAAAACCAAAGCAAAACGATGTTAATTCCGAATTAGTGGAGATAAAGACCAAAACAAAAAAAAAGTTCATCACTCACTTTCAGTCCGTTTTTCCGCCCAGATGGAGGTGAAGACCAAAAAAAAAAAAGTCTTTACTTAGATTCAGTTCGTTTTTTGGCCCAAAACCAAAGGGGGAGCATGACTCAATTTTGCGTACTATTCTGAGGTAATCATACTTTACTGGCGACCGAAAAAGGGGGGGATGGCACAATGGCTCCCCCTTAAATACGCTCCTGAATTGTACTTATTAACGATATGCCTTTTTCTTTTCCGTTGTATTTACGGGCACACTTTTATTTTTAGTTCATCTTCTACTAGGCTATTTTACGGTTAGATCTGGTGTGTTAGGCACGATAACAGAGTGGGCAAGTTCTTCAATGGCGACGAGGTTAAACTACGTGAAGTCGAGTCGCTCAAGTATATTTTAAATCAGTGAACTCTAATCTGTGGGAAATTCCCTACTTTTGAGGAATGGCGGAGTTGTCAAGTGGGGAATAACCGGTAGGACAGAAAAACGACTTCTTCAAAATTTAACACATCACATTCAAATGTTGACTTACTTTACAAATCACAACCATTTACAGACTGTTTTAATGAAAAAAACAACCAACATATGAAGTATTGTAAGTTATTTTTGGGTAAAAGTTACAACACTGTTGGTGTAATGGTGAAATTCATTCATACTCGGATTTAGAAATTTCATCACGACTTTGCACTTTTTTGCTTCTTCGCGTACAGTTTTTTTTAAATTTTCCATCGCGTAATCGCTTTAAATACAATTGCTACGTAGGCTTGGTTATTGTTATGCTTTGCACTAATTGTTTAGCAAAGGTTTACCTCTTGCCAATGTTAGTGAGTAACGGTAATTTTGCTGAATTTAGCTATAAATTTATGTGTCTTCTTAATTGCATGTCACAGGTGTAATAAATATAATGCTTTACGTTAAGGTTTATTGTGTTTTAGTTCTGCAATTTGTGTACCCTAAAAATAAAGATGCCGAAAAGAAGGTATGATGACAATTATCGGAACTAAGGCTTCTCGTTTTCGGAGAGATGTAATGAGCAGCTGCTGCCGCAGTGCGTTATTTGCCTCAAAACTCTCAGTAATGATTCAATGAAACCTCATCAACTTAAGAAGCATCTCTTTAATCACAGTGTACAGTACTACCACGTGTTGGATGGAAAAAGAGGCAGCTTTTTGAATTGAAGGCAAACTACTTGAAGAAAATGAAGATTGACCAAAGCGGAAAATTTTGAATTGAGTCGAAAGTGATAGCACACGCATCGTATGCTGTTTCTCTGCTTGTGGCAAAAGCGACCAAGCCACATAGCATCGAAGAAACGCTTATAAAGACGTGACTTGCGTCATGCATTGGCGTTTTGCTTGGCAAATTTGCAGCGTCGAAATGAAGCAAGTTTTTATATCCAACAACACTGCTAAATCCCACATTTTCGACATGTCGTGCAACATAAAGTTACAGCTTTTGGCAAAGGTCAAAGCGTCTCCCATCTTTACCATCCAGTTGGATGAGCCAATGGGTGTGACAAATTTGTCTCAACTGATTTTCTTCGTTAGATACGTCCACGACCAAACTAAAAAAGAGGACTTGCTGGAAACAACAACCAATCTGCCGATGCTATGCAGCGTGTCAACGCCTTTTTCGAGGAAGAAGGGTTGGAATGGGGCAAGCTCGTCTATGCCTGCACATGCGGGGTTCCTGCTGAATTGGGTTTTAGGTCTGGATTTGCGAAACTACTAAAGCAGAAGAATTCAAAGGTAGTGAACCTCCTCTGCATCGAAAAGCGCTCGCATCAAGGATGATGACAAAACAGCTTGAAGAAGCGCTTGAATTTGCTATCAGGCTTGGAAATTTTGTCAAAGTGAGCGCCCTCAACCCTCGATTATTGCGACGGTTGTACTAAGATATGGAATTCGACTGCGAAGGAGTGCTGTTCCACACTGTCGTTCGCTGGTTGTCGAAAGGCGACATGTTAAATCGGCTTGTGTATTTACTCTCTGAAGTTAAACAATTTTTGGATGAAAGGAACAAAAAAGATTTGAAAACTGTTGTTTTCGATGAGCCATTTCAGTGCAGGATTGCATTTCTCTCGGACATGCTCAGTCACGTGAATGAGCTTAACCGCAAGTTATTTCAGGGCACGGACTCCGATATAATCGGGTATCGAGACAAAGTGAACGCCTTCGTCTCAAAAGTTAAGTTGTGGCGAGGCAAGTTCTAGACTGGCTGCAGCGTAACGGCTTTTCTAACGTTAACGCGAATCAGTGAGACTGCCGGTAGCGTCAGTGACGTTTTTAAGAACGAAACCACCATTCACTCCAACCGGCTGCTGGACAAGTTTTAGCACTATTTTTCGAACTTCAAAAGCGACAACCCAATGATAGAGTTCACAAAGGGTCCATTCAGCTTTCGAGATGACAACGTTCCAAACGTAGGCGTAGCCAGGATTTTTGGATGGGGGGAAACCACAAATCACATGCAATGACGTCATCAGAAATTTTCGAAAGAGAAACTTTTTATGGGACAACGATATCGTAAAACGGAAGATCAGTAGCAGTGGTCTGGTTTTTCACGTAGCCAGGATTTTGCTGAAAAGATATAGGGCTTGAACCAAAAGTTAAAATGTCTAAATCGGGAGACACGTTGAGTAAAGTAGTGTACCTGAAACGTTTCACAGACGGTGGCTGGAGGCTATGGGGGTCTGGAGGCGAAGCCTCAGTCGCTAGGCAATTTGTTGTATTTTTTGAAAACAAAAATAGATATTTTAATGCCATTAAATCACATTTTGCACGTTTTTAGAGCAGTTTCAAAGTACTAGATTTTTAACATTTGAAAGCCAATTGAAAAATTGTTCAATTCTCCTTCTACTTACAATTTAGGTCCAAAACACGTTTAAATTCTTGCATTTTGGGATTAAATTTTGTGATTTGGCCGAGTTACATTGCCTCGTGCAATATTTTAGTAGTAAATAATAATCCACTCAAAGATTTGGTTTAAAGATTATTGTTTTGGCATGAAATTAATCTGTTATAGGAGCACATGTACGGCCAGGAGGCCCAAACCCCTTTAATTCAAATTTAATAATTTGTTCTATGAGCATTTCCACTCCTTAATTTTTTTTCAAAAAGTATTTTGTCGCATAAAAACTGGCGAGGTTGAGGCAAGTTGTCATTAAAAAATGGTACAATACATGGTTACGCCTATTTACCATGTTATTGCCCGGGCCAAGTTTACATTACGCGGGCCGGGGCCTCTGAAACTTTTGGGATTTTTTGCTACATCTTCCTGACGAATATAGGTGAAAACCAAAAAACGTCTTACTATCTAAGCATGGGGCCCTGGCTTTGTGCCATACGATGAATCCGTCCCTGGTTATTGGATTCCGTTTATGAAAAGATTAGATGAAAACCTGAGGTAGCAACTTGTAGGACAAAAATCCTTAATTCCACCAGGGCTATAAATTTAGATAGGTTGGAAAAATTGAATTGAGGGGGCCCGGGCCCCCTGGTCGTCAATGTTATTGTTAATTGTAATGTAGTTGTACACCAGGCATTTCAAACAAAAAAATTTTCTAAAGTTCTATTGGTGTTCTAGGCTATAGCTTTGAGAAATTGCTCAGGTGCTACTCAAAAAACTAACTTTTTTGCTGGTTAGAAATTACTGGCTTCATCAGAGCACTGCTATCAGTAGTGATGGCAAATCGCCATCAACTTCTGATAGCAAAAAAACAGAAAAACAATCCCACACATTGCTGTAGTTGAATAACTCGCGAAAAAAATTAGATTTTATTGGAGCCTTGCTTTGAATTTTTTTTTGCTAGTTATTCAACTACAGCAATGTGTGGGATCGTTTTTCTGTTTTTTGCTATCAGAAGTTGGGGGCGATTTGCCATCACTACTGATACTGATAGCAGTGCTCTGATGAAGCTAGTTATTTCTAACTAGCAAAACGTCAGCAATAAATTTAATTTTTTGAGTAGCACCTGAGCGATTTCTCAAAGCTAGCTTAGAGCACAAGAAGAACTTCAAAAAAAAAGAATTTTTTTATTGTTAATTAGTGTTGTACGCGTGTACTGTTGTACACGAAGATGCAAAAAAAAAGTGAAACTGAATAAGCAATAGGATTTTTTTGTCACAGTTTTGGCATTGGTGACACCTCAATTGGGGGGGAGGGGCGGGTCCCCAAAGCCCCCCACCCCTCTGGCTACGCCTACGTTTCTGAAGAAAGCAGAAAACATCGAAGACCAGTTTCTTGACGTGGTGCATGACTCTGCAGTAAAGGTTGTTTTTCCGAAGAAAAGCAATAACGTATTCTGGCTACTTAGCATGATTTGTATCTTCGTGTTGCAGTGGCGGCGCTCACACTACTAATTGCATTTCCCTTTACTACATACTTGTGTTAGTCGGTGTTTTCGAACATGGTTGTGATCAAAATCAAATCGCGAAACGGATTAGTTTACCATGAATTTGATTTGCGGTTTTTCAAACGTGGTATCTAACATTGAGGCAATCGTCAAGACCAAAAAATTGCAAAAGTCACATTAACCTGTATAAGTCTAGTACTGCATTTTTTGTAAGTTTTTAATGCCCATATAAATTGAAAAAAACTGAACGAGTCTTTTCATGTGTAATTTATATTCATGTAATAACTGTTAGTAAAAAACATTATATGCAAAAACAAAAATTAAGAGTTGTAAAATGGCACAAAAAAACAAAACGTATATTTACGTACTAAATACTTGATGGGTTAAAATCAAATTTGTCAATGACCAATGCTGTGGTGGAAAATGGAGACTTGGTTCTCTAAAAAAGGAAATTGAAGAAAAAAGGTTAAGAACTGCTACTCTAAAGACTATATCAAAAATAGTAGTCCATCCAAAAGACAACTATAAAACCAAGATTGAATTAGTAACAGTTTATTTTTCAAAGGAATTTAAACAAAAATTACAGTAAATGCTTTTGAAATGAGCGAAAAATGACAAAGGGTCAACAACTTTCGCGAAAGATCTTTTTGTGGTAATTTGGAGAAGTGGTAACAGTGCAGTGACAGAAAATGAAACTGATCGTTTAAAAAAAAATGTTACACAAGTACAGAATTTTAATTAAAAGGAAAGTAATGACAACATTGTAAATTAAAGTGATTTTTTTAAAGTCAAATAATGTTTCGCCCAAGGTTCGAGAAAAGCGTAAAACGCAGGTGCCTAATCGATTTGCTGATTATGTGTGAAATTTTCATCATGTTTTATAAATTCAAATTTGTTAATTTTTAGTAAAAGTAATAGTTAAAGGAAAGGAGGAAATGTAGTGTCGTTGTATTTATTGTGGTAACTGAACCCATAAACGAGTTGCCTTTTTCGTTTGCTTTGTATTTTGGCGTACGCTTTTGTTTTCAATTCTTCTTTGAATGTACTATGTAGCAATTAGATCTGGTGTGCTAGACACGATAACAGAGTGAGCAACTACTACAGGAAGTAAAGTAATTATGAAAATCAAGGCAGTCTATGACATTTATGCGTCAGCATATTTTAGTAGAAAACGATTTTTGCAGCCGAGGATGGCAATACAGTACGGTAAGTTCAAAATTTAAACATAGTGTACTTCAAAAATTTACCGTACCGTACTAACATAACTTCCCAAAAAATAATTTTGCTTGCGTGCCATACAGTATCTACGTACTGTTCTTCGGATGGTACGGTCTAAACATACCGCATTTAAAAGTTACGGTAAGTTAGGTCAATCAAAGCTCTAAACGTACGGTATTTGGGAGGTACGAAACGTTGTAAAAAATTATTAAGGTTTTTTCGAAGTTCTCGTTTTCCGCGCTTAAAAAAATATAGGTTTAATTGCATAAATTTTCTAAAATGAAATTCATGATTATCGATTTTACCAAGTTGGGAGCTTTTCAACTCATGTGACGCCTTTTGCCTTAATTTTTGGGGAAGAAAGGCAGGAGAACAAATAATCAGAACTCAGAAGTCCGAGCATGCGTGATAAATAATTTACAAACGGGTAGTTCTGCATCGTACTATCACAAGTATTATACATATTGTCGTCAGCGAGTTGCAAACGTCGTTACATAACGCACTTGCATGGTAGATGGTACGATACGTTAGTACGTTTAGTACGGACATTCAAACAGCGTACCAAAGTACCGTAGACGCACCTTATCAAAAAGCGCGTACCGTACTTTTTAGCAAACATTTAGGCGTATCGTAGTGTACTTACGTACCGTATCGCCATGCTTGCTTGCAGCATACTCTGGTATACTCAAAATTCGGAAGTTTTACCACTTTAGCGTTTTTTATGCAGCAAGAACTCGTTGCATTGACTAAGATATGGATTTAATCGTAATTTTTTTTTTTTTTCGGGAAAATGATGGAAAACCGTTATCCGATATCATGGAGAACAGATATCCTTTTTTTTGTCGAAAAATTTTGTATCTCCAATTAATGAATAGTTTATTTCCAAAACGCCTTAGAGACAATATTTTTCAAAATGGACTTTTTTATTGAAAAATGTAGAGATTGACCATGCGCATGTTTTTATGTAAAACTTTAGTTCCAAATCACTTGCTATCCCTGTCAAAAGCGTTTCAGAATATTGTGTTTATTTCCAAAACTCCTTGTATCCACTCTCGGTTAGTTCCAAAGCGTTTTCTATCCAATGAGTTTTTTTTTGCTTTTGCTTATCGAGTTGTTCATAAGCTATTACAACGAACTAAAAAAAGTTTATTTGCGACGCGCGAGAGTTAGTTACTTGTCCAAGTGTCACATTTATTGATTATGCATGGTCAATGATGCGAAAAGTTATTTCAGTTTAAACATATGACAAGTTTTTGGACGGTTAATTATGCAGTAATTTGATTTTTTAAAGATAAAATACTTTAATTAAAATGCTCATGTCTTCGAAGCTTTTTGTCTGACACTTGTCAATAGGAAACGTCAAAATAGAGAGCACAGGAAAAAACGCGGCTATTTCTAGGAAAAAGCCGAGCCGTGATTGGCTAGAAAAAGACCATTGAGAAAGCGTCATTAGAACACAATCTCTAAGTTGTACACGGATTCTTTTCGTCGGCAGAGGGCAGGGTTGGAAGTTTTGATGAAAGTAGATAAATGGAAAGAAGAGCAGATAGATGGAAAGAGGAGCGGTCTTGGGCAAGAATAGAAAATCTACTACCATGATAATTTTAAGCACTTTGCCAGACTTTGTAAAAGATGAAGTCCAATGTCTAAATCAGAAGCAAAAGTTTAGGTATTAGTCTGAGTGGAAGATTTGCATCGACGGGCAGGAAGTAAGCGTTTGTGGGAAGAAGAGAAAGAGCGGATAGATTTGGAAATGTGTTGTTTAATTCTGTCCTGCAGCCTTTGGGAGAGAAGGCCTTCATACCGACTTATGTCGCTGTGGCATGCAAACTGATAGACCACGTTGCTTTTCTACAAAGCAGGCCAGACACTCTTGCTAGTAAGGAGAGAAGCTCGTTGTAGAGTAAACAACAACTCGTGTTTCCATAGCGGAAAAGCACTGTTTGACAGCAGATTTTACTTGCTTTTCAAACCAGGTAGAAACAGAACCGAGCCATGGGAAATGTTGATAGACGGGGCATTTTTTTGGTTCAAATTTAAGTAGAGCGTTAATAGCTTCATCTTCTTAGCCATAAACGACTTGATAACGTGCTTTGGGTATTCATTAGTCTGTAAAATGAACTAGAGTTTGTCTAGTTTCGATAGCTATCTTTCAGAAGAACAAATGACAAGAGCCCGGTGAGTTCAGATCAGGATTAAGTTAATTTTGCGTTTTTGTGGGCTGAAGGAATTCCAGCGCAGATGGGTTTCCGGTAGATGGAGATGATGAAGTTAGAAGAAGATTTTTCAACCAACACATCCAGAAACAGAAGAGCCAGATTAGATTATTTTTCAAAAGTAAAGCGAAGAGAAGGGTGAAATGAGTTGAGGCAAATGTGTAAGAAATGAATGCACCCATCTTCGTTGCTGAATACTAGAAAAGTGTCATCCATATAGCAGTAATACATCGGCTGGAAAGTGGTCTGGAAAGGTTGGATTCATGGAAGCCAACAAAAAGTATTGTCAAAAGCTAGTCCTAGGGATGGTCCCATGGCAACTACGCCGATCTGGTGATGCATGATGTCATCAAAGCTAAACTCGACAGAAGAAGCTGCCATCTCCATAATTCACCAAAGATTGCCTTGGAAAAGGTGCAGGAGGGTGTTCCGAACTGTAGAGGGCGTCAGTACAGATTTGAATAGTCTGCGCTACAGGGACATTGGTAAATTAACTCTTAATTTCAAAAAAGTTTGTCAAAACGATATAATTACTTTCCTGGTATGTTATGGTTGTAAGCAGCGTTAAGCTGAGAGGCGATAGCAACCATTCATAACGTCACCAAAGCAATTTTTTGCACAATTTTGGGTAAAAGCAGCAACCAATTAGGTTTTATAGGCACTACAACGAATGCTTCAACAACTATCAGGTTTAGATTCAAATTAATTCTAGTTAGAACGACATTTTCCAGAATTTTATTAAGTTTAGTTTCAAAACGCCTTGTATCCACTTTTTTTAATTTGAATAAACCAAAGTAAAACCTAAACTAAAAATCGTTGATTTTTCAAACTTTTCGGTTTTGAAGAGGAATACGTCTGCAATCCCCTGAAAGTGAAATTAACAAAATATTTGCAATAAAAAGCTTTAGTGCGTTTTTTTGCGATTTTCTCGAAAACATCAAAAGTGGATATCAGGCGTTTTGGGAATTAACTCTTCAAATACATTGTAAAAATCCGTTTTGATAAAAATGAAATTTAACTGATTCTATATGATTATAATTAAAGTAATTCTGCCAATGAGCACAAAATTTTCAGGGTATGATAATGTATTTTTCAACAGAGCTTCGATGCGGCTGGCTCACACTCTTGAAAGAGTAAAAGCTGCCAGTTGGTTAAATACACTAAGCTCGTACATTTATGATTTTTTGAACAATGTAAAACATGCCAAAATTCAAGTTGTTCAAGTTAAGTTTGCTGCTTTGATTAAAAAACAGATACTTATGCAAAGAATCGTACTCACCTAGGTCCATCTGTGAAAATGTGAGTTACACACAAGAAATTCGACCTTGCTGCAACGTGCATTTTTCTACACTATTGCGTTGCAAATACCACTCCGACTATCCACTTCCTCACCCATCTCTTTTACTTAGACATTTTATTTATAAACTTACAAATTTGAATCACTTATGACCTTAATAAAAATAAATCAATCGTGACCTCCTTATCCTACAATGGCGACATCAGTTTAAAACTACTTTTTTAAATACATACTAATAGATGAAAGTTAAACCGAATTTGGAACTTCGTGTTACCATGAAATCTTGTTTACGATTTTTGCCACAAAAAATAGGAACTTTGCTACCCCCTCGGTGTTCAAAATCTTTCTTAAAAATAACCAGCATAAAATAAAGTTTTAAGCCTTTAATGCTGCCAAAAGTAATTGCAAAAACCTTCGAGTTTCCATGTGTACAATGCATATTCTGGAATCCTACACGCATAAAGTAATTTTAAAGTTCCTAATCAAGCATGAATTTAGACTAGTTTGTTTAATTGTTGTTTATACGGTCCCAACTTTGTTGCTTATAGGGTTCCAAAGCTATATAGCAATGCAATGCTAGTTTCTGGAAACAATCAAAGCGAATACCTTGATGAATGCGTAGGGTTGCCAACTTTGCGTTTAACCTTTCCGGGACACCTTAATGCCTAGAATTTGAAAACTGATGCAACAGAAGCTTACGACACACGAATGACATCAAAAGCAACAGTGCGTGCTGCGCGTCATAGAATGATGATCGAGAAGCGTTATTATCGAACTCCCAACCTCTAAATTAAGGGGACTGGTGATTCATTCCCTATTTTACGATTGTTTAACTTATTTGATTGTTATGTCAACAGGACGTCACACTAGACGAAATGTCTTGTCGACAACATTACTTTCAACTTATTTTTATTTGATTGACGCATACAGAATGATGTTAACTACTTTCATTTTCAAAAATATTTGCGTGAATTAGATCTGTTTCCAGTTTTGAACAAAGCCGACATGCTTACATGGCCTTATGTGTTAGAACGCCTTGGTTGTCAGTAAATTCCGGGACAGACGTGGTGGCTCTGTCCGGGACACGGACGCTGGACTTCAATTTCGGGACTGTCCCGGGTATTCCGGGACGGTTGGCAACCCTATGGATGCGTGCTTACAATTTTGCGTCCAAATCCAGTTCTCTTCAATGTACATGCAACGCAGCAACTGACTCCTATCAGTGGATATGCACACCGAAAGATCTGGAGTCTACTTGTCGCAGAAGTAAAGTATTGCATTATTGAATAATGAAGTTAATAATGGTCGAGCGGTTACTGCGCTCTTCGCTACAACGTGATTTTAGTAGAAATTCGGTTTCGTTTCAGACATACTAGCAAGATATATTACAGTAAACTGCTGTGAAGAAAGGTGGCGGCATTACGCAGGATAAAGTATCGGTACGGCCATTTTTTATATCACAAAAATTGCAGCGCAAATGCGCTATATAGCTTTTTTTTTTAATTCCTGAAGCCCATCGCAACTCTTGCAATAAGTTATTTGACAAGTTAAAGAACTTCCGCAATAAAATTGCGAAATACGATGTTATTTTTTAATATTAAATAGAACAAAAGCATTAGCTCAAGTAGTTGCTAAAGAAAAGCTGAAATTCGATTATATTGTGATGGAAATGAAACAATTGTACGAATATGTTTAAAGAAAACAAGATTGCGCTTTTCTCTGAACACACTCGCACAAAAGATTGTGGAAGCGCAGCATAACAGCAACAAATTTCAAAGACATTCTCCACAACGTCACTTTCGCATTGTCGCAAAACAAAAAATTAAAGCAATAGTTGTGCTTCATCCACCTTTGCTAAACTTATACATTGCAAATCAGACTTTATTTTTTAAATTTTAGAACAAGTACGCAATTTTTTCTGATAAAAGTTGTGCATAACATTTAATTTACAAACGATAATCACGAGGGTGGATTTATTTCATCTTTGCCGTAAACTTAAATTGCAGTTTTTCGTGTTCAAGTTAAGTTTCACTTCTTAGAACTAAAACCCAAACTACCCTGTTTATGTTTAGAGTTTTGGTCTAAACTTAAAGGGGCATTGGAGGCTAACTTTTATTGATTTATTGCAATGGAAACAAAATTTGTAATTTTAAAATAATTTTTGAGCTCAACTTATAAATTCTACGATTACTACATGAAAAGATTATTGCATTTATATTTTCCCTTATTTCGATCAAAATTTCTTTCACTCTTTTAAAAATTTGTCTACGTTTGGTGTCGCTGTTACTGTAACTAGGGCTACTACACGCTAGCTGACATTAATTATTCATTACTCACGGTATGTAAGCCTAGCTTAGGTATAGGCCTAGTTAAAGCCTCGCCTATTAAGAAATTATAAAAAACAGTAAAGTTTAGTCTAACCTACAGCAATTTATACAGGTTGGTTTACCCTAATAATCACGAAGAACAACTAGGCCAAAAATACGCCTACTTTTCATTTTTTCTTCTAAGTGCACTAAATCAAATATGCTTGTGTAAAAAAATACAAATTTAAACTACTAAGATGAATTCCACTTTTAAAAACTCATCCAAGTACCGAAGCCACAGCAGAAAACCTGCCAAAGGCAAATCCTAACTCCCAAACCTATAATTTGGCAAAGTTGGTTTTGAAATCGCTTATGCAAATTTGATGTAGTGTTGCCCCTGCAAAATTTTTTCCCTTATTTCAAAATCTTTTTCTTTGAAGCTATTTAACCTCAAACAATGAAAAAACGCGACAAAAACTTTGCTAATCAATTATTTTTTATAAATTTGGTGTAAAAATTCAAAAATTAGACTTCAAGCCCCGTTTAAATTGTAATTCGAATTATATTTTCATTCACCAAGTTGACTTGGCTAGGAGACAACTAAAGAATCTTTCGGTCGTCGACTCAAGCCGCCACCTACTCATCTGTTTACCACACGCTCGGTGGAGGCTTTATACTCTCCCTTTTTAATGCTAAACGTCAAGCAGGAAAGCTGTGAATAACAATTTTCATAGTCTTTGGTTTGACCCGACCGGAAGTCAAATTCGAGCTACCTTTTCGGTACCAGACGCTTTCCCACTAGTTCACTGATCGGTTCAAATATTTACTGGCTTTATGGTCTGAGGCAATTAAATCACTTGCTTTTATTTAATGTGTGCATCTTCTGTGCCTCCTTAATTATGCACAATGATAGTCCCCATCAATTTTGTTAGTCAGTTTTCAGCTAGAGATACAATTGAGTACTCTTGCAAAGGTGATCTTGAAACAAATTATCTGGTATTCCATACATGCTAGAACAACGGAACATAGTCAGCAACTTGGTCTGTGGGCAAAGGTACGGATTTGCCCCTTGTTGTTAGTATTATTTGTTGGTTTGTTGTTGTTGCTTGTTTGCTGTATATTTTTCTCCTGTCACCTGGCAAAGTCTTAACAAAATCGTACATAAAAGTCAAGAGGTTGTGTAATTGTAATTACATTTTATTTAACATGTTGTCTTTTCCAGGAGACAGCGAGGGGACGTATGGTCTTCAAGTGAAGCCTGCCTACCTGTCTCCCACACACGATGGAGGCTCCATGCTGTTATTTTTTAATGCTGAACGTAAAGCAGAGAAGCTGTGAATGCTAATTTTTAAAGCATTTGGTTTGACCCGACAGGTAACCGAAGACCAGTCTACCGCTTTCGTAGCAGATGCTCTATCCAGAGATGGAAACCGGTCGGGTCGACCGGCACCGGTCGGGTCGACCGGCCGGTCGGGTTGCCGGTCGGGGCGGGATTCTTCAACCGGCCGGTCAAGCCGGTTGAAATACCGGTCAAATTTTCCTTTCTTGCAACTAAAAGACATCTAAGCTGCAACGGAATTATACATAAATATTTGATTATAAATAAAACTTTTTATAAGAAAATGGTATTAACAAACCACACGTTTTGAAAACATTTGTTGAATGGCTTCAGGTTTTGACTAATATGCTGTGACCATTAAGCCATGCACATCTGGGCACGTATTTAGAGGGGCTGGGCATCGTGCCATGCCCCGCCCCTTTGGGCCACGGCACAAAGCAAAACAGTTCAAAATATACGTTAAAATCGCGGAATCAGATTATAATAAAGCATGCATGTGGAAGAGGCTTACGTTACTTGGCATTTTAGCACCATTTTAAACATCTTGAAAGTAGAAATCTGTAGCGTAGCCGTAGGGATGGGGGGCATGGGGATATAGACCCCCCCAACCCCATTGGCCAGTCGATCAAAATGCAGAAAAAGGAAAATACCACGTTTTTAGCACTTCTGAGACTGTGTTTTTGCACTGAAATGGACTAAAAAGAGATTTAAAGCATCTTTGAAACATATATTCCGGGGGAGCTTATTTGTCAAAAATAAAACTCACAAATCAATGAAAAGATTCGCATAGGCTGGGAAAAACTTTTGGTGGATAATCGGTACCGGCAAAGTCCAAAGCATAACAATTTTGTTAAGTCATAGAGCTCAGTCAATTTCTTGACCGAACTACCACCAAGCAAAACAGTCGTGCGAAAAAAAAATCTTCTCTGTAACAAAAAGAAATTTGAGAGTAAAATTACCCTCCATGCAATGCTCAGGATAGTGCTATTTCGGTTAATACCAAACCTCGTCAGCTGAGCTGGCATGAATCGAAATGAGTAAAAAACAAAAATCAATGAAAACTTTGAAAAATCGCCAAAAACAAGCAATCAAATTTGATCGTTTGTGTAAAAATGCTGAACATAAGTTGTATCAACAAAATGTAAACTCAGAAACAAAAGGTGGGGGGTTGGGGGCTGTTCAGTATTAGTTAATTATCAATCACATCTCTTAAATAAATTTCCATTAGCCACTTCCCAGCAATTGTTTTTCGCCATAAAGTATGGCCGAAATAGATTACTCCGTGTGAGTTTATTGAGCTATAGGATTTTATGATTTACCAGCATGTAAACAAGAGAACTAAAATTTTACCATTAACCACTTCCCACATAGCCTATTTATGCAACCAGTTTAATCATGTTTGCACCGCGAATTTCTATGCTACGCTTTAAAAGCATTAATTTTATCAAAATATCCTTAAAACTAAGTTATTTTACTCGTAGCAAAAAAGCGCAAAATTTTCAAGTGCTGGGCGCTCCGCCCCCAGATCCCCGTGCATCCTTTCCCAAAATAGCCCTTCCATTGCGAATTTCTGGCCATGCACCTAGTAGAAGCGGCGCTGATTTCAAATTTTTTTAGTAAATGCTAAAATCTTGCCGCTTTGAAAAGCTTTTTTCAACTTAAATTTACCACAATCTACACTGGGCAAGAAAGATATAGCTCTTATTTTTTATATCTAACTAGCCATAGCTTGTTCCGAACAGGGGCGTATTTAGGGGGGCCATTGGGCCATGGCCCCCTTTGGGTCGCCAAGATAGTATAATTGGCATTGATTAGCATGCAAAATTGCGGAATCCCCCCCTTTTGTGAGTTGGGCAGAAGCTTTGAGCTAACAAATGAAGCATGTTTTGGCAGAAGTTGATAAGTGACATTTTTCAAAAAATGAGTTTTTCGTATTTTTCAAGTTATCAACGAAAAATGTTTTACTTGAGTAAAAACTTAAGTTTATTTTCAATTATTTTTTGGTAATAAATAGCTTATTATGTTGCACTTGACAATGAAGCCAAATGAAAGTTTAAAACTTTAAACGCGATTTTCTCGAAACGGCGAAATGCGACTTATCTACTTTTGCTAAAACGTGCTTCAAATGGTAGGCGAAAACGCTTGTTTTCGGCCCGCACCCAAAAAAATCCAATTAAGTTTGAGTTAAGACCTTTTTTTTTGTGGTCTTCACCTAATTTTGGGCGAAAAATCGAACTAATTTTGAGTTTGTTTTTTTGTCTTCACCTGATTTTGGGCGAAAAATGAGACTAATATTGAACTAAAACGATGTTCATTCTGAGCTTTGTTCTTCTCAAATTTTTTGAGTTTCCTGACCCCCTCCTTTTCAAAATCCTGCGTGCGCTACTGGTTCCGAAGTAGCAGCATTTCTACAAACTGCTGGGGCACATTATATTTCGAATATTTTCTAGCCAACGTCATAACAGTTTAGTGTTTGCTGCTCGGCAAATTGCAAATAATTAATCTGTCACCAATACCTGAAAAATTTTAACTTCTTTTCTTGGCCTACGCATAATATCATTAGCAAGAACGTCTAATAATTTAGCTTGTGCCCTTTAGTTCTTTTTATGCTTATTTTGTGCACGTTTTGCACTGCTCAAAACAGGTCTTTCGAACCGAAATTTAACCTAAAAAGGTCTTTTGAGTTATTTTTGCAAAAAAAGTAAAAAAAATTTACGTTTTTTTTCTGAGACCTCCATACGGAGTCACAAATTTTACCACCTCACCCATGCCCCCCCCTTTTTTGAAAAATTTTCATTAGATGCATTGAACAGTGAACAAAACCTTTTGTCAAAAACCGGTCGACCGGGCCGGTCAGAAACAGGTCGACTGGCCGGTCGACCAGCCTGTCAACCGGCGTAGATTTTGAGATTTACCGGTCGGGTCGGGTCGAGAAAATCCTAACCGGTTCCATCTCTGGCTCTATCCACTCTATCGCAGATTGCTTTTTTGTTTGATAAACTTTCGAAGTTTCAAGAGTTACAGATAAAATTTCCCAAAAGCCAATCAACAATCTGTGATGAGTCGCGATTATTACGTATGTACCAGGAACCTATTAGAAAACAAACTATATCCCCCAAAAAAATCCATGGTATTTTGGCCTAAGCAGTGACCTAGCTTTATAAAAAACAATTACACGAAATATATTTGATATTTTTTATTATCTTCAAGCAATAAAACTTTATATTACGTTATGTACGTATTTGTGTAGTGTGCGAAATCTCTGCTTTTCCACAATGCACACAATTTTTGCATTTTTCCTAACTCAACGCTTCTTTTCATCTTCATGCAAAAAGGTTTCACATTATATGCATTACAGTGTGCGACCTTTCTGCTTTTTTACAATTTTCACATTTTCCACATCTTAACGTCTTTCTTTTTGTTTTCAAGCAATATATCTACACATTATTTAGTATAGTGTGCGATATTTTTGCTTTTTCACAATTTCCCCATTTTTCACACCTTGTTGTCTTTTTCCATCTTCAAGCAATAAATCTATATATAGTGTGCGATAGTTCTGTTTTTTCACATTTTCCACACCTCGACATGTTTTTCCATCATCACGCAATCTTCTACACATTATGTAACATTGTGTGTTATCTTTATCATTCCACAATTTCCACGCTTTCCACACCTCGACGTCTTTCTTTTATCTTCAAGCAATATATCTTTTTATAGAGTGAAAGGTTTCTGCTTTTTCACCATTTCCACATTTTACTCACCTTGGAGTCCATTTTCATCTTCAAGCAAAACATCTCTGCATTATGTTTTAGAGTGTGCGACATGTCTGCTTTTCTTTAAATTACAATTGGCCCAAATTTGAAAATAAAAGATCTATTTCCGCCATTTACTTTGGCCAGGTACATTTGCAGCCACTCGAATTTTTTGTTAATGTTCCACTTTACAACCAAAAATTTTTTGAGAAAAATATTGTATATCCCAAAATCCTTTTTATCAGAATAAAATTTAACTAATTCAATATCATTAATTTTTCGATTACATTTAAAGCTTGTACTTAGGTCTAATTAAGTTTAATTATTTCTTGCAACATAAATTAGTTGTCAAACAATTAACATTGATTGAACATCTTGAGCATTTATGGAAAAGAATACGACTAAAAATTAACTAAAAAGTAATTCACAGAGCTGGACAGCGCTGTTTCGAGCTTTTAGCTCTCATCGGCAGCCCTCAGCTATCTTTTCAAAGGTATTCCCAGCTGAACAAACATCTTGGCCTAACTGGCAAACCTTATTGGCTTGCACAGAGGCAGATGTTTACTAGGGAATAAACGATTTTTCACTTGTGGTACTTTAGAAACAAGTGAAAAATCGCTGGATCCTTGTAGTAAGGACACCCATAGGCTATCCCTACTACAAGGACTCCCCTCTGCGTGACCACCGAAATCAAAACTGCACTATCTTGACGTCCTTCATGGTCGACTCCTGGGAAGCCATGTCAACTTCCACTGGCAGTTAGGTGGCCATAACAACCACCAATTAGGTGGCCAACTTGGTGGTTGTTATGGCCACCTAACTGCCAGTGGAAGTTGACATGGCTTCCCAGGAGTCGACCATGAAGAACGTCAAGATAGTGCAGTAAAAAGTAATTGTTGAAAATGGGAATCTTTAAACTTCAGAATTTTTGTCACATTATAAAGTTTATTTTTATTTGTTTTTTTAGACAATGCTAAATGTTATAGACAATGCAATATTACGCATTTAAGTGAAATTAAGGCAAATGAATACAAATCCAACAAAAGAAATACTCGTAAGCTCTGTTACAGATATGAGTAATCTACAAAATCTCATAGTGGTATAAATTGGGGTGTTTTTTTCATTTACTATTGTGGTTTTAATCAAATTGTTTATACGGCATATCTGCATGCATCGTTGTTGGAGTTAAATCAAATGATTCAATTCAACGATTTGATGAAATGATTAAATTAATGATTTAAATTACAATTTTAATATAATATTATGTTTGAACATATAATTCTATTTAACGATAATGTAGAATATGACTGATTGATTTATATTTATCCTCTCTTCACGAGGAAGCAATGGTGGCGCTTTATTTTGGAAGAATCTTCATCCGCTTAGAAGTTGATCGTATTCCAAGCTTTCCGATTGACTATTGACTTCTTCCCCCGTAAATTTGCTACTTGTTCAAAGCCATAAAACAGAAATAATCATCGTAAAGTGCCCTATCCAAGGACGCAACAACGTGACCAGGGTGCGGGTTGAACCCAGATTATGCGATCATGTTCGTCGTTAGCTGGGCGATTTTTTGCAATTTTTTGGCAAAAATAACCATTTTAACGCCATTTGGATTCCATTTCGTACGTTTTTGAAGCTATTCAAAAGAACTAAATTGCAAACATTTTGAAATTTTGCTTTCATAGGTCTAGGCAAGAAATGGATCTTGCTCCAAGTATTGCAATGGATTTTATGGGCTACAAGTTTTACTTTTTACTCGTATATCTCCAGTTTGAACAGGAGTTCGAACCCCGCTAAACCCCCCCTGGATCCGCAACTGCTGAGCTTCTACCAACTAAATATGAAATATATCATGCATAACAAGTAAAAAACAGTCAAAAAATGTAATCAGATAATCACTCAGAAGATACCGTAAAACCAGAATAACATAGCCAAACCTAAACAGTAGAAAAAATCAAAGATGGAATTATAATACTGAAGCTTGGAAACGTGGAATGCCGATTGAAGTATGCTATTAGCTATTGTAGGCTTTTACGAATGTGTCAATCTGCTCAATTATCTCTTTAAATCGTAAAGCATGGTGCCTTTTCAGCTACTGAAACATTGCTATTAAATTGTTCGTTGTGTTACAAGTCAGGTACAATGCAGATATTCATTTTGTTATGTCTAAAAATACAGTATTTAAACATGCAAATTCCCAACTAAGTAACAAAAAAATTTTTATCACAAAGCTGATACATCCAGATTGGTCAATAATAGACACGTTTTTTTTCTTTGTTTGTGAATTGCTTGGGCTGCCATACTGTACACTTATGGAGCAGTTATGAAAGGAGCTTCAGTGATCCACAACCTAAAAGAAATCAAGTCAAAAATCGCGACTATTATCTCTTAGCGAGAATGCTGCTTAATGTAGAAAAACGTCATAGTTTAATAATTATATTACTTTGAGACATTGTCTTGTCAACTTACGTCCGACTAACAATAGCTGAGCTACATTGTTCAGCATTGATTGGAGGATACAGTTAATCGGAACGTAAGCTGCGGTGATGATTTGAAGATGTATTGTCAACTTACTAATCTTTGCTGTCTCGCCGTTTGTAATCCAACCTTACTCTGGCAGTAAGTTGCAGCAAAATCAGATGCGTTTACCAATCACATAGTGGTACAGTAGATAGAGAGTCTGCAACTGAAACCATAAATTTGAATTCAATTCCCGTAGGGGTCAAATTAAAAACTAAATATTATAAACATTGACATTCACCACTTTCCTGATTAACGTTCAGCATCAAAGGGACAGTTTGAAGCCTCTACTGTGTATGGTAGACAGGTGAGTAGGTGGCAGCTTGACTCGAAGACCGAAAGAGCCTTTTGCTGTTTCCTGGCTAAGTCAACTTGGTAAATAAAATGGAATAACAACTACCATTTACTGTAGCAGTCTATTTTGCCTTCTTAAAAACAAAAAAGACAAAATGATCAAGACATACCCGAAACTTTTAGCTGCAATTTGCTGGATGATCTTTCTTGCAAATGAAGTTCTGCTTGTCAATGCTGAAGGTAAGAAGTCGCAAGCTCTACATATTAGTGTTCGTGTTCTTGCACAGTCTGGAATAAGGCAAACACAAAATTTTCTTGTGTTGTCGAGTATAATGCAATACCGGTTTATTGATGTTATATGAGATGCTCAAAAAATTGACAAAAAGCATTCTAACTTAATTTGTTATTTTATTCCAAACGTTCTTTCGATTTGCGACTATTTAGTTTTTTGTCCCCTATACCTGTACGACTTTCCAACTTCTGTTGAGAAAGTTAAGTTCAAAATGCCTTTTCCAAGGGCAGGATAAATTATGGAAAATTTAACTCTAAGCCAGCTTGCATGTAAACTTTAACCTGTGAATCCATCCTCAATTAATACTAAGCTACGTTGATTCATGGTTGCGACATGCTGGGAGTTTGATGTAGACAATTGAGAGCACAAAATACTACTGTAGGTACTGACAAAGCAACGTAGCTCCTTAAAATATTTAGAAATGTTTCCAACTGTTGTTCTGGTAAATGCACGATTCTTTCGTCATAGGGTCCTAATTGAACAGTGCTATTCACCAGCATGTTCTAAATTGTAATCAAAGCAAATATTTTTATCGATGAACTACGAGTGAAATATCTTGTAACAATCTAGGTTGAATTGCAATGATATTACTGGTCCACTAACTCCAGTACCCTTGTTCGCCAAATGTCCCTAGCACCATTGGCTAAAACAAATTTTTCGTTGCTAAGTGGCTAGCAGGCAAACGTTAATCCTAACTGCTATTGGGCTAGCAAGCGAATGTTGCAACTTTTTGTGTTTGCGACTTTAATGGAAATGTGTTTGTTTTTTGCTTTACTGCATGCATGTTCTAAAATATTGGTTTGATTTATTTGATTGAATTTTCGATAATTTCAAAACAGCAAAACCTTGTAAAAATATCAAAATAATTAGAAATTGGTATCGATTATAATTTACAGAATTTTGAATACAACGGTCTAAAATCGCAAAAATGCGGAATTTGCATCGTATCTTGTAAATTTGATTGCGGAAGTTTGATTGCGCTTTGACTTAATGTGAAAATCCCGTTCTGCAATTGCGGATTTGCGCTGCGCTTCAGAAAATTAAATAGATTTAAATTACGCATCTTGGGCTGCGCTATTAGAGCTTGAAAAAATTGTTGCTCTTTGTTGCGCTTGGCTTTTAGTAGAATAGTGTTTGTGCCTACCCCTGGATATAACTATAATTAAATTATTCGAGAGCAAAACCATCCAGAACCAAGCTATTAAAGTCTACATTTAAAAAGGGTAACACCGGGGCGCATATTTCCAAAGTTTACCTATTCTTTCATCTTATCGTTTTGCAAGCAAAACTGCCCCAATCTTAAAACAGTCGATTTTCTGCACTTAAGAACCTATTTATGCCAAAAGTAAAGATACTTGAAAATTTTTTTTTGAAAATTTAAAACTTGCATTTTTTTCACCTTAGTAATCTTAAGTACTTTATTTTTCAATTTAAGCCTGTATTTTTTGAGATAAAGACCGTTCTACAAACAAAACGCTAAGCATATTCGTTATCAAAGTTTCGCAAACCATACGTGAAAGCAATCCGTAAGCAGCGGACATCGCGATATAGTTTTTATTGCTGTTTTAGGGACTGGTAGTCATATTTTTGTGTCTAAATTAAAATTTTGTTTTTTAACAACATTCAACGAATCCAGGGCTTATCAAGTCGCCCGACAGGGGGAAGAGGCTTGAAATATGACTCGAACCCAATAAAAAAAATTGTGTAACACTTTCGCGCGATAATCGTACAGCACTTGAACAAAGTCGTTATTCAGGGTTGCGAAGATTGCATATAGCATCTACTGTATATGCTATATGCAATCTTCGCAACCCTGAATAACGACTTTGTTCAAGTGCTGTACGATTATTATTGCACAATTATTATTACAATGTCACAATTGAGCAGCAGTAAGTAGTTTTATTTTAATCGCATACGATTAATAACCGCGTGCACATTTTTTGGACATAACAGCTTATCTTTAACGCTTTTTCCGGCTGGGTTTTGGCTTCAAATCACTTTTCGTGTTCGAGCTTATGCTTTCGGGTTCGGGAAGGGTTAGGATCTGTACTAGTCGGCCCATTTACAACTCCGAACTGGCTTCAACTTCATGGCTCTTTAATAATTTACAGTAATCATCAAGATCTTAAAAATGCAAAAGAAAGACATTTATACTAACAGCTCGGCAAGCTTGCTAAGCAACGATCAGCTATAAAATTTCTGAACCTGATGAGTTTCTGAAGTCATGGGGGCTACCAAAGACAGTATTGTGCAAAATAATTGCAATCAGCATCGTATATTTGATTTGATGAATTCTAACCGTTACTGTTTTTGTAGTTACGGGTTGTTCTACCAGTCTTCCGTCATATTCTAACGCAGCACTGATTTCTGGAGGTGGTCAAACTACCTACCTTCCCGGTCACGTGCTTACTTTTTCATGCAATTCAAATTTTGGATCAATCATCAATACCATTCAATGCCTTTGTTTAGCCAGTACTGAGCAATGGCTTTGTTTACCATCGAATCTAGCCTCAGCTTGCCTCAAAAGTAAGTTTGATTGTTTGTGTCGATTTTAAAGTAAAAAAAAAAAAAACGGAATACAAAACAGAAACAAAGACAATTTCAAAATTACGTCACAAAAAAGAATATGTTAATCAGGTAATATTTGTATTACATAAAACATCATCAAACCATATACTCTTTATTAGTAGACAGGGAATTAACAGTTTTGTCTTTTTTTCTTCACGGTTTATTTGTTCTAGAATATGTCGATTTGTCCAATCAGCGGGACTTTTTTCGTCTCGGTTCACTCGTTTTAGAAACATGTGCAATTAAATCAGTCGAAAACGCCCGACGGCAAAAAAACCTTCGCAACATGCGCTAACTTTTTTTTCAATGCTCTTTTTTCCCGCGCGTGTGTAGTGCGAATGTATAGTGCTTTTTAGACTTTTACGTTCAGATTTAATTGCATTAAAATACTGACACATTCCTGGCTTTGAATTTGAAAGTTTTCAGTGGCTGTTTTAAATGGGCATTCAAGTCGAAAATCTTCTTGCTCTGTTTTCTCTCAAAAAATTTTTACAGATTTAACTTCACCAACTTTAACCTTTTTATGACCATCTGTTTCTGAGATATTACAAATTAGAGTTCCCCTAAAAAAGGCATTCTCCCTTTAAAAAATTTGCCGGGGTTGCTAATTAGAAACAAAATTTCAAAAATTTACTGCATGTTCTTACTTATCAACAACTATTTTGCAGCAACGTTATTGTCGAAACAATGTAAAGGGCCGATATCGTTTTATTAACTGCTTTTTATGTAAAGCTAAGCGGGCTTTCAAAAACTTATTTATCTGTCACAATACTGACGAAATGGCAAAAGTGAAGTAAGAAAAACATTGCTAATTTTGAACTGTAATATCTTAAAAACGGAAAGACGTGGATAGTTGAATTTTGGTAAAAACGCATTTTAAGCTTTTGTCAACATTTGGTCAAGAGTAAAAACTTGCCTTAAATGCAGTAGCGTCGCTAAAGATGATGAAATCCGGGACAGAATTCTGTGGTCACCCTTTATTATCTACAGTAGGCTGAAAAAGGTTATATTTTGAAGATAGTGGTACCATACTTCATTTCTGTAGATAGAGGTTGTTATTTGGCTAAATCAATATTCTTATTGTAAGATTCTAATATCTGAAAATATGAGCGGGACAAGTTTGTATAAGCTACGTAACCAGAAATCTGCAATAAGGGGAGAGGCTGTTTTGGAGTTCTTAGAGCTCCGCCCCCAGCACATGATTTTTTTTTTTTGCAAAAATAACTTAATTTGAATAAAAATTAATGCTTTTGAAACATGGCATAAAAAAGAACTCTGGTGGCATTAAAATTAGCAGTCCATAAACGTAAACATGAATGGACTCAGGCTCGTTGCCGGAAATCTGCAATAGGGGGCTGTTTCCGGGTCTGGGACGGAGCCCCCAGAGTTTGAAATTTGTGTATCTTTTTTTGCAAAAATAAATTAATTTTAGGCTTATTTTGATAAAAATTAACGATGTTGAAACGTGCCATAGAAATTAGCGGTGCAACCGATCAGTGGTCAAGTGGATAGAGCATCTGCTACTGAAGCGGTAGACCCGGGTTCGATTCCCGGTCGGATCAAACCAAAGACTATAAAAATTGGTATTCACAGCTTCCCTGCTTGACGTTCAGCAATTAAAGGGACAGTGTGAAGCCTCCGCCGTGTGTGGTAGACAGGTGGGCAGGTGGCAGCTTGATTCGAAGACCTTAAGGTCCCTTCGCTGTCTCCTGGCCAAGGCAACTTGGTGAATAAAATGTAATTACATTACATTACATTACATGACTTAAATATGATAAAACTGGATGCAAGAATGGGCAATGGCTAAATGGGAGTGGCAAATGGTAAAGGTTTATATTATCTTACTTACAACCATAAAATCTTATAATTTAATGAAACTCACATGGAGTAATTCATTCTAATTCATGGTAAAGGTTTAATTATCTTACTTACAACCATAAAATCTTATAATTTAATGAAACTCACATGGAGTAATTCATTTCGTCTATATTTAATAGAGAAAAATAATTGGTGAGGAGAGGTTAATGGAGCAATATCTGAGTCGAAGTGGTTGGTAATTAACTAATACTGTATATAGCCCCCCTATTGCTGAGCGTATAAATACATATCCACTTTTTTTTTATGAAACCTATATTCAGCATGCTTCAGCAAGCTAATCAATTTTATTGCTTAATTTTGGCGATTTTTAAAGTTTTTACTAACTTGTGAGTTTTATTTTTCTGACAAATTAGCGCCACCCTTCAAATGTTTCTAAAGATGCTTTTTTAAATCAACGTTTAGTCCATTCTAGAATACTAAACATTTGCAATGATATTATCAAACATATTGCTGTTTTCTTTTTTGTTCATTTGGCATCATATAATAGTGTCACCCCAAAATGTTGACACCTGGGGCGATCCGCCCCAAAGCGACGCCACTGCTTGAATGATTTTTTAACATTCTTGTTATTTCGCCACATATGTTAAGTTTTAGACTCTACTTAAATTTTTGGTTCGAAACGGCATTAGAACAATTGTCTGATCGTTTTTCAATTTGGTCAGTATATTTCTGTATCCTTTGTCAGAAAATAAAAATTAATGATTCTTGTTGTTTTAAACAGTAATAGCTGCGGTACCAAGTTACCATTTCATCTTTTCAGGTTATTTAGTTCTAGTCTATGAAACAGGTGAGTACTGAACAGTGGCTCAACACTGTCGTTACCTTTTCGTGGTCGAGCAGATAGAGCTTTTGAACTCTGGTTTGATTCAGTTGACTCGGGTTCGATTCTGGAGTCAACTGTATCAGACCAGAGTTCAAAAAGTTCATTTTCTGGTAGACTCGAGTTTGATACAGTTGACTCGGGTTTGATTTCCGGTCGGATCAAAGCAAAGACAATAAAAACTGGTATTTATAGTTTCCCTGCTTGACGTTCAGAAATGAAAAGAGATAGTGTGAAGCCTCCACCGTGCATGGTAGGCAGGTGCACAGATGGCAGATTGACTCAAAGACCGAAAGATCTCTTTGATGTCTCCTGGCCAGGGCAACGTGATGAATTAAAGTATAATACAATTATCGATGCTAAAAAGTACCGTAGAAGTACCCTTCAGAACAGGTAACCACGGTACTTTTTTCAAAACTGCTAGTAATTGAAGTACCGGTCCCGCAATATTTTTTAATTTGTACCTTGTGGTTGCACATTTCGGAAGATCAAAATAGTAATTTCTTAACTGCGCATCTGCCTTCATGGGTTGATTAATTTGTTTTCTTTTTTGAATCATGAGACCATTTGTTTAAAGGTGAGTGAAATGTGTTAAAATTTGTTAGTTTTTTGCGAAATAACGATACAGAAAGAGTGCTTTTTTGTCGCTCTTAAAACTCTACAGAGACAAACCATAGACAGCGCCGTGGCAAGAGCAACTGAAGTTGGGGAGCATATGACCGATGTGAGGAGGCAATTATATATCGGAGCATTTTCTTATCAAAACTAAATTATCATTAATGCTAAAGTCTGGGCCTTACAAGTGTAATGCAAAATACTAACCAAGTTTTATCATGTAGTCATTTATATAATGACAAACTAACGACGTCATGCTTTATTTTAAATGGTAATTCCAAACGTTAAAAATTAAATGAGGAAATATTGTAATTAGTAAGGTAAAAACAGTTGATAATTCTTGGTAAAAAAAAAAACCTTCTAAAAGCAAAATAAATAATTCAACTCGCTTAAAAATATTAACTTCATATCATTTTATGAGTGCAACTGCAAAAATTGAATTGAAAATTGAAAATTGAAAGTGTTTGTTGTAATCCTATACATTTAAAAGGGCATTAACTCAACTTTTAACTGTTAACTAAAGTGTTGAAAAAAGTCTGAAATGCGTTTTCACCAAATTTGAAGTTTCTACGTCAAGCGATTTTCAAGATATTGCGGTTCAAAGTTAGCAATTTGACTTTAATTCAGTGTTGCCACTTTGTAAGTATTTTGTGACAGAAGATTAGCATTTAGAAAAGTTTATTTATATATATGTATGTGAAAAGCCGCTGCAGGAATTTACAATTCAGACTGTTTCCTTTGTTTTCACAACCACACTTCCGCCTAAAACCTGTTAGAAGTTAAGAATAAGCACAAACTTTTTTTAAAGTTTGCTTCTAATTGCAGCGTGGCCGAATGGGTAAAGGCGTCGTTTTTACGACGACCCTGATTGAATGGTCTGGGTTCAACCTGCACCCTGGTCATGTTGTTGCGTCCTTGGATAAGACGCTTTACGATGATTATCTCTGCTTGGTGGCTTCGAACAAGCAGCGAATGCAGTGGACAAGAATTCGAAGAAATCCACAGGAATATTGGATCACCGGAAACTCCTAAGCAATTGAGGATTCCTCCAATCACAAAGTAGTCGTTGAAATGAAAAGTGTGCAGATCGTCCAATAGCGTCTGACGCTGTCCGGTGACAGGAGGATAAATATGCGCTACAGCAACAACAACAAAACAATTCTTGGCAATCCTGCTGGCAACATTTTTAAGGTAAGTTAGCTTTTTTAAGGAGAAATCTAAGCAGTCCAATTTTGGAAACGGAATGTTGTAGAAGATCAAGTATGGAAAAATTAGGTTTAAGTTCTATCAAAAGTGGTGAGAAAAAACCGAGCTAAAAAACTTCGATTTGAATGCCTGTTAAATCATTTTAAAACGTTTTTATTAAACTGCAAAAAATGATGTCTGCAAGCGGAAATTAAAATAAAAGTAGTCTTAAATTCGATTTGTTATGTTTCAAGGTATTAAAAAGAGTAAAAACTACTAAGAGCTCGAGGCTTCAGTCCAGACTCTCAGTTTGAGAATGTGATCCATCTGTTGAAAATTTTTGTCGTTTGATACTATTGTACAGTAACTAGTAAGTCTTTCTAACCCTATCATGGCCAGTTTTAAAAGTTTCATTAAATCTTTGACGTTTGTTTTCAATTTATTGTCCTAGAATGCCGAACTTCTGTAGCTCCTCAAGCAAATGCAGTGACGATTCCAGCTGATGCTCTCACAGCACAGTTTCTGGTTGGAGATTCAATAGAATATTCTTGCAACGGGGATCTCCTACCAGACACTTCAACAATTGCAAACTGTTTCGATAGCGGAGAACCTCTTGGAGCGTGGTCGATTACATCTACTGCCGATTTGCCAGTTTGCGGTTAGTTTAAATACCAAAATTGCTACAGTATAGTGAGGGCGTAATTTCATTTTTATTTTCCAAGAGGCCTTAGCCACGAAAACAATGAAGCAATGCTTCGATCTTTGATTCATTCTACCGCCTGCCCACCTGTCTACCACACACGGTGGGGCCTTACTGCCTTTTTTATTGCTAAACGTCAAGCAAGGAAGCTGTGAATACCAGTTTTTATAGTTATGAGTTCATCATAACCGTCACTTAAACCGGAGTCTATCTTTTTGGTAGAAGACGCTTTATCTACTAAAGCTCAAGTTTAATTTATTTTTTTGCAAAGTAAAATTCAACTATACACAAATATGTACTGAGCTGGAAAACACTGTTTCGAGCTGTTAGTTCTTATTAGCAGCTTTTGGAGCAATCAAGAGTGTTCCATCTAAACCTAGTGCAATTCATTAGGGTTTGTTCAGTTTGGCCCAGAGATGGCTGAAAAATATCCCTGGTTTAGATATGCTGACTGCTGAGAGCTGCTGTTGAGAGCTAAAAGCTCGAAATAACGCTGTCCAGCTTGAGCATGATTGACTCGAGCTGCTTGCGGCTGCAGATTGGTGGTTGATATTGCCACCAAACTGCCAGAGAAAGTCCTTCTGAATTCCCAGGAGTCAACCACAACGGACGTCAAGCATTCTTCTTCTTTATTACACAAATAATCAGGTTACTTTTATATAAATTCGAGACCGGAAATTGCAAAAAAAACTCATGGGGAGTCTATAGGAGCAATTCAACCATGTAGCAATTCATAACAAGAATTTTGCTTAAAAGTGAGCGCTGTACATGACACAATCTTCCAGTACTGTTTTTACAGCAACTGGTTAAACGTCTTTACTTCAACCCATATCTAAGATGTATAACTACGCCATATCTCTGACTCAAGTAACGTACAGTACTCCAATATTTGACAAGAAATTTTAAACCTTGATATATTATTTGTTGTAGTATGCAACATCGCGAAGTTTCCGCAAATTCTGATTGGTCCTGGTATTACCATAAATGGTCCACTTTTACCCAACACTACGGTATATTACAATTGCGCTGTCTTTGACTTCTTTGTCAACGGCCCACGTACAAACCAATGCAACGGCCAAGGACAATATGAAATTACAACAGCACCACTATGCGAACGAGGTAACCGAAATTTTTTGATTTTGTAAAAATTGAAAATTATTGAAGAATTATAATAGAAAAAAGTTAAAGCCAACCGTAAGGACTGAAAAGTTTTGGAGCAACATTTTGTTCCAGTACATCTTTTTTACTGCTGAAATATGCTGCGGTGAATTGTTAGATTACTGTACCGGATAATGTCTTTAAATTGATGCTTCAGTGTAATTATGGCAGCTTTTAGTTCATATTAATAAAAAGGTTTATGGAATCCACAACTAATATAACGGCAGTACCACATTTTCTTGAAAAACTAATAACAATGTTTATATTCTTTTGTTAGGCCATGTCGCTCAAAGGTCGCAGTGGTGTAGTCTGACAACAGTCTTTTAAGTTAAATCGCAAAAGGCTACTTTGTATTGGTAAACTGAGACATACGGTAGTTCAAATGAACTCTTGTTGATGTGCAGTAGCTGCATGCTTCTGGCAACATTTTTTGGTTTTGATTCTGGGTTGCTGATGTCTGCAACTAGCCTAGCATTTGAAAAGAAAATTAGTGATTTCATTTCTCGTTTTTGTTTCTTTTTATTTTTAAAAGGAGCCAAAACCGAAAATGAACAATTTCTGTGAGAAGAAAAGCAAACTGCAACACTCTCACATAATAAGATTTATTCTAAGAAGTAGTTGCAATACTCTTTAGCTGTTTCATTTACATCATCAAGTTCAGGTTCCTTCATGCACTGTTGCACATAAAATTATTGGATATGTAACTAATAGTTTTTTGTTTGCTTAGCTTGTCCAGTACCTTTTCCATCCTACGCCAACGCAACAGTCTCTTTCGGAGATGGTCAAGCAAACTACTTTAACAACCATGTGCTCAATTACACCTGCAATGAAAATTTTGTTCCCGCAATCAATCGTTCTATTGTGTGTATTTGTTACACAACAACTGATCTCAGCAATCCTTATTGGGCTTGTTCGCCAAGCGACTTTGCTGCAGCTTGTAGGAGAGAAAACGTTATTGGTATTTTTGTTTTTTCAAAGTCTGAATTTAACGAGAAATATTATTCAAAGGAAAATAAAAACAATTGGGAAATATTCTTCCACACATACTTCATTTTCGTAAATTTTGGGTAATAAAGTTTAAATTTGGAAAGTCTGTAGCATGTTGACCATTTTTTCACACTCTTCAAACTTACCTAATTGCTTAACTCAAATAACTTTAACCTCATTTTCCTAACCCAATTTCATACAGATGGAAAAAAATCCATAATTTTGTGTTTTTTTTGCGAAACTTTCCATAAATCATAAAAAAGACGTCTCAATCTAAACCAATTCGATTTTTAGGGAATGTAGGTGGGGAAAGATTAAAACATACAAACTAAGAGAAATTACGCTACTCCATGATGATTGATACAATTTGGCATTAAGATATTGTCATTAGGTCATAAATTTTCCAATTACATCCGAATTTATGACTAAATTTCCGAAATTAAAAGTCACTCTTAAAAAGTTGAAATCGATATGAAAATAAAAAATGTCAAATTTGAAACATGGCGAAGCCACTTTATCGGAATTCGTAAATTGCTTTGCCAAAACTTAATTTAAATGACGTCATTAAGCGTTTAAGATACGTCAACACTTTGGTTAGACTTTGACATTTGCTATCATGCCTACAGAAATACACGTAACGTACTGTAAGAGTAAAAAACGTTTATGACGTGATTAAATACATGCCGCGGCGTCACTGCAATGACGTCATAACTGAAAATTAGTGTTTGTAAAAACACTTTCGTTTAAACTAAATTAAGTTTGAAATTTATCGGAATTTGAAAATACTAATCGGTTTCTAAAACTAGAGAACAGGTTCTGGCAAAATTTGAATAGCACCATTGATGGCAAGTATGTTCAATATCTGGTATAGTATGCAAAAATAACCAGTGTAAATATGAAGATGTGAACCTTTGTACAGCTGGAAGTGATGTACAATAATTGCAAAATTTTAAAGGCTCCCATGTAGGGCTAAACCTACGCAGCTAAGTTACTACGCCGCAAGTTATTTTTCAGTAGGATTTTGTATCAAGTTGTTATTTATTGTTGTTTATAGGGTGCCCTACTTCTTTGCCTATGTACAGCAATGCAATGCTACTTTCTGCTGAGGACAATCAAACCAACTATCTTGATGGACATGCGCTTACGTACAAATGCAACTCAAATTTTGCGTCCAATGCCGGTTCTCTTCAGTGTACGTGCAACACTACAACTGCTCCTTATCAGTGGATCTGCTCACCGGAAGATCTGGCGTCTACATGCCGCAGAAGTAAACCATTAACTAACCGAAAAAATGAAGTTGATAGAGGTCGAAGTGTTAGAGCGCTCGTTGCTGCATGTAAGATCCAAATACCAACTTGAGGGCGATGTGGCATATATTAGCTTGAAAGGGAATTTGAGTCAAGTCTTTCGTTGTTGACAAAAATGTTGGAAAAAAGTCGACATATACCTCTCAAAAATATAATTAGGCCTATAGGTTCAATTTTTCTGTTTTTAGTGCAAAGATATTCAATTTGGTGCATTTAAAAAAAAAACTTAAAAAATGGGCGCAGGTTAGACTGATCGGATAACTCTAAAACTTAGGTCTATGACATGTAGGTTATCTAGTTGTTCTTTGCAATTATTAAAGCCTCTTGCCGATATAAAAGAGCAGTATTGTTAAGCAACCGTACGTAATTAGTAGTAATCAAGCAGAGAATAGACTTTACACCTTTAAAAAAATCTACTGTTAGGCTAATAGGCCTAAGAGCTGGGGTTGGTGGCAGGCCTACTGCAGATTAGTAATACATAGTGATAAGTCTTTTTTAGCTAAAACTTTAGGTTAGAAAAAATAAAACACAGATAAAGAATATTCATTTGCGCATTTGTAGGGTCGTCCGCTACGAGGAAAGTACCACAAATAAGAAAATCTGGAATCTTTACAAATATACAACTCTAGATTGTGTGCGTACAATAACTTTTATTTTCTAAAATCATCGCTGCATCTCCACTAGCGACACCTAGTGGTTGATTTGAAAATTACTCAAATAAAAATTGGCAGGATTGCAACAAGTAGCGTGAAAAAATGCGAATATCTTTTTTGTAAAATGTTGAAGAATTCTGAAATTAGTCTCAAATATTTAAAAAATTACAAGTTTGTTTTTTGAGGCAATGAATGAGTTAAATTAAACCTCATTGCCCCTTTCATAGGCGTAGTTAGGATTTCTGATTGGGGGGGGGAGGGCAAACCACAAATCACATGCAATGACGTCATCAGAAACTTCGAAAGAGGAATTTTTTGTGGGGGCGAAGACATCGTAGAATGGAAGATCATAAGCCATGGCCTGGTGTTGGCAAGTAACTATAGAAACTCGTTTAAGAGGGAGGGCTTAAACCAATAGTAAAAATCTGAAAATATCTAAATTGGGAGACGCGTTTATTAAAGAAGTGTACTGAAATTCAAACTTATCATTGACGGGGGTCTGGGGATGGAGCCCTCAGCCGTCGGAGGCTATGGGGTATGGGGGCAAAGACCCCAGCCGCTGGGCGATTTTTCGTAATTTAAAAAAAGCTGTTTTAACACCATTGAATCACATTTCGCTCGTAATCAGAGCCATTTGAAAGTATTAAATTTTTAGCATTTGAAAGCCAACTGAAAAAATTAAGTTGTTCAGTCCTTCTTTTGCTTGTAATTTAAGTCCAAAACACGTTTAATATCTTGCATTTTGGAATTAAATTTTGTGAGTGATTTGGCCCAGGTTGGGGGAAGTAAAGTACATTGCCTCCTGCAATATTTTAGAAGTAAATAACAATCCAGTTAAATATTTCCTTGGAGATTTTTGTTTTGTCTTGAAAGCAGTCAGTTATAGGAGTACATATACGACCAAAGGGGCCAGGCCCTCTCAATTCAAAATTTTGTTCAATGAGCATTCCCCTTACTGCAGCTAATTTTTTCAAAAGCATTTTGTCGCATAAAAACTGGTAAACGGAGGTGAATTGTTATTAAAAAATGTACAATAGATGGTTACGCCTACTAATCATGCTATTGCCCGGGCCGAGTTTACATTAAGTTTGGCCTCTGGCACTTTGAGATTTTTGCAGTATTTTCCTGCCAAATACAGGTGAAGACCAAAAAAAGTCTTGTATGAACTCGGGGTCCTTGGCACTATGCCATATGCTAAATCCGTCTCTGGTAATTTCATTACGTTCATAAAAAGGTTACATAACGGCCTGTTAGCAACTTTTAGAATAAAAAGCCTTAATTTCACTCAGGATATACGTTTAAATTGGTTGGCAAAAATTAAATTGAGTGGGCCCTGGCCCCCAGGATCAATATTATTGTTAGGGACCCATTAAAATCAAGGCATTTAGATATTATTGTAGAGGGCCCATTTAAACTGGTTGGCAAAAATTAAATTGAAGGGGCCCGGGCCCCTTGGATCAATATTATTGTTGGGGGCCCATTTTAATTGGGTGCCATTTAGACATTATGTAGGGGGCCCATTTAAATTGGTTGGTAAAAATTAAATTAAGGGGGCCCGAGCTCCTGGATCAATATTACTGTTAATTATTGTTGTACGTGTGGACTGACGCACGCGAAGATGCTAAAAGAAACTGAAATTGAAGAAACAATGGTCTTTTTTGACATTTTTATCATTGGTAGCATTTCGATTGGGGGAAGCCGGGTCCCCTGGGACCCCCGGCTACGCCTGTGACCCATTTAAGACACAAAGTTTGACGTCCATCATGGTCTACATACCGAACTTGAAGTAACTAACAGCGCTGCGGCAGACAGTCACTTTGTATTTTGCCTATTTTGTAAGTACCATATTGGCTCAAAGGCCAATTTTATGTTTCCTATAGCTAGTCAAAAAAATGGCTTAGGTATTATTACATTTTTGGCTAATTAGTTTTTGTTTTTTATTGCAGTTTGTGAACCTCCTATCCCTCCTCAATCCAACGCAGGGACTATTCCAACCAATATTAGTGGCCAGTTCCTTGCGGGAGATACAATTGAGTACTCTTGCAATGGTGCTTTAATCCCTAATGACACAGTTTTCATTTCTTGTGAGGATGATGGACCACCTTGGCCTGCAATGTGGGGAAGTAGTTATCCTGTTGATGACCTACCAGAATGCAGTAAGTTTGATCAAGAAATAAACATCTGGTTACAAATTTACAACGTGACTATACCGCTTCTAAAACAAAACTTGCTTTTCAAAAATTGCAAGCTGTTCAAAAATTGCATTCAACTCTAATTATTTTTATCTCACTGTGACCAAACGTTTGGCTCTCTAACCACACAACTGGCAGATCGCACTCCTATATATTTTGCACTATCGCAAACTCAAAAGACTCAATTACACTGCAGGCAAATAATTTTGCAGGTTTCTATATTATTTTTCACAAAAATGTTTCAGGTATCCACGTGACAACAAAGGCACGGGCATAAGCATTTAGTAACGTAAACCTGCAACAAAGTATACTGCGTTTCTGTAATGCGGAATGCGGATTGTGGAATCATTCTAACGTATTTTTCAATTTTTCGGCGTTTTCGGGGAATAATCACATTTTGTACAATATCATTGTTTCAGGATTGATATGTCATGGGTCTCATTTTTGGGTTCAGTTTTCTACTTTAGAAGTTGAATGTACGGCACTTGTTGTTAACGGAGTAGTAATAGCCGTAATCATGGAGCTATGACTTCGATTCTTACTATCGTTGTTGATTATTATACAAGGTTCTAATCACGATAAATAGTCCGAAAAATTGTTTTGAGTCACAGCGAATTGATAAGTAGTAAGAAACCGTTAAATGTACGGTAATTTGCCCATTTTAGAGGAGCGATCGCTGAGCTACTTCTAAAGGTAATCCAACACTTGAAAGACTTGGGATGGGATAAATCTGTTTCTTTAGTTTTAGACAGCTATTCACAATCACCAGTACTAAAAACTGGAGGACTTACTCGCACTGGCATAACTGACGGAGGGGGAGGGGCA
This sequence comes from Trididemnum nubilum, assembly GCA_963965965.1. Lineage (NCBI taxonomy): Eukaryota > Metazoa > Chordata > Ascidiacea > Aplousobranchia > Didemnidae > Trididemnum > Trididemnum nubilum. The sequence continues at coordinate 41,303,234 of OZ014469.1, read as the reverse complement.
GGAAACATTTTCTTCCCAGGTTCCCCAATACGTGGGCCTCTTTCTAAAGAATGGACCCCCAGCTGGAACAAATTTCAGAAAAATAGCAAACAATAAAAGTGGAAAAAGTCTTCATTTACAGTTCAAAAAAGCAACGAAAATTTGGTGAAGACCCTTTTTTAACCTAAAATTAGCAATAAATGCAGCAAATTTCTGATAAGGTTTGCTCCCTTTAGCACTAACCTCTAGTTACGCCACTGCCTACTCGGGGTGTTGGATTGCATTCTGTACCACTGCGACGAGAAAAAACAGATTACTGCCACCCTTTCTTTTTTAGTTTAGGGTTGCAATAGTGTTATATTTGTGCTCATCTTGCTTTTAATTTGCCCCACAGTTCACACTTTGACAAAAATATTTTACATCAAAACCTCATCTGTAGTGCATAGCTTCCCTTATTTTACGAGAATACAATTTTTACAATTTTAGTGTGCGACATTTCACGTCTTCCACAAATTACGGTTGGTCCTGGAGTTTACATACCTGGTCCTCTTTCTCCTCATACACCCGTTTCCTACTCTTGCAATGATACAAAATATTTCATCAATGGACCACTCACAAACCAATGCGACGGCCTTGGACGATATGAAACCGCAATAGCTCCATCGTGCGAGCTAGGTTAGTATAATAATCTGTGGGTTGCTGTTGTCAGTTGATTGGTTTATTTATATAATCATACAAAATATTCTTGCAATCTAAGAGTCAAACTCATCCCGGGTCAAACTACGATCTGCACACTTCCTACGTGTTTCCTTTGCGGAAGAGTAGTAAAACCGTTTACCCGACAAGTCGTAAAAGGAAACCAATCGGCCTCTATTAACGTTGACCGCCTGAGTGGTTACAAGGTGTACACTCTTTGAGTGGTGTAGCAATCGCCAATTTTTTTTCCTCGTTTCCCACCCAGCTGGGGTTCTGATGTAGAATTTCTTTTGCATTCTGCGCTCATCCACAGAAAAAGTCGCAAGTAGCCCCAATCAATCGGCCCACCTTCATTCATTTTGTCTAATTCAAGCTGAGCGTCAAGCAAGCTGTGAAGCCTACTTGGTTTAATCCAACTGCTATTCGAACCCGTATTTACAACTTTAAGCAGATTCAGTGCTGATGCTTCATCCACCAATAGACCATTGATCTTTCTAAGGAGAATTGTTTTTTGTTCAACTCATTACCAGATGTCGACGAATGCAACGACACTACACACATGTGTTCCGACAACTCAACTTGTATCGACGCACCTGGTTCGTATAAGTGCGCGTGTTTTGATGGATTCATTGGAGATGGGCGTACTTGTTTGGGTGAGTTTAAATTACTTGTTAAATTTTGGAATTCACGTACCGGGAGGTCGAGGCTTGTGAGCCAATTAAGCAGCTAGTGCTGTTTCAACCTAAACAGCATGCAAAAGAGTGTGTCAGCCAGCCGAATAAAAATCTTTTTTGTCTTTTTAACAAATTGATTTATGACCAAACTGAATTAGGCCGAGATAATTTGACGGTTCTCAAAGAGATCACGTCTTTAAAATCCTACTTCATTTGACAACACTTTAATCTTGTCTCCACGTCTGTAGTACAGTAGGTAATCGTTTCAACCCCGAAGACGTAGATAAGGGGAGCACCCACCGTATCCACTGTACAATTTAATTTCTTTTCGCAATTAAACGTCCAATTTGTTAAATTGACATTTACATTGGCTATCCAATGTCCAATTTATGTTATTTTTTTTTGCGTTTTGTTTAACTTTTAAGTTGCTTAAAATTTGACCATTTCGAGTGCAATTCGGTAGCAATTTAAGTGTAGCCCATGTCAAATGTATCTCTAAGACCGATTGCTTACGATATTCTGGCGTTCTTAATTAGTAACTTCATTGCATTGCTTTTTTTATGATTATTTTTTTTTTTTTTTTGAAGCACAGCAATTTTAGCACTTACTGACCGTATTTGTTAAAATTTTTCTCAAGAAATATCATAAATAAATGACCGGAGTTTCTCGCTTTTTATCTTTTTAAGTTTTGTATATATTACGTTCTTACACCAATATCAATATGTTAGTCCGAGATAAATTACAGTTTTAATTGTCTCACTGTGTATATAAATGTTTTAGCTTCATTTTTTACTTTTTGGGTTTGTGCATTGTCACCAGTTAACACTGCCAAACCCTCAACATACCTTTGCGTCAAAATTTTTTGTCATGAAGATTTAAGGTTTTTGCTGATGCTTTGCTTAGATACGGATGAATGCTCATTTGGAGGAAACAATTGCCATGCGGCAGCAATTTGCATCAACACAATCGGAAGTCATGCATGTGAATGTTTGGAAGGCTGGACGGGAGATGGAATGCAATGCGAAGGTATTTGTAGAAAATAGCAAAACAACAACTTCTGCTCACCTCATAGCTCACCTACAATCTGGTCAAAGTTTACGAAATTTCATTTTAGATTTTACGTCAAATTTTACTGACTGTCTTTAAAAAAATAGTCAAATTTTACGTAATTTTACGTAATATGGCGATTGGCAAGCTAATGAGCAAAGAAGTTAGCAACTTAATTTTTTAAAGAAGTACTCAAAAATGACGTAAATATGATAAGTTTAATATAATTATAACTTACAACACAATTGTAAATATATATTTTTTCCTGGTTCTCACTTTGTATTTCGACAAAATTAGCTCCAAATTGTGGTCGAAATTTTTTATGTTTTAGTCTTCGCCTTAATTTTACGCGTAATACTGTACTTTGAGGCAAGTACTCAACCGCGAAATACTCAATGTGGTTGAGGTCTACTCAAATTTTGTTGAGCCTCATCTAAACAACGCGTCTGCTGGACGGCCCTGTTTCCAACTTTGTATGAAAGAAGATTTTATTTACTGCAGTCGTTGCATTCGTTTTTTGCACCAAATGAAATGGGGAAAATAAATCTAATAATTGTAATCAAAGTTTATTCACCAATTTGCTAAGGCCAAGAGTCAGCGAAGAGACTTTTCGGTCTTGAGTCAAGGTGTCATCTGCTCACCTGTCTGCCACATACGGTGGAGGCTTCACACTGACTCTTTTTATTGCTGAACGTCAAGCAAGGAAGGTGTGAATATCAATTTTTTTGGTCTTTGTTTGACTCGACGGAGAATTGAACCCAGATTTACAGTTTTAGTAGCAGACGCTCTATCCACTCTGCCACTGATTGGTATAATATCAAACTATGAATACTTTTTAGTTTATAATATATTTGCTTTTTTAGAGTTGTCCACATCCGATTGCTTGACCATCACATGCGGCACTAATGCTTATTGTATTGTGGAGGAAAACGGCCCGGCCTGTCAATGCAGAGAATTTTACAGGGGAGATCCAAATATTGCCTGCGAAGGTCAGTATAGTATTAAAATGTTTTATTTTAACAAAAAAACACTGGCAATTTGGTCGAGCGGTAACGCGTTCGCCGCTGGAGCAATGACGCGGATATTGGCCCCACAAACTCGTTACACGCTTCGGCGTTATAAGTAAAATGAAAGATTTGATTTGATTTGTTCGCAAAACGACAATTTTACAGCAGTGAATGGTGCAATCGGAAAGCAGTGAATGGTGAATGGTGCAATACCAATGGAAATAATAAAGTGAAAACCTATTTCGAGGTGTATGCTTAATTGATAACGGCGTAGCTTTCTACCACAGATGCAAATTTTGAATTCTGCAAAAATTCTTGGTTAACTACAGAATGCAAAGCTATATAATCCTTAAAAATTGAGCTACAGACCCCCGGTCCAGTGCGTTAACCGCTCTAGTTTATTTATTTTTTACCGCTTCGTTTTTCTTTTTTTCCATTTAATTATTTTTTGTGGTAACCGTGTTTTTATCAATTTCAGCATATTGTGAAGCTGGGTCTGTTCAATATGATGGAAGAAACTTTTCATTTCCTGAAACATGGAGCGGTCAACTGGTGAATTCGGTTGAAACTTGTCCTGATTCAGGTTTGCGGTTATAGGGTTCAAGACATGGATGCACTTGTCCATTTCTATAGTGATTATGCCCATACAATATTATAGCATTAAATACTGCACAATGAAAAACAAGATTAAAAAAACTACTAGCGTTCGAGACGGTTTATTCACAAATAGAAAGAGATTCTTTTAAAACTGATTCAAGAAAACCAAACCAATGTTTTGGAGTCTGGAAAAGCCACAACCTAAAATTTGTGAAATTGTTGGGCGAAATCAATTCGGTGTAAATGATTTCACTAAAAGAAATTGGTTACGCCATCACTTTTAGTTACAGAAAGTAGCATGCCATCACAGTTCTTTCATGGTAGCTATTTCAAAACACATAATAAGTGAAAACCTAACGTCGTCTATGACGTCATTAGCAATTTTAGGCATTTATGTACAAAATAAAACTTTGATTTTGAATCTTTATAGTTTCAATTGTTTTCAAAGCTGGAGATTTGAAAATTTAGATACAAATCTAATCTCATAATATGCAAAAAGCAAGCTTTTAAGACTATTGGTGGAGGAGCTTAAGGAGTAATGGGTAAACTTAGCTCAACCGCTTCTTTGTTAGTAATAGACTGTGAAAAAACGATGATGGTTAAAACACAATAAGAATAGTAAAAAAAACTTGTTTGAGCGCCCCAATTCAGAGAAAATGGTTCAAAATCTTTCCATGATTGTTCAACTTCTTTATGACATCGAAGTTCGAACATATGATTTTTTCATTTGACAAGAAAGCATGAGATATGCACCATTTTTAATCAATTTTCTGTACTTAATCAAAGCATACGATTCACTTTCCAGGACGCGCTGTAGCCTCGATCATCTGCGACGGATTTGTCTTTAGTCTTCCCTCACTGGCAGTGATTCCTTGCAATGAAACCCTTCAAAGTTTTACTGAAACACTGTCCTACAACGCTACTGTAAGTCCCACTGAAGATTGTGCAAAAAAAGTTCATAATGAATGCAACTAATTAATTACACTTACCAATAAGCAAAATCAACGTTTCTTATCTTTTGATGCTGGCATGGTTCGTAAAATTCTAAAAAATTCAAAAAAACATTGTTCAATGTATAAAATATCAGAGATTTGCGCTGCGACAGATTACCATGGGATATGCTGAGATACATGCCTCGCCAAAGATATCATGAAGATGCTTGATGATTTGCGTTACAAGCTTGTCAACCACATAGGCCCGTATTCTAAGAGAGGACTTGAGCAGCAGGTACAGCTCAAGCTCTGCTTGGGCTCAAAATTGGTATTCTAAGAAAAATTTCAAGTAGCACTTTCAAGCTCAGCTTGGGACCTACTTGGGAGCTTTGAAGTTCAGCTTGAATCGCTGTGGTATTCTAAAAGCGAACTTGAAATGAAAATTTGCCAAACTGGACTTGGAAATTGCCAAAATCTCGAGCCACCTCAGGGGTAGGCTTGAGCTTACGCATCACTGAAAAATTGGTGCTGAAGCTTTTGATTTCGGGTGAAATTTTTATAATGTAGGCCTAGAAGGTTTCAGAATAGTGGTTATGTTTTGGCCAGGCCGAAAATAGCCAATGATGGTTTCGAGACCTTAACGGCATGTAGGCTATCGGTAACCTAATTCAATCAGTTGCGGTAAAAGTTTGCAAGCTAGCATTTCATAGCAGAGAAAAATAACTAAAAGATAATTAAGTTTCAAAAAATATCAATCAATTTGGCTGCAAGCAATAACTTTGCTTGAGTTGCACGTCAGCGTGTGATCCGTTGCATTTGATACGTTTGTGCAATTCGGTCTTGAGTATCGGTAGCCTAGGCCTATTTGAACAGAATTCGAGAAATGCGTTACGCATGTTACTGTAGCTCACTTACCGATCTCCCGATAACTACGGTAGTTTAAGGATAGATTTAAGTATGAAATAGCCTAGTAGTTTTTTTTAACTGTAGTACCGGTAGCTATCCCACCGCAGGGCCGTGCCTAGGCAGCCCCGAACCCCCCGGTCGGGGGGGGCCCCAGCCAAAATGGGGGCCCCACTTTTTACTCTACTACTACTACTTTAAAAGCTGGTATTATTGATATCGATCAGTGCTAGTATTTTTTTCAATATTTAGAATAGAATGAAAGCGTATTGTCAATTTGAAATTGCATAAGATAATTGCATAAACCCTCGCTGTACCTATGCTATGTGTCTCTGCTGCTGCGTTACAGTTTCATCTATGATGTAATACTGTAGAATCACAATCGCTTTGTCTTAGCAGAAAAACAATTAGTCTTAGCAGAAAAACAAACAGCAACTGAATTAATCAATTCAGATGTTAAGCTTAAAGGCCACCTAATGTCTGCAAACCAATGCACTTAAAATGCAATAAAAAGGTATTACTAATCGAATGCTGAAAACCTGGTTTAGATGCACCTTCTCAGTTTCAAGCTTTCGCGTTTTTAAAAAGTGACATGACGTCATTAGACCCAGGAGTTAGGTGCCTTCGCCTTTACTTTGAGCTAATTACGCCTTTTTTGCGCAACACTTTTTGACTAGCAAGCTGTTATCACATGCCTTTCCAAAATCGCCTATTCTCTGCAAAGATAAATAAGTCGAAGGCACCAAACTCCTGGGTCTAATGACGTCATGTCACTTTTTAAAAACGCGAAAGCTTGAAACTGAGAAGGTGCATCTAAACCAGATTTTCAGCATTCGATTAGTAATACCTTTTTATTGCATTTTAAGTGCATTGGTTTGCAGACATTAGGTGGCCTTTAACAGTCGATTGCACAACAGCCAGTCAGAGTCAGTTTAGTTATAGTTACAGTCAGATTGCCTTCAGATGTCAGCAATCAAGTTAAAATTTATATCAGCAAATCCTAAGTTCCTAGAGTTCAGTATAGATCTTTTCAGGAGGTTCGGGTTCTGCTACTGCTTAAAGTGGTTATAATCGTTAGGTTATGTATAGTTGAGAAAATTTTCTGCGAGGGTGTGGGAGTCTTGTCTTATTTGACAACTTTGTGACAAAATATTGTTTAATTGCTCAAGTTTTATATTTCTGATCAATAATTATATCGTTAAAGTAAGATATGAGCAGGCTCAGCACTCAGGCAGATATAAGATATTTTGTACTTTATCCGGACAGCCTACGATCTCGAATGGATGTTGACCCGAAAGTGAAAAAGTACAATGGACAAACAATAGGGCTAAGGGCCAGGGCAGTAGTGATGAAATAATTATCGGCAAACAATTTTCGGGATAGGCAATCAATCTCCTTTGCGGACCGTGTACAGGATCCCGATTTGTAATCTGTGAAAGTAAGCCTACTAAGATGTGGATCAAGCCCTGGTCACCCATTGAAAAATCAAGAATGGTAACCACTACACCAACCACCAAGTGACAAGTTATCAAATGATAAAGCAACATCACACAATAAAAATATAGGGTAGCTTTATTGAGATACCGAAACTTATTTGGGTTTTACATTACCCAAATCAAAATTTGGGTGTCTCAACCAAACTACCGAATATTTTCTGCTGTGAGAACACTAATACTGTTTTAGTGTCGGGCATGATGTATAAAGTGATAAGAGATTTTGCTTTCGATCATTTTAGTGCAACAGCGATGCAGTATAAGTCAGAAACACCAAGTTCATCAAAAAACGTTTAAAGTCGTACGGCCCTATCGAAACTATAATAAACTACAGATTTTTTTATGTATAGAAAAGTCAAAAAGCGATTGTATTCTTTTTAGTGCTTAGACTAAATTAACATCAAATGAAGCGTAGCTATAAAAGTGGCGCACAAAAACGAAAAGAGGCAGCGTCTGCAAAGAAATCAGAGGAAAAGTTGACTAAGTTAACTCGTTTCTTTGGCACTGCACACGATTCTACTAATTCCTGTAAAAACGCCCCTGATGTTGCAACAGTACAGCATGAGCAAACTAGTATGGCGGCTTCAGCTATTATGGATAATTTGGACAATGCGGAGACTGAGAAAGATCCTCCTTCTAGCGATTTATTTCAAGCTAATGTGGAAATTAATAACGAAAGTACAGTAGTTGCGACTGAGACCTCAGATTTTACTCCGAAACCTCCATTTAATCCTCTTTCAAATGATCCAGCCTACTGGCCAGAATATATATCAGATGCGCAGCGATGTGATATTGTCAAAAGAGGGCCTCAACAACTTGACATTGCTTTTCCTGTAAATGCTGCCAGGCGAAGGTTTTCAACATTTCATTACAAACGCGTTATGAACAATGGCGAAATTGTTCCTAGGTCGTGGCTAATATATTCGCGTGAAGTGGATAAAGTTTTTTGCTTTTGTTGCAAATTATTTAGCACTTCGAAAAGCCCATTTTGTACCGGCAGTAATACATGGGAAGGTATAGCAAAAAAATTAAAAGAGCATGAAAATGGAGCCAGCCATAAAAAATATTTTAGTGATTGGATAATGCTCAGGGAAGGGATTCGTTGTCACTCTACAGTGGACAAACAAGAAATGGAAATCTTCCTTTCAGAAAGAACATTTTGGGGGAAAGTATTGGAACGCTTAATCGACATAGTCACTTTTCTTGCTGAGAGAAATTTAGCTTTTCGAGGATCCGATGAGGTACTGGGCTCGCCACGTAATGGAAATTTTTTAGGACTATTCGAACTGCTAGCGAAGAGAGACCCCGTTTTGATCGAACTAAAGAATCGAATTATTACACACAAAACAAAGGACCACTATTTAAGTAACAAAATTCAAAATGAATTAATTGATATTCTTGCCAAGAATGTTGAGAAAGAGTTGATCAAACAGCTACATCAGGCAAAATATTATGCAATAAGTCTCGACTGCACACCGGACATCTCTCATAAGGAGCAAATGACTCTTATTTTGCGATATGTTGAATGCAATGAAGAAGCTGGAGTTGTAGTGAAAGAGGCTTTTTTAGGATATTTGAAAGTGGATGACAGCACTGGTAAAGGGTTACTGGAAACATTTATGAAACGTGCGGAAGAACTAGGGCTTATTCTCGCAGACTGTCGTGGACAATGTTATGACAATGGTGCCAACATGAAGGGAAAAGAAGCTGGGGTTCAAGCCAGACTTTTGGAATTAAATTCAAAGGCTCTATATGTCCCATGCGCCAACCACTCACTAAATTTAGTAGTCGTGGACAGTGCCAAATCTTCTACAGAAGCTTTGCTTTTTTTTGGTTTACTGGCTCAATTATACATTCTGTTTTCAGCTTCCACACAACGTTGGGCGATTTTGAAAAAGCATGTTCAACTTTCAATCAAATCATTATCTGCAACCAGGTGGGAAAGTCGGATTAATTGCATTGTGCCATTACGTTTTTATTTGCCTGATGTTTTGGATGCACTCGAAGAACTGCAACATCACTGTATACAGAAGCGAGACGGGAAAACAGCCAATGAGGTGCAGTCATTGATAGATGCTGTTTCGTCGTGGAAGTTCATTTTGTCACTTGTTATATGGCATGACATATTGTTTCAAGTAAACAAAGCAAGCAAACTTATGCAAACTTGTGGCATTTCAGTAGATGTCGTAAAAACTGAAATCCACGCGACGCAATCTTTTTTGAAGAACTATCGACAAAGCGGCTACAGCAGCGCAGTGACAAGTGCTCGTGAAATTGCTGAAGATCTTGGCGTAGAAAGTGTATTTGTGCAAAAGCGAAAAAAGAAGAAAAAGAGGATATTTGACTACGAATCTAAAGAACAATGCACTGAAGCATCAAAAGAATCAGAGTCTCTATTCAAGACCAACTTTTTTTTGCAGTTAGTCGACCGAGCCATTGCCTCACTTAAAGACCGATTTGAGCAAATGCATTCCGTGGCTGAAATTTTTAATTTCTTATTTAGCCAAGAAAGTTTATTAAAAGCATGTGATGACAACACTCTCCTAGATGAATGTATTTCTTTCAATAATACGATGGGAGACATTGATCCCTTCGAACTAAAGGACGAATTGAAACGATTTGTAAACGTTATTAAAACACATCGAGACAGTCTCAAGACCAAACGAGATTTCCTTGACTACATTTGTAAAAAGGGATTATTTGAAGTATATCCTAATTTATTCATTGCATTGCGAGTGGTTATGACATGCCCCATTTCAGTTGCCAGCGCAGAAAGAAGTTTTAGCACTCTAAAACTGATCAAAACCTTTCATCGCTCTACTATCATGGACGACAGACTTTCATCATTAGCAATATTACCTGTCGAAAATGCTTGTGTTCGCAGTTTGGATTATAATGGCATCATTGATGCTTTTGCCACTGCAAAAGCTCGAAACAAAAATTTTTAAGATTTGCAAGAATATCATTGATGTCACTACAGCAACAGCAGCTTACAAGGATCGCATCTTTAACTCATAATTACAGCTCCATTACCCAAATTATTTTTTCGCGTAACATTGTAACAATACAGTAATAATGGTTTTGGAATTAAATAAAACTCACTCTCAAACGATAATTGTAATGATTTTTGTAGTTAACACGGAGTGGCAGTTAACAACTTGACTTGTATGCTGCAGCTGTACTGGTTTATTTTATGTTTTGGATACCATTAATGTAAATTTAACTGCAAATTTTCGTGCTGCTCTACAATCCTGATTTTAGAAAAGTAGCGCGTCTTAGATATGTGAAAGTTAAGTGACTATTTAAGCCGATTGCAAAAATGTGCAAATTTAAGCGTTTCGGAGGGGGCCCCTTCTTGAGTTTTCGGGGGGGGGGGGGGCCCGAACCACCTAGGCACGGCCCTGACCCACCGGTATGGCTTATTATTTGGAGACATGATTTAGATTTTTTTTAATAGGCTTAGTGAAAGTAAAATTAGAGGTCTGTAAGCAAGAACCCTACGGTCTTTAGCTTAGTTTTTTTGTTGTTCCCTAAACAGCGTTTCCTGCTAGGCAGGCCTATTCAGTATAAATTTAGAGGGCATATGCTACTCAGATAATGGGCTAATGTATTAATCATTTGACATTTTAGTAACCATTTAGCAAATTACTGGTATATTGTCTTACCTGCTAGTTTGTTGCAACATCTAAGCTAAATAAGATCTTAAGCTAAATGCCAAAAAAATTATTCAGCTTTATGATAAATGAGCAGTCGGAATAAGAAATATAAAAAAGTGTAAATGAAAATTGATCCTTATACCCCTATTTTTTGTGAAGTCTTCCAATTCGACTATTTTTGACCATATCAAAATGCCATTTGATTTTTAGCAATATTCAAGGACATAGTATAATGCGATATCTGAACAAAGAAAATAGTACAAGCGTTTTAGTAGGCTATCTAGCACTATTAGATTTTTTGCTGCTTCAGGAGTTAAAGATTTTGATTAAAGTTATTTAGTATGGTAGTTGTTGCATAGTTGAAGAAGAAATTTTCGGCATGCTGGTCCAAACGATATAATGATAGATGTGGTCCAAACACTAACAAAAATCCACTAAAGATATTGCTGTAGCATGTGATTGTGCAGCACAGGTAGGCCAAGTTCTAATTCATTTCTCAAGTTACTTACTGGACAATATATAAAAATGCACTCATAAATCACGTAAGAATTATGACTGTTAATAAATGCTGTTTTTGTGCTTTTTCTGTTTAATAGTAGCGACACTCATCAATAGTAGGTAGTTTTGCAGTATTACGCTTTGTGTCGCAAAACACATGCTTTTTAGAAATATGGATATTTGAAACAACTGTTTACCGATAGAGTTAATCAACGCTCCCGCACATTTATATTGTCCAATTTGCATTTTAGAATTTCTTGTTTGTAATTTATGATGTTTTCTGAATTACGCTACGAGAAGTATCTTTGCTGTACCTTTGGCCCCGGCAGCTTTGGCGAATAAAGATGCAATTGCCAGAACGTACAGAAAGAAGCAGCTCGTATGTGCGGTATCAGCTCATGGTCGCCTGCGCAGGCGCGTAGCCAGGATTTCGTAAAAGGGGGGGGGGGGCTTTTTTGGAAGGCTGAGACAACTGTAAGCGACCTTGACCCAAATTTTCATTGCTCTTGAATCAGATTGAGACAGCTTTTCGCCCAAAAACAGGTGATCTCCAAAAAAAAAGGTCTTCACTGAAATTGAGTCGGATTTTTCGGCCGAAATCACAAATTCAAACGGTTCTTCCGGCCGAATCGCGGCAACTGCTTCACTACTTCGGCTCCCAAATCTCTTTGAGGGGGGCTGTTTTCATTTATTGAGCAAAAATCGGCCTCAAAAGCACTAAAAACGTGCAATTTTGCATACTTTCCAGGCCAATGGGGGGCTCGAACCCTCCCCGCCCCCCCCCAGCTACGCTACTGCGCCTGCGTGGTGAATCTGGTGAGGGTAAATTTATTCTTTACTCAATATAGCCGAAACATTTGTTTTAGAAACATCTGTCTTGATGTATACCGGTGTAATCAACTTATGCCTTGGCAGCGGATAAATAAACCACCCGAAAGGTCAACAAAAAGCGAACGATGAAAGTTGCGCTGAAGAAAATGCATTTCAAGCCTAAAAACAAACTGAAAGCAATAAGCACTAAAGCAGGTAAATAATTAAAACTCAGTGCGGTGACTTAAGTCCTTTTTTTAACTGATTCTAGGAATTAATCCACCGCTAAGTGCCGAAGCGTGTATCAGACTACATCAGTTATATCCCACAGTAGTTGAGCTAAGTTATAGTTTGCAAACCCAATAAGTTTTTTCTTTTTTTTCTGAAATTGGGTGACTAAGTGAAATGCCATAGCAATATTTCCAGATTTTTAATGTTAATTTTTTTTATTTGGGCCAAAATGCGACTTTAAGAAATAAATAAACGCAATCCACTTAATAAACAATGCAATAGTACCGGGTAGCTCTAATATTATCTAAGAATCAGCTACGTAAGGGACGTTGTTAAAAAAAACAAAAAATAACGTTTTAATCCAATGAGCTGCACTTTCTTAAGTATGGGAAAAACTGTAACAAAGGTAAAATAATCATTTATAGGAACATTTTTCTGAACTTGATGAAGCCTAATTTGTTGCAGAAAAAGCTGTAAAATTTTGACGAGACGACAGAAGCAGCTGGCTGAAAGAAGCAACAGATTGAATCACTTCGCAAATTTTGTGACTGCTTGATTGTGACATGATCAGTAAAATCTCCGCAGTATAGCGTGGATTGTGAGAGATAGCAGAACACTGCCAGTGACGCAATGTTTTTTTGGGAGGCTGACTGAATTTTCAATACCTACAGGACGTATCACGTGAATGTAAACAATGGAACAAGATTAGACTTTTTTCCGCTTGGCTATACCGTTTTTGTTGCTTTTCTATATCAATCAACTACGATACCAGGCGCTTAGCCAGATTTTGCTAGGTAGGGATGCGAGCTTGAACTAAAAAAAGTCATATTTTTCTGGACGATTTTTGTGATTTTTCGAAAAATATAGCTATTTTAACGCCATTTGTGTGCCATTTTGTACGTTTTTAGAGCCATTTGAGAGAACAAAATTACTCATAAAATTTGTAAGCTGTTGGAGTTTTTCTAAACAATAATTGGCTCAAATCCTCTCTTTATTTACTAGTAAAGTCCAAGTTTGTTTTAAAACTTACGTAATAAATTTAGGCTAAATCTTCTTACGTGACTTAGCTGGTGAAAAAGGGCTGTAATAATCTATTGTGTATATTAACAGAAAGCATCTCGACTAACAAACCTTAGGGTTGTTTGGTGCTCCTTGTCTTCCGAATGTGACTTTTGTGTGTTTACCTAGCTACAATAGAACTCAGTAGCGTAGCAAGGGGAGGGGCAAATGGTGCTATAGCCCCCCCATTGGCCTGAAAAGTATGCAAAATAGCATGTTTTTAGCAGTTCTGAGGCTGATATTTGCTCTAAAAACGAAAACAGCCCCCCCACAAACGAAGTTGGGGTGAGAGTAGGAGAAGATCGTGGGAGAATGATGACGAGTAGAAGTGGGTGTCAGTACACATGAAGACCTTTTTTTTGGAGATCACTTGACTTTGGACAGAAAACCACTCTGAATTTCGGTGAATACCTTTTTTTGGACAGAAAAACATTCTGGATTACGGCGAAGACCTTTTTTTATTTTTATTTTTTGGAGATCACTTGATTTTGGACAGAAAAACACTCCGAATTTCGGCGAAGACCTTTTTTTTTCTTTTTTTTTGGAGATCACCTGGTTTTTACTGAACATTGCTTCAATCCAATTCAAGACTAATGGAAATTCGGGTCAAGTTCGTTTACGGTTGAATGAAACTTCAAAAAAAGCCTCCCCCCTTTGCGAAATCCTGGCTACGCGACTGATAGAACTACTACTACAGTACTTTGCTTTTTTTAGTTAAAATCAACTGGAAATTAAGACTGTTCTTGTAGCCAGTTTGAAGTCTTGTAGCCAGCTGTCTGCACTCAATTGTTAAGCTCCAAAAAGCATATTGCTTTAGTCTTACGATATATTGCATTAAATAACATACCAATGCGTACTGCTTGGATAGGATGGCTAAAGCAAATAGCATGCGGTGGTACGGTCATGTTTTGATGAAAACAAGATGAAAATGTGATAGTAAATGTTTTGAAATTTGAAGTGCGCTGTAATAGCGGTAGAGGAAGAACAAAACAAACGTGGAAAAAAACATGTAGAGAATGAAATGAACAAAAAATGGACTGGCGAAAGAGGATGCATGTGATCGAGCAAAATGGCAAGGAGTGGTAAAAACAATGACCGCACGAAATCCGACCAACTCCGTCGATAAGGACAATTCCGGATCCAAAATGAGATGATAGGCATAATGGTATGCATATTGCATATGCAAATATTGCTAGTTGATGCAGTTGCATGTTTATTTACCAAGTTGCCTTGGCCAGGAAACAGAGAAGTGACTTTTTAGTCTTTTCAAGTCAAGATGCCACCTGTCTACCACACACGGTAGAGGCTTCACGCTATCTCTTATTGCGGTACATTTATTGCTCTCAAGCAGAAAAGCTTGGAAAACCAATTTTTTAGTCTGTAATTTGACCCAACCGGGAATCAAACCTAAGTCTACCGTTTCAGTAGCAAACGCTTTATCCACTCGACCATTGATCGGTAAATAATCACTGATGTAGATGTTTTGAATCAAATATTGCAGATTGATGGCGATGAATTTGAAGATGTGACGATCAAGCTACAGGTGCTGACGTCATCAGATGATACGAGCAAGGAAGATGCTGAATCGATTTTAGAGTTTTTCGAAGAAGCAGAAAGAAAAATTGACGAGGTAAATTTTGGTAGCTAAATATTATTTGATACAGCTTGTTGTAGAAAGTTTATAGTAACCTACAGAGACTTGCGGAAAATGCAGTGACAAGGTATTGGACTTCAACTTTACGAGGTTGAGAGTATGCCATTTCTAATGTTCCTCTAAGATTCTTAATTAACTTTTGCTCAATTTTCTTCAACGTAAATTAATCTTGCAGATCCAGTGAAACAATTTTGCATATTTTTTGTAAACTTGTTTTTCATATGTCAAAGAATCAAAGACAACTAATGTGCTTAAACATACATTTGAAGCATGTTTTGGCAAAAGTTGATATGTTGCATTTCGCTGTTTCGAGTAAATTGCGTTTAAAGCTTTCATTTGGCCCTGTAGTCAAGTTCGACATATTAAGCTATTTATTACCGAAAATTGATTGAAAATGAAAACAATTTTTTTCTCAGGGAAATTAGTTATAGTAAATAAACTAAAATCTATGAAAAACTCATTTTTTGAAAAATGTCATTTATCAACTTTTGCAACAACGTGCTTCATTTGATAAACAAGAACAAATTAAATACCACTGCCACGTTAAATATTTTGCAGTTTATTAAGAAATCTTGCTTTTGGAATGGCTTGAAAGATATCTGTACGCTCTGCTTATTTTTTTGCGGATTTTATGTTTCTACGTTAAAGCTTTAGTTGTCATTATTTTCTTTATTTGTAGATTACTCCTGTAGCGCTTATAAACGCACTCACTGTGTTGGGGCGTGTGGGTGATTCGTTGCTGGAAAACAACACTGAAGACGTTGACATCGGTAGCTCACTAGTCCAAACCATTGAAACATTCATCGGCAAAGTTGTGCTCCCTGAAGACATGGATTATCTTGGCATTCAAACCAACAAGATTAGTGGAACAGTAAGTAATTGTAAGTACATTTTATTCACCAAGTTGCCTTGGCCAGGAGAAAGCGAATGGACCTTTCGGTCTTTGAGTCAAGGTGCCTCCAGCCCATCAGCCTACCACACACAAGGCTTCACACTGTCTCTTTCTAATGTTGAACGTCAAGCAGGCAACCTGTGAATACCAATTCTATTGCTTTTTGGTTTGAGCATACCGAAAATCAAACCCGATTCAGTAGCAGACGCTATATCTGCTCGACCACTGATCGGTTAAATTAAAGGCAGTGAAAATAATAAATGGATGTTCTTCCACTGACATTGGGTACTTAGCATCAATGTAATCAAAATAACGTCATTTTTGCAAAAGAATCGATCGTGGTGTTGTTTTAATAACGTCACCAACTCAATAACAGCGTAAATTAAGTACACCCAATATCTGATGATTGAAAAAGAGCTATGACCATCGACCAATTACATTATAAATAAATTGTATTTTGCAGTAAAATATTACAATCTTAGGTAAATAGAGCTACAAGTATGCCACGTTGGTTTTTAGTGGTTCTTTCAACCTCTTACGCAGAAGCAGTTTTTTACACCTTTAAAACCAAATTTTAAATGTACAAAATAATTGTTTCTACACAGTAAAATCACTACAAATATTAAAACCACACAACAGCGCGTGCTTTGTCGAAAAAGCGGTTCCACCAGAGGAGACGTTTTTTTGGCGAAACAGGCGCTGTTGTGGCTGTAGGATCTTTAGTCATTTGACTGCATATTCTGCCCTGACTCTCATTGTTATTGAGCACTTTGTTGGGTTTCGTTGAGACCAAATCTTTTCTAAATTATTTCTAAGCCTTGATTTTTGATTTACGCCATTCAACTCAAAAACTATCTCAATCATTGCAAGTTTTAATGCTACTAAACATCATTAAACTTTTTATCATTGTCAAAGACTAGGAATTTTTCTTATCGTTGGCACAAATTTAAATTTTGTAGTGACGTTTAAAGCCATTAACTGAAAGCAGTTTTCCATACCAGATTTCAATTTTAGTATTCAATTTCAGGTAGTAAATACCCACTTTGGTGAAAGAATGCGTCGACAAGTTAGACAGCAAGCTGACGATGGTTATTTCCCTAATTATTCTGGTGACATCATTGTTCGCAATTCTGGAAGTAATATTACTGAAAGAGCAGTGTCTTACGTCATACCCAACGAAGCACTTGTGATGGCGCAAGGAAGCAATCCAAATTTTACGGGACAGTTTTCTGTGGTTTACTTTGTACAAAACTTATTTCCTTCAAACCTAAATGTCAGCCAGGTATGAGAAATGATAAATGTTATTCTTTTAATAAATTCCTTCTTTGTAACAACTAGCAAATGTACATGACGCTTTGCAAGTTATTATGTTGCTAAAATATTCCAACACGCTCTTGTAATTAATTAGATCAAGCCTTTTATTATTCTTGCTGTATTTTGCCAAAGCGTGTAACGAGATGGCGGGGCCTACCTCCGCGTCATTGCGCCCTGGCATCACAGCTCCTTTCAAAGAAATGTCGCAGCGGTGGCAAGCCGTTGGCAACACTGTGTTCAATTTGACCGGCCCGAGGTTTGAACCTCAGACCTCCCGCTCCAGAGACGAACGCGTTACCGCTTGACCAACCGGCAAGCTTTTGTCATTAAATCACATAAACATTATGCAGCGGCTGTAGCTCAATATTATTGGTAGAGTGTGGAGAGACTTTGGAGGTGACTTTCTTGTAAAGCTCCTCGGAAAGTTGTCCTGCCATTTTGGCCCGTCCACATTTTGGGAAATAGAACTGCACTACCACGTTGAGGAGGCTAAACGTTGGAACAGATTGAATGAGCATCGAGTTAATGATCGAAAGGTTGCTGACTCCCGGTCTGATTCCCAAACTGGTAATGCGTCGTTTCGTCCTTGGGAAAAAAATTTCTTGCGAATTTATTATTGAAACAAAGAGGTCTACTCGCTGTGGACTGGGAGCCAGGCTGATGCAAATTCCCACCTCCCCCAAAAAAAAGAGGATGCTAAGCTTTGGTTTGGTTAGGCAGGCGCAGGGTCTGGTTCATACGTGCTAACGAATTACGGTTAAAAAGTTTTATAAGACCATCATTCTCGCTATAACAACACACAAGATTAAGAAAACAGAATCTAGAACTAAAGTAGATTCTATATTTTTAGAAACGTTATGGTTATACCTTTTAACCATTATCAATCATATTCGAATAGATTGGAAAGATCCTTCAAATTCGTTTTGAATATTTTGAACCTACAATATATTGATGCAAAAATGAAAGATTATGAAGAAAAACGATCGAGATTTTTCTCTAACTCGATCTCAAAACATTTTATAAAACTGCTTTCATTTTGAGTTTGTCTAGGTGTGGTTTGCTCTAAAACCATTTGGTTCTGAACAAACTTTCCATAATCGCTTGACCTTAGGTTTTAATGGTATTCGAGAAAATCTAACATTATTCCGTTACAACTTTGTTGCGTCACAAAAATTTTTTTGCAAAAGTTATCACTTCGCTATGATTTTCTTCAGTAGGAAACAATAATGATTTTTTTTCAGCTGCATTATTGGGAAAGTTGACGGTGAAAAGCCTTAAAAATCCGTAGCAGTTTTTGCGATGCATAAACAAAAACGAACACTATTTCGTCAAAACGAGAAGCACAAAAGCTTGACTGCATTTTTGTAAAAAAAGCCTATTTTCGCTCAAAAAAAAACACGGTTTTCATGAAGTTTCATGACGCTATAGTTTCTGCATCACAACCATCGCAAAATCCTGCGAGTGTCAGATAAATTTATTGCTACCTGGGTTACAAGCTTGGCCAAAAAAAAACAACCTGATTAATGAAAAACCAACCGTTCATCACAAGGATTTTGTGTTTCAGCCGGTATCAATCAGTCTGGGTCCAAATGTGACAATCGTCAACCTACAACAAACACCTGTCGTTATTCAGTTTAACAACCAGCCGTTTCGATACGAAAAATCACAAGACGAAACCAATCGTAAAAAAGTAGTGCAATCACTAAAATTTTTGTTTTGTTACAGACTGCATTAATTATTACCAACATACCGTCAGTCTGCTTCATCCATAATGGATTTTCAGAAAATTCAAAGTCCCTTGAGGAGTTTTAATTGGCCCCTTGAAGAGCCCTTAAGGGCAAAACAAAAGAGTGGGGCATTAAAATTCTGAAGCTTTCCTATGATTCGTGCAATAAAGCAAAATAACCTAAAAAAACACAAATACAAAATTTGCGATGGTTTTTGAATGTCCTGCTCACCACATATCAATTTGGACAGAAATTACAACAGAAGAGTTCTGCCCGAAAAGCTTATTGCGATAGCACACAAGAAGGGCGATTTTTGTGGTCTCAACTGGTGCTCAAATTGTAGTGTAATTAGTGCTCATATGGTACGTAGCATCCGAACGAAACAGACTGTTGGGGCATGATAAATGGTGGTTGTCAGTAACTAGTTAATACTTCACGGTGAATAGTTTAAGCAAGTACTTCAAAGTTAAGACATCACAAAAATACTTATGCATCATTGGAAGCAGTAGAGCTTTTGTGGGCTTTATATTTAGTATATAAACACCTTGATGCATTATGCAGATTAAAATTTTATTCCAATTGTAGCAATAATAAATAAAAAAGTAGGAAAACTCAGTAAACAGTAGCACAAACAACACTGTTACCTAAAAAATAAAATGTAACCTAAAAACACGAAATGTATCTTTTTGTGATTCTAGAACTCCTTAAATACTCACCCTACATTTGTGAAATTTTGTTTGCACGCTTTTTACATTAATTGGAGACAGCAAAAAAAAAATTACTTTTGAGACCTTAAATTGCCTTACTTATTATTTATTATAAAGCTGACGTCGTTAAAAGTCATAGGTATGCACCAACTCAAATAGTTCATGTAATAAAGCACTTAAAATATAATTTGTTGACCCTAACTCTGATGCCATATAATTATGTTTTTTGAAATCTGGTGGCATTTCTTGTTTGATTATATTGAAGTTGTTGTTGCCACTATACTCAAAACACTCAAAAATATGGCACCACATCATTACGTAGGCTGCTTCTGTTGATGGGTAGCCTACCTATTGGTGGCCTTTGCAGTAATTGTAATTCACCAAAGCACGGAAAAAGTAGATTGTAATTCACACCGAAACTCGAAAAGAAAAGATTTCAAATTGTTTTCTTTTCAGGCAATTCGCACAGAGCTTGGCTGTCAGTTCTGGGATTTTGAACTCGATGCCTGGTCCTCAATTGGTTGTTGTTTGAACCAGACTCAATTCCCACCAGTTTGCCAGTGTGACCATTTAACCAACTTTGCATTGTTGGTGGTAAGTAAAACCACATATGGTACGTTTCAATCTAAGCAACCGCTTATCTGTTATATGCATTCGTTAATTACTTTTTGTAATACTGTATGTGTGAAATGGATGACGTCATCATCATGTCTTCTCTGAGTCGGAGGTTGGCTAATTATTGCCACACATGTCTCTGTTTTAACCTTCCTTTTGGAAAAACAATTAGTGTAATTGCAATCTCATATTAATTTTATTCACCAAGTTACCTGGGCGAGAAGACAGTGCAAGGATCTTTGGATTTACCAGTCAAATTGCCACCTGTCTGCTGCACACGGTGGAGGCTTCCTACTGTCTTTGTTTATGCTGAACATCAAGCAGGGAAGCTGTGAATACCAGTTTTTATAAAGCCTTTGGTTTGGTCCGACCGGGAATCGAATCCAAATCTACTGCTTTAGTAGCATACGCTCTATCTACTCAAACACTGATCGGTTGAATAAAAGCTTTTAGCAATAAATCTTTGGCTTTTGTAGCTTTTGCTTTTCATTTTTATCAATAAATCTGATGATGCTACAAAGAATATCAAATGAAAAAAAAAGCTAATTATGACTAACGTATTTTTGATCACAATTCAGGCCAGAAGTTCTGTCCCGAACGATGTGGCTTTGGAAGCGATCAGCTACATAGGGTGCGTTCTTTCCATCATCGGCCTAGTAGTAACAATACTAATACATTTACTAAGCAGGTGAGCACTTTTTAGAAACTCAAACTGATAAATCTCATGACTAATCTTGATTGATCATTGTGGGCAGGGCCTCACAGATAAATTTTTATGGGGGTACGAAGACAGATATCGGGCCTCTTTGGTGAAGACCGAAAAAAAAAGTCTTCACGAAAATCCGGATAGCTTTTACCTCATGCTCGCAGATCTATATGACAACTTGGGTGCCGCATAGACCTATGACGACTTCAATGTCGAGCAACTACTTGAGTACGCGTTAAATTATACGTCTTCCCAGGCCCCCAAGCCAGGGCCCCTAGACCCGGTCCCGGGTACAAAGCACCCCCTAAACCTTTCTCTCGCAGGCCCTAATTGTGGGTCGTATACACCAACGTTAATTGATTTTAATCCGAAGAGTAACAAAACTAGACAAATGCTATAATTATAAAGTCATTCAAGACTGACTCCTTTGAACTTGCAAAAATGGTTTGTTTTATTCTAATAAGTTGAGCGGCGTAGAGGATATAAAACTGAAAATCCTCAGATCCAAGTTAATCCGCGTTGGTGCACATGACCCAATGAATTTGAAAAGAACATTTTTTTTATAAGCATTGTTAATGGTGGAGATACCAATCCCTGCGGTAAAAGCGCACAGGTTTTGCGCGCAATCACAATTAGGACTAGTTTGTACTATTGATTAGTAGTAACAGCTGATAAAACAACAATTTTTTTAAATTCCTGCAAATTTGAGGCTGTACTGGAACGTATTTTTCCTTTTTGCAAGTCACTTGGAACCATAAAATTTAATCGGTGAAAACACAGATTTTTTATAAGCTTAAGATCAGTTTCAAACCATGCTATTAAAATTTTTTTAATAAACACATAGTTTGAGTTGAAATTTGAATTCAAATTTGTCGCTTTTTCTCGCCATTTTTATTTCATTTTTTGAGCTCAGTTTGATCCTTATATTTCTTCTCTTGTTGTCTGATGATAAACTGCATGAACGAAATATTGTGCACGCTAAAAGCTTACCCTGTCTTCCATTTTGATTTTTTAATCATTACTCCAACACTTCTACTAATCTGTGATATTAAAATTCTAAAATATGCTAACCTCAATGAACTTAAAATTTAACTGTAATAACCATTGTAGTACACTTTTAAAACCCCCATTTCAGCCACAGTTTTAAAACCACTGCAAATCTGTGTTTACGATATTCAGAGATCGGTTTAAACGAAGGCCGACCAAGATATTCCTTAATATTTGCATCAACTTAATGCTTGGGTACATCATATTTGTGGCGGGCGTGGAGAGGATCTCAAATGGTCGAACGTGCACTGCTGTAGCTGCACTGTTGCAATTTTGCTTCTTAGCTACTTGGTGCTGGATGTGCGTGTACAGCTTTGATCTTTACGTTGCCCTTGTGGAAGTAAGTTTTGGCTTTCGGTTGGCGTTAATTCTATAAAAAAATCAAATTTTTTTGCTGCCTTACGCAAAAACGCATTACGAGTTTGCGAGGCCCATCTTTGCGTCATTACGCCTGGGCAACACAGCTCGTTTTGAAGAAATATCGCAGCAGTGGCGAGCCGTTGGCAACGCTGTGTACAAATTTACTGGCATGAGATTTGAACCTGAGATCTTCCGCTTCCAAGACAAAAGCGCTACAGCTCGAACTACTGGTCGTTAGGGTGAATTCGTGAAGTATTGCACAAAAATTTTTATTTACCTAGCTTAATGTTACTTAGGTAATATGGAAATTTCTTTCGCCAACTTATAGCAATGAACAGCAAGACTAAAGTTATTCGAAGGATTTATTTATAATTAAAAATACAAACGTTTTACCCTTTCATCAGGCCTTTTCAGATGTTAGTAAATTAAAGCCATTTTAACTTCAGACTAACTGGAAAAAATAAAATACAAAAATCAAGCGATATCAAGGTTTCGAGTCATCGGGCGTTAAAACAATAAAGATCATCAATTGCATTTAACAGGTCAACAGTTCCAGAGTTGTAAACGGGCCGACTAGTTCAGGCCCGAATCCGGCCCGAACCCGAAAATATAAGCCCAAACCCGGCCCGAACCCGAAAATTAGTTTGAAGCCCAAATCATGCCCGAAAATACCCAAAAGTTAAGTTAGATCTGAAAAATTTAGCAATTTTGCCAAATTATTTTGTTTATATTTTTGAGTATCTAAGACAAAAAGCACGTCTCAGGGGCAAATTAAGCCCGAAATTTTTGTCAACCTTAAGCCCGAACCCGGTCCGAACCCAAACCCGACCCGAAAAGTCCGGCCCGACTGACAGCTCTGAACAGTTCATCTACAAATGGAAAATCAAGAAATTTGAGGACAAAAATAGCGCATTAATCAACCGGCGTCACTATCATTTGTAGAAATTTAACAGAAAGTACGAGCCATGAGCATATATTTGTTTGTTTAAACCAGATCGACGTTTCTTGATCAATAAAGTTTCATGAATTTTGGTCTGAAAATCTGATTTACATTGTTTCAGAACTCGAAAGACTTAAAGTCATGATGCACATTAGAACAAACTGTACACGAAAGTATAGATTGTTTAATTGCGCACTATTTTCATGCTGGCTGGCCACATTCAGGTGCTCTCCCACTCTGGCAATCAAACGTCGAGTTGACTTACCAATGTAAGTTATGTTCGAATCACAGAAACATGTAAATTTGCAAACGATATTTGAGCAGAAATTTGATCTGTTAAATGCGACATTTGACCTGTTAAATGCGATTGATGATCTTTATTGTTTTAACGCCCGGTGACTCGAAACCTTGATATAGCTTGATTTTTGTATTTCATTCTTTTCAGTTAGTCTGAAGTTAACATGGCTACATTTTAACTAATACTTAAAGAGGCCTGATAAAATGCGACAACATTTTGTATTTGTGATTGTAAATAAATCCTTCGAATGACTTTAGTCTTGCTGTTCATTGCTATTATTTTTCTAGTTTAATGTGTAATGGAATGGTAAGGTTAACAACAAATGTATAGAGCTTGAAAACTGGATAAGACTATTTTAAGCTTTTACGGTTATAAAAAATCCTAAGAGCTTCAATGCACTGATTATAGTTAGTTCTTCACCTTTACTGGGTCCATTAATTCATTTTTGTCCAAGGTGTTTCGCAATACGGAAAAGAAAACCTTTCTAACTCGGTCTTGTTTCTTCGGTTATGGCCTACCTTTTTTCATTACGGTGACCAATGTCGCTTCAACTGTTGGCTACCAGGATACCCTCAACGCAGCAGTCACGTGCGATGGAGGTATATGAGCTGTGATATTGTATTGTTAATGTATCAAACAGCAGTCGTGGAGTAAAGTTAAGCTTATCTCATTTATGCTGTCACATTCAAATTGATTCAATTATTTAAAAAATCAGCGTAATATAAGCTTCTAAAGCACATACACCATGCTTGCATTTGTATCTTCGGGAGCAATCTTTGTTGGGAAAATAACTTCGTAAAAAAAACAATGAAAACAGCTGTCTTTATTTGAAGTGGGTAAAGCATCCAGCCAATTCCGGTAGTTTACAATAACTAAAAATCGAAACTAATTTTTAAAACTTTTTGTTCTCATTTTGGGGCTGCAGTTGCAAAGATATTCAACAAATTAATGCAAAGAGATATTTCCCTAAAAAATTTTTGGAAACCCTGGGTCTGTTCTCCCAGCCTGAACTTCCACGGAAAAAGATTAACTGAAAAAATAATAATCCTTTCAGTCACACCACGTGAACAATCCAATTTTGGTAAACGCCCTTTTTTCTGGAAGTTTAGGCTGGGAGATCAAAAAAACTTTTTTAGAGGGGATATCTTTTTTGTATTTGTTGAATATCTTTGCAGCGGCAGTGTCAAAATGAGAGCAAAAATCTTTTGTCCATTTTAGAGATTGTTATGTTTCGGAATAAGCACGTTGCTTCACTCCCTTTAATTATAATTAACGAAAAACCAACAGCTTATTTTAGCTTATTCTGGAAATAATAGACAGACAAAAATAATTCATTGTTCTGGAAATAGACACCGTGTTTACAATTTAAGGAGAGGTTTTCTCGCTTTTTTAAACATTTTTATTATTTTTGTCTGTCTTTATCACTACATTTTGTTAACAGAAATCCTCCTGGCTCAATCTTTGTATCGAGCCGACAACATGTGTTGGCTTCATGGGAATTCTCTCTACTTCGGGTTTCTTCTTCCAGTAGGACTCATGCTCCTAACAAACTTCGTGTTTTTCTGCATCATTTTGCGAAAAGTTGTATGGAAAACAAACGAGGTAAACTACTTGTTTGTTGTTTTGTGATTATGCTGTTGGTTGCTACTGAGCAGTTCTGCCATTGTACGTAAGACGCTTCTCTGGTTTTCTTAAAAGTTTTTTTGCTCCATTGTCATGGTTATCGTAATCTTATTCAAATGCAATCATTAATGTTCTGTCCTGATTACCTTTGTTAAGTAAGTTTGCTTGGATTTGTAAATTCATCTTTAGTCGCTAAGTTTTCAAGAAATGAGGGATCTTTCCGTTTTCGAGTCAAGCTTTTACCTGTCCACCTGTATGCCACCTCCACACTCAGTTGAAACTTCACACTCTCCCTATTTTAACGCTAAACGTCAAGTAGGGAAGCTGTGAATATCAAATTTTAGTCTTTGTTGAAATCCGACCGGGAATTGAACCCGAGTCTACCATTTCAGAAGCAGACGCTTTGTTCACTCGCCCATCAATTGGTTACAAATATGGCACAATTATTGTTCATAGATTCAGTCCACCGCTACAAAGGCAAACACCAAGAAACGCCTTTCCATTTCGCTGACTTTGTTCATAACAATGGGTCTTACCTGGATATTTGGTTACGTCATGCTCATATCAACCGAACCTACTTATTTCACTGTCTTTAGCTGGATATTCGCCCTGACTAACACCACACAGGTGGGTTATGATGTTATATTTGAAATTTTAAACTCTGAACTTTCAGTTCAAGACACCTAAATTACAAATTACCTGACTCCAATACAGACAAAAAAAGCTTTTGCTTAATCTGAAATTAAAAACGATTGCCACAAGCTTAATGCACAGTATATACGTTTTGCTCCTATTTTGGGGGCCGGTAAGCAATTTTTGTTTTTAATTACGTAAGTGACCTATACTGAGCGGCGGTCCCATAAAGTATCTGCACCGCCCCCTCAAATTAATTGTCTTTAATTTTCTAAATTAATAGTTCCTGGGTTGCAGACTTGTTGGGCATAAATTATCTTTGATCGCTCATGTATTAACTTGAGTGCAAAGATGCAGTTATCGTATCTAATCATGCTCGATCGCATATAGACGTCAGTCATCTGCAACCTAATTTATAAAATTTTATTTGCAGCTTAACAAGAATTTCGTTGGTCAAGCGGTAACGCGATCGTCTCTGGATTGGGAAGTCCGAGGTTTAAAATTCGGGCCGATTGAATCGGCACAGTGTTGCCAATGGTTCGCCACCGTTGCAACATCTCGAAAGGAGCTGTGTTGCCCGGACGGAATGACGCGCAGATGGGCCACGCAAACTCATTACACTCTTCCGCGTAATACAGCAAGTATAACGAACGATTTGATTTAACATGAATTTGAAGCTTGGAGTGCGTTCATCGGGAAAAAACTTATTTAAAAAATTGAAAATATTTGAAAAATGTTTGAAAAAAAAGCATCTTTGAAAAATCGGAGAACTTTGCTTCAAATTAACATGAATTGTTCTCCGCAGCACTTATACTCTAGTCCACACATAATAGAAATAATTCCACGTTTTTAGGGTCTTCTTATATTCATTATGACATGTGTTCGACAAGCAAATGCTCGGGAGGAATGGCGACAGATCTTGCGCGGAATCGGAAGCAGCTTTAGAGAAATCGCAACGACTTCAAGTACTGCTGGAGGAACGTACAGCTCGCGATCCACACCAATTCAATCCCCCAAAGCTAAGCGATCCACGCCGATTCACACGCCCAAAGCGGAGAAAAAAGATAAACCACGGATTAGCCAAGAATCAAAATTTGTAGAACCATGAAATCATTGTTTATTGGACCTATTTTTAATTATTGAACATTGTTTAATGAACCTATTTTACTTCGAGTTTGGTCCAACATATTTTGCACGAGAGAGCAAGAATCTCCTTTAGGTTCCGAAAGAAGGTCCATGGGAGCAACACATTTGGCAAAAAGATTGGTGTTCAACAAAAATTTTTTAGAAAAATTTGTTTTTATGTGATGACGTCATGGCCCATGTGGGTGAAAATGAAGTCATGTTTTTAATGTCATAATCGGCGGTTTAAATTTTGCGCTTAAGTTTGTTTCGTAAATAGAAATTATAAAAATGCCCAAGTCGCACAAAAATATTATGACATTATTTAAAATAAATATGGTTCAAAAATGTCCAAGTTTTTGTGAAATTGCTTCTTATTCTAGCAATTTCAAATTTTCAGAACATTTGTGCCCCCTTTTCTCGTGCAAAATAGGGTGAATTAATATATTGCACCTTCTTGAAAATTACTGTAGTTTACGTTGCTCATTTCAACCAATGCGTTGTGTAATACTTTTTCGGTTTTCTTGTATTGAGCAGGCTTTTATCAGCACAAAATTCCGCTATGAAAAAGATTTATTGTAAGGAAATTGTATTTTTTCCTAATACCATATGTCAGTCAATATCTTTTGCATTGTGCATTAAGTGCGACACATTCAACAAATAAAATCATATTGAAAATGAACTCCAATCTATAACAACAAGTTGATTTAAGCTGCTTGCATAAACAAGCTATTCAGTTGCACTAAAGAATTATTGTATTGAAATTCAAGGTCGCATAAAAAATGGCTTCTTCAAGTGTACTTAAATAGGCGGTAGCCTTTATTGCTGAACAAAATCAAAACTAACAACATTAAATAGAAGAAATAACCCTAGCAAATTCTACTTGAAAGGATAACGAATTAACCTTGATCTAAAACGGATTTGACAATAGAAACGTAACTTTTATTACAAACTTTGTTGCTAAATAATGTTTATTTAAAAGTAGAGTTTTATAAGAAGCTACATTTACATCCGACTTAAAATTTGTTGCTTTGCAAATAAATCTGAATCGAGATTATACAAGACGATTTGTAAGTAATAGTCATAATTTCAGACAAGAAAAACGAAAGCGAATGTAAGTTCAGAAAAAGACAGACCGTGACTTTTATTCTCTTTTTCTATGATTATATTTCTGTTACGTTTTTTCTTTTCCGTTTTTTGAGCAGGCGAGTAACTAACTTCAGTTCTAAAGTAAATGATGTAGGACGACGCGGCAGGTGTTCATTATCCAGGTGTAACAAATTTTTGCTTAAGAAGGTGTAGAGAGTGCTTGGTTAAGAAAACGAAGTAAAAAATGGTGGGTGTTCCGCATTTTTGGTTAAAAGTTTATAAAAGACAAGCCCACGATTTAACGTCCAAGTAAACTAGGCATTTGTGATGGAAGGAATGCGAGCAACGTGGGCCCGATTTGATCCTTGAACTAAGCAATAAAGCATGCATGGTTTGTGTATTTAGAAAAGAAAATTGAGGCCTAATTATCTATCTTTGGAGCAAAGCAGTTTGCTCATTTTAGTGCTTAACCGTGATGAAAAACTTGGAAGCAGAACTGAAATAGGGTATATAGTGCCAGGTTCATATGCGCATAAATAAAAAATTCTTGTATTTAAGAGACTTCAGTTTTTGTTTGTATGCATGTGGAGCAAGTCAGGACATTTAGGCAGCAATAAATATGAATTTTAAATTTTTTTTTTTTATCCGCTTGGGGATCGAACCTGAGTCGAACGGTTAAGTAGCAGACGCTTTGGCTACAAGGCATACTGTTGTTAATGAGACATTCAAGTCAAGTTTTTCACTTTTGACTAAAATGTTGGGAAGGACCAAAAACGCACTGTCACCAAATTTGAACTTTCTACGTTTTCCCATTTTCAAGGCATTACAGTTCAAAATCATGAATTTTCTTTTTACTTAAGCGTTGCCATTTTGTCAGTGTTGTATCAGAAAAATTAACTTTTGGAAAACTATAGCTTATATTTACTTGAAAAATAACTAATTTACAATTCTGACCCTTCACTTTGTTTTGAGTACAACCCTGGCCCAAATCACTAATCGAGAATTTGGAACATGCAGTAGCTTTTTGAAATTTTGTTTCGAACTGGCAATACTGGCAAAGTTCCTAAGGGAAAAAAGTTGTTCTAAGGAGAAATGTAAGCTGTTATATCTCGTGAATGGATAAGACGCAGAAACCTCAAATTAGGTGAAGTTTGTCTTCAGATCTGTCAAATTTTTATTTGAGAGAAAACCGAGCAAAAAAAGCCTGAATACTTTTTTAATTAATTTATCAATTCTGCACTCTGTAGGTCTTTATCTACCCGTTGAACTATATCAAAGATTAAGTTTATTGATTAATTATGAATTGAATTGTCTATTTCTTACGTCATTTTATGCGAAGCTATGATCAATCCAAATCAAAACAATTTCTTGCTCCGTAGACGAAGATATTCGATGCCTGCAAATTGCCATAGAATAGAGTTCCAAGAGTAGAAAAAGAAGCTCCAAAAAATAAAAAATGTTGAACGAGTTATCAAGTCAATTTAGCTTCATTCATTCATCAGCTAAGGTATCATGCTTTTAACTATTTTGCAGTTTCAAGGTGTCAGTTGTGCATTCTATTACCATAGGCTTTCCATTACCATAGATTTAACAGCTAAAAGTTCAAGTTAGCAATTCTATTACCATATGCGCAGCGAGAGGGAGATCAGTAGGCCTGCCGCCCCCCCAATTTAAATGCGACCAAAGATAAAAATGAAATCAAAAACCTATTGTTTCTTAAGTTTCAGTTTCTTTTGGCGTTTTTCGCGTATAAGAGTAATAAACAATAATATTGATAACCAGGTCGCGGACCCCTCAATTCAATTTTGCCAACTAATTTATATGAGTAACCCAGGTGAAATTAAGGGGTTTTGTCCTAATAGTTGCTATCTCAGACCCTCATGTAACCTTTATATGAACGTAATGCAATGACCAGTGGCGAATTTACCATATGGAACAGTGCCAGGGGCCCCGCTCTCAGATGGTAAGACTTTTTTTTTTTGGTCTTCATCTATATTTGGCTAGAAGATTTTGCAAAAACATGGTTAGTTAGAGTAACCATCTATTGCTCCATTTTTTATAACAATTCACCTCCATCTATAGGTGTAGCCGCCCCCCCCACCAATTGAAATGCCACCAATGATAAAAATGTAACAAAAAGCCTATTGTTTCTTAGGTTTCAGTTTCTCTCAGCATTTTTGCGTACAACAATACACGCGTGGAACAGTAATTAACAACAAAATTGACAACCAGCACGCCCGGGCCCCTCAATTCAATTTTTGCCTACCAATTTAAACGTATAACCCGGGTGAAAATAAGGGATTTTGTTCTAAACGTTGCTACCCCAGGCCCTCATCTAGCCCTTTTATGAATGTAACGCAATAACCAGGAGCGGATATACCACATGGCACAGTGCCAGGTACCCCTCTCTAAGATAGTAAGAATTTATTTTATTTGGTCCTAACCTAAATTTGGCGGTAAGATGTTGCGAAATTTCTCAAGTGCCTAGGGCCCCTACCATTGTAAATTTGGCCCAGGTTAGTAGCTTGGTAGGCGTAACAAATACATGGTTAGAAGGCGTAACCATCTAAAGTATCATTTTTCAATAGCAATTCACCTCCACCTCGTCGGTTTTTACACGAAAAAATACTTTTGAAAAATAAATTGGCTAAGATAAATGCTCATTGATTAAACCATTGAATTTAAATTGAGGGGGCCTGGGCCCCTTGGTCGTACTTGTACTCCTAAATTGGTTGTTTTCATAACAAAACAAAAATTTATAAGGGATTTTGTTCTAAACGTTGAGGAAATTTTCTGAGGAAAATTTTCTGAGGAAAATTTTCGAGTGGATTATTACTTAGTGCTAAAATACTGCAAGACGCAATGTATCTTACTTCCTCCTACCTGGGCCAAATTACTTAAAAAATTTAACTCCAAAAAGCAAGATTTTAAACGTGTTTTGGAATTAAATAGCAAGTATAACGAGGATTGAACAATTTAATTTTTTCAATTGGCTTTAAAATTTTAAATATCTAGTTCTTTCAAATGGCTCTAAACACGTGCAAAATGTAATTCAGTGGCATTAAAATAAGTTTTCTTTCAAAAAATTACAAAAATTTACCCAGCGGCTGGGGGTTTCGCCCCCAGACCCCCGCTTGTGAGATGTTTGAGTTTTATTAGTTTACTTAACTTGTCTACCACTTTTTACATTTTCGCTGTTTAACTTTGGGTTTAATGAAATTATTTGAATTTTTTGTTTAAATACATATACCGTTATTGTTAGTCGCATTCAACTAGACTCCTGTTCATTTGAATAAAGTTGATGATGGTCATTTCAAAAAAAAATTTTTTAGCTTTTGTCTTTAATTTAGTTAATAGTGCTATATTATTTGATTTGTAGAATTTCAGCTGCCCGAAATTGATATTTTTATTATTCAATGTTTACTTTAAAACAATAGTTTATGAAGTTAGATGTTTTTATAATGATTGATAAATTTATTTGATGATGAAAAAATATCTCCATTTCATCGGTTTTTTTTTATATTATCAGCAGAAAAATTTTTGGAATCAACCAACAATTCAGTATTTTGCATTAAAAAAATCTTTTCCTTCTAGTTCGGAAAGTATGCATAACATCTCAAAAATTATAAATGTGCGTTTACATAGGGCGCGAAGCGAAGGTTTACAATCTTTGCGAATGGTCGCTTTACGTCACTTGCTCAAAATAGGCCAGCTATTCAAAAACAATTTAGTCAAAGTGAAGTTAAGCAATTGCTCGCAAAATTTGCGACCAGTTGAAGTCTTTCGCAAGTTCTCGATGACGTCAAGTTTTGTTTGTTTTGCGTCTAGTGTAAACGTGCGTTTATTTGAATTTTTTTTCCTTTGTTTTTCAGAATTACCGATAGGTTTGCATAAATCACACGGGTTTGAATTTTTTGTGTTGAGCATACCGTAGTTTTGCGAATTATATCATTAACCATTCTTCATGGTTGCCTTTATCTTTTTTTTAGATTTTGGACTTACGGAAATACTAATCTTTGTATTATGTCGATTACAAACTAAGCACTCAAAAAGCAAAGCATAAGGTTTCATAGGAAAAATAATATTCCCACCAATCATTCCACGAAACACAAAAGAATATTTTTTCTGATAAATTATAATTGCAGCAAATTTCGCATTACATCTGTTGGATTAATCATGCAAACAAGGAATTAAAGTTACTCATTTTTTCTAGAAATGATACTCTCGTACTCCATTAGGAACGTAAACGCTACCTTTTAATCGCAAACTAAGTTAGTGATATTCGTTACACTACGTAACACAAGTTCTGTTTGGCTACTTTTTCAGGTGCCCCCTTACGTATTTTTGATCCCTGAGTTAAAAATTCGGTCAGTTTTTTTGTATCATGGTTACTTTTTAAGATATTCATAATTTTTGCTTCATCCGACCTAGCTGTAGCTAGCAGATTGTGTTTTACCTTGCAGTAGATTGTAACTGCATATCAAGGTTGCGTGCAATACATATTAAACACAAAAGTCAGTTTAAAAATGTTTCATAAAGAAGACGTGAAGATTAACATGACTCAGTTTTTTCAAATAATAAGAGTCATTCAAAAATGCATGGTTAAGCAAGCTTTTCTTTTATAACCAATCTTATCTTGCCGTATCAAAGACCAAATGTAATCTCCCATCATTGCGCTATCCCAGCGGCTTTTTTATCGTCTTTCCATTGGCTCAATATCCTAATGAAATCTCTCACCGTGCTTCTTACTGAATTCACCAAGATTTTCTTAAAAGAAATCTGGATGAGAGCAAAAAAGCAAAGTTTTATAGACATGCACCAAACCATATTTTGGTAACTTTTGATAAACTTTTCCAGTACCTCTTTGTAACTTGGATTCTTTTTATTTCCCAAAAATCCATCAACCACACATTGAAATACTTCCCACGCTTCCTTTTCTGTTTCATTCACTTTTTCTTCCCAGGTTTTAGACTTTAACAATGTGTTTTTCTGGGGACCAACAAATACGTTTTGGCCTCAGATAGCCTAAGAAACATAAAATGGATTTCTTGAAAAATTTCTCGTTCAAAATCCAAAGTTTTGACAAACTGTTTTACTAGACCTAATTTAATATGAAATTGTGGCAGTAAAACATTTTCTCTGCTTACAAGAGGCTCTTTGATGACGTTATACATTCCTGGTATTAGTTCTTTCCATGCCAGCAATGAGTTTTCTCGTAGTGCTCACCATCAGCTTTACTATTCCACAAACACAGAAAGCAAGAGTATTTTGTGTATCCACCCTGCAGACCCAGCAAAAACCCTAGCATTTTAAAGTCACCGCAAACATTTCACTTAAACTGAGCATAATTAATTTTAATGAACACTTGCTTGACCTTTTCATAGTCTTCTTTCATCAGCAGTGAATAAGCAAGCGGAATTGATGGGTATACAGTATATTGCCATTCTGTAGTAAAACCGCTTTAAGACTTTTGGTCGAACTGTCAATGAATAGCCGCCATTGCGTAGGATCATGATTTATTACAACAGAGCAAAACAGGCCTTTTACATCTTTGCAATAGCAGAAGTATTTAATAACATCAATATAGATCGAAAATTCCGAGTGCCTTCTCCTGTAGGCAGTACTTTTGCAGTCACTGCCAAGCAGATTCCACTCATTCAGTCTGGATGTTAATAACTCTGCTACAGATTTTGCAAGACCTAGATCACGTATTAAATCATCCAATTCTTGTTTAGTCGGAAAATGAGGTTCTGCACTTGTTGTTGGTACATATTCTGCATTAATGTCTGAATTTTCATTTGTTGTTGCTGAGTCTTCACTTTAGTACGTTCCTACTAAAATGATAAAAGAACAAGTACATAGCAAGAAATTGGATCCAGTCTTAGAACATATAATTACACTTGTTACATTACCCACAGAAAATTGCTCACATTTGGTGGTGGGCTTGGACCCGGTAAGGCGTCACTGTGAGGAACAAGTGCAATGGATGAGGGCATACTTGGATATGTCATAGGTCTTCTTCCTCTATTCTTGCGATACTTTGAAATGTTTATCATGATAAATAGAAATCATCATCCTGATTTTGGGGTTCTCTCCAAACTCTGGGAAATGCAAATGACATTACTCTTCCAGAACCCCTCAACCATCCTTCAAGATTAGATCAACAGCTGCCACAGATTACATGTGGCGCCCAGGACTTTTCCTGATCGCCAATGTTTATCCCAAAATGTAGTTCTGTTCGCTGTCCAATACTTTGTTCCTTTCACAATTTTATACGAAGAGTCTTGGTCGCTAATAGGGTGGAGTGAAAAATAAAATTTTTTGAGTTTAGAAAAGTGGTCTTGGTATATGGCCCCAAATACCATATGAAATACTTCTATCGCAATTTTGAGTTCTTGCACCATCTAGTGGTCGTGCAATTTGATCGAACAAGCTTAAAATAGTCAATTTTGCCATATCTCACTAAGCACATATGCTAGAAAGCTAGTTTTTAGCTTAAAAGTTGCAGAAACAGCACATTTATATTTCCATTAAAAAGAACTTTGCCATAAAAACGTACAGGAAAAAAGTTAAAGCCAAATTATTGATTACAGATTTACTGATTATTGTGCTCAAGTTTTTCGTGCTCAACTTCAAATGCATTGCAATTCACGTTGGCATTGAAAATAAGCCAGATGTAGTTTAAATTCATGTATATTTGCACTTTTAGTGTGCCATGCTGCTCTATCAGCTTAAAATAGTTTCTTGAATGGCAATTAGCCTTACACAACTGGGCAATGTCCAGCATAGTATAGTAACAAATATTGGAAGTTTCATGTTAAAGCATGATCCAGTATTGGTCGCTCTTGCATCATCATTTTATT
Organism: Trididemnum nubilum; assembly: GCA_963965965.1. NCBI lineage: Eukaryota > Metazoa > Chordata > Ascidiacea > Aplousobranchia > Didemnidae > Trididemnum > Trididemnum nubilum. Next base: position 41,268,062 of record OZ014469.1, on the reverse strand, counting down.
TATGCTGAACTTGAGGAATTATATCTAGTGAATCCAAAAAAAGTTTTGATTGTACAGTTTAATTCAAAAACACTGAAAGATACAAACGTACAAAATTAGAAAAACAGAAATTAAAAAAGCAATTAGTAATTCCAAAAGCTACAGTTCTAAAAGGAAGAAAATTTGGCAATATATTTGACGAACAATTTGATACCATTGTTTATTGTATTGTAGATACAATATATACTGTACTCGAAGGCATAAATTTTGTTGTTTCTGAAGCAGCATGCTAACTAGAAAAAGATTCAAGTTTAATGCTACTTGTGAAAGGTTGTATGGTAGAGAAATTTTTCAAAGTTCTGATATTTCTGCCAAGCTTGTAGCCTTGGGCTCTGCTTTTTGATCTTTAAAAAAAGCATGATCATTAAATGTTATTCTCAAGCCATATATACTTCCATACTTTGTTTATTATCGTAGCAAAAAATATCAAAGAGTTTATCAGCATCGTGCAAGAAATTCGTTTCAAGCTCTTTGTATTGATCTGATGTTTTAGATTTTTTTGGATATCTAGTTAAACCACTGAAGTTTAGCATTAGTTAATGGATTCTTTGTGCAATACTCAGCTTATGAACGAAACTTTACACCAAATCCATCGGTTGTTTTACAACAATTCAAGCTGTATCCAACTTTCTGAAGTGATTAAAGTTAAGCAAGCCCTCAAATCACTTGTCTTTTGGTTGGCAGCAACCTTGGAGGAAAATTATCAGAACTTTGAAAAATTTCTCCATTTCACAACTTTTTACAACATTAGACTTGGATTTTTTTTTTAGTTAGCATGCTGCTTCAGAAACAACAAAGTTTATGCCTTCGAGTACAGTATATATTGTATCTACAATACAATAAACAATGGTATCAAATTGTTCGTCAAATATATTGCCAAATTTTCTTCCTTTTAGAACTGTAGCTTTTGGAATTACTAATTGCTTTTTTAATTTCTGTTTTTCTAATTTTGTACGTTTGTATCTTTCAGTGTTTTTGAATTAAACTGTACAATCAAAACTTTTTTTGGATTCACTAGATATAATTCCTCAAGTTCAGCATAAATAAAATGATGATGCAAGAGCGACCAATACTGGATCATGCTTTAACATGAAACTTCCAATATTTGTTACTATACTATGCTGGACATTGCCCAGTTGTGTAAGGCTAATTGCCATTCAAGAAACTATTTTAAGCTGATAGAGCAGCATGGCACACTAAAAGTGCAAATATACATGAATTTAAACTACATCTGGCTTATTTTCAATGCCAACGTGAATTGCAATGCATTTGAAGTTGAGCATGAAAAACTTGAGCACAATAATCAGTAAATCTGTAATCAATAATTTGGCTTTAACTTTTTTCCTGTACGTTTTTATGGCAAAGTTCTTTTTAATGGAAATATAAATGTGCTGTTTCTGCAACTTTTAAGCTAAAAACTAGCTTTCTAGCATATGTGCTTAGTGAGATATGGCAAAATTGACTATTTTGAGCTTGTTCGATCAAATTGCACGACCACTAGATGGTGCAAGAACTCAAAATTGCGATAGAAGTATTTCATATGGTATTTGGGGCCATATATCAAGACCACTTTTCTAAACTCAAAAAATTTTATTTTTCACTCCACCCTAATCGCTCATGGAGTATCCACATACATAACAAAAGCAATCTGGTGAAGTTTTACACAGTCTACTAGCCATTTTCATTGCACTATTTATACAATTAACTCCATTAACATTTACACATGACTTTACTCTATAAAATGTAATCATAGATGGTAGGAAACACCGCTACTGATTAGGCTGTTGATATACATGGCTGCCTGCATGGTTTCAGACTAAAACGCGGAACTTCTCTCTGCAAACACTGAACATGGTTTTCTAATCAGACTAATCTGAATTCTATAGGCTGAAATAAAGCAAAACTGAGGACTGATAAGAAATAAAAACAGTTTTGTCAGTGAGATTTCTTACTCCCATATGCCCATTCACTCCCACAAGTAAATAAAACACCGCTTTACGACATCATCGTGCTGACAGAGACTGATCACAGCAAGCATAACTGCGTAAGAAATCTACAGTTACACGATCGATGATAGAAAAAAGCTGATAGCATCTATGGAATCAGCGCTGGAAAATCATATAGACAACCTTAAAACAAAATAGCCAAACAAACTTTTTTAAAAATTTTGTTATGTAGTGCTAATTACTAGGCAGTTCACGCAATAAATAACAAATTATGAGTTATGACACAAATCTATATTTCTTTAATTAAAAATCAGGTCTAAAAATAGTGCTTCTCTCTTGTGATGTATCATTTGCATATGGGGTCAGAGAGTTATTGTGTCTTCTGACTTCAGAGAAAAGTTTTGCATAATTTACACGATAGTCATGAAAGAGTCGTCTCAAATATAAAGGTTATATGCAAAAGATATGTCACAATAGTGGTTTCAGCAATGAAAAAGCAGAGGAGAATTAAAATCTGCTTAATTATTGACGCATAGAATGGAAAGGGAGTCGCGTTACCATTTCATTTTAATACCTAGTTTATGAAACTCTCTCAAATCCATGTTCGTTATATTTGATTATCCCAAAATAATTTGCTTTTTCTAGCCCGTTATAGAACAAATTTTTACAAAAATCAAATTACATATTGAGCTCTGAAAATCTGGAACACTACATCAGAGGAACTCAAAAAAGAATTTTTTTTCAATTTCAAAACGCAGCTTAAACAATGGATTAACATTGCCAGCAATAATAATGAAAACAATTAAGTTACATATTGGTGAATAGTTTGTTTTGATGTAATGTTGTTTGTTTGTTTTGATGTAATGTTTGTTTATTTTGTTTTGATGTATTCACAGGAATTTAATTCATTTGGAGCGGCCAGTGGGTTAAGTGGTGACGCGTTCGTCTCTGGAGCGTGAAATCTGAGGTTCAAATCTGGGCTGATCAAATCGAAAACAGTGTTGCCAACGGCTTGCCACCGCTGCAACATTTCTTCGAAAGGATATGTGTTGCTCGAGCCAGTGGTGCCGATTTATGTTGAGCATTGGGGTATAATTTGCAATTTTACCCCAATTTTACCCTATTTCTAACATTGGAGGGATGAAGCTCGACCAAGATTTTTTTTCAGGTAAGCAAATTAAGTGAAGATCTAAAAAAAAGGTCTTCACCGAAAATTGAAGAGTTTTTGTCCCCGAAATCAAATGAAGATCAAAAAAAGGTCCAAACATTATCCAGCGCTCAATTGCAGACCATAGTTAAATAATTGGGGGTATGCAGCGGTAGACCATAGTCAAATTATTGGGGGGATGGAATATATTTCGGCTAATATATTCGGATATGTTGCAGTTAAATTATATACGGGTTTCGGCCCCCATGGCCCGAGCGCAATGACACGAAAATGGGCCCTCTCGAACTCGATACACGCTTCGGCGTAATACCGCTAGTATGGCAAAAGATTTGATTTGTTTTAATTCATTTGCAAAAATCCGTGTTTTCATTAATGTAACTGCTTTTTTGGGGGGAGGGGGGTTGAAGTTCTCATATGGAGCTGCTCGACTTGAAGACTAAATAATTTGGCTACTTCCCAACTTTTTGCTCTCATAAAATATTTTCGCCATTGCAGTTTTATTTGGGTTTTGTTTTGTGTGAAATAAGTAGTTATGTATATGGCGTTTTCGGTGCACAGAGGTCACGTGACTGCACTGTAACCGTCCTTGTGTCTCAAATTAAGAGAGGTCACGTGACTGCACTGTAGTCGGCCCATTCTCAATAAAAATCGTTCAGTGCAAAGCAGTTCACCTGACTCTTAAAAAATGCACTGGAAACAAAATGACTTAAAATGCACTGAAACCGTCCTTGTGTTTCAAATTTTTTTTTTAAATCGTGGTTCTCAGTCCCCCCTCCCGATGTTAGTAGGAGGTATTAAACTCGCAATTGAGCGCTTGTCACATGTAACCAACATGTGCTCATTGTCGATTTTATTTGTCGTTATCAGAACCAGCTTCAATCTTTTGTTGAAGCTGCCTACTTTAATTTTTATCAGACATTGTTTGATATCCTACGGATTTGCGATTGTTTATACAAGGCGTGACAACGGTTTTATCGAAGGCTGCGTTCATAATTACGCTTCAGTCGCGTTTAAATCTTTTCAATAATTAGTTTGATTTTGTCATTTTCTATAGGTTTCACTTTAATTGTAAAGCCATTGCTATCAAATATTTTCACTTTGGGTTTACCGTACGCCTTTTGTATTCTTTCAATGTCTTCTTTTGATACAACATCACTTGATACTTTTGACCACTCGTGTTTATAAGTAGGATACATGATAGAATCTGTACTTTGTGAATGGGTTAAACCTAAACAATGACCTATTTCATGAACAGCTACTACAAATAAGTTGTGTTTGGGAGGTGTTTCTTGGTCTGTCCAATCTTCATCAGCATCGAAATGTAAATCACCCCCAATTCCTGAACCTGGATAAAATCCATGAGCTAAAACACCGCCTTTACCTTTAAGAGGGAATCCATCGCCATGTTCCTTGCACAAAAACTAATTTTTATGTCACAGGGCTGCTCATTTGGCTGTACTTTCTTAAATTTAAGTGCTGTAGGTTTATCCCAAACTTTAAAAGCAGAATCAATTTGTTTGTGTATCAATTATTCTTCTGTAAGTTTTGGTGTTAAGTTTGTGATACAGTAAGTTAAAACACGTTTATTCCACTTTTGTTTTATATCTTCTATATTTTCTAGAACCGATAAATTTGAAGGTTGAAATCCACAAAACATCTTTTATTTATATGTAGATTTAAGTTGCTCTAATTCTTCAATCGGAATCCAGCTATTAAAATCATTACTGTATCCAGACCACTTAACTAATGCCAATTTCTTTTTGTTATCTTTGCGAACAACTTTTTCTATTCTGAATTTAGTTTGATTTGTTTTCAAAAGTTCTTGTTCATAGAAAGTTCCAGAAATTAAATCACCACGAAGATCAGTGATTTCATAAGTGTGTGGATTGGTATTTAATACTTTAGAAATTAAAAACAGTTCCTCTGTCCAGTTTGGAGTAAAACCCTTATCAAAAAGTTTTCGCTTGTACTTTGAAAGTCTAACTGTGTCACCAACTTTAAATTTTGCTTTTGTTTTTATTGGTTTAATTTTAGCATACAGATTATAGTAAGCAATTCCTTGGTTTTCTTTTTCGCTTGCTTGAACAGGCGTCATATTCACGGATGAATGATAGCTGTTATTGTACTCATCAACTATCTCAGGTAGCATGTCTAAGTACTGAGTAGAACTTTGTTTTGTAAATTGCTTCCACATTTTATTTTTGATAGTGCGATTCCAACGTTCAACAACAGAACTTTTTTCTTCATTTTCAGTTGAATATAATTTAATGTTGTGTTGGTCCAACAGGCTTTTCGTATTTTTGTTGTAAAATTCTTTTCCCTTATCAGTCCATAAGAATTTTGGGATTCTTTTTTCTTTGAAGATTTTCTTGAAAGCATTAGCAACAGTTTTACCCGTTTTGTCTTTCAAAGGGACTATCCATCCGAATTTAGAAAATACGTCAAGCACCATAAGTAAATATCGGTAACCTTTATTCCATTTGCTAAACTTTTGCATTTCTACTAAATCAGCCGCCCATATTTCATCAATTGATTTGCTTATAACTCGGCGTTGCAGAAACTTTTTCTTTACTGGTTTGTGTAGTTCATCAGCTAGTTCTGTTTGCCACGACGCCTTTTCCCGTTTTTTGCACCTAACCCCAACTTATATTTAGTTCCAATTGCTGCTTGTACTAACTTTTTATCAAACGATTCCCGGATACTTTTCGTTTTTGTTTGCGATAAACTGTCTAACATATCTTTGTCACATTTTAGTTTACCTTTTTTATTGTCATTATTACGGTAACAAATATCATGTTTCATTGCAATAGCATCTATTTGATTGTAAGGTTCTTGCCCACGTAAAGGTAGGTCGTTCGAATCAAGTTGTTTATCCAAAGGATTATATGGCCCAGTGTACTTGTGACTTGGAAGAGTGAACCCACCTTTTGGTTTTGGTAATTTTCCTATCGCAGCATGAAGGTCTAACAAGCCTCCTTTTTTGTTGGTTTTAATGAAACTATGCTTTGTAATACCACAACTAGCACAAATGCAACGTAACATCAGGCGACCATTTCCTTTTGCTTTTATAATTTCATCAGAACCTGGAACACATTTAGTTTTTTTCTTTTCTCTAACACAATAAGTTTCCATCTTTAATATATGATACATAAAACTTCATAAACATTTCATTAAAAGGTGGAGGTTTTTCATGAAAATCTAACAATAGTTCGTTTGCTGTTCTCCCCTTATTTCGCTCTGTTATATAATACACACAGTAGTAACCACAAAGAATTGAGTTAATATTTTGAATTTGTGCGTCATTGTAAACAATGTTTTTGTTTGTAGTGCTTACATATTTAACAACTTCATTTGGGGGTACAAGTCCAAAGCTGTCGAAGTATTCTACTTTATCTGATTTTTCTTCGTTGTAAACACAAACCCAATGAGTTCCACTACCCGAAAAATAATCTTGCAAGTTTACGACAGCTGACTCATTTTTATTCATTGCTTTTGGTAACATATCTTTGCTAAATGTTCCTCGATAATTGTCACACTTAATCATGATTTTATCAATGTCTAAGTTTGTTAATGGTTTCATTTATTTACTGCTTTATTAGTTGCTCCTTGGATGGCCCCGGAAGCAGCTGCTAATCCCAAAGTTGGCAAAACCTTTTTAGCTAAAAACGGTAACACTAGTTTTCCTAAATTAAGTAAGCTGCTTAAGAAACCACCTTGTTTTTGCAATTGTGTTTTACTAAAGTTTATTTGAATACCGTGTCCAGACGCTTTTGCTTTGTTAATTCTATTTATCTGTCGACTCGTCAGTTGCAAACTAACGTTGCCTTTAGTTTGTAAACTTGCATATTGTTAGTCTAACACTTACACTAGTTTTGTTTTTATATGCATTTGCAATTTTTTTCTTTTGATTTTGTGTCAAGTTCAATGAGTAATCGTGGTACATTTTATATTAGACTTTATAAAATCAAACCCAAGATCGGAACATTTTTGAAAGGAAAATTTTTTCCTAGTATTAAACCTTTTCCGAGAATCTGAGGTTCGTCGAAGCGATAAGACATACCTTGTCTTTTTGTTCCAGGCAACATAAGCCCTTTACCCTTTGATCCAGGTAACACAAGTCCTTTTCCTCCTAACAAACTGGGTAGCAAGCTACCTGCTAAACCTGCTAAAAGAGTTCCAATAAAACCACCCTGTTTTGAAATTTGTAGTTTTGATAGCTTCAAAGTAACACCTGAACCTTTTGCTTTAGCATCATTTATTTTGTTAACTTGCGTCTTTGTTAAACCAAGAAAGTCTGATCCTTGTAACTGGTGGTTATTAAATGTGAGTGTAAGCCCAGTTTTGTTTTGAAAAGCTTGTTTTATTTTTTCTTTTTGAAATTGTGATAACTTTAATCCGATTTTAACATACATTTTTATTTATACTCAGATAATTATATTCGTTCGACCTGAAAGTCCTTCTAACTGAAGGTATCTATTAGAAAGTACGACTGCATAAACATAGAAAGCTTGGTCAGCGTTATTTGCAATATTTCTAAAGTTACCACCAAGACTAAACCTAATTTCAATATCTGCCGAGCTGTTTTTAAGTCGTTCATTGTGTTTACTAACATCAAAATGATGAATTGGATACAAACTAGCCCAGTCTTCAGCTGATAATTGACAGCCCGTGTTGGCGTCTTGGTATTTGTTTACAGCCTCTAGAAAACTCATGTATAAGCGCGAATAATTTCTATTTTGTGGAGTAAAATTACATTCAAATTCTCGTTCAGGATATTGAATGCTGTTTATTCTGCAACTAATACGTCTTAAGTTTGCATTGTCAAAAATCATATTATTTAGCTGCTGGTTGTTATCTCGTTCACTCGATTGAAACGCAACAAACACATGCCTGGGAAGCTCTGTTCCCGGCTGGGTTGCTATTCTCCAAGTCATGCTTGTTTCTGTTGACTGAAACATTGTTCGATACAATCTCATTTGTTCAAAGTATAGCTGTTTTATATGTCCTTTTACTAACATAGCATCTATTTCCGATTCAACTCTTAAACTTGGTTTCACTTTAGGCATCCACAAAGAGATATGATTTATGTTAAACTTACCAGCAGCTACACCATTTGCACGTAAAATATAGTTATTAGATGTTTCTCTATCCACGACTATACTGTGTTTGACACCCCTAAAAACCTTATCGATATCACAACAAAATCCAAATATTTGGGAAAGAGGAAGCATTAAAGTAATTTGCTTATTTCCTGTAGTAATGTTCTGTCTTGCGGTGAAACCAATATTTGCTTGTAGATTGTTGTTGTATATTTCTACAATTGCTCTAATACCATCACGTACAGCATTTGCATTTGCATCATCAGCTACACCACCAAAATTTTGTTTAAGAGATGGGGAACCAGTTCCAGTGTCTTTAAACCACAGCATGTTAGAGGCGGTTGATCTTGAATAATCATCACTAAAGCTAACTAAATTGAGTATTGTTGATGCTTGAGGTAGATAAAGGTTTATGTTTTCTATAGTTTGGTTATTTAATTGATATTGCGCAGTTTGAAATAAAGACCAACCGTTATTTACCAATGAAATTACGTCATTGTTATTGTAATTAGCATTCGCATTAGTTTGAAGTTTTCCTCTGATTTCTAGGTATGCTTTATGCGGTAGAAGAAAAACATCTTCATCTTTTGTTTCAATAATGTGCTGACCATTTTGTTCATGTTATTGGAGTCTCTCGGAAGATATTCGACATATTCGAACTCAGTAATCGAATTGTCCACTAAGTTTGTTTCTTTAATTTGCAAATATGGATTCGTTAGTTCTGTCATTTTATAATTAAGATATATAATTTTTAAATCCTGATCCAGCAATTAAATTACTTAAGATAGCTCTCGATCTGTCGTTGAGATTTTCTAATTCTCTGTCATTGATAATACGCTTGTTTATTGGTATATTTTCTAAGACTGGTTCCAGTGTCTTTTTTGTGGGTTCTAAGGCTTTCTTCAGTAAAGGTGCAGCTAGTTTTTTAATCTCAGTCTTCACACCAGTAGGAATTCTGTTAAGTATCTTAGAACCAGTGCTGATTACGTTCCTTACCTTGTCGTAAACATTTTTAAGCAAACTTCCACCTATGATTTTCTTTTTATGAAATCTAGTTTCTCTTTGTGATAACATTTATAGTTAAACTACATAATCTCTCTGAGGTGAACGTAGTAAGTCACTCGTTCATTATTCATATTTACAAAATTGTTATCTTGATCTTTTATAGAGAATCGGATACTATCAATTTGACTTAAATTTTTGATTGGAACGTAAATGTTTTGCTTAGGTTCAACTTGAATCAAATATCCCGGTGGTACGTTTGGACTAAGAGTATAAAGTAAGTCACTAGACGCTCCGTTTATGTAACTTCCATCAATTAAGCTGCAATGAATCTGAAGGCTGTTGATATTTGTAATATTTACAGGATTTTGACTATTATGAATTCCATTTACACCCAAAAATGCCGAACCAAAACCTAAAACGTCACCTATTGAATTTGGAATTCGAAAGTCAACTATGTAATCATTTTTAAGTTCAATTCTTGACTTTAATGTATTAAAATTTGGTGTTATAGTTATATTATTTTTGTCATCACGTCTCTGTTCCATCAAGTACTTGATTTCATTATTGAGATCTTCAATATTATAGCTACCTGGAGGAATTGATAATATTCGTGCAGCTACTCCATCTGGTGAATAAAAAAATTTATTATTGCTGCTCGTTATGTTATGCCAAGAGTACCATATTTGAGCATTGATTAAGGACATCTCGTAACTTTTTTTAATGTCTAGTTGCAACGGTGGATTAAAGCTAGTTATAAAATCTTCTGATTTTCCTTGTCCTTTCCTAGAGTCAAAGAAAAGTGGTATTGATGTCATTTTAATATATTGTCAAATAATTTTTGGTGGTCGCAGTGTGAAATGCATTTGTTTAATTTTAGTTTTTTCAAAATGTTTGCAATTTCTTGATCCAAACGCTTGTTATTATTGCCGGCTTGTTTGGCTGCTACTAGTAAATTAAGTCTTTCACAAAGTTTGTTGGGATCTTTAAGCCCTTTTCCAAAGGTAAGTTCCATTCCTCCTAATAATTTATTTAATTTTTCTCTGTACTTTTTAAAAGTTTTTATTTGCTCATCAATCACTTCTGTATCAGCATCACGTCTTCTTCGTAAACCACCTAATCTTTGATTGATTAATCTAGCTCTGTCTTTCAATGCGTTTATGTAATCTGGCCCGCGTTTTACAAGCTCAACAATATCAGTCTCAAAATTGTTTTGTGTAAGCAATTCTTTTTCTTTGTTATCGAAAGCACTCTCAAAGTGCACAGTATAAATTGATCGAGGTTTATCTTCAATGGCAAGCTGTTGCTGTATGTGTTGAATTAGTTGGTTTTGCCTTTTATCAGTTTTTTTCTGAGTTTCTTCAAACGTTTTAGTAATGGGACGAAATATTTCAGAGGCAGACTTTTGCAGTTGTTGTTTGGCTACAATTTCTTTTTGCAGTTTTTGTTTCAAAAGCTTTCGGTTATTAATATAATCCTTTACAAGTTTATTTCTGTTTTTCAACTCTTCTTCATTTACAAATGGCATGTTTACTATATAGCATATAAAGCTTAAGCCCAAAAATGGTCAAAGCATTTTCTGTAACGAAGGGGTAGGTGTTTGGCTGTTTTGTCCAACACCATAAAATTGTAAGGATCTTTGGTTGCTTCACGGTAAATCGACTCCATTTCTTTTTTTGTTATACCTTTAGCATGATCGTCAGTAATGTGTCTGATATCTTTGTTGTCTAAGTTCCCGAAAAAAACAAAACAGTTAGTGTTTCTTCTTATGTACTTCGGAGTGTTGAAGTATGACTGGGTGAGGTAAATACAGTTGCAATTTCTGTTTCTAGATAAAGAATAGTATTCCATCAGTTTTTTCATGTTGTCTAGCTTAATGTCGTCAAAAACTATTACTTTTTGTTGAGGGTCAAGCTCTTCTACTGAAGGCAAGTCTTCAGGGCTTAGCACTTCAATACCTTGCTCTTTTAAAAATCGATACTTATCTTGCTCAGGATTAACAGTATAAACACAACAAAGGTCGCAATTCATCCACTTGAGAACCATGTTTAAAAGCAAATTTGTTTTTCCTGATCCTGTCGATCCTACTATCATGTAATGGCAATCTGGTAGAAGATAATGATGTTTGATTTGCTTGTAGTCCCCACTTAAACATTTATCAAAGTTTATTATATTCATTTATAATAAAGAAGGACAAAATGAATATTTCAAAATTTGGAACAAGTGGAAGTCAATCTTCAAGTACTGCTAAGGTTGTATGTATTAAACACAAAGTTTCCAAGTCAGGAGATATAATGTATGGTGATTTAAACTTAAACAACCACAAAATTACAAACTTAGCCAATCCTGTAACAGAATCAGATAGTGTAAATAAAGGATTCTTGGATAATGCAATTAGCAACATTGTCCACTTTGCCGAAAGCTCTGAGATTGGTTCGAGGTTGGCTACTTTAGGTATAAACAACGATGATCAATATGTTGTATCGCCCTCTCAAATTCAAATTCAGAGGTCTCAAATATATGGTGTGGAAGTACTTGGTCGTTTACCAAACAGGGTCTTTCGTATAAAAAATATTCCACCTAACAACGCATCAATTGAATTAGGTGAATCATTGATTCTAAGAGGACTTGTTGATCCCAGTCTACCTTCTGATGTGGCAACTAAACAATTTGATGAAAATTTAGTTACAAATGTGAGAGATAATATTAACTTACAAGAATTACACACTATCATAAATTTACGAGATCCCACAGCACCGGGTGAAGCAGCAAACAAAAATTATGTTGACCAAATAACGCAACACATTCAAACCGAAGACGATAATGTAACCATTTCACGAAACTTAGATATGAAAAATCATACCATTTTCAACGTAGGTAGACCTTCCGAACCTACCAGTGCAATAAATAAACGTTATTTTAAACGAAATATATATCGTCCAAAATTTCAAATATTTTTGGGTGCTTCTTCGACACCTGGTTCGAGGCCAATTCCATCAAGTGCTATTCATTCAGTTCGTACTAATACAGATCACAATTTGCATTTCGTGAGTGCACCTCTTGTCGCCGGGAACGATTTTCTGTCTTTGCAATCCGATAGTATTCATTTGAGAGATGAGGTAACCAGCAGTTACATCGAAATAAGTGTAAGCGGACTTGTGAAAGTTACCAGTTATGACGATGAAGACAAATTACATTTTGATATAATTCGTGTTAGTCAAGGAGAAACAGATAAAATATGTAAAACAACAGTAACACCCCCATTTGATTGCTTTAATTTAAACTGCATTGTTTTTCCTAATCCTTCTCGAGATGTGTTTCGCATACAATACAACTATGTTTCTTCAAATTCTTCGGTATCAATGAATATGAGCAGCGTCGTAATTAAAGTTAAACAGCTTGAATTGGGTGATTAACCAGAAACGTAATTGTATATTGTAAAATAAACAATGGACTTTAACCACATTAGTAGAAAATTGACTCAAGAACAAGTGAATGAAGTGACAAAACTGTATCACACTTATCACAAACAGTATTGGTGTTATAAGAAAATGTTTAAAAAATTTAAAAGAATGGACTTAGCTCTAAAGCTGTCATCTGTTGTTTTTACTACAACTGGGGCCGTGGTTGGTTCTGTTACATTAAATCCGATTTTCTTGGCGTGTGTTAGCGGTACAGGCGTTCTTTTACAGATAATAACGACGCAGAAAAATTTTTCCAAAAAAACTGAGTCTTGTAGATATGCTTATCAATCGTATCAGAAATTACTCAACAAGTTAAAATTGTTTTTAAGATCTGGTGATATTGACGAGTTTTTAGAAAGAGAACTTGCTATGGTTGATGACCAAGTTGCTGATATATGTCCACCAATTTCTGAAAGCTATGAAAAATTACATGCTAAACAATTTCCTTCCACATAATCTCATATTTCTTCCGTAATGCATCACTAATTTTGTATGAAGGTTGTTTGGAAATGTCTAAATATTCTAAGATTTTACTTATAAAAAAATCTATCTTAGGAAACCTTTTACCAGTGAAGCTTTGTAGTTGGTTTTCCACGGTTGTCCAAATGTTCATAAATGCTTGTATTTCATCAGCAGACAATTCAAGGCGTTGTAATTTATTTTTAACATAAGCAGTTCTGCAGTAAACTGATTTACATAAAACAACATTACGTGGGTTATAATCAATCCAGTTGTTTACAAAATATGGGTGATGAACTACACCACAGTTAATACAAGTTCTATTTCCATTTATAATTTTTATGTCAGGATTTTCACAACAATTTTCATCCATCTTTTTTTTATAATAGTATATATATTTTTTAATTAATAATGACCATAAGCAAAACTATCAATTCCATTAGAAAGAATATATCGTTTATCATCAAAACACGAAAGAGACTTCTTGTTGATTTCAACGGAATAAATTTTGTGGTTTTCACTTCTAATTGATTTCATTTTATGAAACATTTGACGATTATTGAAGAGCGTGTTTTTGTAATCTTCGTGCTTTAACAGATTCCTCACTACATTTTTTTAAATTCCTTTTGCAGTTTTGCAACCTTTTTCATCTTTTGTGACGTAGCTGTACATTTTAGATCTAAGTCCTACAAATTCTACTATTGGCACACCTGTGGTTTCATCTTTCATCTTTCCAATTACTTTCTTATTTTTTAGGTCATAAAAGTCTGAGGTTTCTTTGTAACCACTGAAGTCGAATTTGTCTTTGTCAGCCCAAAAATCTTTGTATACGTCTTCTGTTTTTATATCATATGTTACTGAATCTGTATCTGTAAATAAGAGTTTTGCATTCTTGCCATATTTCTTTTTAATGTAGTTGTAATGAAAATCATACATCAACATTTTTGAAATATCGAGAATACACATTCCTACATACGCGGGGCGGTTTAGGGTTAAAGATTCTTTGATTTTATGAACTGCAACAAGATTTTTATTAAATATTTTGCTGCTAACATAGGTTGGTTTTGCACAATGCTTTAATAGTTTTTCTGGTTCGTTGATCAGAGTAACATTGATACGTTTACGAAGATTTTCAATTGTTTTTCCAAACACTGAGTTGTTCATAAGTTTAAAAAAATCTTTCTCAAAGTCAGACTTGGCGGTTTTTCGCTTTTCTGTATTGAAATCAATATACTTTTTTAACCAAGGTGATTCGTTAAATTCTAATACCCGATGCACTTTTGTAACTTTTAAGCCTAATTCAATATACTGCTTTAAGTTTTTGTAATAAAGAACATAACTCTTTTTTGACTTTAAATTAGGTATTAATTTTTTAACTCCTTCAACTTTTATATTAAACTGAGTTTGTAATTGTTTACAGTAGTCTGAAAGGAGGTGATGTTTAATTTCCATTTTTTCTGGAGCTAGTGGATAGTCATTATGACTATCATGAAGGTGTTCAGGATAGTCCAGGTCAACTTCTAGTATTAGTCCTTTTCCTTTAGGTAAATTTGCTAAATCAATTTCTTTTTCTGATAGCCATTTAAAACCACTCGTTGGTAAATTTTGGCTCATTGCCCATCCATATAAATTGTTTGCATCAAGATATGTAATATAATTTGATGGCTGCTTTGAATCGTAATTATTCATGTATTTGTTGTTAGCTTTAGCATATCTTTTAGAAATGTATGAAATTCCCCCTCTCACACCTTTTTCAATGAAAAGAAATTTGTGAATATCTGTCATTAATTCCAGTTTTATTTCAGTCATTTTAAGCATTGCATCCCATGATAAACCGGGAGAAGTAAAATAATGGCAAGGGTCTAATTCGTAATATTGAAGACAAGTCTTTCGAAATTTCTCAAATACATCTGCTAACAGCAAAACATCAGACTTAAGGTACAAGTCGTGGTATTGTCCCATGGATTCCAACTTGAAAGTAGTCCACACATTCTGCGCATGATTGTAATCCTCATCGCTTATATCTTCATCGGTTAAAAGACTATAGAATTCCTTTTTTGATGGGAGGTTTCTGTCGTCAAACTTATCAAAGCTGTTCATATAATCGTAGGGATAAACTCCTTTTCTTTTCATTAGTTCTAGTTTTTCATCCTGAAATTCTTGTGATGTGTATTTTAAGTCAGAAAGTGGAACGTTCTTAACCAGAGTTTCTAATGAGCTACTCATGAATTGGAAGCTATCGATAAATTTTAAATGTTTGCCTAAGAAAAAAGCCATGTATTTTTCTAGATTGTTTGGAATTACTTTGATATCCTTCTCAAACTTTCCTATTTCTTGCATAATAAAATGTGAATCATAATCCCTTAAATTATGAAAGATTACTGGTATCTTATGAGTAAGTCTGAAGTTTCTATTACATTCATTATGTGCCGCCCCTTTGTATTTTCCTGTAACGTGACAATGATCTCTAACCCTTTTGTCTTCCTCAGAAAAGTCTTTTTTACAAATGTGACATTTTGTAGCTGCTTGAAAGTTTTCTTCATCTTTGTTCGTTAAATCCATAGGTTGATTGAAATGTTCATTTTTCGTTTTTTCACAATAGTCAACTTCTTCCAACATAGCTTCCAAAAATTTATAAACAGCGTTTTTACCTCTATACAGTTGAATTGGTCTACTGAATTTATCGTCATAGCAACAAACTACCTTGAAGGAATAGCCGCAATCAATATGTTTTTGGTATCTTTCTGTGTAGGACCTTGCATCATTTGGCTGACAGCTGTCAATCTTTTGAGTTATTGCTTCAAAATCAGCATATATAACAAAGGGAACTGGTAGCTGTTTATGAAAGTTATTAAACTTCACCGAGCTACCTTTTTTGGGCATTTGTATTGCTTGCTTTCCATTTATAATTACGCAGTTTGGTGTGTGTTTGTGTAGAATTTCCTCGCTGCTAAAACATTGAAGACAATATCTGCAGAAATGTTTTCTGTGTTGGTGCTTGCTTTGATTATACATAAATCTATTAAAGTCTTTTATCCAAACATAATGTTGCTTTTCGTCTTCCATTATCAATAATAAATCGAGAGTTGTTTCAAACACCTTTTTAGACACAAATAAAGGAAAGCGTTGCTTGTTTTCATAACCAATAACATTAATGCTGATGTTATTTTGTTCTTCAATTTTTGGTATTTGCTTGATAGAAACTGGAAACTCTATACCGTCATAATTTAGTGTGTCTACATATTTTTTGTAATGACTTATTCTTTCACGATTGCTTTTTACTTTCTCACTGTATACTTTAGCTAAATGACACCACCTAAAGCATTCGTTGTCTTTGTTTTTGATGTTAATTAGTCCTTTCTTAGCATTTCTAAGTTCTTCCGGTAATGCAATATAACTTGATCCATGAAGATATTGAACTAAGTTAACATAGTGCCCATCAACAGAAAATATAGACCATCCAGAACCTTTACTAAGCCAATTTCCAATTTTATTTATTATTTGATTGGATGCATTTTGTTGCATTTCACTCACATCATCTTTATTTAAGATGACATTTGTTTTGCTGTTAAAAAATGCTGTCTTGGTTATCACTTCACCTTCTTTTTGTTTTTCAAAGGTTATTTTAAGAGTGACTGTTGCTTTCAATCCTTTCATTTTAACCAGGTCTAACCGCAATTTATCTTGCACTACTTTCTCTGTTTCATTCAACTGTTTCAATGGGCTAAAATCAACAATATCTACACCATAGGATTTAGTATAGTTTTTTAGAGCAGTTTTGAGTAACTGCACTTTAATTACCCGTTTAGGAAAAAGATTTAAAATTTTTTGAAATGCTGCTGAAGCACTTGCTTTAATAGTTGGTGGTACGTAAGCCATCAGCCAATCGGCAAAATCATTTATACGCTTTTGAACTTTACCAGCTGCATTAAGAGCTATTTTCTTTAAGGTTGGGGGAAAATTTCTAAAGGGTGACGGTTTTAAAGTAGAAACTCCAATATCTGGAACCGCCTGATCTAAAATATTTGATTGGTTCATTTTATTATATAAGAGAAATTATCTTTAAATACTTTTTATACTTAAGAAAATTTTGTCTGTGGTTAAATAAAAATGAGTATTAAATTAGTGATTGAAAATTGTGAGTTTTATTTTCATCCAACACATCAAGCATATGCTGGGAGCATTGATGGATGCGTTGTTCATGTTGTTACTAGAGAACCAACATTTGGTAGAATAACTGAGATAGGATATTTTGAAATGAATGTCCAAGATTACTGGGGTCGTATCTATGTTCATAATTTTATATGGGAGTGTTTTCATGGACTACTTAAAGATGGACAAAAGATTAAGCATATTAATAAAAAATGTGAAGACAACAGATTAATGAATTTAACACTTCGAAGTTCAAATGTAAAAATTAGCTATGTTTAATTAGAATGGAGCGTATCAACAAGATTCGCTCTGATAACAGATCATATAATTTGAAACTACGCAGGAGAAGAAGTCATTCACTTAAACAAAAAAGCTGATGATAATCGATTAAACAATTTAAAACTTCGAAATTCAAATGAAATTATCATAAAAGTGTCTCCAAATGGTAAAGAATGTTATGTTTAATAAGCCTTTACTGGGGTTTGAACTTAAGACTATTGAGCTTATTTGATTGATTTTGACCTTAACTGAGGTTTGAACTTAAGACTATTGATTATGCTTTAATCGACCATGCCTTTACTGAGGCTCGAACTTAAGACTATCGAGCTTATTTGATTGATTGTGATGTATTCTTCTCGGCGGCCCGCTTCGACCGCGATATTCTAGAAGCTTCGTTTTGTGACGTATTCTTATGCTTTCTATCGAGCTTATTTGATTGATTGTGACGTATTCTTCTCGGTGGCCCGCTTCGACCGCGATATTCTAGAAGCTTCGTTTTGTGACTCAACTGAGGTTTGAACATAAGACTCTTGATTATGAATGTCTAAAAAAAAGCAGCGTCTTTACCAACTGAGCTATTGAAACTCTTCACCACTCGCACGAAAAATAACGCTTATAAACCTTACCATTGACTGTCACATGATCCAAGCAACATTGTTAGTCATTAAAGATGGATTGTAAAGAAGGTTACTGCTGGGATGAGACTGATTTGAAAATTATAAATGATCATTTGAAATATCATGAACAAATGGTCCAATATATTAAAAGCTTAAAAGAAGGTGAATTTTCAGAAATAGAACCCAAAAAACCTTCGAGCAAGTTACCTGCCACAATGCGCTCCAGAAATCACAAACTTGAAGGTATAGAACTTCATGATTATTTAAAAAAAAGTCTTACAATTTCTGAAGTTTTTGATTTACCAAGATTATGTGTTGAAGAACCAAATTTCGAAGATATCAAGAAATATTTGGAGAATTGTGTCAAGTACGAAAAGACTGGTAACAAATATTTTTTAAAATTCATATGGAATTTGGACAAGCTTTAGAATATTTCTATGGATTGTGGAGAAACGAAAAAATAAAAGGAAACATAAGAGTACCTTGGAATGAATGGTTAAACTATAACCTTAATATAAGATAAACCTACAGCACTTAAATTTAAGAAAGTACAGCCAAATGAGCAGCCCTGTGACATAAAAATTAGTTTTTGTGCAAGGAACATGGCGATGGATTCCCTCTTAAAGGTAAAGGCGGTGTTTTAGCTCATGGATTTTATCCAGGTTCAGGAATTGGGGGTGATTTACATTTCGATGCTGATGAAGATTGGACAGACCAAGAAACACCTCCCAAACACAACTTATTTGTAGTAGCTGTTCATGAAATAGGTCATTGTTTAGGTTTAACCCATTCACAAAGTACAGATTCTATCATATATCCTACTTATAAACACGAGTGGTCAAAAGTATCAAGTGATGTTGTATCAAAAGAAGACATTGAAAGAATACAAAAGGCGTACGGTAAACCCAAAGTGAAAATATTTGATAGCAATGGCTTTACAATTAAAGTGAAACCTATAGAAAATGACAAAATCAAACTAATTATTGAAAAGATTTAAACGCGACTGAAGCGTAATTATGAACGCAGCCTTCGATAAAACCGTTGTCACGCCTTGTATAAACAATCGCAAATCCGTAGGATATCAAACAATGTCTGATAAAAATTAAAGTAGGCAGCTTCAACAAAAGATTGAAGCTGGTTCTGATAACGACAAATAAAATCGACAATGAGCACATGTTGGTTACATGTGACAAGCGCTCAATTGCGAGTTTAATACCTCCTACTAACATCGGGAGGGGGGACTGAGAACCACGATTTAAAAAAAAAATTTGAAACACAAGGACGGTTTCAGTGCATTTTAAGTCATTTTGTTTCCAGTGCATTTTTTAAGAGTCAGGTGAACTGCTTTGAACTGAACGATTTTTATTGAGAATGGGCCGACTACAGTGCAGTCACGTGACCTCTCTTAATTTGAGACACAAGGACGGTTACAGTGCAGTCACGTGACCTCTGTGCACCGAACACGCCATATACATAACTACTGAAATAAACTTTCCATTTTTCCGATTAACGTTTGCTGCCATTGTCGCTAATGGGTATACCTCTCAGTTTTCTGTTACAACCTTATCAAAAATTAAAATTTTATTTCCAAAGCCAAAAATCTTCACGCTAAAAAATGCTGTTTAAACGAAAATTTAATGGACACATCAATAATGAAAAAACGAATAGCATCAATCAATTCAGTGGCTCTACATTTTCCTTGACCAGTGCGACCAGATGGGCAAGAGATAAAGCGTTGTTTCTGGTGCAAGAAGCTGGTTGCGCGGGCGTAATGATGCGGAGATGGGTCCCACAAAATCGTTTCACGCTTCGGCGTAATGGAGCGAATTTAACACCTATTGGGCTGGACCAAAAATTGAAAATAGGTTTAAACAAGAAAATAGATTTGTGTAAAGTTTCAGAAGCAGGACAGTCAACAAGGAGACAGTTGTAATCCTGTAGAAAATGTCCTCACGCGCTGAAAGAAAAGCTCTCATTCCAACTGATCTTGTGTAGATATGATGAGAGTAAGATGCTGTGACCATGGCAGCGAAGGCGGGAAAGCTAAGAGCGAATGTGAGGGAATAGAACCAATTTCTCCGCATAAACTAGTACTTGATATTTAAATTGAGTGGGAAATGTTACAACTCCGTTTTTTGATTTGCTGTACTAGATTTATAGGATTTTGCATTTTTTTAGCTTAAAAGAGAACAAGAAATCAGTGCAGAAGGCAGTAAAGCTCCAGTTTTGAACAAAGAATGAAGAAAGTCATTTTTGAGAGATACCAGCATGACCCATTGAAAGTTAAAAAGGCTCTGATGTAGAGTGAGGAGGCATTGGATGCAAGAGAGAGCTGGTAGAGGCTTGGGATCAGAGATTCTGGAGAGAATTTGACTAAAGATATTGAGGGTCCGGGTGAAAAAGAACAGTCTGGAAGTGGCAAGTCGTCATATGGTTGATAAATTTCAAACGAGTCCTTACTCCACAGCATGGCTTGTGCAATGAAGCTAGAGGCAATTCGACCAGCAGAAAAAAGGAGCTGGAAATAGTGCATTTGGAGCATAATGATATACGCACCATAACGCCACCGGTGCAAAAAGGAAAGAGTTCAACAAATCTATCAGTGTATACACAGACATCTGAAGGGGCAAGAAAAAGCAACCAATTCCTAACCGAATCAAGGCGCTCTTCCCATTTTAACTTTTATTTAGACGCAAAGATCGTGCGCTATTTTAAACTTCTATTCCATGAATATTTCTATGTGCATGCAATAACGTATACTATATTGTTTTGTTGTTGTATTTTTTTCTGATTTTCTGTTGTTCTGTTCTCTGTGATTGTTGTTTTGCACACCAGAAACAAACAAAATAACTGCTTTTGCTACTGCTAGTACTAAACTTATCGATCATTAACTCGACACTAGCCCAACTGAGCTATTATTACCGCCGTTAATGCCAAATAATACAGTACAAATGTAGTAGTAGATGTACAAGGTTGTAAACGGACTGATTAGAACAGGCCCGAACTCGGGGGTCATTACATGAATACAGTCATGCTCTTCGTTATTTATCAAACATTCGTTATTCGCTGTGGTATTTCGTTATTCATATTCACTATTCATATGCCGTATTTCGTTTTTCATATTCGGTATTTGAGATTTCTATTCGCTATTCGTTATTCATTTTCGGTATTTGTAATTTCTATTCGCTTTTCGTTATTCATATTCGTCATTCAAATGCGTTATTCGAATTTTTTTTTCGAGTATCACATTTTTGTGCTGTAGCGAGTAACGAATCGAATGCTATTACATGCTCCGTTCGTAACAGAAAAATTCATTCGAAAATAATGAAATCACTTCGTTAACTCTGTTTCGACTGTTACGTCATAATTGTATCACCTAGAGTCCTAGCCGTTGCAATCAATTACAACTGGTTGGAATTGTTCTGCAATATACGTTACAACTAATCCATCTCTTCGACTGCTGTTAGTAAATAAGCTTCGGTTATTTATTTGTACGAATGAAAAAAATATCACAGATATAAGTTTCAATAACTGAAGCCAGTTCTTCAAACATAAACGTGAAACAACATCTGTGAAAAGGGTCGAACATGCGGAAACTAAAATATTTATCGATTTGAAGGTAAGAAACTAACAATTCTTTTTTTCACTTTTTTTTCTTCTTTTCATTAATCCTGCAAAAACTAATGACTAATTGTGAAACAAAAGTACTTAATTTATTGATGGAGCAGGAACTTGAAAAAAATTTGGCCATTTCAAAACTTGGCGCATTCTTCTTTCTTTTTGATCAACGATCAGATTTTACTCAGTGACAATATAGCCTAGTTTTGTGATAGCTTTTTAAATGCTTTTTATATTCTTTCTTAAAGCATTTATAAGAATACTGTTCCGAAGTTTACATCGTAAAATTTGATCGAACTCTTACCTAGTTCAATCCGAGTTAAGGAATAATTAGCTTTAATAAACCGCATTTAATGAATTTATTATTGAGGTAAAGTTTTTGCGTTGTCAAAAGAGATAAACTTACCCAATTCAAAGTTTGTTATTTTCAGCAACTTTTATTTCGTTAAATTTTTGTATACCATATTATTGGCATCAATCTTCTAGCAATCAAGATTTATCAATTTTTTATGTTAGATAATATAAAATACAAAAGCATAAAAACGTACCGGTCTTTGCTTTTTTGCAACTTTTTACACTGATCGAAAGCAAAATATTGTGCTAAGACTGATAAAAATAGAATTAACCAATGGTTTATAGAATTCAAAAGGTTTTCCCCAAAATGACGTAGTTATCGAATATTCGCTATTTGTTATTCTTATAATTTGAGTGTGTAGTACCAAATAACGAATAACGAAAAGCAAATAATATCAAATAAATAAAAGTAAATAATATGAAATTACAAATAGTAAACTTTCGTCATAGTGGAATTTTTTGTGCAATTTTCGAAAAGTTACTGCCGGTCATTTTTCGTTATTTTTGGAGTATCTGCAAATCTGCAAAACCATTTTTCGCTATTTTTCGAAAAACGAACATTCGATAAATAGCGAAGAGCATGTAATGATCCCCCTCCCCCCCCCCCCCCCCAGAAAACATAAGCCAAACCCTGAAATACAAACTTCAAATAAAAAAGTGATTTGAAGCCAAATCCAGGCCAGAAAAAATCCGAAAGCTTAGTTAGGTCTAAAAAACTTACAGTATGTTATGGATGTTGCTCGTATGCGGTCAAAAACAATTATTGCTGATAAATTGTGACGCAGTGATAATAATCGTGTAATAATAGTTGCTTCGATGCTTAGACAAAGTCGTCATCCATTGTTGCAACGTTATTTTAATTACGCTTTTACAGCACCTAAAAGTCTAAAACACAAGGCTACACGACTGTACGTCAAGCCCGAATTAAGCTAGCAGACATTTTGTCAATCTGAAACCCAAACCCTACCGGAAAGCTCAGCCCGACTTACAACTTCGTGATGCGTAGCATTACTAAGAGAGGCGTTAAATTAATTTGTTGTCAGTTTTTATCTCACAGATTTCGGTTCGGAATGATTTTTTTTTCATTTCTTTATCTTTTTTGTGAAGTCGCCGACCAAAAGGCGCTTTGAAAACTTGCTGGCAGTCAATTGCAAAGTGTTGAGGGTAGCGAGGCCGAGAGAGTAAAGGCGTCGTTTTTACGACGACACGATTGCATGATCTGGGTTCAACCCCGCAATTGCAATAATTATCTCTATTTGGTGGCTTCAAACGAGCAACAAATTTAGTGGACGAAAATTCGAAGAAATAGACAGGAACATTGGATCATTGAAAACTCCTAAACAGTTGGTCCTCCAAACGCGAAGTGCTAATCGCAATGAAAAGTGTGCCAATCATCAAACAATTAACTAGTCGTATTAACAACAGTTAACCAGTGTTATTTATCTGCTTGTCAGTAATAATTTGTAATTAAAGTCTAAAACAATGGACTTCGGATCGATCCCTCACATTGCCTCTGACCCTATAGCCACTACTTAAATTGTAAAATTTTGCATGGGGGGACGCTTTTGCAGCCTTGACCTAACTTCAGGGAAATTATGTAATTCCGTCCCCGCAAGTGAATGAAGACCAAAAAAAAGGTCTTCGCCGAAAAATTGAAGTGTTTTTTCCCCGAAATCCGGTGAAGACCAAAAAAAAATTCTTCACCGCAATTCGGTACTATATTCGGCCGGAATTTGTAGGATTTACTCGCGCTGGCTGGCTCTTGTTTGTTTCATCATCCAGCCCTCAAATCTCGATGGGTGGACGTCTAAATCTTGATGGGGGGACGCTAACTCTCGATGGGGGGACGC
This sequence comes from Trididemnum nubilum, assembly GCA_963965965.1. Taxonomy (NCBI): domain Eukaryota; kingdom Metazoa; phylum Chordata; class Ascidiacea; order Aplousobranchia; family Didemnidae; genus Trididemnum; species Trididemnum nubilum. Next base: position 41,244,015 of record OZ014469.1, on the reverse strand, counting down.
GTCCCCCCTACAATTTAAGTACTGCCTATAGCCATAAATTTGCTTGCTGCATAAGTTGGTATTTAGCGAAGTTATTATCTAACAAAATAGACAAAAAATATGAAATTTGAGTTTTATTATTTCGATCCAAAGCTTTCTTATAAGACATAACTAATGACAACAAAGGAAAGGTGCTAGAAGGCATATAGTGCTTACGTCCTACGCTGGATCTACTGCACCTCAGCGTGTTAATTATGGAGAATATAACCTAAGACTTATACTGCTGTTAGTGATAACATCAGTGTTCCAGTGGATGGAGCGTTTTCTACTGAAACGGTAAACTTGGTTCGGTTCCGAATCGGGTCAACCATAGACTAAAAAATTGGTATTCACATTTTCCCTCTTGACGTTCAGCAGTAAAAAGGTGCATTGTGAAGCTTCTACTGTGTGAGATAGACAGGTGGGTAGGTGTCTAGGTGGCAGCTTGACTCGAAAACCGCAAACGTCTTTTCGATATCTCCCGCGGTCAAGGGGAATTCATGAAAAAAAATGTAATTGCAATTACAATAGGTATGCAACATGCAACTATCTATGCTTTCAGTGCCTTTAGATGATCAATAAACATAAAACTTTTGAAGTTAAGATAGAATGTTGATTATTAATGAAACTGTAAACCAAATAAACAAGACGAAGTGGCAAATGTTACGTTACGTAAAGGTTATGATGAGATAAAGCGAGCAAATTGTAGGCGCTAATTTGCTCTTTTATAATTTTTTAGCAACGTTAGGGTTTCGATTAAGGTAAAGAATTAGAGTTTATACTTTATAGAATATGGTTGGGGTTACCATTGTTTTTATTCTTACGTAACGTATCAGCTGCTTGTACCAAAATATAAAGGTCTAAATACTCTTAAAAGTATAGATGAAAATCGCAAACATCAATTTCTGAAAAGCCTGAGCAGGAGTAATGTATGCCGTTTGTGACGTCACTAAAATGTCGTCATTTTTTTTCGAGAATATGGTTTGACGTCATTAACTCAAACCTAGTTTTTCTAAACAATTTTGGTAAAGCTATTACCCGTATGGTTGGTGCCCTAATGACTTTTGGTTTCGAAGTTAAATAGGAGCACTTTTTAACCCTATATAAAATGCGTTTATCAAATAGATTGTGTAAAATAGGGTTCATGCAGTTTATAATTAGTAGGCTTAATGTATTTTATGCGGAGTATAAGATAAACGTAATTGATGTTACGCGGATGACCTTAAATTTGTTGATGCATTTGACCCTAAGACAGCTTTAATTAAACACACAAAGGAAAAAAGTCAATTGGCAGGAAAAAATAAACTTTACCTTGTACGGTATTAAATTGATGGTGTGAAAAAATTAAGCGAAGTATCTACGGTAGCAAACTCAAACAGTAAAAGCTTTAGTGAAAGTTTGTAAAAGCAATAACAAATTTTTTTTTTAATGTTGAAACTACACAGAACCAACGACGATCGACCGACTAAATATAAAATAAAATAATAAAATAGTAAATGCGCAACTTTAAAACAAAACTCCCGCAGCCTGGTCACGTTGCTGCGTACTTGGATAAGACAGACGCTTTACGATGATTATCTCTGCTTGGTGGCTTCGAACCAGCAGCAAGAATTCGAAAAAATTCGATGGAACATTGGATCAGTGGAAACTTCTCAGCAGGTGCGCATTCCACCAAACATAAAGTAGTTACCGACAAAAAGTGTGAGGATCATCCAACAGCTAACAACTGACGCTGCCCGGTGACAAGAAGAAAAATATGCGCGACAACAGCAATTATATACTCGGCTAGATTCTAAATAAAGCCGAAAGAAAAATGAAAGATCATATTATTATAGCCTTTATCAAGACACCACAATGAAATCTTTTCAATCGAAGCTTGTAATAAGTTTGCAGGGCTCACCTCCGCGGCATTGCGCCCAGGCCACACAAATCCTTTTAAAAAATGCCGTAGCAGTGGCGAGCCGTCAGCAACACGTGTACAATTTGACCGGCCCAAAATTTGAACCTCAAACCTTCCGCTCCAAAAACGAAAGAGTTATTGCGCGACCAACTGACCGGTAAACCTAACAAGAGATTTTTAAGGTGTTTTAAGTTGCGCCCGACGCACCAATCTTAAAGTATTTTCTAAAAAGCTGCTATCGTAGATAGTGCAAGCATCTTCTTCTGATGTGTTAGGTGGCAAAACAGTTGATCTTTGGCTTCTACAGCTCCTGCTGAGTCGAACATTCAAAAATTTTTTCTGAAAAACAAAAGAATATGAAATCAAAATAAGACAAAACGGATCGAAGTATTGCTTCGGCTTTGATTGATGGATATACGTCTGGATATATTGTTACTGGCATGATTTTGTATTTCTTCTATTGCCATAATGCTTGATAACTAGGCAGATTCAGGTAATTATTTGTGACATGGAAACTATGACTGCTTTCTAAAATCGTTTGTTGCTTGGCTGGCAAGCTTGGGTAAGAATGAAACAGGCAGCAGATTTCGTCTCTGATGCCCGCCTATACCGACCTTGATTGAATGTGTTTTACCAGCCAGTGTTCTTAATTATTTATTTATGCTGAAGCTGGCATTGTCTTAATTTGTTGTTAAATTTTGAGCAAAATTGAGTCTACGTGCGCACTTATAAAAAACAAAGTATTAAGTCACATACAGCATGAAATAAAAGCGAGTTTTCAAACCGGCTGTTATTAGTTTCGCAGTAACGCGTTCTTCTCTGGAGTTGGAGGTCTGAGGTTTCAATCTCGGGCAGGTCAAATTGAACACAGTGCACTACCGCCGTGACAATTCTTCACAGCTGCGTTGCAAAAATGATCGCAATGATGGGAAATGATGCGAAAATAGGTCCCCCAAACTTGTCGTGCGCTTCAGCGGAATACAACAAGTATGTTGATAGATTAGACTTTCAAGTTTCTGACAAGTAACTTTCTTCCCTAACTACGTATCAATCAGAACTGCTTTTGAAAGCAACTTTGTCATTCATACCTTTATTGCAGGGCATGGCGACTTTAATATAGGGTTTGGAAAACGATCCAATGTGTTAAGCATGGTCTTATTTATGGTCAAAGAAGAATTACCCTGCACACATAAATATTATGTAAAGCAAACGCTAGCATTTACCAATTAATTGTATTTAGCCTACAAATTGTAGCGCCGCCCTAAAAATGCAACACTTATTGTTACACTCGCAGTCTGTACCAACCCAAGAAAAACAATATGTAAAACTGTAAAAAGCTGATTACTGGCATTGTTTAAAGCCTAAATCGGAGTTGGATACAAATAACATTATGTCAAAAGCGCAACGATGTTTTTAATCAATAAAATCGCAGCGCTAAATGCTCATTTTAATCTTTTTTAATTTCTAAAGCGCAGCGCCACTTCGAGAATGAACTTTTTTATACTGTTGAAGCGCAACGCAATTCTGCAATTGCGGAACGGAATTTTGGTACAAAACCAAAGCGCAACTTCACTTCCGCAATTAAAATTTCCTAGGCGCAATGAAAATATTGCATTTTTGTAATTTTAGACCAAATAGGAGTAAGTAATTTGCTAAAGAAGGCTGAAGCGACCTTCATCAATATTACGATCGAAATGAAACAAAATCAAGTTCAAAGTAGAAAATTGCTCTAAGTTTGTTACCGAAAAAAATTGTAAACTTGCAGCGCAATAACGCGAAGCAAATTTTAAAGAATTTAGTCCGCAGCGCAACTTTCGTAAAGCTTCACAATAAAAAGCTTAAAGTGCAGCAGCGCGACTTCCACAATTTTGGAGGTTGGGCTTATAAATTCCGCTTTGCTCACCTTTGATCTAAGCCATGGCCGAATAAATAGTAAACTAACTCTTCGTGACACAGCTTATAGTTTTGTTTCTGAATTCTTTAGATCCCCCTCCCCCACTTATATTTCTTTCAGCCATTTTTACTTTTTCAAAAAGTAATAAAAACCATCCAAAAATGGTCAATTACAAACAAAATTGGTAACGCAGAGGACCTATACCCTTGTAACTACAAATATAAGATGAATAATTCTCAATCATTGGCAATGGCGTACCAAAGAATAAAGTTAAATTATTCCTGAAGTGAAATAGGCAGAACTAATTTAATAGTTCACAGAGACATTATGTCTTACAATCCTACTTCATTTGACAACACCTTAATGCTGTCACCGCGTCGAAATGGGTAAACATTTCAACCCCTAGTGACGCAGGTGAGGCAGAGCCCCCTATCGCGGGAGCATTCCCGTGTTTCGAAGTCAACTGACTTCATCATCAGTGTGAAGAGGAGTCGACACGATGCAAAAAATTTTGATCCCTGAATTAGGCTAACTCAACCGGTAAATTTGAATAAGCAAGCTATCGGTATAAGCTATCGTCTTCATCTCGTAACTTTAGCTGCTAAAAAAGCTGACCTATTTTTTCCCAAATACTGCTCTGGACTCGAGTTTCGCGTAATACCAACGCTCATCTGCAGAGCTGACGTTCAAACCGAAATTCAAAAGCTAAACTAAGCTGGTCTGCAAACCGAAATTCAAAATCTGAGTAAACAAGCCCATAAAGTTAAAGTCAAAATATGATTGTGAAACATACTCGCAATTGTGACCATGGCAACCCGAAAAAAAAAAACTCTGGACAGGGGACCAAGTGGGCTAATAGACAGGAATTAAAAAATAATTTAAAAAAATGGGCAAGGGGACTAATAATTAAATAAAAATAATTAAATAAAATGGGCAAAGAATAAAGGTTTTTCACAACTTTACGGAGGCGTAACAAAGAAATACATGACAATGATCTAGTAGGCGCACAAACCTTTAAAACTCAACGAAAGTAAATGACTTACTGAAGTATCACGTCTAGACCAACATTGTATATCATCATCATCATTACGATTCAGTAACGGAAAAAATAAAGTTTATGAATAAATGAACAAAGAAATACAGTAATATAGTAACGTTGTACAATTTTGTTGTAAGCCTGTTATTAGTATGATTTTTGTTACTTTGAGCTAAATTGTACTAATGTAACATTTTTTGACATTTTCGATTATTTACAGTAAGATGGAATTCAAAATTATGGAAACACCTAATACAAACTTTTGACACCTGGGCTCATGTTGTGGTAAAACCATGTTATATGATCACTTTTTGAAGTCATTTTCATAAACAAACTTTAATAATCGAGAAGCGTTTTATACCCACTAGAGGTACTTATGTCAGGTAAATCAATCATCTCTTCCTTAGTTTCGATAATTGCAGAAAAAGTTTGTAGTTTTGTACCCGTAATCAAAGTGCTCTTTGCAATAGTGTCAAAATAACTCTTCCCTCCACTTAGCAATTTGATGGATCATATTGATTTGATTTGATAATCTTAAATACACATAAAAATTTTTGACGATTTTTTGGTTAGTTTTGAGGCGTGGTTGATCAAGTCGTAAAAAGTAAATCTACGCTGTGAATTAGTAAATGATCTGCTGTAGATACTGCTACTACAGGCTAGCAAAAAGTTTTGTTGTTCTTTGCCAAAATTGTTCTGGTAGTATTGCATCAGTACCAGATTAAAGTTTGCTAACCAAATATTAGTGCTCCATGACAAAATTTGAGTGCAGCATCAATAGCTAGTCAGAGACTACCCCAGCTTTTATGCCTCAACGATATATTTTTCCGGAACGGGTTGTAATTTAATAAAATGTTATTCAAATAAAAATTGAGAAACGTATACTCCTCCTTGTCCCAAGATCAACATTGCTTTTTTGTTAATTGTAATACTGTATTACTAACAAAGTGTTTTTCTAAACTCTTGCAAGGACAATAAAAAGAAAACAATAATCTACCCAAAAAATCTCGTATAGGCTATCAATCCAGCCACTCAGTCTTTGCATCGTGAAAAAGAGAGTAGCATCTAATCCAAGGCATTGATATTGAATTGTAGTCGCAAACAAGTATTGGTTTATTTCTTCTCTTCTGACGCTGTTTGGTGCTATATCCTGCAAAAACATTTATTTTCATAAAAAGTGAGTAAAAACTGCAATATAGCAAACAGCCTCTTAGACGTATAGTTTGTGGGAAAACGTGGGACTTTTGTAATGTTCAAAATTAAGATTTCTGGTACCTGTTTTGATTTTTGAACTAAGGTCTAAGACTTAAATCTTGAGCCGATCAAATTGGACACAGTGTTGCTAACGACTCGATACCACTGCGGCATATCTTCAAAAGGAACTATGTTGAGCCGGCGAAATGACGTGGAAATGGGGTCCTAAAAATCGTTTTGTTACAGTGAATATAAAAAAATTCTGTTTTTTTACACTTTTTTGCGTTTTTTCTTTTTTTTTTATTTAAAACCAGTAATTTTCGGGTTGAGTCTGGTTGTTAACAAATTTTCTTGAATTTTCAGCTTCATATGTTCTTGATTTGTGTTTAAATTTCATTGGAAAGTAAACTGTCACTAATTCAATCATGTTTGTTAAAAGTTGCCTTTTGGATAGATTCTAATTCTTGAAACAGTCTTTAGAGAGAGAGAGAGAGAGAGAGAGAAGATTTCAGATACAGTTCTTTCTACTCGTAATTATTTTTTCTTTGATATTCTTTTTTGAGTTACTACTTGATCAACTCTCAATCCTGGATTCATTTATAGACACTATTCGTCTGTCTTGAGGTAACAAACCATTTATTTTAAGTTCTATCAATGAGAAATATGCATTAAACGTCTATTTAGATAATAAGGTCAAAACAGGAGTAATTTAGAAAAGATCGAGAAAAGTTTGTTGATCCCGTACAAAATGCTTTGTTCTGGATCGTATTCTTTTTTTTTTTGTGTGTTAACAGTAAAAGAGCCTCGTATTCTTGTAAAATTGTCTTCTCATTTAAAAAAAAAAGGTCTGCAATCCGACTTGTAACTCGTGGGGTCTGTCAAAACTTGACTGACCAATGCAACATAATTTTGAAGTAAAAATTTTGTACTGCAATCACCATATTGTAGTATTTTAAATTTGCATCGCGTTTGCTGTTATGTACATCATACTGATCAATATTGTAGCCCTATCAATTTATGAAAAGAATATCAGTGCTACGTAAGAAATTTTTTATTAGGTTTATCACTATTATTTATTTATTTTATACTTTTACGAAACCACATAGCTCTTTGCATGGGAAATTCGTGGTATATCATGCAAGTTTTTCTTAAATCGTTCATGTTTTCCTCTGCAGCTTGTAATGCGTCCAAACACCGGAGTCGTTTAGATGATTTTTGATTACAACATATCATGTTTTAACTAATATGACAACATACATGACATAATGTCAATTAAGAACATCATTTGTAAACGTGCACAAAAGTATGGAACTAAAACAGTGACTAATATGAAATTTTCGAAAGAATAGTCTCTCTCATTTTTTTGGAACTAGTTTTGGTACAATAGGTTTGGCATTCCAGTATTTTTACTCTAAAGGATTCAGGTTCAACATTCTTTTTAGTAAAGAACAATGTACTGAGAAAATTAATGATAAGCTATAGACAGTATCCAGAGTCTTATAGGCATAATCAACCCTATAATCAGAGATGAGCAAGATCACTACTTTTTGGTGATCTTGAAGATCAAGATCAGATCATCCAAAAACTGTGATCTCGAAGATCAAAGATCAGATCACCCAAATACTGTAATCTTGAAGATCAAGATCGTGCCCATGTCTGTCGATAAGATGCCCCAAGCCTGCAAACATTCCGTTGTTAACGAAGCTCATTTGTGATGAATTTTCTCCTCAACTTAACAGGTTAGGTACAGCCGTATTGGTCTGTACCGGGCAAATGCGGATTACTTTCTCCAGTTTAGACTCCGTTTCGTGTCGGAGCCATGAAACAGCTTCAAAATATCACATAACCTGGCCTCAGTGATGCTTACCCTACGCGGCATTTAAAAATTATAGTTATTATATAAGAAAATTGTTATAAAAAATGTTATAAAAAAAATTATTATAAAAAAAAGATAATTAAAATAATGTGATCTTGAAGATCAAGATCGTGCCCATGTCTACCTAGGATTAACAGCCGAAGACATACTGTTCCGGAATCGACATTCGTCTTTTGTTTCTCGACAGTATACCTAAGGACTACAGGTATGAACATGGGCATAGAAAGGCAAGCGTTACCGAATTTACAAAATTCAACCTAATTTTCAATTACATGGTAGCATAATATACGAGGAAGCTGCTACATGACCGATAATATACGCAGTAAAATAATTGAATAAGGAGTCAGCAACTTTTTTCTCATTTAAAGTTTGACCTGCAGTTATTGTTTATGCTGCCACTAATCAGTTTTATTGAAGAGAGTTTGCCAATGATTGCATTCTCATGCGTATGAACAAAACATTCTGCATCTCTTTAACCATAGACTCTTTATTTAGTATACTAGAACAGATGCGCAGAGAAAAAGAGAAGAGCATTGAAGAAAAAAGTTTGCTCTTACTGCAAAGGTTTTTTGCAATCACTCGTATTCGACTAATTTGATTGGACATATTCCAAAAACATGTGAGCTATCAAGAAAAAAATCACGCTGATGGGAAGACTCGGCCTATTTTAGGTCAATGAACCGGAAAAAAAAGTCAAAGCTGTCGGTTTCCTGTCTACAAATAAAAAGTCTATGGTCTAACCACGTTGCTCAGTTGTAATAGCATCGGTTTAGTAATCGATAGGTTTTTGACTCCTTGGATTTCCGAACTGGCAATGCGTCCTTGTTTCCGTGCGGAATGACACTTTTTCCGTGCTTCCCGTTGGGGCAAAACAGCGGTCCACTTTTTGTAATGGCCCATCTTGACAAAAAACTTGTAAACAGAACCCAAAAAAGTGCTCTGCGTCGCTGTAATTAGAGGGGTGTAGAGTGCCTGGTTTTTTGCGTAAGAACAAACTCAAAGCACCCTTTTTGGGCTTTGCTTGCAATTCTTCTTCGTCAAGCTGGACCACCGCGACGAACAAATTGCTGAACTCTAAAAGAAGCAAACAGTTGTTAAGGGCCCTTTCCAAAAAACAAGTTATCATTGCCAGTTCGGGAATATATTGACTTGAGAGGCAGTAGTTTTGGGATCACGAACCGACAACGTTCTACAAGCTTTAACTTCGTAATTAAACTGTAACGAAATGCCAACTACAACTCACTTCTAAATTTCCAACGGTATTGTTTTTATTGCTTTTTAAATTCTCCAATGTTTTTTCAAGCTGTAGCAGAAGAGATTTAGTGCAGTTGTTGATCTGGGGTGTGCATGGCTTTGAATCCCTTTTTTGGATAATGTGTCTGCTTTGAACCTTTGTTGAATGGGCAACTATCATCAGCGTAAAGTAGCAAATTAGTAGTAAAGATTTTAAGATAATGGTTATTCTACTGGTTACTTAAACTGTGAACTAGAAAAATTTCAAAACTTCAATTAAAAACTTATGAGCTGTAAATGCAGTAAAAGAATCTATTGGATAATGGTAGTTCTACGGGCTGAACTATACCACTGAATGTTTTTTTTTTTTTTTTTTTTTTTTTTTTTTAGAACAATGACTGAAAGATATTTTCAATTATCTAGATTATTGTATCACATCAAGATGCTAGTTCTTCGGATTGTTTGATAGGATTATATTATAATTTTCACAACGTTGGAAGAATAAAACTTTTTTTGAAGGTCAACAAATACGTACAGTAATTTAAATTTAAGCTATATAAAATTTAAAATTCGAAAATCTAAAATTTCTAAAATTAAAAAATTCGAATTAACGTACTGTTAACCTTTAAATTAACGTGCTGTTAACCTATAAAAAGAAGGACAAACAATTGAGTACAATTCTGCATCTCGACAAATCCAATATTTTAGGGTTGATGCTTTCACAAATCGTCATTATTTTTGCAGCTGCTATAATTACGCAGAACGACAGTGCAGTCAATTAGAACTTAAGGAAATCATACGATCCAAAAACCTACAACTAATTATACATGCAAACAATTAAATGAAAATCATAAAAGCAAATAAAATTCTCAAAATGAAACTTAAAATAAAGAATTATTTCATTTATAAAAATATAGAAAAACACTCCTGCTTTGTTATGTTTTTGTTCAGAGCGTTTCGTTAACGAATATATTCCTAAGCGAATGTAATCTCAAGGCGTTTTCTTTACAAATGAATACCTAACCGAACATACTCTCAAGAGATTTTAACCGGTTAGTAAGCGTCTGCTACTGCAACGGTAGACTCGAATTTGATTCCCTGTCGAGACTCAAGTCATACCAAAGGTTGAAAAATCGGTATTCACAGCCTCCTTGCTTAATGTTCAACAATTAAAAGAGACGGTGTAAAGCCTTCACCGTGTGTAGTAGACAGTTGGGCAGGTGGCACCTTGACTCAAAGACTGAAAGGTCCCTTCGCTGTCTACTGCTCAAGGCAATTTGGTAATTAAATATGCAATTACAATTATGATTTTTGTTCAAATTAATTCACTTAAAAAAAAATCAAAAAAGCAAAGTTCTTAGTTCACGGAGCAGGTTTAATAACTACATTAATCAGTCACGAACTTGATAGGTCATACTGCGTAGGAAGAAGAGGTGCTGTCTTTTTTTTTTTGTGTTGCATCATAAAAGCGTTAAAGGTTAGACCTACATTTTACACTTAATTTGGCATTTTCTCACAATTACATCGTACACGTTCTTAAAAAGAAGCTTTAAAAGGGAATTTATATCAAATTTGGATGTTTTAAGTTCCATCACACACTGAGAAGTAGCCTAATAAGTCTTTTGGGTTTAAGATATGCTAGTTTCAAAGAGATAAAAAGTTGCGATTCATAAATGCAGCATAGTGTTATTTACACGGGAAGGAGAGAAAAATGTTGTCAGCAATGCAACCAATTTTTTCCCAGAAGATGAAAGTAACAATATTCTAAATGTAGAAGTTTGATACATATTTGAAAAGTAGAATGCCATGAAGCTTCATACCGAAATCTAATGGCACATTATTTTTGAGTATTTTTTTATTTTTGTTTAGCCATAACCAGAAGTGGAGTTCTCAAGAACGTTTTTGGCCTCGAAGACGTCCTCGAAGACACATTTTGAAGTCCTTGGCCTTGGCCTCGAAGCCTCAAGTCCTCGAAAATTGCTCTGTCCTCGGCTCGAGGACAGCACTATTTTTTTGAACCGTGGAAATTTCGTTGGAAAACGCTAGAAAACTCCCGGAAATTTTGCGTACAACTTTTTTGTTTTCCTCTTTTGGAGCATAGGCGTACCCAAAGGGGGCAGGGGGCCCGCTCCTCCCCAACTGAAATTTCACCAATGACAAAAATGTGCCAAAAAGCCTATTGTTTCTTCAGTTTCAGTTTCTTTTTAGCATTTTTCGCTGACAACAGTAACTAACAACAATATTGAACACCTGGGGCACCGGGCCTCCCTCAATTCAATTTTTGCCAGCCAATTTAAACGTATAACCCGGAGGAAATGGAGAGTTTTTGTCCTAAACGTAGCTATCTCAGGCCCACATCAAGCCGTTTTATGAACGCAATGCATTAATCAGGTCCAGATTTACGATAATATGACGCAGTACCAGCTAGGGGCTCCGAGCTGAAATCGTAAGGCATTGTTTGGTCTTCACCTACATTTGGCAGAAAGATGTTGCGAAAACCTCCAAAGTAACAGGGGCCCAGCGCGATGTAAATCCGGCCCGGCAATAGCATGGTTAGTGGACGTAACCATCTATTGTACCATTTTCCAGTAAAAATGCAGTAACTGACCTCTAACTTCGCCGGTTTTTACGCACAAAATATTTTTAAAAAAATTAGCTATGGAAAATGTTGATTGAACAAATCATTGAACTTTAATTGAGGGGGCCTGGGCCCCCTAGCCGAACATGTACTCCTATAACTGGTTATTTTTATGACAAAACAAAATTCTCCTAGGAAAATCTTTCAGTGGATTATTATTTACTGCTAAAATGTTGCAAGAGACTGTGCACCTTACTTCCCCCTACCTGGACCAAATCGCTTAAAATTAAAATTTAACTCCAAAATGCAAGATGTTAAACGTGTTTTGGACTTAAACTGCAAGTAAAAGAAGGATTAAACATTTTAATTTTTTTAATTGGCTTTCAAATGCCAAAAATCTAGTGCTTTCAAATGACTTTGAACCTTGCAAATTGTGATTCAATGGCATTAAAATAACTTTTTTTTTCCAAAAAATTACAAAAAATCGCCCAACGCCCCCAGACCTTCGTCTGTGATATGTTTGAGTTACACTAGATTTCTCAACACGTTTTCAAAGTTAGATATTTGCATTTTTCAACTATTAGTTTAAGCCTTCTCCCTTTGCAAAATCATGGTTATGTGCCAACAAGCAATAATTTCAGATCTTCCATCCTACAATACCTTTGTCCTACAAAAACTTCCTTTTTGGAAAAATTTTGATGACGTCAATTTATGTAATTTGTGGTTTAGGCCTCCCCCATTCGAAAATTCTGGGTACGCTTATAAGTAGGAGACCGCCTGAAAAAAATTTTTGAAGACCTTTTTTTTCGAAGAAAGCTTGCGGCTGTGTCCTTGGTCCGTGGCCTAGGCCTCGAGTATTCCTGTCCTTGGCCTCGACAGGGTCTGTCCTCGGAAAGACTGTCCTTGGCCTTGGCCTCGGATTTTTTTTGTGTCCTTGGCCTTGGCCTCGAGCCTTGTGTCCTCGACTCCACCTCTGGCCATAGCTACAAAAATATTTGAAGTAAGCAGAACAAAAAACATATCAAACGAGAAATTTCTTTTTGAAATTTTGTGATTCTTTTCGTTTTAAGAGGTATTTGTCAGTGTGCAAATTGCGAGAAAATTCCTCGTCTATAGCATCTTTCAGTTCTATACAATTGATAGATTGATATAGTTATCACTACAAGAAAAGAAGAAAGTACACGCACACTACATAGGTACACACTGCAGTATACACACACTGCATCTTTATTTGCCAAGTAGTTTTGGCCACGAGACATTGAAGAAATAACTTTCGTTCTTCGAGTCCAGCTGTCACCTACTCACATGTCTACCACACACATCGGAAGCTTTACACTATCCCTTTTAATGCTGATAGTTAGAAACGCTTACGTTACGCGGAATGTGAATACCGAGTTTTGTAGTGTTTGGTTTGACCCGACCGGAATCGAACCCGAGTTTACCATTTCATTTGCCAGCGCTAACCCACTTGACCACTTTTCCGTTCAAGTTTACGGTGCTGTTGCTCGTTTAAATGTGTAATATTTTGACAGTTAAAAATGCTGCTTGTGCAAATAACTGCCGGAAAATGGCATAAAATTACAAATTCAGCTCAATTATAGATAACCCTATTGAGATCAGGCGAAAATTTGTAATTAATAGCTTAGTAGGGATTGATTTGGTGCAAAGCTCGTATACTATGATAACTTGAAAACATACAAAAAATTAACATTTGATTTTGTTTCATGATTGGAGAAACTTAATTTTTTGACGAAACTTGGAAAAACAATAACTACCGACTGAAGCTTTTTCAAATTAATTTGCTAATAATGTGAGCTAAGTCTATTTGTCCATACTAAAAACTTCAAAATGCTTTTCTATTTTAGGTTTGGTTTATCGTGAGCGAGCTTAATCGCGAGCGTACGAGTGTATCCTCTGTTTATTTCAACGAATTGTACCCTGGTAAGGCGGTATAGGCCTGGTAGAACAAATTTATTTTTAAAATAAACTAAGCATACACTTTTACGCTCGCAATTTTAGTGCAGACCAGGCCTAACTATAAAAACTCATCCATTTTGGACTCTGCTTGACTCACCTTTAAATTGTCCTAATATTATAGTTACAGTATATTGTACGAGTATATATATGCTATGTGTTAAAAGCCACAAACATAAATTTATTGCTAAATTTACCTAGTTAAAGGTGATGCGGTAATTCCCCTTCCCCTTTCCCCGCAGTATTTTTGGCTTCTTACGCAATTCTTTAACCTCATCAAACATTTTTTACATTTAAAATAGAAAGGAACTTATTAAGCCGGTTACTTTTCAAAGCAAGACGTTGAGATAACAAAGCGAAGCTCGTATAGTTTTTGCGTAAACACAAAATTCGAAGAAAATACAACTAATAGCCTCAAAAACATTCAATATCCCTTGTGAGTTTTAATTTTTTGATGTGTTGATTGGTTGGTTAATTTTTTCCAGCAATCTTTGGGAAATTTTGAAATTCTGTACAAAACGCTATTAAAAGTTATTTTGAAATTCTTTAGCACTAACTAGCTTTTTAAAACTTTTTTGACCGATCAGTGGTCGAGTGGATAAAGCGTCTGCTACTAAATCGGTAGACCGGAGTTCGATTCCCGGTCTATTCAAACCAAAGACAGCTTCCCTGCTTCACGTTGAGCTATTAAAGAGACAACGTGAAGCCTCCGCCGTGTGTGGTAGACAGGTGGGCAGGTGGTATCTTGACTCGAAGACCGAAAGATCCCTTCGCTGTCTTCTGGCCAAGGCAACTTGGTGAATAAAATGTAATCACAATTACAATTAAATAATCATTTAATAATTAATTCTCTTTAGTACCAAGCAGGCTACATGTTGTTTTGTTTAGGTCCGATGAAAGAATTGCTCTTATTGTAGAATCCAAGCAAAAGATTTGCTTTAAACTTTAAGAGTTTAAACAAACGCGATTTATGTTGGTGTGGTTAGATAAACGGAGAAGCAGAAAATGAAGCAGAGGCTTCTCTTTTACAAGACCATGGATAAATTTAATTTAGCATTAGACACTATTCTACGGGTTTTTGAAAACAATTAATGCTATTTAGGTTAAGCTTTTTATATCTATATTTTGTTCTCAAATTTAAGCGGTAATGTTTTTGAGCTTACAAGACATTTACGCGTAAGCAAAATGATAATTGCTACATAGTCTCGTAAATTCAAAATCTAAAAGTTTTAACATTTCAGGTTATTTTATGCATTGCATTGACAAAGATGTGGTTATAATTCAAAAAAAAAATTTTTGTTGCGAGAAAAATCATAAAAAACCGAAGTTCGATTTTTTTCGGGAAAAATATTGTATCTCTAAAACTACTTTTTTATAAAAATAAAATTTTTCTATATTATTGATTTTGCGATTACGTTTAAAATTTTTTAATAGGTCTAAGTCAGAGTTGTAAATGGGCAGACCAGTTCAGGCTCGAACCCGGCCCGAACCCGAAAATATAAGCCCGAACCCGAAAACTAATTTGAAGCTCAAATTATGACCGAAAAAATACGAAAGTTTAGTTACGTCTGAAAAATTTAGCAATGCTGCCAAGTTATTTGATTTTATTTTTGTGCACCTAAGACAAAAACACTACTCGGGCCCAAATTAAGCCCGAAAATTTTGTCAACTTTAGGCCCGAACCGGCCGAACCCGACCCGAAAAGCCGAGCCCGACGTACAACTCAGGTTTAAGTAATTTCAATTATTTCTTGCGACACAAACTAATTATCAAACAATTAGCATTTAGTGAACATCGTGAGCATTTATGGAAAAGAATACGACTAAAAGGTTGCTAGAAACGGCTACAAACTAATTATTGAAAATGGGAACCATAAAATTTCGGAATTTTTGTCACATTATAAAGTTTACTTTTAATTGTTTTTTGGACAATGCTAAATGTTATAGCCAAAGCAGGATTATGCAGTTGCACCCAAGTGAACTTAAGTAAGTAACTTAGTAAGTGATGTTGCCAGAGTGCAATGACGCGGAGGTGGGCCCCGCAAGCTTGTGACGCGTTTTGGTGTGGTACGGCGAGTATCATAAAAGATTTGAATTGATTTGAAACATAATATTTTGTAAAATTAAATTTGAGGTTTAATGGCAAATGTTACTTGCCAGTAGATCAAGCAGCAGCGCTTTTGTGTTTAAAGCAGTAGGTCTGAGGTTCAAACCCCAGGGTCAAATTGGACACAGTGTTGCCAACTGCTTGTCACAGCTGCAACATTTCTTAGAAAGGAGCTGTATTGCCTGTAGCTGTAATGACATGGAAATGAGCTCCGCAAACTTGTTACACGTTTTGGCGTAATTCAGCGAGTCCATGATATAAAAATTTGATTTTTTGATGGCAAAAGATGTTATTTTTGTTTATATTTGCATTACAAATTCGATACCACAATACCAGCAGTTTGCCATCTGCATACTGACATTAGTGCCACATGACATCACGCACAAAAACCAGCTCCATTCAAACCAGTGTTGTGAAATTGTAGTTGGCCTATTAATTTATTCACCAAGTTGCATTGGCTAGGAAACAGCAAATAAATTTTCCTGTCTTCAATTCAAGCTGCCACCTGCCTATACCACAAACGTTGGACGCTTCATACTGTCCTTCAAGTTGCTAAACGTCAAGCGCTGTGAATATCAATTTTGATAGTGTTTAGATAGACCTGACCGAGAATAGAGCTTGAGTGTATCGTTTCAGTAGCAGATGCTCTATCCATTCGACCATTCATCAGTTTATTCCTGTAACTGTTCCTACATTATAAACTCTGCCTGGTGCAGAGCAGATCTTTTTCCACGTGATCAACTGATAATAAGCAATCAATGCACCAATTTCGGATAGAAACTTTTTCATAATTTTTTCTCTTGAGAGATTAAAAAAAAACATTGCATCAAATTTTATTTAATTTTAGTTTTATGTCATAAGCAAAATGCAGGAAATGAAAAATGTTTTACAATGCTGCAGGAAAAACTTCCCAAAAAAGCAGCTGTATTTGCCAAAGCAAATGAGCAAAACAATTTGGGCAACACCGAACTAAAAGATAATTTACACTGCCGAGGATCTTGGTTAAAATAGCTAGGGAATTTACCCAATTAAAATGATGAAAAACCGTGAAGTGGGGGGGGGCTTAATTTTGAGCTGCTAACCCCGCAACCCTCACGAAAAAATATTCTTCTAGAATAAAATCTTTTCGTAGTAGAATTTCACGGATGTATCATCTCCTTTATGCAAACGTTATCGTAAAAGCAATCAGCTCAAAATAATGCGCTTCGAGTAATTGCAAAAACCTTAAAGTTTCCATTTGTAAAATGAGGTCAAAGCTATTATCCAAAGGAGTATTAAGCATAAAGTTTTAAAGAAATATTTTTTGTCAGGCAGGTTTTTATACAAACTTTTAATGTTGTTGTTTACAGAATGGTCTACCACTCTTCCAATGTATCGCATGCAAGATTCTTTGATGGACATATGCTTATCTATTAGTGCAACTCAAACTTCACTTCCAAAACCAGTCTTTTTCAGTGTATATGCAAGGCAAAACCTGATTCTTATCAATGGGCTTGCTCATCTGAAAATGTGGAGTCTACTTGTTGGAGGAGTAAAGTGTTGCATAATTAAAACAGGGCTGCAAACTCGATCAATTTTTACCGAGTTTAAATTTGAGCTCGAGTTGTTGTTGTTGTTGTAGCGCATATTTATCCTCCTGTCACCGGACAACGTTGGACGCTAACTTATTGGACTATCCGCACACTTTTCACTGCAGCGACTACTTTATGATTGGAAGAATTCGTACCTGCTTAAAAGTTTCCGATGATCAAATGTTCCTGTGAATTACTTCGGATTGTTATCCACTGAATTTGCTGCTTGTTTAAAGCCACCAAGCAGAGATAATTGTTGTAAAGCGTCTTATTCAAGGACGCAACAACGTGACCAGAGAGCCGATTGAACCCAGATCATTCCATCAGGGTGGTCGTAAAAACGACGCCTTTACCCATTCGGCCATGCTGCCGACAAAGTTGACAAGGTGTATAATGTATATATCGCAAGTCCGAGTTCAAGCTTGAGCTCTACATTTTCAATTCTTCAAGTTTGAGATCTAGTTCGACAAACAGACCAAGTTATTTGAGTTCGCAGCCTTGCCTTGATTATGGACGAATTTGGGTTCTGTTCATAATGCCAAACTTAGAAAAGTTTTGCCAAGCCTAAAAAAGTCACTTTGTGCTCCTTAAGAAAATTATGAAAACTAACGGGTCCAAAATTTTTTAATAACATAATTATGATAATCTCCCTGTTTCATTTAAACCGGTTTACACCGGGCCGTAGCGCAACTGAGATGAGCAAATGGAGCTCAGGCTTCCTCTCAAAGACAAGAAACTTAAAAACCTAACCCAAACATGCACACTTTTAAAACGAGTTTTGGACTTGACCCGTTTTTAAAGGGGAGAGATGAAGGGATTGAGTAATTTTATTTTGTCAAAGGACTTTCAAATCTTAGCAATTATACTCGTAGTTATTTTAAATGGCTCTACAAACGTAAACAATGTCATCCAAATACCGTAGCAACAAAATAGCTATTTTTTCAAAAAATTTTAGAAATTGTCCAGCTGCTGGGGCCTTTTTCCGTACCCCAGTAACCTCCAAAGGTTGCGGGGACTCTGATTTCATAACCCTTTTGCTTTAAGTTCACCTTTTTCCTCTTACCAAAATCTTCGTCTGCGACTGACCTCAAAATTTTTAGGTTTTAAATGTATTTATTAGTTTATTTTGAACAAAAATTCGATAAGTCTGGTTTAGATTAGCTGAGCTCGTACAATCATGATTTTTCGCACAATGTAAACCAAGCCAAAACCACGTTCTTCAAGTTTGAGTTTGCTGCTTTAATTAAAAAATACGTACTTTGCGAAGTATCGTAGGTATGTAGGTATACTCATTAGGGTCATTTATGCGAATGCAAGTTACTCACAGAAAATTTGGCCTGGCAACGTGCATTTTTTTACATCTTTGCATAATGAATATCACTACCACCACGCAACTCCTCACATATCTCTTTTCATTGCATATTTTATTCGTATTCTTAGAAATAGCTTATGTGTTAAATTTGTATCGCTTATGACGTCAATAAACATAAATCAGTCGTGACGTAATTGTCTGACAATGACGTCGTCAATTTCAAACTACTTTTTCTAAATACATACTGGTAGTTGAAAGCTAAACCGCACTTGGAATTTTGCGTTACCGTGAAATCTTGCTCACGAATTCATAGAGGAAGTAGAGAACTTTGCCTCCCCCCTTTCCCCAGGTGTGCAAAATCTGGCGTAAAAATAACCAGCATAAAGTTAAGTCTTAAACCTCTACTACTGCTGTTAAAAGTAATTACAAAAAGCTTCAAGTTTTCATTTATAAAATACAGTTAAAGCTATTTTGGAAACCGACACGCTTAAAATGAAAAGTTCTTTACACGTAATGATTTAACACTATAGATTGTTTCATTAATGTTTATACGGTACCTACTTTGTTGTTTATAGGGTTCCAATGTATAGCAATGCAATGCATGTTTCTGGAGGAAATCAAACTGAATACCTTGATGGACAGTGGACTAGTGTTTACCTAAAAGTGCAAAAAAAATTTTGCGTCCAACGCCAATTTTCTTCAGCGTACAAGCAACGCAACAACTGACTTTCATCTGTGGATAGGCACACCGGAAGATCTATAGAGTCTATTTGTCGCAGGAGTAAAGTATTGGATTATTGAATAATGAAGTTACAGTAATAATGGTTGAGCGGTTATTGCGCTCTTTGCTACAACGTGATTTGGGTTGAAATTCGGTTTCGTTTGAGACATACTAACAAGATATTATTGTAAACTGATGTGATGGGAGGCGATGACATTATAGCCTACTGGATAAAGCATTGCGATTTTGTTTAATTACCAAAATCACAGCGCAGATTCGTTTTTCTTTTTTTTATGTTCTTCGTGAAGCGCATCGCAACTCTCGCGATACGTTATTTGACAGGTTGAAGCACAACACAACTTCCGCAACAAAATTGCAAAACACGATGCTATTTTTTGATATTAGACGGAACAAAAGCATTAGTTCTCGTATAGCAGCTAAAGAAAAGCTAAAAATTGATTAGATTATAATGGAAATGAAACAATTGTGCGAGTATGCTTTAAGAAAACAAAACTGTGCAATTCTTTGAACAAAGGGATACCTTTGCATACTCAGGTATACGTGTTTGAACACACTCGTACAAAAGATGATGGAAGCGCAGCGCAACCGCAACAAAATTTGAAGACATTTTTTGCATCGCCACTTTCGCATTGTCGCAAAAGAAAAAATGAAAGCAATAGTTGAGCTTCGTCCACCTTTGCTAAACTTATGCATTGCAAAACAGGATTTACTTTTTTTTAATTTTAGAATAAGTAAACGATTTTTTTCTAATGAAAATTGTACATATTATTGAATTGACAAGCAATAATTACGACGGTGGGTTTATTTCATCTTTCAGCCGTTAACTTAGATAATGGTTTCTTCGTGTTCAATTTTAGTTTTACTCCTCTAAACCCCCACCTAAACTATACTGCTTATGTTTAGAGTTTTGGTCTGAACTTATTGTAATTCTAATTGCATTTTCATTTACCAAGTTGCCTTGGCTAGGAGACAGCAAAAGAACCTTTTGGTCTTTGAGTTAAGCTGCACCTGCCTATCTGCTTACCACACATACGGTGGAGGCTTCACACAGTTGATGCTTCATACTTTTGAATACCAAAGTTTTCAAGGCTGGGCAAGTCCGCAAGTTAGTCCGCAAGTCCGCAAATCCGCAATTGCGGACTAACGAAAAAAGTTGCAGACATGTGAACTTGCGGACTTTGGCAGTTTAAATTGCGGACTTGCGGTCGCGGACTATTTTTAATTTTAGTTCCCAATTCCGCAAGTTTTATACAAATATTGAAATTCCTTTCAATTTGCGTAAAATATTCATGTTTTTACCCAGTCAAACATGAGAAATCAGTTTAATTTTTTTGAGTTCAAGTTCGGCAAAAATATCACTTTTTAGATTTCAGGCTGACAAAAATACTAAGTCTTTTTTTCGACCTAATTGCTTTCTTTTTGTTGACATGCTGCTTTTTCGAGTTTGACAAAACAACCGACTTTTTTTGAGTTTAAGTTTGAATGTACAACCCTGGTTCAAAGTACCGGTATGGTTTTGTTGTTTTTTATCGTGAGTTTACAAAATTAACCACTGGTGTATCGTTATTTGTACTGGTAGCCAGTGTCGTTGCCACGGTGGGACCAGGGGTGGCGTGCCCACCCTGACGACTGCTTGTGCCCCCCCATTTCGGTTTACTCAAAATGCTTTTTTGCCGCATCACGTAAGGACAAAACAACAGGCAATAAAGAAAAAAGGAATAATAATTTTCAAGCATAATTCTCTTTTGAAGTTTTTTTCCATTCTTTTCGAAATTGCTGGCCACCAACTGCTTTACATAAATGTAACCCAATAATCCGTCTCAATAACACACCTTTACGGATGTGTCGCGGAATAGGGATGTATGCCTATAGAAGCGTTACCGGTATTTTGTTAGTAATTATGACCTAAAACATTACGTGAAAATATTTTTTTAAAAGACCAGCTGTTTTTTTTTAAGCTCACTAAAGGTTTATTTTAGGTCGCAGTCGGTGGCTCAACCAGGGGGAAGGGACTAAGGGGGGAACAGCCCCCTTTAGCTAAGTCATTTAAAAAATAAAACCAAAAAAAGAATAAGCGTTTAAACGTGTTTTGGACTTGGCCTTAAGAGGCTCCAACATTTAAATCTTTCAATGACTTCTGGATTTTAGCAATTTACTGCAATTGTTGATATGGTTTTAAAACGTGCAAAATGTGATTTAAATAAAGTTAAAATTGCTATTTTTGCCGCAAAATCGCAAAACTCACCAGCAGTTGGGGGATCTGCCCCTCTGTGACACGCTTGAGTTGCAACAGTTTGTTCAGCACGGGACCTAAAATAGACAATTTTTGTGCAAAAAACATTCACTTTTGGTTCAAGCCCCCTCTCTCTTTGCAAAACCCTGGTTGCGCTTTGGGCTTTTATGTCTCTTTTTTCAAAGACGATTACAAAATTGTAGCTTTAAAATATCAGTTTTTATGAGCAAAAGTTCAGCATATTTTATAGTGCCCCCCCCCCCCCCATTTTCGGCTAGGGCCCCCTTACTTCGTTTGGTTTGGCGACTGCACTGCTTGTAGCGTGTGGTTATCTCGTTCCTACAGCATTTATAGAAATTAAGGACTAAAAATGTAGTAATACGATTAGTGATATGAAAGTTTTTTGCCGATTACTGCCTTTGCCTTTTCCTGCCTTGAAAAAACATTGTTTTTTTAGAATGTCTTGTTGTAAGCCGAAATACGGATTGTGCTTTGCTGATTGATGACTTCTCACTGTAATTTAATGGCTTTTAATTTTCGAATCCCTAGCTTCATTGTAGCATTCTTAAGGATTCGTCGGTGGGTTATGCATTATGCTTCCATGTAGTTTAGGCACCTACTGTATAAGCAGTAGCACAACCAGGAGGGCTATGGGCTACAAGCCCTCTTAGCCAAGTCACTTTAAAACTTTAACAAAAATACAAGCGTTTAAATCTGTTTTTAGTTGGACCCCGATAAAGTAGCTCAATAACAAGACATGCTGTGGTACATTTACTACAATCAACGATTGTGAGTAATTCCCAGAGGTAGAGTCGAGGAAACAAAGCTCGAGGCCAAGGCCAAGGACACAAAAATCCGAGGCCAAGGACAGGAATGCTCGAGGCCAAGGCCATGGACCAAGGACACAAATGCAAGTGTGTTCCTAAGAAAAAAAGGTCTTAAAAATTTTTTTTCCGTCGATCTTTAAAAAAAAACGGTCTTGAAAAACATTTTTCAGCCGATTTACAAAATTTTAACCATTCAAAACATAGTGTGTCCACAAGCCGAGAACAGGGCAATTTTCGAGAACTTGAGGCTTCGAGGGCAAGGACAAGGACTTGAAAATGTGTTCTCGAGGACGTCCTCGAGGCCAAGAACGTCCTCGAGGACTCCACCTCTGGTAATTCCTTTTATTGCGTGGAATGTATTTACCATACGCTTGATATACTTCCCACAAGTCACAACTTTTGACTTAAAGGCGGTGAATCATCCAGCCAATTCCGATGGTTTACAATAGCTAAAATTGAACTATAATTTTTGATATTTTTTGTTTGGTTTTGGGACTGCGGTTGCAAAGATATTCAACAAACACAAAAAGATATCCCCCAAAAAAGTTTTTGGAAACTCTGAGTGTTGTTCTTTCCGCCAAAACCACTGTAGGCTTAATAGTTTGGAGAACTGTGGTTTTGGCGGGAAGAACAAAACTCAGAGTTTCCAAAAACTTTTTTGGGGGATATCTTTTTGTGTTTGTTAAATATCTTTGCAACCGCAGTCCCGAAATCAAAACAAAAAATATCAAAAATTATAGTTCCGTTTTAGCTATTGTAAACCACTGGAATTGGCTGGATGATTCACCGCCTTCAAGGCGGATTTACACAATATCCGTTTTTTGTCCGCTCTGTTTTACGTTTTTGCTTCTTTGTGAAAAAGTATGCCCTTTTTCATCCGCATTTTTATATGTCCATATCCGCATTAATCAAACAGTCACATACTGGACAAGAGTTTTCGAGGAAATTTTTTTGTAAAGGGATACAACCCTATTTTGAAATATCGCTCTTATCGTTCATACACAAAATTTTTGAACAAAATTTTATCTGTATGCACCAATCTACTTAGTGCAGATATGGACTTATAAAAATGCGGATCAAAAAGCGCATACTTTTTCACGGAGAAGCAAAAACGTCAAAAACCGGACAAAAACGGATACTGCGTAAATTCACCTTCATGTTTGCTAATCAACTCTCAGCAGATCACTTCGAGACATGGTTGATTGCAAAACTCTTCTACTCTGACCATAAAAAGTTGCGGACTTGCGGTGTGGACTTCAAGAATTACGAAGTTGCGGACTTGCGGTTGCGGACTAAGCACTAAAACGTGCAATTGCGGACTTGCGGTTGCGGATTAAGAAAATTGAAATTCGGTTGCGAATTTGCGGACTGCGGACTTAAAAAAAAACTTGCGGTGCCCAGCACTGAAAGTTTTATAGTCTTTAGTTTGACCCGACTGAGGGTCGAAACTCGAGCCTAACGTTTTGATAGCAGACGCTTTCCGTTTGACCACAGATCGGATCAAATATTTAACCGCCTTTATGGTCTGAGGCTATTAAATTAATCTTGTTTTTATTTAGTCTGTGCAATTCCTGCACCCCATCAATCATACGCAATAAAATTCCCCATTGATTATCGTAGACTGTTGTTTGCGGGAGAAACAATTGAGTACTCTTGCAAAGGTGATCTTGGATTGAATTCTCCAATAATTAGCACATGCTAGAACAACAAAACAAAGTTAGCAACTTGGTCTGAGGGCAAAGGCACGGATTTATCACGTATTTGCCACCTTGTTGTAACTATTAGTGGTTTGTTTGTTTTGTTTGTTTGCTGCCTATTTTTTCGCCTGTCATGGGGCAGCTTTTTAAAAAAATTGTACATAAAAGTCACAAAGCTATGTAATTGTAATTACATTTTATTCACCAAGTAGTCTTGGCCAGGAGGCAATCTTAGAGTCAAGCTGCCATGTGCCCACATGCCTACCACACTCGATGAAAGCTTTACACAGTTCTTTTTAATGCTGAACGTCAAGCAGGCAAGCTGTGAATACCAACTGATACAGCATTTGATTTGACCCGGCCGGGATTCGTACTCAAGTGTACGGTTTTAGCAGCATACGTTTTATCCACTGATCGGTTTGCAATTATTGGGTCTGTGCCAGGAATCTTTCGGAAAACAAACTATATCCCACAAGAAATCCTAAAATTGTTCCAGAATCACATAATCAAAAGTGCCTCTCGTGTAATCTAAAGACGTGTCTGACGGGCTTTTTCCTGACGTGGTTGCCTTTGGTTCTACTTTGCATAGTTCACTTCTCGTTGTTGCATTTCCGTAATTAAGATCAAGTGAAAACCTTTTTACTAGTTTTTTACACGTTTCACGTTGGACCTGGGCTCATTCATTTTTGATTTTTGGTGAAATAGAGCGCACTACTTTATACTACTTTATTTTTTGAACGTTTTTATGGCTTTATTTTTTGAATATCAGTTGGGATAATCGTAGTGAAAATTGTTCCATTTTTAGGTTGCCTGATTTTAATTTTTCACACCATACTTTAATGCATTTTGTTTATTGACGGATTGTGGTTGTGGTCTTCTTTGGATCGAGCAGTTAGAAATTTGGAGTGAAGACCTATTGGGCTCCCCACGGGGTTACCATTATCATTAGCTTCAGGTTGTTACGGTTTTGTTACAAAAGTATTTTGGTCTAAGCAGTGACCTAGCTTTATGAAAAACATTTACGCGAAACGTATTAGATACTTTTTTATCATCTTCGAGCAATAAATCTTTACATTATGCACGTATTTGGTAGTGTGCAAAATCTCTGCTTTTCCACAATGCACACAGTTTCCGCATTTTTGCCTACGCAGCGTTTCTTTCCATCTTCAAGCAAATAACTTTTACATTATATGCATTGCAATGTGCGGCATTTCTGCTTTTCCACAATTTATCCATTTTCCACGTCTCGTCTTTTTCCATCTTTAAGCTATAAATGCATTAGCGTGCGAAATTTTTGCTCTTGTACATTCTTCACGTTTCGACGTGTTCTTCCATCTTTAAGCAATCTCCTACACAATATGCAACAGTTAGCGGCACCTTTGCCTTTTCACGTTTTCTGCACCTCGACGTCTTTCTTTTTTTCTTCAGACAATAAATCTACACATTTGTACTATTGTGTGCGATATTTCTGTCTTTCCACATTTTCGACACATCGTTGTCTTTTTTTATCTCCAAGCAATATATCGCTGCATGATGTATAACAATGTGCGCAAAGTCTGCTTTTTCACAAATTACTGTGCAATTACCCTAATTTGAAAAATAAAAGGTCCACTCTCGCAATTTACTGCGGCCAGTTATATTTGCTGCCACACGGATTTGTTTGTTGATGTTCCACTTTAAAACCAGCGAGACGAACAAGGTTGTTATACAAGTATACAACACTGCTACCATGTGATCAGAGTAGTGAAAAAGCTGGTGGAAATGTGCTGGTGATACAGTTGTGAATATTAGCGCTGTACTGTAATTTTTCATCTACTCACTTACTTGCTAGTGTATTTTCCGGAATTTTTTATAAAAACACGTTAAGCGACACTAAAAGTCCATCCACACACAACGCGAACGCAAACGCGGCGTTAGCGCGGAATTAGGATGTGTTTAGACCGGACGCGAAGCAACCAAAATTTGACGTCATCGACAGCTCGGAAAAGGTTACAACCGGTCGCAACCTTCGCGAGCAATTGCGCAACATCGCTTTCTTGCCGGCTGTAGTATTATAACCTACTAAATCACTGATTCGATTTTTACGATCGCAGTTTGCTAGAAAGTAATGTAATATAGTATATTTGTATGGTTTAGCGCCTATTTATCAATCCAAAGAGTAGGTTGTTGGCAAAGTTAGATCATGGAGTTAGATTCGGGATGGCCCTAAACTAGCTAAGTTAATTTGGCCAAATAACTATTATATCTACATAGCTAAGGCTGTAAATTCTAGAGTGATTATTCATGTCTATGCATGATCTCAGAGCTTCATTATAATGAATTCACCAAAGCAGTACGCCTAGCCTCACGGCATCTAGCTTTTAAAACAAAACTTTTTATTCTGTGCAGCATAGCAGAAGCTATTGTATCAGTCAAGTGGTTCTTTTGGTTGAGCAACTTTTGCTTTTTTGTCTTAAACTAACATGGTGTTTTTTTTTAAACCCACCCACAGGCTAGTTTTGAATGTGTTGATCGTGTTTTTACCCATTGTTTGTTAGCTTGTTGTTTTAAAAGTACCGTAACCACAATTGAACAATTGCTCGAATACTGGACAATTCGCAAAAGTTTTTTCGCTGTCTACTTGGCCAAAAAAACTTGGTGAATAAAACTGCATTTAGAATTGGTTTCAAGCTACATACAACAGCTAGATAGATACAAAAAATCAAAAAAATTCTATGAACTTTTGGATTGGCCTAATTAGTAATCACTTCTTTGAATAGCTACAAACATGGAATTTTTTTCTTCTGAATGTCTTCTTAAAAGTCTTCTTGTTTCTGAAGGTTTGTGACAGTGATCAAGTTCAACTGGAAGCAATGGTTTTGGACTCCCTTAAGTTTTATAATCATGAATGTTGTAGTCTGGTAGTGATTTTTCACTCCGGTCCTATGAGATGAAAATAGAAGTGTCAAGTGTGTTAAACATTCATTTACTGTGTCTCTGTGTAAAATCTGAATTTAATTGTTCGTGAATTTTAAAACATTTTTACTGCCTCTTAAAATTTTAACTGCTGTACAAGGTGAATAAAGTGACAAAGTAAACAATTTAAGTCTGAAGTTTAATCATTACCATTGCAATCAGTGTAGCCAGATAGAACTAGAAAGCCAATATATATCTAACCAGAGGTGGGCGTTGCGCAAAATAGTTCGTAAGTTTCGCAAGTTGCGCAAATTGTGCAAGTTGCGAAAATGCGCAATTTGCGTTGCGCACTATGCCTTTTTTTCAGCACTAGCATAATTTGCGTTGCGCTCTATGCCTGTTTTTTCAGCGCTTGCACAATTTGCGTTTGCGAATCGGTAAATCTAATATTTGTTGCGCTTTAATTGTGAATTTTTTTCCAAGATGCGCAATCACAAAACAATTTTTAAATGTTGATCTGCATGTCCCTGTCAAAAAATAAATAAATTTTGATTTTACAGATTTAAAGCTTGATCACGAGATAATTGATACATGCTGATTGCTGATAGAAAGATTTTTTTCTTGTTTAATTTTCTTCTGTGTTATCTACTTTTAAACTGCTAAACGTGCTGTATTTAAAGTTTGAACGATTGAATATATCAAGGAGGACTAGTGAGTGACAGAAATCAAGGGTGTCAGGTTGGGAGATCCCCCTCAATCGGGTCCTCCAAAATTTCGAACTTTTAAACCGTTATAGCTAGATGAATCAGATTTTTTAAATAAGTAGATATCAAAAATAAACTAAACGTAACAAAAATTGGGGTACCACAATGGGGGTTTGCCCCAAACGGGGCTCTCCAAAACTCAAACTTTTTAACCTTTTAAAATGGTTACATAAAATGGTGGTCCACAAGTTTTTAAAAATCTTATTTGAAGCAACCTTTGCATCCTGCACTATTAGCTTTTTCCGAAAGGTGCTTCTCCAGTGCAGGCTTGACTGTGAGCGAACTAAGAATGCAACTATGTGGTGAACATTTAGAAGCACTCAATGTCATGCACTGCAGTAAAGCGCTGCTTTAATTAACCAAATCGTTTAATAAATTTTTTCTGAACATCGGTGGTGGTTGACTGGTTGTTCACGTTTTCAGCAAATTAAGTTAATTTAAGCCAGTTTAGGTATTTTAGCTATTCGGAATAATTCTGAAATAGCCTACTATTTGGAAACGCCCATCCTTAGTGGTAGTACTTGTGCTTCAGAAAAACTATATGCTGTATACGCCTAAAAGACAAAGAGTAAAGTATTAAAATCATATCAGGGATCGAAATTAACTTTTTCGAAAATTTGCCCGTCGGGCAAATATTATCAAACGTCTACTTGCCCAAGAAAATTTCAAGTTGCTCGAAAAAAAAGGTACTCTAAGTTTTGAGGTTAACTTTGAAAAAACCACTGAATTTGCAAAATACGCATAGTTTCAAGAATCAAGTTTTTGTGTGCGATCGTTAAGATAATGTGATGCAATTAGTAACTTTTTCCAATCATGCATTAGCAAGAATTGATTTTTTGATTGTACTGTAAATATTTCATTTAATATCTACCGATCATAATTATTAATTATTACCGTTGTGGTTTGTTGCAAACGTATTTTTATCATCGAATATTTTGAAAACTACATCAGCTAGAAAGCTAAAAGATCTTCAAAATAATCATAACAAAAAAATTGCAAAAATCTTGACGTTATCTTCACGCAGCGCAGGGTAATACTTGTGGTATCTGAAACAGCTGTTAGCGTGAAAAGCGCCGGAAAACTTTTCTAGGAAAAAAAAACGGAACATATTGTGCCAAACAGTGCTAAACGCGTCCAAGAATCGAAAAATTTGCGAGCGATTAAGACGAGCTAATTGCGATTAATAATGTGCGTTCTATTAGACAATGCATTAATTGTGATAGTTACAAAGTGCTTACTAAAACAAAGCAAGGAACAGCTTTTTGCCGTCGAGGAAGTTAAAGGCGGTGAATCATCCAGCCAATTCCAGTGGTTTACAATAGCTAAAATTGAACAAAATTTTTTTTTTTTTTTGCTTTGATTTTGGGACTGCGGTTGCAAAGATATTCAACAAATACAAAAAGATGTCCCCCGAAAAAAGTTTTTGGAAACTCTGAGTTTTGTTCTTCCTGCCAAAACCACAGTAGGCCTAATGGTTTAGAGAACTGTGGTAGGCCTAATAGTTTGGAGATAGTTTATTTCTAAATACTTTAGGCCTAACTAGGCCTAACTATCTCTAAACTATTAGGCCTAATAGTTTAGAGATAGTTCGACCTAATAGTTTAATAAGATTACAGTAGGCCTAATAGTTTAGAGAACTGTGGTTTTGGCAGGAAGATCAAAACTCAGAGTTTCCAAAAACTTTTTTTGGGGGGACATCTTTTTGTATTTGTTGAATATCTTTGCAAACGCAACCCCAAAATCAAAACAAAAAATATGAAAAATTTTAGTTCAATTTTAGCTATTGTAAACCACCGGAATTGGCTGGATAATTCACCGCCTTTAAGCTGAAAACTAACTTGCTCGCGGCGATTTCAGCTTGCCTTGGGCAAGCGGGCAGGCGTTAATATTAAACCCTGTATTTAGTTTAAGCTACCTCACGTAATAAGTACGAAATACGTTTTGTTTTTTGCAGTGTAATTACTAATTAGTAGCCGAAAACTTGGCCGCTACAATAGAAAAAATATTAGACGAAAGGATAGGAAGAGCAAACGACAAAATCACCAAAGATTGCTTTCCTGCCTAAATTGCTCCTGATAAATTTCAACTAAAGCCTGCTACCTACAAAACTTTAAACTTTAAAATCAAATGCTTTAAATATGCCTACTGAACAAATTAAACATTGGTTCTTACCTTTAGTCACTTTCCATACAGCCTCTGCCCATGTATGCAACCAGTTTAATGATGCTTTTCACCGCTAATTTCTTTGCCACATTTCAAAAGCATCAATTTTTATCAAAATAGGCCTAAAATTAGGTTATTTTTGCAAAAAAATACAAAATTTTTGAGCGCTGGGCTCCGCCCCCATACCCCCAGAACAGCCCCATTGCAGATTTCTGGTTAAAAGTCTAACCATGTTTTTGCTCATTTCTATGCCACCAGAATTCTCCCTGATGCCACGCTTTAAAAGCATTTTATCAAAATAAGCCTAAAATTAAGTTATTTTTGCAAAAAAAAATTAAAATTTTTCGAGTGCTCGCGGCTCTACGCCCAGACCACCAATGGCCTCCGGCGGAGCTTACAAAACCTCAAAACAGCCTCTCCCCCATTGCAGATTTCTAGTTACACGCTTGAATATAAACGTGTGCTGCCACGGCGCTGCTCATACTCCTAAGTTATCGAATCTTACAATGAGAATTTATTGAGCAAGCCAAATAACAACCGCTATCTACGGAAATGAAGTAGTACCGTTATCTTTAAAATAACACCTTTTGCAGCTTGCTATACATTATAAAGGGTGACACCACAAAATTCCATCCCGAGTGTCACTATCCTTAGCGACGCCATTGCGAATTGTTGTGAAATAAACCAGTCAGTGAGTAAGAAAGTAGCAGAGTTGCCATTCCACCTTAACTACCGAAACTTCCGCATTTTATTCTCTCAGCAAGCAATTGTTAGGTCTATGTAGCTCAAAAGAAGCACAGTACCTAACCAAATCTTGAAAAACCATTTAAGTATTCTCAATCGTCTAAAAACTACAATTACATATAAAAAAACAAAAAAAAACGACAAAAAAAACAAAAAAACAAGGTAAAAAAAACGCCCTTCAAAAAAAAAACGTTTTTTTACAACACTAACTGGTACCGCAAGAAAATGCAAACTAATAAAATTCTCTCGAAAACATTTAACTTCGCTTTAAACATCGATAAACGCTCCGCTAGCGAATAAAAAACCAAACGTAGTTTTAGAGGCTGACTTTTCCTTAACCCTATTCGGCCCAGGGGGGGATCGATTAGCTCCCCCCCTTCACTTATTTTGAAATTTTGTTACGAAGCAGTCAAGCCACAATAATCAAATTTCTTGACTTTTCCTAAAATTTACTGCTTCAGCTATCATTTGTAAAACCATTGTCGTATGACAACTAGATTCGGAGTAATTAAACGTTTCTCAAGGTCGACCCTGCGTTTCTGGCAAAATTTTCGAAAAATTAATTTAATCTGTTAGTCCCAATTGTTCTGTCGTAATTAATAATTTTACGCTTTTTCGAACGTAAATCCAGTGACCACTTGAACGGCTTTTGTTTCTATCGATGTTCTGAAAGAGCTGTGACAACAGATTTTCATTTATTAGTTTGCCTGAGGCATTATAATTTTCATTATGATTTATGAAGCTCACAGCTGAATTTCTGTGACAATTTTATATAATTTTACCAACTTTCAAACTAAGCTTTATTTTTAGCATTTCGCTAATAAGTGCAAAATAAATTGCGATTTAGCAAAATAAACGTATTTATTGATAAAAGAATTAGAGGCCAACACAAGCAAAAATCCTTTTGTTTTTTGCCTGTATTTTTTTTTTCACGTTGCTGATATACGAGTAGTACAGTAGTCAAAAGTGTCCATAAGTTATCAAGTGTGTGGCATACAGCATGAATTTTGGTAGTCTTTATGTTCGAAATTTGTTTTTGGTGACTAAAAAAAAGAAAAATGACGCAAATTTTAAATAAATTTTTAGTTTCTGCTAAGTAGCAGTATCAGTCGAAAAATGTTCATTTCATTTTTCACAAAAACATACGCATAATTTTGACTGCCTAAGGTTTTTTCATGAAGTTCAAGTGATAACATCCAAAACAGAAATTTGCCCGAGTGTCTTTGCGCGTGACGTGGTAGCAGCACACTGATAACTTCATTGTGCGCATACGCTTTGTTTTCACCAAATTGCAACATTTCATATACTGTACGTTTGCGATATTCAATAACATTGCAAGAAGTACGGAGTTTTTTATAATACTTGTTTCGGAATCATTATTTTCAATTTTTACCTTTATTGTTATTCAAGACTATTATTATTAAATCTTTGCTCAAAAAATGCTTTTCGAAGTTTGCAAAAAAAAAGCTTTGCGCAAAAAAACCCAATAGCTAGTGCAAAATGTTACCAATTTTTTATAAAATTCACATCAAACTAAACAATTATTGGGTATGTACAATCTACATTGTTAAATGTGCTATTTCATGTGGTATATTCTACTTGCTACCGCATTTATTTTCGTATTAGATGCTACTACAGGCCTACAGCACGGCATATTGTTGCAGATATTACCGAGTTTCTCATTGATTTTTCATTTGTGGTCTATAATGATAGGTGGCAACCGTGGCATGCTGAATTTGAAAAATTTATGTTGTTTCGTTACTTTTCAATTTTCGGTTTTATTATGTTTGTAGATACAAAATATAAAAACGGAAAGCACATTCTCTACTAACAGACTTTGCAAGTAACAATCCGATTAGCTGACCGTTTAGTAGATGAATTTATACTGATTTTCTTTGTGATCATAAATAAGATATCTAAATTCACCGATGTCGTTAGCAAATTTTTAATGTTTCTAATTTGCTGCAACTGTCTAACGGCTTTACCGCATGCAAGCAATATTACTCGTTCTGGATGTAAGGACCAGGGGTGTATTTAGAAGGGGCATGATGCCATGGCCACCACCTTTGGGTCTTCAGTATACAGTAGTATAACTAGCATAGAATAGTATGCAAAAATGCGGCGTGCCCCCCCCCCCCCCCATTTGTAATTTGGACAGAAAGTTTGAGCACAAAAACGGAAAAAATCTGACTAAAAACCTTTTTTTTATCTTCACCTAATTTTGGGCAGGAAAATGGACTGATTCTGAGTGGAAAAATTTTTCTTTTGGTCTTCATTATTCTCAAATTTCTTCCCCCCCCCTTTGAAAATTCTGCGTACACTAGTGGTGAGGACAATAGAAGTAGAATAGCTTTGAAGATTTTGATGAAAGATGAGAACCGGCAAATAAATTTCTAGCCTTGGGATTATACTTTTTTTTTTTAGTGTTTTTTCTAAACTTATTCAGCACTAATCCCAGCAACAATCAAAGTTTGCAACAATTTGTTATAAAGCCATCTCTGAAATAAAATCTGAAAGATTATCAAGACAAAATCGTTACGTTTGAGAATTAGACATTCTTTGTAGAATGATACGAATAGTGATAAAAAGAATGGTATTTCGATCAGTACAACCATTAACATTATAATTACAAAGTTGAAAACAATTGTCATTTTTGCTTTTTAGTTCTGAAATCATTTGTGATAATACACTAAAAGGTAAGCCAATTGGGTACTATATAAGATTTTGGAAAATCTTACGACGACCAATGATCAAATTAATTTAGGTTTTCTTACATAAACTTCATAAAAACTGCAGAATTTTTGAATTTTTGAGGAAAAATTACTTTCCAATATTAGACAACGTAATCTTTCACAACGTAAGCAATAAAAAAAAATTATTCGGATGCCAAAACCTATTACAGTACTCCAAATCATTCAAACTATTATTCTAAAAATTAACCAAGAATCCGAGTACCAAGTTAGACCAATTTCTTTTTTTTTTCTTATAATTCAAAAGTCTGTGAAAAATCGTACATAAAATAGTTTGAAAAAATTAACATTTACTACGCTCCGTGCGACACATTTTGAAAGTTTTTTTCGTAAGTTCGAAGTAATTGCATTTTTATTTACCAAGTTGTATACAGACAGCGAAAAAATCGTACTTTTTTTTTTTAGAAAAAGCTGTCGTTTGCCCACCTATCTACCACACGCGGTGAAAGCTTCACACTGCCCACTTTATTGCTAATACTTAGCCGGGAAGCTGGATGTAAATACACACTTTCATCAAGTTTTGGTTTAACCAGAGCGGTAATCGAACCCAAATCTACTATATCAGCAGCAGACGCTTTATCCACTCGACTAATGATAAAAATGTTGTTATAAAAATATTTTATAACAGTGTTGTTATATACAGAATGCTATGCTGCACTTTTGATTAGGTTTAGCATTGCCAGATATACCATATTGAGAATGAAACCCATAGCACAAGTTTTCCAAGTGAAAACTCTTACTATATTATATTAGACTGCGAATCTTCAGCTTACCAAAAATTACATCAAAATTCAACCAATTTTATTGACATTTGTTAGAGCTATGTTATATGCATTTACACACAAAATATAAATGAGAAAAATTAGTGGTTTGATGCTTGTTCTTTTATAAACTTTTGTACCAAAATACCATTTTTTGTAGTGTTTAGCAAAAGGAACTACAAAAGTACCATATATTCAGCTTGCAATTAATCCAGTAACAAACTAATGATTTAGATATTTTAGCACAATAGAAATAATCTTTTTATTTAGTCCGTAATTATCTCTGAGTTACTGAATAAAACTCCAGCTGCGATGCCGCGTCACGGCAATCAAACGCTTATTAACATTATGCAGATGAAAAGCGAACCGATCGCTTCTGATAGTCCTTGACTTATGTTCAAATTAATTGAAGATCAAGGTTGCAGACATAATGACAAAAAGTTTGGACTTTTTGTCAGAAAATTGAGCTTCTCAAAAAGCAAAAACGGATTTTTTATCTTTTGTAATTCGGGAGTTATTAACGTTTGAATTTGTTGTGTCAAATCGATCCCCTCTGGGCCATTAATCAAAAAATTTTGCCTGGTCCGAATAGGGTTAAAGCAACCGCTGGTGTTACTGTGCTAAATTCTTGTCCTGCGATGATAGTGTCAAATCATGCAAAAACTGCAATGTTTTTTTGCTTTCTCCAGCAAAGCAACACAGCAATCCATTGCACAGTAAGCAAAAAATCTACTACATAGGCCTAACTGATGTCAAATCCAGCTTTCAGATTCACTCATAGGGTTAAAATTGGATGTCTTTATAAACAGCTCTAAATAGCGAAGACAAACAACTGTTTAGGCTTAGTACAGGTCAGAGGTTGAGTCCTCGAGGATACATTTTGAAGTCCTTGACCTTGGCCTCGAAGGTCAACTCCTTGACCTCGGCCTCGAAGCTTCAAGTCCTCGAAAATTGCCCTGTCCTCGGCTCGAGGACAGCACTATTTTTTATACCGTTGAAATCTCGTTGGAAAACGCCAGAAACCTCTCGAAAATTTGCGAAGACCTTTTATGTTTTCCGCAATTGAAGATCTCCAGAAAAAAATTATAATTATTATTATTAATGAGCAGCGGTGCAAGCAATCTGCTTCCCTGTCGTAAGGTCCACCTACACATTGCATAGGCCT
The DNA here is from genome assembly GCA_963965965.1 of Trididemnum nubilum. Classification (NCBI taxonomy): domain Eukaryota; kingdom Metazoa; phylum Chordata; class Ascidiacea; order Aplousobranchia; family Didemnidae; genus Trididemnum; species Trididemnum nubilum. The sequence goes on along the minus strand of OZ014469.1, from coordinate 41,208,582 downwards.
CATTTGGGCTCATTGCAACTGTAGCTGTATGTTATTGTTATTTTGTTTGGTTACTGGTCGAAGTCAGAAAGCTTTCCAGCTTCCTTTAACTAGGTGGCCAGTTTATTAATGTTATATTTTGTTACCACATTGTGAACTGTGGTTTCGGTGATTTAAAAACTTATAACACGAATATCTCGGTAAATATTGCAATTGCTTACATGATGATTTGGTGTTTTATACTTTCGGTTACATTTTGGACACAAAGAAGACTCAGCACGACCTGTAGTTTTCTTGTGTCGCTGTAGATCGCAGTGCCCAGTTAAAACTTGCAATACCCTATTTAGCTGAGGCCTCTTAAGGTTAAGGAGACGTATATTGTTAGTCGAGAAGACGTCAAACGTATAAACTCCTTCATCCTCAAGCAGTCCTTCCGTTCATTCCACATAGATTTCCATTTAACTGTGGACCAGTCCTTGAACGTGCTAACACAACTGGCATACGGGACTGTAATAAAAGGTTCAGAATCTTGTATTTTAGATATAGATTCTGATTTGGTTACATTGTCAGCCACTTCGTTACCATGTACCCCTGCATGCCTCGAATCCACGTAATACTGACGTGATTTTGTTTACCTATCTGATTTAGGTTTGTAATGCAGTTGAACACTGTAATCGATGTTACAGTGCAATTTTTGAGTGCTTTGATAGCTGCTTGACTTTCAACCAGCACAACAATACTTTGATTGTTTATTTTTTCCAAAAGCAGGTTTTTTGCCACTTCTGAAATAGCTAAGACTTCCGCCTGGAACACAGTACTGTAAATTGCAAGATGGAAAAATGCGGGTTTTGGGGAGTTGTTTGGGTATTCTGCATAAAAACCCGCACCTACTCTCCCATCTAGTTTCAAGCCATCGGTGTAAACCTTGACAGTGTCCTGATTTAGAACGCTTTTAGATCTGATAGCATTCTTTTTGTCCATAATTATTTGACATTCGAAATTTCTCTCGAATGTCTTTGTTTTCTTCATTCGGTCAGCTGGCATTTGCAGCAGAGGTAAGAATCTTCTAGCCTCATTGCAAACATCAACATGACTTTTCGTTTGTCCAAAGGAACCAACTTGGTTGACATGCCAGAGCCGACTAACAGTGATTCTGTGTGACCCTCGCAATACCTCAGCCAATAAGAATTCCTCAATGGGAGATATGTTGAGCAATATTTCCAGACTACCAGTAGGGGTGCCAGGAAAAGCTGATGAAATCATCAGGCAAGCAAGGCTCCGCACCTTTGTGACTTCCCGCAGTAGATACTTGTTGCTGAGACCGCCTGCCCAGGACACAGATGCATAGGACATGATTGGACGTATCATTGCTGTGTATATCCGTTTCATCATAGATGGTTTTATTCCCCACGCTTTACCCACAATTTGTATATATTGCATTAATGCTGTTATTGCTTTGCGGGTAATTTGGGAATATGTGGTTTCCAAGTGAGCTTGCTGTCCAGAGTAGCATCTAACAGCCTTGCTTCCTGGGAAAGTTCAAGTTTTGAACCATTCATTGACAGGGAATCCAAATCTGGATTCCGTTTGTGAGTGAATCGTACATTTTCGGTTTTCTTGCTGCTGAACTGTAGCTCTTGTTCCGACGCCCAGTTGGCAACAATATTTATTGCTTTTTGGGCCATATCTCTGGTCCAAAGCATAACAGCTCCAGTAACCAACACTTCTAGATCCTTGGCATAGGCTTGAACTAAAAAGCTCTTTCTACGTAACTCTAGCACTAGCAAACATTTTTTGGAAGACCTAATTTTTCTTTTTTTTTTGGAGATTTCTTTTTTTTGAGAACACTTGCGCCGGACTCTTTGGTCTTTGACCTTGGCCTCGAGCATTCCTGTCCTTGGCCTCGAAAGGGTCTGTCCTCGGAAGAGCTGTCCTTGGCCTTGGGTTTTTTTAGTGTCCTTGGCCTTGGCCTCGAGCCTTGTGTCTTCGACTCCACCTCTGGTACAGGTATCTTAACATGCTTGCCTGAAAAAGAAAAATTACATCAAAAAAACAACATAGTTTACGCTTTAAATGTACCAGCAGTAGACTAGCCTATTGGTCTACACTCTACAAGTTAGATCCACCAGTACCATAATGAGACATGGATGGTGAAGCGTTTAAAGATTTGTTAACTGAGTAAACACCTAAAGAGAACTTTTAACATCTGCTTCCGGCTTTTTGCGTTTCTTTATTAAAACCCAGAACTGTCATCGTCAAAAAAGATTATGGCAAGATTTCAGCGAACGGTCTATGACTTTTATGCGCCGAGACTTTTAGGCACCAGAGGTAAAAAAATTTTTCTCAAAAATTTTGAACAAAAAAGTTTTTTTTTTCAAAAAAATTTTTTTTCAAAAAACAAGTTGTTTTCCAAAAAACATTTTTTTCTACAAAAAAACGTTTTTCTTCTCAAAAAGATTTTTTTCTTTCAAATGACAGTCTTTTTTCAATTACAAGCTTTTTTGAAAAAAAAAAACTTTTTTCAACAAAAAAGTTTTACTTTGATTAAAATGTTAATATTCTCGAAGCTTTTCATCTGATGTTTGTCAAGAAGAATCGTCAGAATAAAGAGCGCAGAAAAAGGAGTGGCTATAGGAAAAAGCCGAGCAGTGATTGGCTGGAAAAGGATTGCTGAGAGAGCGTTATTTGTGTGCAGCCTTTAAGCTGTACAAGAATTCTTTTTGTCAGCAGAGGGCAGGGTTAGAAGTTTTGATAAAAGTGACTTCAAACACAGATAGATGAAAGCAGAGCGGAAAAAGTTTTACAAAAAATTGATTTCTTAATGCATTTTTTTCAATAACAAAAAATGTTTTCCACTACTTCCTTGCAAAGTTTTTTTTTACCTAATCCAGACGCTTACAATCTCCAGCCAGCGGTCTCAAATTTTGCGGCGCACGAACACGAGTTGCTTGTGCAATATTGGCATACGCAGCAAGCCCTGTGACGTTTCATAGTTATTTTGAGTCTACCTTTACCAAACAGGCTGTTATTTTGAGTCCACCATCAAAAAACTTCTTGCATTTTGTCAACTCTTCTTCACACTAATGAAGACATTTGACTTCGAAACAATGGAATGCTCCCATGATGGAGACTCCGCCACACCTGCGCAACTAGGGGGTTGAAATGAATACCGATTTAGACGGAGGCATCATTAAGGTGTTGTCAAATGAAGTAGGATTGTAAGACGTGATGTGTCTGTGAACTATTAAATTTGCTTTGTGTTTTTCACTTGGAAAACAATTAATGTTGTTAAATACGCAAATTGTTTGTCTTCAGCGCACACCATCATACTGATTTATTATGGTTGTTTACTTAATAAATATGAAAGCAGAAAGAAATAGAAAAACTTCAATACTGGTATTATAATAAGTAACCCCACCAGTGCCTGTTTGATCCTCTACAGACAACTGCTTTAGGATGAGTGGAGTTTCAATTTAACGAATCAAAATGTTCGACAGTGTAGGCCAAAGCGAATATCGTAACATAGCACAGTTAACGTTGAAAAATTTTAACTCTACGATCTGTTTCACCGCTATCTTTTATATATAGTATATCTTTCATCTTAACAAGCTTTTATCTCAGTTCCGGTTGCGGTTTTGAGTTTGGCTCCCTGGTGGCTTAGGCTGTTAGAGAAGAAGGGAAAAAACACCTTTATTTATCCAGGAAGGGCTAATTTGCAAACAACAGCCCTATATCTACCGCCTTGCCCATTTTTCTTCTCTATGGTTGACTTCTGGGTTATGGCTCAGACCTTGGGTGTGGTTTAATTTTTGAGTCTCTCCAGAGCTCTTCCGTGACCTTAACCATTTTAATAGTAAGGTAAAGTGACAGGTCGGAGGGCTACCCTCGAAATCAATTTTTTGTAAAACTTTTTCCGCTCTGCTTTCATCTATCTGCGTTTGAAGTCACTTTTATCAAAACTTCTAACCCTGCCCTCTGCTGACAAAAAGAATTCTTGTACAGCTTAAAGGCTGCACACAAATAACGCTCTCTCAGCAATCCTTTTCCAGCCAATCACTGCTCGGCTTTTTCCTATAGCCACTCCTTTTTCTGCGCTCTTTATTCTGACGATTCTTCTTGACAAACATCAGATGAAAAGCTTCGAGAATATTAACATTTTAATCAAAGTAAAACTTTTTTGTTGAAAAAAGTTTTTTTTTTTCAAAAAAGCTTGTAATTGAAAAAAGACTGTCATTTGAAAGAAAAAAAATCTTTTTGAGAAGAAAAACGTTTTTTTGTAGAAAAAAATGTTTTTTGGAAAACAACTTGAAAAAAAAAACTTTTTTGTTCAAAATTTTTGAGAAAAAATTTTTTACCTCTGGTGCCTAAAAGTCTCGGCACCTAAAAGTCCAGGTGTATTAAAGTCCAGGCGCATAATCGGCGGCGCCTAAACGTCCCACGCCTAAACGTCTGCGCATAATAGTCACAGTTTGTCGGTGGAAGGATCTGAACAAAGCATTGATAGCTATCCTATAGGCTAAGTACTTCTACGTTTTTCAAGAAATGACTTGTCTTTTTATTTCCAAATTTTATCTACTGTGCTTCGTTTTTCCAGTATACTTTACAAACTTTTTTCTCAAGATTGTTTTGTTACCTAGGCTATTAGTCTAGACTCTTCTTCAAGGTTATTGCTCCAGCGCGCTATAACGAAACAGAACCTGTGATCACTATAATAGCTAGTGATGTAGTCAAGACCCTGATGGTCGAGAGTCGAGATCGAGACCAAGACCAAGACTTGGAAAAAATTTGAGACCAAGACCTGAGACCAAGACTTGAAAAAATTTTCGAGACGGAGATCGAGACTCCGTGAGTTTGTTCGAGACCGAGACGAGACTTCGAGACCCGAGATTTTAGAAGCAAAACTTATTCGTATTGACTATTGACAACCCTTTTCGTGGTTTTTCCTTAAACAAACGGCCAATAGCAATACAGTAGAACGACCACAAACCAAAAAACGAACTTGGGCCACTGGCTATTCACAAGCACATGAAGAGATGACGGCGTAGCTCAACTGTCAAGCGCTTGTCTTTAAAGTAGAGAAATTGCAGTTCGATGCCATCGTTCGATTCATATAAAATGCATCTTAGATTTGCTCAAGTTTCATTACCAAACTGCTCTTGGACCAATCTAGAGGAATTCGATTTTGAAGCGAGTTGCTAAACCAAATTAAAATAAAAGCTTTCATAAACTTGCGACTTAGTGCACGGGCATTAAGCAACACTGCACCAAAGAAACATCGCAGCGGGCGAGACGTTAGCGACACTGCGTCCGATTTTGACCGGACCAAGAATCGAAACGCAGACCTCACGCTCCGATGGCGGTGTCTTTATCTACCAACGCTGACCGGTCGTTTAAATTTAAAATAAAGCGGGCTTGCTAAAGCAGTTGCATTCAGATAGTTATTTTAATGACAAGAAGGCTGTAGTGGAATGTGCGATTGTGTTTTCATAAACAAGGCATCAAGATGAATGATTCAGTAATCTAGTGGTCCTAGTACTCGGCAAACACCGTAATGTATAACAAATACCTGAGTTACGGTATTATTTCTTATCAAGAGTTTATTTCTCCCATACCGCCCTAAAAATCTTTAGGGGTCACGCGTCTTCCCCATTCGGTGGCCCATGTTTATACTTCAAGCTATTTTAATCTTCACTGGACCTAATTGTTTCCCTTAATGTTTGGTATTTACAAAAAAGCAGTGGTAAAGTGGACTTAAGTTCATCATTCTGAGTCTGCAATCTTAACTGAATCATACTACGAAAGATCTGTTTAACAGAATGAGACTGAAAACGATCACTTTGAGGTCTGAGCTGTCCTGATTAACCTTCCTTGACCAAACCTTATCGCACTGCATAGCTACTACCTCAAACTCGGTCCACGTGCAAGGAACCTGAACGAGAAAAAGGTTTAGAGCATTTACTACTAGAAAGCAAAAATGTACACAGCGGCAATTAGCACCTTCAACAAAGATCAACATCAAATAATACCGCTTAAGTGGCTTCTTCCCCTCCAGACTGTTTGTTCCACATCACACCTTTCATAAGTAAATAACAAAGATAATGAATAACAGGTCGAGCAGTTTTCTCTCACGGCTCTACCTGAGTTTTTTCGAACCTCAAGTGTCTCCCACTGAGTAGCCAATTATCAAAAATTGAGGTTTTATTGCAAAACTTTGTTTCCCACAATCTCAGTTTAAAAACATTGACGGAAATAAATAAAAATTGACCGAAATGAATAAATAAAGGAGATTGTTGGAAAGCAATTAAAAAGGTGTTAAGACCTAGAAAGTCAATCGAATCTTTGTTTGCGTTGCTTGCATTAAATAATTAAATTCAAAATTTTACTTCTACTCCTAACCAAGATTTTGAGTCTCGAGACTTCTCATGTTTCGAGACCATAATTTTTCGAGACCAAGACTCGAGATCGAGACTTGAAGTTCAAGTCCGAGGCGGGACCGAGACAAGACTTTCAAAAATGTGTCTCGAGACAGTCTCGAGACCCGAGACCAGTCTCGAGAACTCCATCACTAATAATAGCACTTCAATAATAAAGTACACTACGCTTTTCTGCTCATTGAATAATGAATACACTTTAAACGTAAGTTATTAAAATTAGCTAGTGAAGCTACCTGTCGCGAAGATCAGCAACCACTTGCGAAGGTTGGCAACCTTCGCGAGTGACGTGAGCGACCACTCGCGAAGGTTGGCAAAGGTCGCCAACCTTCGCTTCGCGTCCAGTCTAAACGCACCTTTACTCTCAATGAAATATTACAATGGACTCATTTATACATGCGAATTACTACGAAATGCGAATGACAACGAAATGTCACATGGAAACTGAGTTGAACGCCCCCAGAGCAAATTTTCAGGCTGTCTTGTGTAACCAATCATCGCGCTCAGTTTAGATTACGTATCTGCACTGATAAAGCCCAATACTAAAACAGCACTAACGCCTTTTAATGCAGCTTCTCTACATCGCATGAAATTTGACATTTTACAAAATTAGAAGTTGATTCAAACCAGACGTCTGTTCATTTTCCCCATTCCAACCAAAATTAAAGTTAAACGATTATGCTGACATCGATTATGTTTCAGTATTTTACAGCGATTAAATTGGTTAACAATTCTGAATATACATATACTGTACTGTATAAGAGCAAAGCATAAGCATTATTTGAATTCTCACTTTCGAAAATGGGTTTCTTTCATTTGAGTAAGTTTTCTTTTTTCTATAATATTAATGATGATATGTTTTGTGAAAAACTCTTTACGATTTTGATATGATTGTGATACTACCTTTGTTTTTGGTTTGTGTTTTTAACTGTAGTATTTACACAATAAAAAATTAAAACAAAGAACATTTCAATTATTAGTTTTAATAATTAATACTTATGAAATGATCGCATAATTTTTATTGCGAGAAGTACTTCGCGGCTGGAGGAACCCGCACATGCTTTAGAAATTTTCCTGAGATCTAACGTTCATGTTGATTCCTACAAATTGCTATCCAATAAATTTGCTGCTTGTTGAAAGCTACCAAGCAGGGATAATATTGTCCAGGGATACAACAACGTGACCAGGGTGCTGGTTGAACCCAGATCATACAATCAGAGTCGTTGTAAAAACAATTGCCACGCAGCCGACTATTTTTTTCCAATTAAAGTTTACCAAGTTTTTAAAACTTAATTCGATTCACAAAAAAAAAAAAGAAACGCCATCACTGATTTCTGAAAAGTGTCCATGAAATAGCAGTAGTATTGAGCAAAATTAAAAACAAATTTTTGTCCTTGCTTAATACCTAATGCTTAATTGCAAAAAAATTCGAGGTGAATTGCTCGAAAAATAAACTTTTATTCATTTTGGTTTTCTACCAAATTACAAGAGTTTTTAGCAATTGTACTAAATTGGTGGGGTAAACCTAAAACTTGAATTGCGTAAAAATTTCAGTTTTTCTAAACCGGGTTTGTTACTCCACTCCATCTTTCACCTATATGACGTAAAAATCGACTTTAATTCGAATCATTATTTGGTCGAAAACCACAAGAGCCTGGCGGAGCGCTTAAGCCTTGCTTTGCTTTCGAAAAAGACTGCGCTCCTTGGTATGTTTGATTCAGAAAACAATCGTCAAGAATGCAATCGTCTTTTGATTTAATAGTAACAGTTACAGTAATAGTGTTGCGGATAAAATCTCGAGTTAAACTGAATATCTAAAGCATAAAAAAGCAATCGCAAATTTAACCGACGTTCTCTATGCTTGTGAGACATTAAAAACATTCCTTCTTCAAAAGCAAAATTACAAAACTGATTGAGCTGGAAATAATTCTAAAAAGCAATGAATGATTGTGTGCAAAACGGCAGCTGAAAAGAACAGTGTGAAATTAATTGCCTTCAGCAGCTGCAACTGAAACAAATCAAGCGATAATAAATGTAAACAAACGATAAGAGTACGTTTCCAGCAGAAGAAAAACATAAATAACGATTTAATTTGAAATTGAAGAGACTTTTTAAGCCAATGCTGGAATACCATTTTTAATGATACATGCACTTTTGAAAGATTTTAAAAATTGGTCTGATAGGTGAGCTACTTGCTAAGTCTAAAAATTTAAGCCGTTGTAAGAGAAAACCAACCTGTTTTACTTTTCTTTTAGTTTTGTAATAATTTTATATCAAAAAAACTACTGTATTTTTATGCGCTTAGTGCAATCAGGGAGGCAAGACGGATTCAGCCGCCCTTTTTAGCCAAGTCATTAAAACATTTATCGACAAAATGCTAGCGTTTGAATGTCTTTTGGACTTGACCTTTAAGTAAGGGAATGGAAGGGGCTGGACAATTTAATTATTTTAAATGAATCCTAAATTTTGAAAATTGAGTTCTTTCAAATGGCTTCAAAATATGAGAAATATGATCCCAATAGCACTAAAATGGCTATTTTTGGTTAAAAAATCAAGAAATTGCTCAGCGTTTCGGGGCTTCGCCCCCAACCCCCTTTTGTAGTACGCTTGAATTGCACCACTATGCTCTGCGAGCCGCTTGAATGAGGCCTTTTCCGAACAAAAGTATTTTAGGTTTTGTTCAAGCCCTCCCCCCTTTTGGAAAAATCTTGGTTTCGCGCCTGATTGCATCTTGCTATCATCCGCTGGAAAGAACCGGGCTGCTTCGATCAACGAACCAAATGGAGCAGATCGTAACGTTCGCTTGTTCCAATACAATCGTATTATTAACGCTGGTGGCACTGATTTTCACCAAACTCAACAATTTATAATAAAATAAACAACAGTGGTTTTACACTTTACTTAGGGTAAAGAAACAAAAAGATCTCTAAAAGAAACAAAAAGATCTATATCATCATTCTTGGGTATAATTCTGCCCTCTGCACCTGTTTTACCACATCAATGCAGATTAACTATTTTTTGGTTCATATTTGCAAGTCTTTCATCAAGCTGGGTCAAAACAACGGGTAGACTGTTTGGCCCCAAAGGGAGAATAGGTGCAAAGTGTCTTTCCCAAGGACACAACGACTCATTGCCAATTCGAGAATCAAACTGGAAGTCAGCAACCTTTCGACCGCTAAACCGAGCAGGGGTGGATTCAGAAATTTGTCCAGGTAGGGTTTGCTCAAGAAATAATATTGCAGCAAGTTTCTAGCGTGGAATGCTGTATGAAGCATGTGCTTTGCAATTCTAGGTTTGTTACGGATATGACAGTGTGTTCAAGTATCTCTTTAAATCGTTTGACATGGTGCCTTTTCAGCTACGGTACTGAAACATTATTAAATTGTTTGTAGTGTTATAAGTAATGTAGAATGAAGATATCTTTTTCATTACGTCTCAAAATACCTAAACATGCAATTTCTCATCTTAAAAGTAACAAAAACTTCTTTCACCATAAAGCTGATGCATTCACATCGGGCAATAGTAGCAGCGTTTTCCTCTTTGTTTGTGAATTGCTAGGGCTATACACATATGGCGCGCATGAGAAGAGCTTCAGCGATCAACAAACTAAAGGGAATCAAGTCAAGAATCGCTACTATTGTCTCTTAGCGCGATTGCAGCTTAAAGTAGAATAACATTGTAGTTTAATAATTCTATCACTTTGGGGCATTGTCTTGTCAACTTACTTCCGACCAACAATAATTGTGCTACATTGTTAAGCATAGATTAGAGGATACCGTTAGGTAGAACATCAGCAGAGGTGCTGATTTGAAGATGTATCGTTAACTTGCAAACTTCCACTGTTTTGGAGTTTGCAATCCAGCCTTGATGTGGCAGTTAGTTTAAGCAAAATCAGATTCGTTTACCAGACTTGGAGTAGTAGAGTGGATAGAGCGACTGCTATTGAAACGGTAAACTCGGGTTCAATTCCAAGTAGGATCAAACAAAAAACTATAAACATTGGTATCCACAGCTTCCCTGCTTGACGTTCAGCATCAAAAAGACATTGTTTAGCCGGTACTGCGTGTAGTATTCAGGTGGTCAGGTTGGCAGGTGGACAGGCGGCAGCTTGACTCAAAGACCAAAAGCACCTTTCGCTGTTTCCTGGCTAAGGCAACGTGGTAAATAAAATGTAACTACAAATGCAATTTACTTTTGAGCAGTTTGCTTTTCCCTCGTAAAACAAAAAAGACAAAATGAGCAAAAAATTTCCTAAATTTTTAGCTGCAGTTTGCTGGATGATTTCTCTTGCAAAAGAAGTTACGCTCGTCAATGCTGAAGGTAAGAATACGCAAGCTCTACATAATAAGTGTTCATATTCTTGTATAGCTGTGACAAAGGCAAATACTAAGCAAGATTTGCATGTTTCTGATACTTTGTAATAGTCGCTAGAACATTTTAAATTTAATCTGCATGTGTTGATGAGTTCGCTCTAAAGACGTAATCTAAAATCAGAGCAAATAAAGTATTAAAACTAAATTTCCACTTAAAGAATTTGAAATACCGGCCAGTTAGTCGAGCGTTAACGCGTTCGTCTCTGAAAAGGAAGGTCTGAGGCTCAAATCTCGAGCCAGTCAAATCGGACACATTGTTGCCAACGGCTGACCACTGCTACGATATTTTTTCGAAATGAAGCTGCGTCGTCCGGGCGCAATGACACGGAGCTGGGTGCCGCCAACTCGTTACACGCTTTGGTGTACGATTGTGATACACGATTGTGATGAAGGATTTGATTGGGATTTAAAATCTCATTGACCAATCAATAACTATTTCTTCATGCATATAAACCAAAAGTTTTGTCTGACGTAGAGCAACATTTGGCATTTTTGTGTTACGTTTGTAAATCTTTTGTTCGCTCACCACGACAGATATTGGATGGAGTGCTTAGCCACGATCGGAAAGAGGTGGTAAAATATTCTCAAGCACAAAAAAATTACTTATTTGAAGTTTCAATAACTTTCTAGATTGTTCCTCTACACTTCCCTCTTATAACAACGGCGAGGTAGTTTCTGGCGATGATCGGATAAATTACGTCAATGGTCACGTGATTACATACACGTGTATAGAGAATTATGGGTCTGAAATCAACCCCATTCAGTGCAAGTGCAATGCAACTAATTTTTCTCATCCGGAGTGGATCTGCTCACCAGCAAATTTTACTTCAACTTGCCGAAAAAGTAACGATAGTTGTTAAATGATTTTATTTTTTGCTACAATTTGTTATTTTTCTGAAACTATTGTACCGGGATCTAGCCACTGCTTTCATATTGTAACATTGGACAATCTGCAAATTTTGAAAATTTTTTTATTATTATCACTTGTTTTTTTGAAAAGAAATTTGATACAAGAAACAAAGAATCCGATTAATTATGATAAATAAATGCTATTACACAATAAGTTCAGCAACAAAAAGAGAAGAGTGAGAAGCCTTTACCGTGAATGGTAGGCAAGTGGACAGGTGGCAGCTTGACTTGAAGACCAACAGTTTTTTTTTGCTGTCTTTTGGCCAAGGCAACTTGGTGAATGAAATGCGATCAGTAATCACCATAGGTGGGCAAGTTAATGCAAAACGTTAGCTTCGTTAACCAATAGTCCGTTAACAAACTTCACACCTCCGCTAACGTTAATCCGTTATTTTCAGCTTTAATTAACGAAAGTTAATAAAGTCCGTTAATTCGTTAACATTTTGCGAGTAATTTACATTTCTTTTTATTCACTCGCTTCTGGAACACGTATTGACGCTGTTGAGCTGATTGTAAGAAAATATTTATTGCTGTAATGGTCTTTTTGTGTTTTGGAATTACATTTTACAGTCTAGTCTAATTTCAAGATAAAAATAAGTTCAAATGCACTGACGAAGCTGCGAACGGAAAATCTTTGGAAATTGAGAACAGCAAAAATTAATAGACCTATGAGACTGCAGCTTATTATTTGCCACAAAAAAGAGCTCCATTCTTTTTTTCTTTTATAAAACTCGTGTTAATACGCAATAAGTGTTACCCGAGTAAACTGGTTTGTACCGGTAAGATGAATGAATGGTGCAAGATATTAACGATAAAAACTTACACGGAAGTTAACAGAACTTAACGGAAGTTAATTTAGTCCGTTAACAGAACCTAACGGAAGTTAACTTAGTCCGTTAACATGAAAAAACTTTTTCATGAATTAACGAGTAAATCAAAAAGTCAGCTTCGTTATTAACGGATTAACGATTAACGAACTTGTGCCCACTTATGGTAATTACTATTACATTCAGCAAGCTGAGAATTTTTTTCATAATCAAAATGCACTTGCCTAATCATTATTGTATCCTTAATTGTTAATGTTATGTCATAAGAAAGTAAATATAAAGCCATGCTTTAATAGAATCTTTTTAACCGATTGCTTTCTGGTGATTTTGTGAATGCCTAGTAAATGCTTTTTTTTTTGGTGGTGTAGTGTTGTCTGTGGTATATAGTTGTTTGCACATTCTGCTCATTGCCATGGGAGGTATTGCGAAACAAAGATAATTTAATCATTCATTGTTTCGTTTTGCAAGTTTCTCCTTCTTTCATTTTTTTTTTTTTTTTTGGTAGGGGATAAATTCCTTTAGAAAAACAAACTTTTACTACAAGTCAACTTCACTGTGATGCAAACTTATTGAAAAGGAATTAACCCATGAAAATTTGATTTTTCAAAGATAAACAAAAAATTTTCTATTTTGAGGTTCGCCAACGACACTTTCTTAATGTGGGTAATATTTGGCCAACATTTACTTTAAATTATCTCATAAAACTTCTTTGTTGCGTAACTACTTTGACTTAACCATCTTATGATTCAGTGTCAAAAAACAAACCTATGCACAAAACTTGAACCGCCAATCAATGACGTCGCTTTTTGAAAATATAGCCTTGATGTCATTTAGATGGCGTCTACAACTCAAAACAAGTTTTTCTAAAAACGTTTTGTGAACATCAACACGCATGCCAAATTTGGTGTGCTCATCGCTTTTGGGTTAGGAGTTTGAAAAGGAAGGGGCACTTTAACTTTTCTTTCTGCAAAAATTTTAGCATTTTAGTTCTTTTGTTGGTTAAATAGCCTGTAAAAAATAAGGTTGCATTTAATGCTTGTTCGAAGCCACCAAACATAAAAATCACCGTAACTGCAATAATGTGCTTTATCCAAGAATGCAACAGCCTTATCAAGGTGTGATTTAAACCCAAACCGTACAGCAAGGTTGTCGCTAAAACGATGCTTCAGCCTTTATTAGCCACAATTCTGCAGTGAAAAAATGCTTGAAATGCAATTACAAAAAACTTAATAATATGCCTGCTTTTAGGAAAATCGTAATTGAACTACAACATGAGTACACAGCTAAAAATTTTAGTAAATTAGACCTAAAAATAATACAGTAAAAATAAACAACTTCTGCTTAGATTTTTCAGTTACAGGTTTATTAACCAAATCGATGATTATTTTTTGCTGCAGTTTGCGAGACTCCTGCCCCCGCTTTAGGCAACGCTGTCGCTGCATCATTTGATGCGACAAGCATGTTTCTTGAGGGAGCTATAATTGCCTATGGACTTGACCTTACTTTGTGTCCTGGCTTGGAACTTACGGCAATTAGCACTTGTTCAGATAATGGATCCACTTTGGCGCAATGGAAGGTGACAGCCGAATTTGAACCAGTCACTAATTGTGGTAAGTTTAGGACGTCTAGTGTCCTAAAAATGCTCGTAGTAAAAACAAAGATTTTGCCAATTAAGGTAAACATTGATTTTGGCACCTGCTAACCCGTTTCTTACCTATGTTCCCATCTGAAAATATAGTTTAAAATTTCATTTTCAGTGGCTTCTACAGTAAGTTATATAAGGGTTAAAAACTGCGTTGGATAGTAATGCATATTTAAAAAATTAGTTTTTGTTGTTTTGCTTGGCAATTCTGACTAAATTTTACAAAAAATTGTATTTTGAAACGTAATGAAAACAAGAGATTTTATGTTGCTCGATTCGTCGAGGTATAGAACTAAGGGTGAGAAACTTTTTAAATGCTAAGACTATGTTTTGTACACTTTGATAAAGATATGACTTTACAAAACCCTATTCTTCGTAATTATTTTCAAGTTACTGAAACAAAATTAGCTTTAAACTTAATTGTTCCCATTTGGGAACATTGGCGGTCTTACAGCACGCAGATTATACTGGATATATAGTTGTACCAGAAGAGGGAGTAACAATGCAGAATAAAGTGCTTTTTATTGATTTTCAGGTTTATGACTTAGCGTAGTTTGGTCACACTACTGTAAGTATTGTTTAGATTAGAGTGGAGCTTTAGCCGGAGCCGGAGCGGAGCCGGAGTGACATTTAAAAAAAAATTAGGATTCGAATTGGAGCCGGAGTCTGACTTTAAAGTAGTCTTTCAAGCCGTAGTGAGAGTTGGTAGTAAAATGAGAAACTATTTTTGAATTATGGAAATGGAATATTAGAATATGTAGCTAAGCTAGGCTTATCCCAGGCTATTTAGCTGTATGAAAATTGGTTTGAATTTTTTGTCGAAGCGTCTTTTTGTCTCGGAGTATTTCGGAGCGGAGTGTTGTTGTAAAATTTCGGAGCCGGATTGGAACCGCAGTCAGTTAAAGAAATATTGGAGTGGAGCCGGAGCGTAAAAATTAGCCTCTCCGCTCCGCTCTAGTTTAGATAAGAGTAGACTAAAAGAATTACTCACTTCATCGTACTAGAAATCTCATTATTGGAACGACTAACGTTCGCGTCGCGTGTTTTTGTTGTTTTTGCTTGGCCATTTTCAAACTAACGAGTGCAAAGTTGCAGAATTTTGCCTATAACTCAAGAACGGTGCGGTCTAGCTACAAGAAGTTTCGACAGCAGTTTGAGATTAATGAGTTGTATGTTTGTACCAAATTTCGGGGCAATAGATCACGTGACTTAGATTTTAGGACCAGAAACAGTCCAAAAAATTTAACGTAAAAAGCGGTCTTATTCAAAAACGGCTCTAGTACGGTAAACATGTTTCGCATGGTTTGCCCATATGTTTTAAGATACCCTTTCAACCCTACCAATCCACTTTTGGCTGCGATGAGGTTTTTTCTTATCTTTTTTTTCCTTTTTTTATTCCTAAAGCTTGTACGTTTTTCTTTTCCTAAACCACAAAACATCGAAATCTAATTATTGTCTAAGTTGTTAAGCTGCAAACGCAATTTTGTCTTCCGACATTTTTGGAGGCCACTTTTCCCGGGAACCCTCCAAAATGGGGCCCCAAAAAATCAATTTTTAGCGGCTCAAGTTAAGGCACCAGTTTTTTTTGATATCAGTAGATATTTAACAGACAAATATTTTGACATAGTTTTGAGGTACCCGCCCCCCCTCCAGGGACCTCCAAATATACCCCCAAAAAATCAATTTTTTAAACTGCTCAAGCTAGGGCGCCATTTTTTATTTCGTATTAGTAGATATTAGCCAACATATATTTTGATATAATTTGGGGGTACCACTCCCCGAAGACCCGGGAGTTGGGCGGCCTAGAGGCTAACGACGTCGTTTTTATGACGACTCTGATTGCATGATCTGGGTTCAACCCGCATCCTTTTTACATTGTTGCATCCTTAGATAAGGCGCTTTTTGATAATTTTCTCTGCTTGGTGGCTTCGAACTAGTAGCAAAGTCAGTGTACAAATAGTCAAAGAAATTCACAGGAACAGAAAACTCCCAAGCAGGTGCGGATTCCTCCTACCACGAAGTAGTCATTGCAATGAAAATTGCGCTGATCGCCCAACATTTAGCGTAGCGTCTGACGCTGACCGATGACAGAAGGATAAATGTGCACTGCAACAACAACAACCCCCAAATGGACACCGCCAAAAATTAATTTTTTGAACAGTTTAATGTCAGGTGTCATTTTTTTTTTTTTATCGGCAAATACTTAACAGAAAAATGTTTTGATGGAGTGGAGCATTGTTGCGAATCTGCCATCTTAACAAAAATGCAAGGTGAGCCAGAAAAGCGCTCGTATCATGTGCATAAAATGCTGCGTGCGTTTGCACAGATTAAACGCTGCCATGTGCTGGGAAATGTGCCATTAACCTGTATAAGTTGATTGTTCAGACTGTTTTCTATCGAAACAAACTTAGTTTAAATTGATTTCAACAGTTTGTGCTAAAAACCGCAAATGTTTCCATGTGGAAACATAGTCATATTTTGTAAACAATAAATATTTTTACCATAATTTTTTTTTGGTCTCTTATCTGACTCAGTTAACGTATTTTCGTGAAGTTTTGTCGTAATTTGACAATCGCTACATATAAAGGTAAGTTACGGGTTAAAGAGTATTTTGGCTATTTTAGCAAAATGGTCAAGTGTCAAAAGGCATAATGAACAAAAAACAAAATTGACACATCTTAGAATTTGCATTTCATTTCATAAAAAAATTAAAACATGACGAAAAAACTGAAGCATCAAAATTTGACAGCAACCTAATTCTTAATGTTTTGATGAGATGGTTTTCAGCAAGTGTAAAATTATAGGTCCTTTTCAATAAATCGAAGCCAGCTTTCAAAAAGCTTATTTTCTGTCACGATAATAACTAAACGGCAACACTGATGTAAGAGAAAAATTGTTAATTTTGAACCGCAATATCTTAAAAACGGCAAGAGGTAGAAACTTCAAACTTGGTGAGAATGCATTTCAGGCTTATTACATATTTTAGTCAAGAGTTAAAAACTTGACTTTAATGCTTTTTTAAACAAAACTTTTTTCGTTTTGGAATAAGTTTAATTCAACATAATTAAACGTTTGAAAAATATGTAAAAATGCTTTTACAGTAGTAAAAATCTGATACTCTGCTCATAAAATCGAAAAACATTTCATAGCATGACTTTATTGAAAAATATTTTACTATATTATAATAGGGTACGAGACATCCTGATGCGACCGAACTGACGCAAGACAACTAACCCCTGGAATCCTGACGCATGGGACATCGTGACGCTCGGGTCATCCTGACGCCCAAACCTTAACGTCAGGATGTCCTTGGCATCAGAATTTCCGGGATGAGTTGTTTGGCTTCAGGTTGGTTGCGTCAGGATTCTCTGCTTCAATTATAATATGTCATCACGTTGAACGTCAAAAACCTATCCGATATCTCAAAATCAAAAAACTTTCCTTTTGTTTCTTTTTCAAAGTTGTACGAAATTGGCTGTATGACCGCCGGAGTTTAAAGGTTTGAAGCTGACTATGTTTTTAGAGCAGCCAAACATTTTTAATCAGTAACTGCGACTAAAATAATTGGCTTTGACGTTCAGTTAAACAGATTAGTTCTATACGCTTCCACTTATTTATCAGTATGCAAATAAAATTCGGCCGACTAACTGCTTTGGTAAAATTTACTACAATAATTTTTCAAAACAGAAAAATATCTTGATTTGACGCAATATTTTATTTCTGGAATTTTGATTAGAATAATGCGTTTTTGATCAAAGTCAAATTTTTTTAAATTCAAAACTTATTTACTGCTTTATTGTTGATTCAACCTATCTATAGCTCAAATAGAAAGCATTCCTCCGCTTGATTTCCTCTCATAAATTTTTTGAGCTCACTTTAGAAGGTTTGTATTTCTTCCAGCAGCTTAACTGTCTCAATGTCTCAGCAGCTATTTTGCTTCAAGTGTACACTTATATTGATCAGTTGCATGCTTTTTGGCCTAAACACTACAAGCGCGAAAGCCTAGGGAAGAGCCACCAAAACGACGACCATTTAAAACAATCAACGCCAAAAAGTAGTCCCCCCGCAAGATTCGAACTAGAAGCCCTTGCACTACTGGTCTATTGATTTACCATTTAAGCCAGAGAGGATGTCTCTTCGCAATATGGTGTTTTTTCTTTCCTTGGGATTTTGCACTGGTGCCTCTAGATCATAAAGCACACAAACGATTAAGCATTAAAACTATGGCCTCTGCAAACGCCAAAACATCACTGTAAATTTTTTTTTACTATCCGTACACTATTTTGTAGCAACTGTATACTATCTTGCTATAACTGTTTTCTTCACTGCGCTATACGGTATACGCTGTAGCTGAAAACGGACTACACAATTAACAGGGTGTTTTAAAACAAAATAGTGTTGGTCTAGTTTTGAAACCGTTGTGGCCTTTTCTATCATACAGGTTGGATTCTTGGGTTAGAACAAAATGCATTGTGTTTTTTTCAAGAGAACAATTACGAAGTCTCTACTTACATTGACTGTTGGCAGCGTGGCGGAAAAGGTAAAGGCGTCGTTTTTACGACAACTTTGATGACAAGATCTAGGTTCAACCTGTACTCTAATCACAATGTTGATTCCTTTAGTAAAATATTTTATAATGATTATCTCTGCTAGGTGCAACTAATTTTAATGGACAAGAATTAGAATCATGTACAGGAACATTCGATCACTTAAAAGTCCTAAGCAGGCGCGGATTACTCCAAACACGGCGTAGTCATCGCGATGGAAAGTGTGGAATAGTCCAATACTTAGCGTCTGACAATATTTGGTGACAGGTGGATAAATATGCACTAATACAAGTTTATTCTAATTTAGTTGTAACTATTTTGCAGGTATTTGGGATTCATGGTTATTATGGGGATCTTGTTCAGTTACATGTGGCAGTGGAATACAAACTAGAACAAGATTCTGTATCTCCGAGATATGTATCGGTCCGAGTATAGAAACCAGGCAATGTTTCCCACCGTCTTGCTCTAGTAAACGAGTATACTAACGTTCAACGATTGAAACAACATCCTTTTAGTTTATATATTTTCGTTTAAAGTTTCAACAAAACTCGGTTGCAATATATTTTGATGTTGAGCTCATAAATATTTAAGTATCTTGCTCGAGTTTTGCCCTATACTTGTTAAAATAACACCGTAGTTTTGCCGTTCCATCTTGCTGGTACCGTTTTACTGCCAGTTTTGAAAAAAAATGAACAAAAATGAGAAAAAAGCACTAGCAATCAAGCACCAGAGCTGAACCGGCCAGAAAGTGGATTACGTAAATTTACTTAATACCCCACAGAATACCTCATCATGGCTCATTTCTTTCAACTCGAAAATAAGTTTTTTAATTAAATATAGATACTTTTACTCCAAAGGACAAACCATTTTACTGCTCTCATTAATATTGCAATTTAAATAAATGCATTGCGATTAATAAGAATGGATTGCGATTTCACGATACAGCGCGACGAGATTGAGCAAACACCGCAATGCTCATAAAATACAACCTAACCAACCAAACGCGGTCGCCAGATTATAAACTATCAAAGACAGACTAAACCAAAATGTATGCTGCTTCCGTTAAATGATGGCAAAACCATAATTCTAACATCGCCGGGTTCAAAAACTATTGTTCTTAAATGTAAAAAGCCACCAAAACAACTCGCGCTGCAATTACACATTTAGTTATACACATTGTTATTCTGCCAAGAAGTTAATTTGTTCGATGAAAGAACACTATTAAAAAAATACCTTGTTACGTCACATTATTTTTAATCGTACATCTGACAACTTTGAATAACCACTTTTTACTTGAATTAAAACGCTTTGGTTGTCTGCTGCCCAAGTTGCTTAAAAAATAGGGTTGTTCCAAAAGGACTTTTTTTTCAAATTTAACCCATCACCCCCGCAGATTGTTAGGTTGGTGATAGAAACCCCACATCACAAATTTTAGCTCGTTCGGTTCACAGGGAGAGAAGGGCATGCAATTTGAAATTTTGAATGTTTGTCAAAAAATATGAATTTTTTACCCATTTTAGCATTAATTTTTGCGATCAAAATACCTGGTATTTAAGCTTTTTTTGATTTAATATTGCTCAAATTACATATTATTCTCAGTCTAAACCAGTTTCTAGTGTTTGTTTTGTAAGTTTATTTACAAAAAAGTATCCTGTTTTTTGCTATTTTGACTAAAATATGATAAGGTGCTTATACCATGTCGGCTACTTTCTAGCACCGATACTGCCCTACAAACAGAGGTGGGCGTTTCGCAAAATAGTTTGCAAGTTCCGCAAGTTGCGCAAATGCGCAATTTGCGTTGCGCACTATGCCTTTTTTTTCAGCTCTTGCGCAAAATTTGCGTTGCGCTCTATGCCTTTTTTTCAGCGCTTGCGCAATTTGCATTGCGCTCTATGCCTTTTTTTTCAGCACTTGCGCATTTTGCGTTTGCGAATCGGTAAATCTAATATTTGTTGCGCTTTAATTGCAAAATTTTTTCCAACATGCGCACTCACAAAATAATTTTTCAGTGTTGATCTGCATGTCCCTGTCAAAAAATAAATAAATTTTGATTTTATAGATTTAAAGCATGATCACAGGATAGTTGATGCATGCTAATTACTGATAAAAAGATTTTTTTCTGGTTTTCTTCTGCGTTATCTACTTTTTTTTCTTGTTTTGGTTTCTTCTGCGCTATCTACTTTTATATACTAAACGCGCTGTATTCAAAGTTTGAGCGATTGAAGATACCAGGGAGGATTAGTGTGTGACAGAAATCAAGGGTGGGAGATCTACCTTAATCGGGTCCTTTAAAATTTTGAACTTTTAAACCGTTAGAGCTAGATGAATCAAATTTTTTAAATGGGTAGATATCAAGAATAAACTAAACGTAACGAAAATTGGGGGTGCCACAATGGGGGTTTTCCCCAAACGGACCCTCCAAAATTCAAGCTTTTTAACAACTCACGCTGGACGCATGAAATTTACAGCGTAGCCAAATATCAACGAAAGTTTTCCCTAACAGGGCTCTGCAAAACTCAAATTTTTTAACCTTTTAGAATGGATACATAAAATTGTGGTCCCAAATTGTCAACTTTCCTATTTGAAGCAAACTTTGCTTTACTGCAAAGTCATTCGAAAGGTGCTTCTTCATTGCAGGTTTGACTGTGAGCGAATTAAGAATGCAACTAAGTGGTAAACATTTAGAAGCACTCAATGTCATGCACTGCTATAAAGCGCTTCTTTAATTAACTAATTTGTTTAATAAATTTTTTCTGAATATCGGTGGTAGTTGGCTGGTTGTTTACTTTCTCAGCAAATTAAGTTAATTTAAGCCAGAATAGGATTCGGTATTCTGGATTCGGTTTTAGCTATTTGGAATAATTCTGGAATAGCCTACTATTCTGGAATGCTCATCCCTAGGGGTAGTACTTGTGCTTTAGATAAACTATGTGCAGTATACTGCTGAAAGACAAAAAGTAATGTATTAATATTATATCAGGGATTGAAATTAACTTTATGAACAACTTGCCTGTCAAGCAAATGTTATCAAACGTCTACTTGCCCAAGAAAATTTCAAGTTGCCCGAAAAAATGGTACTCTAAGTTTTGAGGTTAACTTGGAAAAAATCACTGAATTTGCAAAATACGCATAGTTGCGAGAATCAAGTTTTTGTGTGCGATTTTTAAGATAATGTGATGCCATAAGTAACTTTTTCCAATCATGCATCAGCAAAATTGGTTTTTTGATTGTAAATATTTCATTCATAGGTGGGCAAGTTAATGCAAAACGTTAGCTTCGTTAACCACTAGTCCGTTAACAAACTTTACATCTCCGTTAACGTTAATCCGTTATTTTCAGCTTTAATTAACGAAAGTTAATAAAGTCCGTTAATTCGTTAACATTTTGCGAGTAATTTACATTTCTTTTTATTCACTCGCTTCTGGAACACGTATTGACGCTGTTGAGCTGATTGTAAGAAAATATTTATTGCTGTAATGGTCTTTTTGTGTTTTGGAAGTTACATTTTACAGTCTAATCTAAGTTCAAGATAAAAATAAGTTCAAATGCACTAACGAAGCTGCGATCGAAAAATCTTTGGAAATTGCGAACAGCGATAATTAATAGACTTATGGGACTGCAGCTTATTATTAGCCACAAAAAAGAGCTCTTTTCTTCGCTTTTTTCTATAAAACTCATGCTAATACGCAACAAGTGTTGCCAGTGCAAGCTGGTTTGTATCGGTACGATGAATGAATGGTGCAAGATATTAACGATAAAAACTTAAACGGAAGTTAACAGAACTTAACGGAAGTTAATTTAGTCCGTTAACAGAACCTAGCGGAAGTTAACTTAGTCTGTTAACATGAAAAAACTTTTTCCTGGATTAACTAGTTAATGAAAAAGTTGGCTTCGTTATTAACGGATTAACGATTAACGGACTTGTGCCCACCTATGATTTCATTTAATATTTAACAGTCGTAATATTATTAATTACTGTTGTGGTTTGTTGCAAACGTATTTTTATTAGCGAATATTTTGGGAACTGCACCAGCTAGTAAGCCGAAATTTTTTTGCAAAAGTAATTGAAGCTAAAAGATCTTCAAAATAATCATAACAAAAAAATTGCAAAATTCTTGACGTTATCTTCATGCAGCGCAGAGTAGTACTTATGGTATCTGAAACAGCTGTTAGCGTAGCAAGCCTCGGAAAACTTTTCTAGAAAAAAAAACGGAACAATTTGTGCCAAACAGTTGCTGAACGCGTCCAAGAATCGAAAAATCTGCGTGTGATTAAGACGTGTTAATTGCGATTAGTAATGAGCGTACTATTAGACAATGCATTAATTCTGATAGTTACAAAATGCTTACTAAAATAAAGCAAGGAATAGCTTTCTCAACGTACAAATTTTACTTTATTGCAACAAAACCGGGTAAATTGTGTCTTTAAAAAATCTTGTTTGAAGTTGTCTAATACGCTGTATTTTGTCAACTTGCCCGTCGGGGAAGTTAAGCTGAAAACTAACTTGCCCGAAGCGATATCAGCTTGCCTCGGGCAAGCAGACAGGCGTTAATTTTGAACCCTGTATTTAATTTAAGCTACAGTGGCTTACTTAATAAGTACGACATACCTTTTGCTTTTTTGCACCGTAATTACTAGCCGAAAACTTGGCTGCTACTATAACAAATAGATTAGATGAATGGGTCGGAAAAGCAAACGGCAAAATCACCAAAGATTGCTTTCCTGCCTACAAGAGAGATGCGTGGGTACAAAAATTCAAAAGATTCAACACTGCTATCCCTAGCTCGGGCGTCATCGAGAGGTTATTTGCTGTTAGTTTTGATATTTTGCGATCGAAACGATCGTCTATGACGAAACAAAATTTTGAAAAGTTTGTTTTGCTGCGTGAGAATGAAAAGCGTTTAAAAAAGCCAATTTTTCTCCATGAATAACGCATTATTTCTAAACGTGAGTTAGTGGAGCTTTTTTTTCTTTTTGTGTTTATTTTTATTGCTGTTCATTTTTGTTATTTTTTTGTTTTTGTTTTAGTGTTTAATTGCTTTTTTCAACTATAGAAATAATTCTTTATTTCATCTAAAAGCTAAACACATTGCAGTTAGTTTATTCCAGAGTAGCTTAGCTGAAGATGGTATACAATGTTTTTACTTTAATATTTTTGCACTTAACACCATCGTCTGCAGCGCGCTTTTGAAACTTCGATTATGCAAAAATTTGTACTCAAAAACTTTTTTGAATAGCAAAATTTGTGTGCACTTCTCAAGCAATCAGTTTGTAGTTGCGCTGTAGTATTTTCAATTTTTGGTTGCGAAATTTGCGTTTGCGCTTTAAAACGTTTAGAATTGTCGTTACGGAATTTGCAATTGCGCTTTAAGTTTTTAAGATTTTGGTTGCAGAATTCGCGCTTGTGCTTTAAGCTTAAAAATTTTGGTTGCGTAATTTGCGCTTGCGCTTTAAGCTAAAAAAATTTTGGTTGCAGAATTTGCGCTTGCGCTTCAAGCTTAAAAAATTTTGGCTTCGAAATTTGCGCTTGCGCTTTACGATGTTTTTTTTAAACGCCCCGCTCTGCCTACAAACCACTGCATATAATGAGAATAAGACCGATTTTTACCTAGAAACCCATTTAACGTCCCTCTTCAAGTCCAGTGATGACATACACCAAGTTAGTGAAACTACGTTTGGCAAGTTCAACCCGTAAGCAATAAGATATATCATTACAATCACCACTGCTATAATGTGAGTCAACAACCAGCAGTTGATGAAGTATCAAACATTATTTTCTCGCGGTCCAACATTTCTGAGTAGGTTGTTCTAATTCTTAGCCAGAATAACTTCATGATCTTCCCATTTTTTGACTCTTAGATTTTTCAAGGCAGTAGTGGTCTTAGGAATGTGCAAAGTGTGCAAATGCACAGGGGCCCCCCCACTAATGGGGGCCTCCCATTTGACCTATCGCGCGCAGAAAAATTTGATTGTGAAAAACTATAGCAAATTATGATAAAAAGTTTATGCATTTGTTTTAAGTGTCATTACATACGTACCCCCTCCCTCAAGATGCACTTGTTCCAAGTGTTATTACACATATCCCCCTTTCTAAGACAATATTACTTTTAACTTTTAAGTCAGATTTAGTAAACAGATAATAAAAATTTACTGGTAAAGTCAACTTACTACTCTTTTTTTTGCTTGCTACTGAGGTCATATGCGTAACCAGGAGGGGCCCAGCCCCCCCCCCCCAATTGAAATGCTACCCATGATAAAAATGTCACAAAAAAGACTGTTGTTTCTTCAGGTTCAGTTTCTTTTATCATCTTTGTATACAACAGTACACCCCGTACAGCAGTAATTAACAATTGTATTGAGCCAGGGGGCCCTGGCCCTCTCAATTTAATTTTTACCTACCAATTTAAATGGTCCCCCTACAATAATAATTAAAAGGGCATCCAACAACAATATTGATCCAGGGGCCAGGGCCCCTTAATTTAATATATGCCAACCAATTTTAAGGGGCCCCCTACAAGAATATTTATATGGCCCTCTAATTTATATGGGCCCCCAACAATAATACTGTTTCAGGGGGCCATGGCTCCTTCAATTTAATGTTGCCAACCAATTTAAACGTATAACCCGAGTGAAATTAAGCATTTCTATCCTAAAAGTTTCTAACTGAGGTTCTCATCTAACCTTTTTATGAATGTAATGCAATAACCAGGGACAGATTTAACACATGGCACAGTGCCAGGGGCCCCGCACCCAGATAAGACTTTTTTATTCTTCACCTGTATTTGGCGCGAAAATATTGCAAAAATCTCAAAGTGCCAGGGGCCCAACTCAATGTAAATCCGACTCGGGCAATAACATGGTTTGTAGGCATAACTATCTATTGTACATTTTTCAATTACAATTCACCTCCACCTCGCCAGTTTTTATGCAACAAAATACTTTTGAAAAAAATTAGCTTCAGTAAGAGGAATGCTCATTGAACAAATTTTTTGAATTGAGAGAGCCTGGGCCCCTGGCCGTATATGTACTCCTATAACTGGTTTTTTCTAGACAAAACAATAATCTACAAAGAAAATAATCGACTGAATTGTTATTCACTGCTAAAATATTGCAGGAGGGAATGTACTTTACTTCCCCCTAACTGGGCGAAATCACTAATAAAATTTAACCACAAAATGCAAGATTTTGAACGTGTTTTGGACTTAAATTGCAAGCAAAAGGAGGACTAATCAACTTAATTTTTTCAATTGGCTTTCAAATGTTAAAAATCTAGTACTTTCAAATGGCTCTGAAAATGTGCAAAACGTGATCCAATGGTATTAAAACTACTTTTTTTCCAAAAAATTACAAAAAATCGTCCAGCAGCTGGGGGCTTCGCCCCCAGACCCCCATAACCTCGGGCGGCTGGAGGCTCCGCCCCCAGACCCCCGTCTGTGATACATTTGAATTACAGTACACTTCTTTACTTAAGCACGTCTCCCAATTTACACATTTTCGCATTTTAACTAGGCTATTGGTTTAAGCTCTCTCCTTGAACGAGTTCCTAGTTACATGCCTACACAAGGCCACGACTTCTGATCTTCCATTCTACGATATCTTTGCCCCACCAAAAAATTCCTCTTTCGAAGTTTCTGATGACGTTATTGCATGTGATTTGTGGTTTTGGCCCCCTCCCCCCCCAATCAAAAATCCTGGCTACACCTATGACTCAGGTAGTCGTTTTTCCACTTGTTTTTTTCAACTGCTTTCAGCAACTGGCAGTAAAAGGTTTTTGACTAACGTATGCAGTATATCATATGCTAAGCAGTATAAAGCATTCAAACATTATTGCTAAGTACTCAAACATATTCTGCAATAACTCAAGCATACTGAAAGCAATTGCTGAAAGTTTACGTTAATTTACTGCAATTAATTGAGTTGATAATCTAGATGAGAGGAACTTATGAACAAACATTTGATTTAATTAGAGCTGCAATTGCATTGGTCTTCTGGTCTTGTTATTTATGAAATGCATTGTTGCGCTTAATTGCAAGTGTAGATAAAAACATGTTAAAGTAGTGTGTAAAGAAAAGGGCCCTCCCATTTAATTTGCACAGGGGCCCCCCTTTCCTAAGGCAACCACTGTTTCAAGGTACTGTAAAATAATAAAAAGTTGAAAGTTGGAATGACTCATTGCAAAGTATTACAAGTCTCACGACCAAACGCTAAATTATCTACCAATCTAACCAATTATATATAGCAATTTGGTCCGGCAAAAATTCAGATAGCACTAGCTTTTGCGTCATTTTAGTGTTACTGGCTTCGCGGTGTAATAGCAAAATCAGCTTGAAAACCAACCTCTTAGTTTGTTCTGGTTCTTGCTGACGCATTATAACTGAGTGGTAACAGTGCTTTTCCACAAAAATAAAACTGCTCTTCGATTAGATGGTAACTCTAGCTACACTTGCACAATCTTGAAACAATTCTACGACCTTGTCGGATACCCATTTTGAAAATACAAATGCAACATTTGTTGGTGAACACAATATTATTAGTGCGATTGTATTGTGCATCTAAAAAGCAGCCTCTGAAGCCAGCAGTGCATTTAGCCATTTACCAATATTTGTGACTTAAATGTTAGCAATCAAACACTATAAACTGTTGGGCAAAATTCTACTCAAGCTTGTTCTGCATAATATTGTTGATAGCCACACATCTGTGAAACACTGCTACCACTCTGTTATCCTGCATTGTTTGAACAAGACGTCCACGAAAGATTGGTTATTGGGCTGATTAAATGGGTTGTAAAAACATGTATTTAGTATAGCACAGATAAAACATTGAAAACCCTTCAGTCTGTTTCACCCTGATCTGAAATTGTTTTAGGAGTTAACCTCTTGAGATCTCGCTAAGTTATAGAAGTAAAGCAGTAGGGGTTTTGAATGCCTTAATGTATAACGTGTTAAATACAGGGTGAGCCATAACTCTACAACAAAGCAACTAAAACAGTTTTGATTAACTAGCTAATTTAACCGATACATACGAGGTTCGTCATAAAAGTTTCTAAGACTGTGCTCACTGTGTAAGTTATAGTCAAGCTAAACGACTAAGTTAAATGGCAGACGATTTAATAACTTCTTCGGAGTATTTAACCGCAATTTCATCTTTCTGTGATATTTATTATGTATTTTAAGAGTATAAGAAAATAGTTATCATATTTACTGTCGTTTTAAAAAAATTATGTTTGTGCTCGACGATTTTGTAATGACTACAGACCAAACAACCAACCTCAAATTTCTGGTCTGTTTGGGAAAATCTTCTTCAAGATGTTCTCTGTACGCTTCAACAAGCCTACAAAGAGCAGACATTGTCTCGTTCAACAGTTTTTTTCTCTGGCAAAAATAATTTAAAAAAAGGACGTGAGAATGTTGAGGATGATCCCAGGTGTTGAACCATCTCTGCTCAACTTTGCACATTCCCAGATCTTTAGTGATTATTTGCCAAACGCTATATCGCTTTAATTCGAATTCATCTGAGATCAGTCGCATGTTTAACCGACAATATTCTCGCACCATCTTCTTTACAAGCTCAGCATTGGTTTCATTTCTACTGGTGGAAGGCCTTCCACACCTGGGATCATCCTCAACCAAAATAACCCGCATCGTGCATACGTGATGGTTAACCAATTCATCAAGAACAGACAAGATGTATTTGGCCAGGTCTATTGGCGGGAACAACCCAGGTTACAATTTAAGCATTATTACATGACAAACGGTCAGCCAATACACGAAACTTTGTAGCATTTCGCATTAAATCATTTCACTTTGAAAAACCTAAGAGTCAAAAAATGGGAAGATCATGAAGTTATTCTGGCTAAGAATTAGAACAACCTACTCAGAAATGCTGGACCGCGAGAAAATAATGTTTGATACTTCATCAACTGCTGGTTGTTGACTCACATTATAGCAGTGGTGATTGTAATGATATATCTTATTGCTTACGGGTTGAACTTGCCAAACGTAGTTTCACTAACTTGGTGTATGTCATCACTGGACTTGAAGAGGGACGTTAAATGGGTTTCTAGGTAAAAATTGGTCTTATTCTCATTATATGCAGTGGTTTGTAGGGCAGTATCGGTGCTAGAAAGTAGCCGACATGGCATAAGCACCTTATCATATTTTAGTCAAAATAGCAAAAAACAGGATACTTTTTTTGTAAATAAACTTACAAAACAAACACTAGAAACTGGTTTAGACTGAGAATAATATGTAATTTGAGCAATATTAAATCAAAAAAAGCTTAAATACCAGTTATTTTGATCGCAAAAATAAATGCTAAAATGGGTAAAAAATTCATATTTTTTGACAAACATTCAAAATTTCAAATTGCATGCCCTCCTCTCCCTGTAAACCGAATGAGCTAAAATTTGTGATTGGGGTTTCTATCACCAACCTAACGATCTGCGGGGGTGATGGGTTAAATTTGAAAAAAAAAGTCCTTTTGGAACAACCCTATTGAACATGTAGCCTACTAGGAGGCTACACATTCCATTATTAGTTAGTGATTACCACGAACCGCCAACTTTTTTTCTTTTTCGTTTATTTTTTGGGAAGTTTTATGCACTAAGGCAGAACGTACCATTGCCAAGTGTAAAGTCAATAATTATTTGTTTATAAATTTCCTTCAGATGTGGAGTCGATGTGGAGTCAAGTGCGTTCTCGAGAACACATTTTGAAGTTCTTGGCCTGCCCTCAAAGGTCAAGTCTTGGCCTTAGCCTCGAATCCTACAAGTTTTTGACAATGCCTTGTCTTCGGTCGAGACCAGCTCTATTTTTTGATTGGTTAAAAATGGGCCAAGTTCTTCACCTTTTTTCTTCCTCTGAAATTTCACCGAAAATTTGCGCTTTCTTGCGTGAAGACTTTTTTCTTTTTTTTGTTTATTAAAGAACACCTGAGATTTCGCGGAAAATTTTCGATGTTTTTGCACGAAGGCCTTTTTTCTTTTTGGAGAACATTTGCGCGTTGTGTTCTTGGTTTTTTGCTTAAACCTCAAGCTTTCCTTTCCTTGGCCTCGAAAAGTTCTGTTTTCGAAAAGTCGGTCCTTGGCCTTCGCCTCGGATTTTTTTTGCACCCTTGGCCTCGAACCAAATGTCCTCGACTCCACCTCTGGTTTCCTCAACAAGATAGGAAGTTGGTTTGTTGGTGTTTCACAAAAAACAGTTGTTTATTTCACATCGTAAATGTTACAGGTGAAGTCCAGAAAAAAATTGAAGAATTGATTTGATTTCGAAGTTTAGGAATAAAGTTTTAAAAAAAGGTGAAGTCTAGGCGCAGACCGGATAAGCCGGTCTTTGAAGTTTGGCTTGGTCTAAACGAAGTGTTCAATGCCAAAGCGGAGCTAATATCTTTGTGAATACAACATAAACCTCGCATATGCGAAAATTGGTTTTGTATCAAAACAATAATTTTTGTGTTAAAACACTATATGACGTGATGAATTATTTAAATTTAACTCGAATTGGCCTAAAAAGAGCCTTGATTGTAAGAAATAGAGAAAACTGTAGGAGGCTTTTTTCTCCTGCAGTGGAGCAAATAGGCTGCTGATGATGATGATGATGCATTTTACAAAGCTATGTTATACAATTGCAGATGTTTGGAGCGCATGGACATCGTGGGAATCTTGCTCGGCTACATGTGGAAGTGGAACGCAATTAAGATCAAGAGAGTGTCTTTATTCTCCATGTACGGGCCCTAATTCGGAATCTAGGCAATGTTTTTTACCGATTTGTGACGGTAGGTCCAAGTAATTTTATACGCAACAGTCAAGAATTAAACAAAATTCAGCTTGACTATTAAACCTATCAGTAGTAGAATTAATAGAGCCTCTGCTATTAAAGCCGTAGACTCGGGTTTGATTCTAGGTCAGATCAAACGTGACTATAAAAATTGCATTCCAGCTTTCCTGCTTGACCTTCAGCAATAAAAAAGGACAGTGTCAAGCTTCCAACATGTGTGATAAATAGGTAAGTAGGTGCTGTCATTTTCATTCTAAGACTGCAGAACTCTCCTGGCTATTCCCTGGTCTAATTTACTTTGTAAATAAAGGTGTAATTATGAAAAATGTTACCCAATTTTACTCATTGCTAAAACCCAGTTCTTGTTTTACGCCCCCCTTCCACCCCCCCAAAAAAAGAAAAAAAGAATGAGTTGCCAAAAACAAAAAATACCACCACAGTAATAGTTTACTCATGACGCCTTACCGACAATTTATCGTTGCTACGGCCTCATCACTACGTACTGTAGAAAACTGGAGGTTTTCAAAATTTAAAAAAACAATAGATATCTCGCAATCACAATTACACAGCAGTTACGTCATATGTTTTCAATATTATGGGGTGATTTCTTTTTTTTTTTCATAAAACCTCAAAATTTGCGAAGTGGTGCTTGATTGTTTGAACTTGAAACTATTAAATGCAGCCTACTTACAAAATTCTAGATTTTGAAAGCTAAATTACAAAAACCTACCTTTAGAAACGGACTGTCCTACTAGTCTTCCAGTATATTCCAACGCAATGCTAATTTCTGGAGGTAATCTGAATATCTACCCGAATGGCCACGAGCTCACTTATTCATGCAATCCAAACTATGGATCAGTCGCTGATAAGATTGAATGCATTTGTACAGCCTTATCTGAACAATGGACTTGCTTACCGGAAGACCGTACATTTACTTGTCTCAAGCGTAAGCATAAATACGAATTAAAAATTTGTTAACTCTTACTACTACATAACAGATATCAGATTCAAGATCACAGTATTTTACGTTTCGAGTTAAATGTTGGTGGACAAGCTCACAAGCTTGTCACTCGTACTTGGCTACTGCATAATATTGACTTAGCAAACATACTGTAGTACAAGCTAAATTGGCTGTCGTTTTAAAATGTTTTTGTACTAAATTACTTTATTTCTGTCTTTTCGGGCTGGTATGAAATTTTTTGTATCATAGTTTGACAAACAACTTTTTAAGACTTTTGGCTACTTTGATTCTATACTCCCCAAGCGTCTTTGATTGACTACTGCTTTATTTCTAAGCACTGAAGCAAAAACAAGCCAATTTCATGCAACATTTTGAATTTGTCTTTGTCAAAACTACGTAAATATGTCAATGTATTTTAACATAAATAAATGTGTAATGTTTTGTCAGATTTTGCTATCTTAACTTTTATTTGGTATCGCAAAACTGTCTTTTGGAGCATAACGGTCGGAGTTTCTGCTTAATCTAAGAATAAAAACAATTTCCAAAATAGAACTAAGCACAACAATTTATTAGACGCGTTTCGCATTAACTTAAAGCATCATTAGTAGAATGAATTTGCAAAGTAAGAAGCATAAATTTGTGCTTTCTTCTTTGCAAATTCATTCTACTAATAATGCTTTAAGTTAAAGTAAAACGCGTCTAATAAATTGTTATGCATAGTTCTATTTTGGCAATCGTTTTTGTTCTTTAAACTGTTTTTCTTCCCAAGTTCTAAATATTGGTAGTTTTTCTCTTTGTAAAGTTATATGTAGCATAGCGAATGACAATGCGCTATTTGGTCACTTCCAAATTTATCCAGATTTTGAAGACGGTAAAAATGATATGAAAGTTTTAAGAAATTGTTGGCAAAACTTTAATATAGGTGATCTTGAGTATTTTACTTTTGGATGTTGTTAAGGGGTTATATAAGATATGCATCAAAAATGGTTGCTCTTTAAAGCAAAAGTAGTGGTATGCTATACTTGTTGCATCTACACGTTGTTGCATCTACAATTGCATCTTGCATCTACTCGCCAAATGTTAAAATAAAGTGTTTTTGTTTATTGGTCTTTGCCTCTATTCATTTCTGCTGATGTTGATTCTTTGATAAGTAAGTCATCAAAGTCAACATTAATGGTCTTACCAAACAATGCAAAAAAAAACTTTATGATGCGAATTCGGTAGCTCACACTAACAAAATTCTCTTGGCTGATAAAGTCAAGTAAGGATTGAGGAAATGATTCAACAAAGGTAGCAGCATTGTGACCTCAATCTCATCTCAGTTGTTCCTAAACGCTGCATCAAGGTTTGGGCTTGATAAAGCAGACTTTAAAAATTTAACATTTTGATCCAAGATAAATCTTTATGTTTGGAAAAGTGACCCTAACTTCCTTCCAAAAACGTTGATTTCTAAGCAGATGCGAGTTAAAAATGTTAATGCCTTTGCGCTTCTGATCACATGCACTGCCTAGTAGCTGTACTAATGAGCTAAAAATGGAGTTAAACTCAGGAGCCCATAAATTTTTCCTACATTATTTTCAAAATCTTTTGCATACCTTGAAAATAGTTCCAGACAGGAGATTCAAAATTGTCAGTATTCACACATGCTGGGTATAACCTTAAGCTGAAGCAACTTTAGGTGCCTAACTAAAACTGAGTTAGAAAACTTGACAAGCTAACATCTATTTTAAAAATAAGCCCAAAACATGCATATTGGAATGACAGAATTAGTCGAGGGTCAAATGACCAAATGAGCCAAGTCAGTTTTTGCACTTTGTTTAGTTAGATACAAAATTGTACTTCCCAGGTAACATTTTTTTTCTGACAGAGAGAACTAAGCTAAGGCATTAACAGTTTCATCGGAACAGAGTTCGTATTATGAACTAAATCCAAAAAGCTCCATGACACAATGAGCTAATGTCTATATAGCTAATCGTGACGCTTCTTCATTTATACCATAATTATCTAAATGACAAAATGAACTAAGATGACAAGGCTCGTTTTCTCATCACGTAGAATACCACTTAATCAAAAAAGTGTATCACAGAATGAGCCAAGTCACGTTAAGGACTGACTTTATGCTGAGCTCTAAGTTACTGCTCTTTTACCATTCTACTCCAGAAAATTTTTTAGAAATGCATTTTAGCAGTTGGCGTTCATAAGAGCTTCAACAGATTTCTGCACTGTATCTTTACATTTCATTTTAAAATTTAAAATGCGATTATCGCAAAGCAATTCTTGAATGACGTAGCTCATTCTATCATTTGACCCTCGTAGTTTGTATATCTACATTAGGGTTGGAAAAATTACTTGTTTTTGCTTTAATTACATTTACAATTATTCAAGTTCAAGTAATTGTAATTCAATTACAATTACAATTAAAAGATTCTCAAAACATTGCGACCGATTCACTTACTCACGAAGCCTCGAATTTTGCTTATGTCAACACTGTGGATTTGTTTTTGCATTTCTATACCAGTCTACCAGACCTATTAAAGCCCCAGTTGTCTCTATCCTTGTTCTTCCATCAATCTTTGTTTAACTTTAATTTTTGCAAAGCATAATTTCGTTTGTAAGCAATTGTCAAGTATGTTATTGAACTCATATCGCTTCAGCAACATTATGATTTTGGCTAAACCATGGTACCATACCGCAATTATTTGTTCAAAAGAAAATGAGTTTTAACACAATCTAAAATTTTAAAAAATTTGAAATTTATGTACGTACGGTACAACTTCAAGTTACAACTACTATTCAACGCAATTTTAACTTTACCAATTAATATCACATATTTGGCATGATCATACAAATTACAAAATAGAACCATTAGGGTCGCTTTAACATACACACAAGGGCAAACAAGCAAAAAAGCACACAAAACCTTACTATCACACATAGCATTGAAGTTACAATCATAGGCGTAGCCAGGGGCGTGGGGCCCAAGGGGTCCCGGATCCCCTTTCCAATCGAAATGCCATCAATGATAAAAATATGACAAAAATGTCTAGTTTCTTTATTCTCAGTTTCTTTTAGCATGTTCGCGTACAACACTAAGCGCGTACATGGTAATTACCAATAATATTGACAACCAGGAGGCCCGGGCCCCATCAGATGAAATGCATAACCCGGTTGAAATTAATAAGGGATTTTGTCCTATAAGTTGCTACCCCAGGTTCTTATTTACCTTTTTATGAACGTAATGCAAAAAAACAGGGCCGGATTTACCATATGGCACAGTGCCAGAGCCCAGCGCTCAGATGGTAAGACTTTTTTTGGTCTTCACCTATATTTGGCAGGAAGATGTTGCAAAAATCCGCAAAGTGCCAGGTGCCCCGCGCGATATAAATTCCGCCCGGGAATAACATGGTTAGTAAGCGTAACCATCTAATGTCCCATTTTTTAATAACAATTCATCACCACCTCGCCAGTTTTTAAGCGTGAAATACTTTTAAAAAAATTAGCTAGAAGAAATGCTCATTGAACAAAATGTTAACTTTGAATTGATGGGTTCTGAGCCGCCTCAATGTACATGTGTTCCTTTAACTGGTTAATTTCATGACAAAACAAAAACCTCGAAGGATAATCTTCGAGTGTAGTATTATTTACCACTAAAATATTGCAGGAGGCAATGTTCCTTACTTCTCCCTATTTGGCCAAATAAATCACTTTAGCATACAATTGAAACTCTAAAACAAATTGCAAGATTTTTAATGTGCCTTGGACTTAAATTGCTAGTAAAAGGAGGATTAAACAATTTAACTTTTTCAGTTGGCTTTCAAATGTTGAAAATCTAGTTCTTTCAAATGGCTCTGAACACGTGCGAAATGTAATCCACTGGCATTAAAATAGCTTTTTATTTCAAAAAATTACTAAAAATCGCCCAGTGGCTGGGGGCGGAGCCCCCAAACCACTAAAGTCTCCGGCAGCTGGGGGCGGAGCCCCCAGACCCAGGTCTGTGATACGTTTGAGTTACATTAGCTTACTTAACACGTCTCCCAAGCTACACAATTGCACCTTTTAATTATTAGTTTACCTCTACCTTTAGCAAAATCCTGGGTTAATTGCCAACAGCAGGCAATGCTTTGGATCTTCTACTCTACGATATTTTTGCCGCCACAAAAAGTTCCTTTTTTGAAAATTTCTAATGACGTCATTGCGTGTAATTTATGGTTTGGGCCACCCCCAATCAAAAATCCTGGCTACATCTATGGTTACAATGGTTAGTTACCACCGGTTACAGTCACATCTGACATCATAGGTCAATTCTATGTTAGCCTATTTTTTAGCTTAGAGTTAGTGCTAGTTATGATTAGAGTAGGCGCCAAGTTTAGGTTATGGATATAATAAACTTTATCTCGAAAACTAGCTCTAATTAACCCTAACCTATTTTGGTGTTCGGTTTGTGACGTCAGATGTGATTGCAACCGGTAGAAAATATCGATATCGATTTGCAATCGGAGGAAAATTGATATTATTCAAACACATTTTGTTATCATCTGTCTAGGTGAATAATAAAGTAATTGTAATTGAAAATAGGCAGAAAATTTTTCAATTACAATTACAATTATCGACTTTTGAAAATCTTCAATTACAATTACAATTACTATAACAGCAAAATCGTGTAATTAATTACAATTTTGTCAATAGCAATTATAATTTTTTCAAGCCTGATTTACATTGCTTAAGACTTGTTTGATGCCATGTTTTGGATGATATGTTATTTAAAAAAGATTTGGCTGTTTAATAGATAATACCCCAATGGGATGAAATCGACTGTACAGTAGGTAGTACGTAATATATTTTAGTAGTGTAGTATATTAACTGTTACTGATTTCATATGTGCCCAGTAAGCTGATGGCTGTAATATTTTTTATTTTTAAAAACAACATCCTTAGCTAGTGTAATTAAAGACCTAAAAAACATGTTTGATTTTTAAAAAGAAATAAATTACATTTGTGTTGTCGTACTCTTAACACCGATTTGACAAAAAATTGTAAATACTGCGAAAAAAAGTTAAGTTTTATTCTTGTAGAAGTCATATGGATTGATTTTTTTGTGTGGAATATGAGACCGCACAATGGAGTATAACTGGTATTAGAATTAAGCATTTGATACTTGCATGCAATAAGTAATAGATACAGCTGTATATTAAATGGTTAATTTATATGTTAAATTGCTGATTGGCAATTAAAAAACTAAATACCATACTCATAGTCCTAGAAATCTAGAATCATGCACATTATGAAAATTGGTAGTGTTGGTATTTTGTTATATTTTAAAATTGCTGTGAAAAATAAATGCATGTGATGGTTTTTCTAAAGAAAAACTTTAAATATTATTATACAAAGTGAACATAATCAATTTAATGTGAATAGCATCAAAATTTTTCTTTCAAGCATAAAAAATAAAGAAATAATAGCGGTTTTTGCTTATTTTCACAATGATTTATGTAAAGTGCTTGGAGGACCCCCTAAATCTTGTCGGATTTCAAAAATTGTTTCTACGTCCTATTTTTTTTTCTTAAGATAAACTGTTTGAAAACAGGTAAAAAGTATTATAATAGCTTTCAAAATATAGTGAGACTTTAAAAAAGCCATCCTAATGTATATTGTGTTACATTATTATAAACTTATCACATAACCAAATTTCAAGTTTTTAGCTTGGTGGTTTTGGAGTTTTTGTGCGGACAAAAAAGTAAAATAGAAAGATTAAATAAATAGGAAAAAAAATGTTGGAATTAAAATTGTGTATGTGGAACCCGAAAATGCATTCTTAGACGGTTTTAAATTTTGAAAGTTTATTTCCTTCCGCAACTAGTTTTTTAGCTAGAGCGGTTTGAACCAATGCCGTCGCTACGAGGGGCCAGGAGGCTGTGCCCCCCTTCCTAACGACTGCTTGTGCCCTCCATTTTGGTTTATTTAAATCCGTTTTTAGAATATCACGTATCGACAATACAGCTGACAATAATTAATAGAAAAGCAATGATGACGTTCAAGCATAATTCTCGTTTGAACTTTTCTCGATTCTTGACGAAATTGCTGCCAACCAACTGCTGTACATAAGTGTTACGCAGTAATCCGTCTTATTAACTCGCCTTTGCGAATGTGTCGCGGAAGAGAGATGTAAGCCTACATAATTGTTACCGCTACCGCTACTTTGCCAGCGATTTCTGATTATGGCCTGAAACAATACGTGAAAATATTTTTTTTAAACGACTTTGTTTTTTCGTTTTTTTAAACACACTTAAGATTTGTTTTGGTCCCAGTCAGTGGTGCAACTAGGGGGAAGGAGCTGAGGGGGCTGAAGCCAGATCAGTTAGATTTACCCAGAAAATACAAGCGCTTAAACATGTTTTAAACTTGACCTTAAGTTTAAGGGTTAGAAAGGGCTAGGCAATTTAATTCTTTCAATGCGACTTCTGAATTTTAGCAATTCACTGAAGTTATTCAAATTGCTTTAAAAACGCTCGAAATATGATTGAAATGACGTTAAAATTGCTATTTTTTTCCGAAAATTACAAAAATCGCCCAGCGGCTGGAGCCTCTGCCCCCTCCCGGGCCCCTTCGTGATACGCTTGATTTGAATCGCTTTGTTCAGCATGGGGCCTATATTAGACAATTTTTGGCCAAAAAAAGTTTACTTTTGGTTCAACCCCTCCCTCTTATCAAATTTTGGTTGCGCTTCTGGTCGCATACACTGCTGCAGACAGATTTTTCAAACGATTGTATGGGCCAGATATGAGACATAAGCTAAGAAACGCTGCTGGCTATACAAGTCTCTTATTTCAGACATGAATGCAAACTTTGTTAACATAGCGCATTATTAGTAGCCGTAAAATATCAGGTGCAAAAGTTCAGTCTATTTTAGTGCCCCCTCCCCACTTTCGACTAGTGCCTTCGTACTTCGGTTGCTCTGGCGACGGCACTGGTTTAAACCTGCGATTGGCTTTTCAGTTTTTTGACTTAGAAACCAGTATTCGGTGATCAATTTCCCCCAATTTGCACTAGTGTTTTTCCATTCAGCCCCATTTAAGTTCTGAATTTTGGGTGCCTATTTTTAGCCGTTTTGAAGTTATAAAGATTTCGGCTTTTGACGGCACAAAACCGCTAATTTTGTTCGAAAAAAGAACACAGGAACTTCCAAATCTACGCGTCGCGATGTCCTAGCTAGCGCAGATGAACAGGAAATGTATCGTTACTTTAAAAGGTACTGTAAACACTCAGTTTTCTGTGTCATTTTTTAATTGTTGCTTTTAGTTTGTGAAACACCTGTCGCACCTCAAGCCAATGCAGTGACTATTCCAGCCAATGCCCTTACTGCACAGTTCCTTGCGGGGGACACATTTGAATATTCCTACAATGGTGATCTCATCCCAGCAGACGGAATTATCAACGCGTGCACAGACACCGGAGCGGCCATGGCAATGTGGTCGGTTACTGTTGCACCTACTTGCAGTAAGTGCAGTAACGTCATTATTGAAAGGCTTTTTAAGCAATACGCCGTTTTTGCAACGAACTCCACGATTCATTCAAGAATTGATCACGAAACAGCAAGTGTTGTTTTATATGCGAGTGGTGGGAATATTCCGTTATGAGTTGCTTTTACCACTTGTACAGTACAGATTAGCATTAGAGCATCTCGGCGAACAGTTCTGAGGACTGACAGCCAAAACTAGTAGCTGTCGCTACCAGCTATGCAATCTTTAAAATTGTTTCATATATTTTTTGCAAAAGGCCAAGGTTGGTGGTTCTCGTAGTATAGCTCATGTTTATTATATTCGCGTAATGTCGTTTAATGTTGGTAATTATAACGAGATACAACGCAAAACACATTTTTTTGTTTGTGTAGTTGTAGATCATAAACTTTTGTAAAACTGCAGTGTTGTATGTCATAATCAATATGGCTAGCGTTATTTCAAATGCAATAATAGTCAAACTAAATCGGCAAAAAAATAAAAATTTTGCTATCTGGTTAGGAAAAAATGTGCAACTGATTGAGTCCAATACCGGGGTTAGGTTACAGTTAAAGATACCTGCCATTCAAATTGATCAAAACGACTTCATTTTTGCACTCCTAAAATGATAAAATGTTTTGCCAAACCAACTAGGCCTTTTTTGTTGCAATTTGCGCCGAGAAATAAGCGCGTGCGGTAATCACGATTGTTTGAAACCGGTCTAAGGAGAATGAAGACCGCAACAAAAGTGCAGTAACGCGATTGAAATCTAACTTACTAATTCAGTCAGTTGCTTTTTTTCAAGCTTTTTTGAAGTCTTTTACCTTGATAGCGTTTTCTTATTATTTGCAAGTATGAAAAGATTTTTTTGTTTTAAAATAAAAAATCAAAAGCAGGCAAACAAAAAGTTGAGTTCTAAATTTTAAAATCATAGAAAAATAATAAGCTGCCCTGCATTTTAACTTGCGACTAGGACCCAATTTCAATCTTATTTGTGCATTTGCGTCTGATTGATTGATTATTGGTTTTTCGCAATCTTGTGGCTTAAATCGAAAAGATTATTTTTCATTGTCTAATCAGCGCTTAAGTCAAATTTTTAGGTAATATCCTTTGTTAAAAATAAGCTGTTAATTAACAAATTTACTAAGGCCGTCTTTTAAGAAATGCTACCTTTTGTTAAAAGATCTTTTGCACTATTTGTTTTTCGAGAAGACTTTAGATTGCCAGCAGTCAACCTTTGTTTTTCAATTTCCGGCTGTGGATGCTAAACAAAGGCTATCTACAAGGTGCTATCACAGCTCTGTAACTTTTTAACCATGCTGTAAGCCTGAGAGCTCAGTAGCGACCTAAAGGACTCCAGTGAACAGCGCCAGTTTTTGCAAAACGTCTTAAAGCTGCTTACCTTTGGTAATTTGCGTTATGCGATCCCCTTTCCTTTGGATTTGATGATTGACTGTTGGAAAACAGTCATATAACGTGGAAGAAGGGCCATGTTATGGTCTTCACATTGATTTAGAGACTACTTTGTTTTCTGTATTTTTGTTCATTTATTATTAAATAAAATGTCATTACATAAACATTTGAATCAGCTGTGCAGCTAGGCCGAGGAGAGTTGCATTCCGGCAGTTTGGCGTAGCTCTCCTACACGCTATTGAATTGGTTATAAAACTCCGCATCGCTGCCGTGCGAAAAAGCACAAACACGTTCTGGTTGGCAAGTCGCAGCAGATCTTCATTTTAAAAAATTCAGCAACTAACAAAAAGCTGTTTGGCAAATCGATCCACTAAGCAAAACGTCGCTTTTTTTCAACACGATTATTTACATGTACGTATTTATAGGAATTCGCAAGGTACAATAGAGGATCTAACCGTCAAACTATGATATTAGCTTCTGATATCCTTTCTCTGCACCATTTGCAACCGCAAGTCACGTGTTTAAGGAAATTGTTTATCTCTACAAGCGTAGTCTCTTTAAGAAAGTTGTGATTTGCTTGTCGTATTGACTTTGTAGAAGTTCAACGGATTTCTTCCTTTTTGGAACCGTTTCTTGTAATATTCAGCATCTTCTGTGTTTTGTGACTTTGATCTCAGCATTCGGAGCAGTATTCACTCAGTATTCAGAACAGCATTTATTTAGTATTATTACAGTCCTATCCTACAGCACTTTCTTCCGTTCTAGAACTTAAAACAGCTAAAAACGACCAAACAACTCTTCTTATTCTTCTGCCCATTCATACGTTATAGCACTCCATCCTGGTATAATTTTCTGATGCAATTTTTCAAAATTTGTTTTTACACAACGATCGAAGCAAACAAACTACAGTAACAAAAAGGGCAGCGCGGTTTGATCTTTTTTTTCTTTTTTTTGCAAATCAAGCTTGTCAAAATCATTATAAAAAAAACATATCGCCACCCTAATAAAAAAAATGTCTAAGTCATGTTTTTGAGTTTTGAGAAAAACGAAAAAAACTTTCTCATTTTTTTGTGAAATGACTAATCGTAACCAAAATTTTGCAAAATAACTTCAAAATGATTATATCAACAACGATCTATGTGAAGTTGCTTGAAAACATCCCACTCGATGGCAAGTGACTTAGGCAAAAATAATACTTTTTCTGTGACTTAGGCAAAAAAATACTAATTTTATTTTGAATAGCATTGCTATTACTCAGAGGTGGAGTCGTTGGCGACGCCTTCGAGAACACAATTTGAAGTCCTTGGCCTTGGCTTCAAGGATAAAGTCCTTGGCCCTGGCCTCCAAGCCTACAGGTCCTCAAAAATGCCCTGTCCTTGGTCGAGAACAGCAGTATTTTTTGATTTGTAAAAAATGGGCTAAGGTCATGACCTTTTTTTTCTTCGTCTTGGAGAACGCGCCAGAGACCTCGCGGTAAATTTATGAACACCCTTTTTTTTGGAAAACACTTGCGCGTTGTGTCCGTGGTCCTTGGCCCTGGCCTCTACCATTTCTGTCCTTGGCCTCGAGATGGTCGGTCCTTGGCCTTGGCCTCGGATTGTTTTGTGTCCTTGGCCTCGGCCTTGAGCCTTGTGTCCTCGACTCCACCTCTGCTATTATTTCTTTAACATTCACTTGAATGGTTAAAGATTAGACCTAACTAGTGCAGTGATGTACTGCAAGGAGGAACAAATTTCACGTTTTTTTTTTTTTTTTTTTTTTATACAGCAAAATCGTTTCAAGTATTTTTGAGTAGTTGACATCTTCTGACGATGACTAAAAGATAGAAATAAACTAGCACTGGAATTTCTTCTTATGAATGCCATGGAGCTGCAGCGGTTAATTTTTATCCTGCTGTTGACCTTAGGAGTAGCCAGGATTTTAAATTGGAAAGGCCCAAACCACAAATCACATGCAACGACGCCATCAGAAATTTTATAAAAGAGAAAATTTTGTGGAACAAAGATTTCGTAGAGCAAAAATATCGTAGATCGTTTTTTGCGCAGCAAAGAAGATGAAAAGCTGAGGCCTGGTTTTCCAAAAGTTAAAATGTGAAAATGTCTGAATTGGGAGACGTGTTAAGTATACTAGTATAACTCAATTGTTTCAAAAAGGGGGGTCTGGGGGAGCAGTCCCCAGCTTCCGTAGGCTATGGAGGTCAGGGGGCGAAGCCGCCAGTCACGGGCAAATTTTGGGAAAAAAAAGCTATTTTAATACCATTGGATCACATTTCGCACGTGTTCAGAGCTATTTCAAAGATCTAGATTTTTAACATTTGAAAGCCAATTAAAAAGCTAAATTGTTCAATCCTCCTTTTGCTCAAAATTTTAGTCCAAAACACGTTTAAAGTCTTGCATTTTGAGATTAAATTTTGTAAGTGATTTGGCCCAAGTAGAGGGAAATAAGATTCATTGCCTCGAGCTATAGTTTAGTGGTAAATAATAATTCACTCGAAGAAACTCCTTAGAGATTTTTGTTTCGTCATAAAAATAACCAATGGCAGGAGTGCTTGTACGACTAGGGGCATAGGAGTAGCCAGAATTTCAGATTGCGGGACCAAATTACAAATTACATGTGAACCCGTCTTCAAAAATTTTTAAAAGAGGAACTTTTTGTGGGACAAAGATATTGTAGATAGGAAGATCAGAAGCTGTGGACTGTGTGTTTGCACGTAACCAGGATTTTGCTATAGAGAGAGAAGTTAAACCAAAAATAAAAAGTGTAAATTGGGAGATGTGTTGAGTAAGCTAGTGTAAATCCAGCCCATCACAGATGGGGGTCTGAGGGTGTTCTGGG
Source organism: Trididemnum nubilum (assembly GCA_963965965.1). NCBI lineage: Eukaryota > Metazoa > Chordata > Ascidiacea > Aplousobranchia > Didemnidae > Trididemnum > Trididemnum nubilum. Next base: position 41,165,399 of record OZ014469.1, on the reverse strand, counting down.
CGTTAAGCCCCCAGCCTCTGTGCGATTTTTCGTAATTTTTTGTAAAAAAAAAACTAGCCATTTTAATGCCATTGGATCACAATTCGCACGTTTTTAGTACTATTTGAAAAACCTAGATTTTTAACATTTGAAAGTCTATTGACAAATTAAATTGTTTAAGCTTTCTTTTACTTACAATTTACGCGTAAGCCCAAAACACGCTAAAAACCTTGCATTTTGGGGTTAAATTTTGTAAGTGATTAGGCCCAGGTAGGAAAAATTAAGGTACGTTGCCTCGTGCAATATTTCAGCAGTAAATAATAACCCACTCGAAAATTTTCCTTGGAGATTTTTGTTTTTTCATAAAAATAACCAGTTGTAGGAGTACATGTTCGAGTATATGTATTATTGAATTTGAACTTGAGGGGGCCTGGGCCAATTAAAATTCAAAAATTTGGTTAATGAACATTTTTCTTGGCTAATTTTTTTAAAGTATTTTGTCGCTTAAAAACTAACGAGAAGCCAGTAGAGTTTTATTTAAAAATGGTACGATAGATATTACGCCTACCAACCATGTTATTGCCCGGCCTGAATTTATATTGCGCGGGGCCCTTGGCAGTTTGAAGATTTTCACAACGTTTTCTGCCCAATATAGTTGAATACCAAAAAATCTCTCACCATCTGCGCGCGGAGCCCCTGGCACTGTGCCATATTATGATAAATCTGGCCCTAGTTATTGCATCACGTCCATAAAAAAGTTAGATGAGTGCCTGAGATAGCAAATTTTAAGACAAAAACTCTCGATTTCTTCTGAGTTTTACTTTTAAATTGGTTGGCAAAAATTGCATTGAACCAGGGCCCGGGTCCCTGGTTGTCGATATTATTCACAAATGCTAAAAAAAAGCGTTGTACGCAAAAAATGCTAAAATAAACTGAAACTGAAGAAACAATAGGCTTTTTTGCCACATTTTTGTCATAGATAACAATAGTAACATTTCAATTGGGGCGGGATCCCCTAGCCTCCTGGCTACGCCTATGGCCAGGGGGCCCAGGCTTCCTCAATTCAAATTCAATAACTTGTTTAATGAGCATTTCCCCAGCTTATTTTTTTCAAAAGTAATTTGTCGCGTAAAAACCGGCGAGGTGGCAGTGAATGGTTACTGAAAAATGGTACAATAGAATGATGGTTACTATCACTAACCATGTTCTACATTACGCGAGCCCTTGGCAATTAGAAGATTTTTGCGACATCTTCCTGCCTGATACAGATGAAGGTAAAAAAAAAAGTCTTATCATCTGAGTACGGAGACATAGGCACTCTGCCTTATGATAAATCCGGACCTGGTTATTGCATTACGTTCATAAAAAAGGTTAGATGACTGCCTGAGGTAGCAACTTTTAGGACGAAAACCTTTGATTTCACTCGGGTTGTACATTTAAATTGGTTGGTAAAAATTGAATTGAGAGAGCGCAGGCCCCCTGATCGTCAATATTGTTGTTACTTACAGCTGTGCGCGAAAAATACTAAAAGAAACTGAAGAAACAATAGGAATTTTTTGTCACATTTTTATCATTGGTGGCATTTTCATTGGGGTGACCCGGCCCCCTGACCCCATTCTAGTTACGTTTTTGCTGTTGACTCTTAGTATATAAAGTACTGTAGCTAAGTTACTTTTACTTTTTAAAAGTAACTTAGCTACAGTTACACTTATTTGGGGAAAAAAGTAACTAAGTTACCATACAGCTACAGTTTTGAAAAAGTAACTGGTTACCGTTACATTTACGGTTACAGTTACTTTGATTAACAAAATTTTGACCTTAATAAAGCAAGTGCTTACTGCTCAGAATGGTTATTTTTTTATTCATCGATATTTGTGCGTTAATTGCGACTTGCGGGTTTTGCAACGCTTGATTCAGCAGTGATGGTGTAGTGGTAAGAGCGTCCGTCTTGCATTCGGTAGACCGGGGTTCATTCCCTTGTCGAGCCGTATCAAAAGACTTTAAAAATTGCTAATTAAAGCTTCCCTGCTTGACGTTCAGCATTAAAGGGACAGTGTGAAGATTTAGCCTTGGTGTGGTTGACATAGGTGGCAGCGACTCGAAGACCGTATGGCCATTTTGCTGTCTCCTGGCCAAGGCAACTCGGCAAATAAATCAGTGAAACCGATGTAATCGCGTGATGATGACCAGGTGTGTGTGTGCGGGCATCTAGCAATTGGCTTGCGCAGAGCATGCAGTTACTATAATTACCAAACGTGGTCTGGCATGCGTGTGCTCTCACTAAAAAAAGTTACTGATGTAACTAGTAACTTTTACTGGTCTAATTTTGTAACTATGTACCGATTTCGTTGCAGTTTCAAAAATGTAACTAAGTTACCGTTACAGTTACTCAAGAAGCAACTAATTGCAGCGACTTATTACCAAAGTAACTAGTTACTGCCACCTCTGGTCGAGCAACTATGCTGTTTTAAAAAATTTCTTTTTCTGTTTTCAAAAAAATTTTTTTTTCTAACAGCTAGTGTAGTTTTTGGATGCCTAAGTCAGCATCGACTGACTTAGGCTGATAATAAAAATGCACAAGTCAATCTCAAATGACATATGCTAATCATGAAATTGCCCAAGTTCATCTCTGGGCTTAGACATTTTGTTATAACAGCATAAAGAGCCTTTTAGTGGCGATTTTTGAAATCTGCAAAGTTTGCAAGGTGCGCCTTTCCGCGCTGATCATTTTGGTATGAATAACTCTTTTTGCCCGAAAATCGACTTACAGATATTTATTTTATTAGGCTGACGATATAAAGCATAGGCTTTTGCAATCAAGTTTACGTAACAACTAGCGAAATCAAACGTAGTGCTACCTACGCTGCAACATTTCTTCGAAAGAAGCTGTGTTACTCAGGCGTAATGATGCGGAAATGGATCCCACAAACTCGTTAAACGCCTTTGGCGTAATAAAACGAGTTTAGTGAAAGATTTGGTTTGATTTCAAACAGTTCAACAGCGAAAACTCGCGACATATAGCTAATGTGAAAAGTAGCTTATGTAAAATGCAATGTAAACACACTGCCTCAGCATCGGACAATCATAATAATCAATTCAACAACATATAACTTGCTTTTAAACTGATAACACTCTATAGAGGTACACCTAAGTACCGTAATCTATTATTACTCACTATTAATCAAACAACATTAGAGCAAAAGTTGGATGAAGTACAACAATGGTCAGATCAAAATTTTCTTCAGTAACATCTTCGTGGATTTTGTTTTTCAGCTCTACTAAATGCTGTAATCTAGGTCTAGGCCAATCCACTAAGTGGCCCGTGATGAAGAAATTTTTGGATTGTTCTCTTAAGGGCGACACGAAAAGTATTTTGGAGTATCAGGTTATTTACACACGACGGTCGTTCACTGAGTTGCCTTGCAAAATTACATCGAGGTTCTATATATATATATATATGGGAATCAAAAAACACATAGTATTGAAATTTGACGTAAAATTATAAATCTGAGCATATTCTTTGTTGTAGCGTGCAACATCATGCAATTTCCGCAAATAACGATTGGTCCCGGCAATGAGATATCTGGTCCAATTTTACCCAATACTTTGGCCTCCTACTCTTGCGATCTTTCTGAATTTTTTCTCAACGGTCCATTAACAAACCAATGCGACGGCCAAGGACAATACGAAATTACTACAGCGCCGTCATGCGAACGAGGTAAGCTTAATTTTTTTGACTTTGTAAAAATCAAACAATATTGGAGAATGATTAAAAAAGGTCAAAACCAATGGTGGACACTGAAAACTCATAGAGCCCCACATTTTTTCAACCGCTTTTTTTTTGCTAAAAATGCTGCAACGATGTATTGTTACAAAACAACTACCAGATAATGTCTTGAAATCAACTCTTCAATGCAATCATGACAGCATTACTGTTTTAAAATTCATGAAAAATATTTTGGCAACATTTCCTGATCTATACGTTGAAAAACGATAAGCTGAATAATATTAACCATTTTAATCACATAACATCAATAATCTAATTTTGGTTTAACCATATTTTACATCGGTGGGGTAATGACCTTTTGCCACCCATTTCGATATTTTCAAAATAAATCTTTGCAACAAGCAGATTTTTATTTTGAATCAACTTGACTTGAATTTGAAGTGGCTAAAGTAACAAAAAGTTTCCAAATTTTGAGGTTTGCCGAAGATGCTTCTCAAATTTTGAGTATTTTTGGCCAAAATTTAATATGAGCACGTCATAAGACCTTTTATTGACGTAACTACTTCGAGTTATTTTATAACGTTTTTGTGACGTAACTACTTTGACTTAGCTTTAATGGTTTAAAAGTTTAAAAGTTTGGCGTCCCCGCGTGGGGGTACTCCCATTTTCATATTTCCAAATTTTGTGTAATGTTATCTGTTCTTCATATTTGCCTATCCTGGAAATTTCATGTTTCTAGCGTGAGTGGCTAAAAATTTTGAATTTCGGCGGTACCGTTCAAGGAAATCCCCTATTTTGGTACCCCCAAATTTTGTAAAATTTTTTTTTATTATATCTACTTCCCTTAAAACTTTCATTTGTCTGGTTTAAAAGGTTAAAAAGTTTGAATTTTGGAGGGCCCGTTTCAGGGAGAAATCTTTATCGTGGCACCCCCAATTTTTGTTAGATTTACTTTATTTATAATAAAAAATACATACCCATTTTGAAAATTTGATCCATCTACAGTAGCTCTGATGAGTTAAAAGTTTAAATTTTGCAGAACCCGATTGAGTGGGATCTCCCCAGCGTAGCACTCTCGATTTCAGTCGCACAAAAGTCCTTCCGGGTATTTTAATTGCTCAAACTTTAAATACATTTAAAAGTAGACAGCATGGAAAGAAAAAGAAAAAAAAAAGAATAAAACAAAAACAAAACAAGAGAAATAGTATTCAAGTTTGGGTAAACGAACATAGCCAAAAAAAAGCGGTTGATAGTGTGCTTAAAAATCACAGGTCATTTTTTATCAATATTGGTTTTTACCCAGATATAGCGGTTCAAATTTGTCAGCTTTTCGCCTATATTTAACCTGTAACAATTTGGTCACCTAACTGGGCGCACCCAAGCTTGATTTGCATAAAGCATTCATAAGCACTCACAATGTGTCCAAATTTCAGCTTTGCACGTCAAGTGATTTTTAAGTTATAAACAAATTAATAAAATTTCAAACTAAAACTAGCCGTTTTTTTATGTTTTTTGTGTCTTAATCCATGATCACGTGACTTAGGATTCTCTATATAGGCACACATGATGTTTTTATTAATTGTTATGTTGAGTCCGAATTTCAACATTCTAGGTTTTACCGTTTGCTAGTTATGAGCATATCAATCTTCATCAACCAAAACTTGCAAACAAAAACAAAATTAATATGCGCTAGCGCGAATTCCCAATTTGTGTCAAGTGCTCTGAAACACAATCGCAAAATATTTTTAATATTAATAATACTGGCCAACACAATTTTTGGTGCCAAGAAGTTAAGAACGGTTTTAGGCTAATTTGGGGGTGCTGATTCCAAAAATGATCTTGTTTTTGCTCTATCAGGTCAATTTTTTGAGATATCCAACATTTTTGGTTTCTATGCGATAGGCTGTTTAGCAGTGTCTTCAGTAGGACGCTGTTTCATGTCTTTGTCTTGCAATTTACTTGATTTGTGTTTCAAAAGTGTTTTTATTGCCGCTTTAGCAGGCAGGAAATATAAACACCTATTGTTTACACACTCCCTTTTACTCTTTTGTGTCTCTCATCACTAGTCTTAAAGCTGCCGTTCTGTCTCACTAGACTAATGCAGCTGAAGAGCTTAGCACTGGTAAACAGTCACGTTTACTGCTTAGTGCATAGGTTGGAAAATAAGCATAACTAAGTAAGCAATATCCACTTGCAGTAACTATCAGTTGTGATGGTATGGAAGTGCATGTCAGTTTATAAGAGAAGATATAGATAGTCAAGTTACTGTAGATATACAGATGTAGTTAGATATTGTACCATTGTATATTCATTAGTTAGATACACTATACTAGGCTGTAGTATACTGCTATATCATAGCGTTACCGGTATATGAAGCTAATATTAGTTTACATTGTTATGCAGATATATTACATCTAAAGCAGTAAGTTATGGCTACTTCATCTAGAAGAAGTTGTGTAAATCACCCTAATGTTTTTTGTTATATATATGTGGCGAATACACATTGGAGCACAACCGAAAGCTAATCACCGATTTTGTGAAACAAGCTTATTTAGCTTATTTCAAAGTGAAACTTGGTGATCAAGACAAAACGTGGGCCCCCCTTATTGTTTGCAAAACCTGCATCGAGCATTTACGGCAGTGAACAAAGAAACAATGGAAAGGTTTGAGGTTTGCATTTTCGATGGTGTGGCGAGAGTCAAAAGATCATTATAGTGACTGCTACTTTTGTGAAATAAAGACCAAAGACATTAATAGGAAGAATAGAACCTCATTAACATATCCAAGTTTAGATTCGGCAATCAGGCCTGTTCCACACAGTGAAGAACTTCCTATTCCTGTTTTTGAAGGTTTGCCTCAACTTGAATCTGCTTTATCCGGTGAAGATGATCTTTCCTCTACTGGCAGTGAAACTACTATTGCAGACAACGACTTTCCACCTTCTCTGTTACCTCCACAACTATTTTCACAAAATGAACTAAATGATTTGGCAAGAGACCTGAACTTGTCCAAAGAGTCTTCTGAACTGTTGGCATCAAGACTAAAAGAAAAGAATCTTTTACAACCAGGAACATTTATAACTTACTACCGAAATCGTCACGCTGAATTTCTATCTTATTTTACACAAGAAAAAGATATAGTATTTTGCAATAATGTTGAGGGCGTTCTGAAGAAGCTTGGTGTCACCCAATATGATCCCAATGATTGGCGACTTTTTATTGATAGCCGCAAACGAAGTTTATAATGTGTTCTCTTGCACAATGGAAATGATTTTGGATCTATTCCCCTTGGACATTCTACAACACTCAAAGAAAAATACAGCGATATTAAATTTGTTTTAGAAAAAATTGGCTGTTACAAGCACATCTGGATCATATGTGTGGATCTGAAAATGATTGGATTTTTATGGGGATTACAAGGTAGAATATACCAAGTTTCCATGCTTTATTTGCTTGTAGGATAGCCGAGCTAGAGAACAGCATTGAAGACAAAAAAAATGGCCAGTGAGAGAACAAATGGTACCAGGTGAGAAGAACATACAAGCTCAACCGCTAGCGGAAAGATCCAAAATAGTTTTTCCTCCATTACATATCAAGCTGGGAGTCATAAAACAGTTCGTCAAAGCACTGAACAAGGAAGGTGCATGTTTCAAATATATCTGCGAAAAATTTCCAGGTCTAACAATAGAAAAATTAAAAGCTGGTATTTTTAATGGACCCCAAATAAGAAAATTAATGAATGATCATGAGTTTCCCTCATCCATGAGCAAAGAAGAATTTTATGCCTGGGATGCATTTGTGAAAGTAGTTAAAAACTTTTTGGAAACAAAAAAGCATCCAACTACAAAGAGCTTGTAGCTAACTTACTGAGCTCTTTTGAAGATATCGGTGCTAAAATGAGCATCAAGGTTCATTTCTTGCACAGTCATCTTGATCGCTTTCCTGAAAATTTGGGTGCACTTAGTGATGAACAAGGAGAAAAATTCCATCAAGACGTTAAGGAAATGGAAGAGAGGTATCAAGGGAGATGGGATGCCGTCATGCTAGCCGATTACTGCTGGTCTATCAAACGTGATTCTGTTGCCGCTCATAGCCGCAAATTATTAAAACGCAAATTTATGGTGGGCGCTTCAAGGAAATTAGGTACACGAATGGAAACTGGGAGGCTGCGAAGGGACCTTCGCGGTCTTCGAGTCGAGCAGCCACCCGGATTGCTCTTTAACGGTTTAATATAGAACAGACGGATAGAGATCGTAACCAGGTTGAATGCTGACCAGTTTACCGCAAATGTTCAAGATAAAATCAATTTATTTCTTTTAGATAAATTGCATTAAATGTGATTTCAATTTGATTTTAAAGCGTGACTCGGGTAGATTTTGAATTTCAACTGGAATTGAGTTCCAAACTTTTACACCTTGATATTGATACTTCGCTGAATCCTGTTACTTTTATAGCAAGGTATATATAAATTGTTGGGGTTAGAAGAAGATCTTGTTGTACGAGTGTTGACTTGACCTACCTTTGTAAAAAAATTAGAGAAGGATTGTGGAAGGATATTATGCATAAATCTATGTACGAATTTAGCAATTTCAAGTTTATATAAGTCGGGGAGTTTTAAAATATTTAGTTTTGAAAAGTATGGGGTAGCCCTATCAAGGTAATTTCCTCCACCGATTAGTTTAACCGCTTTATTTTGTAATACGTTAAGTTTTTCTATGTAAGAAGGGAAAGTTGAACCCCAGGCAACTAGTCCGTAAATCAAATAAGGATGAACCATAACATAATATAATTTTAGAAGCGCATTTTGAGGTAATACTGGTTTTAGTTTAAACAATATAGCTAAAGACCTAGACAATTTATTTTCAATAACTTCAATGTGCTTGCGAAAGTTCAGGTTCAAGTCAAGATTGATTCCTAGATATTTAACACTATTTTCAGCACTAATAACGGTTCCATCAAGTTTAATAAAGAAGTCAGTTACATTTTTGTTCGATTTTGGAGAAATTGCAAGAATATGACATTTTTGTGGATTGATGGTCAATTTGTTAGATTTACACCATTTATTTAAACAGGAGGCTTGAGAGTTTAAATCATTTTGTAGGGTCAAGAGATTTGAATTCCTTAACACAAGGCAGGTGTCGTCGGCAAAAAGTGTTGTAGAACCCAGAACAGCATTAGGTAAGTCGTTTATATAAATCAAGAAAAGTAAAGGACCAAGAGTTGAACCTTGAGGTACGCCGAAGCTATTATGCTGTAGATCTGAATTGACACCATTAATTGAAACAAATTGTTTTCTTTCCAGGAACGATTTTATTAGTTGATGACTTGGACCACGAATGCCATAATGCTGTAGTTTAGCAAGGAGAATTTGGTGACAGACTGTATCAAATGCTTTCGTTAAATCAAGAAACAGTATTCCCGTATAATTGTTTGTATTGATATTGTCATAAGTGGCCGTTAAAAGTTCTAAGATTGCATAAATAGTAGAAATATTTTTTTGAAACCCATATTGTTGTGGGGCTAGGACATTATTTTTTGATAAGAAAGAAAAAAATCGTTTATATATCATTTTTTCAATTATTTTTGATATGCAAGTCAAAATTGAGATCGGCCTAAAGTTGCTTGGATTATCTTTTTTCCCTTTTTTATGAATGGGAATAACTTTAGCAATTTTGCAGTTATCAGGAAAAATTCCATTTAAAAAAGCATTATCAATTAAAAAGCATAGATAAGGAGCAATGATGGGTGCAGCCACTTTCAGAAAATAAGCAGGAATGTTGTCATAACCTACAGCTTTGTTCGCGTTGAGGGAACCAATGCAGGCTATAATTTCATTAACTGTTGGACGTTCAAAAAAAATAGAATTTGGAACATGATGTCTTAAATATAACGAGTAGTCTACTGATTGAAACAAAGAAACTTTTTTAGCTAAATCTTCCTCAACAGAGCAGAAGAAATTATTAAATTGATTTGCTTTTAGGAATAGTTTGGTTGGATCGCAGTTTTGTCCATCAAACATTTTTTTGATATGTCAGTATTGTGTAAGAGTGATTTTAAAGTTTCTAGTTTTTTTTTTGATTTCCACTATGGTTCAGCAGTTCCTTTTCGTAATAAAGATGTTTGGCGCGGGTTTTCATTTTTGTCAATTTGTTCGAAAATTTCTTATAAAATATCTTTTGCACGGGATTTCCATTTAAAAAATGAGTTTTATACAATTTGCGTTTCATATTAATAGAACTCAGAAGTTCTGTTGTCAACCAAGGTTTTTTCTGCAGTCTTTTATGCTTTCGAGAGACCTTTTTTAAAGGGGCATGTTTGTTGACAACTTGCCTTATTTGGTCTACAAACATGTTAAATATTTCATTGAAGTTTTCGTTAGTTATAGAGGGTAATTGGATGAAAAATCAATTAAGTTATCGTTCATATTATCATTGAAAACACTCGGATTAAATTTTGATTTATCGCGATAAAAAGATTGTCTAGAGTCCGATTTCCGAGAAGATCGTATCGTGTCAATTTGACATAATATAGGCTAGTGGTCACTAATTTCAATTGTCTTCACGATACCAGGAATGATGCAGTGTTCATAATCATTAGTTATTACATGATCTATAATTGTTGCCGAATTATCCGTTATTCTAGTTGGTTTTGCAATAAGAAAAAAAGCGCCACAAGAGAGCAACATATTCAGAAATCTTTTAGCTAATGGGGATCGATTAATTGAGGAAGAATTAATGTTCAAATCACCCAGAATATAAAAAGTTGAGTTATTGTTACTAAATTTAGTCAAGCAAGTTGACAATTCTTCAATGAAGACATCAACATCAGTTGTAGTGGAGTGTCTATAAATGATCCCCACTATATAAGAAGGTGCTTGATTGTTATCAGAGACAGAAATCCACAAAGATTCAGCGTTGGCTAATTCATACAGCTTTGGTGAAACTTCGAATTTCACACTATCATGAATGTACATTGCAACGCCTCCTGCATTGGTTTTGCTGTTTGCAAGAATAAAGCTGTAGTTATTTAATTCAATATTAATAAGAGGTTCATGCTTAATGCGGGTTTCAGACAAACAGATAATGTGAGGAGGTTGGTTTAGTGAGTCAATAAATTCGTAAAACATGTCAAAATTTTTATGCAATGAGCGTACATTGACATGAAGTAATAACAAAGTATTTTTGGGTTCAGGGTTTAAAGTTTTACAACTAGAATCAAGATATTCACATTTTCTAATTTTGCTTGTTAAATCGCTAAAAATATTGTCAGTAAGTTCGTCCTGGTCACGAAAAAATGGAGTGGCTACCCGATTCAAACAAAGGAAATCCTGCAGATCTCCATCATCAGAGCTTGCGAGCGCCATTGATATTGATAAGCTAGAGAAACGGAAGAGTCACAGCAGATCAAATTACTGCGAGCACACGCAGCTGCACACTTATAAAACATTGGAATTAAACTGGCAGTCAGTAGCAGCCACTGTCAGTACACATGCCCACCTTTTAGCTCCGATTCATTGTGTTTCGTGTCCGCTCATAAACTGTAAGGAAAAAAAAAAAAAAGACATGCTTAGTCTCTAGAAATAATTTATAATCAGGCTCAAAAAGGTAGGCATGTTAAGCGACGTGAACAAAAATCAGAATGAAATGAGCACTGGGCACTATGAGAAAGCACATGTGTACACTAAAACGTTAAAAAAAAAACAAGACAAATCAGACATCAGGATAGATTATCGTCAAATCAATGAACAGGTAAGATTCAAACTCATAGCTGCCAACGTTCTATTCACCCCATCTGCACTAAACAAACATAACAAATAAACGGGTTAGAAAAAAAACAAAATTGTAGCGAGAGCTCGGATCGACTTTATTGTCATTTATGAAAAGGCAGTAAGATCCATTTGAGACTCCCCATCTGGTTCTATCACCAGCTTTACGAGCCTCTTTAAATTTGGACATTAAATTCATTTTCTGTTCATAAAATTTCTGCCGGAAGTGTTCTGCAACAAAAACTTTCTTAGGCTTGATTGTTTCTGCTTTGTAGTTTGTCCTAGTTTCGTGGTCAAACCGTTTCAGTGCTTCATTATAGGGTTTCAAATGCCTAAGGTTTGCCATAATAATTTGTTTATCCATTGCATTTGCCAGCTTTATTATAATAGGTCGGGTCACTCTTTTACCGTTTCTCGACACAGGGTGTTGTGGAAGACGGTGAATATCGACCAGTTGAATTTTTGTCGGATCTAGTTGGAGGCCATTTAATAAAAAGTCATTAAAAATTTCACAGGTTTCTAATTTCGTTTCATTTTCGGTGCTTTTGTTTTCTTTTAGGCCATGAATTAGGAGGGCTTCTTTTTCTAGTTTGTCAATTTTTTTAGCAGTTTGTCATAATTTTCTTGATTGGCTTTATCGTCAATTTGATGTTTTAAATCTGTTATTCTCTCTGCTTGCTCATTAAATTTTTCGTTAAACGTTTCATATCTAAGCTCAAATTTGTCCAATTTAGCTTCTAAGCCATCAATCATAGTTGTTAATTCTTGAATGGCTTTCAGTACTTTGTCCAACTTTGCTTCCATTTTCATCATGCAGTGAATCAACACAGTACTACAGCAAACTACCAGCTGATGAAGCTTTGCCTGAAAATTTGCAGCGCAAGGCGCGCTAAAATTTGCTCAACTGCTACTTAAAAAAGCACGTCCGTTCGCCAGCTTGTTCTGAATCGAATTGATATGGCTTAATGGAATTGATATCTATTCTGAATCGAATTGATATGGCTTTATTTATAGATATGGAATTGATATCTTCATAAATTTGGCAGCCTACTTTTCATCATTCTGTTGTTGTAGTGTTTTTGCAGCTATTATCACATTCGCGATAAGTCATTCTGGCGAACGGACGTGTTCATTAGAAGAGAGAAAAACAGACATTTTGCTGCAGCGGTTGCGCAGTAAAAAAAAAAAGATAAATTAGGAATTTGCTCAAAATCATGACTGGGAAAACTGGAAAAAACACAGTTAAAGCTAAATTGGACAGTGTATTGAAGGCGATTGAGATAATGTCGGCGAGATTAGATAATTTGGAGAAGCATTTTGCCAGTTTCGAAATTCAACTTAATGAAATTGACAAAAAATATTCTGAAAGATGTGGCAAGTTAGAAGCTGAAGTATCCGCACTAGACTTAAACATCAATCGAATTGGAAGTCTGGCCTCAGAAATTGAAACGGAAATGGTCTCTAAATTTGAAATACTTGATGAAAAATTGAAAGCTGCTGAAGAAAAGAACAACGCGCTTCTACAGAAAATTAAAAGCATTGAGCATGAGAACGTCATGCGTGAATCTTGTGACAAACGATTCAATATTCTGATACATGGGTTAGATGAAATCGAACATGAAACCAAACCACAAACTAAAGCTATTTTTGAAACTTTTCTGACGGAGGCGCTCGGATTGGAACCCGATGCGGTTAGAATAGCGGATTTACACCGACTTCCTCAACATCCTGTCACAAAAGAAGGTAAAAAAGTAACGCGACCAATTATAGTCAAAGTTCTAACTGCCTTCGCTAAGAGCATCATTTACAAAAATGTTAATAACCTTAAAGCTTATAATGATGGAAAAGAAAACTCTGCTTGCTCAAAGCTCTTGGAAAAGAAAACTCTGTTAATAACCTCAAACTCTCTAAACTGACCACTTGCCCAAATTATTTTATAAACAAAAGCAGATGTTAATGCCCGATTTTAAAGCAGCCAAGGGCAAAAAGCGTACTTGGGGTACTTACGACGGAAAGTACTGTTTATACGTCGAAAATAAACGTACATTGCCACCTGTCGGTGCAGATTACGTGTAAACAAACTTTGAGAAAATAATGTGTTGTGTGCTTTTGGTGACTAAAATTTTGTACTTAATTTTGTAATGAATAGGATCCGATTCTGTGCATCGCAATAGGACAAGTCGGAATAAATTTTTCATTAATTTATTATTATTATCTTTCGACATAATTATTTCAAATAGCAACAATTTTATACAAATAACATATAGCGAGCAATAAACGAAACAACATTTGACTGTCCTCGGCCTTGCAACAGAATGGGACCCCTATTCACCTTATTATTCAATCGAGGAACAGCATCGCGTAAATTGCGAAAACTTAAATTATTGCGTTTTCCCTAATATGATTCAACATAATTTGGAATATCCAAGGGATAAGATGAAATGCTGCATGCTTTGCATCAAAAATGTATCAGTTGAAGCTGGTGTCTTTTGGGACTGGAATTTGATGTATAGATTTTTATAGACATAGATTACTGGAATTTAATTGTGATTTATAGCTTTTTATAGACATAGATTACTGAAACCTCTTATCTGTCTGTACAATGTAGTGATCACGTAGCAAATTGAGAACAAGTATTAGTTTCTTGTCTTGATCCGATTAACTAAAAAACTATTTGCTTTTTCTTTAGTGTAACAGCACCATTGGGTGAGCAATTTTCTGAATAGCTATCACCTTATGAAATGTTTTTATTAGACAGTAAACTAGGAACACTGGAATATATTGCTGTTTTTGATCAAACTTTTGTAGCAAACCAAATGATACAACAAACCTAATTTACTTTTCTTTGTTTAACAGCAGTAATAAGTAGAGCAAACTGCGCAAATCTCCTGTCTCAAACATTGATGGTAAATTATGTAAACTGTTAAACCGCTGCTTCTTAAAATGTCTGTTGACAAAATGGATTTTTCTAGTGTACTAACAATGGCTACATGTGACGACTTAATTATAAACAACAGGAGGCTGTTTGAGTTTCTCAACACGAGTCGATCAGAGCTAAACCATGTAACAAAAACTTGTGATCTGAATGACACATTTGACTCCTTGCTAGATAATATTAAAGAATGTCATTATATTGATTTTCCGATGAAAGAATTTTTACCATCCACAAAACCTAATCAGACTACAATGTCTATAATCCATATAAACATAAGATCGTTAAACAAACCAAAAATTTCGAAGCACTTCACAAATTTCTGACCTTAGTACCCTACTCTCCGGATATCGTGTGTGTATCGGAAACGCAGCTTAAAGGCAATCCATTAATCAATATTTCATTACCAGACTACAACTTTGTTCACTCCGATTCTGTAACAAACGCTGGTGGGGTTGCAGTATACGTTTCAACTAAATACAAATTTAAACTGGATTGTGACCTTGAGATGAAACTAAACGGCTGTGAAGAACTTTGGCTAAATGTAAAAACGAATGATATATCTAATCAAAAATTTACAGTTGACGTGATTTACCGACACCCAAATTATTCTAACAGTACAGTAAAAGAATTCTCTGAAGCCCTATGTAATTCCATAAATAAAATAACAAATCGAAAAGACACCTTTTACCTGCTCGAAGATTTGAACATTGATCTAACAGTGAACAAAAGAAGCTCAAGTAGCCTTGATTTTCTAAACAGCTTAATTAGTTGCGGTTCCTTGCCAATCATCACTATTCCGACCTGGGTCACAGAAACATCCGCTACTATCATCGATCATGTTATAACTAACGATTCCTTGCATGAAATAAAACCAGGTGTAATACGATATGATGATAATTTATCGGACCACTACGTCATATATTGCAATGTAACTAATAATTCTGTAAAGTCACCAAAGAAAAACCTACTTTACTGTATAATCAGAGATAAGTCTTCCTTTAACGCAGATTCTTATCGCGACGAAATGAATACTGCAGTTTACGAATACCTGAGTAATTTAGGGGAATTAACAGAACTCAATTTTGATCGCACATTTGACGAATTTGTGTCACTCGTCCAAAACGTAATGGAAAAGCATGCCCCTCTCAAAAGATTATCGCGCAAACAACAGAAATTGAAAAGTAAGCCATGGATTACAAAAGAGATATACGCCATGATTTGTCGAAAAAACAAGATGCATAAATCTCATTACATTTTGGGAAATAAAGATATGAAACAAGAATGTAAAAGTTATTCGAATAAATTAACTAAAATTAAAGCATTAGCCAAAAAAGAATATTATTCACCAGAAATAGAAAAAAATAAAACAAATCAGCGAAAAACATGGGAACTTTTGCGAACTTTACTGCCTGGTAATTCCAAAAAAAGAAACATCTTGCCTACAACTGTAAATGTGGATAATGTTACTGTAACAGACCAGCAAAGAATTTTGGACAAATTTAACCATTTTTTCTCAAAAGTCGGAGAAAATCTAGCGAGTGAATTTAGCACGAATGACGAGGCAGCATTTGAACTATTTCTTCAAAATAGAGTAAGTCCATCGATTTTCATGGAACCACCTCGGGTGAATGAAGTAATAAACATAATAAACTCTTTAAACTTGAATAAATCTGTAGGTCATGACAACATATCGCCGTATTTTTTGCGAGTGGCTTCAGATACATTAGCTCCAGCTTTACTGTATGTTTTATCATTGACAATGCTTTTCGATTGCGAATATTTCCAACAAGTTGTAAAATAGCTAGAATTGTTTCTCTACATAAATCTGGAAAAATTGATAACATTGCTAATTATCGTCCAATATCCATATTAACATGCTTCTCTAAAATTATTGAAAAACTTAACATAAACAAATGTCAAACTTTTTTCAGAAACATTCTGTCTTGGTTACATCACAATATGGATTTCAGAATAACATGTCAACATCTCATGCTATTATGGACGTGTTGACCTCTACTTATGATCACATTGATAATAACATGTATACTGGCTTGATATTATTAGATTTTAAGAAAGCTTTTGATACTGTCTGTCACACCACATTATTGAAAAAGCTTGAGCACTATGGAATCCGTGGCGTAGCACATAAACTTTTGCACTCTTATTTGTCTGACAGACATCAGTACATAACTTTTTATGACATATGTTCTGAAAAAGTTCTCAATCGTTTTGGAGTACCTCAAGGGAGTAACTTAGGGCCATTGTTGTTTTTAATATATATAAATGATATTCCAAATGCATTAACTTCACCACCGCGATTATTTGCTGATGACACGTGCTTAGTAATCCACGCTGCAAATCCACGTACTCTACAAGAAAAAATAAATATTGAATTACTAAATGTTCATAAGTGGACAAAAGCGAACAAAATTACCCTTAATCCGAAAAAATCTTCCGCCTTGATAATTCCTCCTAAAACAACTCTTCCAGTTTCTGCAATTGATTTGATTTTCGACAACAATGTGATTACTATTAGTGATTCCGCAAAACACCTGGGCATTACAATCGATGCAAGATTAAATTTTGACGAACAAATCAATTCAATATCAAATAAAATAGCGAGGTCCATAGGTGTTTTGTCTAAACTAAAGCATGTCTTACCTTTCACTGCCTTACGAAATTTATACTATAGCATGATTCACCCACATTTACTCTATGGCATCTCAATTTGAGGAAACACGTCCGACAGATCCTTACAGCAATTGATAACCTTACAAAATAACGCTGCCAAAATAATTTCGGGTGGCCAGTGGCGAGACCACGTTACACCTTATTACGAACAATCAAAAATATTAATATTAAAAGATTTCTATACATAAGAGGTAGCAAAAATGATGCATAAACACTCACGCAAACAATTACCTAGCAGTTTCAACTCATACTTTGCTACCGTAAATGCGAAACACACACGAACTACGAGATTAGCTTCGTCAGCTTTTAATTTGTTTCTCCCTAGATATAGAACCAAAAAATTGCAGAGAAACTTCAAATATCAAGGAGTCAAAATCTGGAACTCGCTTTCAGAAGAATTAAAAATTTTATCGTTCAATCAATTCAAAGTAAAATAGAAACAAAAATTATTGTCAAAATATAAATGATAAATTGCATAATAATATTTTTGAACAAAAACTAAGCCAGAGGAAACATATTGCAATATTTTTTAAACAGTCAGTACGCCTTGAAATCTACGAATGCTAATATATAGGTGGCTGTTCGACTCGATGACCGTGAGGTCCCCTCACAGCCTCCTGTTTCAATTCAAATGACTGCTTTTTGAATAATATATTGCCTTGCTTACTTGTTTATTTGTGCCTTAATTGCATTTGTCTTGAATTGTAAATAAATGTTTTGTTAATGTTATTAAAGAAATTAATATGTGCAACATATTTTTGATGTTACACTATCTTATGCTTTGTAAAAAAAACTTTTACAGATATTCAAATGATCATCTTTTAGTACAGAAATGCTCATTAATTGGTGTACCATAACGAAAAAACTAGACCTGATGGAGAAAAAATAACTGCATTTTTGAAATCAGCGACCCCAAATTAGCCAAGATCAGTCAAAAAATCATTGGCACC
This sequence comes from Trididemnum nubilum, assembly GCA_963965965.1. NCBI lineage: Eukaryota > Metazoa > Chordata > Ascidiacea > Aplousobranchia > Didemnidae > Trididemnum > Trididemnum nubilum. The sequence goes on along the minus strand of OZ014469.1, from coordinate 41,147,353 downwards.
ATTCAAAAAAATTTTTTTTTGTTGGCCAGTGTAATAATAACAGAAATTTGTATATCGCCCTTTTCTTAGGCCGGGATCACACGATCAGGTTTTTTGCACAATTTTCTAGCATCAATCGCGTGAAACGTCGTGCAAGTCCATGACTCACTACTGCGGGCACTTGTCGTCAACTACATTGAATAGCCCGTGTGAAAAGGAAAAAACAGACGCTAGAAAGTCTTCCTGACTTCTTGCGGATAGATAGAACCGAGCTCTATTTTCCCCGCAAGTTTTCAAAGAGCCGCCGTTCTCAACGAAGAAAACTGAGCTTTTAGCCGTGCCGTTAAAAATATTTAGCCGCAGAATACAAAAAAATGCCGTCGATGTCATAGGGCAGAAAAAGAATGCTTCAAGTTTATCTAGCAAAAATGCTAAAAGAAATTTTACCTCATTTGTTTTAATCGACAATGACGTATTTTAACATCGTGCCTGCTGTTTTCTCAAATTTCTTCAAAAACGTAAATGTGTTGATCGCTGTTTTGTTTACTTTGGCGTATCGATTACCCAATTTTTGGTACTTCAAACTTGTGCTAGGCCTTTTCCAAATTCATTCTGAAAAGTTATCAACTAAAACTGCAGTATAGTTAATTAACTTGCCATCGTGGTCAACTCATGAAATTGAACTTTTAATTAGCGAAATCGAAGAAAGGCGGCGCTCGTGATTTTAATCAAAATATTAAAAATTTCCTTCTGATCGCAAAAAAGTTTCCGGCCCAGTATTCGCTAGGGCCGAATTTATGCAATTAGTGATAAGTTTTTTATGATTTTAATATTTTTTTTGTGAAAATTTGACGTGTACAATGGCAATAGAAATTGTTGCAGTTTTTAGCAGTTAAGATAAATTTCAGCAGATAGTTTTCAGCTATTTTTCGCTTATTTTGTAACAAACCAAACAAAAGCGCTCTTATTCTTATTTAAAAATAATAAACTTTCAATTTTCCCTCACATCCAATTATTGAGCCCTCTGCAATCGCAAGTACCGAAAAGAACATACCTGGTTTAATATTATTTGATCAATCATGCAATATTGTGCAAATTTTATTGGTGATAGATGGTATAGCACGAAAAAAGCTACGTTATACGCTAAAGAGTTCCACACAAGCAAAGTTATTTTGACATTTTCCATTTTTTCGTAGCATTTTGGCGAACGAGAAATAACAATGAATCGACCAAGCGTAAAATACTCCAACCGGCTCGGCGGCAAATTTCAACGAAATTCCTTAACAGCCGCGTAAATGCTTCCACAGCGAAAAAATACATGTAACACCTTCAACAATTCTTTTGCGGAAAAATATAAGTGCTTCCGTCTGGCAAGAAGTTTTTCAAGAAAATAGCGTCTAGATGTGATAGGTCCAAAATTCTTTATGCAAACGAATTGTGCGAAAAACCTGATCGTGTGATCCCGGCCTAAAGTAAATCAAATCAAAGACGCTTTACAAAAAGTCGAAAAAGCAGTTTATGAAAATCAAGGCAGTTTACCCAAAAAGCACCGCAAAAATCAAAATATTCAGTGTGCTTTGTTTTCTCGTTTTACCTCCCTAAACAGAATCGAAGAGCAATTAACCCCTCACCCTGGAAACCAAGAACGAAAAAAGTCTACAGAAAACACCAACAAGAAAGCAAGCAAGGAAGTATAGATTGAGTAAATAAAACAAGTTCAAAATCGATTGACTGTTAGGCAAATCCTCAGAGTACAAATAGAAAACGTTGGAAAAGTAAAACATTTTGTTGCGGGTCAGCTGGCCTAGTAAAAATTATATTTATTAAAGGATAGTACAATAGTACTGTTAGCGATAACAGGTGTAATGGTGTCAGTCGTTGGGGTTATAGCGAATTAAGTATACAGTCTAAGAGGATGATGGTGCACCATAAAATGAGCATCAAAATGCTAATACTAATGCATCGCAAAATATTTGAGTACTCCGAAGCTTTAACAAGCACTTGAATAAAAAAATAAGTTTTCAGCAAAGCTTTGAACTGAGTTATGGGTTCATCATTCTTTAAATGGGTAGATAAATTGTTTCATAACTGAGGGCCACTTACACTAAATCTACGATCACCAAATTTTGAAGAGGAGCAAGGTAGAGCCAAAACATTTGTATCACAAGAACGTAAGGCACTAGTAGGTACATGTCTTGATATTAAATAAACTAGATATTATGAAGGCGACTGATCATCTAAAATTTTAAACACTTGCATCAAAATTTTGAATTTAACGCGATGTTGGACAGGCAAACAGTTTAGTATTTTGAAAACAGGAGGTATTAGAGTAGAATTATAAATACACAAAACCAATCTCGCTGCAGTATTCTGCATTTCTTTGCAATTGATTCAATAAAAAAATCAGGTAAACCAAGACAAAAAGCATTACAGTAGTCCAAAAAAGAAATAATCATGTTATTAACCAACATTTAACAACTATCTTCATCGAAAAAATTTCTAATCTTGCCAATATTACGGATATTGAAAAAACATTTTTCAATAGTACTAATAAAAGTCAAAATATTCTTCACAGAGAACGAAACCTGAAACCCTTTGATCATATGCAAATGCCAAAATAAACAAATGATTTAACGCGATTTTGTTCAATTAAAAAAGATATATAATATACAGTATCAAACTTCTTTCAAATAATGTGATTGTTGTTTAAGAAAATTAGATGCATACTAAATATTTAACTTAGCTCTTTGCAATAGCTAATATTTCAAATAATGGCACCTTTAACCATTACGCTATTGTAGCACATGTGCAATGGGGACTAAAATCAGTTATTAAACTTTGCTATCACAAGTTTTAAGCCTGTTTTACCTAAACCACGTAATCTATCGCCACCAAAAATGCAAGTGCGCTACTTCATATGGTACACCTATCATATCTCCAAATTGCATGTTTTTAGTCTTGAATTTTTGCACGGAGAAAAAATTTCTTAATACTGTAAAAAGAAAAAAAAAGACGGAAAGTAAAAAAAACAAAATTGTTGCTATTCAAAAAATTAAAATGTGGGAGCTGAAACATTATCTTCAGGTGGTTCTAAATTCGGAAATTTTATGTTACTTTGGCAGTCAGTTTTTGTGCTAGAACGGTTAAAATCTACGATTGCCATTTTAGTTGTTTGGCTTGGATTCGCGTATCATGGGACCGATTGCCCTCAAAATTTGCAAAAAGTTTATTCATGTGTTTTCTACGTAAGTTCTGAATTTTAAGTTTCTACCTTCAACCGTTTTGACATCATAGCGATTTAGGCCTTTGGTAGCAAAAACCCGTTAATTCTGCTGAAAAAAAACAACAAAGGGACTTCCGACGCAAAATGTTGAGAAAGTCGCAATTATTTTTTTGGATCATGCCGTTTAAAGATCGCAGTGGTTTTGTTTCACAAAAATCTTGCATTTTGAACCAAAATAGGATGCTCTGTGTTGTTAAACAAAGACAAACTCTGGTTCAGATAAGCATTTTAGCCGTGTGTATAATCTGGGTGATTCTGACAATCTTGGACTGCTGTTGTTTTCAACGCGCCTCGCACTCGAAATTCGAGATTTCATTTCTCGTTTTCGTTTGGTTTTCGTTTCTTTTTACTTCTGAAAACAACTAAAATCGTGCTAATAAGTGAACAGTTTCTGTATGAACACTGCAAGAACGAACGCTGTAAATACCTTCAAACTGAGAATTTCTGTACCGGAGTTGCTAATTGCTGAACTGTTTTATTTTCAAACCCAATTTGGTTCATGCACAATATTGCACATTGTACGATTGAACAAAGCGTGACTAAAAAGCGTGGTTAATGTTTGTTTGTTCATTTGCTCAGTTTGTCCGGTACCTCTTCCATCATACGACAACGCAGAAATCTCTTTTGGAGATGATCAATCAAACTACTTCAACAACCATGTGCTCAATTATACATGCAATGAAAGTTTTGTTCCTGCTGACAATCAGTCTATTGAGTGTATTTGTGACACGACAACTGATCCCAGCAATCCTTATTGGGCTTGTTCGTCCGGCGGCTTGGCAGGAGCTTGTCGGAGGGAAAGCGTTACAAGTATTTCTTTTTAAGTCCGAATTTCTAGAAAAATATCAAATCAAAGAAAAAAAAATTGAGAAATATTCTTCTACATTTATTACTTTTCCATTGAGATTTATTTTAGGACTTCGTGGTTCTGCTTCGCGTATGCATATTTTACCATATTTGAAAATCCTTGATTTTTGGCCAGTTAAATTTCGTATTCAGTTCCAAATTATTTTGTGAACACACAAATGCCTTCATGCTTATGCTCCCATGTATTTAAAAAATTGAATAAACTCTCGTTCTGTTTTGGCAAGATATTGCTTGCGTATTGATGACGATTGATACCATAATTGGCTGCTTCAAAGGATAACTTGCTTAAACTTTGCTGCATCCCAATTTATGTTTTTGTATGCATCAACCAAGGTATAGAATTCGTTGTCACTGTTTTTGCGTGAAATTGAAACGCTGTTTCCAAGAAGCGTTTAAAAACATATTATTTTAATTCAACCTTTGATGACACTGCTTGATGCCAATATTTTGCCACTTCCTTCTGTAGAATTAGTATCTCTGTTGGTCACTAACTTTATTTTTGTAAAGCTATTTTATTTGAATGTTACTATGGCCCTTTAGTCAGATGCCTTGACACTTGTTGGTGTTATCTCAAGGGGAATTTAAATTGTAATTATTATTATTATTTATTTCATGTTGGAAAATTTCAATTTAAGGGTTCTAAGAAACGTTATTACTTTTGGCTGTACTTGGACATTTTGTTATCTTTGGCATTTTGTTTTGTATATTGACATTTTGTTATTTTGTGCGTTTAAAAGATCTTCACCCAAATTTCCTTGCTTTCTTGGACTGGCAATAGATACTTCTTGCAATTTTTTTATTTGCTATTTTCCAGAAATTTGCTGCAACTGCTTGAGGGCCCATTTCTCAAAACGAGGTCCACGTATGGGGTAACCTGGGGAGAAAATGTCTCCTGCCCCTTCCCCGTTAATTACGCCAGGGCGAATCGTTCTGCCATTTTTATTACTGGTGATATTAAATTGCTATCGAAAACTAAAAAAGCAGTTTTCTGCCAATCTATGACTTTTAGTATTTTGATTCTCTTTGGGAGTAGCTTTGCGATCGCTTTCCCTAAAAGGGGAAAATCATCGTAAATTTAACGGTTTCCTACCACTTTCCAATTGGCTGTGAGTCAAAACATTTCTTTGGTCTATTCATCATAAACAGAACCTTGTATAATCAACATCAACAGTAAAAATTGAAGTCATAGCTCCATGAGTACGGTTACTAATTCGCCAACAACAAGTGCGGGACATTCAGTTTCCAAACTAGAAAACTGAATCCAAAAATGAGATCCATTACAACTGGGTCCTGAAACAATAATATTGCACAAAATGTGACTAGTCCCCCAAAAAGCTAAAAAATTGAAAAGTACGATTAGTAGGATTCACAAACCACAGTCCACTTCGCAGAAACGCAATGCACATTGTTACGGGTTTGCGTAACTAAATGCTTATGCCTTTGCTATCACGTGAATACCCGAAACATTTTAGTGAAAAATAGTATAGAAACATGCAAACTTTTTTGCCTTCAGTGTAATTAATGCTGCTTTCACACTCTGGCGACTTTGACTGCTACTCTACAGCGAATTGAACATTTTTCAGTTTTTTGAGTCTCCGTGCAGTCTCAGTGCACTCGCAGTGAGTCTCAGCGCACTCGCAGTGGAGTCGCCATCGAGCAAAACTTTTTCAACTTGTTCAAAAGTTTTTCAATTTGCAGCGTAGTCACCGTGGAGTCGTATTGCAGTCTCCCTGGGTCGCAGTGCATTCGCCATCAAATTGACGAATACTGCGCTGGGAACCCATGGAGACTGCAGTACGACTCTGGGGAATGCACGGAGACTGCGCTCCAAATCATATCAAGTATAACGAAAATGACGTAGTTCAATGTGTTGTAATAAATTTTATTTTGCGAAATAATGAGTGGTGGAGAGGTAATGATAAAATAAATGATTGCGTAAATGTCACTATTAGCCAAAAGCAGGGTCTAAAGCTAAAATTTTCTTACCAGCTTCTAAAAAAACTTTTAAAATTTGAATGAAAATTGTGAAGTAGATTAAAATAAATAAAATCAGAAAATGTTCTTAAAAAATGTTAATACGGAATTGGATAGCATAAAAACTTGGGCTTTTAATACTCAGAGTCAGTATTTTTTATGATTTTGAAACTTATAGTAATTCTAGTAATTTTGGAATTTGCTTTTGAATTTACTTTTAAAAGTTCAGGGATGGTGCGATTGACAACGTAAATGTTAGCTACAATATATCTGCGCTTTTATTGGGCTATGTTTGGAACAGATATAACGTATATGAAAGTGGGACCCATTGTCTGATTCTGGCAGTACCGTCAGTAGATAGACAAAAAAAAAAAAATGCAGGCAAATAAGTTTGCGCGATTCTATACTATTTTTCACTAAAATGTTACGGGTATTCACTTGATAGCAAAGGCACAGGCATTAGCATTTAGTTACGTAAACCCGTAACAATGTGCATTGCGTTTCTGCGAAGTGGACTGTGGTTTGTGAATCCTACTAATCGTACTTTTCAAATTTTTGGCTTTTTGGGGGACTAGTCACATTTTGTACGATATGGGTCTCATTTTTGGATTCAGTTTTCTAGTTTGGAAACTGAATGTCCCGCACTTGTTGTTAGTGGAGTAGTAACAGCCGTACTCATGAAGCTATGACTTCAATTTTTACTGTTGATGTTGATTATACAAGGTTCTGTTTGTGATGGATAGACCAAAGAAATGTTTTGACTCACAGCCAATTGGAAAGTGGTAGGAAACCGTTAAATTTACGATGATTTGCCCATCTAGGAAAGCGATCGCAAAGCTACTCCCAAAGAGAACCAAAATACTAAAAGTCATAGATTGGCAGAAAACTGCTTTTTTAGTTTTCGATAGCAATTTAATATCACCAGTAATAAAAATGGCAGAACTATTCGCCCCGGCGTAACTAACGGGGGGAAGGGGCAGGAGACATTTTCTCCCCAGGTTACCCCATACGTGGACCTCGTTTTGAGAAATGGGCCCCCAAGCAGTTGCAGCAAATTTCTGGAAAATAGCAAATAATAAAATTGCAAAAAGTATATATCCCCAGTCCAAAAAAGCAAGGAAATTTGGGTGAAGACTTTTTTTTGAACCTAAAATTAACAACAAATGCAGCAAATTTTTGTTAAGGTTTGCTCTCTTTGGCACTAACCTCTGGTTGCGGCACTGCCAACTCGGGATGTTGGATTGCATTCTGATTAATTGCAATGAGAAAAACAGATTTCTGCCCCTTCTTTTTCAGTTTTTGGTTGCAATAGTGTTATGTTTGTGCTCATCTTTCGTTTCATTTGCCCCGCAGTTTGCACTTTGACGAATATATAAAACATCATAAATTTAATCTGTATAGCTTTTCTTATTTTACGAAAATAAAATCTTTACAATTTTAGTGTGCGACATTTCACTGCTTCCACAAATTACGGTTGGTCCTGGAGTTTATATACATGGTCCTCTTTCCCCTTATACACCCGTTTTCTACTCTTGCAATGATACGAGATATTTCATCAATGGACCACTCACAAACCAATGCGACGACCAAGGACGATATGAAAGTGCAATAGCTCCATCGTGCGAGCTAGGTTAGTCTGTGTGCTGCGTAATTGGTTGAAACTTTCGAGAAGTGATGTTTAAAACAGCTTAAATGTTTCAATGAATAATCCCTGGGTTGTTGTGGTCAATCAATTGGTTGATTTATATAATCATGCAAAAACAAAATTTGCAATCTACAAGTCAAACTATGATCTGTCCACTTCCTGCGTGCTTCCTTTGCGAAAGTATAGTAAAACCGTTCACCCAACGAGTCGTAAGAAGAAACCAATTGGTATCTATTACCGATGGCCTCCTGTGTGGTGATTGGGTGCCCACTCTTTGAATGGTGTAGACCAGAGATGGAACCGGTCAAGATTTTCTCGACCCGACCCAACCGGTAAATTTCCGGTTGACCGGTTTTTGACCGCCCAGGTTGATCGGTTTTTTACAGAAGGTTTTGTTCATTTTTTAATGCATCTAATGAAAAATTTTCAAAAGAAGGGTCGTTTCAACGCAAAAAAACTTTTTTGCATTTTTTGCAACAATAACTCAATTTCAAGACCTTTAAAAGTTAAATTTCGCTTTGAAAGACCTGTTTTGAGCAGTGCAAAACGTGCACAAAATAAACGTAAATAGAACTGAGGGGTACAAGCTAATTATTAGGTGTTTTTTCTAATGATATCATGCGTAAGACCAAGATAAGAAGTTAAATTTTTTTAGCTATTGGTGACAGATTATTTGCTATTTGTCGAGCAGCAAACACTTAAGTGTTATGACATTGATTAAAAAACTTTCGAAATATAATACGCCCCAGCATTTGGTAGAAATGCTACTTCAAAACAAGTTATGGCTAGTTAGATATAAAAAAATAAGATACATGTCTTATTTGTTCTGTGTAGAGTGTGGTAAATTTAAGTTGAAAAAAGCTTTTCAAAGCGGCAAGATTTTAGCATGTACTAAAAAATTTGAAATCTGCGCCACTTCTACTCTTAAACTGATTAAAATGATGCTAAAGAGCCAATAGCGTAAGCCTCTTTCGCAAGCACAATGCCCCCTAAATACGTCCTGGATGTACATGTCTTAATTGTTACAATATATTAGTCACAGCTTGCAACCATTCAACAAGTGTTTTCAAACGGTGTGGTTTGTTGATACTGATTTTCATAAAAAGTTTTATTTATAACAAAATATTTGTTTATGTATATTTCGTTTGGTGCTAAGATAACTTTTAGTAGCAAAAAAGGAGAATTCGACCGGTATTTCAACCGGCTTGACCGGCCGGTCGAAGAATCTCGACCCGACCGGCAACTCGACCGGCCGGTCGACCCGACCGGTTTTCATCTCTGTTGTAGACGTGGTCATTTTTTTCTTTCTCGTATCCAGCAAAGCTGGGGCCCCAAGGTGTAGCGTTTCCGTTGTGCCATGCGCTCATCCACAGGAAAATACCGCTGGTAGCTCCATCAACCGGTCCAGTGGTATTCGTAATGTCCTATTTAATACTGAAGGTCAAGCTGCGGATCCAGTTTAAATACCTAATTGGTGTAATTCAGGAACCAAACCGTGTTTACAAATTTAAACACTTTTAGTGCCGATGCCTTACCCACGAATAGAACATTGATCCTTTTTATGGGGAATTATTTTTTGTTAAACTTAAGATTAAGATTTCTGCTGATTTTTTGCTTAGATACAGATGAATGCTCAGTAGGAGAAAACAATTGCCATACGGCAGCAACTTGCTTCAACACAATTGGAAGTTACGCTTGTAAATGTTTGGAAGGCTGGACTGGAGATGGAATGCAATGCGAAGGTATTAGTAAAAAATAGCAAAACAAAGACTTCTGCTCATCTCATAGCTCGCATGCAACCTGGTCAAATTTAATGTAATTTTAAATTTTACGTCGAAGTTTACCTACTACATTAAAAAATGGTCAAATTTTACGTCATATGGCAATAAGGAAGGGAATGAGCAATGACGTAAGCAACTTAATTTTTTTAAAGAAATGCTAAAAAAATGACGTAAATAAAGCAATTTTAAACAAATTATGCCTCACAATTATGAATAAAAAAGTTTCTTTGGTTTTCACTTTATATTTGGACAAAATTAGCTTCCAATTGTGGTCAAATTTTGTTGTTTTTTCGCCTGAATTTCGTACAAAATATGTTAAGGTCAACTAAAATCTTACTGAGCCCCATCTGAACAATGTGTTTAACGACGGCGCTGTTTCCAACAATGTATGAAAAAAGAATCTTATTTACTGCAGCCGTTGCAGTTGTTCTTTGCATTAGATTAGGTAGGGAAAATTAAGTCTAATAGTTTTAATTACATTTTAGTCACCAAGTTGCCTTGGTCAGGAGATAGCGAATAGGCCTTTCGGTCTTCGAGTCCAGCTGCTATCACCCATATGGCTACCACACACGGTGGAGTCTTTTTTTTATAGTTTTTGTGGTTTGACTCGACCGGAAATAGAACCCAGATTTACCGTTTCAATAGCAGATACTCTATTTACTCGACCACTGATTGGTACAATATCAACTTTAAATAATTATTAGCTTATAATATATTAACGTTTTAGTGTTGTCCACATTTGATTGCTCTGCCATCATCACATGCGGAACAAACGCGTATTGTATTGTGGAGGAAACCAGCCTGGCCTGTCAATGTAGACAATTTTACAGGGGAAATCCAGATATTGCGTGCGAAGATTAGTACAGTATAATAATATTAATTGATAACAAAAAGACATGGCCATTGTTACTGCCGCTATCAGAATGAGTGTTGTTGTCTCGAAATGCGCACTCCCAGGATCTTAACTTTCTGCCTTTGAAAAAAAAGACTTCACAATTATAAAATTAATTAACATTCAGTAGCTTAGGAAACGTAAACACAAAATCAGAACTTAATCGTTCCAGCTTAAAAACAAAGGAAACGCCAAGCTTAATTTGAAAACCACCGGCTGCGTACATTACTATGCAAGGTCTCTTACTCTCTCTATCGAAGGCGAGCAAACAAAAATGGCTAGTGTTCATAAAATTACTTGGGTGTGTGAGTGCGATTCAAAGAAATTGTCACTGCTCATTCTATCTAACATAGGCGTAGCCAGGGGGGGGTGCCGAGGAGGCCCGCCCCCCCTCAATTAAAATACCACTAACGACAAAAAATTATGACAACATAGCTTAACGATATTTAGTTGCAGTTTCTATCAGTAATTACGCACATAACAGTAATTAACAATAATATTAATGACAACAAGAGAGTCCTGGGCCCCTAACTAACAACCAGGGGACTCTTACTAACAATTAGGGGGCCCTGGGGCTCTTAACCGACAACCAAGGGGCCCCGAAAACCCGAACTGAAAACCAGGGGGCCCACAACTGACGACCAGGGGGCCCCAGGGCCCTTACTAACAACCAAGGGGCCCCTAACCAACCACCAGGGGGCCCCCTAACTGACAACTAGGGGGCCCCCGGGCCCCTAACCAACAACCAGGGGGCTCGTAACTGACGAACAGAGGGTCTTGGGGCCATTAACTGATTACCAGGGGGCCCCAGGGCCCCTAACTACCAACCAGGAACCCGGGGCCCCTAGCCCACAACAAGGTGGCTCCGGGGCCCCCAACCAACAGCCAGGGGGCCCCTAACTGACAAACAGAGGGCCTTTGGGCCATTAACTGATTACCATGGGCCCCATGGCCCCTAACTAACAACCACGGACCCCGGGACCCCTAACCCACAACAAGGGGGCCCCAGAGCCCCTAACCAACAACCAGGGGGGCCCGAGTACCCCAACCAACAACCAAGGGCCCCGGAGTCCCTAACTGACGACCAGGGGCCTCCGGGGCCCCTAAGTCAAGACCAAGGAGCCCCAGGGCCCCTGACTGACGACCAAGATTTCCGGGCCAGGGGCCCTTAATTCAAATTTTCAACAATTTATATGCAAAACCTTTGAGAAATCTAACAGTTTTGACCTAAAAGTTGCCACCCCAGGCCCTCGTTTAACGTTATTATCAACTTAATGCTATAACACAGGTGGTAATGCAAACCCCCCGATTGAAGTACTACCAATGATAAATATAACGAGAGCAAAGCCAGTATGTAGTCCCTGTCCGGAATTGCAGTTTCTTTAATTTAGGATTTAAGCGTACAAAAGTAAGCAATAATAATGACGACCACATGTCCACGTCATAATAATGTCATGCAATTCTTGGACGTTTCAAAAAACTGTCAAGTGACTTGACTCGAGTCCTCCACGTTTTGGAAAAAAAAGTTATTTTAATTTTGATTTAAATGTTGTTATTATGAAAGAACTTATTAGGAGAGCGATTTTGTCTCAAAATCATTGGCGTAGCCAGGGGGTGGCCCAGAGGACCCGGGCCCCCTTAATCAAAATGCCACCAATGACAAAAATTTGTCAAAAAAGCCTTGTTTCTTCATTTTGAGTTTCTTTTAGCATCTTTGCGTACATCAGTACAAGCGTACAACAGTAATCAACAATAATTAATATTGACGACCAGGGGGCCCGGCGCACCCCCTTAATTCAATTTTTTCCTACCAATTTAAACGTATAACCAGGGTGAAATCAAGAGTTTTTGTCCTAAAAGTTGCTATCTCAGACCCTAATCTAAACTTTTTATGAGCGTAATGCAATTACCAGCGCCGTATTTGGCATATGGTTCAGTGCCAAGGCCCCGCCCTCAGATATTTGGACTTTTTTGGTCTTCATTTATATTTGGCAGAAAGATGTTGCAAAAATCTTCTAAGTGCCAGGGGCCCTGCGCAATGTAAAACCGGGCCGGGAATAACGTGTCTAGTAAGCACCATAGCCATAGCCCAGACCACCATAGCCAGCCATACCCCAGACCACCATAGCCACCACACCCGTCTGTGATACATTTGAGTGCACTAGCTTACTCAACACGTCTCCTAAGTTAGACAGTTACACTTTTTAACTATTAGTTTTCGCCCCTCCTTTTACCAAAATCCTGGTTAAGTGCCATCAGATTACGGCTTCAAATCTTCCATTCTACGATATTTTTGCCCCCAAAACTTCCTTTTTCGAAAATTTCTGATAACGTCATTGCATGTGATTTGTGGTTTGGGCCCCCCCCCCCAATCAAAAATCCTGGCTACGCCTATGCTATCTAGGCCGGCAAAAATCAACAGTGTCTCGAGATTACAATTTCAAAAACAGTTAACACCTATCGTTTCAAATATATCCTTATTTGGAAATAATCAATAATTTGCATTTAAGCGTGACAAGTGCGAAGTTAAGCGTAACAAAAACAGTGTTTCCAAAATTTAAATAAGTTGCGTTTCTCACTTACACACTCCCAAAACGAAGGTCACAAACCGACGCTTTCAAAAATTGTGGAAACGCTAATCACAATCACGATCAACAGCGAAACCCCATTATAAAAATTACGAGAGCATTTCTAACTAACAACAAAAGATAAATTATTTATTCAACAGTGCCTGTACGCAAAGGCGTATTCTCTTAGGGTGCCAAGTATCTAATGAGGTAAATACCAATCCAATAATTTTTGCATATTTAAGTGCTACAATAAAGGGGTGAAACTTGAAAGATAATCACAATAAACTCTGCTAATCCGGTAATCACAATAACACTGCTAACTATAATCGTTTAGCTGAAGAGAACAAATAAATTTCTTCAATTTTAAATAATAAGCACACACAAAGTGTAGTAGTATCACATACAACCTAAGCCAAAGCCTGGGATAAGCAATAGTCATCGGCAGTAATGGACTTCATTCATAACAGAATAGGTTTACACTAATAAGTAATATGCAGCTCAAGAGCAATAAAACAACAAAAAAAGATAACCCGAGATGCTATTCGAAAACAAGTAATACACGTTTATTAATACACATAAAATAAGCTAAGCCTAGTTCAGAGTCAATGTTCTCCGTCTTCCATGCTCCCTTCAAGGAGGCATATTTTTCAAATGTCTCTCAACAAATTCCTAGATTCTGCAGTTCTTACGCGCACTCGTCTTACCAAGCCATTACTGTCAGGCATTACTTCCAGAACTACTGCTTTGGCCCATGACCTTTCTTGGTCTGTTCGCCAATGACTAGAACTAAGTCACCAGGTTTGAGATTGCGGGAAGCGCCAAACCATTTTTTTTTTGTATTTGAAGCAGTGGTAAATATTCGCAAGTCCATTTTTTCCCAGAACAGATCTGCTAAGTATTGGGTCTTCATCACGACTTCTTATAACCATCGGCTTTAACAAATTCATTGGGGGAGAGAGTCAGCAACCGTTCCAGCTACAGTCATTGAATTAATGATGGCTGACAGATCATGTGGTACAGATGGTAGTGAAGCAATTGGTCGATTGTTTAGTATTCTTTCGATTTCTGTGATGAACGTAAGTAGGTCAAACTCGTCCAAAGTAATTTCGCCAACGATTGAACGCGTGAACTTTCTCACAAGGCAAAAGAAAACTTTGTAAAATCCACCTTGATGTGAACATCTTGGGAGAATTAAAATGCCACATTGCCCCATGCTGAAGCAGGGTGTCGGACACTTGTTTAGTTTGACAGTTTTTAATTCTTTTTTGCAGCTTCTTGTCAGCAGCAACAAAGTTTCTTGCATTGTCGCTGCAAACGTCTGATGGTTAGACATTTCTTCGATTGCAGAATCTTCTAAATGCTTGTATAAAAGCACTCGCTTTTAAGGATTGAACAATTTTACACTAAAATGCACAGCTCTGGAAGCCAGGCAATTAAGATTGAATACATATGTTTTTAAACTATTCGATCATGTCGAATTGTCAATGGTTCCTTCAGATCGATGCCTATTGCTTTTAACGGTGTGCACTTGTTAATTAGATCAGAAGGCAGATTGCCCATTTGCTGAGCCATTGGCTTTGATTTCCAAAATCGACAGTTTAAGCAGCTCTTCAGAAAGCGATTCGCTGCCGACCTGCCGTGAATGATCGAATAGTTTTTGTTCAGTACTGTAAGTACATGCAAAGTAGCAATGCGACCTTCTTCTTCGTGATGCTTCATAAGAATCAGATCTGTCACAGGATGGTTATTTGGCAACAAAATTGCATAAAGCTGAATGTCTGAAAGAGCGGCGTTTTTGAGGCGCCCTCCTTCCCGTAGAACAACATTAACAATGAATGGGTTGAGCGTTTGTAACTCTTTCAGATCTTTGTTATGACGAAGGTCATTTTCTTGCAATAACGCTCTTGGAGCATACACTTCTCTGGAAGTCTAACTAGCACAAAGCGAAGCTACACAGGTTACTCGTAGTAATTCTAACCTGCAAGGAACTTGATTAATTTTACGATACACGACTGTCGACTACTCAACAACAACCTATGGTTGCAGAATTTTCTTTGAATTCAATTAAATAGAACAGGAAGCTGCGAAGGACCTCTCGGTCATTGAGTCAAGCAGCCACCCAGAAATTAGTCATGTCGCAGCGACCCAGAAATTAGTCATGTCAAGCTGCTGGGTGTGTATGTTTTTCATGTTGATTTGAATACGTCGCGTATATATTAAACTTGAGCTTATATCAATAAGTATAATGAAATAATAAATAGGTAAATTGTAATAAGTATAATGAAAGATTTGATTTGCTTGCAAAAGGACAACTTTAAAAAAACTAAAAAGGGCAATATTTGAAAGTATCAACATCGGAAAGCAGTGAATGGTGCAATATCTATAGAAATAATAAAGTGAAAATCTATTTCAAGATGTATGCGTAAGCGATAACGCTGTAGCTTTCTTGCATGGATGCAAATTTTGACTTCCACCACAATGCTTGTTTAGCTATGGTATTCGAAACTATATTTGCCCACAGTGCTTAAATTGTTGGGGGCACGCGGGGGGACGCGTCCCCTCATCGAGAGTTAGCGTTCCCCCATCGAGATTTAGCGTTCCCCATCGAGATTTAGGTGTCCACCCATCAAGATTTGAGCGCTGAATGATCAGACAAAAAAGAGCCAGCCAGCATGATTATATCCTATTAATTCCGGCCTAACATAGTACCAAATTGCGGGGGAAAATTGATTTCGAGAGAAAACACTTCAGTTGTCGGCGAAGACCTTTTTTTTGGTCTTCACCTAATTTCGGGAAAAAAAACACTTCAATTTTCGGCCAAGACGTTTTTTGGTTTTTATTCAATTTCAGCGACGGAAATACGTAATTTTCACTAAAGTACGTTTGCATGCTAAATGTGTTTGGTCAAAGCTGCAAAAGCGTCCCCCCATGCCAACTTTTAGAACTTAAGTAGTGCATGCCCCGAAATTGAGCTACACGCCCCTCGTTTGAGTGCACTAACCGCTTCAGTTTATATTTTACCGCTTTGTTTTTCTTTTCTTTATTTGACTATTTTCTGTAGCAACTGTGTTTTTATCAATTTCAGCATATTGTGAAGCTGGGTCTGTTCAATACGATGGAGGAAACATTTCATTTCCTGAAACATGGAGCGGTCAACTAGTAAACTCAATTGAAACTTGTCCTGATTCAGGTTAGTAGTAAAGGGTTCAAGACATGGATGCGCTAGTCATTTCCAAAGTGGTAAATGCCAATACAATATAGCATTTAATACTGCACAGTAAAAAACAAGATTGTAAAATCCATCGTTTATCACCATTTATTCAGAAAAAAGAAAATGATTCTTCTAAAATTGATTTACGCAAAGAAAATGCTTTTTGGGGGGGTCTGAAGAAGCCACCATCAAAAATTTGTGAAATTGTTGGGCGGAATCAGTTCGGTGTACATGACTTCACTAGCAGAAATTAGTCACGCCATCACTTTTAGTTGGGTTACATGCCATCAGAGTTCTTTGATGCTGCTTTCTATTTCAATATCCAATTTATGTGAAAACTCAATGTCTTTAATGAAGTCATCAGCAATTTGTGAAATTTATGAACGAAGGCAAAAATTGATTTTAAATTCATACGTTTTCAATTGGTTTCAAAGTAAGAGATTTGAAAATTTAAATAAAAATCCAACCTTGTAATTTGCAAACAGCAAGCTTTTAAAGCTATTGGTGGAGTACATGGAGAGGTAGTGGGTGAACTTAACTCAACTGCTTTTTTGTTTATAATTGACCATGAAAATACCGTGATATTTAAAACACTGTAGGAATAGTATTGATTGTTCAACTCCTTTATGGCATCAAAGTTCAAACACATAATTTTTTTATTTGACAAGAAAGCACTAGCTATGCACTATCTTCAATCAATTATCTGCACTTAATCAAAGCATACGATTCACTTTCCAGGACGCGCTGTAGCCTCGATCATCTGCGACGGTTTTGTCTTCAGTCTTCCATCAATAGCTGTAATTCCTTGCAATGAAACTCTTCAAAGTTTTACTGAAACGTTGCTGAACAATGCTGCTGTAAGTCCAATGGCCTAAGTTTAGACGTAACAGCAATGGAGCGGTAACGTTGATGTTGACAAATTCTGCGTAAACCCGCCGCAAAAAGCGAGTAAAAACAAGCAGCCTAAAATTATGTAGTATGCGGTGGTACGGTCATGTCTTGAGCAAAGAAGATGAAAACATGAGCGCAAAGGGTTTGAAACTTGAAGTGCGCGGTAGCAGAGGAAGAGGAAGACCGAAAAAAATGTGGAAAAAGCAAGTAGAGAATGACATGAAGAAAAATGGACAGGTGAAAGAGGATGCATGTGATTGAGCGAAATGACCATACGAAATCCGGCCAACTCTATCGAGGGGACAATACCGGATCCAAAATAAAATGATGCTGTTAATAAGATATCCAGATGCAAATATTGTTTCTGATGTGGTTACATGTTTATTCACCAAAATGCCTTGGCCGGGAGATAGCGAAGTGACTATTCGGTCTTCGAATCAAGCTGCCATCTGCCCTCTTATCTACCACACAAGGTGGACGCTTCACTGCTGAAGGCTTCATTGTCTCTCATTGCTGAACATTTATTGCTCTCGAGCAGAAAACCTTAGAACATCAGTTTTTTAGTTTGTGTTATGATCCGGCCCGGAATCAAACCCAAGTCAACTGTTTCAGTAACAGGCGCTCTATCCACTTGCTCACTGATCGGTAAATAATCACAAATGTTGATGTTTTGCATCAAATAATGCAGATTGATGACGATGAATTTGAAGATGTGACCATCAAGCTACAGGTGCTGACATCATCAAATGATCCAAGCATGGAAGAGGCCGAATCGATTTTAGAGTTTTTCGAAGAAGTAGAAAGAGAAATCGAAGAGGTATGTTTGGATAGCTAATAATTTATTGATATATAGAAAAATACTTACTATAGAAAGTTTACAGTAAATTATGGCGACTTGCCGAAAATGCAGCGCTAAGGTATTGGAGTTCCGATTTTACGAGGTTGAGAGTATGCCATTTTTAATGTTTTGATTAGGTTTTTAATTTTACATGGAGTTCCGATTTTACGAGGTTGAGAGTATGCCATTTTTAATGTTTTGATTAGGTTTTTAATTATCTTTTGCTCAATTTTTTTTTATGTAAATCAGTCTTGCAGATTTTAGCAAAGCAAATTTGAATATTTTTTGTAAACTTGTTTTTTATAAGTCAAAGAATTAAAGACAAATCATTTGCCAAACTTACATTTGATGGTAACAGGGCAAATGAAGCACCATTACCACGTTAAATTTTTTGCAGTTCATCATGAAATCTTGCTTTGGAACAACTTAAAAGAAACCCTTGCGCCCTGCTTATTTTTTTTTTTTTGCAAAATTTACGTTTCTGCATCAAACCTAAACTTGTTATTATTTTTTTTATTTGTAGATTACTCCTATAGCGCTTATAAACGCACTCACTGTGTTGGAGCGTGTTGGTGATTCGTTGCTGGAAAACAACACTGATGACGTTGACATGGGTAGCTCACTAGCCCAAACCATTGAAACATTTATCGACAAAGTTACACTTCCTAAAGACATGGATTTTTTTGACATTCAGACCAACAAAATTACTGGAATAGTAAGTAATTGTAATTACATTTTATTTACGAAGCTATCTTGGCCAGGAGACAACAAAGGTGCCTTTCGGTCTTCAAGTCAAGCTGCCACCTGCCCACCTGTCTACGACACGCGGTGGAGACTTTACACTGTCCTTTTCAATTGTTGAACGTCAAGCTGCATGGAAAGCTGTGAATACCAATTCTAATGGTCTTTGATTTGACCCGACCGGAAATCGAACCCGATTCAGTAACAGACGCTAAATCCGCTCGACTGTTGATCGGTTAAACTAAAGGCAGTGAAAGTAATAAAACGAATGTTCTTCAACAGATTGATGTTGGCAGCAACGTAATTAAAATGTTGTCATTTTTGCAAAAAAAGGTCGTTTTGTCATTTTACTGACGTCATGAACTCAAAAAATGCGTAAATTAAGTACACCAGTATCTGACGATTGAGGAAGAGCTATGACCATCAACCAGCTACATGATAAATAAATTGAAATTTGCTGTAAAATATTAGAACCTCGGATAAATAGCTACTCGTATGCCATGCTGCTTTTTAATGCTCAGTTTAACCTTCCACGCAGAAGCAATTTTTGCACTTTTAAAAGCAGTTTTTATATGTACAAATTGTTTCTACGCAATAGAATCACTAAAAATATTAAAACCAAACAACAGCGCCTGTTGCGCCAAAAAAAACGGCTCCTCAGATGGTAACGTCTTTTTTCGAAAAGAATTCTTTTGGGCGAAACAGGCGCTGTGGTGGTTTTAGGATTTTTTGTGATTTTACTGGGTATACTACTCTTGCTGTCATTGTTATTGAGCCATCTGTTGGGTTTCGTTGAGACCAAATCTTTTCCAAATTGTTTCTAAGTGAATCTAAGACTTGGCTTTTGATTTACGCCATTTAACGCCAAATTTATCTCAAACATTGCAATTTTTAAGGCTACTTAACAATACTAAACCTTTATCGTTGTCAAAGTCAAGGAATTCTTGTTGCTGGTGGTACAAATTTAAATTTTGTAGTGGCGTTTCAAGTCATTAACTGAAAGCAGTTTTTAATAGTTTAGTATTCAATTTCAGGTAGTAAATACACGCTTCGGCGAAAGAACGCGTCGACAAGTTAGACGGCAAACTGACAATGGTTATTTCCCTAATTATGCTGGTGACATCATTATTCGCAATTCTGGAAGCAATATTACTGAAAGAGCAGTGTCTTACGTCATACCCAACTAAGCACTGATGATGGCGCAAGAGAGCAACCCGAATTTTACGGGACAGTTTTCTGTGGTTTACTTTGGACAAAACTTATTCCCTTCAAACCTAAATGTCAGCCAGGTATGAGATGTGATAAAATGCTATTCTTCTAATAAATATTTTTTTTGTAACAACTAGCAAATGTACATGAAGCTTTGAAGCTTTGCAAGTTATTATGTTGCTAAAATATTCCAACACGCTTTTGTCATTAATCAAGTTAATCAAATCTTTAATTAAACTCGCTGTATTATGCCAAAGCGTGTAACGAGTTGGCGGGGCCTATCTCGGCGTCATTGCGTTCTGGCTATACAGCTTCTTCCGACGAAAAGTTGCAGCGGCGGTGAGCCGTTGGCAACACTGTGTTCGATTTAACCAGCCATAGGCACGGGCGCCGAGAGCCGAACGTGGGGGCCCTGGGCCCTCTCAAATATGACGGATTTCCGGTTTTGTAAACTCCAAAACAGACGGAGAAAATGTCGCAGTTTTGTCCGAACTATGATGTGATCTCCAAAAAAAAAAGGTCTTCACCAAAATTCCGACGGTTTTTCTGGTCAAAAATAGGTGATCTCTGAAAAAAAAAGGTCTGCACCGAAATTCTAACGGTTTCTCCGGTCAAGATTAGGTGATCTCAAAAAAAAAGGTCTTCGAGCTCACATGCTGATTTCTCCGTGTCATTTCGATCGGCCCCTCTCGAGCTCATGGGCCCTCTGCTGAGCGTGCTGAAGCCAATGAGCCCCCTAAAGTCCATGAGCCCAGGGGTCATTGTACCTCCCTGCCCCCCCTCTCTTTGGCCCGGGCGATAGGCTTGTATCTCAGACCTCTTCCTCCAAAGATAAACGCTTAACCGCTCGACCAATTGGCCAGGTTTTGTCTTTAATAAATCACATAAATATTACGCAGCGGCCGTAGCTCAATGCAGGGTTAGACAAGTGCAGAGTGCCCATGTTCATACGTATTAACAAATCACGGTTGGCAAAAAGTTTTATACGGCAATCATTTTCGTAATAGCAACGCAAAAAGTCAAAAGAGAAGCTAGAACTATACTTCTAGCATGTTCCACAGTATACTTTGAACCTTAAAAGTTGTTGGATACAAAAATGAAACATTATGAAAAAAAAAAGATCGGGGTTTTTCACTAACACGATCTCAAAACGTTGTATAAAACCGCTTTCATTTTTGAGTATGTTTTGGTGTAGTTTGCTCTACAACCACTTGGTTCTGAGCAAACTTTCCCTAATCTTTTGACATTACGTTTTAATGGTATTCGGGAAAATTTAGCATTATTCTGTTATAACTTTATAGCGTCACAAAAACTTTTTTGCAAAAGTTATCACTTTGGCATAATTTTCTTCATGAGAAAATAATAATGATTTTTTTTAGCTGCATTATTGGGAAAGTTTACGGTGAAAAGAATCAATAGAAGGCGTTAAGAATCTGTGGCAGTTTTTGCTGTTCATAAACAAAAACAAACACCATTTCGTCAAAACGAGAAGCATAAAAACTTGACTACATTTTTGTCAAAAAAAAGCCTATTTTTCCAAAAAAAATCTCGCTATTTATGAAAACTTTCAAAAGGTTATAATTTTGCCACCATGGCAAAAACATGCGAGAGTTAGATTACTACTTAGATTTAGAAACTTGGCTACAAAAAGTAACCTTATTAATGGGTTCATTACAAGGATTTTGTGTTTCAGCCGATATCAATCAGTTTGGGTCCAAATGTGACAATCGTCAACCTACAACAAACACCTGTCGTTATTCAGTTTGATAACCAGCCGTTACGATATGAAAAATCACAAGACGAAACCAATCGTAGAAAAGTATGGCAACCACTATTATTTTGTTTCAAACTGCATAATTTATCATACCAACAAGCAGTCAGTCTGCTTCATCCAAATCGGATTTTCAGAAAATTTATAGTCCCTGGAGGAGTTTTGATTGGCCTTTAAAAGAGCCCCTTAATGGCAAAACAAATGGGTGGGACATTAAAAGTCTTATACTTTCTTTTGATTCGTGTGCTAAAGCAAAAAAAAAACTAAAAAACCACATATATACAAAATTTTCGATGGTTTTTAAACATCCTGCTCTCCACATATCAATTCGGACAGAAATTGCAACTGAATAGTTCTTTCCAAAAAACATCACTGTGATAGCGTACTAATAGGGCAACTTTTTGTTGTCTCAATTGGTGCTCAAATTATAGTGCAATTATTGTTTATATAGTAAGAAACATTTGGGTGAAACAGACTGTGTTGGGTCATGATACATGGTGGTGGTCAGTAACTATTTAAAACTTAACAGTCTATAGTTTAAGCAAGTATTTAAAAATTAAGACATCACAAAGATACTTAGGCATTATTGGAAAACGTAAGGCTTTTGTGGGCTTTACATTTAGAATATAAACATTTCGGTGCATTATGCAGATTGTAAATTTATTCCAATTGTAGCAATAAAAGATAAAAAAGCTGGAATATTAGGAAAAAATCGCATAGAAAACATTGTTACTTAAAAGGTAAAATGTAATCCAAATACACAAAATGTAACTTTTTGTAATCTTATAACTTCTTAAATGCTGACCTTAGAACTATGAAATTTTGTTTCCACACTTTTTACATTAATTGGAGCAAACGGAAAAAAAGTAACTTTTGTGACCTTAAATCTCCCTACTTATTAATTTTTATGACCTCGATTTCGTTAAAAGTCATAGGTATTCAAATTTTGCACCAAATCAAATTGCTTATGTAATAAAGCACTTAAAATATAATTTGTTGACCCAATCTCTGATGCTATATAATTATGTTTTTTGAAATCTGGTGGCATTACTTGTTTGATTACATTGAACTTGTTGTTGTTGCCACTATAGTATTGTACTGTATTGCATTGTGTTATATTAAAACAAAATAAACACATACAATTATCTATACACAAAAAAGAAAATTGTTGAAAGTCAATCTTCTGAAACAGTGCTCGATGATATACAAAGTGAAATCAGAGCAAAATTTAACTATAAAATCACAGTAAAAGGTTAAAAGCACAACAGTCTGTTTCGTCCAAAGGACTCGTCAGGTGTTATTGTAATCTTATTCAAATAGAATGAATCTTATTCAAGCTATTGTAATTCTATTTGAATAAGATTACAATAGCACCTGACGAGTCCTTAGGACGAAACAGACTGTTGTGCTTTTAACCTTTTACTGTGATTTTATAGTTATAAAAGAAAGAATATAGGTTCTCCACAAGGGGACCGTTTAAGGGTCTTCGAGTCAAGTGGCAACCAAAACAGAATTAGATCATCGCCAGCAGGTGACAGACTTATATTACAGTATATGTTGAAACAAAAAGAAAACAAAAACTGATCAAGTATTTTATGAGATTATTTGTATTGTAAATTACAATTGGGAAAATTTGATAATAGAATAAAGTTTTGAAGCATGCGTACATTTATTGGTCTTTCAAAATAGCAAAACTAACGAAAGATTAATAGGCATCCAAAATAGAAGTTTTAATTTTTTTTGAGAAAACATTTAAGGAACAGCTTTTAATTTCATTTGGTAATTTATTCCACACTTTTAAACCTGCAAACTTTATGGAATGTTGAAGCTTGTTTGTTTTAAACCGGGGTAAATTGTAGGTGTCGGAGGAGCAGCTTCTAATGTTAAGTTTGTGGGTATTAGAGGTCAATGTAAAGTTTTGACTAAGATTGTAAGGCACGTTGTTTGATCGATAATTGAACATAAAAGCAGCCGTTTCATAAGTGAACATGTAGTCTAAAGTCAATATACCTTGCTTTTTAACAGAGGAAGGACTTTATCACGTGGATTTGACATGGTTATAATTTTGATGATTTTGCTTTGTAATTTACTATTCTTGGAAGTGTACGTTTTAAAAGAACTGTACCATATGATAAAACCGTATGTTATATGAGAATGAAATATTTCAAAATATAGCAGAAAGAGTACTCTATCAGAAACATGGTATTCCATTTTAGATATTATTCCAATTGAACGAGAAAGTTTTGATTGTAAACAAGACATATGGGGTCCAAAAGTTAATTTATTATCGAGATAAATATCTAAATATTTTACTGACTCAACTACAGAAATTTGACAAGAATCAATAGTTATTTTGAGATTTGGAGCTTGTTGCCAAGTTTTTGGAGATATTATTAAAGCTCTAGATTTTAAGGCATTCAGAATTAGTTTGCTAGCATTTAGTCAGGTATTAAAGCTTAGTAACTCCAAGTTTATTACATATTTCAAATTGGAAATAGTATCTGCATTCACGCAGATGCATGTGTCATCAGCAAATTAATAAAGATTAGTAAAAATACTGTTTTCTAAAATATTTATCGTATAAAAATTAAAAATAGAAGAGGCCCAAGCGTTGATCCTTGTGGTATCCCATCATTGATATTGAGAGGAGTGGAGCAGTAGTTATTGATACTAACACTTTGGTTCCGGTAATTAGATGGGATGATAATAAACTGTGTGTAACACCTCAGATCCTGCAATGATTAAGTGTCGCGATCATTAATATTTGGCTAGACTACAACCTTTAATCTCTAGAATTGTTCACGTCGACTAAAACTAGAGAACAACTAAGATGTCAATTGACGAATCAAAAATGGCAGTTGACAGTTCCTTTAGCTTCATGAATCTTCAAAAGCACCACACCAATCTTAAATTAAAACTTCTATTTAAGGTTGAAACACAAAACCCTCTCACTGAGCAAAATCGCTCCACTAACGCTTCTCACTAAACAGCTTTACAAGCCAACCACAGATACACAAACTCGGCTTAACTGCTTGAGAAACTAATATCTAAAATCACCCACTCTTAGAATATTAGAATGTTATAATAAAAAACGACCCACTTATTTATACTACGGCAAACGCTATCGAATATCCCAGAACAATCCTAGATATGTCACATTAGAAAGAACGCACATGCTTACAACAGCAAATTGCAAAATAATTATGACATCACAAACTTTAAGTCTAAATATAGCAATTAGAAATGGTAACAACTAAAAATTCCGGTGACTGATAGAAAACAGTAGAATATACTAAAAAGGAATTATCCCAAACATTCCAAATCAGAAAGATGGCAAAACAAAAAGAACAGTCACGTACTCGTTAAAAGTGCAGCAAATAATTATATCTCAGGCATTCAAAATTATTATTTGTGACATTAAGTTTACTGAGTAAAATATTACGATTGACATTATCAAAAGCTTTTTTAAGATCAAGAAAAAGTAGTCCAGTATAGTGATTATTGCTCATGTTTTCATAAGCTGTAGTGACTATATTCGTGATAGCATGAGTGGTATTAAATCTAGGTCTAAAACCATATTGATTTGGTGATAAAACTCTACGTTTATCAAAAAAAGAAAATAATCTTTTGTAAATAATCTTTCAAAAATTTTTGAAAAACTTGACAAGATTGAGATAGGGCGATGATTAGACATTAATAGCTTTTTCCCAGTGTTAAAGACAGGAATGATGTTGGCCTCTTTCATGCTATCAGGAAACGTCCCAATCCTTAATAAACTGGGAGAAGGTTGGGGTTATTACAACTGCAGCGGTTTTTGAAAGAAAATATAGTATATGATCAAGACCAGACAACTTTCCTGCTTTCAAACCAACTAGAGCATTATAAGCTTCACTCGATGAAGTGGGTTCCTTAAATAATGATTCTCGTACTGATTTCTGCAGAAAATTTTTGTGATGCAAAAAAGAATGATTAATGGAATTGTAGTTACTGGTGTTTATTAAATTGTTCGCAATGTTGCAGAAATGTTTATTGAAGTTTTCTGCAATTTGAGAAGTAGAATCTAAGACATTATCGTTTACTTTAATTCGAGTTGGTGAGTATTTCGATTTCGTTTTGGTTGGTAGTGAATTTATTACTTCCCAGGTTTTGCGTGGATTTAATTTGTTTTGATCACACTGTTGCAAAAAAAAACGTTTTTTTGCAGCAAATTTTGTTTTGTTGAGCTTATTAAGTTTTTGTAAAGAAGACGAGACTCGTTGTTGCCGTTAAGAAAATGCGTCTTTTACATTATACATTTTTTGTTTTTTACAAATAGAATTTAAGATGTATTTCGTTATCCAGGGCCTCTTGTTCAAGTTTTGTTTTTTCCGAGAAATTGATTTATTGTGGAACAATGCTTGTTTATGGCGTTCTTAATGACTAGGATAAAAATTTGAAAAATTTCATTCAAACTGTAATAATTAATTTCTTTCGGAGCTAAGTTTGAATTGAATTCAAACAAATAGTCTTCCGGATCGGAAATAAGTTATCCAGACGAAAATTTGTTAGATCACGAACCATTTGTTTCATTCCAATTTTTTCACAATTTTCAGAAGAAGAGTCAAAAACAGTGCAGAAAATAGGATAATGATTGCTTAAATCGTATTGAACAATCCTCGGTGAAATACGATGATGAACGTCATTGGTTAGTAAATGGTCTAATATAGCACTAATTGTTTTAGTAACTCTGGTTGGTTTGGTTATCAAAGATAGAAGTCCATAACTTTCAACCAAATTTAAATACTTGCTAAAAGTTGAGGTTCTATTGGTGTTCGAGATATTAGTATTTAAATCGCCAAAAACAAAGAGTTTAATGTTAGAATTTAGCAACTGGGCTAGTGAATCATTAAAAGCTTCAATGAAATTAACACAATTGTTTGAGGAATGTGTATATAGAGATCCAACCAAATATTGAGAATGATTGTTACGATCATCAAATTTTAACCATAGATCTTCACATCCAGTAACTCATATCAACTGTTTTGATATATTGAGAACTATAAAATGATATATTGTGAACTATAAAACAGAAATGTAAATAGCTACACCTTTGGCGTTTGCGGGTGAGTTAAAAAAATAAAATTCAAATTAGTAATCAATATGTTAGGTACTGATAAAGATTTAAGTTTTGTTTCACAAATTAAGTCAGGCAACTTTTTAAAAGTTTGCAGAAAATCTAAAAAAGATTCAAAATTCTGTTGTAAGGATCTATTGTTTACATGAAACAAAAAAAGTTAATTTTTTTGGAATTTGAAAACATTGAGAATGCATATCAAAACAATTACACTGATATAAATTCTTAGAAACAGTATTTAGAAAAATATCATTAATTTCAAACTGATCATCATTTAAGTTGATCGCTTGACACAAGACAAAAAAATTATTCAGATTTTGAGTACTCACATAAGACCACAAATTATTTATTGAAAAGTTAAATTTAGAAACGGGTATCAGAAAAAAAACACTCTCTTGAAAAGATGAGTTACTGTATCAAAAACATAACATTTCAGCAATGAGCAGCAGTCAGCTGCTTAAAAATAACATAGGTAACAAGCAGTATAAACTGTCAATAACTTAACGTGAAAAGTCAATTTATACAGTCAATAATGATGTCAGACGTATGTTGGATTAATCTTGTAACAGTTAATTGTTAATAAAGTTTAGTATTTGAAACAAAAAGGACATTTCTACCGATACTTAAAGAGTACAATTCTATGTGGAAAATTAGCTTATACAGTAGTTCAGGTCACAAATTCCGTCATCTTGCTTATTACAATTTAATTTAAAACTGTTCAAGACACCGGATCATACGCACCAACGCAGCTCTATCACAAACATGCATTATTGATTTTTATTTTTCTGCACGTTGAAATTAATACATGTAAGTTAATCTGGATTTATAAGTTCTAAGAAGTTATCCTAAAATATCATAAGCATTTTAGCAATTTGTCCATTGAACAATTCGAACTTTTACCCAAATATCATTAATCCACTTTTAAAGCGTTACTTCTAAATCACTCACAAATATGGCACCACATCACTACGCAGGCGGTTTCTGTTAATGTGTAGCCTACCCGTTAGTGGCTTTTGCAGCAGTTTCACTATTCTTCCCAGGAAAAGCACGGAAAAAGTAAATTGTAATCCATATAGACACTCGAAAGAAGAGATTTCAAAGTTGTTTCCTGTTTAGGCAATTCGTACAGAGCTTGGCTGTCAGTTCTGGGACTTTGAACTCGATGCCTGGTCCTCAACTGGCTGTTGTTTGAACCAGACTCAATTCCCACCAGTTTGTCAGTGTGACCATTTAACCAACTTTGCATTGTTGGTGGTAAGTAAAACCATATATGGTACATTTTAATCAGCGCAACTGCTTATATATACACTGTATGTGTCGTTACTTTTCATAATACTGTATGTGTCAAATGGATGACGTCATCATCATGCGTATTCTCCGAGTCGGAGGTTGACCGTCAATTGCCTCACATGTCTCTGTTTAGCTTTTCTTTTGGCTGAACAACTATAATAATTGCAAATTACATATTTATTCACCAAGATGCCTTGGCCAAGAGACAGCGAAGGGACCTTTTCTATTACCGAATCAAACTGCCGGCTACGTAACACACACGGTGGGGGCTTCACACTGCCCTTTAATGCTGAATGCCAAGCAGGGAAGTTGTGAAACCCAATTTTTATAGTCTTTGGTTTGATCCAACCGGGAATCGTACCCGAATCTGCTTTTTTTTATCAGCAGACGTTCTATCCACTCGACTACTGGTCGGTTATATAAAAATTTGTTTTGGCTTTTCATTTTTACCTATAAATCTGATGACGCCAAAAACAATATCAGATAAAAATAAAATTATTATAACTAAGTTATTTTCGATCACAAATCAGGCGAGAAGCTCTGTCCCTAACGATGTGGCTTTGGAAGCAATCAGCTACATCGGATGCGTTCTTTCCATCATCGGCCTAGGCGTCACAATACTAATACATTTACTAAGCAGGTGAGCACTTTTTGAAAACCCAAACTGATAAATATCATGACTAATGTTGAGTAACCATTGTGGGCAGGACAAAATAGAAAAATCTTGTCAGGAGGTACAAAGACAGAAATCGGGCTCCTTTGGTGAAGACCTTAAAAAAGTCTTCACCGGAAATCGACTAGCTTTTACCTCATGCACGCAGATCTACGACTTCTTGAGTGTCGGAGCAACTATTTGTGTGAGCGTTAACTTATAGGTCCTCTTGGCTCCCCTAAGCCAGGTCCCCTAGACCCGGGCCCAGGTATAATGTAACCTCCTAACCCCACACTTGCAGGCCCTGGTTGTGGGTCGTATCCACCAACGTGGATTAGCTTTGATCCAAGGATTAACAAAACTTCGGGGGGAAATTTAGACTTATGGCCGGACCAGTTACTCAAATTATTAATTACGGTAATTCAAGAACGATTCCTTTGAACTCGCGAATATGGTTTATTTTAATCTATTAAGTTGAACGGAGTAGAGGACATAAAATTGTTAATCCTCGGACCAAAGTTAATCCGAGTTGGTGCACACGACCCTATGTGTCTGAAAGGAATATTTTCTTTAGAAGGATTGATAATGGTGGAGAGACCAATCCCGATGGTAAAAACGCACAGGTTTTGTGCGAAATCACAATTAGGACTAATTTGTACTTCTGAATAGCAGTAACAGCTGATAGAACATCAATTTCTCATTGTCTTCTGACTATAGTCATAAATTTTTGCTGAAATGTCGAAAATTCCTCCAAATTTGAGACTATACTGGAACGTATTTTTGCTTTTTGCTAACTACTGGAACATAAATTTTAATCGGTAAAAATTTAACTTTTTCATAAGTATGAGATCTGTTTCAAACTGTACGATTGGTAATTTTTTAATTTAAGTGAAAATTTGATTATTTAAGAGAAAATTTGAATTCTAATTCGTAGCTTTTTTCTAGCCATTTTGATTTCTGATCTTGAACTCAGTTTGATCGTTTTATTTTCTCTCTTGTTGTTTGATGATAACTGCATGAACGAAGTATTGTTGAGGCTAAAAGTTTACATTTTCTTTCAAATATTTAATCACTACACCAAAACTTCCACTAATGCATGGTATTAAAATTCTAAAATATGCCAGCCTTAATGAACTTAAAATTTAACTCTAATAAACCATTATAGCACACTTTTAAAACCTTGGTTTCAATCACAGTTTTAAGTTCATAACAAATTGCCTTTTATCATATTCAGAGAACGGTTCAAACGAAGGCCGACCAAAATATTTCTTAATATTTACATTAATCTAATGCTTGGGTACATCATATTTGTGGCGGGCGTGGAGAGGATCTCAAATGGTCGAACGTGCACTGCTGTAGCTACACTGTTGCAATTTTGCTTCTTAGCTACTTGGTGCTGGATGTGCGTGTATAGCTTCGATCTTTACGTTGCCCTCGTGGAAGTAAGTTTTGGTTTTCAAAGGATGTTAATTCTTAAAAAAAAATCATAATCGAATTTTTATTTTCTCGCTGTATTACACTGAAGCGTATTACGAGTTTGCGGAGCCCAGCTCGGCGCCATTGCGCCTGGGCAACACAGCTCTTTTCGAAGAAATGTCGCAGCGGTGGCGAATTGTTGGCAATGCTGTGTACGATTTGACCGGCCTGAGATTTGAACCTAAGATCTTCCGCTTCCAAGACAAATCCGCTACCGCTCGAACTACTGGCGCGTAGTGTTAATTCTTGAAGTATTGCACATAAATTTTCGTTTACCCAGTTTAATGTGTAGTGGAATGGTCAGGTTAACAACAAACTTAAAAAACGTATAGAGCTGGATAACTGTAGGGCTACCATACGTTCCCTTTAAGAAGATTGATCCTCGTTTTCCGTTTAAAATAAATTGTCCTCCGAGGCCAAGTGTCTTCTTTTTCAATGCTCAGAACTTAAAGACGGGAATCGAAAACCAAACCAACCAAAAACGATAATCTTCGGTCCAAACTTACGTTTAACTCCCGCCGACCCGAATACAACCGGATTGACTAAAGACCGGTTTGGTTTTTAGAGATCACCATTTTTGAAGGGCAAATCAGCGCAATAGTTCAAGACCTTTTTTTGCTTTGGAGATCACTTGTTTTTGCACCGAGTTTGCCCTTCGAAAATGATGAATTCTTAAGATAAAAAAGGCCTTGAGGTTTTTTTGAGCTGATTTTGCCCTACAAAAATAGTGTTCTCCAAAAAGAACAAAAAAGGAAAAAAGGTCTTCGGATCAGTCCGGTTGACCTTCACGAGTTTGGTTTTTGGGCTTCGGTTTTCGGAACTGTTTTCTTTTTGGTCGATGAAAATATGGTACCTCTAGATAACCGGCTATTTCAAGCTTTTATAGTTACAAAAAAATTCTATTCACACAATGATCCTTGGTGAAGAGCTTCAATGCACAGATTATAATTAGTTTTTCACCTTTATTAGGTCCAGTTAACTTCAAAAAAATTTTTTCCAAGGTGTTTCGCAATACGGAAAAGAAAACCTTTCTTACTCGGTCTTGTTTCTTCGGTTATGGCCTCCCTTTCTTCATCACAGTGACCAATGTTGCTTCAACTGTTGGCTACCTGGATACCCTCAACGCAGCAGTCACGTGCGATGGAGGTATATAAGCAGCTATTGTGACATTGTGTTGTTAATGCATCTAATAGTCGCGGGTAAGCTTTAAGCTCATCTTTTAAAACAGATACACCATGCTTAAATTAGCATTTTCGAACAAGATTTGGGAAAATAACTTTGGAAACAATAAAAACAAGAAAAAACAGCGGTCTTTATTTAAAGTGGATGAAGCATCCAGCTAGTTTTGGTAGTTTAGAACAGCTAAAAATCGAAAATATTACTTCGGTAATAAGAAAATTTTATATAGCCAAATGAGCAGCAGGACTAAAGTCATTCTAATGATTTATTAACAATCAAAATACAAATGTTTCCGCCTTTCATCAGGTCTCTTATGGTATTAGTTAGATCATAGACATGTTAACTTCAGACTAACTGGAAAGAATGAAATACAAAATCAAGCGATATCAAGCTTTCGAGTCCCCGCGCTGTAGAACAATAACGATCATCATCAATCGCATTTAACACGTCAACAGTTCATCTACTAATGCCGCTCTCACACTTTAACGAATTTGACTGCGACTTCAAGGCGAATCAATTCGCAGCTCAGTCTCACTGCAGTCTCAGTCCAGTCTCAGCGCATTCTCCGTAGAGTCTCTGTAAAATCGAAGAGCTTGGCCAATTCTTTGCAAATGCGTGGCGACTTGATCTCCATTAATGCAGAAGAAAAAAAAAATTCATTTGCATGATAAGAAAGCCGGTAAAGTTAAAGAAAAAAAGTTTATTTGGAAGATTAATTAAGTTGACTACTTCTGATAAAGATGTAAGTTTTAGTGAGAGCTTTAATTTAGCAGCAAAGAAAAAGCACGAACGTTGCGAGAAAAATCAAAATCGAAAAGAAAAATGACTATAACCAGTTAGTCTTCGCGACATAGCTTTGGTGTATTACGGCATACCTGAGCGGTAACGCGGTATTTTTTCAACGTTACCGTTGGTTCATTACCTCGATACTTAGCCATTTAAAGGTGTTACTGGTTTTTATAAAAATGCTAAAATTTTATTTAAGCCTATGTGAAAAATAAATGTTTTGAATTGGCATTGTAATGTATGGGTAAATTTCAACATCTATGCTTGTGAAAATGCAATAAAATTTTTCAAAACTTTTTAACAGCAAAATTTTGAACTAAATATAAACCAATCAAATTGTTCCTCTTTTTTCAACGTTTGTTGTCGTAACTTAATTTCAAAAATCATAAAAGCAATAAAGTGGTGAATAACCTTCGAATTACGGTAGCTTTATTATTGCGTATTACTATTATTCTTGTTCAAGTTTTCTTTATTTCGTATTATTTATGTGATTGAAGAGGATATATGCTCAGCAAATGCATAGGAACAGTTTTCGTTAAAAAGATTACCCTCAAAGTCAATTTTACTATATATGCAAGTTTAATGTCGTTCGGCACTGATGCTACTTTAATTTACAAATCGTACGTTTGTTGCAAGCATAAAACTTAAATATATTCAGCTTTAAAGAAGAAACACTGAACTTTAAAAATAGTTTTGCGGAGAATAAAATAGCCGAAGCTGTCGTAAAACGTTTTATTTGAGAGACGTTTCAACTTAGTCATTAATTATCAATTTGCAAATAACACGCAAAAGGATTAGATGTACGGCAAAATGCAAGTTTTAACCAAAAAGCAAAATAAATCCAAAATTAACTAATTGTTGGTTCAGTAGCGTATCCAGGGGGAGGGGCGGGGGGGCTCGAGCCCCTCCCATTGGCTTGTGAAGTATTCAAAATCGCACGCTTTAGGTGCTTTTGAGGCCGATTTTTGGTGAAAAATTTAAAACAGCCTCCCCAAAGGAAATTGAGTGCCGAAGTTGTGAAGTACATGTCGTGATTCGGTCTGAAAAGCGTTTGAATATCCGATTTTGGCCGAAAAATCAGTTTCAATTTCGGTGAAGACCTTTTTTATTTTTATTTTTTTTCTGGAGATCACCTGATTTTGGGCGGAAAAAACGTTTGAATTTTGGGCGGAAAAAGTCTCAATTTCGGTGAAGACCTTTTTTTTTTTATTTATTTTTTTGGAGATCACCTGTTTTTGGGCGGAAAAAACGTTTGAATTTCCGATTTTGGCCGAAAAATTAGTCTCAATTTCGGTGAAGACCTTTTTTATTTTTATTTTTTTTCTGGAGATCACCTGTTTTTGGGCGGAAAAAAAGTTTAAATTTTGGGCGGAAAAAGTCTCAATTTCGGTGAAGACCTTTTTATTTTATTTATTTTTTTGGAGATCACCTGTTTTTGGGCGGAAAAAACGTTTGAATTTCCGATTTTGGCCGAAAAATTAGTCTCAATTTCGGTGAAGACCTTTTTTTTTGAAGATCACCTGTTTTTGGGCGGAAAAAACATTTGAATTTTCAAGCTTTCCTAGAAATTCCGTCTTAATTTTCGGACAAACCGTGTGATTCTGATTCAAGAACAATTAAAATTCGGGTAAAGGTTGTTTGCACTTTTCTCACTCTTTCAATAAAGCCCCCCCCCCCCTTTTCCAAATCCTGGCTACGCACCTGTGTTGATTTGTGGTATAAGGCTTCATTGCTTTCAAAAACAAGCACAAACCAAGCGGGTAAGCTCATAATTTTATAACTATATTGCAACACTACTCTTCAACACAACTGTATTTATCATACTACTCGGCTATTAACAGCTGTAAGTAAACTTGGTGTTTTAATTCAACTTGAACATTTTTGGCGTTATACTGAGAGCTTCATTAAAAAACTAAAAACATGGCAGATGAATAAAGTAATAATCAGTGCATTGTCAAAATTAATGCAAATAGTAACAACATTTTTTGAACATACAATTTCGATATCCAACTGCATTCGGTTTGACTGGCATTTTACGGCTCAGGCAATTCCTAGTAATAAGACAAATTCAATTGGAAGTTCAATTAAGTGTAATTAAAATATAAAGCTAGCCTAGCTTGTTGTAGCCTTGCAATAATATAACGAAGTGTTGTTTTGCATTGTGTTGCAATATGCTTACTGAAAGTAACCTCTCTACTGAAACTATAAATTTTATAATTTTACTATTACAAATCCTATCAAACGACACTCATTTATTCAACCGAAAATTATCCACATCCTGATGCCGTCAGCTACAACCTATATTTAATTAAAGACAAAGCGAAAGTCAAGCCACCACTACAAAAACCCTAGCAGTCACCTATCAATTGAAATGCATTCCAGCAATCAGTTTTCTAGCGCATCATTAGAACTATATAGTCTATCTACTAACTGTAGCGCTAGAATCAAACATTGGACCCCAATTTTAGACTTACTATCTGATCCAAGCATAGCCCAATATTAACGTCGACATAGTAGCTGATATTTACATTGTCAACCGCACCATCCCTGAACTTTTAAAAGCAAATTTAAATGCAAATTCCAAAATTACTAGAATTACTAAAAGTTTCAACATCATGGAAAATATTCAATCCGACTATTAAAAACCCAAGTTTTTATGCTCTCCAATTCCGTATTAACATTTTGTTAAAAAGTTTTCCGATTTTATTTATTTTGATCTACTTCATCAATTTTCATCCATATTTTAATAGTTAGATTAGCTTCAGGCAAGAATATTTAGTTTTAGACCCTTCTTTTGCCTAGCAGCTAAGATTCGAGGAATCTTTTATTTTACCATTATCTTTCCACCACTTATTATTTTGCAAAATAAAATTTATTACAAAACTTTCAACTACGTTATTTCCATTAAACCTGATATGATTCGCAGAGCAGTCTTCATACATTCGCCAGAGTTGTAGTGCAGTCTGTGTGGGTTTGCAGTGCAGTCTCAGT
Organism: Trididemnum nubilum; assembly: GCA_963965965.1. Lineage (NCBI taxonomy): Eukaryota > Metazoa > Chordata > Ascidiacea > Aplousobranchia > Didemnidae > Trididemnum > Trididemnum nubilum. Next base: position 41,112,214 of record OZ014469.1, on the reverse strand, counting down.
GCAGTCTCCGTCAATTTGATGACGAATGCCCTGCGAATCTACGGAGACTGCAGTACGACTCCATGGAGACTGCGCTGCAAATAGCAAAATTTTTGAACTGGTTGAAAAATTTTTACTCGTTGGCGACTCCACTGCGAATGCACTAAAACTCATTGCGAATGCACTGCAAATGCGCTGAGACTGCGCGGAGACTCTGAAAACTGAAAAATGTTCAATTCGCATTGGAGTCGCAGTCAAAGTCGTCAAAGTGTGAGAGCAGCATAATGGAAAATAAAGAAACTCGTGGGAAAAACAGTACATTAATCAACAGGCGTTACTATCATTTGTAGACATTTGATAGAAAGGATAAGCCATGAGCCTGTGATTAATGTGCTGTTTTTTCCCCAAGAATTTCTGTATATTCTATTAGTCGATGAGAAGTTGACCTGTTAAATGCGATTGATGATCTTTATTGTTTTAACGCTCGAACTCGAAACCTTGATATCGCTTGAGTTAGTATTTTATTCTTTCAAGTTAGTCTGAGGTTAACATGGCTATAATTTAACTAGTACCTGAAGAGACCTGATGAAAGACGAAAATGTTTGTATTTTGATTATAAATAAATCATTAGAATGACTTTAGTCTTGCTGTTCATTGCTATTAATTGAAAAATAAGTTTTGAAATTGTTGGTTATCATTTTGGGGCTGCAGTTGTAAAGATATTCAACAAATGCAAAGAGATATTCTCCTGAAGAAGTTTTGGAAACCCTAAATCTGTTCTCCCATCCTGAATTTTCGGGAAAAAAGATAACCCCAATAATATTAATCCTTCGAGTCACATCACGCGAACAATCCAATTTTGTAACCCCCCCCCCCTTTTTTTTTGTGAAAGTTTGGGCTGAAAGAACAAGCTTAGGTTTCCAAATATTTTTAGGTAAATAACTTTTTGTATTTGTTGAATATCTTTGCAACCTCAATATCATAATGAGAACAAAAACTTTCAAAAAAAAATTTCTCAATTTTATCTATTGTTATCTACCGGAATTAACAAGATGCTTCACCCCATTTAACTATATTCACAAAAATTAACAGCTTATTTTAGCTTGTTCTCGAAATTAAAGCCATATTTGCTATGTAGGAGAAAGTTTTGTCGCTTTTTGTAAATATTTTTGGTATGTTTGTTTATCGTTATCATTACATCTTGTTCACAGAGATTCTGTTGGCTCAATCTCTGTACCGAGCTGACAACATGTGTTGGCTTCATGGGAATTCTCTCTACTTCGGGTTTCTCCTTCCAGTAGGACTCATGCTCCTAACAAACATCGTGTTTTTCTGCATCATTTTGCGAAAAGTTGTTTGGAAAACAAACGAGGTAAACCACTTGTTTGTTGTTTTGTGATTATGCTGTTGGTTGCTACTGAGCAGTTCTGTTATTGTACGTAAGACGCTTTTCTGATTCTCTTTTACAAGTTTCTTCGCTTCAATGTCATGATAATCGTAATCTCAATCAAAGGCAACCAAAAACTTTTGTCCCGATTATCTTTGTCAAGTAAGTTTGTTTGGATTTGTAAACACTTCTTTAGTCGCCAAGTTTTTAATAAACAAGAGATCTTTCCGTTTTTGAGTCAGCTTCTACCTGCCTCATCTGTATGCCACCTGCATTTACGGTAAAAGTTTTACGCTCTTCCTTTTCGATACTGAACAACGTCAAGTAGGGAAGCTGTGAATACCAAATTTTAGTCTTTGTTTTGATTCGACGGGGAATTGAACCCAGGTTTACCGTTTCAGAAGCAGACGCTTTATCCACTTGACCATAAATTGTTTACAAATATAGCACAATTGTTATTCATAGATTCAGTCCACCGCTACAAAGGCAAACACCAAGAAACGCCTCTCCATTTCGCTGACTTTGTTCATAACAATGGGTCTTACTTGGATATTTGGTTACGTCATGCTCATATCAACCGAACCAACTTATTTCACTGTCTTTAGCTGGATATTCGCCCTGACTAACACCACTCAGGTGGGTTATGACGTTATATTTGCAATGTTAAACTCTGAACTTTCAGTTCAAGACACATAAATTATAAATTACCTGAGAACTTGTAGGCAAAAAAAGGCAAACAAAGAAATACAGGCAAAAAAAGTTTTTTTCATAATCTAAGAATAAAAACGATTGCCCCAAGCTTATTGCACAGTATAGTACATACGTTTTGGTCCTATTTCACGCGGAGGTAAGGCAATTTTTTTCTGATTATGCATAAAAGCAATTATTTGGCTTTATTTTTTTTAATTGATGGTTCTTGGGTTGCAGTACATAAATCATCTTTAATCGTGCAAGCATTAACTTGAGTGCAAAGATGCAGCTATCATATCTTAATCATGCTCGACCGCATATACTTCAGTCATCTGCTACCTAATTTATGAATTTTTATTTGCAGTTTAACATTAATTTTGTTGATCGAGCGGTAACGCGATCGTCTCTGGATCGGGAAGCCTCAGGTTTAAACCTCGGGCCGGTTAAATTGACATAGTGCTGCCAACGGCTCGCCACAGTTGCAACATCTCAAAAGGAGCTGTGTCACCCGAGCGTAATGACGCACAGATGGGCCATGCAAACTCATTACACTCTTCCGCATATTACAGCAAGCGTAACGAAAGATTTGATTTAGCATGAATTTGAAGCTTGGAGTGCGTTTATCGAGATAAAACTTATTTGAAAAATTCAAAATACTTGAAAAGAAAAGCATATTTAAAAAATCGGAGAACTTTGTTTCAAATTAACTTGTAGTGTTCTCGGCAGCACTTATATTCTTGTCCGCGCATAATGGAAATAATTCCACATTTTTAGGGTCTTCTTATATTCGTTATGACGTGTGTCCGACAAGCAAATGCTCGGGAGGAATGGCGACAAATCTTGCGCGGAATCGGAAGCAGCTTCAGAGAAATCGCAACGACTTCAAGTACAGCTGGAGGAACGTACAGCTCGCGATCCACACCAATTCAATCCCCCAAAGCTAAGCGATCCGACACGCAGATACAATCGCCCAAAGCAGAGAAAAAAGAAAAACCACCAATAAACAAAGAATCAAAATTTGTAGAACCATGAAATCATTGTTTATTGAACCTATTTTACTTCGGGGTTTGGTCCAACATATTTTACTCGAGAGAACAAGAGTATCCTTTAAGTACGGAAACAGGGTCCATGGGAGCACCACACTTGGCAAAAAGGTTGGTGTTCACCATAATTTTTTAGAAAAGTTTGTTTTGAGGTGATGACGTTATGGTTCATGTGGATGAAAATAAAGTTATTTTTTCAATGCCGTAATCGACGGTTTAAATTTTGCGCTTTAGTTTGTTTTGTAAATCGAAATTACAAAAATGCCCTAGTCAAACTAAAATATCTTATGACATTATTTAAGATAAATATGAGTCAAAAATGTCCAAGTTTTGGTGAAATGGTTAAACTAAAAAACTAAGCTGTCAAACTAAAAAAAACAAAAAACAACTAAAAAACTCAAGTTCCAGATAAACTTAAATTTATTGACCGATAACGAAATAAAATACAAAACTAAGCGGATAAATTTAACTGAAGGTTAGAAGGTTTTTTTAATCAAAAAAGAATAGGAATTATTTTGCCTCTGACCTAGTTGAATGCAAAATTAAAACTAAACAAATCTGAAATAAAGGTCGGTAGGCCAACAGCGTTAAAGCAGGAATATAATTAGGCGTTGCCACCTAGCTAAGAAAAAGAAAGAATTTTGATAACGAATCGCCAAAAGCCTTAAATGCAATTTAGTGTGAAACGAAGGGCAACGTAAAAAGGTTAAAGATCAAGTGCCAAGAAAAATTTGCTATTTTGGTTTTGGTTGCTACGTCAAAAAAAGTTGTTGAGCAACAATATTTCGAGTTTTATAATTGTTAAAAAGTTGTTTTAATGTAGAAAAAGCTCAAAATAGCGATTTGGATCTATGAAGTGATGACGTCATGTTCGAAGTATAGCCTTCTCATCGTTTTATCACCATCAACAAGAGTGGGCTTTTGTATTTCTCAGTGGTCAGCTATTCGCTTTTTAGCTGTTAACTGTGATAGATGTAAGGAAAAAAATCTTGATAGCTCGATTTCTAGTAGTGAAGGACACGCAATGCAAGTCGCAAACAGTTACAAGTAATAAAAGATAACTAGATGATGAACTAAATATTATCGAAAGATGCTAATAAAAAGGTTGATTTGGAGCAATTAATTGTAGGATCAGCAAACGTTATGTTAGACCACATAGTTTTAATTTTGTTGTGCACTACAACTATAGGTCATTTATTGTTGCTACATTAAATTTTAAATTGCGTTTGATTGCAATAAGTAATCTGCCATGGCTTGGTGTAATAGCGATAGCAGCGATATTGAAGCGATATAAGTTTATATGAAAACAATGAGACTGGATTGACCTCATGGCTAAAAAGTCTAGGTCTAACTGTAATTCTGAATGACACAAAAGTACAGTATTACAAGCAGAGTTCAGTGAATAGGCTATTAATACTGCTAAGTACCGGTAAGCAATTAGTTTATGAGTACAATTACTGTAATTGCCAAACAGATAAAACTTTTTGCTGATATCCTATTTTCATGTTTGCAGTGATTTCATTTCATTACATTGACCTATTGCATTTTAGTTTAAAGGGAGCAACAGTATTAAACTGTTAAAGCACAGACTAAGCTATTGAAAATTATAGTGTATTTCTTTGCCTTAATCTTACTTGTTCAGAGTTCATTATGGTTTTCAAGATATTAATTTTAGTATCCTAGGCTAAAAGCTAACGACTGACCTTGAAACCAGCATTTGTAACTGACAAAGCTGGGCAAATACTCAAGTTGCTTCCTAACCAGTAACCGCAACCAGTACAGTTAATCCACGAATCTGCTCGGCCGAAATAGCTTTTGTAAGTACAGTGACCGCTGCCTTTCATGTATGAACTCGCACAACCAACAGTTTTGATTAATAAAACTGAGCTAGCAATTCAATTTCTCGTATATTACTGCAACTAAGTAAGCTTATTAGTTCGTAGATAACAATAGAAAACTCTGCTGCTACCACAAATTTACTGTATGGACTCGCACAATCAACTGTTCTGATAACTTAGCTAGGAATTCGTTTTCTCCTATAACAACTGCTACTAAGCTTGTTGTTTACACAGAATGTGCGTTTGACAGTTACTTCGAAGATGACGTCATTCGACGGCTAGACAAGTTTTGCGTAAAGCGCTTTTCAAAGCTTAATAACTCCGCCGATCTAGCATAAATTTTTGCGAAGTTTTCAAAACTTCTTAGTTTACGCCTATACTATGTAACAATAACCAGAAAATCAGTTGTGCATTTTTCTTGTCGCTTGATCTTTAAATGAAGTTGGCAACAACACAAAATGAGCATTTTTAAAACATGAAAAGAAGATCGATTCCAGATCCCGCCAATAAGGAAAAATGAAACAAGTAAAACATTGGGCGTTAACATAGCGGCCACTTGAAACGTAATCATCATGTGACGTTTGAAAATAAACAAAATGAAAGCACGTGACACCAATAAATAAAAAACAGTGCTTAATTAATACGTAAATAAACTGAAAGTAATGAATAAGGTGAACGTTGAAGGCCACGTACAAACAATCTTGAGATGACTTATCTCCATAGTTCAGTATCAAATTAAAACCACTATTTCCCAACAACAATCAATAGTAAAACCAGTTCGACAATTTATTTGAATATTCCGAATATATTAGGCATAAAAGTCACAAACGCAATAAACGTTTCACAAATTTCATACGTGACAAAATTTACTCAGAAACATTCTCAGACAGTTCCTACAGAATATATTTAACCTTGAGCAAAACCGCTGCCGAGGCATTTCCTGCAATGAGCGAACGAGTTATCGCGCGTCCAACTGACCGGTCAAGCCATTGCAAGATTTTGAAAGCGTTTTAAGTTGCGGTCTCCAAAGCCAGACGCACCAATTTTAAAGCATAGTACAAGAAGCTGCTATCGTAGACATAACAAGCATCTTCTTTTGAGGTGTTAGGCTGCAAAACAGTTGAGATTTGGCTCATGCAGTTCCAGTTGAGTTGAACATTTAAAAATTTGTTCTGAAAAACCGAACAATATGGATTCAAAATAGATCTAAGGTATAACTAATCAAAGAATCGCTTCAGCTGTAATTGATGGACGTACGTTTGGATCATTGTTACTGGCATGACTTTGAATTTCTTCTATTGTAATGAGTATTGATGACTAGGCAGATTCAGATTAATATACAGCAGGAAATAAAAACAAGTTTCCGAATCAGCTACTATTGGTCGCGTGGTAATGCGTTCTTTTCTGGAGTGAGAGATACGAGGTTCGAATCTTGGGCCGGTCAAATTGAACATTGTGTTGCCAACGGTTTGCCGCCGCGGTGACAGTTCTTCAAAAAATATTGCGCGGGGGTGCGCTTTCGCAGCCGTGACCAGACGCAATGGGAATGCGGCAGCAATTTGGTGAAAATTTTTCTCCAAATTTAGGACGAATTCAAAGTCTTTTTCCCTTGGTACGGAATTAGCCTCCGAATTCGCTTGAAGACCGAAAAAAAAAGGTCTTCACTCCAATTCGGTAGTATCTTGAACCAAATTTTGGCAATTTTGGAATTATCAGCAGCTATTTTGTCTAAATTTCCAAGACGATTTTGTCTATGAGGGTTGCAATAAATCTCGATGGGTGTCGCTAAAGTCTCGATGGGAGAACGCTAACTCTCGATGAGGGGACGCGTCCCCCTGCAATTTAAGTACTGCTTATAGTGCTGTTATTTAAAGCAACCTTACCATCCATACCTGCATTCCAGAGCATAGCGACGTTAATATATGGTATGAATAACGCTCCAGTTAGCTAAGCATGGTTCTATTCATTGCCGAACTGGAATTGCCCTGCAAAGATGAATATTATATAAATCAACGCACTTGACAATTTGTTGTATTTAGCCTACAAATTATAGCGTCACCACAAAAACCTAACCCGTATTGTTTCACCCCCAGTCTGTACCAATCGAAATCCGAATCAGAGTTGGTTTCAAATAACATTATATCAAAAGCGTTACAATCTTTTTAAGCAGTTAAAGCGCTGCGCAAAATTCGCAATTTAATTTTTTTAATTTCGAAAGCGCAGCGCAACTTCCGCAATGAAATTTTTGATACTTTTGAAGCGCTAAGCATCTCTGCAATTGCGGAACGGCATTTTGGTACCAAGTCAAAGCGTAACTTTACCTATACGCAGTAAAATTTCCAATGCGCTCTCCAATTACCGCATTTTTGCAATTTTAGACCAAAAACCAGCAAGTAATTTGCTAAACAAGGCCAATATTTATCAATATTACAATTGAAATAAAACAAAATTAAGTTCAAAGTATAGAATTGCGCTAGTGTTATTCTATGCTTTGAACTCAAAGTGCGAAATCAAAGTGCAGTGCAACTTTCGCTTCTGAAGAGGTTGGGCTAATAAATTTCGTTCTGCGCAACTCTGACCTAAGCCATGGCCGAGTGAAATGTAAATTTTCTCTTTTGTGACACGGATTGTAGCTATGTTTCTTAACTTTTTAGATTCCCCATCCACTTTTTTTTAGATATTTTTTTCTTTTTGAAAAAGGAATAAAAACCATCCAAAAAATGCACAGCTACAAGCAAAATCGGTAACCCAAGGCTATATTCACCAGCAACTACCAGCATAAGATGAACATTCTCAACCTTTAACAATATTGTACAAAACAATAAAAATCGTTGCCAAGTATACGGAGGCGTAACAAAGAGGGGCATGACAATGATTTAGTAGGCAGACCTGTGCTATCGTTGATATTTGCAAATCCTTTAGAGCTTCACCAAAATAAATGACTTACCAAACCATCACGTCTAAACCAACACTCGACATGATGAAAATTCTGTGACTGAAAAAATATCAAATTTTGTAAATAAATGAATGTATTAATGTAGTTTTATAATCTAAGATTAGCCTGTTATTGGTATTATTTTTTGTTACTTTAAACTACATTGCACTGTGGATTTCCTAATGCTACAACTTTGTTGTCCCTTTCTTTTGTTTTTAACATTTGTGATAACTTACAGTAGATGGAAGTCAAAATCATAGAAATAACTACTGAAGTAAATTTCAATGGTCGAGAAGCATTTTATAATCATTAGAGGTACTTATGTTACGTAAATCAATCATTTCTTCATTTGTTCGACATTATTATACCGACCAATTGGTCGAACGGTAATGCGTTCGTCTCTGGGGCAAAAGGTCGGAGGTTTGAATCTTGGATCGGTCAAATCGAACACAGTGTTGCCAACGTCTCGCAACCGCTGCAACATTTCTTCTAAAAGAGCTGTATTGCCAGCAGGCGCAATGATGCTGAGTTATATTCACTGTATTACACTTCGGCGTAATGCAGCGAATATAAGAAAAAATTTGGTTTGATTTTTTTTGGCAATATACAGTACTAATTAATTTTGTAGTTTCGTGCTCATCATCAAAAGTGTTCTTTATAATAGTTTCAAAATAACTCTTCACTCACTCCACCTAGCGACTTGATAGATCATAATTTTGAAAAAGCTTAAAAATTAATCACAATGATTTGACTATTTTGGAGACGTGGTTGGTCAAGTGGTAATGGTTGGTACAAAACCGGTTGGTAAAAGTAAATCTAGGCTGTGAATTAGTAAATAATGTACTATAGCTAATGTATTATGGTACTATTTTTTGTTACTTTGAACTAAATTGCACTATGGATTCCACAATGCTACAACTTTGTCGTTCGTTTCTTTTGTTTTTAACATTTGTGATAACTTACAGTAGATGGAAGTCAAAATCATAGAAACAAACAAACAACTACAGAAGTAAATTTCAGTAACCGAGAAACATTTTACAGAATCGAGTAACAAAAAATACTACTACAACAGGCTTGCAAAAGGTTTTCGTCTCCTTTGCAATATGCACTCTTCTGGTAGTATTACTTCAGTATCAGATTGAAATTTGGCTCACCAAAAATTTTTGCAACATGATTAGAGTGAAGCAAGCTTATCAATAACTAATCAAACACAACCCTAGGTTTTATGCCTCAACGATATATTTATCCAGGAGGGGTTATAATTTAATAAAATTTTGTAAAAAAAATTCAGTAAAATATACTTCTCGTAGTGCCAAGATCTATCTTACTTTCTGTGAATTGTAATACTGCATTACTAACAAAGCGCCTTCTAAACTCTTGCAAGGACAATAAAAAGAAAATAATACTTTACCCCAAAAATGTTTCCCAATCTGTCAATCCAACAACTCAGTTTTTGCATCGTAAAAAAGAGAGTAGCATCTATTCCGAGGCATTGGGATTGAACTGGAGTTACGAACAAGTACTGGTTTAGTTCTACTCTTCTTGTACTGCTCGGAGCTATATTCTGCAAAAATTGTTTTAACAAAAAGTGAGTAAAACAATGCAATGGAATAGTAAAGCGCTGTTGCCGTTAATACAGATAAGCAAGTCTTTTTGTTCCATTCATTTTAATAATTTAAAATTTTTAATGATTGTAGCATTTTGTCGAATATCAGTTTCATAATTAAGGCAGTTTAGCCGAGATCGCTGTGCATCTGTTATTGGCTTGTTTATTACTTACTGCTAAAAAATACTTACTGCTAAAATGTTGCAAGACGCAATGCATCTTACTTCCTTCTACTTGGGCCAAATCACTTAGAAAATTTAACACCAAAACGCAAGATTTTAAACGTGTTTTGGAATTAAATTGCAAGTAAAACGAGGATTGAACAACTTAATTTTTTCGATTGGCTTTCAAATTAAAAAAATCTAGTTCTATTAAATGGCTCTGAATACGTGTGATATGTGATCCAGGGGCATTTAAATAGCTTTTTTTTCAAGAAATTACAAAAATTTGCCCTGTAAGTCAGTCATATTCATCCCCAGATCCCCGTCTGTGAGACGTTTTAGTTTTTTTAGATTACTCAACACGTCTACCAATTTTTACCTTTTCGCTTTTTAACTTTGAGTTTGATGACATCGTTCGAATTTTTGTCTAAATAAGCATGGTTATTGTCAGTCAAATTCAACTAGACTCCTGTTTATTTGAATAAAGTTAATGATGGTTTCGCCAAAAAATTATTTTTTTACCTTTTGGCTTTAATTTAGTTGATAGTGATACAGTATTTGATTTGTAAAATTCCAGCTGCCCAAAATTGCTATTTTTATTATTCAACGTTTACTTTAACATAATAGTTTATGAAGTTTTATGTTTTGATAGTGATTGATAAATTTATTTGATGATGCAAAAATATCTCCATTTCGTCGTGTTTTTTTTTTACATCATCAGCAGAAAAAATTTTGGAATCAACAAACGATTCAGCATTTTGCAATAAAAAAATCTTTTCTTTCTAGTTCGGAAAGTATGCATAACATCACAAAAAATATAAATGTGCGCTTACACTTATCGCGAAGCGAAGGTTTACGATCTTTGCTAGTGGTGGCTTACGTCACTTGCTCAAAATAGGCCAACTATTTAAAAACAATTTTGTCGAAGTGAAGTTAAGCAAATGCTCGCGAAATTTGCGACCAGTTGAAATCTTTCGCAAGTTCTCGATGACGTCAAGTTTCGGTTGTTTTGCGTTTAGGGTAAACGTGCGTGTATTTGATTTTTTTTTCCTTTGTTTTTCAGAATTACTGACAGATTTACATTAAATCACACGGCTTTGATTTTTTTGTTTTGAGCAGACCGTAATTTTGCAAATTATATTATTCAGCATTCTTCATGGTTGCCATTATCTTTTTTTTAGGTTTTGGACTTATGGAAATGCTAATCTTTGTATCATGTCGATTACAAACTAAGCTCTCAAACAGCAAAGCATCAGGTTTCATAGAAAAAATATATTCTCACCAATCATTCCACGAAGCATAAAAGAATATTTTTCTGATAAAATATAATCGCAGCAAATTTCACATTACATCTGTTGGGTTAATCATGTAAAAAAGGAATTAAAGTTACTCATTTTTTCTAGAAAATATACTCTCGTACTCCCTCAGAAACGCGAACGCGACCTTTTAATCGCAAACTAAGTTAGTGATATTAGTTGCCTTGTTACACTACGTAACACAATTTTTGTTTGGCTACTTTTTCAGGTGCTCCCTTACTACTTTCGAGCGCTGAGTTTAAAAATTCGGTCAGTTTTTTTGTATCATCGTTACTTTTTGAGATATTCATAATTTTTGCTTCATCCGACCCAGCTGTAGCTAGCAGATTGCGTTTTACCTTGCAGTAGATTGTAACTGCATATCAAGGTTGTGTGCAATTCATATAAAACAAAAAAGTCAGTTTAAAAATGCTTCATGAAGAAGAAGACGTGAAGATTAACATGACTCAGTTTTTTCAAATAATAAGAGTCATTCAAAAATGCATGGTTAAGCAAGCTTTTCTTTTATAACCAATCTTATCTAGCCTTATCAAAAACCAAATATAGTCTCCCATCATTGCACTATCCCAGCGGCTTTTTTATCGTCTTTCCATTGGCTCAATATCCTGATGAAATCTCTCACCGTGCTTCTCACTGAAGTCGCCAAGATTTTCTTAAAAGAAATCTAGATGAGAGCAAAAAAGCAAAGTTTTATAGACATACAGCAACCCATATTTTGGTAACTTTTGATAAGCTTTTTCAGTACCTTTTTGTGACTTGGATTCTTTTTATTCCCCAAAAATCCATCAACCACACCTAGAAATACTTTCTACGCTTCCTTTTCTGTTTCATTCACTTTTTCTTCCAAGGTTTTAGACTTTAACAATATGTTTTTCTGGGGCCAATGAATATTCTGCCTTTTGTTTTGGCCTCTGATAGCCTGAGAAACATTGAACGGATACTTTGAAAAACTTCTCGTTCAAAATCCAAAGTTTTGACAAACTGTTTTACTAGACCTAATTTGATATGAAATTGTGGCAGTAAAACATTTTCTCTGCTTACAAAAGACTCATTGATGACGTTATACATTTCTGGTATTAGTTCTTTCCTTGTCAGCCAGTGAGTTTTCTCATAGTGCTCACCATCAGCTCTACTATTCCACAAGTACAGAAAGCAACATTATTTTGTGTATCCACCCTGCAGACCCAGCAAAAATCCTAGCATTTTAAAGTCACCACAAACATATCACTTAAACTGAACATAATTGATTTTAATGAGCACTTGCTTGACATTTTCATAGTCTTCTTTCATCTGCAGTGAATAAGCTAGCGGAATTGATGGATATATGTAACAGTATACTGCCATTCTGTAGTAATACCGCTTTAAGACTTTTGGTAAAACTGTCAATGAAAAGCCGCCATTGCGTAGGATCATGATTTATTCCAACAGCGCGAAACAGGCCTTCTACATCTTTACAATTGCTAAAGTATTCAATAACATCAAACTAAACCGAAAATTTCGAGTGCCTCTTCCTGTAGGCAGTACTTTTGCAGTCATCGCAAAGCAGACTCCACTCATTCAGTCTGGATGATAATAAACTCTGCTACAGATTTTGTAAGACCTAGATCACGTATTAAATCATCCAATTTTTGTTTTGGTCGGAAAATGAGGTTCTGCACTTGTTTTTGGTACAAATTTTGCATTAATGTCTGAATCTTCATTTGCTGTTGCTGAGTCTTCACTTTAGTACGTTCGTACTAAAATGATAAAGAACAAGTACATAGCAAGAAATTGGATTCAGTCTTAGAACATATCAATACAGTTGTTACATTACCCACAGAAAATTGCTCACTTTTGGTGGTGGGCTTGGACCCGGTAAGGCGTCACTGTGAGGAAGAGGTGCAATGAATGAGAGTATACTTGGATATGTCATAGCTCTTCTTCCTCTAACCTTGCGATACTTTGAAATGTTTATCATGCAAAAATAAAAATCATCATGATGATTTTGGGGTTCTCTCCAAACTCTGGGAACTGCAAATGACATTACTCTTCCAGAACCCCTCAACCATCCTTCGAGATTAGATTGACAGCTGCCACAGATTGCATGCAAATGACATTACTCTTCCAGAACCCCTCAGCCATCCTTCGAGATTAGATTGACAGCTGCCACAGATTGCATGTGGTGCCCAGGACTTCTCCTGATCGCCAATGTCTATCCCAAACTATAGTTCTATAAGCTGTCCAATACTTTGCTCCTTTCTCAATTTTATACGAAGAATCTTGGTCGCTGATGTACTATCCACATACATAACAAAAGCAATCTGATGAAGTTTTGCACAATCTACTAGCCATTTTTATTACACTATTTATACAATAAACTTCATTAAGATTTACACAACCCTTTACTCTATAAAATGTAATCATAGATGGTAGGAAACACTGCTGCTGATCAGGCTGTTGACATACATGGCTGCCTGTAAGGTTACTGACTAAAATGCGGAACTTCTCTCTGCAAACACTGAACATGGTTTTCTAATTAGACTAATCTGAATTCTATAGGCTGAAATAAAACGAAACTGAGGACTGATAAGTAATAAAAACAGTTTTGTCAGTGAGATTTCTCACTCCCATATGCCCATTCACTCCAACAAGTAAATAAAACATCGATTTACAACGTGATCATGCTGACAGAGACAGATCACAGCAAGCATAACTGCGTAAGAAATCTACAGTTACACGATCGATGATAGAGAAAAGCTGATAGCATCTTTGGAATCAGCGCTGGAAAATCATACAGACAATATTTAAAAAAATAGCCAAACAAACTTTTTTAAAAATTTTGTGATGTAGTATTAATTACTTGGCAGTTCACGCAATAAATAACAAATTATTAGTTATGATACAAATCTATATTCCTTTAATTAAAATCAGGTCCAAAAATAGTGCTTCTCTCTTGTGATGAATCATTTGCATATGAGGTCAGAGAGTTATTGTGTCTTCTGACTTCAGAAGAAAAGTTTTGCATAAGTTTCACGAGGGTCACCAAAGAGTCGTCACAAATAGAAACGTTATATGCCAACGATATGTCACAACAGTGATTTCAGCAACAAAAAAGCAGGGTAGAATTAAAATCTGCTTAATTATTGAAGCATAGAATGGAAGGGGAGTCGCATTACTAATTCATTTCAATACCTAGTTTATGAAACTCTCTCAAATCCATGTTCGTTCTATTTGAGTATTCCAAAATAATTTGCTTTTTCTAGCCCGTTATAGAACAAATTTTTACAAAAATCAAATTACATATTGAGCTCTGAAAATCTGGAACACTGTATCAGAGGAACTCAAAAACGAATTTTTTTTCAAATTCAAAACGCAGTTTAAACAATTGATTAACATTGACGGCAATAATAATGAAAACAATTAAGTTACATTTTGGTGAATAGTTTGTTTTGATGCAATGGTATATTTACAGGAATTCATATCATTTGCAGCGGCCAGTTGGTCAAGTGGTAACGCGTTCGTCTCCGGAGCGTAAGGTTTGAGGTTCAAAGCTGGGCTGGTCAAATCGAAAACAGTGTTGCCAACGGCTTGCCACCACTGTAACATTTCTTCAAAAGGATCTGCTTTGCTCGAGCGCAATGATGCAAAGATGGGCCTGGCGAACTCGATACACGCTCAGGCCCGGCTCCAGGATAGCGTGACTAGGGGGGAATAAATAAATTTTTGGGGGGCACAAAAACTTTATTTATTTGAATTCGAGAGTGTGAACCAACCGAAGAAAGTGTTCAACGCAAATTTTTCGAATTCTGAGCTGAAGACCAAAAAAAATCTACGAAAAGACAGTTCTTGCTCACGAATTCAAGGGTGATAACCAGTATTTTGGCCTCAAATTGCACTACGGTAGCACCAAGCCTGGAAATTTCGTCGGGCACAAGCCTCATCTGGGGGGAACACAGTTCTCGTTTGGGGAGCACAAGCAGTGATTTGGGGGGCACGGCCCCGGAATGCCCCCCGTGGCGCCGGGTCTGCACACGCTTCGGCGTAATACAGCGAGTATAGCAAAAGATTTGATTTGATTCAATTCATTTTAAAAAATCCGTGTTTTCATTAATGTAACGGCTTTTTTGGGAGGGGGGTTGGAGTTCTCACATGAAGCTGCTCAACTTGAAGACTAAATGATTTGGCTACTTCCCAACTTTTAGCACTCATGAAATATTTTCGCCATTGCTGTTTTATTTGGGTTTTGTTTTGAGTGAAATAAACTTTCCTTTCTTTCGATTAACGTTTGCTACCATTGTCGCTAACGGGTATACCTCGCAGTTTTCTGTTACAACCTTATCAAAACTTAAAATTTTATTTCTAAAGTCGAAAATCAACATGCTATAAAAAATGTTGTTTAAATGAAAATTTATGAACAGGTCAATAATAAAAAGACCAATAACATCAATCAATTCAGCGGCTCTGCATTTTCCTTGACCAGCACGACCAGATGGGCAAGCGGTAAGGCGTCGTTTCTGGTGGAAGGAGCTGGTTGTCCCGGCGTAATCATGCGGAAATGGGTCCACAAAATAGTTACACGCTTCGGCGTAATAGAGCAAATTGAACACTTTTTGGTCTGGACCACGGATTGAGAATAGGTATAAGTTCGAAAATAGGTTTGTGTAAAGTTTCAGCTAGAAGCAGGACAGTCAACAAGGATACGATTGAGATCCTGTAGAGGATGTCTTCAGACGCTAATGGAAGAGCTCTCATTCCAACTGATTTTGTGTAGATATGATGAGAGTAAGATGCTGTGACCATAGCAGCGAAGGCGGGAAAGCTAAGAGCGCATGTGAAGGTATAGAACCAATTTCTCCGGAGAAACTAGTACTTAAATTTAAGTTGAGTGAGAAATGTGACAACTCCATTTTTTGATTTACTGTGCTGAATTTATAGAATTTTGCATTTTTTTTTAGCTTAAAAGAGAACAAGAAATCAGTGCAGAAGGCAGTAAAGCTCCAGTTTTGGACAAAGAATGAAGAAGGTCATTTTTGAGAGCTACCAGCATGACCCATTGGAAGTTTAAAAGGCTCTGTTATAGAGTGAGGAGGCATTGGATGCATGAGAGAGCTGCGAAAGGCTTGGAACCAGACATTCTGGAGAAAATTTGGCAAAAGGTTTTGGGGGTCCGAGTGAAAAAGAACTGACTGGAAGTAGCAAGTCGTCAGGTGGTTGATAAATGTCACGCGAGTTCCTTGCTCCACGGGATGAGTTTGTGCAGTACAGCTAGAGGCAATTAGACCAGCAGAGAAAAAAAAGGAGCCGTAGATATTGCGTTTGGAGCATAATGATGTACGCTCCATAACGCCACCGGTGCAAAAAGAGAAGGGATCAACAAATCTTTCGGTGTATTCACGGACATCTGAAGGGGCAAAAAAAGCAACCAATTCCTAATCGAATCAAGGCGGTCTTCCCATTTTAACTTTTAATTAGACGCAGCGATCGTGCGCTATTTTAAACTTCTTGTTAAAAATGAATATTTCTGTGTGCATGCAAAAAGGTTAATAGTTTTGTTGCTGTATTTTTTTTCTGATTTACTGTTGTTTTGTTGTTTATGATTGTGGTTTTGTAAAGCAAAAAGAAACAAAGTAACTGCTCCTGGTACAGTTAGTATGAAAACTTATCGATCATTACCTCGACGCTCGACCAACTAAGCTATTAATGCCGCCGTAAACGCCAAATAATACTGTAAAAATGTAGTAGGAGATGTATCAAGGCTGTAAACGGACTCACTATAACTGCCCCGAACCCTGAGGTCATTGCATGCTCTTAGTTATTTACGGAACTCTCGTTATTCGTTATGGTATTTAGTTATTCATGTTCGTAAATCGCTATTAGTATGCGGTATTTTGTTGTTCGTATTCGGTTTTTGTAATTTGTAATTTTTATTCGCTATTCGTTATTCATTGTCTTTATTCAAATGCGTTTTTCGAAGTTTCTTTCGAATAACTCATTTTTGTGCTGTAAGGAATAACGAATCGAATGCTATTACAAGCTCTGTTTGTAACAAAAAATTTCATCCGGAAAGAATGAAATCATTTCGTTAACTCTGTTCCGACTGTTACGTCATAATTGCATCACCTGTAGTCTTAGTCGTTGCAATCAAGTGCAATTGGTTGGAATTGCTCTGCAATATGCGTTACAAATATTCCATTTCCATCTCTTCGACTGCTGTCAGTAAATAAGCTTAGGTCATTTATTCGTACGAAAGAAAAAATATCACTGCTATAAGTTTTAATGACTGAAGCCAGTTCTTCAAAAATAAACATGAAACAACATGAGTAAAAGGATAAAGGGTCGAACACGAAAACTTAAATATTTATCGATTTGATGGTAGGAAACGAACAACTCCTTTTTTCACTAAAGCATTTAATCCTGCAAAAACTAATAGCAAAATGTGAAAAAAGTACTTAATTTGTTGATGGAGCTGGAACTTCAAAAAATTTTGGCCATTTCAAAACTTGGCACATTCTTTTTTTTTTTGAACCACGATCAAATTTTATTCAGTGACATGGTTTTGTGATTGCTTTTTAAATGCTTTTAGTATTTCTTGAAGCATTCATAAGAATTTTGTTTCGAAATTTACATTGTAAAATTTGATCGAACTTTTACTTAGTTCAATCTGAGTTATAGAATAATTTAGCTTTGATTAACTGCATTTAATAAATTTATTAATTGGCGTGTATGGTTGGTTGCTAGCCTATTATGTCGCAAATGATTTTGAGGTAAAGGTTTTGTGTGATCAAGAGAGCTAAACTTGCCAATTCAAAGTTTGTTATTATTAGCAATTTTTATTTCGTTAGATTTTTGTACGCCATATGGATTAATGGCATCAATGTTCTTTCCTTAAAATTTATCAATTTCTTGTCTATGAGACAATATAAAAATACAAAACGATAAAAACGTACCAGTATTCGCTTTTTCGCAACTTTTTATACTGATCGAAAACAAAATATTGTATTAAGACTGCTAAAAATAAAATTAACGAATGGTTTATGGAATTCGTAATATTTTCCCCAAAATGGCGTAGTTATTAATAGTCGCTATTTGCTTTTCTTATAATTTGAGCATGTAATACCAAATAACGAATAACGAAAAGCAAATAATATGACATTACAAATAGCGAACTTTTGACAGTAATGGAATTCTTTGTTACAATTTTCGAAAAGTTACTGCCGGTCATTATTCGTTATTTTTGGAGTATGTAATACCATTTGACGCAACTTTTCGAAAAACGAACATTCGATCAATAACGAAGAGCATGTAACGACTCTCCAGAAAACACAAACCGAACCCTGAAAAACAAACTTCAAATACAAAAGTGATTTGAAGTCAAAACCAGGCCCGAAAAAATCCGAAAGCTTAGTTAGGTCTAAAAAACGTACAGTATGTTATGGATACTGTACGTTTTATGAGCTCAAACTTTATATGCACGCCACGTAAGGATTGATTATTGTAAAATTTGATGAGAGTAGACGAATTCTTTCTGCTGGCACAAAATTGGTTGCTGTGTTTTGATGAAAATAGCTTCTAGAGATGCTAAGTGAAATTGAGTTCTTGCCTTTGCCAAAACTGAAAATTGTCGATCATGATAGTGGGCAGCGCATTCAGGATTTTGCAATAAGTGAAGTCCAAAGGCCGAATCGCATTTTGTCTAGGCAGAACTTTTGTTGGCTTTTCTTTGTTTCGCATTGATTTGGGAATATGTTGAGTGATTCTCTCGTGTAATCTTAAGAATGTGCGACGGTACGTGGGTCGCACATCCTTAAGATTACAGAAGAGAATCACTCAACATATTCCCAAATCAACTAGAAGGAAAGAAAAACCAACAAAAGTTCTGCCTAGACGAAATTGCGAAGCACAGATTCCTCTAAATCAATTGGAGTGGGATTCGGCCTTTAGATTTTACTTATTTCAAAATCCTGAATGCGCTGCCCACTATCATGATCGACAATTTTCAGTTTTGGCATAGGCAAGAACTCAATTTCACTTAGCATCTCTAGAAGCTATTTTTATCAAAACACAGCAACCAATTTTGTGCCAGCAGAAAGAATTCGTCTACTCTCATCAAATTTTACAATAATCAATCCTTAGGTGGCGTACATATGAAGTTTGACAATCATCCACTCAAAATTACTCATGTGATATTTTTTTTTCTTTTTTAGGTGGAAATTTCGATGTCTCGAAAAACTATAAAATATCTCATTTTTTACCTCCAATTTATTCTCGCGTTGATTCTTGACACGGGCGAGATGAAAACCGTTCGAATCTTTTTTTTTACGGAGAACAGCTGTTTTCAAGGCTACCAAAGTTTTCAAAAGATCGACGATGAATCCGATAGTGATAAAAGCAATCTTAAAGTTGTGTTCCACTAAACAGCTGTTTAAGGCTACTACAGTAGTACTACTGTGCGTCAAGCCCAAATTAAGCCAGCAGACATTTTGTCAATCTGAAACCCTAAACCTACCGTAAAGCTCAACCGACTTACAACTTCGTGATGCGTAGCATTATAAGAGAGGCGTTAAAATAATTTGTTGTCGATTTTCCTCTTACAGCTTTCGGTTCGTGATGATTTTTTCTTTATTTCTTTATCTTTTTTGTCAAGTCGCCAACCAAAAGGCTAAAATGCAGGCAGCCAGTTGCAAAGTGTTGTTGGTAGCGAGGCCGAGAGAGCAAAGGCGTCGTTTTTACGACGACACGATCGCATGATCTGGGTTCAACCCCGCAATACTGCAATAATTATCTCTATTAGGTGGCTTCAAACTAAGAGCAAATTTAGTGGACAAAAATTTGAAAAAATTGACTGGAACTTTGGAAACTTCTAAACAGTTGGGAGTTCCTCCAAACGCGAAGTACTTATAGCAATGAAAAGTGTGCCCATCATCAAACAATTAGCAAGTCGTATTAACAACAGTTAACTAGTGCTATTTATCTGCAGGTCAGTAATAATTTATAATGAACGTCTAAAACATTGGACTTCGGTTCGATCCCTCACATTGCCTCCGACTTAGTAGTCATAACTTTGCTTGCTGCATAAGTTATAATTTAGAGAAGTAACTATGCAACAAAATAGACAAAAAATATAAGATCTGAGTTTATTTATTTCGATCTAAAGCTTTGTTATAAGACATAACTAATGACAACAGAGCAAAGGTACTAGAGGACATACAGTGCTTACATCCTACGCTGGATCTGCTGTACCTCAGCGTGTTAATTATGGAGAATATAATCTAAGACGTATTGCTGTTTGTGAAATCATCAGTGTTCCAGTGGATGAAGTGTTTGCTACTGAAACGGTAAACTTGGTTCGGTTCCGAATCGGGTCAACCATAGACTACAAAAATTAGTATTCACATTTTCCTTCTTGACGTTCAGCAGTAAAAAGGTGCATTGTGAAGCTTCTACCGTGTGTGATAGACAGGTGGGTAGGTGGCAGCTTGATTCGAAAACAGCAAATGTCTCTTCGATATCTTCTGGCCAACGGGACTCGATAAAAAAATGCAATTGCAATTACATTCTGTATGCAACATGCAACTATCCATGCTTTCAGTACCTTTAGATAAACAATAAACATAATACTTTTGAAGTTAAAATAAAATGTTGTCTATTAATGAAACTGTAGATAAATAAACAAGACGAAGTGGCAAATGTTACATTACTTAAAGGTTATGATGAGAATAAGCGAGCAAATAGTTGGCGCATATTTGCTCTTTTATAATTTTTTAGCAACGTTAGGGTTTGGGTTAAGGTAAAGAGAGTTTGTACTTTAAAGCATAGGGTTGGGGTTAGCATTGTTTTTATTCTTACGTAATGTATCAGCAACTTGTACCGAAATATAAAGGTCTAAATATTCTTAAAAGTATAGATACTAAGAATCGCAAACATCAATTTCTGAAAAGCCTGAGAAGGAGTAATTTATGCCGTTTGTGACGTCACTAAAATGACGTCATTTTATTCAAGATTATGATTTTGAAGTCACTATTATGACGTCATTAACTCAAAACCAGTTTTTCTAAACAAGTTTAGTAAAAGCTAATGCCCTAATGACTTTTGGTTTAAAAGTTAGACAGGGGGCACTTTTTCTCCCCTATATAAAATACCTTTGTCAAATACATTGTGTAAAATAGGGTTCAAGTACAGTAAAATTAGTTGGCTTAATGTATTTTATGCGGGGTATAAGGTAACAGTAATTGATGTCATACTGATGACCTTAATTTTGTTGATACATTTGACCCTAAGACAGCTTGGATTAAACACACAAAGGAAAAAAGTCAGTCTATAGGAAGAAATAAACTTTACCTTGTATTAGATTGATGGTGTGAAAGACTTAACCGAAGCATCTATGGTAACTAAACTCAAACAGCAAAAGCTTTAATGAAAGTTTATAAAAACAATAACAAAAAAGAGTTTTGAAAATTTTGAAACAACACAGAACCAACGACGATCCACTGACTAAATATAAAATAAAATAATAAAAAAGTAAATGCGCAGCTTTAAAACAAAACTTCCGCAGCCTGATCACGTTGCTGCTTAGTTGGATAAAACAGACACTTTACGATGATTATCTCTGCTTGGTGGCTTCGAACAAGCAGCAAAATTAGCGGGTAAGAATTTGAAAAAATTCGAGGGAACATTGGATCAGTGGAAACTTCTCAGCAGGTGCAGATTCCTCCAAACATAAAGTAGTTACCGCAAAAAAAAGTGGAACGATCATCCAACAGTTAACAACTGTCGGTGTCCGGTGACAAGAAGAAAAATAAGCGCGACAACAGCAATTATATACTAGGTTAGATTCTAATGCAGGGGCATCCAACACGTGGCCCACGAGAGGTTTTAAAGTGGCCCGCCAAAGGTTTCAACATTATTTGGTTAATTGATCTTTACTCGCTGACACGACATTGTGAGTTACAGAAGCGAGTCCTTAAACTTCTTTTTTATTTACGCTTTTGGAGAACACCACAAAATCCATCGAAATTGGTGGACTGAAGAACTTTTTTTTTTTTTGGTCTTCACCTAGTTTTTTGCTAAAGAAACCAATCCAATCTGAGTGGATAACTTTGTTTGTTTTTTTTTTGTTTTTTTTGAGAACACCACAAAATCCATCAGAAGACCTTAGTTTTGGATGAAGAAAATTATCTAAGACTAAACTTTGGCTCTCAAGATTTTTGAAACAACAAATTTGGTCCGTGACTGAAAAAAGTTCTAATAGAAATCGCAAGAAAAATGGAAGATCATATTATGGTAGCCTTTATCAAGCCATCACAGAAAAATCTTTTCAATCAAAGCTGGTAACAAGTTTGCAGGGCTCACCTCGGCGGCATTGCGCCCAAGCAACACAAGTCCTTTTAAGAAATGTCGCAGCAGTGGCTAGCCGTCAGCAGGATTTGATTGGCCCGAAATTTGAACCGCAGACCCTCCGCTTCAAAAACGAACAAGTTATCGCGCGACCACCCTTCACGAGAGTTTTAAGGTGTTTCAAGTTGCGCCCGACGCACCAATCCTAAAGTATTTTCTAAAAAACTGCTATCGTAGATAATGCAAGCATCTTCTTCTGATGTGTTGGATGGTAAAACAGTTGAGCTTTGGCCTATACAGTTCCTGCTGAGTCGAACATTCAAAAATTTTTTCTGAAAAACAAAACAATATGGATTCAAAATAAGATACAACGAATCGAAGTATTACCCCGGCTTTGATTGATGGATAAACGTCTAGATTTATTGTTACTGGCATGATTTTAAATTCCTTCTATTGCCATAATGTTTGATGACTAGGCAGATTCAGGTAATTATTTGTGACATGGAAACTATGAATGCTTTCTAAAATCGTTTCTTGCTTGGCTGGCAAGATTGGGTAAGAATGAAACAGGCAGCAGATTTCGTCTCTGATGCCTGCCTATACCGACCTTGATTGAATGTGTTTTACCAGCCAGTGTTCTTAATTATTGATTTATGCTGAAGCTGGCATTGTTTTTAATTTGTTGTTAAATTTTAAGCAAACTTGAGTCTAGGTGCGTTCTTATAAAATACAGAGTATTAAGTCACATACAGCATGAAATAAAAACAACTTTCCAAACCGGCTGTTCTTGGTCTCGCGATAACGCGTTCTTCTCTGGACTTGGAGGTCTGAGGTTTCAATCTCGGGCAGGTCAAGTTGAACACAGTGTACTACCTCCGTGACAATTTTTCACAGCTGCGTTGCAAAAATGATCGCAATGATGCGAAATGATGCAAAAATAGGTTCCTCAAACTTGTTACGCGCTTGAGCAGTATACTTTGTTGCTTGTTACGCCAGTAAGTTGAAAGATTAGACTTTCAAGTTTCTGACTAGTAACTTTCTTCCCTTACTTTGCATCAACCAGAAGTGCGTTTGCGAAGCACTAAGCTACTTTGTAGGCACATGCTGTGTGCTTATAGAGGTGTTATTGAAAGCAACTTTATCATTCATACCTGCATAGCAGGGCATAGCGACTTTAATATAAGGTTTGAAAAACGATCCAATGTGACAAGCATGGTCTTATTCATGGTCAAAGAAGAATTACCCTGCAAACATGAATATTATGTAAATCAAACTCTAGCACTTACCAATTGAATGTATTTAGCCTACAAATCACAGCGCCGCCTAAAAATGCAACACCTATTGTTTCACCCGCAGTCTGTACCAAGCTAAGGAAAACAATGTGTAAAACTGTAAAAAAGCTTATCACTGGCATTGTCTAAAGCCTAAATCGGAGTTGGATACAAATAACATTTTGTCAAAAGCGCAACGATGTTTTTAATAAATAAAATCGCAGCGCAAAATGCTCATTTTAATCTTTTTAATTTCTAAAGCGCAGCGTTACTTCCGGAATGAACTTTTTAATACTGTTGAAGCGCAACGCAATTCCGCAATTGCGGACCAGTATTTTGGTACAAGTCAAAGCGCAACTTAACTTTCGCATATAAAATTTCCGAGGCGCAATGAAAATACCGCATTTTTGCAATTTTAGACCAAATACAGTAGGTGTAAGTAATTTGCTCAAGAAGGCAGATGCGATATTCATCAATATTACGATCAAAGTGAAACAAACTCAAGTTCAAAGTACAAAACCGCGCTAAGCTTATTATAGGAAAAAAATGTAAAATTGCGGCGCAATAACGCTCAACAAATTTTAAAGAATTTAGTCCGCAGCGCAACTTCTGCAAAGCTTCAAAATAAAAAATTTAAGCGAAGCAGCGCAACTTCCGCAATTGCGGAGGCTGGGCTTATAAATTGCCCTTTGCCTATCTCTGAACTATGCCATGGCCAAGCGAAAAGTAAATTAACTTCTTTTGTGACACAGTTTATAGATATGTTTTTCAATTTCTTAGCTCCCCCCTCCTCCCCTTGTATTTTTCTTTTTTAGTCATTTTTACGTTTTAAAAAAGTGCTAAAAACCATCCGAAAAATGGCGATTACAAACAAAGTTGGTAACGCTGAGGATCTATTCCCCTGCAACTACAAATATACGATGAACTAGCCTAGTCATTGGTAATGGCGTACCAAGGAATAAAAACCTTTCACAACTTTACGGTGGCGTAACGAATGGGGGCATGACGATAAACTAGTAGGCACACAAACCTTTAAAACTCATACAAAAATAAATGACTTACTGAAGCATCACGTCTAGACCAACATTCTACATCATTATCGTTCTCATCACGATTCTGTAACAGAAAAAATAAAAAAGTTTATGAATGAATAAATACAATAGTGTAGTAATCTTGTATAATTTTATAGTTAGCCTGTTATTAGTATGTTTTTTTTTACTTTGAACTAAATTGCACTAATGTAACATTTTTTGACATTTTCGATAACTTGCATTTGATAAAACTCAAAATTATGGAAACTCCTAACACAAACTCTCAAAACCTGGGCTCATGTTGTGGTAATGACACGTTTTATGATGATTTTTTACAGTCATTTCCTTACACAAACTTTAATAATCGAAAAGTATTTTATAACCACTAGGGGTGCTTATGTCAAGTAAATCAATCATCTCTTCCTTTGTTTCAACAATATACAGAAAAAGTTTATAGTTTTGTGCCCGTAATCAAAGTTTTCTTTGCAATAGTGTCAAAATAACTCTTCTCTCCACCTAGCGATTTAATGGATCCTAGTTTTGAATATGCATAAAATCTTATTATGACGATTTGGCTACTTTTGAGGCGTGGTTGATCAGGTCGTAAAAAATAAATCTACGCTGTGAATTAGTAAATAATCTGCTATAGCTACTACAACCACAGGATAGCAAAAGTTTCTGGTCCTTTTTGCAATAACTGTTCTGGTAGTATTACATCAGTATCAGATTAAAGTTGGCAAACCAAATATTAGTGCTCCATGGTAAACTTAGAATGCAATATCAATAGCTAGTCAGAGACTACCCCAGATTTTATGCCTCAACGATATATTTTTCCGAAAGAGGTTATAATTTAATACAACTTTATTCAAATAAAAAATGAAAAACGTATACTTCTACTTGCACCAAGATCAGCATTGCTTTTTAGTTAAATATAATGCTGTATTACTAACAAAGTACAGTATTTTTCTAAACTCTTGCAAGAACAATAAAAAAAATATTAATCTACCCAAAAAATCTCTAGTAGTTTATCAGTCCAGCAACTCAGTTTTTGCATCTTGAAAAGGAGAGCAGCATCTATTCCAAGGCATTGAGATTGATTTGTAGTTACGACCAAGTATTGGTTTATTTCTTCTCTTCTAGTGCTGTTTGGTGCTATATCCTGCAAAAAATTTAGTGTGATAAAAAGTGAGTAAAAACTGCAGTATAGCAAACAGAGTCTTAGACGTATAGTTTGTGAGAAAACGTGGGACTTTTGTAATGTTCAAAAGTAAGATTTCCGACACCTGTTTTGATTTTTGAACTAAGGTCTACAATTCAAATCTCGCACCGGTCAAATTGGACACAGTGTTGCTAACGACTCGATACCGCAGAGGCATTTCTTCAAAAGGAGCAATGTCGCCCGGGCGCAATGACGTGAAATGGGGCCCTAAAAATCGTTTTCGGCGTGTTATAATGAATATAATAAATTCGATTTTTTACAGTTATGTTGTATAGGTCAGTCAAGTTTCGGCAGGCCCCACAAATTACAATTCGGATTGCACATCTTTTTTTTCCTATGAGAAGACAATTTTAGAAGAACATTTATTCGGTAAAGATTTTAAAAGATTTCTTCGACTCTCGAAATGGCAATGCGTCCTTGTTTCAATGCGGAATGACACTTTTGCGTGCTTTCCGTTGGGGCCAAGCAGCGGTCCACTTTTTGTAATGGCCCATCTTGACAAAAAACTTGCAAACAGAACCCAAAAAAGTGCTCTGCATTGGTGTAATTAGGGGGGTGTAGAGTGCCTGGCTCGTGCGTAAGAGCGAACTCAAAGCATCCTATTTTGGGGCTTTGTTTGCAAGTCTTTTTCATCTAACTGGACCACGGCGACGAACAAATTGCTGGACTCTTGCAGAAGCAAATAGTAATTAAGTGCCCTTTCCAAAAATCAAGTTGACATTGCCAGTTCGGGAATATATTGACTGGATAGGCGGTGGTTTTTGGATTACGAACCGACAAAGATCCACAAGCTTTAACTTCGTTATTGAACTGCCACAAAATGCCAACTACAACCCACTTCTAGATTTGGAACGATATTGCTTTTATTGCTTATTAAATTCTGCAGCTTATTTTCAAGCTGTAGCAGACGAGATTTAGTGCAGTTGTTGATCTGAGGTGTGCATGGCGTTGAATCTCTTTTTTGGATAATGTGTCTGCTTTGAACCGTCGTTGAATGGGCAACTGTCACCAGTGTAACGTAGCAAATTAGTAGTAAGGATTTTAAGATCATTGTTATTCTACTAGGTTACTTAAACTGTGAACTAAAAAAATTTCAAAACTTCAATTAAAATCTGTATGAACTGTTCATGCTGTAAAAGAATATACTGGATAATCGTAGTTCTACGGGCTGAACTATACCACTGAATGTTTTTTTTTTTTTAACAATGGCTATGAGATGTTTTCAATTATCTAGATCATTGTATCACATCAAGGTGCTCGTTCTTCCGATTGTTTGATAGGATTATATTATAATTTTCACAGCGTTGGAAGAATAAATCTTATTTTGTAGGTAAACAAATATTGTACAGTATTTGAAATTTAAGCTATATAAAATTTAAAATTCTAAAATCTAAAAATTCTAAACTTTAAAAATTCTAAAATTTAAAAATTCTAAAATTTAAAAATTCTAAAATTTAAAGATTCTAAAATTTAAAAATTCTAAAATTTAAAAATTCTAATTAACGTACTGTTAACTTATAAATTAACGTGTTGTTAATCTGTAAAAAGAAGGACGAACAATTGAGTACATTTGTGCATCGCGATTAATCCAATATTTTAAGGTTGATGCTTTCACAAATTGTCATTATTTACAGTAGCTATAATTACGCAGAACGACAGTGCAGTCAATTAGAACTTAAAGAAATCATACGATGCAAAAATCTACAACTAATTATGCATACTAACAATTAGACAAAAATCATAAAACAAATAAAATTCTCAAAACGAAACTTACAATGAAGAATTATTTGATTTATAAAAATTCAGAAAATCACTCCTGCTTTGTTATGTTTTTGTTCAAGGCGTTTCGCCAACGAATATATTCCTAAGCGAATGTAATCTCAAGGCGTTTTGTTAACAAATGAATACCTAACCGAACAAACTCTCAAGAGGTTTTAACCGATCAGTAAGCGTCTGCTACTGCATCGGTAGCCTCGGGCTTGATTCCCTGTCGAGACTCAAGTCATACCAAAGGCTAGAAAATTGGTATTCACAGCCTCCTTGCGTAATGTTCAAGAATTAAAAGGGACAGTGTGAAGCCTTCACCGTGTGTGGTAGACAGTGGGGCAGGTGGCACCTTGACTCGAAGACTGAAAGGTTCCTTCGCTGTCTATTGCTCAACGCAATTTGGTGATTAAATATGCAATTACAATTATGATTTTTGTTCAAATTAATTTACTTTTTAAAAAAATTAAAAAGGCAAAATTCTTAGTTTACGGAGCAGGTTTAATAAATACATTAATCAGATCCTCATCATTGCATCACGAACTTGATATGCCATACCGCGTAGGAAAAGGTGCTGTCTTTTTTGTTATTGTTGTTGCATCATAAAAGCGTTAAAGGTTAGACCTACTTTTACACTTAATTTTGGCATTTTCTCACAATTACATCGTACACGTTCTTTAAAAGAAGCTTTAAAAGAGAATTTATGTCAAATTTGGGTGTTTTAAGTTCCATTACACACTGAGAAGTAATAACTCTTTTTGAATTAAGATATGCTAGTTTTAAAAAGATAAAAAGTTGCGATTCATAAATGCAGCATAGTGTTATTTACATGGGAAGGAGAGAAAAATGTTGTCAGTTATGTAACTAATTTTTGCCCAGAAGATGAAAGGAACAATATTCTAAATGTAGAAGTTTGATACATATTTGAAAAGTAGAATACCATGAAGCTTAAGACCGAAATCCAGTGGCACATTGGGTTAAGTTTTTTTTTTTTTGTTTTTGTTTTTGTTTAACCATAACTACAAAAATGTTTGAAGTAAGCAGAACAAAAAACATATCAAACGAAAAATTTCTTTCTGAAATTTTGTGATTCTTTTCGTTTTAAGAGGTATTTGTCAGTGTGCAAACTGCGAGAAAATTTCTCGTCTATAGCATCTTTCAGTTCTGTGCGATTGATCGATTGATTCAGTTATCTCTACAAGAAAAGAAGGAAGTACACGCACACTACATAGGTACACACCATAGGCGTAGCCAGAGGGGGGCCCGGGCCCCCCCCCCCAATTGAGATGCTACCAATGATAAAAATGTCACAAAAAAGCCTTGTTTCTTCTGTTTTAGTTTCTTTTAGCATCTTCGCGTACAACAGTACACGAGTACAACAGTAATTAACAACAATACTGATCCAGGGGGCCCGGGCCCCTTCAATTTAATGTTTGCCAACCAATTTAATTGGACCCCCTACAACCATATTTAATTAAATGGTCTCTAATTTAAATGGGCCCCCAACAATAATATTGATCCAAGGGTCCCGGGGCCCCCTCAACTTAAATTTTGCCAACCAATTTAAATGGGCTCCTTACAATAATATTTAAAAGGCTCCCTAAAATAATATTGATCCGGGGGGCCCGGACACCTTCAATTTAATGTTTGTCAATCAATTTAAATGGGCCCCCAACATTAAAACTGATCCAGGGGGCCCGGGCCCCTCAATTTAATTTTTTCAACCAATTTAAATGGACCCCCTACAATAATAGTTAAATGGCTCCCAATTTAAGTGGGCCCCCTACAATAATATTAATTCAGGGAGCCCGGACCCCTCAATTTAATGTTTGCCAGCCAATTTAATTGGACCCCCTACAACCATATTTAATTAAATGGTCTCTAATTTAAATGGGCCCCCAACAATAATATTGATCCAAAGGTCCCGGGACCCCCTCAACTTAAATTTTGCCAACCAATTTAAATGGGCCCCTTACAATAATATTTAAAAGGCTCCCTAAAATAATATTGATCCAGGGGGCCCGGACACCTTCAATTTAATGTTTGCCAAGTAATTTAAATGGGCCCCTAACATTAAAACTGATCCAGGGGGCCCAGGCCCCTCAATTTAATTTTTGCTAACCAATTTAAATGGGCCCCCTACATTAATATTTCAATGGCTCCCAATTTAAGTGGGCACCCAACAATAATATTGATCCAGGAAGCCCAGACCCCTCAATTTAATGTTTGCCAATCAATTTAAACGTATAAATTAAGGGTTTTTATTCGAAAAGTTGCTAACTCAGGCTCTCATCAAACCTTTTTATGAACGTTATGCAATAACCAGGGATGGATTTAACATATGGCACAGTGCCAGGGGCCCCGCGCTCATATAAGACTTTTTTGGTCTCATCTATATTTGGCAGAAAAATGTTGGAAAAATCGCAAAGTGCCAGGGGTCCAAACTCAATGTAAATCCGGCCTGGGCAATAACGTGGTTAGTAGGCGTAGCCATCTATTGTAGATTTTTCAATAACAATTTACCTCCACCTCGCCAGTTTTTATGCGACAAAATGCTTTTGAAAAAAATTAGCTACAGTAAGGAAAATGCTCATTGAACAAATTTTTGAATTGAGGGGGCCTGGGTACCCTTGGCTGTATATGTACTCCTATAACTGGTTGTTTTCATGACAAAACAATAATCTCTAAGGAAAACTTTCAAGTGGATTGTTATTCACTGCTAAAATATCGCAGGAGGCAATGTACTTTACTTCCCCCAACCTGGGCCAAATCACTCACAAAATTTAACCCCAAAATGCAAGATTTTAAACGTGTTTTGGACTTAAATTGCAAGCAAAAGAAGAACTGAACAATATAATTTTTTCAATTGGCTTTCAAATGTTAAAAACCTAGTACTTTCAAATGAGGCTCTGAATACGTGCGAAATGTGATCCCATATGGTATTAAAACAGTTTTTTTTTTTAATTACGAAAAATCGCCCAGCGGCTGGGGGCTCAGCCCCCAGACCCCCGTCAAATTCAACACGTCTCCCAATTTAGACATTTTCGCATTTCAACTATTGGTTTAAGCCCTCCCCCCGAGAACGAGTTCTTAGTTACGTGCCAACATCAGGCCAAGGCTTCTGGTCTTCCATTCTACGATATCTTTGCCGCCACAAAAAAATTCCTCTTTCGAAGTTTCCGATGACGTCATTGCTTGTGATTGTGATTTGGGCCCCCCCCAATCAAAAATCTTGGCTCCGCCTATGGTACACACCCTGTAGTATACACACACTGCATCTTCATTTGGAAAGTAGTTTTGGCCAAGAGTCATTGAAGAAATAACTTTCGGTCTTCGAGTCCAGCTGTCACCTACTTACTACTACACACATCGGAAGCTATACACTAACCCTTTTAATGCTGATAGTTAGGAACGTTAACGTTAAGCGGAATGTAAATACCGAGTTTTGTAGTATTTGGTTTGACCCGACTGGAATCCAATCCAAGTTTACCGTTTCACTTGCCAGCGCTAATACAGTTGATCACTAATCCGTTCAAGTTTACGTTGCTGTTGCTCGTTTAAATGTTTAATATTTTGGCAGGTAAAATGCTGCTTGTGCAAATCACTGCCGGAAAATGGAATAAAGTTACAAATTCAGTACAATTATAGATAACTCTATTGAGATCAGGCGAAAATTTGTAATTAATAGCTTAGTAGGGAATGATTTGGTGCAAAGCTCGTATACTATGATAACTTCAAAACATACAAAAAATGAACATTTGATTTTTGTTTCATGATCGGAGAAACTTAATTTTTTGACGAAACTTGGAAAAACAAAACTACCGGCTGAAGCTTTTTTAAATTAATTTGTTAAATAATGTAAGCTAAGTCTATTTGTCCATACTAAAAACTTCAAAATGCTTTTCTATTTTAGGTTTGGTTTATCGTGAGCGAGCTTAATCGCGAGCGTACGAGTGTATCCTCAATTTATTTCAACGAATTGTACACTGGTAAGGCGGTATGGGCCTGGTAGACCAAAATTATTTTTAAAATAAACTAAACATACACTTTTACGCTCGCAATTTTAGTGCAGACCAGGCCTAACTGTAAAAACTCATCCATTCTGGACTCTGCTTGACCCACCTTTAAATTGCCCTAATATTATAGTTACAATATATTGTGCGAGTATATATATGCCATGTCATGTGTTAAAAGCCAGAAACAAAAATTTATTGCTAAATTTACCTTGTTAAAGGTGATGCGGTAATTCCCCTTTCCCCGGAGTATTTTTGGCTTCTTACGCAATTCTCCGACCTCATCAAACATTTTTTACATTTAAAATTGGAAGGAACTTATTTAGCCGGTTGCTTTTCAAAGCAAGACGTTGAGATAACAAAGCGAACCTCGTATAGTATTTGCATAATTACAAAATTTGAAGAAAACACAACTAATAGCCACAAAAACATTCAAAACCCCTTTTGAGTTTTAATTTTTTGATGCGTTGATTGATTGATTAATTCTTTCCTGCAATCTTTGGGAAATTTTGAAATTCTGTACAAAACGCTATTAAAAGCTATTTTGAAATTTTTTACCACTAACCAGCTTTTTAAAGCTTTTTTGACCGATCAGTGGTCGAGTGGTTGGAGCGTCTGCTACTAAATCGGTAGACCAGAGTTCGATTCCCGTTCGGGTCAAACCAAAGACAGCTTCCCTGCTTGACGTTCAGCAATCAAAGAGACAGTGTGAAGCCTCCGCCGTGTGTGGTAGACAGGTGGGCAGGTGGCAGCTTGACTCGAAGACCAAAAGGTCTGTTCGCTGTCTCCTGGCCAAGGAAACTAGGTGAACAAAATGTAATTACTATTACGATTAAATAATTAATTCTCTTTAGTACCAAGCAGGCTACATGTTGTTTTGTTTAGGTCCGACAAAAGAATTGCACTTATTGAAGAATCCAAGCAAAAGATTTGCTTTAAACTTTAAGAGTTTAAACAAACGCGATTTATGTTGGTGTGGTTAGACAAACGGAGAAGCATAAAATGAAGTAGAGGCTTCTCTTTTGCAAGACCACGGATAAATTTAATTTAGCATTAGACACTATTCTACGGGTTTTTGAAAACAATTAATGCCATTTAGGTTTAGCTTTTTACATCTATATTTTAAGTTCTCAAATTTGTGCGGTAATGTTTTTGCACTTACACGACGTTTACGCGTAAGCAAAACGAAAATTGCAACATACTGTAATCTTGTAAATTCAAAATCCAAGAGTTTTACCATTTCGGGTTATTTTATGCGTTGCATTGACAAAGATGTAGTTATAATTCAAAAAAAAATTTTTTTTCCGAGAAAAATCATAAAAAACCGAAATTCAATTTTTTTGGGCAAAATGTTGTATCTCTAAAATTTTTATAAAAATGAAATTTATTTATATATTATTGATTTTGGGATTACGTTTAAAATTTTTAAATAGGTCTAAGTAACTTTAATTATTTCTTGCGAAACAAATTAATTATCAAACAATTAACATTTATGAACATGCTGACCATTTATGGAAAAGAATACGACTAAGAAGTTACTAGAAACGGTTACAAACTAATTATTGAAAATGGGAACCTTAAAACTTCAGAATTTTTGTCACATTATAAAGTTTACTTTTAATTGTTTTTTGGACAATGCTAAATATTATAGCCAAAGAAGGACTATGCACTTAAGTGAACTTAAGTAAGTAACTAAGTAAGTGATGTTGCTAGAGCGCAATGAAGCGGAGGTGGGCCCCGCAAACTCGTTACGGGTTTCGGCGTGATACAACGAGTATCAAGAAAAATTTGATTTGATTTGAAATACAATATTTTGTAGAATTAAATTTGAGGTTGAATGACAAAATGGTACCTGCCAGTTAATCGAGCGGCTGCGCTTTTGTGTTTTAAGCTGAAAGTCTGAGGTTCAAACCACAAGTCACTCAAATTGGGCACAATGTTGCCAACGGCTTGCCGCAGATGCAACATTTCTTAGAAAGGAACTGTATTGCCTGAAGTTGCAATGACACCGAGATAAGCCTCGCAAACTTGTTACACGCTTAGGCGTAATTCAGCGAGTTCATAATAAAAAGATTTGATTTTTTTAATGGCTAAAAGTATTATTTTTGTTTATATTTGCATTTTAGATTCAATACCATAATAGCAGTGTTTTGCCATCTACATATTGACATCAGTGCCAAATGACATCACGCACAAAAACCAGCTCCATTCAAACTAGTGTTGTGAAATTGTAGTTAGCCTACATCCTTATTCTCCAAGTTGCATCGGCTAGGAAACAGCAAATAGATTTTCCGGTCTTTGATTCAAGCTGCCTCCTGCTTATACCACAAATGTTGGACGATTCATACTGT
Organism: Trididemnum nubilum; assembly: GCA_963965965.1. Lineage (NCBI taxonomy): Eukaryota > Metazoa > Chordata > Ascidiacea > Aplousobranchia > Didemnidae > Trididemnum > Trididemnum nubilum. Next base: position 41,078,297 of record OZ014469.1, on the reverse strand, counting down.
TCTTTAAGTTGTTAAACGTCAAGCGCTGTGAATATCAACTTTAATACTACTTAGATAGACCTGACCGAGAATCGAGCTCGAGCCTATCCTTTTAATAGCAGAAGCTTTATCCATTCGAACCTTGATTAATTTATTTCTATAACTGTTCCTACATCATAAACTCTGTCCGATGCAGAGCAGACCCTTTTCCACGTGATCAATTGATAATAATCAATCAATTCACCAATTTCGGATAGAAACTTTTTCATATTTTGTTTAACTTGAGGGATTTAAAAAAATATTATTTCAAATTTTATTTAATTTTAGTTTTATGTCACTAGCATAATGCAGGAAATGAAAAATGTTTTAGAATGCTGCAGGAAAAACTTTCCAAAAAACAGCTGTATTTGCCAAACCAAATAAGCAAAACAATTCGGGCAACCCCGAACTAAACGATAATTTACACTGCCGAGGTTCTTGGTTGGAATAGCCAGGGAATTTACCCAACTAAAATGATGAAAGACCGTGAAGTGCGGAGACTTAATTTTGAGCTGTTGACCCCACAACCCTCACGAAAAAATATTCTTCTAAAATAAATTTTCATAGTAGAATTTGATGGATGTGTAAAGTTTGTCTCTCCCTTATGCAAACGTTATCGTAAAAGCAATCAGCTCAAAATAACGCGCTTCAAGTAATTGTAAAAATCTTAAAGTTTCCGTTTGTAAAATAGGGTCAAAACTATCCAAGGGAGTAATACGCATAAAGTTTTAAAAATTTATTTTTTGTCAGGCAGGTTTTTATACAAAGTTTTCATGTTGTTGTTTACCAAATGGTCTACCACTCTTCCAATGTATAGCAATGAAAGATTCAGTGATGGACACGTACTTACCTATTAGTGCAACTCAAAATTAACTTCCAAAACCAGTCCTTTTCAGTGTTCATGCAACGCAAAACTTGATTCTCATCAGTGAGCTTGCTCACCTGAAGATGTGGAGTCTACTTGTTGGAAGGGTAAAGTATTGCTTAATTGAGAACAGTGCTGAAAACTCGATCAATTTTTAACCGAGTTTAAAGTTCAGTTCAGTTTATTCGCCACATCATGTATCTATGGACACCAGCAAATCAATATAAATATTTCATTTGGCAAAACAAAAAACAATACAATATTCCAAGTGCACACAAACACACAGGCAGCAGGAAGCTCCTTGCTGCTTGTGTGTTTGTGTGCTCGAGTTGTTGTTGCTGTTGTTGTACCGCATATTTATTCTCCTGTCACCGGACTGCGTCAGACGCTAGCTTATTGGACGATCTACAGACTTTTCATTGCAGTGACTACTTCGCGATGTAGTCACTGTTTAGGAGTTTCGCAACTGTTTAGGAGTTTCCGGTGGCTAAATGTTCCTGTGGATTCCTTCGAATTCTTGTCCATTGAATTTGCTGCTTGTTTGAAGCCACCAAGCAGAGATAATTATCGTAAAGCGTGTTATCCAAGGACGCAACAACGTGACCAGGGTGCGGGTTGAATCCAGATCATTCGATCAAGGTTGTGGTAAAAATGACGCCTTTACCCATTTGGCCACGCTGCCGAAAAAATTGACAAGGTGTTTATAATTGCAACTTCGAGTTCAAGCTTGAGCTCTACATTTTCAATTTTCAAATTTGAGATCTAGTTCGACAAAAGACCGAGTTATTTGAGTTCGCAGCATTGGGCGGGTTTAGGTTCTGTTTTTAATGCCAAACCTAGAAAAATTTTGCCAAGCCTAAAAAGTCACTTTGTGCTCCTTAAAAGAAAATTATGAAAACTAGCGGGTCCAATTTTTTTTTAATAACATAATTATAATAACCTCCCGGTTTCATTTAAACCGGTTTACACCGGATTGTAGCGCAACTGAGATGGGCAAATAGGGCTCAGATTTCCTCTCATAGACAAGACACTTAAAAATTAAACTTAAATATGCACACTTTTAAAATGAGTTTTGGACTTGACCAGTATGGAAAGGTGAAAGATGAAGGAATTGAGTAATTCAATTCTGTCAAAGGGCTTTTAAATCTTAGCAATTATAGTTGTTTTAAATGGCTTTACAAACGTACAAAATGTCATCCAAATACTGTAGCAACGAAATGGCTATTTTTTCAAAAAATTACAGAAATTGTCCAGCTGCTATGGCCTTTTTCCAGAGCCCAATAGCCTCCAGCGGTTGCGGGGGACTCTGATTTCATAACCCTTTAGCTTTGAGTTCAACCCTTCCCCCTTAGCAAAATCTTCGTCTGCGACTGGGCTCAAAATTTTTATATTTTAAATGTATTTCTTAGTTTATTTTGAACAGAAATTCGATGAATCTGGTGTAGATATATTGAGGTCGTAGGGTCATAATTTTTTTCAAAATGTAAACCGAGCGAAAAACCACGTTCTTCAAATTCGGGTTTGCTGCTTTGATTAAAAAATAGGTACTTTTGCGAAATATCGTATTCGCCAGAGTCGTTTATGAGAATGCGAGTTACTCACAGAAAATTTGGCCTGGCAACGTGCATTTTTTTTGCATCTTTGCGTGATGAATACCACTACCACCACGCAACTCCTCATCTAGTTTTTCTAATTCGACATTTTATTTGTATTCTTAGAGAGAGCTTGAGTGTTAAATTTGTATCGCTTATGACGTCAAAAAACATAAATCAGTCGTGACGTCATTGTCTGACAATGACGTCGACAATTTTAAACTACTTTTTCTAAATACATACTAGTAGTTGAAAGCTAAACCGCATTTGGAATTTTGTGTTACCATGAAATCTTGTCCACTAATTCATAGAAGTAGGATTTTTGTTTCCGCCTCTTCCCCAGGTGTGCAAAATCTGGCGAAAAAAATAACCAGCTTAAAATTAAGTTTTAAATCTGTATTACTGCTGTTAAAAGTACATGTAATTGTAAAAAACCTTCAAGTTTTCATTTGTAAAATACAGTTAAAGCTATTTTGGAAACCAACAAGCATGAAATAAAAAGCTTTTAACGTGGATTGATTTTACACCATAGATTGTTTTATTGCTGTTTATACGGTGCCTATACTTTGTTGTTTGTAGAGTTCCAATGTATGGCAATGCAATGCCTGTTTTTGGAGGAAATCAAACCGAATATCTTGATGGACAATCGGACAAGTGCTTACCTAAAAATGCAAATCAAATTTTGCGTCCAAAGCCAATTCTCTTCAGCGTACAAGCAACGCAAAAACTGACTCTCATCTGTGGATATGCACACCAAAAGATCTATAGAGCCTGCTTGTCGCAGAATTGAAGTATTGCATTATTGAAAAATGAAGTTACAGTAATAATGGTTGAGCTGTTATTGCGCTCTTTGCTACAACGTGATTTGGGTTGAAATTCGGTTTCGTTTCAGACATACTACCGAAATTTACAGTAAACTGATGTGATGGGAGGCGATGAGATTATGCTGGATAACGCATCGTGATTTTTTTTAAATTACCAAAATCACAGCGCAGATGCATTTTTCTTTTTTACTTCTTGAAGCGCATCGCAACTCTCGCGATACGTTATTTGACAGGTTGAAGCATAACACAACTTCCGTGACAAAATTGCAAAATACGATGCTATTTTTTGATATTAGACGGAAGAAAAGCATTACCTCACGTAGTTGCTAAAGAAAAGCTAAAAATTAATTATATTATAATGTAAATGAAACAATTGTACGAGTATGTTCCAAGAAAAGAAGATTGTGCACTTCTTTGAACACAGGGATATCTTTGTACACACAGGTATCCCTGTTTGAATATACTCGTACACAGACCCGGCGCCACGGGGAGCATTCCGAGGCCGTACCCCCCAAGAGACTACTTGTGCCTCCCCAAACAAAAATTGTGCCCCCCCAAGCGAGGACTGTGTCCGGAAGAAATTAACAGTCTCGGGGCTATTGGAGTGCAAATCGAGGCCTAAGACTCCTAATTTGGTGTTTACCGCCCGTATTTTCGTCAAATTTCATAAAAGTTTTTGGACGAAGACCTTTTTTTTTTTGGTCTTCACTTAAGAATTCGTGAAAAATCGCAAAAATCTTGAGAAGATAACCAGAATTTGTGAAAATTTATGAACAGAAGACCTTTTTTTTTGGTCTTCATCTTGTTCGTTTGATCCACACGAGAATAAATTTCTCGAGCCCCCGGGCCCCTCTGGAATTCAGATAAATACACTTCTCGTGCCCCCCCAAAATTTATTTTCCCCCTCCCCAGTAACGCTATCCTGGCGCCGGGCCTGCTCGTACAAAAGATCGTTGAAGCGCAGCGCAATCGCAACAAATTTTGAAGACATTTTCCACAACGTCACTTTCGCATTGTTGCAAAACAAAAAATTAAAGTAATTGTTGCGCTACGCCCACCTTTGCTCAACTTATAGACCACAAATCAAACTTTACTTTTTTTGTAATTTTAGAACAAGCAAACGATTTTTTTTCCTGATAAAAATTGTACATATCATTTAATTTACAAACAGTATAGTTACGACGTTTGGTTTATATTTCATCTTTGAACTGTTAACTTAGACAATGGTTTCTTCATGTTCAGTTTTAGTTTTACTCCTTTAAACCCACACCCAAACTATTCTGCTTATGTTCAGAGTTTTGGCTTGAACTTATTGTAATTCTTACAGTTGTCTAGAAATCCCCGAATTCAAATAACATTTTCATTTCCCAAGTTGCCTTGGCTAAGAAGCAACAAAAGAGCCTTTTGGTCTTCGAGTTAAGCTGCACCTGCCCATCTGCTTACCACACACACGGTGGATGCTTCATACTTTTGAATACCAAGTTTTATAGTCTTTGGTTTGACCCGACAGAGAGTCGAACTTGAGCCAAAGTTTTCGGTAGCAGACGCTTTCGATTTGACCACAGATTGGTTCAAATATCTAACTGCCTTTATGGTCTGAGGCTATTAAATTAATCTTGTTTTTATTTAGTTTGTGCAATTTCTGCACCCTATCAATCATACGCAATGAAATTCCTCATCAATTACCGTAGTCAGTTGCTTGCAGGAGAAACAATTGAGTACTCTTGCAAAGGTGATCTTGTATCGAATTCTCCAATATTCAGCACATGCTAGGACAACGGATCAAAGTTAGCAACTTGGTCTGAGGGCAAAGGCACGGATTTGTCACGTATTTGCCAACTTGTTGTAAGGATTTGCCACCTTGTTGTAACTATTAGTTGTTTGTTTGTTGTTGTATGTTTGCTGCCTATTTTTTCGCCTGTCACCGGGCAGCGGTTTAACGAAATTGTACTTAAAAGTCACGAAGCTATGTAATTGTCATTACATGTTATTCACTAAATTGCATTGGCCAGGAGGCAGCGAAAGGACGGTTCGGTCTTCGAGTCAAGCTGCCATGTGCCCATATGTCTACCACACTCTGTAAAAGATTAACACTGTTCTTTTTATTGCTGAACGTCAAGCAGGGAGGCTGTGAATACCAATCGATAGAGTATTTGGTTTGACCCGAACGGGATTTGAACACGAGTCTACGGTTTTAGCATCAGACATTTTATCCACTGATCGGTTTGCGATTATTGGGTCTGCGCCAGAAACTCACCGGAAAACAAACTATATCCCAAAAAAAAGCCTAAAGTTGTTCCAGAATCACATAATAAAAAGTGCCTCTTGTGTAATTTAAAGACGTGTCTGACGGACTTCTTCCTTACTTTTTTGCCTTTGGTTCTAATTTGCATAATTCACTTTTCGTTGTTGCATTTCCGTAATTAAGATCACGTGAAAACCTTTTTTCTAGTTTTTTAGACGTTTCATGTTGAACCTAGGCTCATTGATTCTTGATTTTTGGTAGAACAATGCGCACTACTTTATACTACTTTATTTTTTAAACGTTTTTAGGGATTTATTTTTTGAATATTAGTTGGGATAATCGTAGTGAAAATTTGCTCCTTTTTTAAGTTGCCTGATTTTAATTTTGTACACCGTACTTTAATGCATTTCGTTTATTGACGGATTGTGGTTGTGGTCTTTTTTGGATCGGACGATTAGACATTTGGAGTGAAGATCTATTGGGCTCCTCAAGGGGTTACCGTTATCATTAGCTTCTGTTTGTTACGGCTTCGTAGCAAAAGTTATTTGGTCCAAGCAGTGACCTAGCTTTATGAAAAACATTTACACGAAACGTATCTGATGCTTTTTTATTATCTTCAAGCAATAAATCTTTACATTATGCACGTATTTTGTAGTGTGCAAAATCTCTGCTTTTCTACAATGCACACAGTTTTCGCATTTTTGCCAATGCAGCGTTTCTTTCCATCTCCATGCAAAAAATTTTTACATTATATGCATTGCAGTGAGCGACATTTCTGCTTTTCCACAATTTCCCCATTTTCCACACCTCGTTGTCTTTTTCCATCTTTAAGCAATAAATCTATATAGTCTGCGAAATTTTTGCTCTTCCACATTTTTCACGTCTCGACGTGTTTTTCCATCCTCAAGCAATCTCCTACACAATATTCAACAGTGTGCGCCACCTTTGCCTTTCCACATTTTCTGCACTTCGACGTCTTTCTTTTTATCTTTAGGCAATAAATTTACGCATTATGTACTGTTAAAATCATTGAAAATAAACTGCCCTGCTTTTCAACTAGTGACTGAAGACCCAATTTTAAATCTTTGTTTGTGCATTTGTGTCTGATTAATCATTGGTTTTCGCAACCTTGGACTTAAATCACAACGATTATTTGTCATTGTCTAATCGGTGTTTAACTTAAATTACTAAGTAATTATTATTCTTTGTTAAAAATGAGCTGCAAATTAGCACATCTGCAAAGGCCGTATTTAACAATCATTGTTTCAGAAGGTTTCTTTTTGTGCATTATTTGTTTTTCGAGACGACTGTAGATTGGCAGCTGCCAACTTTTGTTTGCTAATTTCCGGCCTTTGGATGCTACACAAAGGCGATCTACCACTGCTATTACTGCTTCGAACTATTTAAACATACTTGGAGCCTGGGAGCTCAGTAGTGACAAAAAGGAGTCAAGTGAACAATGTGAGTTTTTGTAAAACGTGTTAAAAGCTGCTTACCTTGGGGAAATTGCGTTTTGTGACCCCTTGCTTCTCCTCCTTGCCTATGGATTTGACTATTTGATTGTGTGGGAATAGTCTTGTGGATTGGAAGAAAGGCCCTGAATCGGTCTTTACATCGTATTTGAGACTACTTTGTTTTTTCTGTACTTTTCTTTATTCAATATTTTAATAAATTTCATTAAAAATCAGTAAATCAAGTGTTTAGCTGTCAGAAGGAGAAAGGGATTGGGAGAGTTTGGCATAGCTCTCCTACTTGTTATTGAATTTGGCTATAATACTCCGCATCGTTGCCCTGCAGACAACACAAAACGGTTCTGATTGGCAAGTCTTAGCAGATCTTCAAATTTAGGAATTTAGCTTAAATGAAAAACGATTCGGCAAACTAAACCATCGCAAGACCTGGTTATAAAAACTTTATTGTTTGTAACATGTACTATTGTGTGCGATATTTCTGTCTTTCCACATTTTCCACACATCGTTGCCTTTTTCTATCTCCAAGCAATATATCCCTGCATGATGTATAACAGTGTGCGACATGTCTGCTTTTTCACAAATTACTGTACAATTAGCCTAATTTGAAAAATAAAAGGTCCACTCTCGCCATTTACTGCGACCAGTTACGTTTGCTGCCACACGGATTTGTTTGTTAATGTTCCACTATAAAACCAACGCGATGAACAAGGTTGTTATATAAATTTACAACACCGCTATCATGTGATTGGAGAAGTGAAAGAGCTGGTGGAAATGCGCAGGTGAAGCAGTTTTGAATATTAGCTTTGTACCGTAATTTTTCATCGTTTCTGTTACTTGCTTGTGTATTTTCCGGAAATTTTTCTAAAAACACGTTTAGCGGCTCTTAAATCCCATCCATACACAGCGCGAACGCAAATGCGGCGTTAGCGCGGAATTACTCTCAATGAAATACAATAGACTCATTTATGCATGCGAATGACAACGAAAAGCGAATGACAACGAAACGTCACATGGAAACCGAGTTGAACGCACCCAGAGCAAATTTTCAGGCTGTCTTGTGTAACTAATCATCGTGCTCAGTTTAGATTACGTATCTGCACTGATAAAGACCAATACTACAACAACACTAACGCCTTTCAATGCAGCTTCTGTACATCGCATAAAATTTGACATTTTGCAAAATTAAAAGTTAATTCAAGCCAGCCGTCTGTTCATTTTCCCAATCTAGCCAAAATTAAAACTAAACAATTATGCTGACAACGATTTTGTCTCAGTATTTTGCTGCGATTAAATTGGTTAACAATTCTAAATATACTGCATAATGGCAAAGCGTAAGCGTTAGTTGAAATCTCACTTTCGAAAATATAGGTTTCTTTAATTTGAATAAGTTTTTTTTTTCTATAATACAGTATTAATGATGATATGTTTTGTGAAATACTCTTTACAATTTTGGTATGATTGTGATACTACCTTTGTTTTTGATTTGTGTTTTTTACTTTAGGATTTACTCAATAAAAAATAAGAACATTTTAATTATTAGTTTTAATAATTAATATTTATTGAATGATCGCATATTTTTTATTGCGAGAAGTACTTCGCAGTTGAAGGAATCCGCACCTGTGTAGAAGTTTTCTTGAGATCCAACGTTCATGTTGATTTCTACAAATTCTTGTCCAATAAATTTGCAAATTTAATTGAGATTCTCTGTGCTTGTGAGAAATTAAACACGCTTCTTCTTCAAAAGCAAAATAACAAAATTGATGGAGCTTGAAATAATTCTAAAAAGCGACGAATGATTGTGTGCAAAACGGCAGCTGAGAAGAACTGTTCGTAATTAATTACCTTTAGCAGCTGCAACTGAAACAAATCAAGGAATAAGAAATGTAAACAAAGAATAGAGTTCGCTTCCAGCATTAGAAAAACATAAATAACGATTTAATCTCAAATTAAAGACACTTTTTAAGCCAAAGCTGGAATACAATTTTCATTTACATATGCACTTTTGACGGATTTTGAAAATTGGTCTGATAGGTGAATTACCCGACAAGTCAAATATTTAAGCGGTTGTAAGAGAAAACCAACCTGTTTTGACTTTCTTTAAGTTTTTAATAAACTTATATCGAAAAACTACAGTATTTTTATGCACTTAGTGCAATTAAGGAGGCAAGAGGGCTTCAGCCTTCCCTTTTAGCCAAGTCATTAAAACATTTCAGGGCAAAATGCAAGCGTTTGAACGTGTTTTGGACTTGAACTTTCAGTAAGGAGCTGAAGCGGCAAGACAATTTAATTCTTTTAAATGAATTCTGAATTTTAGTTTTTTTAAATGGGTTTAAAATATGAGAAATATGATCCCAATACCACTAAAATAGCTATTTTTAGTTAAAAAAATCAAGAAATTGCTCAGCGTCTGGGGGCTTCGCCACCAACCCCCCTTTTGTGATGCGCTTGAATTGCACCACTGTGCTGTGTGGGCGCCTAAATGAGATCTTTTCCGAAAAAAAGTATTTTAATTTTTGGTTCAAGCCCCTCACGTTGGGAAAAATCTTGTTTGCACGCCCAGTTGCATTCTGCTGTCATTCGCTGGAAAAAACTGGGCTGCTTCGATCAACGAGCCTACTGGAGTTGATCGTAACGTTCGTTTGTTTCAATACAATCGTATTATTGACGCTGGTGACTCTAATTTTCACCGAACTCAACTAATCATAATAAAATAAAGAACTTTGCTCTACACTTTACTTACAGTAAAGAAACAAAAAAAACTGTAAAAAAAAACAAAAAGATCTCCATCATTGTTCGTGGGTATGATCCGTGTTCTCTACGCCTGTTTTATCACATCAATGCAGATTACCCTTATTGGGGTTCATATTTGCAAGTCTTTCATCAAGCTGGGTCACCACAACGGGTAGAATGCTTGGCCCCATGGGAGAATAAGCGTAAAGTGTTTTTCCCATAAGGACACAACGACTCATTGTCAGTTCGAAAATCGAACTGAAACTCAGCAACCTTTCGACCACTAACCTGTGCAGGGGTGGATTCAAAAATTTGCGCAGGAAGGGTCCGCTATAGCATTGATAATGAAGGAAGTTTGTAGCGTAGAATGCCGCATGAAACATATGTTTTGCAATTCTAGGTTTGTTACAGATATGGCAATGTGTTCAAGTATCTCTTTAAATCGTTTGACATGGTGCCTTTTCAGCAACAGAAACATATCGTTAAATTGTTCGTAGTGTATAAGTAATGTAGAATAAAGATATTTTTTTCATTACGTCTAAAAACACCTAAACATGCAATTTCTCATCTTGAAAGTAACAAAAACTTAACTAAAAATTAGCAGCAATTTAGAATCATTACAATCTTTTATTCAATGATTGTCAACCTAAAACTATAGATTTTCATGTTTCGACCAGTAGCTTAGGCCATCTTCACGGCTAGCATTTAGAAGCATAAGTTATTCATCTATACAATTTATTATTGCAATATACAGTGCGAATGAGCTATCGCGACGCATTTCGACCTTGCTCAAGGGTCTCATTGGCGAAAAGAATAACTCATTTAAACATGCAATGATATAAAACTGCAACTAAAAATTTGGAAGCAAACATTAGCAGCAATTTAGAATCATTCAACTTTCAAACATGCAATGATACAAAACTCTAATTACCAAATTTGGAAATAAAAATTGCATCGATAAACACATCTGCTTTGTCAATGCAAATTTTATAACGACGTCAAACAACTTATGATGCTTCCAAATTTTTAGTTGCAGTTTTATATCATTGCATGTTTAAATGAGTTATTCTTTTCGCCAATGAGACCCTTGAGCAAGGTCGAAATGCGTCGCGATAGCTCATTCGCACTGTATATTGCAATAATAAATTGTATAGATGAATAACTTATGCTTCTGAATGCTAGCCGTGAAGATGACCTAAGTTACTGGTCGAAACACGAAAACCTATAGTTTTAGGTTGACAATCATTGAATAAAAATAACAAAAACTTCTTTTACCGCAAAGCTGATGCATTTACACTAGCTGATTATAGCGGCGTTTTTCTCTTTGTTTGTGAATTGCAAGGGCTATACACATATGGCGTGCATAAGAGCTTCAGTGATCCACAAATGAAAGGGAATCAAGCCAAGAATCGCGATTGTTATCTCTCAGCGCGAATGCAGCTCAAAGTAGAATAACGTGGTAGTTTAATAGTTCTACTACTTTGGGGCATTGTCTTGTCAACTTACTTCCGACCAGCAATAACTGTGCTACATTGTTAAGCATTGATTAGAGGATACAGTTAGTTGGAACTTAAGCAGCGGTGATGATATGAAGATGTATCGTTAACTTGCAAACCTTCGCTGTGTTGGAGTTTACAATCCAGCCTTGATCTGGCAGTTAGTGGCAGCAAAATCAGATCCGTACACCAGTCTTGCAGTGGCAAAGTGGATAGAGCGTCTGCTACTGAAACGGTAAGCTCGGGTTCGATTCCAAGTCGGGTCAAACCAAAGACCATAAACATTTGGTATTAACAGCTTCCCTGCTTGACGTTTAGCATCAAAAGAGAGAGTAAGCCTCCACCGTATTTGGTAGACGAGAGGGCAGATGGCAGCTTGAATCGAAGGCCAAACACACCTTTCGCTGTTTTCTAAGCAAGGCAACATGGTTAATAAAATGTAACTACAAATACAATTTACTTTAGAGCAGTTTGTTTTTACCTCGTAAAAACAAAAAAAAAAAAAATGAGCACGAAATTTCCGAAACTTTTATCTGCAGTTTTCTGGATGATCTTTCTAGCAAAGGAAGTTATGATCGTCAATGCTGAAAGTAAGAAAACGCAAGCGCTGCGTAAGAAGTATTCATCTTTTTGTGTAGACAAAAGGCAAATACTGAGCAAAATTTGCATGTTTCTGATGCTTTGCAATTGTCATGAGAACAATTTAAATTTAGTTTGCATGTGTTGATACGTTTAGTTCAAAAATCAAAATCTAAAATAAGAGTCAATAAAGTAACAACACTAAATTTCCATTTAAAGAATTTGAAATACTAGTCAGTTGGTCAAGCGTCAGCGCGTTCTTCTCTGGAGCGGGAGGTCCGAGGTTCAAACCTCGAGCCGGTCGAATCGAACACAGGGTAACCGCGGCTCGCCACCGGTGCGACATGTTTTTGAAAGAAGCTGTGTTGCCGTCGTGCAATTACGCGGAGCTGGACTCCACAAACTCGTTACACGTTTCGGAGTAGTACAGAGAGTAGGCTATAATGAAAGATTTGATTTGAAATCTAGTTGACCAATCAGCAAATACTCGTTCATGCATATCAAACCAGTAATTTTGTCTGTCTTAGAACAACTTTTGGCATTTTGGGGTTACGTTTGCAAATCTTTTGTTAAAATGGCTTACCTCGGTAGAAATTAGATGGAGTGTTTAGCTCCAATCGGAAAGAGGTGATAACTTATTTTCAAGCACACAAAATTTACTTATGTTGAGTTTTAACTATTTTTTAGAATGTTCCTCAACCCTTCCCACCTATAACAACAGCGAAATAGTTTCTGAAAATAGTCAGGCCAACTACGTCAATGGTCACGTGATTACATACTCGTGTAAAGAAAATTATGGGTCTGATATCAATCCCATTCAGTGCAAATGCAACACAACTGGTTTTTCTGAACCGAAGTGGATTTGTTCACCTGCAAATTTCACTTCAACTTGCCGGAAAAGTAACAATGGTTGTCGAGTGATTTATTTTTGCCACAAATAAGCATTTGTTTTTCTGCAACTATTTTACCAGATTCTAGTCACTGGTATAATCAAAGGTGGGCAGCGCAAGTCATAAAACTTGCACCGCAAGCGCACGCGCTGCTACTTTAAAAATCTTGCGCCGCAAGCGTTTCCGCAAGCTAAAAAAAATAATTGCGCCGCAAGCGCAACTGCAAGGGCAAGTATGACGTTTCGAAAAATATAACTCCAATTGATTCACTATTCAAACTTCATTAGGTTACGGTACAAAACCAATATTTAAAGCAAATTATTTTCTGCAATTAGTAAACAAATATTATTGACTTCCTTTAAAAAACACATGCATTTGAAAATAGGCATCGCTTAATCTTTTTGGGCGAAGAACGTCTTTATACCTAACGAAAAAATACCCTCAACACCCGCACTTAAAAAAAACCGGGGTGATAAAGAAGTTCACTAATAAAGTCTTCATGTGGTGGTAAGCGAACAATTTCGAAGTCATTGTTTTTTCTAACGGCTCGTCAAGGAAATCCTTGCAAGCTTCGATACATATTTTGTGCCGCTGGAGCAATTAGCATCACTCTCCAACGAATCAAGCACGCTAAAAAATCATCCTGTTTCTTGTTAAAGAAATTAACCATCTAAGTATTAAGTATAAGATCTATACCAATGCTATCACTCCTGTTTGCAATATCTTTCAAGTTTTTTCTGGACTAGCAAAAAAGTTGTAATTAATAGTTTTTGTTTCTTCTTGTTTTTGAATTACGGTAAAAAATTCAGACTGTTGCGAGTAACACGTTTAATGTCCAAAGCAAGTTTAACATTTCTAGAAACCAGTGAAATTTTTCTAGAAATACAAGTACAAAAATAAGTTTTCTGTTTAAAATTTGATTTTGTAGCCATTTTTTTAATTGCTCAATTGGCAATTTTTTTTTGAAAATCAGCAAGAAATACTTTAGAGAAAAACGTTTTAGCAAAAGAAGACCCCTGCTGTTAACCCAATATAGCCATTGCAAGCAGTGGTCGTATGGAATTTTCCATGATGAGGCTTTTATAAACCTACCTTGTCATAGGCGTAGCCAGGAGGGAAGGCAAAAGGCCCGCCCCTCTAAATTGAAATGCCAATAATGATAAAAAATAATAACGAAGCCTTATGTTTTTCAGTTTCTTTTAGCATTTTCTCATACAACAGTATACGTGTACAACAGACTAATATTAATATTGACAACCAGGTGGGCTGGGCTCCCTCAAATCAAACTTTTGCCATCCAATTTAAATGTATAACCCGGGAGAAATAAAGGATTTTTGTTCTAAAAGTTGCAACCCCAGGCCCTTATCTAATCATTTTGTGAACTTAATGCAATAACATGATTACTTACTACCATCTATTGCACCAATTTCAAGTAGCAATCTATCATTACGTTGCTACTTTTTATGAGACTAAATACTTTTGATAAAAAAAAGAAAAAATTATCCAGAGAAACTGCTTATTGAACGAATTATTGAATTTGAATTGAGGGGACCTGGGCCCCCTGGTCGTACACACTCCAAAAACGGGTTATTTTCATGCTAAAACAAAAAAATCTCCAAAGCAAATATTCGAGTGATTATTTACTGCTAAAAGTATAGCAGAAAGCAATGTACTTGTATTTCCCTCCTGGGCCAAGTCACTTACAAAATTTAATCCCCAAATTTAGAATTTTAAACCTGTTTTGGACTTAATCTGTAAGTACAGAAACGACTCACCACTTTGATTTTTTCAATTGGCTTTCAAATCTTAAAAAATTAGTTCTTTCAAATGGCTTTAAAAGCGTGCAAAACGTGATCCAAATGGCATTAAAATAGCTTTTTTTCAAAAAAAAAGGAGACAAAAAATCGCCCAGGAGCGGCCTCCAGACCTCTGTGATACGTTTGGGTTAAACTGGTTTGCTCACCACGTCTCCCAATTTAGACAATTTTGGAAATCTTTTACTTTTTGTTCAAGTCCTCCTACTTTAGCAAAATCCAGGTTCCATGCCAACCCAGGCTCCGGCTTCTGATCTTTCATTTTACGGTATCTTTATTCAATAAAAAGTACCCCTTTTCAAAAAAATTTTGATGACGTTATTGCGTGTGATTTGCGGTTTGGTCTTCCTCCCCAATCAATCTTGACTAAGGCTATATATCTCGTCAAGTTTTTTTTAAGTTTAATTACAATTGACTGAAAAACAATCTTTCCAAATCGTATTTAAATGGCGCTTGCGCGATTGCGCTCAAAATTTGCAAAATACTTGATGCGCATGCGTCAGCGCAATCGTTTAAAAATAATTGTGGCGCAAGCGCTATCGCAAGTAAAATAGCTGCGCCACAAGTGCCCACCTCTGACTATAATGATGTAACGTTTGGACAATTTGAAAATCTTTAAAGTTTATACTATTTTTTTTTTTTGCCAAAAAATTTGATACGAGGTAGAAAGAATTTTAATAATTATTAATAAATGTTTTATTACGCAATAAGTTCATTAACAAAAAGAGAACAGTGAAAAGGCTTCACCGTCTATGGTAGACGAGTGGGCAGGTGGCAGGTTCACTCGAAGGCCAATAGGTCCTTCGCTGGCTCTTAGCCAAGGCAACTTCGTGAATTAAATGTAGTCAGTAATCACAACTACAATTAGCAAGCAGGAAGTTTTTTCCACTATCGAAATGTCCTTGCCAAATCAATGCAGTATCCTTGTTGATCTGTTGTCATTAGAAAGTAAACATGGAGCTATATTTTAAAAGAATCCTTATACCGTAAAAGATTTCTTTCCGGTGGTTCTGTGGTTGCGGAATCAATATTAAATAAACAAGTGCAGTGTTGTCTGTGGTATCCGGTTATCAGCACATTCTGCATATTGCCATGGGTGATATTACGTAAGAAACAATAATCCCGAGACATAGAAAATTTACTTGGTTTATGTATTCGAGGTGCAAGTTTCCTTTCGCGTTTTTTTTTTTTTTTTGTGATAAATCCTTTCAAAAAATGATTTTTACTTGAAAAATGATTTTTACTTCAAGTCAACTTGACTTTGATGCATACTTATTAAAAAAGAAATAACTCCTGAAAATTAGATTTTGCTCAGATGCTAGAAAGTTTCTCAATTTTGAGGTTCGCCGAAGATACTTTCCTTAATTGTGAGTATTATTAGCTCCTCATTTAACTCAAAGCACTTAATAAGACATTTTTGCGGCGTAACTACTTTGACTTGAGCATTTCATGATTTAGTATCAAAAAAAAAAACCTTAGCATAAAATCTGAACCGCTTATCAATGACGTCATTTTTGAATAATATGGCTGTGATGTCATTAGGATGGCGTCATCAACTCAAAACCAGTTCTTCAAAAACCTTTTGCTAAACATCAACCCACATGCCAAAGTTGATCTTTTCATCACTTTTGGTTTAGGAGTTTGATTAGCGAGGGGGGCATTTTAGCTCTCTCCTCTGTGTAAAAACATTTTAGCTCTCTTATCGTTGCTCCAACAGCCCGTGAAAATTAGGATTGCATTTGATGCTTGTTTGAAATCATCAAACATAAAAATTACCGTAACTGCAATAATATGCTTTATCCAAAAATGCAGCAACTTGGTCAAAGTGTGATCTAAACCCAAACTGTTCAGCATAAGGTCGTCGCTAAAATGACGCTTCCGCCTTGATCAGTTACAAATCTGCTGCAAAAATGCACAAAATGCAATTAAAAAATCAAAAACAAAAAACAAATAAACTCAGCTTTTCGGAAAATCGTAATTAAAGGATAGCACGAGTACACATTTAGAAGTCTTCTTACTCTGAAAGCCTAAGATGTTTTTGTTTGCTTTAATTAAATAGAATTAAAAATAATATAGCAAAAATAAACAAATTTTACTTAGATTTTCTGATTACAGCAGGCTCTTTTAACCAATTTGATCATTATCTTTTGGTGCAGTTTGCGAGGCTCCTGCTCCCACTTTAGGCGACGCTGTCGCTGCATCATCCGATGCCACTGGCACTTTTCTTGAAGGAGCTACAATTGCCTATGGGCTGAATTCTCCTGTGTGTCCTCGGTTGGCACTTGCGGCAATTAGCACTTGCTCAGACAATGGATCTACCCTGGCACAATGGAAGGTGACTGCCGAATTTGAACCAGCCATTGAAGATGATTGTTGTAAGTTTAGGGCGTCTAGTGTTCAAAAAATGCTCGTGCTAAAAACAAACATTTAGCTAAACATTACCTTTGGCACCCGTAAATTGTGTTTTGACTATTTCAACTACTTGGACAAGTGTCAAAATGAATGATTTAACAAAATACAAAAAGTGACGTATGTCAAAATTTGTATGTCAAAATTTGTACTTAATTTTATGAAAAATTAAAACATGACAAAAAAATTGAAACATCAAAAACTTTACGACATCCTGATCCTCGATAAATGTTTTGCCGAGAACTATATTAGCTGCTTTTCAATAAGCCAGCTTTCTAAAAGCTTATCTTCTCTCATAATAATAACAAAATGGGACACTGAAGTACGAGAAAAATTGTTAATTTGGAACTCCAACATTTTGCTAATGTGAAGAGGTAGAAAGTTCCAATTTTGTGAGTATGCAATTAGGCTTATCCCAGCATTTTGGTCAACAGTGAAAAATTAGACTTGAATGCTTTTTTAACCACAATTTTTTTCGTTTTGGAAAAACTCATTTCAACATAATTAAGCGTTTGAAAAATTTAGTACGTAAAAATCCTTTTACAGCAGAAAAAAAATCTGATACTCTGCTCATGAAATTGAAAAACGTTTCACAATGTGACTTTGCTGAAAAAAATTACATCATATTATAGGACATAAACCATCTCGCTGAACGTCAGACAGCAGTCCGATATCCTAAAATCATGAAGCATTGCATTTATCTCTTTCCAAAAATTGTACAAAATTCAACGCTATGAATACCAGAGTCTGGAGATTAGAAGGTGGCCATGTTTTAGAGCAGCCATACATTTTTGATCAGTAACTGCTACTAAAATTGATTGGCTTTGACGTTCTGGTAAAAAGGTTAGTTCTTTATGGTTTTCATTTATTGATCAGTCAGCAAAAATTCGATCGACAAACTGCTTTTGGCAAAATTTACCAAATGATTTTTCAAAACAGAAAAATATCTTGACCTGATACAATATTTTACCAGTAAAATTTTGAGTAGAGTTTTTGATCAAAGTCAAAATTTTTTAAATTAAATAATTATTATTTACTACTTTTTTGTCAATTCAACCTATCTGTAGCTTGAATAGAAACATTGCTCCTCTTGCTTTCCTCGCATAAATTTATTTAGCTCACTTTGGAAGGCTTGAATTTCTTGAAGCAGCTTAGATGTCTCGATGTCTCAGCCGCTATTTTGCAGCAAATGTGTTCTGTTTAGTCGTTTGCTGGCTTTTTGACCTAAATGCTACCAATGCGAAAGCCTAAAAAAAAGCTATTAGAACGGTAAGCACTTGAAACAAGCAATGCAAAAAACTTGTCCTTGCACAGAATTCGAACTAGCAGATCTTGAACTACCGTTTTACTGCTCCGCCACTAGCGTCAGAGAGAACGTCTCCTAGTATTTTCGTCTTTTTTCTTTTCCAGGGCTTCCCCGCTGGTAGCTTTTAAGCGGCAAAGCACGCAAACGATGAAACAATAAAAATATGGCTCGCGCAAACGTCAAAACATTGCAGTAAAATTATTGTTAACTGTAAACTGTTTTTTAGAAACTGTATATCTTCCTGAAACAACCGTTTTCTTCACTTTGCTGTACTGTTTATACTGTAGCTGAAAACGGACAACGCATTTAAGATTTTGTTTTAAAAGAAGATAGTTTTAGTTAAGTTTTAAAATTGTCGTGGACTCCTATATCCTATACAATGCTTTCTTGCGTCAAAGCAAATGTAGTGTTTTTTTTTATGAATACAATTACGAAGTCTCTACTTACATTGACTGTCGGCAGCGTGGCAGAGAGGGCAAAGGCATCGTTTTTACGATAACCTCGATCACATGATATGGGTTCAACCCGTACCCAGGTCACGTTGTTGCTTCCTTTATTAAACGCTTTATGATGATTATCGCTGTTTGGGGCAACTAAATTCAATGGACAAGAATTTGAATCGTCCTCAGGAACATTGAAACACTAAAAATCCCTAAGCAGGTGCGAATTCCTTCAAATACGGAGAAGTCATTGCAATAGAAAGTGTGTGGATCGTCTAACAGTTAGCGTCTAACCCTGTTTGGTGACAGGCGGACAAATACGCACTACAACAAGTTTATTCTAATTTAGTTGTAACTCTTTTGCAGACACTTGGAATCCATGGTTACCATGGAGTACTTGTTCAGTGACGTGCGACAGTGGAATACAAACTAGAACAAGATCATGTGGCTTCACGGAGATCGAGTTATGTAACGGTCCAAGTTTCGAAACCAGGCCATGTATCGCACCGCCTTGCCCAAGTAAACGCGTATACTAACGTTCAACAATTGAAACAACATCCTTATTAGTTTATACACCGGTGTTTTCGTTTAAAGTTTCAACAAAGCCCGTTTACAATATATTTTGATGTTGAGCTCATAAATAAGTATAAGTATCTTGCTTGAGTTTTGCCCTATTTGTTTATATACCAACGTATTTTCGCAAGTCCAACTTGCTGGTACCGTTTTACTGTCCGTTTTGAAAAAACAAAAAAAATGATCAAAAAAAAAAAAAAAAGCACTAGCAAACAAGGACCCGAGCATAACCGGTCAGAAAGTGGATTACGTAAATTTATTTAATTCTCCACCGAGTAGCTCTTTATTTCACAGCTATCACGGCTCTTTACTTCAATTCGAAACCAAGTTTCTTAATTGAATATAGACAAATTTACTGCCATAGGCTAACAGTTTTACTGCTAGTATTAATATTGCAATTTAAATAAATAAATTTTGATTAATGAATAAATGTAATTAAATAAATGTAATTTATTCTTTAAATTCTCTTAAGTCTCACAGTCATGATGATATACCACCATTTTTTCTTCAAGTGGCATCCGGTATTCTTGCTCCCGCGTTGTGCTATTTTATTGATAATGCGTTTCAATTCAAAATATTTCCACATAGCTGCAAAATAGCAAAAATAATACCTTTTATATAAAGCGGGAAAAGCAAACAGTTTGACAAGTTATCGTTCTATATCCATTATCACTAACTTGCTTCTCCAAAATCATTGAAAATTGATTGATAAGCTTTTGATAAATTTCATTCAAAAAATTCTGTAACTTGTGATACTGAATACGGACTTTAAAGCAACCTATCTCCTACTCATGCATTAAATAAATAATAATAATAATAATAATAAATCAACTGAGGATTTACAACTCAACGAACTTAATAAGAACAGAGAGATGAGGGTGACTGGGAAGTGAGCTCGCGCTCCTCGAGTCTCCAGCTACCCAAAAATGTGTCGAAGCAGGTGGCCTGCAGCCGTAATCGAACTCGGGTCGCTGTATTGCTAACGCAATAATCAGCGCTCAGTTCCGCTCGGCCATGCTGCTGACATTACTAGACGCACTAACTACCATACGTGATCAAATTAGTGCTGGAGATTTTTCTTGGGTAATCTAATTAGACTTTAAAAAAGCCTTCGATACTGTGTGTCATAAAATACTTTTAAGAAAGTTTGAACATTACGGAATTCGTGTCCAAGCACTGAAGCTTTTAAATTTTTTCCTATTTAAACGTCATCAATATGTTTCTTATCAAAATAAGCGTTCAGAAATCTTATTTAACCGATCTGGCATGCCTCAAGGCAGTAATTTCGGCCCACTGTTATTTTTAAATTTACATTGATGATTTACCCTTTGCAATAAGTTCAATACCTCGATTATTTGCCGATGACACCTGTTTATTAATTCACTCGTCTAACCTCTTCACTCTAGCTGAAAACATCAATTCGGAATTAGCAAATGCACATAAATGGATAGTTGTGAACAAATTTACTGTAAACACACGAACTCTTGCTTTAATAATACATCCGAAAATTGCCACTCCTATCCCTGACATTCAACTCCTCTTCAAAATAATTCAGTCACTTTTGAAGATTCTGTTAGATATTTGGGAATCACGATTGACGCAAGATTAAATTTCAATGTAAGTATTAGCAATTTCAATGTAAGTACTTCGGCAAAGGAAATATCTAGGTCTTTAGATGTCATAACAAAGCTTAAACAAATTTTACCGCAAAAAAACCTTCGCATTCTATATTGCATTATGATCCACCCATATCTCCTATATGATATTACTATTTGGGGAAATACTTACGAGACCCATTTAAAAAAGACTAAAATCTTTTCAAAACAAAGATGTTAAAGTAATTGCTGGAGGACAAGAGGACAATACCTTAATAATTCAACAGTATATTACCAGTAGCTAAATATTTTAAAGCTTGAAGACCTCTACATGCGGGAAGTGGCTAAACTAATGCAAACATTTACTTAAAATAGACTACCCAACAGATTTTCCTTTTTTTTTTACTTCAATAAATGCATTGCACACACGAACCACCCGTTTGGCTCCTCCATCCTAAATCTCTATTTCCATTGTATCGAACTAAAAAAATGCAAAAATTCTTTAAATTTTAAAGAGTTAGCATTAATTGGATTTCCGTACCACAAGATATGAAAATATTGTCATTTGACTGTTTTAAAATTTAATTTAAACTACACTTAACGTAATTATCAGTGATTATCTTTCAATAATCACTCTAATATTAATCGCTGTTAAAATCATATCCCTGATCGTAGATCAATTTCATACACCGTCTACACTACCCCTACTCCATTGGAAATTTAATATAGATAGCCCAGCAGAGCTCCCTGCACTCTTGACTTGGTAGCTGACTAACTATGTAGCTGCTCGAATCGATTACCGAGAGGTCTTTTGCACCTTCCTGTTACAATTCCCTCGACTGCCTTCTTTACTGTTTGATTGTGTTATCACATTTTATTTTTTCTCGATTTGATAGCGTTGTTGTTATTGATTAGCTGGGCGAACTGAACGAAATAAACAGTCACTTACTTACTTAATAAGAATGGATTGCGATATCACGATGCAGCGCGACGAGGAAGAACAACAACCAAAATGCCTATATAAAGTACTACATAACCAGCCAAACACGGTCACCAGATTATGAACTATCAAAAACGGACTAAATTAAAATGTATGCTGCATCCGTTAAATGATGGCGCAACCATAACGTTAAAATCGCCGGACTCAATAAATATTTTTCTTAACCCGTTTCTTACCAATATTCCCATTTGAGAACAGAGTTTTGAGGTTCATTTTCTGTGACTTCTAAGTTACAGTATATAAGAGTTTAAAACTAAGTTGGATAGTTTTTTGGATTTAAGAAATTACTTTCTATTGTTTTGCTCGGCAATTCTGACAAAATTTTACAAAAAAATTGGACTTTGAAACGTGATGAAAACAAGAGATTTAAGGTAGCGCGATTTGGTGAGGTATAGAACTAAGAATGAGAAATGTTTTAAATGCTAAGACTGTATTTTGCACACATTGGTGAAGACATGACTTCACAAAATCATTTTCTTTATAATTATTTTTAAGTTACTGTTCGAAAATTAGTTTTGAACTTATTCGTTCCCGTTTGGGAATATTGGCGGTTTTACAGCTCGCAAGTTATACTGCATATTGTTTTACGAGAAGAGGGAGTAACAACCCCGAATAGACTACTTTTTATAGATTTTCAAAATTATGACTTAGTGTAGTTTGGTCACACAACTGTACGTATTGTTTAGATAAGAGTAAACTTCAAGAATTACTTATTTTGCTCTACTAGAAAGCCCATTATTGGAACATCCCACGCTCGCGTCGCGTGTTTTTTGTTTTTACTCAGCCATTTTCAAACTAACGTGTGCGAAGTTTCAGAGTTTTGCTAATTACTCAAGAACGGTTTGATCTAGCCACATGAAATTTTAACAGCTGTTCGAAGTTAACTAGTTGTATGTTTTTACTAAATATCGAGGCAATAAATTTCCTGACTTAGGCTTTAGGACCCAAAAGCCGCCCCAAAAGTTTGGCGTAAAAAGCGGTCTCATTCAAAAACGGCTGAAGTACAGCAAAAAATATTTCACTTGTTACATGTTTTAAAATACCCTTTTATCCCAAGCATTTTGGCCGCGATGAGGTTTTTTTCTTTTTTTTTTTCTTTTCTTTTTCCTAAATCTTATACGCTCTTCTCCTAAACCACAAAACATCGAAATCTAATTTTTGTGTAAAGTTGTTGAGCTGCAAACGCAATTTGGTCTACCGAAATTTTTTGGGGCACTCCAGCAGGAACTCCTCTAAAAATAAGAACCCAAAAAATCAATTTTTTGAATGGCTCAAGCTTGGGCGCCAGTATTTTATATCAGTAGATGTTTGACATATATTTTTGACACAGTTTGGGGCTACCGGTCGCCCAGAGACCCCCCACATAGATCCCAAAAAAATCAATTTTTGAACGGCTTAAGCTAAGGTGCCTTTTTTTTTATATATCCGCAGATACTTAACAGACCAATATTTTGACTTAGTTTGTGAATACCTCCAATGTTTCCTCTAATTTTTTTGTAGTCTGTGTTTGCAGAAGTTTTGGTGTGTGTGCGCACTTTTCTTGAAATGACCAATATTTGCAACACTTGCGCTACAATCCATATGCAACTATGTGTCTCTTCAACAATATGTCTGTGCGCAGTAAATTTATGCGTGTGCGCAGTCTTTGAAAGCTGTGTGTGCGCTCACATGAGCACAGCTTAGAGGCAGCACTGGGTTTCATCCCCCCAGATACCCCTCCAAATCAGGACGTAGCCAAGGGGGATCAGGCGGGGCAAGTGACCCCCAAAATTTTACTATGCCCCCCAAATAATTTCAGTTGAACGTTATTTTAAACAAAATTTCAGCATTTCGTGCCTAAATACGTTGCTTTGCCCCCCCAAAGTTTTTTTGCCCCCCTGCCACATTTTTTCTTCCACCCCAAAATTCCGTTCTGGCTACGTACCTGCCCAAATGGACCTCCAAAAATCAATTTTTTTAACGGCTTAACGTAAGGTGCCGGTTTTTTTTTTATATCAGCACATATTTAGTAGACAAATATTTTGATGGGGTGGGCAGGCGCGTTGCCAGGATTTGGAAAAGGGGGGGGCTATTTTGAAAGAGGAGAAAAGTGCAAACAACCTTGACCCGAATTTTCATTGCTCTTGAATCAATTTCACACAGTTTGTCCGAAAATTGAGACGAAATTTCTCGGAAAGCTCGGAAATTCAAACGTTTTTTTGACCCAAAATCAGGTGGTCTCAAAAAAAAAAAAAGGTCTTTACCAAAATTGAGACTGATTTTTTGGCCAAACTCGGAAATTCAAACGTTTTTTTGGCCCAAAATCAGGTGGTCTCCAAAATAAAAAAAAAAAAGGTCTTCACCAAAATTGAGACTGATTTTTTGGCCAAAATCGGAAATCCAAACATTTTTTCGGCCCAAAATCAGGTGGTCTCCAAAAAAAAAAAAAAAAAGGTCTTCACCAAAATTGAGACTTATTTTTCGGCTAAATTCGGAAATCCAAACGTTTGAGAGGGGGCTGTTTTCCTATGGGGGGCTATTTTCAATTTTTCACAAAAAATAGGCCTCAAAAGCACCAAAACCGTGCGATTTTGCATACTTCACAAGCCAATGGGGGGGCTCAAGCCCCCCGCCCCCCCTGGCTACGTTACTGGGGGTGGGACATTTTCCCGAACCTACCACCCAAGGAAGATGCAAGGTGTATCGGAAAAAGACTCGTATCATGTTCCTGAAATGCAAAAAGCATTTGCACAGATCAAACGCAGCTATGTGATGGGCAATGTATCATGAAGTTGATTGCTCTGATTGTTTTGTATCGAAAGAAACTACTTTGAACTGGTTTCAAAAGTTTGTGCGGAAAACCGCCAAATGTTCCCATTTGGGAACATAGTCATATCTCCTAAACGATAAATATTTTTAGCATACTTTTTTTTTAGCCTCCTATCCCACTAAATTCACGCATTTTAGCGAAGCTTTGTCGCAATTTGACAATCATAACATATAGGGGTAAGATACGGGTTAAGTAAATGTAAAAAGTAACGAAAAACAACTCGCTATGCAATTGGACATTCACTTATACACGTTGTTATTTCACCAAGGAGTTTATTAGTTAGATAAAAGAGCACTAAGCTTATTGAAAAAAATGCGTTTTTACGTCACATTATTTTTAATTGTACATCAAACCATAGACTCTTTATTAGTAGACTGGAAACTGACAGTTTTGTATTTTTTTCGCGGTTTATTTTTCTAGAATACGCCTATTCGTCCAATCAGAGTGACTTTCAGCGTAACTTTTTTCTTCTCGATTCACTCGCCCAATGAATATGTCCAATCAAATCAGTCGAATACGCGTTACCACAAAAAAACTTCGCAACAAGAGCAAAGTTTTTTTCTTCTATGCTCTTTTTTTCTCCGCGTGTCAGTTTTTAGTCTACTAAATAAAGAAGAGTCTATGATCAGAAAACTTTGAATAACTACTTTTTGCTTGAATTAAAACGCTTTAGTTGTCTGCTGCTCCAATTGCTTGAAAAAGCAGCCTACCATAGGAGGTTACACATTCTATATGTTTTATTAATTACTGCAAGCCGCCAACATTTTTTTCTTTTTTGTTCATTTTTCTGCAACCGCTTGTGCATGCACTTCAGGCAAAATGTACCATTGCCAAGTGTAAAATCAATAATTGCTTGGTTTTAAGTTTCCTCAACAAGGCAGCGATTTGGTTTGTTGATGTTCCAAACCAACAGTAGTTTATTTTAAATCGTAAATGTGGGTGAAGTCCAAAAAAAAGTTGAAGGTTTGATTTGATTGCGCATCTGCGGAGTAAATTTTAAATAAAAGGTGAAGTATAGGCGCAGGCCAGATTGACCGGACTTTAAAGTCTGGCCTGTTCTAAACAAAGTCATCATCGCCAAAGCAGAGTAAATATGTTTGTGAATACAACACGAAGCTCGTATACACAATATTTGGTTTCGAGTTAAAACAATCATTTTTTGTTAAAATAATCATTTCGAGCTAAAACACTATATGGAGTGATGAACTATTTAAATTTAACTCAAATAGGACTAAAAAGGGTCTTGGTTGTCAGAAAGGAGGAAATTTGGTTAGAGCCTTTCTCCTGCAGTGGAACAAATAAGCTGCTGCTGCTGCTGATGATGATGATGATATACCCTACAGTGCTATGTTTTACAACTGCAGATGTTTGGAGCACATGGACATCGTGGAGATCTTGTTCGGCTACATGTGGAAGTGGAACGCAATTAAGATCGAGAGAGTGTCTTTCTTTTCCATGTACGGGCCCGAATTCGCAATCCAGGCAATGTTTTTCACCGATTTGTGAAGGTAAGTCAAGGTCCTAGTAAATACATTAACAATATTCAAGAATTAAACAAATTCCAGTTTAACTAATATACCGATCAGTGGTCGAATGAATAGAGCTTCTGTTACTGAAGCAATAGACTCGGCTCTTGTTTTTTGTGCCACCGGAAGAAAAAAAAAAATCAGTAGCCAAAAACTACAATAGAGCTATAAAATGTTATTACTACCACAGTAATAGTTTATTCATGACACCTAACGAACAATTTAGAATTGCTACGGCTACATCACGTACATACTGTAGAAAACCGGAGGTTTTCAAAATTCGGAAAAGTAATAGATATCTTACGCAATCACGATTACACAGCTGCAGTTGCGTCATGCGTTTTCAATATTATGAGATGGTTGATTTTTTTTATAAAACCGCTAAATTTGCAAAATGATGCTTGAACTTGAAACTATTAAATGCAATCTAACCGCAAAATTCTAGTTTTCAAAAACTTAATTACAAAAACCTATCTTTAGTTACGGACTGTCCTACTGATCTCCCAACATATTCCAACGCAGTGCTGATTTCTGGAGGTGGTGAGACTTTGTACATGGATGGCCACGTGCTAACTTTTTCTTGCAATCCAAACTTCGGGTCAGTCGCCGCTGAGATTAAATGCGCTTGTGAAGCCTTATCAGCACAATGGACTTGCTTACCGGAAGACCGTATATTTACTTGTCTCAAGCGTAAGCATGAATACAAATTAAAATTTTGTTAACTTGTACTACCACATCATAAATATCAGATTCAAGGTCACAGTATTTTACATTTCGAGTTTAATATTGGTAAACAAGCTCACGAGCTTGTCATTCGTACTAGGCTACTGCATAATATTGATTTGGCTACTGCTTGACTTGAAGATTGCGGTACCTTCGCAGTTGCCCATTGCCAAATTAGTATTTGCTGTTATATTGCCACAGTGCTCTTTTAGTATTCAATGTTTGCTTTTGGAGCAACAAAAAAATAAGTTTCTGTTTCTGTACAGCGAGTATCGAAACCAAAGTGTGACTGGTCAATTGCCGGTGTAGCCAGTCAATCAAACAACCATAACAGCCATACAAAGAGGCGATCTTAGGCTTTCAGCTTTCACATATTATTTAAAAAAAAAAAGCAAATTGAAGACATATAGGCAAAAGCTGGATCAACTCTTGGTTGTCTCATACATGGCCCATCCGTAATCATTTTTTCAGACCAGAGTTGTAAGTCGGGCCGGGCTTTTTGGATCGAGTTCGAGCTTAAGATTGGCAAAATGTCGGGCTTGTTGTACGTATCTTTTTTGTGTTTTAGCGTTTGAAGTGTTATAAAAACGTAATTAAAGTAATTTTGCAACAATAAATCACTAAACATCAATGCGATTATTATTACATAATTAGTATTTTTTGTCGTAAATTATACCAACGAGTAGTTTCATTAGGAGCAATACCTCACACATTTTTGATCTAACCTAATTTTTGGGCTTTTTCGGGTCTGGTTTTTGGCTTTAAATCGCGTTTTGAGTTCGGGCCGGTTTGGGCTTATGTTTTCAGATTGGGGCTTTTACTTGTCTTTTACTTGTCTGTCTTTAACAAATCTGTTTCAGACAACCGAGGGGTGACCATCTCACGACTTTGAGGTTTCTGATTTCAGAATTTTTTTAAGCTTTTAAAATAGAAATGATGTCACAAAAGATCATTTGTTGTTTTTTTTTGATTTTAATTAATGCATATTTTTTATCAGCGACAACATCGCCACTCCCATTTTAAAGCAAATTTTAGTATTAATATTGTTTAATAGTTTTTACATTTAAGTCAGGTACCTACTTTCCAAGCTCTTTGACGTCCATATATGGCACGATTTTACAACATAAAATAAACTAAAAAAATTCTTTTGAAAATAAGAAAAAATAATGTGGTAATTCCGCCAGTTCCTTATCCCCCGCATACTCTCCTCATCTTTGAAGTTTACCGATATTTCTTTAAAAATCAATAGTTGCAGTGCCAAACCAATGTAAATAAAAAAAAAAACACTGAATGAGATTTCGTCTGATGAAAAAAAAAAAATACTGTTGACTGCAATTTATTTGTGATTTAGGGTCAAGCAATGACGGACAAGATAGTTTGGCCCAGCTCTCTTCATTCACCACTATTTTAAAATTGGGTGCCTTTAAACATTACACCATTTCTGGGTACATCAGTCCTGCAGAATAAAATCCAGCATTAAACTTTGTTTAAGAATGGAGAGAAAGCATTGAGGCAAGTCCTTATTATTTCAAAATGTATTTGAACCCAAATTATTCTACTCAGTTCTCTAATTCATATAGAATCCAACAGCAGTTGATCAAATCATTTTGAGAGTGAAGAAAAATCAAAATTAGAGTGAAGCGCCTTAAAACAAAATCACAAATATTTTTAACAGAAAACAAAACTTGAAACCATTTGATCACATGTAATGCTAAAAAAAGATTGAATGTGATTTTGTCAGATAAAAAAAATCAATGTTGATTTCGATTTATTTTTGGTTTGGGTGAATGCGATGTCTCCCTAGGTATTAAACGCAGCCTGGTCAATCATGACAATATCCAAGCTGGCGCCTTTAACCACTATACTATCACAGCAAATGCATGTAGTTGACTAAAATTGAGTATTAATAAAGTTCGTTTAAAAAAAGACAAATAGCCTTGAGACATTATCTTGATACCCCAAAATACTAACACCGTAAAATTGTGAAAACTAAAAGTTTTCATTATGATCAATAAATTCGCAAAGTTTTAATTTCAACCCATTTTGCAATAATACAAGCTTTAAAAAATCACAAGTTTTGAGCCCTTTTACCAAAGCATGTGATCTAGCGCCGCTAAACATGCAGGTGTACAACTTCAATATTATAGCCTTATCATTGATGTGTACTGTTACTGTGTTATATTATTGTAGACTTATAACATCACCAAATTTCAAGTTTTTAGCTTTGTGGTTTTGGAGTTTTTGGAGGGACAAAAGAGCAAAATATAAAGATAAAATAAATAAAGAAAAAAATAATGTCGGAGTTAAAAAAAATTGTATGTGGAATATGTGGAAGCTGAATTGTATATGTGGAATTGTTTAAATAGTATAAATTGTATATGTGGAAGCTGAAACTGCATCGTTGGGCGGTTCTAAATTTTGAAAGTTTATTCTCCTTCCGCAGTTGTGTTTTTTAGTGAGAGCGGTTT
The DNA here is from genome assembly GCA_963965965.1 of Trididemnum nubilum. NCBI lineage: Eukaryota > Metazoa > Chordata > Ascidiacea > Aplousobranchia > Didemnidae > Trididemnum > Trididemnum nubilum. The sequence goes on along the minus strand of OZ014469.1, from coordinate 41,048,923 downwards.
GAACCAGTGCCGTCGCTATGAGGGGCCAGGTAGCCGTGCCCCCCCTAACGACTGCTTGCACCTCCCTTTTCGGTTTACTCAAATACGTTTTTAGAATATCACGTAACGGCAAGACAACTGACAGTAATGGAAAAAGGAATATAAACGTTCAAACATAATTCTCATTTAAACTTTTCTCGATACTTTGCAAAATTGCTGGCAACCAACTGCTGTACATAAATGTTACGCAATAATCGGTGTTATTAACTCGCTTTTGCGGATGTGTCGCGGTAGAGAGATGTAAGCCTACATAATCGTTACCGCCACCCATACTTTGTTAGCGATTTTTGAAAATGACTTGAAACACTATGTAAAAACATTTTGTTAAACGACCAGCTGTTCTTTTGAACACACTCAAGATGTTGGCTGGTCCCAGTCAGTGGCTCAACCAGGGGGAAGAGGCTAAGGAGGGCTAAAGCCAGATCATTTAGAAGATTTACGCAGAAAATACAAGCGCTTAAACATGTTTTGGACATGACCTTAAGTCTAAGTGGTCAGAAGGGGCAGAGCAATTTAATTCTTTCAATGCGACTTTTGAATTTTAGCAATTTACTGTAGTTATTTATTTTGCTTCAAAAACTTACGAAATATAATTGAGAGGGCGTTGAAATTGCTATTTTTGCTGCAAAATTGCAAAAAATCGCCAGCGGTAGGAGCCTCTGTCCCTTCCCCTAGGTCCCCTCCGTGATACGCTTGATTTGAATCGGTTTGTTCAGCATGGGGCCTATATTAGACAATTTTTGCTCAAAAAAATTTACTTTTGATTCAACCCCCTCCCGTTTAGCAAAATTTTGGTTGCGCTTCTGGTCACATACACTTGCTGCAGACAGATTTTTCAAACAATTGTATGGGCCGAATATGAAACAAGATAAGAAATGCTACTGGCTTCATATGTCTTTTTTTCAGATTTGAATGCTAAATTTGTTAAAATAGCGCATAATTTGTAGCCGTAAAATATCAGGTGCAAAAATTCAGTCTATTTTAGTGCCTCCCACACTTTCGGCTAGTGTCTCTTTACTTCGGTTGCTCTTGCGACCGCTATGGTTTAAACCTCCGATTGGCTTTTCAGTTTTTTGGCTTGGAAACCAGTATCCTGTGATCGACTTCGCCCAAATTTGCACAAGTGTTTTTCCATCCGTACCACGTTTAGGTTCTGAATTTCAGGTTTCTATCTTCAGCCGTTTTGAAGTTATAACGATTTCGGCTTCTGACTGCAGAAAAACCGCTAATTTTGCTCAAAAAAAATCACTGAAACTTCCAAAACGACGCTTCGCGATGTTCCAGCAAGGGCAGATGAACGGGAAATAAATTGTTACTTTAATAGGTACTGTAAACAATCACTTTTCTGTCTCTTTTTGTAGTTGTTGCTTTTAGTTTGTGAAACACCTGTCGCCCCTCAAGCCAACGCGGTGACCATTCCAGCCAATGCCCTTACTACACAGTTCCTTGCTGGAGACACATTTGAATATTCCTGCAAAGGTGATCTTATCCCAGCTGGCGGAATTATCAACATGTGCACTGACACGGGAGCGACCATGGCAACATGGTCGGTTACTGTTACACCTACTTGCAGTAAGTGCTGTAGTGTCATTATTTGGAGGACTTTTAAGTAATACAGCGTTTTTGGAACGCCCTGTTCACGCTTCATTCAAGAAACGATCACGAAACAGCAATTGTTGTGTTTATATGCGAGTGGTAGGAATACTCGGTTTTGAGTTGTTTCTACCACTTGTACAATACAGATTAGCTCTAGAGCATCCAGGCGCGTAGCCAGCCGCCGGAGGCACGGGGGCCTGGGGGCGGAGCCCCCAGCGCTCGCAATTTTGCATTTTTTGCAAAAATAGCTTAATTTTAGAGCTATTTTAATAAAAAATAAAGCTTTTGAAGCGTGGCATAAAAATCAGCAGCGCAACATGATTCAACTGGTTGCATTAATGGACTATGTGGGAAGTGGCTAATAATAACATTGCAGTTCTTTTCAACATCATACAATCCTATCATACAAAAAAACTCACTTGCAGTAATCGATTTCGTTTATATTTTATGAAGAAAAATAATTGGGGGAGCTAATGGAAAGATATTTGATAGAAGTGATTGGTAATTAACTAACATTGAATAGCCGCTCCCCCGTTTAATTTCTGAGTTTATAATAAACCTATATTTGGCGGTTTTACACTAGCGATCAAATCTAATTGTTTATTTTTGGGCACTTTTCAAAGTTTTCATTGATTTGTAACTTTAACTTTTGACTAATTAGCCTCCCCTTGTATATATGTTTCAAAAGATGCTTTAAATCATTTTTTAGTCCATTCCAGCGCAAAAAACAGTCTCAGAAGAGCTAAAAACGTGTTATTTGTCTTATTCTACATTTTGGTGACAGGCCAATGGGGGAGGCTATAGCCCTCCCGCCCCCCCCCCCCCCCCTGGCTACGCTACTCAGAGCATCCCAGTCAAAAGTTTTGAGAAATGACAACCCAAATCAGTAGCTGTCGCTGCCAGCTCTGCGATCTTCAGAATTGTTTCATATATTTTTTGCAAAGGACAAGTTTGGTTCTTTTAACGAGTTAGTATTCGCGTAATGTCGTTTGGTGTTGGTAATTACAATGAGATGCTGTACAAAACAGACGTTTTTTTTGTGTATGAAGTGGTAAATTATAAACTTTTGTCAAACTACAGTGTTGTGCGTCATAATCACCATGGCTAGTGATATTTTAAATGCAATAATAGTTAAACAAAATCGGCAAACAACAAAACTTTTGCTATCTAGTTAGGAACAAATATGCTGCTGATTGAGTCCAATACAGGGTTAGGTTACAGGTAAAGATACCTGCCATTCAAATTGATCAAAACGATTTCATTTCTGCTCTCCTGAAATGCTAATTGTTTTGCCAAGCCAATTCTGCCTTTTTTGGTGCATTTTGTATCAAGAAATAAGCGCGTGCGGTTCACGATTGTTTGAAACCGTTCTAAAGAGAATGAAAACCGCAACAAAAGTGCAGTATCGCAAGCTACAATCAAACTTACCACTAAATCAGTCAGTTGCTTTTTTTCAAGCATTTTTTGAAGTCTTTGACCTTGTTGGCCTTCTTTCATTAAGCATGAAAAAAAAATTTTGTTTTAAAATAAAAAAAATCGAAAGCAGACAAGCAAAAAGTTGATTACTAAGTGTTAAAATCATAAAAAAAATCTGCCCTGCAATTCAAATCGTGACTGAAGATCCAATTTCAATTTTGCTCGTGCAATTTTATCTGATTAATCATTATTGGTATTTCGCAATCTTGTGACTTATATCGAAAAGATTATTCGTCGTTGTCTAATCAGCGCTGAAGTCAAATTATTATTATTATCCATTGTTAAAAATACTCTGTTAATTAACGCATTTACTAAAGCCGTCTTTTAACAATCGTTACCTTGCGTTAGAAGATTTTAAACATTGTTTGTTTTTCGAGACGACTTTAGATTGCCAACTGTCAATCTTTGTTTTTTAATTTCCGGCTGTGGACGCTACGCAAAGGCGATCTACCACGTGCTGCACGCCTCTGTAACTTTTAACCATGCTTGGAGTCTAAAAGCTCAGTTGTGACCCATTGCATTTTGTTATAAAACTAAGCATCGCTGCCATGCAAACAACACAAAACCGTTCTGGTTGGAAAGTCGTAGCAGATCTTTGTTTTAAGAATTCAGCAATTAACAAAAAACTGTTCCGCAAATCCAAACACTAAGCAAAATATCGCTTTGTTTCAAATTCAATATTTACATTTACGTATAGTTATACAAATTTGCAAGGTACAATAGAAAATCACACCCTCAACCTACTATATTAGGTGTTAATATCTTTCCTCTGCACAATTCGCAACCGCAAGTCACATGTTTAAAGAGATTATTCATCTCTTTTAGTGAAGTCTCTCTAAGAAATTTTGTAATTTGCTTTTCGTATTGACTTTGTAGAAGCTCAACCAAGTTCTTACTTTCGGGAGCCGTTTCTTGTAATATTTAACATCGTTTGTATTTTGTGTATGCGGTTGTTGACTATCATAATTTGCTATCAGCATTCAGAGCAGTATTCACTCAGTATTCAGAGCAGTATTTATACAGTCCTACAACACTTTCTTCCGTTCTAAAACTTAAAATATCTAAATACGACAAAAAAACGCTTCATATTCTTCTGGCCGTCCATATGTTATAGCACTCCAACCCACTATTGGCTGATGCAGCTTTTCAAAACCTGCTTTTACACAACGATTGGGGCAAACAAACAACAGTAGCAAAAAAGGCTACACGGTTTAATTTCATTCTTTTTTTTTGTAAATCAAGTTTGTCAAAATCAATATTAAAACATATAAAGCACATTTCTTCGAAAGGATCTGTGTTGCTCAGGCATAATTACGCGGAAATGGGCTCAACAAACTTGTTAAACGATTTTGGCGTAATAGCGGGAGTATAGTGAAAGATTTGATTTGAAAGAGTTCAAAAGCGCAGTTTCGTGACACATAGCTAATGTGAAAAGTAGCTAATGCAAAATGCAATGTAAACACTCTGCCCCAGCGTTAGACAATAATAATCAACTTAACATTGTTAACAAAATATTAGTTGCTCTTGACCTAATAGCACTCAAAGGAGGTAGATCTAAGTACCATACTCTAATATTACTCAATATAACTTAAACAATATTTGTATTAAAATCATTAAAAATAATCTGCCCTTCTTTTCAACTAGTGACGGAAGACCTAATTTTAAATTTTTGTTTGAGCATTTGTGTCTGATTAATTATATTGGATTTCGCAATCTTGTGACTTAAATCGAAAAGATTATTTGTCACTGTCTAATTTGTGTTCAAGTTAAATAATGAGTAATTATTATCCTTAGTTAAAAAATGAGCTGCTAATTAGCGCATCTTCAAATGAGTCAAGTTAACAATATCGGTTGTTGGTGAGAAAAAATGACAAAAAATGAGTGACAAAAAATGAGTCAAGTGACAAAAAATGACAAAAAATGAGTCAAGTTAACAATGTCGGTTGTTGGTGAGACCTGTTAAATGCTGCTTAACTTGGGTAAATTGCCCTTGGCAATCTCTTCCCTTCCTCTCCACCTTGTTTATGGATTTAACTATTGACTGTGAGAAAACAGTCTTGTAGATTGGAAAAAAGGCCCTGGATTGGTCTTTACATTCCATTTGAGACTACTTCGTTTTTTCTTTGTTTTTCTTTATTCAATATAATAATAAATCTCATTAAAAATCAGTAAATCAAGTGTTTAGCTGTCAGAAGGAGAAAGGGATTGGGAGAGTAAGGCACATCTCTTCTACACGCTATCGAATTTGGCTATAATACTCCGCATCGTTGCCATGCAGAAAACACAAAACGGTTCTGATTGGCAAGTCTTAACAGATCTTCAAATTTAAGAATTAATCTAGAGAAACGGTTTGACAAACTGACACATATCGCAAAACCTGGTGATAAAAACTTTATCGTTCGTAACAATTAGCACAAATATTATTACAAGCAACAAAGGCCAGATCAAAATTCTGTTCATTAGCATGTCTATTTTATACAGATGAGAATTAAATAACATACAGTATTCAAATATAACCAAAAAGTATAAGCTTGAGAGTATTGTTTGTTGTAGTGTGCAACATCGTGCAATTTCCGCAAATAACAATTGGTCCCGGCAATGTCATTACTGGTCCCCTTTTACCCAATAATTTGGTCTCTTACTCTTGCAATATTCCTGAATTTTTCGTTAACGGTCCATTTACCAACCAATGCGACGGCCAAGGACAATATGAAAGTACAACAGCGCCGTCATGCGAACGAGGTAAGTCTAATTTTTTTGATTTTGTAAAAATTAAGCATTATTGGAGAATGATTAAAAAAGATCTAAACCAATGGTGGACACTGAAAATTCATAGAGCCCAACATTTTTTCAACCGTTTTTTTTTTTGTTGCAAAAATGCTGCGACGGTGTCTTGTTACAGGATAACTACCAGATAATGTCTTGAAATTATTGCTTCAATCTACTGCAATCATGGCAGCGTTACCATTTGACAATTCATGAAAAACATTTCGGTAACAATTCCTAATCTATGCAATGGAACAAGATAAACTGCATAAAATTAACCTTTCCAGTCACATAACGTCACCAATGTAATTTTGGTGTAACTAATGATGGGCACTTCAGAATAGTAGACTATTCTAGAATTATTCCAAATAGTTGAAACCAAATCGAGAATATCGAATCCTATTCTAGTTGCAAATAAGCTTGTTTGATTGAATAAACAGACTTTACATTATGAGGCATACTCGTAGGCCATTTATTTTACAAATCTCAAGTTAAGTGGTTAATCCAACAAGCATTCAACAATCATGATTGCAATGCAACACAATTAATGCCTCCAAGTGTTTGCCGGTCAACTGTGCTCTCCTATCATAGACAGTCATCCCAGCTGAAGCTAAATTCAGGGTGTGATTTCAAAGTATTCGCGTGGAAATTTAAAAAAAATGCCGGTATAGGCTATTTTTATTACGCATTTCCCGGACTGGTCAATCATCGTCACTGCTCAGCGCTACCATTGGCAAGTGCCATGCTATGGTATTTGATTTACAATGATTTTTAAACAAACTGCGTTTGCTCTGCTCTAAGGCCATTTCCACTCACTTGCGACAATTAGATCTAGATTATTACCCGTGCATATGATAGTGAATGAGCTTGCGCAACTGCGCAAGCGCAATAGCACGTGATTAATTCATGCAAAACAACTCCCGGTTACCGATAGTAGCATTGTTGCAATATAGAAAACTTTGTTGCTCAAACGGATTAAATCGCGGATGACGCGCAGGCACTTCAACTCTGATTACGCAAACGATTATTTTTCCAAAAGCACAAACAGCTCAAATAAAAATGTTGAACAACCGCTTTAAGTAGCAAAACAAATCTTGATCTAGTAAGTTGCTACCACAAAATTGAAACCGAATCTTTATAACTTTTCCGGATTATTTAGGATTCGAATCTTAAAAGTTCGGTATTCTATGTTGCCCATCACTAGATGTAACCTATTTTACGTCGGTGGGGTGGGGCATTTTTGCCACTCTTTTCGGTCTTTTCAAGATAAATTTCTTCTACAAAAAGATTTTTATTTTGAATCAACGTGACTAGAATTTGAATTTGCTAAAGTAACAAAAAGTGTCCAAATTTTGAGATTTGCCGAAGATACTTTTCAAATTTTGAGCATTTTTTGGCCAAACTTTTACTCAAGTCACGTCATAAGACGTTTTAGTGACGTAACTACTTTCACTTATTTTGTAACGTTGTTGTGACATAACTACTTTGACTTAGCTCTAATGTTTTGAAAGTTTAAAATTTTGGGGGCCCCGATTGAGAGGGACTCCCATTTTTATATCTCCAAAATTTGTCAATTTTAATCTTTTCTTCATATTTGCCTACTCTGCAAATTTCAAGTGTCTAGCGTGAATGGCTAAAAATTTTGAACTTTGGCGGCCCAGTTCAAAGGAACTCCCCTTTTTGGTAACCCCAATTTTTGTACAATTTTATCTTTCTTTGATATCTACTTAACTTAAAACTTTCATTTGTCTAGCTTAAAAGGTTAAAAAGTTTGAATTTTGAAAGGCCGGTTTGGGAGGAAATCTTTATCGTTGCACTCCCAATTTTTGTTAGGTTTACTTTATTTATAATATCTACCCATTCCGAAAATTTGATCCATTTAGCTCTAATGAATTAAAAGTTCAAAGTTTTGGGGGACCTGATTGAGGGGGATCCCCCAAACTTGGCACTTTCGATTTCAGTTACGCAAAAGTTTCCCCTTGTATATTCAATCGCTCAAACTTTGAATACATGTAAAAGTAGACAGCATGGGAAGAAAAAGAAAAAATAAGTGATAAAATACAAACAAAATAAGAAAATAGTATTCAAGTTGGGGTAAACAAACAGAGCCAAAAGAAAGGTGGTTGATAGCGTGCTTAAAAATCACAAATCATTTTTCATCAATATCAGTAATTACAGAGATATATTGATTCAAATTTGTCAACTTTTTGCCCATTTTTGACCTGTAACATTTTGGTCACGTAACCGGGCGCTCTCAAACTTGATTTGCTTAAAGCATTCAAAAGCACACACATTATGTCCGAATTTCAGCTTTGAACATCAAATGGTTTTGAGTTATAAGCAAATTAATAAAATTTCAAACCAAAACTAGCCGTTTTTTCTATGTTTTTTTGTGTGTCAATTCACGATCAAGTGACCTCGGATTCCAAAAATAAGCACATATGATGCTTGTATTAATTCTTACGTTCAGTTCAAATTTCAACTTTCTAGGTTTTACCGTTTGCTAGTTATGAGCAAATCAATCCTCATCTGCCAAAATTCGCAAACAAAAACAATATTACTACGGGTTAGCGCGAAGTCCCAATTAGTGTCAAGTGCAGTGAAACACAATGGCAAGATATTCTTAATAATAATAATAATAATAGTAATTTGTATAACGTCCTTTTCTAAAGTGAATCAGATCAAAGGCGCTATATAAAAAGTCGAAAAAGCAGTTTATCGAAATCAAAGCAGTTTACACAAAAAGCACAGCAAAAATCAATATATTCAAAGTGTTTTGTTTTCTCATTTTATCTCCCTAAACCAGTGCTTTTCAACCTGTGGGCCACAGGGCATTTTTGCAGTGGGCCACAGGGTCATTTTGGTGAAAGTCGTATTTTGAAAAGTCGTGTTTGAAGTTATTTATTGTCCCCTGAATGTCACAACCGCTTGAATTTTGGTGAAGACCTTTTTTTTTGGGAGATCAACTATCTTTGGCCGGGAATGCTTTGAGAGTAAGCCAAGACAAATTTTCAAAATCAAAATGGGCCACGGTCATAAAAAGGTTGGGAAGCACTGTCCTAAACAATATCGAAGAGCAATTAACCCCCTCCCTGCAAATCAAAAACGGAAAATGACTACAGAAAACATCTACAAGAAAACAAGCAAGGTAGTACAGATGAAGAAAATAAAACAAGTTTAAAATTGATTGACCGTAGGGAAATCCTCAGAGTACAAATAGGAAACGAAGGAGAAGTTAAAACATTTTGTTGCGAGTCAGCTAGCCCGTTGAAATTATATTCATTAAGGGATAGTACAATAGTGCCGTTAGCGATAACAAAAGTGGAGTCAGTTGTTGGGGTTATTTATGGATTGCACGTGACGTCATAGCGCTGCTAGCCAAAACGCTAGACGTCAAAATCGCGGATCGGCGCTATGTAAATGCTTGCAAAAACACTGACAGCGAAAATATGGAGCGTATTTTCAGGCTATAAATTAGTTGATTCTTTGTAACATTAAACTTAAATGTTAGGCAAAAGCCTGTAAAACCTGAAAAAGATTTTAATTAGTAAGAATTCGGTTTTGTTTGCTTTTTTTCAGTGACGTAAATCCGGCTTGCTGTTAAGTAACCCTCTAGAATCATGTAATATGGATGGTGGTAGTTAGTTTTGGTAATCAAATTCGCGGCTTACTATTGATGGCGCTATAATGGAACAGTTGCATCTCCTTTATTTGTGACAAAATTAGAGCATTTTTAAACTTTTGTAATTTCAGAAGTCTATTTTGCAGGATCTTGGTGATTTTTTGCATTTCGTGTAGTCATTAGCGGCTTATCGCAATGATTATTGGTTGCTAGGAGTTAAATTGCATTAGCAGTTGTTTTCATTGAAATATTTCGTAGATATGTCATTTAAACTTTAAACTAATGATATAACTGGCCTCAGTGTAATGGTGTAACTTTGATCGAGTCTTAATTTGCATTTATTTCGACCTGAGCTAGTGATGTTAAGTAATATTTATAAATAGTGCTTAAACTAAACATTAATCGACCATGTGTTACTGCTGTGACATAGAATTTTAAGTATTTTAGGATATGGCCGAATTTATGATTTGAACCAAAGCTAAAAACCGGTCAAAGTGGACAATAGCAGGCAATGTACGATGAGAATTTACAAAAAGCGTAACTTTTTAGATCCGCTGAGCTATGTAAGCTGCTTAAATCGCTCCTGGTAATTACCAATTAAGGCCAGGCTACCTACAAAAGTGTTACTTTACAATCAAATTCTTTAAATATGCCCACTGAAGGAATTATACTTTGATTTACGGTAACGTCCAATGCTTTGTAATGGCATTTTCACGTCCAATGATTTTGGCGGGAAAAAGCTATGACGTAACTGCAATCCATCAAAACCGAATTAAGTATACAGTCTGAGAGGATGATGGTACCCCATAAAATGAGTTTCGAAATACTAATACTAAGCATCGCAAAGTATTCGAGTACACCTAAGCTTGAACAAACACTTGAGTAAAAAAATAGGTTTTCAGCAAAGTTTTCAGGTGAGTTTAGGGTTCAGCAGTTTTAATATGTGTAGGTAAATCGTTCCCTAACTAAGGGCAACTTCACTAAATCTACGATCACCAAATTTCAAAGAGGTGCAAAACACAGCCAAAAGACTATTATTACGAGAACGTAAAGCACGTGTAGGTACATTTCTAGATGTTAAATCAACCGAATCTTACAAAGGTGATTGACCGTTAAAAATTTTAAACACTTGCATCAGAATTTTGAATTAAACACGATGTTGGACAGGCCACCAGTGCAGTTTCTTGACAACAGGAGTTATGTAAGCAGATCTACGTATACACGAAGCCAATCTCACTGCAGTATTCTGCACTCTTTGTGATTGATTGAATAAACATTCAGGTAAACCATGATTAACGAGCATTGCAATAGCCCAGACGAGAAATAATCAATCATGTCATTGGACGTGATCCTGAGATTGCTCTTTCTCTGCGTTTCCTTAACGTAAAGGCGCTGGGGGGCAACTGATGTATTGCAATAGCAACAGTCAATCAATCTTGAATTGCAGATATGGAAACGTTTGACTGGCTGCTCTAGTAGTCAATCTCACTGAGGTCGGCTACCTATTGTGAATAAACTGAAGTGGATCTTGCTGACTACGATTCATCAAACAGTGCATTGCTTTAGCTCGAACTTCCTGTCTATTTAGACTTACTCAAAACAATATCAAAATGAATAATAATGTAGTCATTTGTATAGCGCAGTTTCCTGCAAGGTAACAGATCTAAGGCGCATTACAGAACAAATACAGTTCAACAACATGAAAAAGTAACTCACTAAGTCACAGGCAACCAAAATTTTGGTACACTATAGTTGGCATATCGTACACTTGTGTAAAGAAGAATACTAAGAGGGAGACAAAAGTAAAAAACAAAAAACAATACTATTGAGCATGCAAAGTGTGCACAGTCAGAAACTAATCATCTCGAATATGCTTGTTTAAAGAAATAAGTTTTTAGCAGAACTTTAAATTGATTGGTAGATTCAGCGTCTTTTATATGTGGTGGTAATGCATTTCAAAGACGTGGCCCGCATACACTAAAGCAGCGATTACCGAAAGCAGAGAAAGTACGCGGCACAAACAGCAAATTAGAGTCAGTTGATCGCAGTGAACGACAAGGAACAGGCTGATGGGTGATCAAGTCAGTCAAATATGTTGGAGAAAGATTATTTATCACTTTGAAGACATGCAAAAGAATCTTAAATTTCAGACGATATTCAATAGGCAACCAGTGCAACTCAATGAGTACAGGAGTGATGTGATCACATTTGTGGCTACATGAGATTAATCTGGCAGCGGTATTTTGAACTCTTTGCAAGCAAAGAATTAGGTAACTTGGCAGGCCATAGTATACTGAATTGCAGTAGTCAAGTTGAGAGATTACCAGACTATTTACAAGTACTTTGCAAGATTCTACAGTTAAAAACTTTCTGATCTTTCCTACGTTGCGAATGTGAAAAAAAAATTTTTACAACACGTTTAATGTGATGTTCTATTGTAAGATTGCTGTCCAGAAAAAATCCCAAGTTCTTTACTGAATCTAAATAGTCCATGTGAGAATCTTGATTGACAGCTTTTGTAAAAGCAATAGCAGATTTGGATGATTTGTGACTAAAAATAGAGCATTGGGTTTTGTTGGAGTGGAGCTTTAAGTTATTGATTGCAAGCCATTTTCCAGCAGCAGTTTAGCATTCGCTGATCACGTTTTTATCATAATTATTGTCCTTATCAACTGAAACGTAAAATTGCACATGGTCTGCTGCATAGAAATGATAGCTAAAACCAAAATTTGTGATGATATCAGCGAGAGGTTTCAAGTAAAGACTAAATAAAAGTGTTGCAAGTACTGATCCATACTTGATCCATAAGATGAATGAATGAAAGATCAATATTTGGCTTGGGCCAATGTAGGTTGACCCGCCTAACAAATCAAAACTGCAGTTAAAACAGCGCAGACCCGTTGTCCACAAAGTTGGTTTTTTAAATGAATCAAAAATGATAAGAATCACTTTGGTATAGTTATAGCAACAAGTAGCATTGTGGATAAAAAATGAGCATTGGTTCCGTCATAGTTTTATAAATAACGTTATCGTAGCAAGGGATGAATAGCATTCCTTTCGCAGGAGGGCCATTAAAAAATTATTTCGTCGTACGGACCAGTTATTAACCAACATTTTGCAACTATATTCATCGAGATAATTTTTGATCTTGCCAATATTACGGATATTGAAAAAACATTTTTTAATAGTACTAATAAAAATTAAAACATTCTTCACAGAGAATGAAACCAGAAACCTTCTGATCATATGTAAATGCCAAACTAAAAAAATGATTTAATGTGATTTTGTCAAATCAAAAAAAAATATTAAACTTCTTTCAAATAATGTGAATGTTGTTTGATAAACTTAAAAACCGACTAGATAATCGAATCCTGCTCTTTGCACTCATCGGTGTTGCAAATAATGGCGCCATTAACCATTACGCTATTGCAGCACATTTGCAATGGTGACTAAAATCAATTTATTAAACTTCGATGTTAGAAGTTTTAGGCCTGTTTTCCCTAAAGCACGTAATCTATCGCTGCCAAACTGCAAATGCACAACTTCATGGTACACTTACCACATTTTCAAATTGCATGTTTCTAGTCTTGGATTTTTTGTATGGAGAAAAAATTTCTTAGTACAATAGAAAGAAAAAAAAGACGGAAAGTAAAAAAAAGTGTCGCTATTAAACAATTAAAATGTGGAAGCTGAAATTTCATCTTCAAGCTATTTTAAATTCCAAAATTTTGTGTTACTCCTGCAGTCAGTTTTTGTGATAGAGCGGTTAAAACCTATGATTGGCATTTTAGTTATTTGGCTTGGATTCGCGTATCACGGGACCAATTGCTCTCAAAATTGGCAAAAAAGTTTATTCATGTGTTTACCACCTAAGTTCTGAATTTCAAGTTTCTACCTTCAACCGTTTTGACGTTATAGCGATTTAGGCCTTTGGTAGCAAAAACCCGTTAATTCTGCTGGAGAAAAAAAAAAGAATTTCCGACGCAAAACGTTGAGAAAGTCTCAACGATTTAATTGGGTCATGCTGTATAAAGGTCGCAGCGGTTTTGTTTTTTCACAAAAATCTTACAGTACATGTTGAACCGAAGAAGGATGTCTGTGTTGTTAAACAAAGACAAACTCTAGTTCAGATAAGCATTTTTTGACGTATATATTATCTGCATGATTCTGACAATCTTGAACTGCCGATTTTATCAACACGCCTAGCACTCGAAATTCGAGATTTCATCTCTCGTTTTCGTTTTCATTTGCTTCTTTTTACTTCTGAAAACAACTAAAATGGAGCTAAAAAGTGAACAGTTTCTGTATAAACACTGCAAGAACAAAAACGGTAAATACCTTCACACTAAGAATTTCTGTACCGGAGTTGCTAATTGCTAAACTGTTTTATTTTCATACCCAATTTGGTTCATGCACAATATTGCACATTGTACGATTGAACATAGCGTGACTAAAAAACGTGGTTAATGTTTGTTTGTTCATTTGCTCAGTTTGTCCGGTACCTCTTCCATCATACGACAACGCAGAAATCTCTTTTGGAGATGATCAATCAAACTACTTCAACAATCATGTGCTCAACTACACCTGCAACGACAATTTTGTTCCTGCTGACAATCAGTCTATTGAGTGTATTTGTGACACGACAACTGATCCCAGCAATCCTTATTGGGCTTGTTCGTCCGGTAACTTGGCAGGAGCTTGTCGGAGGGAAAGCGTTACAGGTATTTTTTACCAAGTCTGAATTACACGGAAAATATTAATTCAAAGAAAAATAAAATAAATAATTGAGAAATATTCTTCTACATTTATTACTTCTCCATTGGGATTTATTTTCGGACTTCGTGGTTCTGCTTTGCGTATGCATATGCTACTATACTTGAAAAGCCTTGATTTTTGGCTAGTTGAATTTCATATTCAATGCAAAAATGTTTTGCTCACACACAAGTGCCTTTATGGTTATGCTCCCATATATTTGAAAAAAATTAATGAACTCTCGTTCTGTTTTGGCCAGATATTGCAAGCGTATTGATGACGATTGATAATTGGCTGCTTCAAACGGTAACTAGCTTAAACTTTGCTCGATCCCAATTTATGTTTTCGTATGCATCATCCAAGATATGGAATTCGTTGCCACTGTTTTTGCGTGGAATTGAAACGCTGTTTCCAAGAAGCGTTTAAAAACATATTATTTTGATTCATTTTTGATGACACTGCTTGATGCCAGTATTTCGCTGCTTCTTGCTGTAGAATTAGTACCTCTGTTGGTCACTAACTTTATTTCTGTAAAGCTATTTTATTTCAGTGTTACTACGGCCCTTTAGTCAGATGCCTTGACACTTGTTGGTGTTTTCTTAAGTGGAATATAAATTGCAATTATTATTATGATAATTTATTTCATTTCGGAGAATTTCAATTTAAGGGTTCTAAGAAACGTTATTACTTTTGGCTGTACTTGGACATTTTGTTATCTTTGGCATTTTGTTTTGTATATTGACATTTTGTTTTTTTGTGCGTTTAAAAGATCTTTACCCAAATTCCCTTGCTTTCTTGGACTGGAAATAGATACTTTTTGCGATTTTATCATTTGCTGTTTTCCAGAAATTTGCTGCAACTGCTTGGGGGCCCATTTCTTGGAACAAGGCCCACCTTTGGAGTAACCTGGGGAGAAAATGTCTCCTGCCTCTCCCCCTTAATTACGCCAGGGCGAATCGTTCTGCCAATTTTATTACTGGTGATATTAAATTGCTATCGAAAACTAAACAAGGTCTTTTCTGCCAATCTATGACTTTTAGTAGTTTGATTCTCTTTTGGAGTAGCTTTTTGATCGATTCCCTAAAACGGGCAAATTATTGTAAAGTTAATGGTTTCCTACCACTTTCTAATTGGCTATGACTCAAAACATTTATTGGTCTATTCATCATACATAGCAGGGCCTGCGAGAGGGGGGTTCAGGGGGTGCATTGTACCTGGGCCCGGGCCTAGGGGGCTCTGGCTCAAGGGGCCCGTAAGAGTTCAGGTTTTCGCGTTAAGTTTTGGTATCGCACCATAACATTGTAATCAAACTTGCCAACAGCAAAAATATCAGTCAGCCTATTCACTACTGGTAATTGGTCGCTATTTTAGCTACACAGCCTTTAGGGCATCCAATAGTGGCCGATTTGATTTAAAAAAAAGAGGAAAACGTATCAAAAGCCATACACTTGCACCGAAATTAACGTTTTGTTACATTTTTCTGACTTGAGAGCCCTAATCTACGGTATAACAATGTACGAGAGCTCACATTTCCAGAAATCCAAAAGCATTTCAACCTCAGAGAGCGGAGTCAAAGTTGACATACTATACTACATTCATTAAGTAACTCACTCTATCTGTATGAGTTTAATAGGTATTTGGGTTTTTGAAGTCTATGATTGCAGATGACTTAAAACTTTTATCAGTAAAATATTTGGATTTGCAGTATTGAAGTCATTATATTATATAATATTGTGTCAAATGTCAATGTCATCATCCCCCACTTCACATACTTTCTTTTATGTATATCACGTTTTCTGCTTGTCAATTTAAGCAAGTTTGGTGCTGGGATGTTGATCAAATGCTGCATTTTACCCTCGAGAAACGTAAAAAGTGCTAAAGCTTCCGGGGCTCTGCCCTGGGCCTTGCAGGGGGAGCTCACAGCGCTCCCCCAGACCCCCTAGCTGGATACAAACCAATTTTATGTGCAGTTGTGTTTTTTATAGGTCCTAACTGTATGCGAATATCATTATCCCCTCTGTTTTGAATGAAGATCTACACCCATCCGACAAAAAATGATTTAATGGCATGCCCCGATAAGGCTTGGGGGCCCAATAAGATTTGGGGGCCCGGTATCGACCTTCGTACCTCCTGGAAAATTTTCTCTCTGAGGCCCTGATAAATAGAACCTCGTATAATCATCATCAACAGTAAAAATTGAAGTCATAGCTCCATGAGAACGGCTGATACTACTCCGCTAACAACAAGTGCTGGACATTCAGTTTCCAAAGTAGAAAACTGAACCCAAAAATGAGACCCATTACATATCGGTCCTGAAACAATAACATCGTACAAGATGTGATTAGTCTCCAAAAAAGCCGAAAAATTGAAAAGTTGTTGAAAATTGAAATGAAAAATCGAAAATTGAAACGGTTAGTAGGGTTCACAAACCACAGTCCACACTGCAGAAACTAATAGACGTGGTAGCGGGTTTGTGTTACTAAATGCTTCTGCCTGCGCCTTTGCTATCAAGTGAATACCTGAAACATTTTTGTGAAAAATAGTATAGAAATATGCAAAATTAGTTGCCTTCAGTGTAATTGATGCTGCTCTCACACTTTGGCGACTTTGACTGCGACTCTTATTGCGAATTGAACATTTTTCAGTTTTTTGAGTCTCAGCGCAATCTCAGCGCACTCGCAATGGAGTTGTTTTGAGCAAAAAATTTTCAACCTGTTCAAAAATTTTTCAATTCGCAGCGCAGTCTCCCTGGAATCGTACTGCAGTCCTCGTCGGTTGCAGTGCATTCGCAATTAAATTGCCGGAAACTGCGTTGGGAAGTCACGGAGACTGCAGTACGACTCTGGCGAATGCACGGAGTATAACGGAAATGACAATGCAAATTATATAAAGTATAATTATATAAAGTATAACGGAAATTATATAAAGTATAACGGAAATGACGTCGTTGATTGTTTTGTAATAAGTTTTATTTGGCGAAATAATAAGTGGTGGAAAGGTAATGGTAAAATAAATGATTGCGCAAATGTCACTATTAGGCAAAAGTTGGGTCCAAAACTAAAATATTCTTGCCTGATATTAATGAAACTATTAAAATTTGGATGAAAATTGTGAGGTAGATTAAAATAAATAAAATCAAAAAAATTTTTTTTAAATGTTATTACGGAATCGGACAGCATAAAAACTTGAGGTTTTGATAGTCATAGTCAATATTTTTAATGATTTTGAAACTTATAGTTATTCTAGTAATTTTGGAATTTGCTTTTAAATTTCCTTTTAAAAGTTCAGTGATGGTGCCATTGACAACGTAAATGTTAGCTACAACATATATCTGTGTTTTTATAAGGCTATGTTTGAAACAAATATAGTGTATCTAAAAGTGGGACCCATTGTTTGATTCTGGCAGCACCAGAGTTGTAAACGGGCCGACTAGTTCAGGCCGAACCCGGCCCGAACCCGAAAATATAAGCCCAAACCCGGCTCCAACCCGAAAAAAATTTTGAGGTTCAATTCATGTCCGAAAAAAACCGAAAGTTAAGTTAGGTCTGAAAAATTTAGGAATGCTGCCATGTTATTTTGACTATATTTTTGTGTATCTAATCAAAAAGTACGACTCAGGCCCGAATCACGCTCGAAATTTTTGACAATTTTAGGCCCGAACCGTCAACTTTAGACTTTCTGGTACCCTTGTGGTTCCCTTTGTGGTTTTTGTGATGCATAAGCATTAAGTAGCGTAAATCCGCAACAGTGTTAATTGCGTTTCTGTAGAGTGGACTGTGGTTTGTGAACCCTACTAATCGCACTTTTCAATTTTTCGGCTTTTTTGGGGGACTAATCACATCTTGTACGATATCATTGTTTCAGGACCTATATGTAATGGATCTCATTTTTGGGTTCAGTTTTCTACTTTAGTAACTGAATGTCCAGCAGTTGTTGTTAGCAAAGTAGTATCAGCCGTACTCATGTAGCTATGACTTCAATTTTTACTGTTGGATGTAGATTATACATGGTTCTATTTATGATAAATAGACCAAATAATTGTTTTGAGTCACAGCCAATTAGAAAGTGGTAGGAAACCGTTGACTTTACAATGATTTGCCCATTTTTGGGAAACGATCAAGACATTGGTTGGCAGAAAAGTGCTTCTGTAGTTTTCGATAGCAATGTAATATTACCAGTATTAAACATAGCAGGATTACTCGCCCTGGCGTAATTAGCGGAGGGGGGGCAGGAGACATTTTCTCCCCAGGTTACCCCATAGGTGGGTCTTCTTTTGAGAAATGGGCCCCCAGACAGTTGCAGCAAATTTCTGGAAAACAGCAAACAATAAATTTGCAAAAGGTATCTATCCCCAATCTAAAAAAACAAAGAATTTTGGGTGAACTCCTTTTTTTGAACTTAAAATCAACAACAAATGCAGCAAATTTCTGTTAAGGTTTGCTCTCTTTGGCACTAACCTTTAGTTGCAGCACTGCCTACTCGGGATGTTGGATTGCATTCTGTTTAATTGCGACGAGAAAAACAGATTTCTGCCACCCCTTCTTTTTCATTTTTTGGTTGCAATAGTGTTATGTTTGTGTTCATCTTTCATTTAATATGGCCCGCAGTTCACACTTTAACAAATATGTAAACCATTATAAATTTAACCTGTGAAGCTTCTCTTATTTTACGAAAATAAAATCTCTACAATTTCAGTGTGCAACATTTCACTGCTTCCACAAATTACGGTTGGTCCTGGAGTGTACATACATGGTCCTCTTTCCCCTTATATACCCGTTTTCTACTCTTGCAATGATACAAGATATTTCATCAATGGACCACTCACAAACCAATGCGACGGCCAAGGACAGTATGAAAGTGCAGTAGCTCCATCGTGCGAGCTAGGTTAGTTTGTGTGTTGCGTAATTGGTTTAAACTTTAATGAAAAAATGTTTTAAACAGCTTAAATGTTTCAATGAATAATTCCTGGTTTGTTGTGGTCATTTGATTTGATTGATTTATATAATCATGAAAAATCAAAAACTGCAATCTACAAGTCAAACTATGACCTGTCCACCTCCTGCGTGCTTCTTTTGCGAAAGAATAGTAAAACCGTTCACGCAACGAGTCGTTAGAAGAAACCAATTGGTATCTATCAACGATGGCCGCCTGTGTGGTGATTGGGTGCCCACTCTTTGAGTGGTGTAAACACGACCATTTTTTTTCTTTTTCGTTCTCCAGCAAAGCTGGGGCCCCAAGGTGTAGCGTTTCTGTTGTGCCATGCGCTCAAGGTAGCTCCACCAACCGGTTCAGTGGTATTCATAATGTCCTATTTAATACTGAAG
Source organism: Trididemnum nubilum (assembly GCA_963965965.1). Taxonomy (NCBI): domain Eukaryota; kingdom Metazoa; phylum Chordata; class Ascidiacea; order Aplousobranchia; family Didemnidae; genus Trididemnum; species Trididemnum nubilum. The sequence goes on along the minus strand of OZ014469.1, from coordinate 41,029,348 downwards.
ATCAAGCCGTAGATATAGTTTAAATAAAATTGGTGTAATGCAGGTATCAAACCCGTGTTTACAAATTTAAACACTTTTAATGCCGATGTCTTACCCACCAATGGATCATTGATCCTTTTTTTTAGGAATTATTTTTTGTTCAATTTATCACTAGATGTCGATGAATGCAACGACACTACACACATGTGTTCCGACAACTCAACTTGTATCAATACACCTGGTTCGTATGAGTGCGAGTGTTTTCATGGATTTAATGGAGATGGGCGTACTTGTTTGGGTGAGTTTATTTGCTGACCACCGGAAGGTCTACAGCGTAATTGTAATGGGTCAACTCAGCAAATAGTGTTGTTTCTCAAGCTAAGCAATATGCGAAAAAGTGGGTTAGCTAGCCAAATAAAAATCTCTTGCTTTCTTTTCAACAAATTGAATGATTTCTGAAGAGAAAAAGACTGAAATAGTTTAATAGTTCACAGAGACGTCATGTTTTTACAATCCTTCTTCATTTGACAACACTTTAATGCAGTCTCCACGTTCCCTGCGGGTAATCGTTTCAACCCAGAGGACGAAGAAAAGAGGGAGCACCTACAGCGTTCACTGTTCAATTTAATTTCTTTTCGTAACTAAATATTCAATTTGTTAAATTGACATTAGCATTGTCAATCCAATGTCCGATTGAAATTTTTTTGCTTCTCGCTAATTTTTACGAAACGTAAAATTTGACAATTTCGTCCGCAATTCGATATCAGTTTAAATCCAGTATATGTTGATTATGTCTCTGAAGCTGCATTCACACGGGCGACTTTTAGCTTCGAGAATCGGTATTCTGCCTTTTTTTTTCTCTCAAATTGAGAAAGAAAGAAACAAAAGCAATTGAGAAAGAAAACCGGCAAAATGCCGATTCTCCCAGCTAAAAGTCGCCCGTGTGAATGCAGCTAAAGAACGATTGCTTACGATAATCGGCATTCTTAGTTAGTAACTTCATTGCATAACATTTTTTTCCTTCATTATTTTTAAAGCACACCAATTTAAACTTTACTGACTGTACTAATAATTAATACAGTCAGTATGAAAAATTTTACTCAAAAAGTATCGTAAATAAATGACTTAAATGACTTTAATTTCTCACTTTTTACCTTTCAACTTTTTGTGAATTTTTGTTATCATGATGGTTATATACCAATACTGTTTGGGTATGTGTATTGTTACCAGCAGTTACCATAGCAAAACCTCAACATAATGTTGCGTCGAAAATTTTCGACATGAAGGTTTAAGATTTTTGTTGATTTTTTGCTTAGATACGGATGAATGCTTAGTAGGAGGAAACAATTGCCACGCTGCGGCAACTTGCTTCAACACAATTGGAGGTTACGCTTGTAAATGTTTGGAAGGCTGGACTGGAGATGGAATGCAATGCCAAGGTATTTGTAGAAAATAGCAAAACAAAGACTTCTTCTCACCTCATAGCTCGCATGCAATTTGGTCAAATTTTATGTAATTTTAAATTTTACATCAAAGTTTACCTACTACCTTAAAAAATGGTCAAATTTTACGTCATATGACAATAGGAAAGCGAATGAGCAATGAGGTAAGCAACTTAATTTGTTTAAAGAAATGCTAAAAAAATGACGTAAATGTAGCAATTAAAAAAAAATCATACCACACAATTATGAATATAAAAGTTTCTTCGGTTTTCACTTTATATTTGGACGAAATTAGTTTCCAATTGTGGTCAAATTTTGTTATTTTTTTGCCTGAATTTTGTACGAAATATGTTGAGGTCCACTAGAATTTCACTGAGCCCCATCTGAACAATGCGTCTAAACGACGGCGCTGCTTCCAATCTTGTATGAAAGAAGAATCTTATTTACTGCAGCCGTTGCAGTTGTTTTTTGCATTAGATTAAGTGGGGAAAATTAAGTCTAATAATTTTAATTACATTTTAGTCACCAAGTTGCGTTGATCAGGAGACATCGAATGGGCCTTTTGGTCTTTGAGTCCAGCTGCTATCACCCATATGGCTGCCACACGCGGTGGAGTCAATTTTTTTATAGTTTTTGTGGTTTGACTCGACCGGGAATAGAACCAAGATTTACTGTTTCAATAGCAAATACTCTATTCACTCGACCACTGATCGGTACAATATCAACTTTAAATACTTTTTAGCTTAAAATACATTAATTTTTTAGTGTTGTCTACATTTGATTGCTCGGCCATCATCACATGCGGAACAAACGCTTATTGTATTGTGGAGGAAACCAGCCTGGCCTGTCAATGTAGACAACTTTACAGGGGAAATCCAGATATTGCGTGCGAAGGTTAGTACAGAATAATAATATTAATTGTTAACAAAAGGACATGGCCATTGTTATTGCCGCTCTCACAATGAGCGTTGTTGTCTCGAAATGCGCACTCCCTAGATCTTAACTTTTTGCCCTCCAGAAAAAAGGCTTCACAAGTATAAAAATAATTAATATTCAGTAGCTTAGGAAACATAAACATAAAATCAGAACTCAATCGTTCCAGCTTAAAAACAAAGGAAGCGCTAAGCTTAATTCTAAAACCATTGGCCACGTGCACTACTATGCAAGGTCTTTTACTCTCTCTATCAAAGGCGAGCAAACAAAAAGGGCTAGTATTCATAAAAACTACTTGCGTGCGTGCGTGCGATTCAAAGAAAATTGTCACTGCTCATTCTATTTAGGCCGGCAAAAATCAACTGTGTCCAGAGATTACAATTTCAAAAACAGTTAACACCTATGGTTTCAAATATATCCTTATTTGGAAATAATCAATAATTTGCATTTAAGCGTGACAAGTGCGAAGTTAAGCGTAACAAAAGCAGTGTTTCCAAAATTTAAATACGTTGCGTTTCTCACAGTCATTTAATCGAACGTTAGCGCGTTCACCTCTGGAGCTGGAGGTCTGAGGCTCAGATCTCGTGCGGGTCAAATTGGACACAATGTTGCAAAAAACGGCTCTTCATTGGTGCAACATTTCTTCGAAAGAAGTTGTGTTGTCCGCTGGCGTAATGACACGAAAATGGACACCTAAAATTTCTAAGACCCTTCGGCGTAATATTCATTCATAATCATTTTATTCATATTAGTTTTAATATAAAGCAAAGAGCCAAAACGTGAGCGAACATTTTTTACTAAACGTTTCAAGACATTACTAGTCTCATCATCAGCAGATAAATGATATAGGCAACAGCAACTTGTCACGAGCAAAGCACAGGAAAAAAAAGCAAAGCAATGACGCATAAAATGAAAAAAAAAAAAAAAAGGAAGCGAGCGTAAAATTAAAAGCAATTATTGTTTTCACACGTTAAATAAATGTAATGGAATGGAAGCTTTGTCGGAGTTTAGATCTGGATTTCTTTGTTGAATCATTAAGGTTTCTTTGATTAATAATTTTCGCCAATGGTCAGATCTAGCCAGAATGATGGGGTTATTAAAACAAACTGCGTGATTAGGGTTATCAGTCAAATGCCGAGTGACGTCCGTATCCTGTGGTGTTTTAGAAGAAGGATCGTGGTTATTGATACGGGTAATTTGATTCCGTGACGTTTGGCCAATATACGAACTGCCACAGTTACAACTTATTTCGTACACAACGCCATTTTGATGGAGAATTTGTTGTTGCTCTTTATGTTTAAACACATTTTTTAAACTATATACGTATCAATAATTAATAAAAATTTGGTTTCAAAATCAAGCTTGGCAAAAAAAGAATTAATTTCTTTTTCTATTTGCGGTGAAATTTGGCGAATAAATGGTAACCGCACAAAAAACTTTTTAACTCGAGGGTCCTTGAAAATATTTTCTTTGGGGATGTCTTTTCCGTAGTGTTTTTCCATAAAACGGTTTATGTGCTTGTTTAGAAAGTTTTTGGGGTAGCCATTTTTTTCCAAAACTAAAGAAATTTGATTAAATTCTTTATGAAGCAATGTGAAAGAACTGCAGATTTGATGAGCACGATGCAATAAATTGTTAATTAGATTGCGTTTGTATTTGGTTGGAGTATAGCTGTCCCATTTGGTATATAATCCTGAAAATGTTGGCTTTTTATATACTGTCGTTTCTATTCCGTTTGATGTTTTGGTAATTAAAACATCCAAAAAAGGCAGTTTTCTTTCATTTTCTTCTTCTTTGGTGAATTTCAAATTTGGATAAATGGAGTTGAATATTTGATATACGTATTCCACGTCATTTGGATTGACCAATGCCAAAAAGAGATCATCAACGTAGCGCATGATAACTGGTGGATTTTTTATTTTTGCCAAGACTTCGTTTGTTAGCCAATTCATGCAGATGTCTGCCATTGCTGGAGCCAAGGGTGAGCTCATTGCCAAACCATCCAATTGGTGATAATAATTTTGGTTGAACTGCAGAGTTGTTTTTTTGTAAGTCCATTTTAGTAGTTTGTCGAATTGTTTTTTACTTAATCCGCTGATTTTGCTCTGTTCGTCAGGGAAAAGTTGATTGAGGACCAATTTGATTGTGAAGTCGACCGGAATGTTGGTAAATAAACTTTTGACATCAAAGCTCAGAAGCGTTTTAGTGTGAAGATTGTCAATTTTTCTAATTTGGTCTATAAATTCAAAGCTGTCCTTTAAATTAGTCGGATGATCTCTTAGTAAAGCCAGTTTGTCGCTTAACCATTTTGCCGATTTGTAAGTAAAACTACCGGTGGAAGCTAGGATGGGACGCAGCGGTATTCGATTTTTATGTAATTTGGGCAGACCGTAGAGAGTGGGAGTCGAAGCAGCGGTTGGTCGTAGACTTTGGTACACGTCATTGTCTAAACAGCCATTTTTCTTTAATCGATATAAAAATTGTTGAAATTTTTGAAGATTGCCAATGTTGTCATCAAAAGGGACTTTTTTGAACGTTTTGTCATCACTTAAAATGTCTTCCATTTTGCCAATGTAGTCCGATTTGTTTAAAATTGTTACACCCTTAGTTTTATCGGGTTTGCAAATGACAATGGTGTTGTCTTTTTTCAGATTTTCCAACGCTTCTTTCTCTTCAGGTAATAACTTGGCATCACTGTGTTTCCGTAAATAAAAGAAGGAAGAGACGTATTTATTGTACACGTCTTGAAACGTTCAGTAAAAAATGTTCGCTCACGTTTTGGCTCTTTGCTTTATATTAAGATTACTTAAACGTTCCAATCATTATGCTCCATATTAGTTTTGTTTCGTTCGATTCAGAACAATGAACAAAATCTCATGCACACCTGAATTCAATTAAATAGTACAGGAAGCTGGGAAGGACCTTTCGGTCATCGAGTCAAGCAGCCACCCAGAAATTAGTCATGTCGCAGCGACCCAGAAATTAGTCATGTCAAGCTGCTGGGCGTGTTTGTTTTTCATGTTGATTTGAATACGTTGCGTATATATCAAACTTGAGCTTTTATCAATAAGTATAATGAAATAATAAATAGGTATATTGTAATACATATATAGAAAGATTTGATTTGCTTGCAAAAGGACAACTTTAAAAAAACTAAACAGGGCAATATTTAAAAGTATCAACATCGGAAAGCAGTGAATGGTGCAATATCAATAGAAATAATAAAGTGAAAATGTATTTCAAGATGTATGCCTGAGCGATAACGCTGTAGCTTTCTTGCATAGACGCAAATTTTGACTTCGACCACAATGCTTGTTTAGCTATGGTATTCGAAACTATATTTGCCCACAGTACTTAAATTGTAGGGGGACGCGGGGGGACGCGTCCCCTCATCGAGAGTTAGCGTTCTCCCATCCAGATTTAGCGTCCCCTCATCGAGATTTAGGTGTCCACCCATCAAGATTTGAGCGCTGATTGATCACACAAAAAAGAGCCAGCCAGCATGAATAAATCCTATAAATTCCAGCCTAACATAGAACCAAATTGCGGGGGAAAATTGATTTGAGGGAAAAACACTTCAGTTGTCGGCGAAGACCTTTTTTTGGTCTTCACCTAATTTCGGGAAAAAAACACTTCAAGTTTCGGCGAAGACCTTTTTTTGGTTTTCATTCAATTTTGGCGACAGAAATACGTAATTTTCCCTAAAGTACGTATGCATGCAAAATGTGGTTGGTCAAGGCTGCAAAAGCGTCCCCCATGCAAACTTTCAGAATTTAAGTACTGTATGCCCAGAAATTGAGCTACACGCCCCCCGTTTGAGTGCACTAACCGCTTCAGTTTATTTTCTTCCGCTTTGTTTTTCTTTTCTTTATTTGACTATTTTCTGTAGCAACTGTGTTTTTATCAATTTCAGCATATTGTGAAGCTGGGTTTGTTCAGTATGATGGAGGAAACATTTCATTTCCTGAAACATGGAGCGGTCAACTAGTAAATTCAATTGAAACTTGTCCTGATTCAGGTTTGTAGTAAACGGTTCAAGACATGGATGCGCTTGTCATTTCCAAAGTGGTAAATGCCAATACAATATAGCATTAAATACTGCACAGTAAAAACAAGATTGTAAAATCCAGCGTTTATCACCATTTATTCAGGAAAAAGAAAGTGATCCTTCTAAAATTGATTTACGCAAAAAAAAATGCTTTTTTGGGGTGTCTGAAGAAACCACTATCAAAAATTTGTAAAATTGTTGGGCGGAATCAGTTCGGTGTATATGACTTCACTAGTAGAAATTAGTCACGCCATCACTTTAGTTGGGTTACATGCCATCAGAGTTCTGTGATGCTGCTATCTATTTCAATACCCAATTTATGTGAAAACTCAATATCTTTAATGAAGTGATCAGCAATTTATGAAATTTATGAACGAAAGCAAAAATTGATTGTAAATCTATACGTTTTCAATTGGTTTCAAAGCAAGAGATTTGAAAATTTAAATAAAAATCCAACCTCATAATTTGCAAACAGCAAGCTTTTAAAGCTATTGGTGGAGTACCTGGAGAGGTAGTGGGTGAACTTAGCTCAACTGCTTTTTTGTTTATAATTGACCGTGAAAATACCGTGATATTTAGACCACTGTAGGAATAGTATTGATTGCTCAACTCCTTTATGGCATCAAAGTTCAAACACATAATTTGTTTATTTGACAAGAAAGCACTAGCTATGCACTAACTTCAATCAATTATCTGCACTTAATCAAAGCATACGATTCACTTTCCAGGACGCGCTGTAGCCTCGATCATCTGCCACGAATTTGTCTTCAGTCTTCCATCACTGGCTGTAATTCCTTGCAATGAAACTCTTCAAAGTTTTACTGAAACGTTGCTTAACAATGCTGCTGTAAGTCCAATGGCCTAAGGTTAGACGTAACAGCAATGGAGCGGTAACGTTGATGTTGACAAATTCTGCGTAAACCCGCCGCAAAAAGCGGGTAAAAACAAGCAGTCTAAAATTATGTAGTATGCGGTGCTACGATCATGTCTTGAGCAAAGAAGATGAAAACATGAGCGCAAAGGGTTTGAAACTTAAAGTGCGCGGTTGCAGAGGAAGAGGAAGACCGAAAAAAATGTGGAAAAAGCAAGTAGAGAATGACATGAAGAAAAATGGATAGGTGAAAGAGGATGCATGTGATTGAGCGAAATGACCATACGAAATCCGGCCAACTCTGTCGAGGAGACAATTCCGGATCCAAAATAAGATGATGCTGTTAATAACATATCCAGATGCAAATATTGTTTCTGATGTGGTTACATGTTTATTCATTAAGATGCCTTGGCCGGGAGATAGCGAAGTGACTTTTTGGTCTTCGAGTTAAGCTGCCATCTGCCCTCTTGTCAACCACACAAAGTGGACGCTTCACTGCTGAAGGCTTCACTGTCTCTCATTGCTGAACATTTATTGCTCTCGAGCAGAAAACCTTAGAACATCAATTTTTTAGTTTGTGTTATGATCCGGCCGGGAATCAAACCCAAGTCAACTGTTTCAGTAACAGGCGCTCTATCCACTTGCTCACTGATCGGTAAATAATCACAAATGTTGATGTTTTGCATCAAATAATGCAGATTGATGACGATGAATTTGAAGATGTGACCATCAAGCTACAGGTGCTGACATCATCAAATGATCCAAGCATGGAAGAGGCCGAATCGATTTTAGAGTTTTTCGAAGAAGTAGAAAGAGAAATCGAAGAGGTATGTTTGGTTAGCTAATAATTTATTGATTTATAGAAAAATACTTACTATAGAAAGTTTACAGTAAATTATGGCGACTTGCCGAAAATGCAGCGCTAAGGTATTGGAGTTCCGATTTTACGAGGTTGAGAGTATGCCATTTTTAATGTTTTGATTAGGTTTTTAATTTTACATGGAGTTCCGATTTTACGAGGTTGAGAGTATGCCATTTTTAATGTTTTGATTAGGTTTTTAATTATCTTTTGCTCAATTTTTTTTTATGTAAATCAGTCTTGCAGATTTTAGTAAAGCAAATTTGCGTATTTTTTGTAAACTTGTTTTTTATAAATCAAAGAATTAAAGACAAATCATTTGCCAAACTTACATTTGATGGTAAAAAGGCAAATTTAAGCGCCAATGCCGCGTTAAATATTATGCAGTTCATCAAGAAATCTTGGTTTGGAACAACTTAAAAGAAACCCTTGCGCCCTGCTCATTTTTTTGCAAAATTTACGTTTCTGCATCAAACCTAAAGTTGTCATTATTTTCTTTATTTGTAGATTACTCCTATAGCGCTTATAAACGCACTCACTGTGTTGGGGCGTGTTGGTGATTCGTTGCTGGAAAATAACACTGACGACGTTGACATGGGTAGCTCACTAGCCCAAACCATTGAAACATTTATCGACAAAGTTACACTTCCTAAAGACATGGATTTTTTTGACATTCAGACCAACAAAATTACTGGAATAGTAAGTAATTGTAATTACATTTTATTTACGAAGCTGCCTTGGCCAGGAGACAACAAAGGTGCCTTTCGGTCTTCAAGTCAAGCTGCCACCTGCCCACCTGTCTACGACACGCGGTGGAGACTTTACACTGTCCTTTTCAATTGTTGAACGTCAAGCTGGAAAGCTGTGAATACCAATTCTAATGGTCTTTGATTTGACCCGACCGGAAATCGAACCCGATTCAGTAACAGACGCTAAATCCGCTCGACTGTTGATCGGTTAAACTAAAGGCAGTGAAAGTAATAAAACGAATGTTTTTCAACAGATTGATGTTGGCAGCAACGTAATTAAAATGTTGTCATTTTTGCAAAAAAAGGTCGTTTTGTCATTTTACTGACGTCATGAACTCAAAAAATGCGTAAATTAAGTACACCAGTATCTGACAATTGAGGAAGAGCTATGACCATCAACCAGCTACATGATAAATAAATTGAAATTTGCTGTAAAATATTAGAACCTCGGATAAATAGCTACACGTATGCCATGCTGCTTTTTAATGCTCAGTTTAACCTTCCACGCAGAAGCAATTTTTGCACTTTTAAAAGCAGTTTTTATATGTACAAATTGTTTCTACGCAATAGAATCACTAAAAATATTAAAACCAAACAACAGCGCCTGTTGCGCCAAAAAAACGGCTCCTCAGGTGGTAACGTCTTTTTTCGAAAAGAATTCTTTTGGGCGAAACAGGCGCTGTTGTGGTTTTAGGATTTTTTGTGATTTTACTGGGTATACTACTCTTGCTGTCATTGTTATTGAGCCATCTGTTGGGTTTCGTTGAGACCAAATCTTTTCCAAGTTGTTTCTAAGTGAATCTAAGACTTGATTTTTGATTTACGCCATTTAACGCCAAATTTATCTCAAACATTGTAATTTTTAAGGCTACATAACATTACCAAACCTTTATCGTTGTCAAAGTCAAGGAATTCTTATTGCTGGTGGTACAAATTTAAATTTTGTAGAGGCGTTTCAAGTCATTAACTGAAAGCAGTTTTTAATAGTTTAGTATTCAATTTCAGGTAGTAAATACACGCTTTGGCGAAAGAACGCGTCGACAAGGTAGACGGCAAACTGACAATGGTTATTTTCCTAATTATGCTGGTGACATCATTATTCGCAATTCTGGAAGTAATATTACTGAAAAAGCAGTGTCTTACGTCATACCCAACCAAGCACTGATGATGGCGCAAGAGAGCAACCCGAATTTTACGGGACAGTTTTCTGTGGTTTACTTTGAACAAAACTTATTCCCTTCAAACCTAAATGTCAGCCAGGTATGAGATGTGATAAAATGCTATTCTTCTAATAAATATTTTTTTTGTAACAACTAGCAAATGTACATGAAGCTTTGAAGCTTCGCAAGTTATTATGTTGCTAAAATATTCCAACACGCTTTTGTCATTAATCAAGTTAATCAAATCATTAATTAAACTCGCTGTATTATGCCAAAGCGTGTAACGAGTTGGCGGGGTCTATCTCGGCGTCATTGCGTTCTGGCTATACAGCTTCTTCCGACGAAAAGTTGCAGCGGTGGTGAGCCGTTGGCAACACTGTGTTCGATTTAACCAGCCATAGGCACGGCACCGAGAGCCAAACGTGGGGGTCCTGGGCCAGCTCAAATATGACGGATTTCCGGTTTTGTAAACTCCAAAACAGACGGAAAAAATGTCGCAGTTTTGTCCGAACTATGATGTGATCTCCAAAAAAAAAAAAAAAGGTCTTCACCGAAATTCCGCCGGTTTTTCTGGTCGAAAATAGGTGATCTCTGAAAAAAAAGGTCTGCACCGAAATTCTAACGGTTTCTCCGGTCAAAATTAGGTGATCTCAAAAAAAAAAAGGTCTTCGAGCCTCACATGCTGATTTCTCCGTGTCATTTCGATCGGCCCCTCTCGAGCTCATGGGCCCTCTGCTGATCCTGCTGAAGCCAACGGCCTTCCTGAAGCCCATGGGCCCACTAAAGTCAATGAGCCCCGGGGTCACTGTACCTCCCTGCCCCCCCTCTCTTTGGCCCGGGCGATAGGCTTGTATCTCAGACCTTCTTTCTCCAAAGATAAACGCTTAACCGCTCGACCAATTGGCCAGGTTTTGTCGTTAATAAATCACATAAATATTACGCAGCGGCGGTAGCTCAATGCAGGGTTAGACAAGTGCAGAGTGCCCATGTTCATACGTATTAACAAATCACGGTTGGTAAAAAGTTTTACACGGCAATCATTTTCAAATTAGCAACGCAAAAAGTCAAAAGAGAAGCTAGAACTATACTTCTAACATGTTCCACATTATACTTTGAACCTAAAAGTTGTTGGATGCAAAAATGAAACATTATGAAAAAAAAAAAGATTGGGATTTTTCCCTTACACGATCTCAAAACATTGTATAAAACCGCTTTCATTTTTAAGTATGTTTTGGTGTGGTTTGCTCTACAACCACTTGGTTCTGAGCAAACTTTTCCTAATCTTTTGACATTACGTTTTAATGATATTCGGGAAAATCTAACATTATTCTGTTATAACTTTGTTGCGTCACAAAAACTAACTTTGGCATAATTTTCTTTATGAGGAAATAATAATGATTTTTTTTAGCTGCATTATTGGGAAAGTTTACGGTGAAAAGAATCAATAGAAGGCGTTAAGAATCTGTGGCAGTTTTTGCTGTTTATATACAAAAACAAACACTATTTCGTCAAAACGAGAAGGATAAAAACTTGACTACATTTTTATCAAAAAAAAGCCTATTTTTCCAAAAAAAATCTCGCTATTTATGAAAACTTTCAAAAGGTTATAATTTTGCATCACCACCATTGCAAAAACATGCGAGAGTTAGATTGCTACTTAGATTTAGAAACTTGGCTACAAAAAGTAACCTTATTAATGGGTTCATTACAAGGATTTTGTGTTTCAGCCGATATCAATCAGTTTGGGTCCAAATGTGACAATCGTCAACCTACAGCAAACACCTGTCGTTATTCAGTTTGATAACCAGCCGTTACGGTACGAAAAATCACAAGACGAAACCAATCGTAGAAAAGTACGGCAACCACTATTAGTTTGTTTCAAACTGCATAATTTATCATACCAAAAAGCAGTCAGTCTGCTTCATCCAAATCGGATTTTCAGAAAATTTATGGTCCCTGGAGGAGTTTTGATTGGCTTTTAGAAGAGCCCCTTAATGGCAAAACAAATGGTTGGGACATTAAAAGTCTTATACTTTCCTTTGATTCGTGTGCTAAAGCAAAAAAAAAACTAAAAAACCACATTATATACAAAATTTTCGATGGTTTTTAAACATCCTGCTCTCCCACATATCAATTCAGACAGAAATTGCAACTGAATAGTTCTTTCCAAAAAACATCACTGCGATAGCGTACTAATAGGGCAACTTTTTGTTGTCTCAATTGGTGCTCAAATTATAGTGCAATTATTGCTTATATAGTAAGAAACATTTGGGTGAAACAGACTGTGTTGGGGCACGATACATGGTGGTGGTCAGTAACTATTTAAAACTTAACAGTCTATAGTTTAAGCAAGTATTTAAAAATTAAGACATCACAAAGATACTTGTCATTATTGGAAAATGTAAGGCTTTTGTGGGCTTTACATTTAGAATATAAACATTTCGGTGCATTATGCAGATTGTAAATTTATTCCAATTGCAGCAATAAAAGATAAAAAATTAGGAAAATTAAGAAAAAATAGCATAAAAAATATTGTTACTTAAAAGATAAAATGTAATCCAAATACACAAAATGTAACTTTTTGTAATCTTATAACTTCTTAAATGATAACCAGACACCTGTGAATTTTTGTTTCCACACTTTTTACATTAATTGGAGCAAACAAAAAAAAAGCAACTTTTGTGACCTTAAATCGCCCTACTTATTAATTTTTATGACGTCGATTTCGTTAAAAGTCATAGGTATTTAAATTTTGTACCAAATCAAATTGCTTATGTAATATAGCACTTAAAATATAATTTGTTGACCCAATCTCTGATGCTATATAAATATGTTTTTTGAAATCTGGTGGCATTACTTGTTTGATTACATTGAAGTTGTTGTTGTTGCCACTACAGTATTGTACTGTATTGCATTGTGTTATATTAAAACAAAATAAATACATACAATTATCTATATACAAGAAAGAAAATTGTTGAGAGTCAATCTTCTGAAACAGTGCTCGATGATGTACAAAGTGAAATCAGAGAAAAATTTAACTATAAAATCACAGTAAAAGGTTAAAAGCACAACAGTCTGTTTCGTTCAAAGGACTCGTCAGGTGTTATTGTAATCTTATTCAAATAGAATGAATCTTATTCAAGCTATTGTGATTCTATTTGAATAAGATTACAATAGCACCTGACGAGTCCTTACAACGAAACAGACTGTTGTGCTTTTAACCTTTTACTGTGATTTCATAGTTATAAAAGAAAGAATATAGGTTCTCCACAAAGGGACCGTTTAAGGGTCTTCGAGTCAAGTGGCAACCAAAACAGAATTAGATCATCGCCAGCAGGTGACAGACTTATATTACAGTATATGTTGAAACAAAAAGGAAACAAAAACGGATCAAGTATTTTATGAGATTATTCGTATTGTAAATTACAATTGGAAAAATTTGATAATAAAATAAATTTTTGAAGCATGCGTGCATTCATTGGTCTTTCAACATAGCAAAACTAACGAAAGATTAATAGGCATCCAAAATAGACGTTTTAATTTTTTTTGAGAAAACATTTAAGGAACAGCTTTTGATTTCATTTGGTAATTTATTCCACACTTTTAAACTTTATGGAATGTTGAAGCTTGTTTGTTTTAAACCGGGGTAAATTGTAGGTGTCGGAGGAGCAGCTTCTAATGTTAAGTTTGTGGGTATTAGAGGTCAATGTAAAGTTTTGATTAAGATTGTAAGGCACGTTGTTTGATCGATAATTAAACATAAAAGCAGCCGTTTCATAAGTGAACATGTCGTCTAAAGTCAATATACCTTGCTTTTTAACAGAGGAAGGACTTTATCACGTGGATTTGACATGGTTATAATTTTGATAATTCTGCTTTGCAATTTACTAATCTTGGAAGTGTACGTTTTAAAAGTACTGTACCATATGATAAAACCGTATGTTATATGAGAATGAAATATTGCAAAACATAGCAGAAAGAGTACTCTATCAGAAACATGGTATTCCATTTTTAGATATTATTCCAATTGAACGAGAAAGTTTTGATTGTAGACAAGACACATGGGGTCCAAAAGTTAATTTATTATCAAGATAAATACCTAAATATTTTACTGACTCAACTACAGAAATTTGACAAGAATCAATAGTTATTTTGAGATTTGGAGCTTGTTGCCAAGTTTTTGGAGATATTATTAAAGCTCTAGATTTTAAGGCATTCAGAATTAGTTTGCTAGCATTTAGTCAGTTATTAAAGCTTAGTAACTCCAAGTTTATTACATATTTCAAATTGGAAATAGTATCTGCATTCACGCAGATGCATGTGTCATCAGCAAATTAATAAAGATTAGTAAAAATACTGTTTTCTAAAATATTTATCGTATAAAAATTAAAAATAGAAGAGGCCCAAGCGTTGATCCTTGTGGTATCCCATCATTGATATTGAGAGGAGTGGAGCAGTAGTTATTGATAGTAACACTTTGGTTCCAGTTAATTAGATGGGATGATAATAAACTGTGTGTAACACCTCAGATCCTGCAATGATTAAGTGTCGTGAATCGTTGATACTTGGCTAGACTACAACCTTTAATCTCTAGAATTGTTCACGTCGACTAAAACTAGAGAACAACTAAGATGTCAATTGAGGAATCAAAAATGGCAGTTGACAGTTCCTTTAGCTTCATGAATCTTCAAAAGCACCACACCAATCTTAAATTAAAACTTCTATTTAAGGTTGAAACACAAAACTCTCTCACTGAGCAAAATCGCTCCACTAACGCTTCTCACTAAACAGCTTTACAAGCCAACCACAGATACACAAACTCGGCTTAACTGCTTGAGAAACTAATATCTAAAATCACCCACTCTAAGAATATTAGAATGTTATAATAAAAAAAGACCCGCTTATTTATACTACGGCAAACGCTATCGAATATCCCAGAACAATCCTAGATATGTCACAATAGAAAGAAACACACATGCTTACGACAACAAATTGCAAAATAATTATGACATCACAAACTTTAAGTCTAAATATAGCAATTAGAAATGGTAACAACTAAATATTCCGGTGACTAATAGAAAACAGTAGAATATACTAGAAAGGAATTATCCCAAACATTCCAAATCAGAAAGATGGCAAAACAAAAAGAACAGTCATGTACTCGTTAAAAGCGCAGCAAATAATTATATCTCAGGCATTCAAAATTATTATTTGTGACATTAAGTTTACTGAGTAAAATATTACGATTGACATAATCAAAAGCTTTTTTAAGATCAAGAAAAAGTAGTCCAGTATAGTGATTATTGCTCATGTTTTCATAAGCTGTAGTGACTATATCCGTGATAGCATGAGTGGTAATAAATCTAGGTCTAAAACCATATTGATTTGGTGATAAAACTCTATGTTTATCAAAAAAAGAAAATAGTCTTTTGTAAATAATCTTTCAAAAATTTTTGAAAAACTTGACAAGATTGAGATAGAGCGATGATTAGACATTAATAGCTTTTTTCCAGTGTTAAAGACAGGAATGATTTTGGCCTCTTTCATGCTATCAGGAAACGTCCCAATCCTTAATAAACTGGGAGAAGGTTGGGGCTATTACAACTGCAGCGGTTTTTGAAAGAAAATATGGTATATGATCAAGACCAGACAACTTTCCTGCTTTCAAACCAACTAGAGCATTATAAGCTTCACTCGATGAAGTGGGTTCCTTAAATAATGATTCTCGTACTGATTTCTGCAGAAAATTTTTGTGATGCAAAAAAGAATGATTAATGGAATTGTAGTTACTGGTGTTTATTAAATTGTTCGCAATGTTGCAGAAATGTTTATTGAAGTTTTCTGCAATTTGAGAAGTAGAATCTAAGACATTATCGTTTACTTTAATTCGAGTTGGTGAGTATTTCGATTTCGTTTTGGTTGGTAGTGAATTTATTACTTCCCAGGTTTTGCGTGGATTTAATTTGTTTTGATCACACTGTTGCAAAAAAAAACGTTTTTTTGCAGCAAATTTTGTTTTGTTGAGCTTATTAAGTTTTTGTAAAGAAGACGAGACTCGTTGTTGCCGTTAAGAAAATGCGTCTTTTACATTATACATTTTTTGTTTTTTACAAATAGAATTTAAGATGTATTTCGTTATCCAGGGCCTCTTGTTCAAGTTTTGTTTTTTCCGAGAAATTGATTTATTGTGGAACAATGCTTGTTTATGGCGTTCTTAATGACTAGGATAAAAATTTGAAAAATTTCATTCAAACTGTAATAGTTAATTTCTTTCGGAGCTAAGTTTGAATTGAATTCAAACAAATAGTCTTCCGGATCGGAAATAAGTTATCCAGACGAAAATTTGTTAGATCACGAACCATTTGTTTCATTCCAATTTTTTCACAATTTTCAGAAGAAGAGTCAAAAACAGTGCAGAAAATAGGATAATGATTGCTTAAATCGTATTGAATAATCCTCGGTGAAATACGATGATGAACGTCATTGGTTACTAAATGGTCTAATATAGTACTAATTGTTTTAGTAACTCTGGTTGGTTTGGTTATCAAAGATAGAAGTCCATTACTTTCAACCAAATTTAAATACTTGCTAAAAGTTGAGGTTCTATTTGTGTTCGAGATATTAGTATTTAAATCGCCAAAAACAAAGAGTTTAATGTTAGAAATTAACAACTGGGCTAGTGAATCATTAAAAGCTTCAATGACATTAGCACAATTGTTTGAGGAATGTGTATATAGAGATCCAACCAAATATTGAGAATGATTGTTACGATCATCAAATTTTAACCATAGATCTTCACATCCAGTAACTCATATCAACTGTTTTGATATATTGAGAACTATAAAATGATATATTGTGAACTATAAAATAGAAATGTAAATAGCTACACCTTTGGCGTTTGCGGGTGAGTTAAAAAAATAAAATTCAAATTAGTAATCAATATGTTAGATACTGGTAAAGATTTAAGTTTTGTTTCACAAATTAAGTCAGGCAACTTTTTAAAAGTTTGCAGAAAATCTAAAAAAGATTCAAAATTCTGTAGTAAGGATCTATTGTTTACATGAAACAAAAAAAGTGAATTTTTTTGGAATTTGAAAACATTGAGAATGTATATCAAAACAATTACACTGATATAAATTCTTAGAAACAGTATTTAGAAAAATATCATTAATTTCAAACTGATCATCATTTAAGTTGATCGCTTGACACAAGACAAAAAAATTATTCAGATTTTGAGTACTCACATAAGACCACAAATTATTCATTGAAAAGTTAAATTTAGAAACGGGTATCAGAAAAAAAACACTCTCTTGAAAAGATGAGTTACTGTATCAAAAACATAACATTTCAGCAATGAGCAGCAGTCAGCTGCTTAAAAATAACATAGGTAACAAGCAGTATAAACTGTCAATAACTTAACGTGAAAAGTCAATTTATACAGTCAATAATGATGTCAGACGTATGTTGGATTAATCTTATAACAGTTAATTGTTAATAAAGTTTAGTATTTGAAACAAAAAGGACATTTCTACCGATACTTAAAGAGTACAATTCTATGTGGAAAATTAGCTTATACAGTAGTTCAGGTCACAAATTCCGTCATCTTGCTTATTACAATTTAATTTAAAACTGTTCAAGACACCGGATCATACGCACCAACGCAGCTCTATCACAAACATGCATTATTGATTTTTATTTTTCTGCACGTTGAAATTAATACATGTAAGTTAATCTGGATTCATAAGTTCTAAGAAGTTATCCTAAAATATCATAAGCATTTTAGCAATTTGTCCATTGAACAATTCGAACTTTTACCCAAATATCATTAATCCACTTTTAAAGCGTTACTTCTAAATCACTCACAAATATGGCACCACATCACTACGCAGGCGGTTTCTGTTAATATGTAGCCTACCCGTTAGTGGCTTTTGCAGCAGTTTCACTATTCTTTCCAGGAAAAGCACAAAAAAAGTAAATTGTAATCCATATAGACACTCGAAAGAAAAGATTTCAAAGTTGCTTCCTGTTTAGGCAATTCGTACAGAGCTTGGCTGTCAGTTCTGGGACTTTGAACTCGATGCCTGGTCCTCAACTGGCTGTTGTTTGAACCAGACTCAATTCCCACCAGTTTGTCAGTGTGACCATTTAACCAACTTTGCATTGTTGGTGGTAAGTAAAACCATATATGGTACATTTTAATCAGCGCAACTGCTTATATATACACTGTATGTGTCGTTACTTTTCATAATACTGTATGTGTCAAATGGATGACGTCATCATCATGCTATTCTCCGAGTCGGAGGTTGACCGTCAATTGCCTCACATGTCTCTGTTTAGCTTTTCTTTTGGCTGAACTACTATAATAATTGCAAATTACATTTTTATTCACCAAGATGCCTTGGCCAAGAGACAGCGAAGGGACCTTTTCTATTACCGAATCAAACTGCCGGCTATGTAACACACACGGTGGGGGCTTCACACTGCCCTTTTAATGCTGAATGCCAAGCAGGGAAGTTGTGAAACCCAATTTTTATAGTCTTTGGTTTGGTCCAACCGGGAATCGTACCCGAATCTGCTTTTTTTATCAGCAGACGTTCTATCCACTCGACTACTGGTCGGTTATATAAAAATTTGTTTTGGCTTTTCATTTTTACCTATAAATCTGATGACGCCAAAAACAATATCAGATAAAAATAAAATTATTATGACTAAGTTATTTTCGATCACAAATCAGGCGAGAAGCTCTGTCCCTAACGATGTGGCTTTGGAAGCAATCAGCTACATCGGATGCGTTCTTTCCATTATCGGCCTAAGCGTCACAATACTAATACATTTACTAAGCAGGTGAGCACTTTTTGAAAACCCAAACTGATAAATATCATGACTAATGTTGAGTAACCATTGTGGGCAAGACAAAATAGAAAAATCTTGTCAGGAGGTACAAAGACAGAAATCGGGCTCCTTTGGTGAAGACCTTAAAAAAGTCTTCATCGGAAATCGACTAGCTTTTACCTCATGCACGCAGATCTACGACTTCTTGAGTGTCGGAGCAACTATTTGTGTGAGCGTTAACTTATAGGTCCTCTTGGCTCCCCTAGACCCGGGCCCAGGTATAATGTAACCTCCTAACCCCACACTTGCAGGCCCTGGTTGTGGGTCGTATCCACCAACGTGGATTAGCTTTGATCCAAGGATTAACAAAACTTCGGGGGGAAATTTAGACTTATGGCCGGACCAATTACTATAATTATTAATTACGGTAATTCAAGAACGACTCCTTTGAACTCCCGAATATGGTTTATTTTAATCTATTAAGTTGAACGGAGTAGAGGACATAAAATTGTTAATCCTCGGACCAAAGTTAATCCGAGTTGGTGCACACGACCCTATGTGTCTGAAAGGAATATTTTCTTTAGAAGGATTGATAATGGTGGAGAGACCAATACCGATGGTAGAAGCGCACAGGTTTTGTGCGAAATCACAATTAGGACTAATTTGTACTTCTGAATAGCAGTAACAGCTGATAGAACATCAATTTCTCATTGTCTTCTGACTATAGTCATAAATTTTTGCTGAAATGTCGAAAATTCCTCCAAATTTGAGACTATACTGGAACGTATTTTTGCTTTTTGCTAACTACTGGAACATAAATTTTAATCGGTAAAAATTTAACTTTTTCATAAGTATGAGATCTGTTTCAAACTGTACGATTGGTAATTTTTTAATTTAAGTGAAAATTTGATTATTTAAGAGAAAATTTGAATTCTAATTCGTAGCTTTTTTCTAGCCATTTTGATTTCTGATCTTGAACTCAGTTTGATCGTTTTATTTTCTCTCTTGTTGTTTGATGATAACCGCATGAACGAAGTATTGTTGAGGCTAAAAGTTTACATTTTCTTTCAAATATTTAATCACTACACCAAAACTTCCACTAATGCATGGTATTAAAATTCTAAAATATGCCAGCCTTAATGAACTTAAAATTTAACTCTAATAAACCATTATAGCACACTTTTAAAACCTTGGTTTCAATCACAGTTTTAAGTTCATAACAAATTGCATTTTATCATATTCAGAGAACGGTTCAAACGAAGGCCGACCAAAATATTTCTTAATATTTGCATTAATCTAATGCTTGGGTACATCATATTTGTGGCGGGCGTGGAGAGGATCTCAAACGGTCGAACGTGCACTGCTGTAGCTGCACTGTTGCAATTTTGCTTCTTAGCTACTTGGTGCTGGATGTGCGTGTATAGCTTCGATCTTTACGTTGCCCTCGTGGAAGTAAGTTTTGGTTTTCAAAGGATGTTAATTCTTAAAAAAAAATCATAATCGAATTTTTATTTTCTCGCTGTATTACACTGAAGCGTATTACGAGTTTGCGGAGCCCAGCTCGGCGCCATTGCGCCTGGGCAACACAGCTCTTTTCGAAGAAATGTCGCAGCGGTGGCGAATTGTTGGCAATGCTGTGTACGATTTAACCGGCCTGAGATTTGAACCTAAGATCTTCCGCTTCCAAGACAAATCCGCTACCGCTCGAACTACTGGCGCGTAGTGTTAATTCTTGAAGTATTGCACATAAATTTTCATTTACCCAGTTTGATGTGTAGTGGAATGGTCAGGTTAACAACAAACTAAAAAAAACGTATAGAGCTGGATAACTGTAGGGCTACCATAAGTTCCCTTTAAGAAGATTGATCCTCGTTTTCCGTTTAAAATAAATTGTCCTCCGAGGCCAAGTGTCTTCTTTTTCAATGCTCAGAACTTAAAGACGGGAATCGAAAACCAAACCAACCAAAAACGATAATCTTCGGTCCAAACTTAGGTTTAACTCCCGCCGACCCGAATACAATCGGACTGACTAAAGACCGGTTTGGTTTTTAGAGATCACCATTTTTGAAGGGCAAATCAGCGCAATAGTTCAAGACCTTTTTTTGCTTTGGAGATCACTTGTTTTTGCACCGAGTTTGCCCTTCGAAAATGATGAATTCTTAAGATAAAAAAGGCCTTGAGGTTTTTTTGAGCTGATTTTGCCCTTCAAAAATAGTGTTCTCCAAAAAGAACAAAAAAGGAAAAAAAGGTCTTCGGATCAGTCCGGTTGACCTTCACGAGTTTGGTCTTTGGGCTTCGGTTTTCGGAACTGTTTTCTTTTTGGTCGATGAAAATATGGTACCTTTAGATAACCGGCTATTTCAAGCTTTTATAGTTACAAAAAAATTCTATTCACACAATAATCCTTGGTGAAGAGCTTCAATGCACAGATTATAATTAATTTTTCACCTTTATTAGGTCCAGTTAACTTCAAAAATTTTTTTTCCAAGGTGTTTCGCAATACGGAAAAGAAAACCTTTCTTACTCGGTCTTGTTTCTTCGGTTATGGCCTCCCTTTCTTCATCACAGTGACCAATGTTGCTTCAACTGTTGGCTACCTGGATACCCTCAACGCAGCAGTCACGTGCGATGGAGGTATATAAGCAGCTATTGTGACATTGTGTTGTTAATGCATCTAATAGTCGCGGGTAAGGTTAAGCTCATCTTTTAAAACAGATACACCATGCTTAAATTAGCATTTTCGAACAAGATTTGGGAAAATAACTTTGGAAACAATAAAAACAAGAAAAAACAGCGGTCTTTATTTAAAGTGGATGAAGCATCCAGCTAGTTTTGGTAGTTTAGAATAGCTAAAAATCGAAAATATTACTTCGGTAATAAGAAAATTTTATATAGCCAAATGAGCAGCAGGACTAAAGTCATTCTAATGATTTATTAACAATCAAAATACAAAATATGTTTCCGCCTTTCATCAGGTCTTTTATGGTATTAGTTAGATCATAGACATGTTAACTTCAGACTAACTGGAAAGAATGAAATACAAAATCAAGCGATATCAAGCTTTCGAGTCCCCGCGCTGTAGAACAATCACGATCATCATCAATCGCATTTAACACGTCAACAGTTCATCTACTAATGCCGCTCTCACACTTTAACGAATTTGACTGCGACTTCAAGGCGAATCAATTCGCAGCTCAGTCTCACTGCAGTCTCAGTGCAGTCTCAGCGCAGTCTCCGTAGAGTCTCTGTAAAATCGAAGAGCTTGGCCAATTCTTTGCAAATGGTGGCGACTTGATCTCCATTAATGCAGAAAAAAAAAAATTCATTTGCATGATAAGAAAGCCGGTAAAGTTAAAGAAAAAAAGTTTATTTGGAAGATTAATTAAGTTGACTACTTCTGATAAAGATGTAAGTTTTAGTGAAAGCTTTAATTTAGCAGCAAACAAAAAGCACGAACGTTGTGAGAAAAATCAAAATCGAAAAGAAAAATGACTATAACCAGTTAGTCTTCGCGACATAGCTATGGTGTATTACGGCATACCTGAGCGGTAACGCAGTATTTTTTCAACGTTACCGTTGGTTCATTACCTCGATACTTAGCCATTTAAAGGTGCTACTGGTTTTTTTAAAAATGCTAAAATTTTATTTAAGCCTATGTGAAAAATAAATGCTTTGAATTGGCATTGTAATTTATGGGTAAATTTCAACATCTATGCTTGTGAAAATGCAATAAAATTTTTCAAAACTTTTTAACAGCAAAATTTTGGACTAAATATAAACCAATCAAATTGTTCCTCTTTTTTCAACGTTTGTTGTCGTAACTTAATTTCAAAAATCATAAAAGCAATAAAGTGGTGAATAACCTTCGAATTACGGTAGCTTTATTATTGCGTATTACTATAATTATTCTTGTTCAAGTTTTCTTTATTTCGTATTATTTATGTGATTGAAGAGGATATATGCTCAGCAAATGCATAGGAACAGTTTTCGTTAAAAAGATTACCCTCAAAGTCAATTTTACTATAATATGCAAGTTTAATGTTGTTCGACACTGATGCTACTTTAATTTACAAATCGTACGTTTGTTGCAAGCATAAAACTTAAATATATTCAGCTTTAAAGAAGAAAAACTGAACTTTAAAAATAGTTTTGCGGAGAATAAAATAGCCGAAGCTGTCGTAAAACGTTTTATTTGAGAGACGTTTCAACTTAGTCATTAATTATCAATTTGCAAATAACACGCAAAAGGATTAGATGTACGGCAAAATGCAAGTTTTAACCAAAAA
Source organism: Trididemnum nubilum (assembly GCA_963965965.1). Lineage (NCBI taxonomy): Eukaryota > Metazoa > Chordata > Ascidiacea > Aplousobranchia > Didemnidae > Trididemnum > Trididemnum nubilum. The sequence continues at coordinate 41,006,189 of OZ014469.1, read as the reverse complement.
GCAAAATAAATCCAAAATTAACTAATTGTTGGTTCAGTAGCGTATCCAGGGGGGGGGGGGGCTCGAGCCCCTCCCATTGGCTTGTGAAGTATTCAAAATCGCACGCTTTCGGTGCTTTTGAGGCCGATTTTTGGTGAAAAATTTAAAACAGCCTCCCCAAAGGAAATTGAGTGCCGAAGTTGTGAAGTACATGTCGTGATTCGGTCTGAAAAGCGTTTGAATATCCGATTTTGGCCGAAAAATTAGTCTCAATTTCGGTGAAGACCTTTTTTATTTTTATTTTTTTTCTGGAGATCACCTGATTTTGGGCGGAAAAAACGTTTGAATTTTGGGCGGAAAAAGTCTCAATTTCGGTGAAGACCTTTTATTTTTATTTATTTTTTTGGAGATCACCTGTTTTTGGGCGGAAAAAACGTTTGAATTTCCGATTTTGGCCGAAAAATTAGTCTCAATTTCGGTGAAGACCTTTTTTTTTTGAAGATCACCTGTTTTTGGGCGGAAAAAACGTTTGAATTTTGGGCGGAAAAAGTCTCAATTTCGGTGAAGACCTTTTTTTTTATTTATTTTTTTGGAGATCACCTGTTTTTGGGCGGAAAAAACGTTTGAATTTCCGATTTTGGCCGAAAAATTAGTCTCAATTCCGGTGAAGACCTTTTTTTTTGAAGATCACCTGTTTTTGGGCGGAAAAAACGTTTGAATTTTCAAGCTTTCCTAGAAATTCCGTCTTAATTTTCGGACAAACCGTGTGATTCTGATTCAAGAACAATTAAAATTCGGGTCAAGGTTGCTTGCACTTTTCTCACTCTTTCAATAAAGCCCCCCCCCCCTCCTTTTCCAAATCCTGGCTACGCACCTGTGTTGATTTGTGGTATAAGGCTTCATTGCTTTCAAAAACAAGCACAAACCAAGCGGGTAAGCTAATAATTTTATAACTATATTGAAACACTACTCTTCAACACAACTGTATTTATCATACTACTCGGCTATTAACAGCTGTAGGTAAACTTGGTGTTTTAATTCAACTTGAACATTTTTGGCGTTATACTGAGCGCCTTCATTAAAAAACTAAAAACATGGCAGATGAATAAAGTAATAATCAGTGCATTGTCAAAATTAATGCAAATAGTAACAACATTTTTTGAACATACAATTTCGATATCCAACTGCATTCGGTTTGACTGGCATTTTACGGCTCAGGCAATTCCTAGCAATAAGACAAATTAAACTGGAAGTTCAATTAAGTATAATTAAAATATAAAGCTAGCCTAGCTTGTTGTAGCCTTGCAATAATATAGCAAAGTGTTGTTTTGCATTGTGTTGCAATATGTTTACTGAAAGTAACCTCTCTACTGAAACTATAAATTTTATAATTTTACTATTATAAATCCTATCAAACGACACTCATTTATTCAACCGAAAATTATCCACATCCTGATGCCGTCAGCTACAATCTATATTTAATTAAAGACAAAGCGAAAGTCAAGCCACCACTACAAAAACCCTAGCAGTCACCTATCAATTGAAATGCATTCCAGCAATCAGTTTTCTAGCGTATCATTAGAACTATATAGTCTATCTACTAACTGTAGCGCTAGAATCAAACATTGGACCCCAATTTTAGACTTACTATCTGATCCAAGCATAGCCCCATATTAACGTCGACATAGTAGCTGACATTTACATTGTCAACCGCACCATCCCTGAACTTTTAAAAGCAAATTTAAATGCAAATTCCAAAATTACTAGAATTGCTAAAAGTTTCAACATCATGGAAAATATTCAATCCGACTATTAAAAACCCAAGTTTTTATGCTATCCAATTCCGTATTAACATTTTGTTAAAAAGTTTTCCGATTTTATTTATTTTGATCTACTTCATCAATTTTCATCCATATTTTAATAGTTAGATTAGCTTCAGGCAAGAATATTTTAGTTTTAGACCCTTCTTTTGCCTAGCAGCTAAGATTCGAGGAATCTTTCATTTTACCATTATCTTTCCACCACTTATTATTTTGCAAAATAAAATTTATTACAAAACTTTCAACTACGTTATTTCCATTAAACCTGATAAGATTTGCAGAGCAGTCTTCATACATTCGCCAGAGTTGTAGTGCAGTCTGTGTGGGTTTGCAGTGCAGTCTCAGTGCAGTCTCCGTCAATTTGATGACGAATGCCCTGCGAATCTACGGAGACTGCAGTACGACTTCATGGAGACTGCGCTGCAAATAGCAAAATTTTTGAACTGGTTGAAAAATTTTTACTCGTTGGCGAATCCACTGCGAATGCACTGAAACTCATTGCGAATGCACTGCGAATGCGCTGAGACTGCGCGGAGACTCTGAAAACTGAAAAATGTTCAATTCGCATTGCAGTCGCAGTCAAAGTCGTCAAAGTGTGAGAGCAGCATAGTGGAAAATAAAGAAACTCGTGGGAAAAACAGTACATTAATCAACAGGCGTTACCATCATTTGTAGACATTTGATAGAAAGGATAAGCCATGAGCCTGTGATTAATGTGCTGTTTTTTCCCCAAGAATTTCTGTATATTCTATTAGTCGATGAGAAGTTGACCTGTTAAATGCGATTGATGATCTTTATTGTTTTAACGCTCGAACTCGAAACCTTGATATTGCTTGAGTTAGTATTTTATTCTTTCAAGTTAGTCTGAGGTTAACATGGCTATAATTTAACTAGTACCTGAAGAGACCTGATGAAAGACAAAAATGTTTGTATTTTGATTATAAATAAATCATTAGAATGACTTTAGTCTTGCTGTTCATTGCTATTAATTGAAAAATAAGTTTTGAAATTGTTGGTTTTCATTTTGGGGCTGCAGTTGTAAAGATATTCAACAAATGCAAAGAGATATTCTCCTGATGAAGTTTTGGAAACCCTAAATCTGTTCTCCCATCCTGAATTTTCGGGAAAAAAGATAACCCCAATAATATTAATCCTTCCAGTCACATCACGCGAACAATCCAATTTTGTAACCCCCCTTTTTTTTGTGAAAGTTTGGGCTGAAAGAAAAAGCTTAGGTTTCCAAATATTTTTAGGTAAATAACTTTTTGTATTTGTTAAATATCTTTGCAACCTCAATATCATAATGAGAACAAAAACTTTCAAAAAAAAATTTCTTAATTTTATCTATTGTTATCTACCGGAATTAACAAGATGCTTCACCCCATTTAACTATATTCACAAAAATTAACAGCTTATTTTAGCTTGTTCTCGAAATTAAAGCCATATTTGCTATGTAGGAGAAAGTTTTGTCGCTTTTTGTAAATATTTTTGGTATTTTTGTTTATCGCTATCATTACATCTTGTTCACAGAGATCCTGTTGGCTCAATCTCTGTACCGAGCTGACAACATGTGTTGGCTTCATGGGAATTCTCTCTACTTCGGGTTTCTCCTTCCAGTAGGACTCATGCTCCTAACTAATATCGTGTTTTTCTGTATCATTTTGCGAAAAGTTGTTTGGAAAACAAACGAGGTAAACCACTTGTTTGTTGTTTTGTGATTATGCTGTTGGTTGCTACTGAGCAGTTCTGTTATTGTACGTAAGACGCTTTTCTGATTCTCTTTTACAAGTTTCTTCGCTTCAATGTCATGATAATCGTAATCTCAATCAAAGGCAACCAAAAACTTTTGTCCCGATTATCTTTGTCAAGTAAGTTTGTTTGGATTTGTAAACACTTCTTTAGTCGCCAAGTTTTTTAAGAATTAAGAGATCTTTCCGTTTTTGAGTCAGCTTCTACCTGCCTCATCTGTATGCCACCTGCATTTACGGTAGAAGCTTTACGCTCTCTCTTTTCGATACTGAACAACGTCAAGTAGGGAAGCTGTGAATACCAAATTTTAGTCTTTGTTTTGATCCGACGGGGAATTGAACCCAGGTTTACCGTTTCAGAAGCAGACGCTTTATCCACTTGACCATAAATTGTTTACAAATATAGCACAGTTGTTATTCATAGATTCAGTCCACCGCTACAAAGGCAAACACCAAGAAACGCCTCTCCATTTCGCTGACTTTGTTCATAACAATGGGTCTTACTTGGATATTTGGTTACGTCATGCTCATATCAACCAAACCAACTTATTTCACTGTCTTTAGCTGGATATTCGCCCTGACTAACACCACCCAGGTGGGTTATGACGTTATATTTGCAATGTTAAACTCTGAACTTTCAGTTCAAGACACATAAATTATAAATTACCTGAGAACTTGTAGGCAAAAAAGGTTTTTAGGCAAAAAGAGAAATACACGCAAAAAAAGTTTTTTTCATAATCTAAGAATAAAAACGATTGCCACAAGCTTAATGCACAGTATAGTACATTCGTTTTGGTCTTATTTCACGCGGAGGTAAGGCAATTTTTTTCTGATTATGCATGTAAGCAATACTGAGCAGCAGCCACATAAACTATTTGTACCCCTTCCCCAAATTATTTGGCTTTATTTTTTTTAATTAATGGTTCTTGGGTTGCAGTACATAAATCATCTTTAATTGAGCAAGCATTAACTTGAGTGCAAAGATGCAGCTATCATATCTTAATCATGCTCGACCGCATATACTTCAGTCATCTGCTACCTAATTTATGAAATTTTATTTGCAGTTTAACATGAATTTCGTTGATCGAGCGGTAACGCGATCGTCTCTGGATCGGGAAGCCTCAGGTTTAAACCTCGGGCCGGTTAAATTGACACAGTGCTGCCAACGGCTCGCCACAGTTGCAACATCTCAAAAGGAGGTGTGTCATCCGAGCGTAATGACGCACAGATGGGCCATGCAAACTCATTACACTCTTCCGCATATTACAGCAAGCGTAACGAAAGATTTGATTTAGCATGAATTTGAAGCTTGGAGTGCATTTATCGAGATAAAACTTATTTGAAAAATTCAAAATACTTGAAAAGAAAAGCATATTTAAAAAATTGGAAAACTTTGTTTCAAATTAACTTGTAGTGTTCTCGGCAGCACTTATATTCTCGTCCGCGCATAATGGAAATAATTCCACATTTTTAGGGTCTTCTTATATTCGTTATGACGTGTGTCCAACAAGCAAATGCTCGGGAGGAATGGCGACAAATCTTGCGCGGAATCGGAAGCAGCTTCAGAGAAATCGCAACTACTTCAAGTACAGCTGGAGGAACGTACAGCTCGCGATCCACACCAATTCAATCCCCCAAAGCTAAGCGATCCGACACGCAGATACAATCGCCCAAAGCAGAGAAAAAAGAAAAACCACCAATAAACAAAGAATCAAAATTTGTAGAACCATGAAATAATTGTTTATTGAACTTATTTTACTTCGGGTTTGGTCCAACATATTTTACTCAAGAGAACAAGAGTATTCTTTAAGTACGGAAACAGGGTCCATGGGAGCACCACACTTGGCAAAAAGGTTGGTGTTCACCATAATTTTTTAGAATAGTTTGTTTTGAGGTGATGACGTTATGGTTCATGTGGATGAAAATAAAGTTATTTTTTCATTGCCGTAATTGACGGTTTAAATTTTGCGCTTTAGTTTGTTTTGTAAATCGAAATTACAAAAATGCCCAAGTCAAACTAAAATATCTTATGACATTATTTAAGATAAATATGAGTCAAAAATGTCCAAGTTTTGGTGAAATGGTTAAACTAAAAAACTAAGCTGTCAAACTAAAAAAAAAACAAACAAGAAAAAACAACTAAAAAACTCAAGTTCCAGATAAACTTAATTTTATTGACCGATAACGAAATAAAATACAAAACTAAGCGGCTAAATTTAACTGAAGGTTAGAAGGTTTTTTTAATCAAAAAAGAATAGGAATTATTTTGCCTCTGACCCACTTGAATGCAAAATTAAAACTGAACAAATCTGAAATAAAGGTCGGTAGGCCAACAGCGTTAAAGCAGGAATATAATTAGGCGTTGCCACCTAGCTAAGAAATAGAAAGATTTTTGATAACGAATCGCCAAAAGCCTTAAATGCAATTTAGTGTGAAACGAAGGGCAACGTAAAAAGGTTAAAGATCAAGTGCCAAGAAAAATTTGCTATTTTGGTTTTGGTTGCTACGTCAAAAAAAGTTGTTGAGCAACAATATTTCGAGTTTCATAATTGTTAAAAAGTTGCTTTAATGTAGAAAAAGCTCAAAATAGCGATTTGGATCTATGAAGTGATGACGTCATGTTCGAAGTATAGCCTTCTCATCGTTTTATCACCATCAACAAGAGTGAGCTTTTGTATTTCTCAGTGGTCAGCTATTCGCTTTTTAGCTGTTAACTGTGATAGATGTAAGGAAAAAAATCTTGATAGCTCGATTTCTAGTAGTGAAGGACACGCAATGCAAGTCGCAAACAGTTACAAGTAATAAAAGATAACTAGATGATGAACTAAATATTATCGAAAAATGCTAATAAAAAGGTTGATTTGGAGCAATTAATTGTAGGATCAGCAAACGTTATGTTAGACCACATAGTTTTGATTTTGTTGTGCACTACAACTATAGGTCATTTGTTGTTGCTACATTAAATTTTAAATTGCGTTTGATTGCAATAAGTATAATCTGCCATGGCTTGATGTAATAGCGACAGCAGCGATATTGAAGCGATATAAGTTTATATGAAAACAATGAGACTGGATTGACCCCATGGCTAAAAAGTCTAGGTCTAACTGTAATTCTGAATTACACAAAAGTACAGTATTACAAGCAGAGTTCAGTGAATAGGCTATTAATACTGCTAAGTACTGGTAAGCAATTAGTTTATGAGTACAATTACTGTAATTGCCTAACAGATAAAACCTTTTGCTGATATCCTATTTTCATGTTTGCAGTGATTTCATTTCATTACATTGACCTATTGCATTTTAGTTTAAAGGGAGCAACAGTATTAAACTGTTAAAGCACAGACTAAGCTATTGAAAATTATAATGTATTTCTTTGCCTTAGTCTTATTTGTTCAGAGTTCATTATGGTTCTCAAGACATTAATTTTAGTATCCTAGGCTAAAAGCTAACGACTGACCTTAAACCAGTATTTGTAACTGACAGAGCTGGGCAAATACTCAAGTTGCTCCCTAACCAGTAACCGCAACCAGTACAGTTAATCCACGAACCTGCTCGGCCGAAATAGCTTTTGTAGGTACAGTAACCGCTGCCTTTCATGTATGAACTCGCACAACCAACAGTTCTGATTAATAAAACTGAGCAAGCAATTCAATTTCTCGTATATCACTGCAACTAACTTAGCTTATTAGTTCGTAGATAACAATAGAAAATTCTGCTGCTACCATAAATTTACTGTATGGACTCGCACAACCAACTGTTCTGATAACTTAGCTAGGAATTCGTTTTCTCCTATAACAACTGCTACTAAGCTTGTTGTTTACACAGAATGTGCGTTTGACAGCTACTTCGAAGATGACGTCATTCGACGGCTAGACAAGTTTTGCGTAATGCGCTTTTCAAAGCTTAATAACTCCGCCGATCTAGCATAAATTTTTACGAAGTTTTCAAGACTTCTTAGTTTACGCCTATACTATGTAAAAATAATCAGAAAATCAGTAGTGCATTTTTCTTGTCGCTTGATTTTTAAATGAAGTTGGCAACAACACAAAATGAGCATTTTTAAAATATGAAAAGAAGATCGATTCCAGATCCCGCCAATAAGGAAAAATGAAACAAGTAAAACATTGGGCGTTAACATAGCGGCCACTTGAAACGTAATCATCATGTGACGTTTGAAAATAAACAAAATGAAAGCACGTGACACCAATAAATAAAAAACAGTGCTTAATTAATACGTAAATAAACTGAAAGTACTGAATAAGGTGAACGTTGAAGGCCACGTACTAACAATCTTGAGATGACTTATCTCCATAGTTCAGTAACAAATTAAAACCACTATTTCCCAACAACAATCAATAGTAAAACCAGTTTGACAATTTAATTGAATATTCCGAATATATTAAGCATAAAAGTCACAAACGCAATAAACGTTTCACAAATTTCATACGTGACAAAATTTACTCAGAAACATTCTTAGACAGTTCCTACAGAATGTATTTGACCTTGAGCAAAACTGCTGCCGAGGCATTTCCTGCAATGACCAAACGAGTTATCGCGCGTCCAACTCACCGGTCAAGCCATTGCAAGATTTTGAGAGCGTTTTAAGTTGCGGTCTCCAAGGTCAGACGTACCAATTTTAAAGCATTGTGCAAGAAGCTGCTATCGTAGACATAACAAGCATCTTCTTTTGAGGTGTTAGGCTGCAAGACAGTTGAGATTTGGCTCATACAGTTCCAGTTGAGTTGAACATTTAAAAATTTGTTCTAAAAAACCGAACAATATGGATTCAAAATAGACCTAAGGCGAAACTAATTAAAGGATCGCTTCAGCTGTGATTGATGGACGTACGTTTGGATCATTGTTACTGGCATGATTTTGAATTTTTTCTATTGTCATGAGTATTGATGACTAGGCAGATTCAGATTAACATACAGCAGGAAATAAAAACAAGTTTCCGAATCAGCTACTATTGGTCGCGTGGTAACGCGTTCTTCTCTGGAGTGGGAGATCAAGGTTCGAATCTTGGGCCGGTCAAATTGAACATAGTGTTGCCAACGGTTTGCCGCCGCGGTGACAGTTCTTCAAAAAATATTGCGCGAAGGTACGCTTTCGCAGCCGTGACCAGACGCAATGGGAATGCGGCAGCAATTTGGTGAAAATTTTTCTCCAAATTTAGGACGAATTCAAAGTCTTTTTCCTTTGGTACGGAATTAGCCTCCGAATTCGCTTGAAGACCGAAAAAAAAAGGTCTTCACTCCGATTCGGAAGTATCTTGAACCGGATTTCGGCAATTTTGGAATTATCAGCAGCTATTTTGTCTAAATTTCCAAAACGATTTTGTTAATGAGGGGTGCAATAAATCTCGATGGTTGTCGCTAAAGTCTCAATGGGGAAACGCTAACTCTCGATGAGGGGACGCGTCCCCCTGCAATTTAAGTACTGCTTATAGTGCTGTTATTTAAAGCAACCTTACCATCCATACCTGCATTCCAGAGCATAGCGACGTTAATATATGGTATGAATAACGCTCCAGTGAGCTAAGCATGGTTCTATTCATTGCCGAACTAGAATTGCCCTGCAAAGATGAATATTATATAAGTCAACGCACTTGACAATTGGTTGTATTTAGCCTACAAATTATAGCGTCACCACAAAAACCTAACCCGTATTGTTTTACCCCCAGTCTGCACCAATCGAAATCCGAATCAGAGTTGGTTATGAATAACATTATATCAAAAGCGTTACAATCTTTTTAAGCAGTTAAAGCGCTGCGCAAAATGCGCAATTTAATTTTTTTAATTTCGAAAGCGCAGCGCAACTTCCGCAATGAACTTTTTGATACTATTGAAGCGCTAAGCATCTCTGCAATTGCGGAACGGCATTTTGGTACCAAGTCAAAGCGTAACTTTACCTATACGCAGTAAAATTTCCAATGCGCTCTCCAATTAGCGCATTTTTGCAATTTTAGACCAAAAACCAGCAAGTAATTTGCTAAACAAGGCCAACATTTATCAATATTACAATTGAAATAAAACAAAATTAAGTTCAAAGCTTAGAATTGCACTAGTGTTATTCAAAAAAAAATTTTTTGAAAGCGCAATAACGCGCAACAACTTTTAAAAAATTTATTCCGTTGCTCAACTTCCGCAAGCTTTTAAGATACGAAATCAAAGCATAGCGCAACTTTCGCTTCTTGGGAGGTTGGGCTAATAAATTTCGTTCTGCTCATCTCTGACCTAAGCCATGGCCGAGTGAAATGTAAATTTTCTCTTTTGTGACACGGATTGTAGCTATGTTTCTTAACTTTTTAGATTCCCCATCCACTTTTTTTTAGATATTTTTTTTCTTTTTGAAAAAGGAATAAAAACCATTCAAAAAATGCACAGCTACAAGCAAAATCGGTAACCCAAGGCTATATACACCAGCAACTACCAGCATAAGATGAACAATTCTCAACCATTAACAATGGCGTACAAAACAATAAAAATCGTTGCCAAGTATACGGAGGCGTAACAAAGAGGGGCATGACAATGATTTAGTAGGCAGACCTGTGCTATCGTTGATATTTGCAAATCCTTTAAAGCTTCACCTAAATAAATGACTTACCAAACCATCACGTCTAAACCAACACTCGACATGATGAAAATTCTGTGACTGAAAAAATAACAAATTTTGTAAATAAATGAATGTATTAATGTAGTTTTATAATTAAAGATTAGCCTGTTATTAGTATTATTTTTTGTTACTTTGAACTACATTGCACTATGGATTTCCTAATGCTACAACTTTGTTGTCCCTTTCTTTTGTTTTTAACATTTGTGATAACTTACAGTAGATGGAAGTCAAAATCATAAAAACAACTACTGAAGTAAATTTCAATGGTCGAGAAGCATTTTATAATCATTAGGGGTACTTATGTTACGTAAATCAATCATTTCTTCATTTGTTCGACATTATTATACCGACCAATTGGTCGAACGGTAATGCTTTCGTCTCTGGAGCAAAAGGTCGGAGGTTTGAATCTTGGATCGGTCAAATCGAACACAGGGTTGCCAACATCTCGCAACCGCTGCAACATATCTTCTAAAAGAGCTGTATTGCCAGCAGACGCAATGACGCTGAGTTATATTCACTGGGTTACACTTCGGCGTAATGCAGCGAATACAAGGAAAGATTTGATTTGATTTCTATTTTGGCAATATACAGTACTAATTTGTAGTTTCGTGCTCATCATCAAAAGTGTTCTTTATAATAGTGTCAAAATAACTCTTCACTCACTCCACCTAGCGACTTGATAGATCATAATTTTGAAAAAGCTTAAAAATTAATCACAATGATTTGACTATTTTTGAGACGCGGTTGGTCAAGTGGTAATGGTTGGTAAAAAACCGGTTGGTAAAAGTAAATCTAGGCTGTGAATTAGTAAATAATGTACAATAACTAATGTATTATGATACTATTTTTTGTTACTTTGAACTACATTGCACTATGGATTTCCTAATGCTACAACTTTGTCGTTCGTTTCTTTTGTTTTTAACATTTGTGATAACTTACAGTAGACAGATGTCAAAATCATAGAAACAAACAAACAACTACTGAAGTAAATTTCGATAATCAAGAAACATTTTACAGAAACGAGTAACAAAATATACTACTACAACAGGCTTGCAAAAGGTTTTCGTCTCCTTTGCAATATGCACTCTTCTGGTAGTATTACTTCAGCATCAGATTGAAATTTGGCTAACCAAAACTTTTTGCAACATGATTAGAGTGAAGTAAGCTTATCAATAACTAGTCAGACACAATCCTAGCTTTTACGCCTCAACGATATATTTATCCGGGAGGTATTATAATTTGATAAAATTTTATAAAAAAAAAAATTAAGTAACGTATACTTCTCGTAGTGCCAAGATCTATCTTACTTTCTGTGAATTGTAATACTGCATTACTAACAAAGCGCCTTCTAAACTCTTGCAAGGACAATAAAAAGAAAATAATACTTTACCCCAAAAATGTTTCTCAATCTGTCAATCTAACAACTCAGTTTTTGCATCGTAAAAAAGAGAGTAGCATCTATTCCGAGGCATTGAGATTGAACTGGAGTTACGAACAAGTACTGGTTTAGTTCTACTCTTCTTGAACTGCTCGGAGCTATATTCTGCAAAAATTGTTTCAACAAAAAGTGAGTAAAACAATGCAATGGAATAGTAAAGCGCTGTTGCCGTTAATACAGATAAGCAAGTCTTTTTGTTCCATTCATTCTAATAATTTGAAAATTTTAATGATTGTAGCGTTTTGTCGAATATCAGTTTCATAATTAAGGCAGTTTAGCCGAGATCGCTGTGCATCTGTTATTGGCTTGTTTATAACTTACTGCTAAAAATACTTACAGCTAAAATATTGCAAGACGCAATGCATCTTACTTCCTTCTACTTGGGCCAAATCACTTAGAAAATTTAACACCAAAACGCAAGATTTTAAACGTGTTTTGGAATTAAATTGCAAGTAAAACGAGGATTGAACAACTTAATTTTTTCGATTGGCTTTCAAATTTAAAAAATCTAGTTCTATTGAATGGCTCTGAATACGTGTAAAATGTGATCCAGGGGCATTTAAATAGCTTTTTTTTCAAGAAATTACAAAAATTTGCCCTGTAAGTCAGTCATATTCACCCCCAAATCCCCGTCTGTGAGACGTTTTAATTTTTTTAGATTACTCAACACGTCTACCAATTTTTACCTTTTCGCTTTTTAACTTTGAGTTTGATGACATTGTTCGAATTTTTGTCTAAATAAGCATGGTTATTGTCAGTCAAATTCAACTAGACTACTGTTTATTTGAATAAAGTTGATGATGGTTTCGCCAAAAAATTATTTTTTTACCTTTTGGCTTTAATTTAGTTGATAGTGATACAGTATTTGATATGTAAAATTCCAGCTGCCCAAAATTGCTATTTTTATTATTCAACGTTTACTTTAACATAATAGTTTATGAAGTTTTATGTTTTGATAGTGATTGATAAATTTATTTGATGATGCAAAAATATCTCCATTTCGTCGTGTTTTTTTTTTACATTATCAGCAAAAAAATTTTTGGAATCAACAAACGATTCAGTATTTTGCATTAAAAAAACCTTTTCCTTCTACTGTAGTTCGGAAAGTACGTATAACATCACAAAAAATATAAATGTGCGCTTACACTTATCGCGAAGCGAAGGTTTACGATCTTTGCTATTGGTGGCTTACGTCACTTGCCCAAAATAGGCCAACTATTTAAAAACAATTTTGTCTAAGTGAAGTTAAGCAAATGCTCGCGAAATTTGCAACCAGTTGAAATCTTTCGTAAGTTCTCGATGACGTCAAGTTTCGGTTGCTTTGCGTCTAGTGTAAACGTGCGTGTATTTGATTTTTTTTTCCTTTGTTTTTCAAAATTACTGACAGATTTGCATTAAATCACACGGCTTTGATTTTTTTGTTTTGAGCAGACCGTAATTTTGCAAATTATATTATTCAGCATTCTTCATGGTTGCCATTATCTTTTTTTTTAGGTTTTGGACTTATGGAAATGCTAATCTTTGTATCATGTCGATTACAAACTAAGCTCTCAAACAGCAAAGCATCAGGTTTCATAGAAAAAATATATTCTCACCAATCATTCCACGAAGCATAAAAGAATATTTTTCTGATAAAATATAATCGCAGCAAATTTCACATTACATCTGTTGGGTTAATCATGTAAAAAAGGAATTAAAGTTACTCATTTTTTCTAGAAAATATACTCTCGTACTCCCTCAGAAACGCGAACGCGACCTTTTAATCGCAAACTAAGTTAGTGATATTAGTTGCCTTGTTACAGTACGTAACACAAGTTTTGTTTGGCTACTTTTTCAGGTGCTCCTTTACTATTTTCGAGCGCTGAGTTTAAAAATTCGGTCAGTTTTTTTTTGTATCATCGTTACTTTATGAGATATTCATAATTTTTGCTTCATCCGACCTAGCTGTAGCTAGCAGATTGCGTTTTACCTTGCAGTAGATTGTAACTGCATATCAAGGTTGTGTGCAATTCATATAAAACAAAAAAGTCAGTTTAAAAATGCTTCATAAAGAAGAAGACGTGAAGATTAACATGACTCAGTTTTTTCAAATAATAAGAGTCATTCAAAAATGCATGGTTAAGCAAGCTTTTCTTTTATAACCAATCTTATCTTGCCTTATCAAAAACCAAATGTAGTCTCCCATCATTGCACTATCCCAGCGGCTTTTTTATTGTCTTTCCATTGGCTTAATATCCTGATGAAATCTCTCACTGTGCTTTTCACTGAAGTCGCCAAGATTTTTTTAAAAGAAATCTCGATGAGAGCAAAAAAGCAAAGTTTTATAGACATACAACAACCCATATTTTGGTAACTTTTGATAAGCTTTTCCAGTACATTTTTGTGACTTGGATTGTTTTTATTCCCCGAAAATCCATCAACCACACCTAGAAATACTTCCTACTCTTCCTTTTCTGTTTCATTCACTTTTTCTTCCAAGGTTTTAGACTTTAACAATATGTTTTTCTGGGGGCCAATGAATATTCTGCCTTTTGTTTTGGCCTCTGATAGCCTAAGAAACATTGAACGGATACTTTGAAAAACTTCTCGTTCAAAATCCAAAGTTTTGACAAACTGTTTTACTAGACCTAATTTAATATGAAATTGTGGCAGTAAAACATTTTCTCTGCTTACAAGAGGCTCATTGATGACGTTATACATTTCTGGTATTAGTTCTTTCCTTGTCAGCCAATGAGTTTTCTCATAGTGCTCACCATCAGCCCTACTATTCCGCAAGTATAGAAAACAACATTATTTTGTATATCCACCCTGCAGACCCAGCAAAAACCCTAGCATTTTAAAGTCACCAAAAACATATCACTTAAACTGAACATAATTGATTTTAATAAGCACTTGCTTGACATTTTCATAGTCTTCTTTCATCTGCAGTGAATAAGCTAGCAAAATTGATGGATATGTGTAACAGTATACTGCCATTCTGTGGTAATACCGCTTTACGACTTTTGGTAAAACTGTCAATGAAAAGCCGCCATTGCGTAGGGTCATGATTTATTCCAACAGCGCGAAACAGGCCTTCTACATCTTTACAATTGCTAAAGTATTCAATAACATCAAAGTCAATCGAAAATTCTGAGTGCCTCTTCCTGTAGGCAGTACTTTTGCAGTCATCGCAAAGCAGACTCCACTCAATCAGTCTGGATGTTAATAACTCTGCTACAGATTTTGTAAGACCTAGATCACGTATAAAATCATCCAATTTTTGTTTTAGTCGGAAAATGAGGTTCTGCACTTGTTGTTGGTACAAATTCTGCATTAATGTCTGAATTTTCATTTGTTGTTGCTGAGACTTCACTTTATACGTTCGTACTAAAATGATAAAGAACAAGTACATAGCAAGAAATTGGATCTAGTCCTAGAACATATCAATACAGTTGTTACATTACCCACGGAAAATTGCTCACATTTGGTGGTGGGCTTGGACCCGGTAAGGCGTCACTGTGAGGAACAGGTGCAATGAATGAGAGTATACTTGGATATGTCATAGCTCTTCTTCCTCTAACCTTGCGATACTTTGAAATGTTTATCATGCAAAAATAAAAATCATCATGATGATTTTGGGGTTCTCTCCAAACTCTGGGAACTGCAAATGACATTACTCTTCCAGAACCCCTCAACGATCCTTTGAGATTAGATTGACAGCTGCCACAGATTGCGTGTGGTATCCAGGACTTCTCTTGATCGCCAATGTCCATCCCAAACTATAGTTCTATAAGCTGTTCAATACTTTGCTCCTTTCTCAATTTTATACGAAGAATTTTGGTTGCTGATGTAGTATCCACATACATAACAAAAGCAATCTGATGAAGTTTTGCACAATCTACTAGCCATTTTTATTACACTATTTATACAATGAACTTCATTAAGATTTACACAACCCTTTACTCTATAAAATGTAATCATAGATGGTAGGAAACATTGCTGCTGATCAGGCTGTTGACATACATGGCTGCCTGTAAGGTTACTGACTAAAATGCGGAACTTCTCTCTGCAAACACGAACATGGTTTTCTAATTAGACTAATCTGAATTCTATAGGCTGAAATAAAACGAAACTGAGGACTGATAAGTAATAAAAACAGTTTTGTCAGTGAGATTTCTCACTGCCATATGCCCATTTACTCCCACAAGTAAATAAAACACCGCTTTACAACATGATCATGCTGACAGAGACAGATCACAGCAAGCATAACTGCGTAAGAAATCTACAGTTACACGATCGATGATAGAGAAAAAACTGATAGCATCTTTGGAATCAGCGCTGGAAAATCATACAGACAATATTTAAAAAAATAGCCAAACAAACTTTTTTAAAAATTTTGTAACGTAGTGTTAATTACTTGGCAGTTCACGCAATAAATAACAAATTATTAGTTATGATACAAATCTATATTCCTTTAATTAAAATCAGTTTCAAAAATAGTGTTTCTCTCTTGTGATGAATCATTTGCATATGAGGTCAGAGAGTTATTGTGTCTTCTGACTTCAGAAGAAAAGTTTTGCATAAGTTTCACGAGGGTCACCAAAGAGTTGTCACAAATGGAAACGTTATATGCCAACGATATGTCACAACAGTGATTTCAGCTACGAAAAAGCAGGGTAGAATAAAAATCTGCTTAATTATTGAAGTATAGAATGGAAGGAGAGTCGCATTACTAATTCATTTCAATACCTAGTTTATGAAACTCTCTCAAATCCATGTTCGTTCTATTTGATTATT
The DNA here is from genome assembly GCA_963965965.1 of Trididemnum nubilum. Classification (NCBI taxonomy): domain Eukaryota; kingdom Metazoa; phylum Chordata; class Ascidiacea; order Aplousobranchia; family Didemnidae; genus Trididemnum; species Trididemnum nubilum. Next base: position 40,989,814 of record OZ014469.1, on the reverse strand, counting down.
CCAAAATAATTTGCTTTTTCTAGCCCGTTATAGAACAAATTTTTACAAAAATCAAATTACATATTGAGCTCTGAAAATCTGGAACACTATATCAGAGGAACTCGAAAACGAATTTTTTTTCAAATTCAAAACGCAGTTTAAACAATTGATTAACATTGCCGGCAATAATAATGAAAACAATTAAGTTACATTTTGGTGAATAGTTTGTTTTGATGCAATGGTATATTTACAGGAATTCATATCATTTGCAGCGGCCAGTTGGTCAAGTGGTAACGCGTTCGTCTCCGGAGCGTAAGGTTTGAGGTTCAAAGCTGGGCTGGTCAAATCGAAAACAGTGTTGCCAACGGCTTGCCACCACTGTAACATTTCTTCAAAAGGATCTGCTTTGCTCGAGCGCAATGATGCAAAGATGGGCCTGGCGAACTCGATACACGCTCAAGCCCGGCTCCAGGATAGCGTGACTGGGGGGGAATAAATAAATTTTTGGGGGGCACAAAAACTTTATTTATTTGAATTCAAGAGTGTGGACCAACCGAAGAGAGTGTTCAACCCAAATTTTTCGAATTCTGAGCTGAAGACCAAAAAAAATCTACGAAAAGACAGTTCTTGCTCACGAATTCAAGGGTGATAACCAGTATTTTGGCATCAAATTGCACTACGGTAGCACCAAGCCTGTAAATTTCGTCGGGACACAAGCCTCATCTGGGGGCAACACAGTTCTCGTTTGGGGAGCACAAGTAGTGATTTGGGGGGGCACGGCCCCAGAATGCCCCTGCAGCGCCGGGCCTGCACATGCTTCGGCGTAATACAGCGAGTATAGCAAAGGATTTGATTTGATTCAATTTATTTTTAAAAATCCGTGTTTTCATTAATGTAACGGCTTTTTTTGGGAGGGGGGTTGGAGTTCTCACATGAAGCTGCTCAACTTGAAGACTAAATGATTTGGCTACTTTCCAACTTTTTGAACTCATGAAATATTTTCGCCATTGCTGTTTTATTTGGGTTTTGTTTTAAGTGAAATAAACTTTCCTTTCTTTCGATTAACGTTTGCTACTATTGTCGCTAACGGGTATACCTCGCAGTTCTCTGTTACAACCTTATCAAAAATTAAAATTTTATTTTTAAAGTCGAAAATTAACATGCTATAAAAAATGCTGTTTGAACGAAAATTTATGAACAGGTCAATAATGAAAAGACTAATAACATCAATCAATTCAGCGGCTCTGCATTTTCCTTGACCAGCCCGACCAGATGGGCAAGCGGTAAGGCGTCGTTTCTGGTGCAAGGAGCTGGTTGTCCCGGCGTAATCATGCGGAGATGGGTCCACAAAATAGTTACACGCTTCGGCGTAATAGAGCAAATTAAACACTTTTTGGTCTGGACCACAGATTGAGAATAGGCATAAATTCGAAAATAGTGTAAAGTTTCAGAAGCAGGACAGTCAACAAGGATACGATTGAGATCCTGTAGAGGATGTCTTCAGACGCTAATGGAAGAGCTCTCATTCCAACTGATTTTGTGTAGATATGATGAGAGTAAGAATTCTGTGAAATGGCAGCAAAGCCGGGAAAGCTAAGAGCGCATGTGAGGGTATAGAACCAATTTCTCCGGAGAAACTACTACTTAAATTTAAGTTGAGTGAGAAATGTGACAACTCCATTTTTTGATTTACTGTGCTGGATTTATAGAATTTTGCATTTTTTTTAGCTTAAAAGAGAACAAGAAATCAGTGCAGAAGGCAGTAAAGCTCCAGTTATGGACAAAGAATGAAGAAGGTCATTTTTGAGAGCAACCAGCATGACCCATTGGAAGTTTAGAAGGATCTGTTATAGAGTGAGGAGGCATTGGATGCATGAGAGAGCTGCGAGAGGCTTGGAACCAGACATTCTGGAGAAAATTTGGCAAAAGGTTTTGGGGGTCCGAGTGAAAAAGAACTGACTGGAAGTAGCAAGTCGTCAGGTGGTTGATAAATGTCACGCGAGTCCCTTGCTCCACGGCATGAGTTTGTGCAGTACAGCTAGAGGCAATTAGACCAGCAGAGAAAAAAAAGGAGCCGTAGATATTGCGTTTGGAGCATAATGATGTACGCTCCATAACGCCACCGGTGCAAAAAGAGAAGGGATCAACAAATCTATCTGTGTATTCACGGACATCTGAAGGGGCAAAAAAAGCAACCAATTCCTAATCGAATCAAGGCGGTCTTCCCATTTTAACTTTTATTTAGACGCAGCGATCGTGCGCTATTTCAAACTTCTGTTTAAAAATGAATATTTCTGTGTGCATGCAATAAGGTTAATAGCTTTGTTGCTGTATTTTTTTCTGATTTACTGTTGTTTTGTTGTTTATGATTGTTGTTTTGCAAAGCAAAAACAAACAAAGTAACTGCTCCTGGTACAGTTAGTATGAAAACTTACCGATCATTACCTCGACGCTCGACCAACTAAGCTATTATTGCCGCCGTAAACGCCAAATAATACTGTAAAAATGTAGTAGGAGATGTATCAAGGTTGTAAACGGACTCACTATAACAGCCCCGAACCCTGGGATCATTGCATGCTCTTCGTTATTTACCGAACTCTCGTTATTCGTTATGGTATTTAGTTATTCATGTTCGTAAATCGCTATTAGTATGCGGTATTTTGTTGTTCGCATTCGGTTTTTGTAATTTGTAATTTCTATTCGCTATTCGTTATTCATTGTCTTCATTCAAATGCGTTTTTCGAAGTTTTTTTTTCGAATAACACATTTTTGTGCTGTAAGGAATAACAAATCGAATGCTATTACAAGCTCTGTTCGTAACAAAAAAAATTCATCCGGAAAGAATAAAATCATTTCGTTAGCTCTGTTCCGACTGTTACGTCATAATTGCATCACCTGTAGTCTTAGTCGTTGCAATCAAGTACAATTGGTTGGAATTGCTCTGCAATAAGCGTTACAAATATTCCATTTCCATCTCTTCGACTGCTGTCAGTAAATAAGCTTAGGTCATTTATTCGTACGAAAGAAAAAATATCACTGTTATAATTTTAATGACTGAAGCCAGTTCTTCAAAAACAAACATGAAACAACATGAGTAAAAGGATAAAGGGTTGAACACGAAAACTTAAATATTTATCGATTTGATGGTAAGAAACGAACAACTCCTTTTTTCACTAAAGCATTTAATCCTGCAGAAACTAATAGCAAAATGTGAAAAAAAAGTATTTATTTTGTTGATGGAGCTGGAACTTCAAAAAATTTTGGCCATTTCAAAACTTGGCGCATTCTTTTTTTTTTGAACCACGATCAAATTTTATTCAGTGACATGGTTTTGTGATTGCTTTTTAAATGCTTTTAGTATTTCTTGAAGCATTCATAAGAATTTTGTTTCGAAATTTACATTGTAAAATTTGATCGAACTTTTACTTAGTTCAATCTGAGTTATAGAATAATTTAGCTTTGATTAACTGCATTTAATAAATTTATTAATTGGCGTGTATGGTTGGTTGCTAGCCTATTATGTCGCAAATGATTTTGAGGTAAAGGTTTTGTGTGATCAAGAGAGCTAAACTTGCCAATTCAAAGTTTGCTATTATTAGCAATTTTTATTTTGTTAAATTTTTGTACGTCATATGGATTAATGGCATTAATGTTCTTTCCTTAAAATTTATCAATTTCTTGTCTATAAGACAATATAAAAATACAAAACAATAAAAACGTACCAGTATTCGCTTTTTCTCAACTTTTTATACTGATCGAAAACAAAATATTGTATTAAGACAGCTAAAAGTAAAATTAACGAATGGTTTATGAAATTCGTAATGTTTTCCCGAAAATGGCGTAGTTATTAATAGACGCTATTTGCTTTTCTTATAATTTGAGCTTGTAATACCAAATAACGAATAACGAAAAGCAAATAATATGACATTACAAATAGCGAACTTTCGACAGTAATGAAATTCTTTGTTACAATTTTCGAAAAGTTACTGCCGGTCATTATTCGTTATTTTTGGAGTATGTAATACCATTTGACGCAATTTTTCGAAAAACGAACATTCGATCAATAACGAAGAGCATGTAACTACTCTCCAGAAAACACAAACCGAACCCTGAAAGACAAACTTCATATGCAAAAGTGATTTGAAGTCAAAACCAGGCCCGAAAAAATCCGAAAGCTTAGTTAAGTCTAAAAAACGTACAGAATGTTATGGATACTGTACGTTTTATCAGCGCATGATGGGTCAAAGACACTTACTGCTGATAAATTGTGACGCAGTGATAATAATCGTGTAATGATAGTTGCTTTGATGCTTAAACGAAGTCGTCATCTATTGTTGCAACGTTAATTTATTTACGCTTTACAGCACCAAAAAGCCTAAAACACAAGGCTACTACAAGATTACTTTGATCACTATCGGATTCATTGTCGATTTTTTGAAAACTTTGGTAGCGTTGAAAAAAGCTGCTTTTCCCAAAACAAAATTTGAACGATTTTCATCTCACCCGCGTCAAGAATCAACCCGAGAATGAATTGGAGGTAAAAAATGAGATATTTTATAGTTTTTCGAGACATCGAAATTTCCACCTAATAAAGAAAAAATATATATCACGTGAGTAATTTTGAGTGGATGATTGTCAAACTTCATATGTACACCACCTAAGAATTGATTATTGTAAAATTTGAAGAGAGTAGACGAATTCTTTCTGCTGGCACAAAATTGGTTGCTGTGTTTTGATAAAAATAGCTTCTAGAGATGCTAAGTGAAATTGAGTTCTTGCCTTTGCCAAAATTGAAAATTGTCGATCATGATAGTAGGCAGCACATTCAGGATTTTGAAATAAGTGAAGCCCAAAGGCCGAATCCCACTCCAATTGATTTAGAGGAATCTGTGCTTTGCACTTTCGTCTAGGCAGAACTTTTGTTGGCTTTTTTTTCCTTCTAATTGATTTGGGAATATGTTGAGTGATTCTCTCCTGTAATCTTAAGGTTGTGCGACCCACGTAACGTCGTACCGTCGCACAACCTTAAGATTACAGGAGAGAATCACTCAACATATTCCCAAATCAATTAGAAGGAAAAAAAAGCCAACAAAAGTTCTGCCTAGACGAAAGTGCAAAGCACAGATTCCTCTAAATCAATTGGAGTGGGATTCAGCCTTTGGGCTTCACTTATTTCAAAATCCTGAATGCGCTGCCTACTATCATGATCGACAATTTTCAATTTTGGCAAAGGCAAGAACTCAATTTCACTTAGCATCTCTAGAAGCTATTTTTATCAAAACACAGCAACCAATTTTGTGCCAGCAGAAAGAATTCGTCTACTCTCTTCAAATTTTACAATAATCAATTCTTAGGTGGTGTACATATGAAGTTTGACAATCATCCACTCAAAATTACTCACGTGATATATATTTTTTCTTTATTAGGTGGAAATTTCGATGTCTCGAAAAACTATAAAATATCTCATTTTTTACCTCCAATTCATTCTCGGGTTGATTCTTGACACGGGCGAGATGAAAACCGTTCGAATTTTTTTTTTTAGGAAAAGCAGCTTTTTTCAACGCTGCTATTGTTTTCAAAAGATCGACGATGAATCCAATAGTGATCAAAGCAATCTTAAAGTAGTGTACCACTAAACAGCTGTTTAGGGCTACTAAAGTAGTACTACTGTACGTCAAGCCCAAATTAAGCTAGCAGACATTTTGTCAATCTGAAACCCTAAACCTACCGTTAAGCTCAACCGACTTACAACTTCGTGATGCGTAGCATTATAAGAGAGGCGTTAAAATAATTTGTTGTCGATTTTCCTCTTACAGCTTTCGGTTCGTGATGATTTTTTCTTTATTTCTTTATCTTTTTTGTCAAGTCGCCAACCAAAAGGCTAATATGCAGGCAGCCAGTTGCAAAGTGTTGTTGGTAGCGAGGCCGAGAGAGCAAAGGCGTCGTTTTTACGACGACACGATCGCATGATCTGGGTTCAACCCCGCAATATTGCAATAATTATCTCTATTTGGTGGCTTCAAACTAAAAGCAAGTTTAGTGGACAAAAATTTTGAAAAAATTGACTGGAACTTTGGAAACTTCTAAACAGTTGGGAGTTCCTCCAAACGCGAAGTACTTACAGCAATGAAAAGTGTGCCCATCATCAAACAATTAACAAGTCGTATTAACAACAGTTAACTAGTGCTATTTATCTGCAGGTCAGTAATAATTTATAATGAGCGTCTAAAACACTGGACTTCGGTTCGATCCCTCACATTGCCTCCAACTTAGTAGTCATAACTTTGCTTGCTGCATAAGTTATAATTTAGAGAACTAACTATGTAACAAAATAGACAAAAAATATAAGATCTGAGTTTATTTATTTCGATCTAAAGCGATCGACGTTATAAGACATAACTAATGACAACAAAGCAAAGGTACTAGAAGACATACAGTGCTTACGTCCTATGCTGGATCTACTGCACCTCCGCGAGTTAATTATGGAGAATATAATCTAAGAGTATTGCTGTTAGTGAAATCATCAGAGTTCCAGTGGATGGAGCGTTTGCTACTGAAACGGTAAACTACGCTCGGTTACCGATCACGTCAACCATAGAATACAAAAATTGGTATTCACATTTTCCCTCTTGACATTCAGCAGTAAAAAGGTGCATGTGAAGCTTCTACCATGTGTGATAGACAGGTGGGTAAATGCGCAGCTTTAAAACAAAACATCCGCAGCCTGGTCACGTTGCTGCGTATTTGGATAAGACAAACGCTTTACGATGATTGTCTCTGCTTGGCGGCTTCGAACCAGCAGCAAGAATTCGAAAAAATTTGACGGAACATTGGATCAGTGGAAACTTCTAAGCAGGTGCAGATTCCTCCAAGCATAAAGTAGTTACCGCAAAAAAAAGTAGGACGATCATCCAACAGTTAACAACTGACGTTGTCCGGTGACTAGAAGAAAAATATGCGCGACAACAGCAAATATATACTAGGTTAGATTCTAATACAGGGGCGTCCAACACGTGGCCCGCGGGAGGTTTTAAAGTGGCCCGCCAAAGGTTTCAACATTATTTCGTAAATTGATCTTTACGCGCTGTCACGATATTCTGAGTTACAGAAGCGAATCCTTAAACTTCTTTTTTATTTGCGCTTTTGGAAAACACCACAAAATTCATCGAAATTGGTGGACTGAAGAACTTTTTTTTTTTTGTCTTCACCTAGTTTTTTGCTAAAGAAACCAATCCAATCTGAGTGGAGACCTTTGTTTGTTTTTTTTTTTGTTTTTTTTTTTCGGAGAACACCACAAAATCCATCAGAAGACCTTAGTTTTGGAAGAAGAAAATTACCTAAGACTAAATTTTGGCTCTTAAGATATTTGAAACAACAAATTTGGCCCGTGACTGAAAAAAGTTCTAATAGAAACCGCAAGAAAAATGGAAGATCATATTATGGTAGCCTTTATCAAGCCATCACAGAAAAATCTTTTCAATCGAAGCTTGTAACAAGTTTGCAGGGCTCACCTCCGCGGCATTGCGCCCAAGCAACACAAATCCTTTAAAGAAATGTCGCAGCAGTGGCTAGCCGTCAGCAGGATGTGTACGATTTAATCGGCCCGAAATTTGAACCGCAGACCCTCCGCTTCAAAAACAAACAAGTTATCGCGCGACCACCTTTCACGAGCTTTTTAAGGTGTTTCAAGTTGCGCCCGACGCACCAATTCTAAAGTATTTTCTAAAAAGCTGCTATCGTAGATAGTGCAACCATCTTCTTCTGATGTGTTGGATGGTAAAACAGTTGAGCTTTGGCCTATACAGTTCCTGCTGAGTCGAACATTCAAAAAATTTTTCTGAAAAACAAAACAATACGGATTCAAGATAAGACACAACGGAACGAAGTATTACCCCGGCTTTGATTGATGGATAAACGTCTAGATTTATTGTTACTGGCATGATTTTGAATTCCTTCTATTGCCATAATGTTTGATGACTATAGGCAGATTCAGGTAATTATTTGTGACATGGAAACTATGAATGCTTTCTAAAGTCGTTTCTTGCTTGGCTGGCAAGATTGGGTAAGAATGAAACAGGCAGCAGATTTCGTCTTTGATGCCTGCCTATACCGACCTTGATTGAATGTGTTTTACCAGCCAGTGCTCTCTTTGTTTATGCTGAAGCTGGCATTGTTTTTAATTTGGTGTTAAACTTTAAGCAAAATTGAGTCTACGTGCGTTCTTATAAAAAACAGACTATTAAGTCACATACAGCTTGAAATAAAACAACTTTCCAAACCGGCTGTTATTGGTCTCGCGGTAACGCGTTCTTTTCTGGAGTTGGAGGTCTGAGGTTTCAATCTCGGGCAGGTCAAATTGAACACAGTGTACTCCGCCGTTACAATTTTTCACAGCTGTGTTGCAAAAATGATCGCAATGATGCGAAAATAGGTCCCTCAAACTTGTTACGCGCTTCAGCGGAATACAGCCAGTATGTTGAAAGATTAGACTTTCAAGTTTCTGACCAGTAACTTCCTTCCCTTACTTTGCATCAACCAGAACTGCGTTTGCGAAGCACTAAGTTACTTTGTAGGCACATGCTGTGTGCTTATAGAAGTGTTATTGAAAGCAACTTTATCAATCATACCTGTATAGCAGGGCATAGCGACTTTAATATAAGGTTTGAAAAACGATCCAATGTGTCAAGCATGGTCTTATTCATGGTTAAAGAAAAATTACCCTGCAAACATGAATATTATGTAAATCAAACTCTAGCATTTACCAATTGAATGTATTTAGCCTACAAATCATAGCGCCGCCCTAAAAACGCAACACCTATTGTTTCACCCGCAGTCTGTACCAACCTAAGGAAAACAATGTGTAAAACTGGAAAAGGCTAATCACTGGCATTGTTTAAAGCCTAAATTGGAGTTGGATACAAATAACATTATGTCAAAAGCGCAACGATGTTTTTAATAAATAAAATTGCAGCGCAAAATGATCATTTTAATCTTTTTAATTTCTAAAGCGCAGCGTTACTTCCGGAATGAACTTTTTAATACTGTTGAAGCGCAACGCAATTCCGCAATTGCGGACCAGTATATTGGTACAAAGTCAAAGCGCAACTTAACTTCCGCATATAAAATTTCCGAGGCGCAATGAAAATACCGCATTTTTGCAATTTTTGACCAAATAGGAATAAGTAATTTGCTCAAGAAGGCAGATGCGATATTCATCAATATTACGATCGAAGTGAAACAAACTCAAGTTCAAAGTATAAAATGGCGCTAAGCTTATTATAGGAAAAAAATGTAAAATTGCTGCGAAATAACGCTCAACAAATTTTAAAGAATTTAGTCCGCAGCGCAACTTCGGCAAAGCTTCAAAATAAAAAATTTAAGCGAAGCAGTGCAACTTCTGCAATTGCGGAGGCTGGGCTTATAAATTTCGCGTTGCCTATCTCTGAACTATGCCATGGCCAAGCGAAAAGTAAATTAACTTCTTTTGTGACACAGTTTACAGATATGTTTCTCAATTCCTTAGCTCCCCCCACCCCCTTGTATTTTTCTTTTTTAGTCATTTTTACTTTTTAAAAAAGTACTAAAAACCATCCGAAAGATGGCGATTACAAACAAAGTTGGTAACGCTGAGGATCTATTCCCCTGCAACTACAAATATACGATGAACAATCCGCAGTCATTGGCAATGGCGTACCAAGGAATAAAAACCTTCCACAACTTTACGGTGGCGTAACGAAGGGGGGCATGACGATAAACTAGTAGGCACACAAACCTTTAAAACTCATACAAAAATAAATGACTTACTGAAGCATCACGTCTAGACCAACATTCTACATCATCATCATTCTCATCACGTTTCTGTAACAGAAAAAATAAAAAAGTTTATGAATGAATAAATACAATAATGTAGTAATCTTGTATAATTTTATAGTCAGCCTGTTATTAGTATGGTTTTTGTTACTTTGAACTAAATTGCACTAATGTAACATTTTTTGACATTTTCGATAACTTGCAGTTGATAGAACTCAAAATTATGGAAACACCTAACACAAACTCTCAAAACCTGGGCTCATGTTGTGGTAATGCCACGTTTTATGATGATTTTTTACAGTCATTTCCATAAACAAACTTTAATAATCGAAAAGTATTTTATAACCACTAGGGGTGCTTATGTCAAGTAAATCAATCATCTCTTACTTTGTTTCAACAATATACAAAAAAAGTTTATAGGTTTGTGCCCGTAATCAAAGTTTTCTTTGCAATAGTGTCAAAATAACTCTTCTCTCCACCTAGCGATTTAATGGATCCTAGTTTTAAATACGCATAAAATCTTATTATGATGATTTGGCTACTTTTGAGGCAGGGTTGATCAAGTCGTAAAAAGTAAATCTACGCTGTGAATTAGTAATTGATCTGCTATAGCTACTACTACTACAGGATAGCAAAAGTTTTTGGTCCTCTTTGCAATAACTGTTCTGGTAGTATTACATCAGTATCAGATTAAAGTTGGCAAACCAAATATTAGTGCTCCAAGATAAAACTAGAATGCAATATCAATAGCTAGTCAGAGACTACCCCAGATTTTATGCCTCAACGATATATTTTTCCGAAAGGGGTTATAATTTAATACAACTTTATTCAAATAAAAATTGAAAAACGTATACTTCTACTTGCGCCAAGATCAGCATTGCTTTTTTGTTAAATAAAACGCTGTATTACTAACAAAGTACAGTACTTTTCTAAACTCTTGCATGAACAATAAAAAAAATATTAATCTACCCAAAAAATCTCTAGTAGTTTATCAGTCCAGGAACTCAGTTTTTGCATCTTGAAAAGGAGAGCAGCATCTATTCCAAGGCATTGAGATTGATTTGTAGTTACGACCAAGTATTGGTTTATTTCTTCTCTTCTGGTGCTATTTGGTGCTATATCCTGCAAAAAATTTAGAGTGATAAAAAGTGAGTAAAAACTGCAGTATAGCAAACAGAGTCTTAGACGTATAGGTTGTGAGAAAACGTGGGACTTTTTGTAATGTTCAAAATTAAGATTTCTGACACCTGTTTTGATTTTTGAACTAAGGTCTAAAATTCAAATCTCGCACCGGTCAAATTGGACACAGTGTTGCTAACGACTCGATATCGCAGAGGCATTTCTTCAAAAGGAGCAATGTCGCCCGGGCGCATTGATGTGGAAATGGGGCCCTAAACATCGTTTTCGGCGTGTTATAATCAATATAATAAAATTCGATTTTTTACACTTTGTATAGGTCAGTCAAGTTTCGGCAAACCCCACAAATTACAAATCGGATTGCGCACCTTTCTTTTCTATGAGAGGACAATTTTCCAAGAGCATTTAGTCGGTAAAGATTTTAAAAGATTTCTTCGACTCTCGAAATGGCAATGCGTCCTTGCTCAGTGCGGAATGACACTTTTTGCGTTTTTTTCCGTTGGGGCTAAGCAGCGGTCCACTTTTTGTAATGGCCCATCTTGACAAAAAACTTGCAAACAGAACCCAAAAAAGTGCTCTGCATTGTGTGTAATTAGCGGGGTGTAGAGTGCCTGGCTCGTGCGTAAGAACGAACTCAAAGCATCCTATTTTGGGGCTTTGTTTGCAATTCTTTTGCGTCAAACTGGACCACGGCGACAAACAAACTGCTGGACTCTTGCAAAAGCAAATAGTTATTAAGCGCCCTTTCGAAAAAACAAGTTAATTAACATTGCCAGTTCGGGAATATATTGATTGGATAGGCGGTGGTGTTTGGATCAGGAACCGACAAAAATCCAAAAGCTTTAACTTCGTTATTAAACTGTCACAAAATGCCAACTACAACCCACTTCTAGATTTCCAACAATATTGCTTTTACTGCTTTTTAAATTCTCCAACTTATCATCAAGCTGTAGCAGAAGAGATTTAGTACAGTTGTTGATCTGAGGTGTACATGGCGTTGAATCCCTTTTTTGGATAATGTGTCTGCTTTGAACCGTCGTTGAATAGGCGACTAACACCAGTGTAACGTAGCAAATTAGTAGTAAGGAATTTAAGATCATTGTTATTCTACTAGATTACTTAAATTGTGAACAAAAAAATTTCAAAACTTCAATTAAAAACTGTATGAACTGTTTATGCTGTAAAAGAATATCCTGGATAATCGTAGTTCTACGGGCTGAACTATACCACTGACTGTTTTTTTTTTAGAGCAATGTCTATGAGATGTTTTCAATTATGTAGATCATTGTATCACATCAAGATGCTCGTTCTTCCGGTTGTTTGATAGGATTATATTATAATTTTCACAGCGTTGGAAGAATAAATCTTTTTTTGTAGGTAAACAAATTTTGTACAGTATTTGAAATTTAAGCTATATAAAATTTAAAATTTTAAAACTTAAACATTCTAAAATTTTAAAATTTTAAAATTTAAAAATTCTAAAATTTAAAAATTCTAATTAACGTACTGTTAACCTATAAATTAACGTGCTGTTAATTTGTTAAAAGAAGGACGAACAATTGAGTACATTTGTGCATCGCGACAAATCCAATATTTTAAGGTAGATGCTTTTACAAATTGTCATTATTTACAGTAGCTATAATTACGCAGAACGACAGTGTAGTCAATTTGAACTTAAAGAAATCATACGATGCAAAAATCTACAACTAATTATACATACTAACAATTAGATAAAAATCATAAAACAAATAAAATTCTCAAAATGAAACTTACAATGAAGAATTAATTCATTGATAAAAATTCAGAAAATCACTCCTGCTTTGTTATGTTTTTGTTCAAGGCGTTTCGTCAACAAATATATTCCGGAGCGAATGTACTCTCAAGGCGTTTTGTTAACAAATGAATACCTTACCGAACAAACTCTCAAGAGGTTTTAACCGATCAGTAAGCGTCTGCTACTGCAACGGTAAACTCAGGCTTGATTCTCTGTCGAGACTCAAGTCATAGCAAAGGCTAGAAGATTGGTATTCACAGCCTCCTTGCTTAATGTTCAAGAATTAAAAGGGACAGTGTGAAGCCTTCACCGTGTGTGGTAGACAGTTGAGCAGGTGGCACCTTGACTCGAAGACTGAAAGGTCCCCTCGCGGTCTACTGCTCAAGGCAATTTGGTGATTAAATATGCAATTACAATTATGATTTTTGTTCAAATTAATTTACTTTTAAGAAAAATTAAAAAGGCAAAGTTTTTAGTTTACGGAGCAGGATTAATAATAACATTAATCAGATTCTCATCATTGCATCACGAACTTGATATGTCATACCGCGTAGAAAAAGGTGCTGTCTTTTTTTGTTATTGTTGTTGCATCACAAAAGCGTTAAAGGTTAGACCTACGTTTTACACTTAATTTTGGCATTTTCTCACAATTACATTATACACGTTCTTTAAAAGAAGCTTTAAAAGCGAATTTATGTCAAATTTGGGTGTTTTAAGTTCCATCACACACTGAGAAGTAATTACTCTTTTGAAATTAAGAAATGCTAGTTTCAAAAAGATAAAAAGTTGCGATTCATAAATGCAGCATAGTGTTATTTACATGGGAAGGAGAGAAAAATGTTGTCAGTTATCTAACTAATTTTTTCCCAGGAGATGAAAGCAACAATATTCTAAATGTAGAAGTTTGATACATATTTGAAAAGTAGAATACCATGAAGCTTACGAATAAAATCCCCTGGCACATTGGTTTAAGTTTGTTTTGTTTTGTTTTTTGTTTGTTTTTGTTTAACCATAACTACAAAAATATTTGATGTAAGCAGAACAAAAAACATATCAAACAAAAAATTTCTTTTTAAAACTTTGTGATTGTTTTCGTTTTAAGAGGTATTTGTCTGTGTGCAAACTGCGAGAAAATTCCTCGTCTATAGCATCTTTCAGTGCTGTGCGATTGATCGATTGGTATAGTTATTTCTACGAGAAAAGAAGGAAGTACACGCACACCACATAGGTACACACCATAGGCGTAGCCAGAGAGGGGCCCAGGGGGCCCGGGCCCCCCCAATTGAGATGCTACCAATAACAAAAATGTCACACAAAAAAACATTGTTTTTTCCCTTTAAGTTTTTTTTAGCATCTTTGCGTACGACAGTACACGCATACAACAGTAATTAACAACAATATTGATCCAGGGAGCCCGAGCCCTTTCAATTTAATTTTTGCCTATCAATTCAAATGGGCCCCCAACTATAATATTGATCCATGGGGCCCGGGCCCCTTTAATTTAGTGTTTTCCAACCAATTTAAATGGGCCCCCTACAACAATATCTAAATGGCCCCCAATTTAAATGGGCCCCCAACATTAGTACTGATCCAGGAGGCCGGGCTCCTCAATTTAATTTTTTTAACCAATTTAAATAGACCCCCTACAGTAATAGTTAAATGGATCCCAATTTAAGTGGGCCCCCAACAATAATATTAATTCAGAGGGCCCGGACCCATCAATTTAATGTTTGCCAATCAATTTAATTGGGCCCCCTACAGCAATACTTAATTAAATGGTCTCTAATTTAAATGGGCCCCCAATAATAATATTGATCCAAGGGGCCCGGGGCCCCCTCAATTTAAATTTTGCCAACCAATGTAAATGGGCCCCCAACATTAATACTGATCCAGGGGGCCTGGGCCCCTCAATTTAATTTTTGCCAACCAATTTAAATGGGCCCCCTACAATAATATTTGAATGACTCCCTATTTAAATGGGCTCCCAACAAAAATATTGATCCCGGGGGCCTGGACCCCTCAATTTAGTATTTGCCAATCAATTTAAACGTATAACCCGATTCAAATTAAGGGTTTTTATTCGAAAAGTTGCTAGCCAACTCAGGCTCTCATCAAACCTTTTTATGAACGTAATGTAATAACCAGAGATGGATTTAACATATGGCACAGTGCCAGGGGCCCCGTGCTCATATAAGACTTTTTTTGATCTTCATCTATATTTGGCGAGAAAATGTTGGAAAAATTCCAAAGTGCCAGGGGTCCAAACTCAATGTAAATCCAGCCTGGGCAATAACGTGGTTAGTAGGCGTAGCTATCTATTGTAGATTTTTCAATAACAATTCACCTCCACCTCGCCAGCTTTTATGCCACAAAATACTTTTGAAAAAAATTAGCTACAGTAAGGAAAATGCATATTGAATAAATTTTTGAATTGAGGGGGCTGGGTCCCCTTGGCTATATATGTACTCCTATAATTGGTTACTTTCATGGCAAAACAATAATCTCTAAGGAAAAATTTCCAGTGGATTGTTATTCACTGCTAAAATATCGCAGGAGGCAATGTACTTTACTTCCCCCTGCCTGGACCAAGTCACTTACAAAATTTAACCCCAAAATGCAAGATTTTAAACGTGTTTTGGACTTAAATTGCAAGCAAAAGAAGAACTGAACAACATAATTTTTTCAATTGGCTTTCAATTGTTAAAAATCTAGTACTTTCAAATGAGGCTTTGAGTACGTACAAAATGTGATCCAATGGTATTAAAACAGCTTTTTTTTTAATTACGAAAAATCGCCCAGCGGCTGGGTCTCAGCCCCAGACCCCCGTCAAATTCAACACGTCTCCCAATTTAGACATTTTCGCATTTCAACTATTGGTTTAAGCCCTCCCCCCGAAAACGAGTTCCTAGTTACGTGCCAACAACAGGCCAAGGCTTCTGATCTTCCATTCTACGATATCTTTGCCGCCACAAAAAAATTCTCTTTCGAAGTTTCCGATGACGTCATTGCATGTGATTGTGATTTGCCTCCCCCCCCCCCTTAATCAAAAATCCTGGCTACGCCTATGGTAAACACACTGCAGTATACACACACTGCATCTTCATTTGCCAAGTAGTTTTGGCCAAGAGTCATTGAAGAAATAACTTTCGGTCTTCTAGTCCAGTTGTCACCTACTTACATGTCTACTACACACATCGGAAGCTATACTCTAATCTTTTTAATGCTGATAGTTAGAAACGTTAACGTTTAGCGGAATGTAAATACCGAGTTTTGTAGTATTTGGTTTGACCCGACTGGAATCCAACCCAAGTTTACCGTTTCATTTGCCAGCGCTAATACAGTTGATCACTAATCCGTTCAAGTTTACGGTGCTGTTGCTCGTTTAAATGTTTAATATTTTGGCAGTTAAAAATGCTGCTTGTGCAAATAACCGCCGGAAAATGGCATAAAATTACAAATTCAGTACAATTATAGATAACTCTATTGAGATCAGGCAAAAATTTGTAATTAATAGCTTAGTAGGGATTGATTTGGTGCAAAGCTCGTATTCTATGATAACTTCAAAACATTTGATTATTGTTTCACGATCGAAGAAACTTAATTTTTTGACGAAACTTGGAAAAACAAAACTACCGGCTGAAGCTTTTTTAAATTAATTTGTTAAATAATGTGAGCTAAGTCTATCTGTCCATACTAAAAACTTCAAAATGCTTTTCTATTTTAGGTTTGGTTTATCGTGAGCGAGCTTAATCGTGAGCGTACGAGTGTATGTATCCTCAGTTTATTTCAATGAAATGTGCGCTGGTAAGGCGGTATACCCCTGGTAGAGCAAATTTATTTTTAAAATAAACTAAACGTACTCTTTTACGCTCGCGATTTTAGTTCAGACCAGGCCTAACTGTAAAAACTCATCTATTCTGGACTCTGCTTTACTCACCTTTGAATTGCCCTAATATTATAGTTACAGTATATTGTACGAGTATATATATGCCATGTGTTAAAAGCCGGTAACATACATTTATTGCTAAATTTACCTTGTTAAAGGTGATGCGGTAATTCCCCTTCCCCTTTCTCCGTAGTATTTTTGGCTTCTTACGCAATTCTCTGATCTCATCAAACATTTTTTACATTTAAAATAGGAAGGAGCTTATTTAGCCGGTTACTTTTCAAGGCAAGACGTTGAGATAACAAAGCGAACCTCGTATAGTATTTGCATAAACACAAAATTTGAAGAAAACACAACTAATAGCCTCAAAAACATTCAAAACCCCTTGTGAGTTTTAATTTTTTGATGTGTTGATTGATTGATTAATTTCTTTCAGCAATCTTTGGGAAATTTGAAATTCTGTACAAAACGCTATTAAAAGCCATTTTGAAATTTTTTACCACTAACAAGCTTTTTAAAGCTTTTTTGACCGATCAGTGGTCGAGTGGATGGCGTCTGCTACTAAATCGGTAGACCGGAGTTCGATTCCCGGTCGGTTCATATCAAAGACAGCTTCCTTGCTTCACGTTCAGCAATCAAAGAGACAGCGTGAAGTCTCCACCGTGTGTGGTAAACAGGTGGGCAGGTGGCAGCTTGACTCGAAGACCGAAAGGTCTGTTCGGTGTCTCCTGGCCAAGGCAACTCGGTGAAAAAAATGCAATTACAATTACAATTAAATAATCATATAATAATTAATTCTCTTTAGTACCAAGCAGGCTGCATGTTGTTTTGTTTAGGTCCAATGAAAGAATTGCACTTATTGTAGAATCCAAGCAAAAGATTTGCTTTAAACTTTAAGAGTTTAAACAAACGCGATTTAAGTTGGTTTGGTTAGGCAAACGGAGAAGCAAAAATGAAGTAAAGCCTTTTCTTTTGCAAGACCATGGATAAATTAAATTTAGCATTAGACACTATTCTACGGGTTTTTGAAATCAATTAATGCCATTTAGGTTTAGCTTTTTACATATATATTTTTAGTTCTCAAATTTAAGCGGAAATGTTTTTGAACTTACACAATATATACGCGTAATCAAAATGATAATTGCTACATAGTTTCGTAAATTCAAAATCTAAAAGTTTTAACATTTCAGGTTATTTTATGCATTGCATTGACAAAGATGTGGTTATAATTCAAAAAAAATTTTTTCTTCCGAGAAAAATCATAAAAAACCGAAGTTCGATTTTTTGCGGGAAAAATATTGTATCTCTAAAACTACTTTTTTATCAAAATAAAATTTAACTATACTATTGATTTTGCGATTACATTTTAAGTTTTTTAATAGGTCTAAGTCAGAGTTGTAAACGGGCAGTCTAGTTCAGGCTCGAACCCGGCCCGAACCCGAAAACTAATTTGAAGCCCTATTCATGCACGAAAAAATCCGAAAGTTTAGTTACGTCTGAAAAATTTAGCCATATTGCCAAATTATTTGATTTTATTTTTGTGCACCTAAGACAAAAAACACGTCTCAGGCCCAAATTAAGCCCGAAAATTTTGTCAACTTTAGGCCCGAAACCGGCCGAACCCGACCCGAAAAACCGAGCCCGACGTACAACTCAGGTCTAAGTAACTTCAATTATTTCTTGCGACACAAACCAATTATCAAACGATTAACATTTAGTGAACATTGTGAGCATTTATGGAAAAGAATACGACTAACCAGCTGCTTGAAACGGTTACAAACTAATTATTGAAAATGGGAACCTTAAAATTTCAGAATTTTTGTCACATTATAAAGTTTACTTTTAATTGTTTTTTGGACAATGCTAAATGTTATAGCCAAAGCAGGATTATGCACTCAAGTGAACTTAAGTAAGTAACTTAGTAAGTGATGTTGCCGAAGCGCAATTACGCGGAGGTGGGCCCCGCAAGCTCGTAACGCGTTTTAGCGTGATACGGCGAGTATCATAAAAGATTTGAATTGATTTGAAACATAATATTTTGTAGAATTCAATTTGAGGTTGAATGGCAAATGGTATTTGCCAGTTGATCAAGCAGCAGCGCTTTTGTGTTTAAAGGTGTAATGACACGGAGATGAGCCCTGCAAACTTGTTACACGCTTTGGCGTAATTCAGCGAGTCCATGATATAAAAATTTGATTTTTTGATGGCAAAAGATGTTATTTTTGTTTATATTTGCATTACAGATTCGATACTACAATAGCAGCAGTTTGCCATCTACATATTGACATTAGTGCCAAATGACATCACGCACAAAAACCAGCTCCATTCAAACCAGTGTTGTGAAATTGTAGTTAGCCTACTAATTTACTCACCAAGTTGCATTGGCTAAAAAACAGCAAATAGATTTTCCGGTCTTCGATTCAAGCTGCCACCTGCCTATACCACAAACGTTGAACGATTCATACTGTCCTTTAAGTAGCTAAACGTCAAGCGCTGTGAATATCAATTTTTATAATGCTTAGATAGACCTGACCAAGAATCGAGCTTGAGTCTATCGTTTGAGTAGCAGATGCTCTATCCATTCAACCATTGATCAATTTATTCCTGTACCTGTTCTTACATTATAAACTCTGACCGGTGCAGAGCAGATCTTTTTCCACGGGATCAACTGATAATAATTAATCAATGCACCAATTTCGGATAGAAACTTTTTCATAATTTTTTACTTGAGGGATTAAAAAAAATATTGCATCAAATTTTATTTAATTTTAGTTTTATGTCACAAGCAAAATGCAAGAAATGAAAACTGTTTTACAATGCCGCTAGTAAAACTTCCAAAAAAAGCAGCTGTATTTGCCAAAGCAAATGAGCAAAACGATTTGGGCAACCCCGAACTAAAAGATAATTTTCATTGCCGAGGATCTTGGTTAGAATAGCTGGGGAATTTACCCAACTAAAATGATGAAAAACCGTGAAGTGGGGGGGATTAATTTTGAGCTGCTGACCTCGCAACCCTCACGAAAAAATATTCTTCCAGAGTAAAATCTTTTCGTAGTAGAATTTCACGGATGTGTCAAGTTTGTCTCTCCTTTATGCAAACGTTATCGTAAAAGCAATCAGCTCAAAATAATGCGCTTCAAGTAATTTCAAAAACCTTAAATTTTCCGTTTGTAAAATGGGGTCAAAGCTATTATCCAAGGGAGTATTACACATAAAGTTTTAAAGAAATATTTTTTGTCAGGCAGGTTCTTATATAAAGTTTTGATGTTGTTGTTTACAGAATGGTCTATCACTCTTCCAATGTATCGCAATGCAAGATTTTTTGATAGACATATGCTTATCTATTAGTGCAATTCAAACTTCACTTCCAAAACCAGTCCTTTTCAGTGTATATGCAAAAAATATCACTACCACCATGCAATTCCTCCTCTATCTCTTTTAATTCGACATTTTATTCGTATTTTTAGAAAGAGCTTGAGTGTTAAATTTGTATCGCTTATGACGTCAATAAACATAAATCAGTCGTGACTTCATTGTCTGACAATGACGTCGTCAATTTCAAACTCCTTATTCTAAGTACATACCAGTAGTTGAAAGCTAAACCGCATCTAAATTTTGTGTTACCGTGAAATCTTGCTCAAGACTTCATAGACAAAGTAGGAACTTTGCCTCCCCCTTTCCCCCAGTGTGCAAAATCTCGCGTAAAAATGACCAGCATAAAGTTAAGTCTTAAACCTGAACTACTGCTGTTAAAAGTAATTGCAAAAACCTTCAAGTTTTCATTTATAAAATACAGATAAAGCTATTTTGGAAACTAACACGCATAAAATGAAAAGTTCTTTACACGGATTGATTTAACACTATAGATTGTTTCATTATTGTTAATGCGGTACCTACTTTGTTGTCATAGGGTTCCCATGTATGGCAATGCAACGCCTGTTTCTGAAGAAAATCAAACCGAATACCTTGATGGACACAAGACAAGTGCTTACCTAAAAGTGCAAATCAAATTTTGCGTCCAACGCCAATTCTCTTCAGCGTACAAGCAACGCAACATCTGTGGATATGCACACCGGAAGATTTGTAGATTCTATTCGTCGTAGGAGTGAAGTATTGGGTTATTGAATAATGAAGTAACAGTAATAATGGTTGAGCGGTTACTGCGCTCTTCGCTACAACGTGATTTTGGTTGAAATTCGGTTTCCTTTCAGACATACTAACAAGATATTACTCTAAACTGATGTGATGGGAGGCGATGACAACTGGATAAAGCATTGCGATTTTTTGTAATTACCAAAATCACAGCGCAAATGCATTTTTCTTTTTCTTACGTACTTCGTGAAGCGCATCGCAACTCTCGCGATATAGACCGGCAGCCCAGAAGGTTTATTTACCTCAAAGACGGCGGAAGGTTTGAAGAGCCTAAAATACACGTCTTTACTCGTCTTTTAAGAAAATGTTTTACTGGCAAGCCAAAAGTTCGGCTAAGACCCCCAAAATCCACAATTTATGGGGGGTCAAAATGGCCTTTACTTACCCCAAAGACGGCATGAATAAAAATTGCTTAAAATCGTTCCCTGGGGTCCACTGAACACTGAAATGGCGAAGACAGTAACTTGAGGTTCGGCTAACCCCCCACAGTAACGAATTTAGGTGGGTCAAAAATGGCCTTTATTTACCCCAAAAACGGCATGGATAAAAATTGCTCGAAAACGTCCGTTGGAGTCCACTGAACACAAAAATGGCAAAGACAGTAACTTTAGGCTCGGCTAACCCCTTGCCAGTAACGAATTCAGGGGGGGCACAACAATTGCCTTTACTTACCTGAAAGACGCAAGGGTAAAAACTGCTTAAAAAACATTTCTTGAGTTCATTAAACACATAAATGGTTAAAAGAGTTACTTTCGGTTCGGCTATATCTCCCTGACAGTAACAAATGTAGAGGGGAGATCGAAAAATTGCCTTTATTTATTTGATGACAGCAAGGGTGAAAACTGCTCAAAAACATTTCTTGGTAGTCTACTGAAAACAAAAACAGTGGCAATAAACTTTGGTATCCTCAAACTGATTTCTTACTCTTACTCCAAAAGTTATCGCAGCACTACATATGGCTTTTACAGTATTGTTTTTGAAAAAATTCATTTTAAGTTGATGATGTCATCAATCATTAAGTACCGTGATGGTCGATTTTGGCAAAAATGACGTCATATTTTAGTGACGTTTTCTTTACAAGCGATTTAGATTTTGCTTATCAGCTTGTTTTTTAATGTGAGTTATATGTTAAAAATTGTTGATAGTCAATCTTCTGAAACAGTGCTCGATGATGTACGAAGTAAAACCAGAGCAAAATACTACCAAAAAATCACAGTAAAAAGTTAAAAGCACAACAGCCTGTTTTGTCCTAAGAACTATAATCACGTGCTACTTGAAAAGGTTTGATGAGGTTCCACTAATCTTGCTCGAAAAGAATTGCGGTAACACCGGATGAGTCCATAGAACGAAAGAGACAATTGTGCTTTTAACCTTTTACTGTAATTTTAATGTGGAATCATATATTACGTCAACGTGATGACGTCACAAAAGCGTTGTAATTACGTCATTTACGTTAAATATGAGCCAAAGCTTTCCATATATTTATGAAGTGGCTACAAAAAACTTCAAATTTGGAACAATTGATATCACCCTAGCAATTTTGAATTATTGAGGGTTGTTTGTGAATAAATTTGATTTAAAAGTTGATGTAGTTAGATGAGAAACGAAAAGGCTTTTTAATATTTTATCAATTCAAGATTATTTTATCGTTGGCGAAGATGAATTTGAATTTCTCAAATATTTTTAGGGCCCAACAAAATAACGATTTAACCAATCTCAAACACTAATAAGGTACTTTAATTTTAAATTAGTCTCGAGAAGTACGTACTAATGTTAAGTTTAGAAAGTTTTTAGAAGAAATCGCTCAACTCAAAAAGTTGGTCATGAAACTATATAGGCTTCGTTGTTAAGAGTAATATATAGAAAATTATTCAGTAAATTTTTATGGGCCATATCACACGACAAAAACTGCATTGAATTATAATACAGACTCAAAGCAACTCAAAGAATTTCAAAAAAAAATCTAAATTTTTAAACACTGTGATAAACTAAGAAGTCTACGTATTACCAATATTCAAAATGCTCTTTCGGTTATTATGCCTTTCGTTAAGCGCTTAGAGTCTCACGTTCTCTGAGTCTTTCTTTAATGCAACTTATGCGACTTTTATCAACTTCATTAATAGTAGAGTTTATCGTAATGAGCGCACCGTAGACAAAATTTTGAAAAAACTTTTTCTGCTTGCAAATAATTTTGGAACAAGTAATTGCATAAAGTTTGATGGTTGGAATTACCCTCCTTTTTCTGGGAATTAAAGTATAACGAAATGTCACACCCACAGCGTTTTTAAAAAAAGACTGAAGCAAATTCACTGGGGCTATCTAAACTTAGAGCAAACGTATTATATTATACCGGTGTTGACTACATCCTGCTTGACCCAGCAGTGTCAAAGATATACTACTTCAAACATGACGTAGGGCATCTCTAATCATTATTTTTATTGGCAGCCCTAGCTGACGATGATAACATTTGCGACGCAATCTCAGTTCTATCCTAAGGCGACGCCGCAATTACACTAAACCACAAAGGCCTTTTAACTTATAGGCCTCTATGGGCTACACTACTGCATTGAAACGTCAGGGTTACCAATGAAATTGTAATTACGAAGGCTCCTACAAGGAGCTTGAAGTAAAATATCTCTGAAAGGGCTGAGTCAAGAAGGATGGAGTTAATAACGCCAAATCTAATAGGAATCCCCTAACTTTAAATACTCCATTGATTTTGCCGTGAGCCCTCTTTCAACATAAAAAGGCGCACGATAGCGTCTAAACTGGAGGCAGACGCAAAAACGTAGCTAAAGAACAAAATTGACGGGATTTTTGCATTTGCGAACATTAAAAATATTTTTAAACTTTGAGGCCATTATTCATATGATGTACTGTACAAAAAACTAAGGCTTGCTGGATTCAACTTGCAGCAAGGTCATATTATTCAGGCATTGATAACACGGATTTCGTTTAAAGCCACGTCGTACACGGCCATTATTTAAAAAAAAAACACGGCCATTATTTAAAAATTAAAAATTAAAAAAAAAAAAAATTTAAAAATTTAAAAAGATTATTTTTAGTTTGAACTTCTCAATAGACACTATTAGGCACTAATAGCGTTTATTTTTGGTGTTATGAGGTCACCAAGGAAAATGAGGTTAACTGGATCAAACAGATCAATGAAACGACATTAATCGATGACGTTAATAACGACAGCAACTTAATTTTCAATATTTGGTAGGCCTATATCTAAGAATTAGTCGTGCATTTAGGCCCATTCTACATTAGGCATAAAATCTTGAGCGCAAGAGTGTGTTCTTAATTGATTTTAACCGACTTTGTCTGTTTGAAATAAATTAAAATGCGCTTTTTTGCTTACGATTTAACACCCAACTTAGACCGGGACTAGCAGTTCATCATGTTCTTGGAAAGCAATATAAGGCATTTTACCACCTGTGCAAATAGGTTTGGAACATACCATAATTGTCGACAACTGTATAATCCAACATTTGAAGATGAAGTTTATGTTTTTACATTGACAAATGTCTGATAAGAGGGCATATAGGACATAGGTCACATTTGGCTATTCTGGTGTTTTAAGGAAAGAATCTTCCAAAAATCGTTTTGGTGCCTTACTCTTCTAACATCTCTATTTGATTGATTGGTGGATTTTTATTTTCGGAGTGATGGATCGGTATTTTTGGTCGTGCTACAGCAACGAAGCAGCTTTTGTTGAACTAAAACAACCTCACTGTATCTTGGTTTTCTTTTCGTTGTAGAATAGAACATTCATTCGGAAACGGTGTGAAACTTCGTTCTCTCCCTTTCCTTACCCACGTTCAGTTACTCAATCAGTGCTTTTTGGCAATGAATACCGCGTCCGCTAGTTGCTCTTAGCAAATTAAGTGTACTAGATTGTCCTTTGCTCACTTTACCAGTGTCCGCAAAACTCGGCCCGATTGACAGCTTTGCCAACTTTAGCTCTAAATTCTGTACTTATTTCTATCTCTATAATGGTTTTGTCACATTTTCCAAACACCTAGCATAATCTATTACAAAAGCTGGTCCTAACTTTCAGTATAACGTAAAATGTTTGTCTTGCCTTACACTATAGCACCGATGTAATAAAAATATTTTATGGCACAGGTCAGTAACCTATTTTGCGCCATGGGCCAGTTTCAAATACGAAAAAAAGGTGGAACTGTCCTCAACAAGATACAGTATGGTGCCATTTTGACAATTCGCAGGAATCTGTAGCTCAATTTAAAAAACCGGTTACAGATACAGTGCCGCAACTAGAACGTTGTTCTAGAAAGGGCAAAAATTCTTTCTAGGGGGCCAAAGTTTTTCGGCTGGTCTAGTTTTCTCCGAGTTCTCTATTGGTTTCCAAAAAATAAAAACCACCTTCTTGAAACTGCCGCAAGGGAAAGTAAAATTTGGTGAGCATGCTGGGCAGTTTGAGGAGGCGAAATTTTTGTTTAGAGGGTGCTACCCCTTTTGTCCCCCCCCCCTAGTTGCAGCCCTGTACAGATATAGTTCTAGCAAAATTTGAGTAGCCCCACTAGATTTACAGAATTATGATCATCTATCTTGACTTGAAACAATGAAACAGGATTTTCTTTAAAAAAAAGCCTTTTTTTTGCGTTTTTATCTTTTAAAGAAAGTCAATCTTTGTTTGTATCTTTTAAAGAAAACTCGATCCTTTTTTACACCTTTTACATACTCCAGGTTGCACATCATTGTAAAATAATACTCAGATTCACGAACCGGAAGCAAATTTCTCTAGGACGTGTTTACTAATATTTGCTGATCTATGAAAAATTTGTCAAATAGATATGCATGATAGTTGCGAGTTGTGATACAGTACTATCTGAAACTTTTCCGCCGTTGTGTGCCAACTTATCTCTCTTCTTAGTAGGCCTCTGTTTTTGGATTAGAACTGTTGCATTAGTAATGTAATCCATAATGTTAATTAATATTTTCAAGGTTACGCAAGTTGGACTTAAGAGTTTACTATTCAAGCAAACATCCTACTGTTTGTGTAAATAGTGATAATTAAATCTCTCCAACCATCTCTGCTTCTTTTAAAAGAACTGCAAATTTACGATGTTCAAATTTATTTGAGCTGATAAATCTAAGATTTGTCATCATTAAAATTCTCTGCCCTGAACGATTTGTGCAATGTTTAATCGCAATGGTAAATTAGCTAGCGAGCATTTTGAATGCTACTAATAAGTAAATTTATCACATGTTTTTTGAGTTTCTAGATGTCTTTGAAAAACTGTACTATACTCGTATCAGTTGCTTCGAGACTGTGATACAAATTTAACGCACTTTTGGTGGTGCGATATGCGACATAGAGATTTTACTTAATTTTATTTTTTAATTTTTTCGTCGCTCAAATAACTGTGCAGGATAGGTGCGTTTTGAACTTACTGCAGTTGTAATTACATTTTATTCACCAAGTTTACTTGGCGAGAAGACAGCAATAGGAACTTTCGGTTTTCGAGTCAAGCTGCCACCTGTATACCAAGGTGAAAGCTTCACACTGTCATTTCAATGCTGAACGTCAAGCAATGAAACTGAATACCAACTTTTATAGTCTTTGGTTTGACCCACCGGAAATCGAACCCGAGTTTATCGTTTCGATAGCAGACGGTCTATCCACTCAAACACTGATCGGCTCAATGACGCAATCTATACTGCAAAACAGTTTCGTGGACAATCTTTGAAGTTGCACGATTTTTATGAAAACAAGATAACTGCTCACATGTAACGTCACTAAAATATGACGTCATTTTTGCCAAAATCGACCATCACGGTACTTAATGATTGATGACATCATCAACTTAAAATGAATTTTTTCAAAAACAATACTGTAAAAGCCATATGTAGTGCTGCGATAACTTTTGGAGTAAGAGTAAGAAATCAGTTTGAGGATACCAAAGTTTATTGCCACTGTTTTTGTTTTCAGTAGACTACCAAGAAATGTTTTTGAGCAGTTTTCACCCTTGCTGTCATCAAATAAATAAAGGCAATTTTTCGATCTCCCCTCTACATTTGTTACTGTCAGGGAGATATAGCCGAACCGAAAGTAACTCTTTTAACCATTTATGTGTTTAATGAACTCAAGAAATGTTTTTTAAGCAGTTTTTACCCTTGCGTCTTTCAGGTAAGTAAAGGCAATTGTTGTGCCCCCCCTGAATTCGTTACTGGCAAGGGGTTAGCCGAGCCTAAAGTTACTGTCTTTGCCATTTTTGTGTTCAGTGGACTCCAACGGACGTTTTCGAGCAATTTTTATCCATGCCGTTTTTGGGGTAAATAAAGGCCATTTTTGACCCACCTAAATTCGTTACTGTGGGGGGTTAGCCGAACCTCAAGTTACTGTCTTCGCCATTTCAGTGTTCAGTGGACCCCAGGGAACGATTTTAAGCAATTTTTATTCATGCCGTCTTTGGGGTAAGTAAAGGCCATTTTGACCCCCCATAAATTGTGGATTTTGGGGGTCTTAGCCGAACTTTTGGCTTGCCAGTAAAACATTTTCTTAAAAGACGAGTAAAGACGTGTATTTTAGGCTCTTCAAACCTTCCGCCGTCTTTGAAGTAAATAAACCTTCTGGGCTGCCAGTCTAATACGTTATTTGACAGGTTGAAGCACAACGCAACTTCCGAAACAAAATTGCAAAACACGATGCTGTTTTTTGATATTAGACGGAACAAAAGCATTAGCTCACGTATAGCTGCTATAGAAAAGCTAAAAATTGATTATATTGTAATGGAAATACCAACAAAACCTGCGCAATTCTTTGAACACAGGGATATCTTTGTACACTCAGGTATACGTGTTTGAACACACTCGTACAAAAGATGATGGAAGCGCAGCGCAACGGCAACAAAATTTGAAGACATTTTTTGCATCGCCACTTTCGCATTGTCGCAAAAGAAAAAATGAAAGCGATAGTTGCGCTTCATCCACCTTTGCTAAACTTATGCATTGCAAATCAGGATTTACTTTTTTTTAATTTTAGAATAAGTAAACGATTTTTTTCTGATGAAAATTGTACATATCATTGAATTGACAAGCTATAATTACGACGGTGGGTTTATTTCATCTTTCAGCCGTTAACTTAGATAATGGTTTCTTTGAGTTCAATTTTAGTTTTACTCCTCTAAACCCACACCTAAATTATACTGCTTATGTTTAGAGTTTTGGTCTGAACTTATTGTAATTCTAATTGCATTTTCATTTACCAAGTTGCCTTGGCTAGGAGACAACAAAAGAACCTTTTGGTCTTTGAGTTAAGCTGCACCTGCCCATCTGCTTACCACACACACGGTGGAGGCTGCACACAGTCGATGCTTCATACTTTTGAATACCAAAGTTTTCAGAGTTGGGCAAGTCCGCAAGTTAGTCTGCAAGTCCACAAATCCGCAATTGCAGACTAACGAAAAAAGTTGCGGACATGCAGACTTGCGGTCTTTGGCAGTTTAAATTGCGGACTTGCGGTCGCGGACTATTTTTAATTTTAGTCCGCAACTCCGCAAGTTTTATACAAATATTGAAATTCCTTTCTATTTTCGTAAAATATTCATGTTTTTACCCAGTCAAACATGAGAAATCAGTTTAATTTTTTTGAGTTCAAGTTAGGAAAAAATATCACTTTTTAGATTTCAGGCTGACAAAAATACTAAGTCTTTTTTTCGATCTAATTGCTTTCTTTTCGTTGACATGCTCTTTTTTCGAGTTTGACAAAACAACCGACTTTTTTTTAGTTTAAGTTTGAATGTACAACCCTGGTTCAAATTACTGGAATGGTTTTGTTGTTTTTTATTGTGACTTCACAAAATTAACCACTGGTGTTCTGTACTGGTAGCCAGTGCCGTTGCCACGGTGGGGCCAGGGGCAGTGTGCCCTCCCTAACGACTGCTTGTGCCCCCCTATTTCGGTTTACTCAAAATCCTTTTTTGCCGCATCACGTAAGGACAAGATAACAGGCAATAAAGGAAAAAGGAATAATAATTTTCAAACATAATTCTCTTTAGAAGTTTTTTCCATTCTTTTCGAAATTGCTGGCAACCAACTGCTTTACATAAATGTAACCCAATAATCCGTCTCATTAACACACCTTTACAAATGTGTCGTGGAATAGGGATGTATGCCTATAAAAGCGTTACCGGTATTTCGTTAGTAATTATGACCTGAAACATTACGTGAAAATATTTTTTTAAAAGACCAGCTGTTTTTTTTTAAGCTCACTAAAGATTTATTTTAGGTCGCAGTCGGTGGCTCAACCAGGGGGAAGGGACTAAGGGGGGAACAGCCCCCTTTAGCTAAGTCATTTAAAATATAAAACCAAAAAAGAATAAGCGTTTAAACGTGCTTTGGACTTGGCCTGAAGTATATGGGGGCTTAGGAGGCTTCACAATTTAAATCTTTTAATGACTTCTGGATTTTAGCAATTTACTGCAATTGTTGATATGGTTTTAAAACGTGCAAAAAGTGATTTAAATACTGTAACGTTAAAATTGCTATTTTTGCTGCAAAATCGCAAAAATCACCAGCAGGTGGGGAATCTGCCCCTCTGTGACACGCTTGAGTTGCAACAGTTTGTTCAGTACGGGACCTAAAATAGACAATTTTTGTTCAAAAAACATTCACTTTTGGTTCAAGCCTCCTCTCCCTTTGTAAAACCCTGATTGCGCTTTGGACTTTTATGTCTCTTTTTTTGAAGACGAATACAAAATTGTAGCTTTAAAATATCAGTTTTTATGAGCAAAAGTTTAGCATATTTTATAGTGCCCCCCCCCCCCCCATTTTCGGTTAGGACCCCCTTACTTCGTTTGGTTTGGCGACTGCACTGCTTGTAGAGAGTGGTTATCTCGTACCTACAGTATTTATAGAAATTAAGGACTAAAAATGTAGTAATACGATTAGTTATATGAATGTTTTTTTGCCTATTACTGCCTTTGCTTTTTCCTGCCATGAAAAAACATTGTTTTGTTTTAGAATATCTAGTCGTGAGCCGAAATACGGATTGTGCTTTGCTGATTGATGACTTTTCACTGTAATTTAATGGCTTTTAATTTTTGAATCCCTAGCTTCATTGTAGCATTCTTAAGGATTCGTCGGTGGGTTGTGCATTATGCTTCCATGTAGTTTAGGCACCTACTGTATAAGCAGTAGCACAACCAGGAGGGCTGTGGGCTACAACCCCCCTTAGCCAAGTCACTTAAAAACTTTAACTAAAAATGCAAGCGCTTAAATCTGTTTTTAGTTGGACCCCGATAAAGTAGCTCAATAACAAGACATGCTGTGGTACATTTACTGCAATCAGCGATTGTGAGTAATTCCCAGAGGTGGAGTCGAGGAAACAAGGCTCGAGGTTAAGGCCAAGGACACAAAAAAATCCGAGGCCAAGGACAGGAATGCTCGAGGCCAAGGCCATGGACCAAGGACACAAATGCAAGTGTGTTCCTAAGAAAAAAAGGTCTTAAAATTTTTTTTTCCGTCGATATCCAAAAAAAAAACGGTCTAGAAAAACATTTTTCAGCCGATTTACAAAATTTTATCCATTCAAAAAATAGTGCTGTCCCCAAGCCGAGAACAGGGCAATTTTCGAGGTCTTGAGGCTTCGAGGGCAAAGATAAGGACTTGAAAATGTGTCCTCGGGGACGTCCTCAAGGCCAAGAACGTCCTCGAGGACTCCATCTCTGGTAATTCCTTTTATTGCGTGGAATGTATTTACCATACGCTTGATATACTTCCCACAAGTTACAACTTTTGACTTAAAGGCGGTAAATCATCCAGCCAATTCCGATGGTTTACAATAGCTAAAATTGAACTATAATTTTTGATATTTTTTGCTTTGGTTTTGGGACTGCGGTTGCAAAGATACTCAACAAACACAAAAAGATATCCCCCAAAAAAGTTTTTGGAAACTCTGAGTTTTGTTCTTCCCGCCAAAACCACAGTAGGCTTAATAGTTTGGAGAATTGTGGTTTTGGCGGGAAGAACAAAACTCAGAGTCCCAAAAAACTTTTTTGGGGGATATCTTTTTGTGTTTGTTGAGTATCTTTGCAACCGCAGTCCCGAAATCAAAACAAAAAATATCAAAAATTATAGTTCAGTTTCAGCTATTGTAAACCATCGAAATTGGCTGAACGATTCACCGCCTTCAAGGCGGATTTACACAATATCCGTTTTTTGTCCGTTTTTTTTTACGTTTTTGCTTCTTTGTGAAAAAGTATGCCCTTTTTCATCCGCATTTTTATATGTCCATATCCGCATTAATCAGATAGTCACATATTGGACAAGAGTTTTCGAGAAAAATTTTTTGTAAAGGGATACGGCCCTATTTTGAAATATCGCTCTTATCGTTCATACACAAAATTTTTGAACAAAATTTTATCTGTATGCAACAGTCTACTTAGTGCAGATATGGTCTTATAAAAATGCAGATCAAAAAGCGCATACTTTTTCACGGAGAAGCAAAAACGTCAAAAACCGAACAAAAACGAATACTGCGAAAATTTACCTTTATGTTTGCTAATCAACTCTCAGCAGATCACTTCAAGACATGGTTGATTGTAAAACTCTTCTACTCTGACCATAAAAAGTTGCGGACTTGCGGTGTGGACTTCAAATATTACGAAGTTGCGGACTTGCGGTGTGGACTAAGCATTAAAACGTGTAATTGCGGACTTGCGGTTGCGGATCAAGAAAATTGAAATTCGGTTGCGGATTTGCGGACTGCGGACTTAAAGAAAAACTTGCGGTGCCCAGCACTGAAAGTTTTATAGTCTTTGGTTTGACCCGATTAAGAGTCGAAACTCGAGCCTAACTTTTTGATAGCAGACGCTTTCCGTTTGACCACAGATTGGATCAAATATTTAACCGCCTTTATCGTCAGAGGCTATTAAATTAATCTTGTTTTTATTTAGTTTGTGCAATTCTTGCGCCCCATTAATCATACGCAATAAAATTCCCGATCAATTAAGTAGACTGCTGTTTGCGGGAGAAACAATTGAAACAATAATGTGTCGACTTAGAACCGTCGTTGAACGGGCGACTAACACCAGTTTGACGTAGCAAATTAGAAGTAAAAACTTTAAGACCATGGTCATTTTACAGGTTGCTTAAAATGTGAATTAAAAAAATTTTTTAAATCTAGTCAAAACTTTCTATAAACTATATGCTGTAAAAGAATATACTAATGGTTGTTCTACGGCTGAATTATATGTTGTTTTTTAAGAACAATGGCGATGAGGATGTTTTCAAATTGTCTAGATTATTGTATCACATCAAGTTGCTCGCTCTTCTGGTGGTTTGATAGAAATATTATAGAGTAATTTTCACAACGTCGGAAGATCAAAATTTGTTTTTGAAGGTAAACAAATATTGCACAGTATTTGAAATTTAACTTATTTAAAATTCTACAATGTAAAAATTCTAAAATTTAAAAGTTCTAAAATTTTAAATTTTAAATTTTAAAATCAAAGAAAGATAACTGCAAACAGTATCTATATACAAGACAGCGTGACACTTTTTAGGGGATATTTTTTGCTGTACTTGACTCAAAATTTTGGATACAAATTTCATAGACTTTTTAATGAAGGACAATTAACTTTGTGATTTTAATTTTTGTGATTTTTAATTTTAATTTTGTGATTTTAATTTTGTGATTTTTAATGAAGGACAATTAACATGTTGATAACCTATAAAAAAAATTTTAATTTTGTGATTTTTAATTGCAAATTTTAATAATTGCAAATTTTAATTTGTGATTTTTAATGAAGGACAATTAACATGTTGTTAACATATAAAAAAAAGGAGGAACAATTGAGTACAATATTCTGCATCTCGGCAAATCTATTATTTTGAGGTTGATGGTTTCATAAATCGTCGTTGTTTTTACAGTAGGTATAATTACACAAAACGACAGTGCAGTCAGTTAGAACAAAAGGAAATCATGCAATGAAAAAATCTACAACAAATTATTCACGAAATTCACAAAAACAAATCAAAATGTCAAAATGAAACTAACAATCAAGAATTATTTCATTCATAACAACAAAACAAAAAATCACTCCTACGTTTATATATTCCTAACTGAACGTAATCTCAAAGCGTTTTGTTAACAAATGAATACGTAACCTAACAAAATCTCAAAAGGTTTCATCCGATCAGTAGCTTGGTGGATAAAGCGTCTGCTACTGCAACGGTAGACTCGGGTTTGATTCTCTGTCGAGACTCGAGTCATACCAAAGACTAGAAAATTGGCATTTACGGCTTCCTTGCTTGATGTCAAGCAACTAAAAGCGACAGTGTGAAGCCTCCACCGTGCGTGGTAGACAGTTAGGCAGGTGGAAGCTTGACTTAAACACTGAAAGGTTCCTTCGCCGTCTACTGGCCAAGGCAATTTGGTGATAACATATCTAATTACAATTATGATTTTAGTCGAAAACTGATTTACTTCAAAAAAAAAATCAGAAAAACAAAGTTCTTTGTTCACGCGCCAGGTTTAATAAATACATTAATCATTCATCTTCATTATTGCATCACGAACTTGTGATGTCATATCGCGTACCTTCGTTAGAGAAAGGTGCTGCTTTTTCATTTTTTTGTGTGTTGGCTCCCAAAAGTGTTAAAGATTAGACCTACGTTTTACAATTGATTTTGGCATTTTTGTACAATTACATCATACAAGTTCTTAGAAAGAAGCTTTAAACGGAAATTTATGTCAAATTTCGGTGTTTTAAGTTCCACCACAAACTGAGCAAGCAATAAGTCTTTTGGGCTTAAAATATGTTAGTTTCAAAAAGATAAAAAAGTAGCGATTCATAAACGCAGCATAGTGGTATTATATTTAGAGGGAAAGAAGAAAAACACGTTGTCAGTTATGTAACTTACTTTTTTCCAGAAGATGAAAGTAACGACAATATTCTAACTGCAGAAGTTTGATACATATTTAAAATGTAGAATGCCATGAAATTTGAGATCGAAATCCCAATGCATATTGTTTTTGAGTAATTTTTTTTTTTTCAACCGTAACTACAATAATACTTGGAACAAACAGAAGCAAAAACATAACAAGCACAAAATCCCTTGTTAAAATTTTGTGATTATTTTCGTTTTAGGTGGTATTTGTCAGTTTGCAAACTGCGAGAAAATTTCTCATCTAAATAGCACTTTTCAGTTCTGTACGATTGATAGATTAATATAGTTATATCTATAAGATAGGAAGAGAGTACACGCACACTACATAAACACACCCAATGCAGTGTACACACACTGCATTTTCATTTGCTAAGTAGTTTTGGCCAGTAGACATTGAAGAAATAGCTTTTGGACTTTGAGTCAAGCTACCACCTAATCCACAAGTCTACCATCACGCACTGCGGAAGCTCTACATTGTCCTTTAACATGCTGATAGTTAGGAATATAAACGTTAAGCGGAATGTGAATACCAAGTTTTGTAGTCTTTAGTTTGACCCGCCAGCAATCGAAAGCGAGTTTACCGTTTTGGTTGCAGGCGCATATCCACGTGACCACTAATCCGTTCAAGTTTACAGTGCTCTTGCTTATTTGAATGCTTTTTAATTTTTTAGCAGTTAAAAATGCTGCTTGTGCAAATAATATTGCTGAAAAATGGCATAAAATTACAATTACAAATCTAGTATTATGTTTAACCCTATTTGGACCAAGCGAAAGTTTTTAATTAATGGCTTAAGGGGCCTCGATTCGGTACAACATATACTATGATAACTCCGAAGCTTATGATCCGAGAAAATCAATTTTTATACGAAGCTTGTAATGTTTCAACTAAGCTTATTATGTTTCAAACTTGATGTTTTAATAAATTGTATTAATTTCAACGTAAATAAAATGACTGTCAAAAACAATTGGTTTTGTTTGCAAATGCGCGACTTTCTATCTTAGGTCAGTTCTATTGTGAGGTTACTAGCGCATGTTTAGTCTATTTTAAACATAATTTCGGTCTGCCCAGAGAACCGCCTAACCAGCTAAACGTACAAGCTGCCATAGCTGGTTGAAAGAAACTGAGGATAAACTTGTACGCTTATGATTTTACAAGCAGACCAGGCGTTTCTGTTAATACTCATCTATTCTGAACTCTGCTTGAATCACCTTTAAATTGCCCTGTTACATACCATGTGTAAAACAGCCAGAAACTTACGTCCCGTTGCGAAAAAATCGCAATTTTATACGAATCTAATTCGTAATTTTTTTGCTAAAATTCACTTGGACGAATTTTTGAACAGGAAGGTAATTTGGGAATTTCCCCGGTATTTTTTTGTTACGAAATCCTCTGACTTCATCAAATGATTCTTATATTTAGAAATAGTAATAATTTCTGAAACTTATAATTAGCAAGTTGTATTTCTAGACAAGACTCCTAAAAACAAATCAAACCTCGATTAGCTTGTGCATAACATACAAAATTTGAATAAAACACAACTAATAATCTCAAAAACGTTCAAAAGTTGTAAGTTTCAAATTTTTGATTTACACATTGTGACGTGCACCATGTTTTAAACACCACCCACGTTTAAATAAAGTATTATTAACTTTTAACGTCAAATCCGGTTTGTTGTAGCGGTAGTTATTAGGTCATTTGTTATAGATCCTAGAACGTTTACCAATCAAGTTTGTAAAATTACATTGGTGGCAAGAAATTTTTGGAGGATTTTGAAATAACATCACTCAGGTAAGTTTATATCAAAAGTTCCTAATTACAATTTGTATTGGCAACTCTAACGTTTCAATGCGGTAGCTAAGTCCACAAAGGTCTATATTAACCTATATAATGTATTAGTTAAAAGGCTTTGCACTATTCCTTGAATATACTACTAAAATGATTGTGGAATCTAGATAAACTACTTTAGATTGACACATGGAATGTTCAGGACAGGCAAATATAAATGGGGGTTATGATATGACAAAATTTGGAGGTATCAAAATGGGTGTCCTTCTCAAACGGGTCTTCCAAAATTCAAAAATTTTAATCGCTTGAACCGAAAAGCTAAAATTTTTAGGTTAGGTGAGTATGAAAAATGATGCATGGCAACATTTTTGGGTACCACGTTATGGGGTCCTTTCTCGATTGGGCCTCTAAAAATTAAAATTTTTTAGCAATCAAGTTTGAAAAATACCGTTTTAGGGATAAGCTTTTAGTGAGTTCGTACGCGATGAGTCTCAACACGTAGTTCTTTAATATTAACAAGTAGTATTTAATAAACTGATATTAATAAAAAACATGATAATATTAATAATGAAGACATAAACCAAAGTAGCGGTATATATACAGCGAGTGAACGAAGAAAAGCGAGAACAAAAACAACTTCAATTAAATTCATTTTGTCTCGCAATATCCGTTCATTACGCAATACTACCCATAGCAATGAGCGATATGTGCCAATAACCGGATATTGCAGCCAAGCATACAAGGGCAAATATTAAATTCACTCGGTCACCACAGGCCTTCCCCTCAGAATGATGGGTATGATGGAAGAGAAAGCCCCCCAATGCTGTCCAGCATACACATCAGTCGACAAAAAAAAATGTGGATTCGAGTCAATTTCAAAAACATAACAAAAAAGACACGTGACAAAAAGGAATATTCAAAAGTTGCAACATCGAAAAACCGATAAGAATTGAAAAAGGAGTAAGCAGAAACACCAAACCTGGGGATAAAATGTTTAACCCTATTTGTACCGGGGGGGGCAAATTTGCCCCCCTCTCAGTTATTTTAATATAGCTCCTAAACAAAAGCAAAGTTTTGCTTTGATGCACCCTGACTTTGAATCAAATTTAATAACACACATTTTCAGTAACTTTGGGGTCAGCCGGACAACCGGAAGTGACGTCATTTTTGCCTTTGTCAGAGGCACCTATGGAGTTTTATGCAGTTTTGAGCACAATTCATGCTTATCAGTGCGCATATTCTCTTCATTGCATTGCGTATTCATTGTCAATGCTAATCTTAAGCTGGAATAAAATATTTTATATACTGATAAATTCATTGCATCATCATTACGTCGTTGATGACGTCATAATTCAAAAATTTTGCTATTTCTGCTGTTTCTTGAGATAAACTGCGTTTGCATGAAAAAATATTCATTTTCATCAGCTGCTGAATGACAAAATGAAAATTATACAGCGTTATTCTATAATTCTGTGAAATATACTATATTTCAGTCACAAAAAATTACAAAGAATAATCAACACAATATATTGACGATGATGTCATCATGCATGTGACGTCATCATGCATGATGACGTCATTATTTGCTGTGACTTTATCAGAGATATTTTTGAAATAACAAAAGTCCAAACTAAAACTAATATTTTGCAACATTTAGGCAATTTTGCATTCTGTTATAAGGATTTACTGGTTTTGATGACGTAATCATAGTTTTCGTGACGTCACAACCTCAAAAAATTTATTTTTAAAAATTTAATAAAAAATAGCTTCAACAACCAAAAAATCTCGATTCTATCAGTTACCAATCGGTTTTTAGATAGGGGGGCAAATTTGCCCCCCCGGTACAAATAGGGTGTAAAAATAGCCCAGTATACATAGGGTTAACGCGTTAAATCTGAAATATGACAGTAGAAATGCTATTTTCTTCGTCCATGCGACCAGAAATAAGTGACTTAGTCATTCCTCTCAGGATGACATAGCGCATTTTAGCGCGGATAATGCAAATAACACAATATAGAGAGCTTTTCTCTTGCCCCTTAGCATAATAAATAATCATCGAGTCTTTGCTCGGAAACAAATAATATCAAAAACATAAAAACAACAATATGAAATAAACATTCAGTAACTCTGCTGGTCGCACGAAATATATTTCGAATAGTCATAGCATTCTTTAAACTTCTTCTACTCGAACAGAATTAGAGCAGCCATAACATTAATTGTTCCAGCATGATAATTGACCTACAGCAACCGGTTTTGCGTAGTTTTTGATTTGCTGCAATTCTGTAAAAATTGCACTTTTGTAACAAGTTTTAGAGCGCCTTCCGCTCTTAGCTCACGTAATTTGCATAGAATTTAATCACATGATACACTCACCACACCTAGTTGCATTTTTTGGTAGTCATTCTTAGTTTTTCAGCATATCTGCTAGCAGGCCATTTTTAATTTTGACTAGTTTTTGTTTATTGAGTTAAAAAGATCGGAGTCTACAAAAGTTAATTTACTGTTTTGTTACTGTTCTTCTACCGTTTTCCCAATGTTGTGCAACGTTCCTAGTGTGATTGAATTATTTTAGCTGAGACCCGATCGATTTTAGATACATTTTCAAGAACAACAATATACTTTTTAGATTGAAAATTGAGTTTAAGCACAGCAAGACAGTAAAAATCCTAAGGCTCCCTCTGAATTGGAACTCCGATACTAGCTGTAAACGCAAGACTTGAATCTGCAACATTAATTATAACGCGAGAAATTTCAGCTAATTCTAAGGTAAGAGGAAAATATGCAAATGCAATTCATACATAGGAAAGGTCAATTATCGGACGCCCATTTATCAGTACAACTATGTTTGCATTTCTTGCACTGCTTAAATGTGGTAGATAAGAAATCAGAATTTGATAACAATAAAATTGACTTGCTACATATTCAGAAATTCGCATTATACAGAAAAATACTTCAGCCTCAACTAATTAATTTACGCCCTTTAATAAATTACGTTTTTTCAAATTGTAAGAATCTGAAAAAAAAATTTACACCTAAATACGCAAAAACAACTATATGCCAAAAATTATCAAAAGTTTGTATCGTCTTTTTTTCCGAAGTTTCTTTTTTAGGTTTCCGGACGCATTCGAACGACACTTCCGGGCACTTTCAAACGACACTCGAACAGTTTTGAAAAACGCTTTTCGCCCTGTTTCGGAAAGGTTCTCTGGGCTCTTCTCGAACTCTTCTCCGACTCTATTCAAACCATTTTTTTTACTCTTCTCGAACAATTAAGCAATTCGACTTCTCGAGCAATTCGTCTCTTTTCGAGCAATTTCTTCGACTCTTAGACGAAGTGCCAATTTAGTGAGCGCCCCTTCGGGCACTCCTCACACGGGGCACCAATTTAGTGATGAGTACGCAATGAGTCTCAACACGTAGTTCTTTAATTTTAACAAGTAGTATGTAATATACTAATAATGATAACAATGATAATAATAATAATAATAACATGAAGCTAAGCAGCTGTATATATACAGTAAGTGAACAAAGAAAAGCGAGAACAAAAACAACTTCAATTAAATTCATTTTGTTTCGTAATATCCGTTCATTACGCAATACCACCCATAGCAATGAGCGATATGTGCCAATAACCGGGTACCGCAGCCAATTGTACTAAGACAAATATTAAATTCACTCGGTTACCACAAGTTTGATGTTAATGAAAGATAAAGCATGGCAAATTTAGAAGTTCGACGTTAAAGGATTTCCCCTAAAAATAAAATAATTTTTTGTTTATCAAGCTAGACAAACAAAATTTTCAGAATAGGTGAGTATAGAAGAGATTTAAATATTAAAAAATTGGGGATGCCACGACAGTGGAACATTCCAAACAAGTCCTTTAAAATGTAAACTTTTTATTACTTGAGGTAAACAAATAAAATTTTAAGGATAGATTATTGTAACTAGATATAAATGATACATGACCATTTTCGAGGATTGGGGTTTGATTTCGTCTGGGTTCTTATCTTTTTCCATGATGATTACTGAGGCAGGCATTGTTCTGATGTTGTTTTTAAAATTTGAGCACACTGTTCCTATAATAAGTTCTTTAAAAAAAATACCGTAACATGCTGTTTGTGAATTGTAGATGTAGGAATGGGTTTCAGGAAAATACTACATGTCAAATTTCTGGTCAAGTGTTACAAAATCAAAATTAAGTTACACAAAAATACTAGTAGTTTTGTTGCTTGATGATCAAGAAGTTTTGTTGCTACTTGCAGTGTTAACGACAATAAAAAGACACTTCTACACATTTCGTTCTAGTTTTTTTTTTGCTGAGATAGTAACTGCCGATATTCGACATAATAAGTTCACTTCAATTCAATGGTTTTGTCTTGAAAGTTCATTGGTTAATATGCTACGTTATGTTTTACAGTATCGGTATGTTAATTGTTTTAATCTTTTTCATTATGTCAAGGGAAAGCGACAGTGCCGCAAATTCTTTCGGACCAGTCCGCTCTGGCTTAGGGAGCCCGTAGCCATTGAAAAATCAGAAATATGCATTGAATTTCAAAGGATTGGGAAGGGGGCAGAGCAAAAATTTTTAATAAATCAAGTATTCAAGGTTATGTTTTGGATGCAGAGATTTGGGGTCACAGCCTCCAGCCGCTCTAAAATTTTGTAAATTTTAGTAAACTTTTAATGCACTATTTTTCCATATATTTTAAACTTTTACTTACTGAAAGTTTAAGTTCTGCGTCGGGGCCTGAGGAAAATTTCAGCAATTGTGTCATACTGGAGTTTTGGAAAAAAGTTAAATTTTAACGTGACTTGGAAGCAAAAACCTTATTAGTAAGTGGACCTCACACGTACTGTAGATCTGTGATGAAACATTCAACTACCATAAGTTAGAAGTTTGAAACGGAAGCCCGCCTATAGCCGCTCGCATTGCTGACTTTTCAAAAATAATTCATTCTTTTGAGTAAAATATACCGAGTTATACTCGAAGTTTATTGAGTTTATGCTGATTTTTAAGCTAATGGTGAAAATTTGGACTGTCTATCTTTTCTAGTTTTTGAGATTTTTGACTTTTTCAAAAATAATTTCGCAAAACGAAACATATGTTCACATCTTTATTACAAAAAATAGATACTTTTGCGATAGAAATTTATGAATTTCTTGTTCGCTTTAAAACGAATTGAAAATAATTGATCTAGTTGTGAAATTGTCAAAATGTGACTGGATGGTATTTTGCGAAATAAATTCAACAACTGAATTGAAACAAAAACTTGAATTGCCACAAAAAAACAAAAATTAAGTTTACAGTTTTTTGGTTTTCAAACTATTGCGTGTTTTGCGTGTTGCTGCTAATTATTTCCTGGCATATGCTCACGTATTAATTCCCAAGACTTGATTAAATTTCGCCAGCTAGCATGAGCTTCATGGTGATAGCTCTGTTTGACAAGTCGTGAAAGTTGGATATGGATTGCGGCAAATAAGCAAATCTTAAGTTTTTTATAGTGATTTTTCATACCGTTGACCATCGCATTATTAACTTTTCCAAACAAATTTTGATTCTTTTTAGTAAAGTAAACCGAGTTAAAATTGAATAGTTTTAGGTTTATGCTGATTTTTTAGCTCGTGGTGCAAATTCAAAGTTTCTGTCTTTCCTAGTTTTTGAGATATCGACTTTTTTCGAAAATAATTCGGCAAAAGGGAAAATTTGCTCGTGTCTTATTACTTAATAAAGAATATTTTTGCAATAAAAACTTGAAAAT
The DNA here is from genome assembly GCA_963965965.1 of Trididemnum nubilum. NCBI lineage: Eukaryota > Metazoa > Chordata > Ascidiacea > Aplousobranchia > Didemnidae > Trididemnum > Trididemnum nubilum. The sequence goes on along the minus strand of OZ014469.1, from coordinate 40,948,610 downwards.
TCCTTGTGCGCCAGAAAACAAATTGATAAAATGCTTGAGAGAGTGATGAAATTATCGAAATTTGACTAGATGTTGTTTTAGGAAAAAATCAACAATCGAATTGCTGTGAAAGTTTTGAATTGATTTTTATTGTGACAAACATGTTTCTTTTGTTTTTTGTGAAAAATTATGGCGTAGTTTTTGTTGTATTTTTGCTGATTAAATTCATTTCAAATTGCCGAAACGGAGGGATTTAAAATAACTGTTAAACCTAAGCAAATTATTACAGTAGAATTCGGTTATAACGGCTTCGGCTATAACGTAAATTCGCCTTCAACGTTACATTTTTCTTGGTCCCGGCAAAATTCCTATCTTTTGTGTACATTTCAGTTCGTCTATAGCGGCATCGCCTATAACGTAAATTTGGCTGTAACGGCACGCTTTTTCCATCCCCCAGACAATTTTCTTTGCCTATAACGGCACTGTAGGCCATTATCTTTGCCACAAACTGCCAAACTTTATTGCGGGTGTTAATTCTGTGCGTTATTGTTTTTCTTTCCGACTGCGCGATGGCTGGACTTCGTTTTTATGACGCAAGGCCTGGTTGAAAACACTTTATGGCGCAAACTATTTCACACCTCGCACGTCTACATCGGATCCACCTCGCACGTCTACAGTCATGACGATAGCGATGAAATGTTGCGCTGTTTAGCGAAAATTGAGCATTATGTTATAACCAAATCCACGTCAAAGCCAAAACAACTAAAGATTACCGACATGTTTGCGAAGAAATGATGCAATGCGCTTGACAGTTGGCTTTTGAATAAACGTTTACTATTTTTGTGCAAGGTTTTGATTTCTGCACGAGTTTTGCTTAACCTGATTTCTTGTCTTTCATTACAATGTGAACCTAGCGTCATAATAAGCCTTTATGTTGAACAAACAAGTAGTTTTAGGACGGTTTGTGGCAGTTTGGCTATAACGTAAATTCGGCTATAACGGCAGGTTTTAAAAATCCCCCAGAGGTGCCGTTATAAGCAAATTCTACTGTACAACAAAATATACTAATTAACTGTAGGCTTTAGTCAGAGCTGGGCAAGTCCGCAAGTTAGTCCGCAAGTCCGCAAATCCGCAATTGCAGACTAACGAAAAAAGTTGCGGACATGCGGACATGCGAACTAGCGGACTTCGGCAGTTTAAATTGCGGATTTGTGGTGGCGGACTGTATTTAAATTTAGTCCGCAATTCCGCAAGTCCGTAAAATATTCATTTTTCGTAAAATATTCATGTTTTTACCCAGTCAAACATGAGAAATCAATTAAATTTTTTCGAGTTCAAGTTCGGCAAAAATATCAAGTTTTTCGAGTTCAGGCTGACAAAAATACTAAGTCTTTTTTTTTGACCTAATTACTTTCTTTTTGTTGACATGCTGTTTGGTAACGTGAGAAACGAATACATGCCGCGTTCTCATCTTTTATGCAAATAGGTGGTTGATTTTTTAGAACATTTTAGAAGCCCCTTTTGTGCTTGTTTTAAGAATCTTCTAGAACTGTCTTTGTGGTAATTTTAACTGTATTGTCTTTAGACCTTTAATCTCATAATCTTTAAGTCTGCAACTAGTGATCAAATTAGATAGTCTTCGACAGTACGAGTGAGATGGTGTATCAAATTTTCGTAGTTTAGTGTATTAAGTTAGCTGTGTAGTAAGTTGGTTGCTGATGTTTCTATTTCTATAGTGCGAACTCGAAGCAGTTTTTTAATAGCATGGTCTAGTAAAGTCGAGCATAGTGTTAGTATAATCAATAGCGTAAATTTGGTCCAGTAAATTTTAGTTAAGTGATATTGATTTGACTAGCTGATAATTGACTTCTTGTTTTGCCGAGCTCTTTTCGATGAATCAAATTTTTGGTGTTCTGTGAGGAATAACACTGTTATATTTATATCCAAAGTGTGGTATGACTGTAGAAATATGAAGGACACTGCGCGGGACGAGACAGGCTATTACAAGAGGTTCTAACCTGATTCAAATTGGAGTCAACACTGTTTTTTCGAGTTCGGCAAAACATAGCCTCAACTCAAAATTGACTGATTCGTATAAAAAAAGTGTAATTATACCATACTGTAGGCTTTCAAAATTATTTTCTGTGACATGTAAATTGTACGCCGTTGCGCTCTAAATATCATGGTATATTTAGGGTTGCCGGAACGTCGGAAGGGCAAGCAGGAGACAGCTTTTTCAAAGAGCACTTTCAATTTTGTAAGTACGCTGTACAGTCATTACCACCAACATTGCTCTCTAATACTGTCAAACAATTAAACACTTCAACCAGCTTTAACAAAGCCAGAGTACTGAGTTGCCTACGTCACATAAACATTAAAAAATAACAGCAAACGAATTATCAATTAAGTAATGGCAGGTTCAGCCGCTGGAGGCAAAGGAGATTGGGGGCAGAGCCCTTGGAGATTTATGCAATTTTTTTTGCAAAAATAACTCGATTTTAGCTTTTAGGTTTATTTTGGCAAAAATTAATGCTTTTAAAACGTGGCTTAAGAATTAGCATTGCAAAAACATGATTTAACAATAAATTAGCTGCATAAATGCACTATGACTTTGGGCGGTTGCTGATGGTAAAGCTTCAGCCTTTATATTCCAATCTGGTAAATCATAAATAAAAAATTCGCAAGTTTAGCCTAATTCGTCTTCATTTACAAAAAAAGATAATTTTTGAGGTGTTCATACTCACTCACACCGGATATTTTACTGTTAAGCCTGGGCAAAAAATATATCTTGCTCCAGTTATTGCAATGAATTTTGTGTGTCAGAAGTTTTTCTTATACTTCTCCAATTTGAGTAGGGGGGGTCCGGATCTTTTGAATCCGCCACTGGTAACGCCAGCGCCGATTGTTCCAACTAGGGCCACAACCAAAGTTAGAAACTTGAATGCCTGAAAAATAATGCTTAGCCTACAGGCAAAGGATCCTTGCAGAGTTCGAAATTTGAAACTTATGGCACCTTATCTTCCTAGCGTTAGTTTAAACTGACGTAACTAAACCGAATGTAACAGGCTTACCAAATGCATTCTACAAGATTACTCATTTATTTTACTTTACTTAAAAATAATTTGACACACGCAATTTGTTAAGTAGTGACTCTTTCACCGAAAAATTTTAAGTTAAACAGAATAAAACGAAAGTGAGAAATATCCATCGACGCTTTTTAATTTGTTTTTTAGGGGTTAAGATTAGGGGTTGGGTTAGAGTTTGGGTTAGGTTTGGGGTTAGCTTTAAAGTAAGAATTTGAGTTGGGTTAGATTATGAGATAAAATTTTTAAAAAATTGGATAAAAATTTCCAATGAAATAGTCTCTTCCAACTTGTTATCCAATATTATTGATTTTAATGAACTTTTTAGCGCCACCTAGTGGAGAGTATTTGGTAATAACAAAAAAGATATTTTTTCATAAAATAAAAATTGTGATGTTTTTGTAATTGACAAAATGTTTTTTGTAAGTTTATTTCTGGAAAGGGTACTTTTGGTTCACAAAACACTAAAGTTAAATCACTAGATTGTTTATTGTAGCTCCAATACTTTTTTGCGGGTCGTGAGTTTAGTCGGGCAGTACCGCCTCTTTTTTCCCGTCTGCCCCCCCCTCCCGTTCCGGCACCACTGAGTATATTTCTACTGCTTGATAAATCAATTGATCTGAAGATTTTTTTTTGACTTAGACCCACCTAATAGAATTAAATAAAGTGGCGCTAAACATATAGAATATTTAGTACTGCGAAACGAGTAATTCAATTTTATTTTTTCAATTTTGAGAACTACAACAATAGAACTGCTAAGTTAAATCAGTTACCGCTGCAAACAAAAAAGTGCTCTGTGCATTGGAATATACATCGAAGCCAAGATAAACTTTGTATATATAATATTTTATACAGTAGAACGCCGATTATCCGAACTAATTAAAACCAGGGGTGGTTCGGATAAGCGATTTGTTCGGATAATCAAGCAACATGCAATATCAGGAAAATTCATCATTAATTTAGGCTACAGCAACATGCAATACGGTATTACGAAAATACATCATTTACAGTACACAGACATTGTGATTTATTGTATTATTGTACTGTATATTATTAGTGCTGGGAATATAGTACTCACTCTTTTTTTTCAATTTGCTGAAGTCTTAAGTATAGTAAGTGATCTAACGACTTAGGTTGAAGCCATGTTCGAATAACAGGCGTTTCGAATAACAGGCGTTCGGATTATCGGCTTTCTACTGTATTTATATTTTTATACTCCATAATTTCAGATATGCAGAGTGTCTGAATAGTGCAAAGTTAGTGAAAAGCGAAGATTCTCAGCAGCGCAAAATGGATACTTTTTTATCGTCAGCAGTAGCCGGTGCCTCGAGCAGCGTCAAGCAAGAGCGTTATACCAGCATCCACGGCCAGAATTGATTAGCAACATTATTGTGAAATAATTGTGGGATGTTCGCTTCTGCTTTCGATCGTGGAAAATGTGCACTTCCGACGATTCATGAAGACCGTCAAACCAAGGTATTAAAAACACTCTTGTACTGCTCCGTAGGCATTACGGACCACAGTCATTAACCAAGCTAACGAATAAACCCATATTGGTTGATTCAATGTCAAAAAAGCAAAATATTTGAGCTACGGAAAACCTCTATTTGAAAGACACTTCTATCTGAAGGCCCCTTCGATAGCCCGCCATCTTGACATTCATAATGCTAATTAGTAATCAAACATTTCCGACATCACTAAAGCATCATGCCGTGTATTGGTCACGCATCAAACACGTATTGATTATGCATCAATCTTGATTTTCATCAGAAACTGTGTTACGGTTGTTGTTTTTTCTATTTTAGATGTTAGATGTTGAAAGTATTAGATGTTTTTTTGTTTCATTGATTAAATTTATCTTTCCAAAATTCTGACCAGCTAGTTGAAAAATAGAGTGCCACTTTTTAGTTGAACACCACCTCTAATAGAACCCCACTAAAACAAAAGGGTTGAAAATTAGACCGCAGTAGCGCTCAAATTGAGGTTTTATGCCTGTTACGGTATACCATGAAGTTTATAATACTGTATTAATGAACAAGCAGCGTTAATGAAAAAAACTTGATTTGAAGTGTTGAATTACTTGATCAACTTTGGTTTCAGAAAATTGAAACTACAGTCATGAACAAAAGTTTAAGACCACCTCCCAAAAATGCCGATTTTCAGTAATTGGCATGTTATTGCATCAGCCAAATTCCATTGTTGCGTCATACATTTTTTCTCTTCATTGTTTTGCATTTAGCGCCAATTTCTACTTCTGTTCACATTTCTTGGTTGATTTTCTTGCTATTAACCGATTTTTTGAGGTGCTTCAAATGGGTAAAAAAAAGTCATCAAGCGAGGTTCAGAGGGCCCAGATAGTTGCCCTACATGGGCAAAACCTATCTGAACGGCTAATATCTGCTCAGATGGGTTGTAGTAAGACTGCAGTGCATCAAGCAATTGCTAAGTATCAAGAAGATGGCTCCTATACCGACAGGAAAAGGAGTGGAAGACCGCGAGTCAGCACTGCACGAGAAGACAATTTGATGAGGAGAATAGTTATGAGGTCGCCCACGAGTTCAATGAAGAAAATCAGGCTGAATTGTTGCGCAGGGGTCGTAAAGTCAGTCACATGATCGTTTCCCGGCGTTTATCCAAAGAATTTAATTTAAAATCATACAAACCGGCAAAAAAACCAAGGCTTACTCCTGCCATGAAAGCTAAGCGTCTACAGTTTGCTAATAACCATCAACGTTGGACTGCCCAGGAATGGCAAAATGTGCTTTTTTCCGACGAATCGACCTTTCAACAGTTTGCGGTTCGAAAAAGTTACGTCCGTAGACCAACTGGAAAACGTTTTGACAGATATACCATATCATCAATGAAACATCCTCCAAATCAAATGGTTTGGGGGGCTATGTGCAGAAATGGTGTCGCTGCTCTCAGCTTTCTGCCTCCAGGAACCACTATGAATGGGTTAAAATACGTCCAAATGCTCTCAGAAAAGCTAAAACTTCACATGCAAGTTCACAATTGTAAGATATTTATGCAGGATGGCGCCCCTTGCCACCGTTCCAAAGTTGCAAAGAACTTTTTGAAAGACAACAAAAAATATTCAACTTCTCGAGTGGCCAGGAAACAGCCCGGACCTTAATCTCATTGAGAATTTGTGGACCCTCATGAAAAATAAGGTATCAGAAAAGCAACCAACAAGTGGTGCAGAGTTGGTGAAAGTAATTAAGGAAGTCTGGGTAAAAGAAATTTCGAAGGAGTATTGCCAAAGTTTGATTGATAGTCTGCCGAGGAGAATAGAAGCTGTGATAAAAAACAAAGGAGGACATACTACTGTAAATATTGAGAATCCGAACATTTTTTATGTAAATATTTGTGTAGAATGTGTCATACTATGTCCCATGTGTCTATGATTGATTATGTACAAAATAAAACAATATCCTAAACGTAAATAAAATGCTATACTACCTTGTGCTTAAAAATTTGCAAAAATTTTAAGTGGTCTTAAACTTTTGTTCATGACTGTATTGCATAATCGTAAACTGTTTTTCAAACCAATTTTTATGGTCCAAATATTGTATTGCTATGATTTATTTAAATGAAAAAGTTTTGGTTCACCTGCATCAATACTTCGTACGTACAGATTATAACTTTTTGGTCTGTGCTGGGAAATCTATCAGTTTTTAAATATGACAATCACCGTATCATCATTATTTGGAATCAGAAGGCCACCTTATCCAATGTTTTTTGGGTGACGGCGAGAAGTGACAAGCATAACTTCGGCGAAAGACAACATGCTCCCTCTTCTTCAAAAAAACGGATTGCTAGCTATTATACAGAACCCTGAGAGCTATCAAAGGTTTAATTTTTGATAGTGTTCAAGAGTGATGCTGATGCTTCTACAAGCTTCTCCATTAGTGATAAAATAACACGAGAAAAATTGTCTATGCAATATTCTAGGAACAAAAATAACAAATCGAATAATTTTATGTGTTTTAGCTTTATTTGTTATTCTTTCATCAGAATTATTTTACTCTACAGCCATTTTTACTGTTTGTAAGTATATCCCAATTGCTTAATCCACAGTCACTTCCAAAACTTTGCCACAACTGTACAGTGAAATCAAGAAAAAAAAATAAAGCAAACGCTAGCTGCTGCGTTGCAAACTGCTCTAGTTTCTTTGACATTTGACATTTGGACTGATCAAGTTATGCGTTCTGGTTATTTTGGCGCAAACAGCTCACGCTGCAATTTCAAATGCTGACTTCACCAGTCTTGATCTGGTGTCTTCGTTTCTCGAGTTTCAACAGTTTACGGGAAAAAGAATAGCAACATTACCACACGAGGTATTGCCTAAAATTCCTGGTCTTCAAGAAAACAACGTCTATGTCATCGTAACAAACTAATAAGCGAGCGGCTTTTGAAACAAGTTTTCCACGCATACACCATTTTGAAGGAGACCTTAACGGATAGGATGAGGAAGGTGAAGATGAAGAAAAAGTTTTTTTTCATAGTAATTTGAGCGATCAGGACGGCAAAGAGGTTGAATGTGTTTAGATAATACGGCTCCAAAGAGGCTGTCATGTTTTGCACTTACGTTACAACTGACTGTCAATGATGGATTGAATACTATTAAAAGCATGTCAGGGATTTTGACTAAAGCTTCAAGACTTTTCATTTTGCTTCACCAAAGCACTATTTTTAGAGAAGGGTACACTTGCTTATAATAACTTTAAAATGCTGTGTGTAATCTTGCAATTTTTTTGGATTGTATGATCCAAAGCCTTCAACGTCGCAATTCTGGATAGTGTTTTGTTTCGATGTTCAGTAAGGGGACACTGTTATTCAGAGCTGGGCACCCGCTACTTAAAAGGTATTTGGCAAAAAAAGCAGCGGCGCTGCCGCTTATCGCTACTCAAATGAAAAAGTAGCGCCGCTGACGCTACCTGCATGCAAAACAGCGGCCTCTGCCGCTACCGTACTTTAAAAGCATAAATCGTGAAAAGAACAATGGCTTTCAGATACGGTACCAAATGGTGAAATTTCAACTTTATTTGCGAAAGTTAATTATTCAAGCTTTTAAAATATTGGTACGGATTACTATCAGCATTAGCAGGCTTAAATGATAGATAACATTGATTGTTGGCCTGCTCCTTTAACAAAAACAAACAATTCAAAATGCTGGTTGGTCAAACTAGCGCTTTGAAAATTATTTATGAAGCTACCCTTGAAGGTAACATTAGGAAGTTAAATTCCTTATTGCATTTTCTACACAAACAAAAGGCAATAGGAACCAGTTTAAATCACTGTCAACTCAAATAAGTTAAATTTTATCATTAAAGCACGGTGACATACAGTGTTCAGTTTCCGTACAATTCTAATCCGTCTTTTATAGCTCTGAAGTAGTCGATCTGTTTATCACACTCCAGGCTCGGGACCGCGGGGAGGGAGGGGCATTCCGGGGATTTCCCCTCCAAATCACTGCTTGTGCCCCCCCCCCCCAAGCAAGAATTGCACCCCTCAAGCGAGGATTGTTCCCCAACGAAAGTAACAGGCTCGGTGCCATTAGAGTGCAGTTCGAGGCCTGAGACCCCCAAAATGCTGGTCATCACCCCAGAATTCGTGAGCAAGAACCGCTTTTGGCAGTGAAGACCTTTTTTTTTTAGGTCTTCACCCCAAAATCCGTGAAATTTTGCTCATGCCTTACAATGAAGACCTTTCTATTTTGGTATACACTCTCGAGTTCGAGGGAACAAAGTTTTTGTGTCCCCCCCAAAAATTGTTTATGCCCCCCCCCCTTCCCCCAGTCAAGCTACTCTGGCGCCGGGCCTGTCACACTCTCGGCTCTCAACCACTAAAATAATTTCTCGTGTAGAGAACCGACAGTAAAATTTATCAATTGACCGAGTTACAAAACATTTCTCGGATTTTTGTAGAAATGGTTGGTGATTCACGCCCCTGCAATAATTTCGCCCAACTTCGATAAAAAAGTAGATCGAGCGTTTAAGAACTGGTGTTTACGAACTCAAGGAGATACGAAGGCTAGTGATAACGTATTCTATACCGCTGGCAACATGCTATACGCGTCGCCGCTATATAGAATAGACACATTTTATGCAAATGATGCACAATGCGATTCATGTTACACTAATTTTTTCTTCCAGTATAACTCCATGACTAAATTGTCTTTCAAGCTTGTTTATTAGAAGGTTCGATTTATTAGTTCAATTCTCAGCGCACTATAAATTCAATTCTCAGTTTTATTGTTCACTTTTGGAGCAAAATTTATTTTTCTGTACATTGATGTCACTGCTCATCAGGCCCGGCGCCACGGGGGAAATTTCGGAGCCGTGCCTCCCAAATCACTGCTTGTACCCCCCCAAGCGGGAATAAACTCTTGTACCAGCACAAGCGAACCAGCAAACTTTTGCCCAAAGCAGGTCACCACAAACGCTTTTCTATGAAACAGCAAGACAGTTCAAGTGAAAGTGATCAAGCAGCTTAAAATTTTGCGATGAAGACTTTTTTTATTTTTTTGGTCTTCACCCCCAAATTTGAAAACAAAACCCGTACTAAAGGAAAATAACATAGGATTTGGAGCTAAATATTCACCAGATTGCTGCCGCATTTCGAATGCGTTTGGTCCCGGCTGCGTAAGCGTCCCCTAAAAAACTTTTGTGACCCCCGAAACACACTACTTTTGGAACGGGCCTATTACTATACTGTTTTACTTGCAGTGAACGAACTATACTGTGGTCTGCGACCAGATAGCCAACAAATCATCTTCATTTGTACTACTAAATGCTTGCATTTTTAGGAAATATCGCGGGAAACCGTCTTCGCGATCTGCGAGTTTATCAAACTGTAATTATCACATTTTCGTTAAAGAGATACTGCCGAAATCGATTTTATCAGTACATAATGACCCGCTACCAGACCACTACCAGACCGCTACCAGATCTTCAAAACAATTTTTGTTCCCATGGTGATGAATTTTGGTAATTACCGAAAAAGTGCATTCACAAGTGCAGGCTTACGAAATGAGATTTCTATGACGAATTGAAGGAATTGCACTATTTAAGAAGGTGCGTAGCTCTAAGATTAAAAAACCTTTACACATCACGCGGTTACTTCTCCGAATCGAAAGATAGATGATTTTATCAGCTTAGATGATTTGGCCATGTAAGTAGAAGGCCACAGAAAAGACTCCCCGAACAAGCTTTAGCTGCCAAAGCAAAGAGGAAAAAACCAGTTGAACGACCTTGAACTATAAGATGGACCAATTACGTTGAGAATCTTGGATGGAATCGCTTAGAACTTTACCCAAGCAAAGTGATGAAGATGATGGAAGAAAGTAAAGGGTCGCGGCTTCATATCAAGCTGCTACCCCCCCCCCCCCAGCTTTCAGGAAAAGCGGGCAATTAAGAAAGAATTGATTTTTTTTTTAGAAATTTTGTGAAATGAATTCGTTTGACCTAACAATAAGATTTGTGTTTGAAAAACTATCATAAAATTGGGGACACATAATCAGTGGACGTTTGCACCGGGACCATAACTGATAAAGTTAAAATTGACCGTTTCCACGTTTAAAATTTAGTCATTCTCATTCCCGAGTTACGGCCTTAATTGTTTTATAATCGCGATTCCGCGATGGAACGTATTCAACATTGTTACTATAACGCGTAAAACTTCAATATAACATTTCTAATTTTTAGAAACTACTATTTGCAAATTAAGTTTTGGCAAATTGAATATCATTTTGGCAAAATAGGTTGATTTTGAATATCAGAAAATTGAAAGGATCAGCAACTTCGCAAAATCAATTGATATATTTAAAGTTTTTTATTTGACAGTAAAACATACTGTAATAAAAATCGAATGTTTTCGGCCTTAAGCAGTTAATCTCTCGTCAGGATAACATATCTGAATAAAATAGTTTTAGATATGGCTATAGGTAATTACAAGGCATTTATTACCATTAAAAACAGTTTATGATGCAATGCTACCAAACACTCACAAAAATTTGTAGTGAGTTAATTCATAACAATTTAGCCATGCAGCAGTAAGCAGGGGTGTTTTTGTGACTAGTCAAATGTCACTCCAAATGGCCAAGAAAGCCAAATGGCCAAGAGCTCTCGCCTGGGATGCACACTGGAAAATTTCTTTCTTGGCCATTTGGAGACAGTTATTTTTAAACAGCCATCTTCAACTCATCCTAAAATGTACTTCGTTAATTACGTGTACGATGTGCTTGCTGTTTTCGATGATGATAAATGTGATTCTTTTTTAAATGTACTTAATACTGAACACAAAAATTTACAGTTTACTGAAGAAAAGTCTTAAAGCACCTTGCAATTTTTGGATGTGGATATCAAAGTTAATGAGCAGTACGTAGATACTTGGGTATGGCAAAAGCCAACTAGCACCGGTCTATTTTTTAATTTTGATGCTATTTGTCCTTTAAAGTGGAAACCTGGTCTCATTATGTATTAAATGCTACACCGTGCTAAAATGATTTGCTCTAACAATAATTTATTTTTTGCGGAAGTGAATAAAATTACGATCACTATCTCTCGCTGATAATTACACTAATAATTTTTTTAACAAAATACTAACGCAGTTTCTTGATTCGTTTTCATGTGCTACTACCAACTGTGATGATGATGATAGTGACAAACATTTTGTTAAGGTCCCTTAAGTTGGTGCAGCTTCTAAGCAATTCGTTAAACAACTTTCTGAGCTGGTTAAATGCAAATTTGACGTTGAGATATGTGCAGTTTATACAACATATAAAGCTGGCCGTTATTTTCAGCTGAAGTCAGCTACTCCCATCACTCTGAGCTACAATGTCGTATATCAATTTGTATGTTCGTGTGATACGAATTTGTCCTATGTGGGCATGAGTTTTCGACACCTTGGAACTCGAGCACGGAAGCAATTAAATCTAGCTGATATCAATACAAAAAGTGTTATCAAAGACCATTTGTACGATTGTGACAAATGCTCTTCCACGAAACATTCAGTGGAATCTTTCAAAGTTATTAAAAAGTGTGTCACTGAGTATGATGCTAAAATTCAAGAAGCTTTATTAATTAAAAAGCTGAATCCAAAGCTAAACAAACAGTTATATGCTAAAGGGACCTCATTTTTACTTAGTATTTTTTAGTGATGTTTTGGTACGCATTATTATTCAGTTCTTACCTTAAACTTGCTTGTCTTGCCATTTTTCGCTTCATTTTTCTTGATTGTCTGACTTTTAACAAGTCACAAAAACACCCCTGCTTAGTGCTGCATGGCCAAATTGTTATGCATTAATTCACTACAAATTTTTGTGAGTTTTTGGTAGTATTACATCATAAACTGTTTTTAATGGTAATAAAAGACTTGTAATTACCTATAAGCATATCTAAAATTATTTTATTCAGATATGTTATCCTGACAAGGGCTTAACTTCTTTAGGCCGAAAACGTTCGATTTTTATTACAGTATGTTTTATTATCAAATAAAAAACTTTTACTTTAAATATGTCAATTGATTCTGCAATGATGCTGATACTTTCAGTTCTCTGGTATTTGCGAACTATTATCAAAAACTTCAACAAGGGGTAATATTTTAAACACTTTGCGCTTGAAAATAATAGAAAAATTTTCAAGCGTAATGTAGAAAAAGTGTGCCCTTGGCCTTGGACACGCCCATTCCCTGTCATTGGCTTTGAGAGGGTCTGTCCTCGAAGGTCCTTAGCCTTGGCCTCGATTTTTTTTGGGGGGGTCCTTGGCTTTGCCCTCAAAAGTTGGGTCCTTGACTCCAGCTCTGTTATTTAATGATGATTTAGAATATAATAACGATTTAAATATAGTCTGGGATATTATTTTCTCAATAAGATTTTTCAAAACCATCGCAAAAGCTCCAAAGACATTATTTTTTGATTAAAAACAATAAAACTTCTGTAAACCAGTGGCATTTTCAAACGTTTTCGGCTCAGCTATGCCGACCATCATTGCAAAAGCATTACTTGAATAAAAAATGTTTTACTGATGATGGACGTAGCTAGGTCCGAAACATGCTTAAACCCTCTTTGAAACCTGGAACTAAGATTTGAACAATGATTACTACGCAGTAAATTTTTATTTTGTGGTCTCGGTCTTTGTACTGTTTTCTTAGTCCTACTGCTGGCCCCTAATATATACTGTGCAGAGAAGTAAGATATTGGCTCGGCATACCTCTGATAATTTCCGCTACCAATTCAAGTGTACGAAAGTCCGAAAAGACTCTGACATAATGCTGGGGTTTTCATTTGCATACTATAATCTTTTTTATGCTCTGTTATGGTGTTACAGCCATTGTGTGATGGAGAGATTTGTCAAAATCCCGGCGCAGAAGCAGCCGACCTTCTTACAGATTACTGAACGAAGTAAACTGTGTGACCATATATTTATTTCTGAGTTTGATAATATTGCTTACTGTGATGTTTTGATGCTTATAACAACAGACTAAACTTACAAGATGAAAAAATAACTCCCTGATAGTACTCAGTCTCATAAACATTACATTTCTCCATAATAACTATGACAACTTGCATTTATTTGTTAGCACGCTATCCTTCAAATTGGATGTAATTTGTCTGTCTGAATCCCAGATAAACCAAAAAATTTGCAACTACTAGGGTACCACTTAGTAAATAAAACTCGATAACAAAGCGAGTGCTACCGCAGTGTATATAAGTTATAAAAATAAAATTTTCTCGGTTTGAAAACTTTCAATTATTTGGCGCAGAATCCATGAGCATAAAAATTTGGACCAAATACAGACATCCCATAATGCTACAGAACGGAATAGTCTCAGCCTATTGAATTTCGGCCACAAGAATCTCGAAGGCCTTTGCCGAGCTGGTTTACTGAGCTGTCAAACTAAAAAACTCTACTTCCAGATAAACTTAAATTTATGGACCGATAACAAAATAAAATACAAAATTAAGCGGCAAAATTTAACTGAAGGTTAGAAGGTTTTCTTTTACAAAAAAGAATAAGAAGTATTTTGTCTCTGATCCACTTTAATGCAAAATTAAGACTTAACAGATCTGAAATAAAGATCGGAAGGCCAACAGCGTTAAAGCAGGAATATAATTAGGCGTTGCCAACTTGCTAAGAAAATGGAAGAATTTTGGTAACGAATCGGCAAAGAAATTAAATGCAATTTAGTGTGAAAAGAAGGGCAACGTAAAAAGGTTAAATGAAGTTGGCAACAACACAAAATGAGCATTTTTAAAATATGAAAAGAAGATCGATTCCAGATCCCGCCAACTAAGGAAAAATGAAACAAATAAAACAGCGGGCGTTAGCATAGCGGCCCCTTGAAACGTAATCATCATGTGACGTTTCAAAATAAACAAAATGAAAGCATGTGACATCAGTAAATTCAAAAATAAAAAACAATGAAAGTAATAAATAAGTTGAACGCTGAAGGCCACATTTAAAGAATCTTGAGACGACTTATCTTCATCGTTCAGTTACAAATTAAAACCGAAATTTCCAAACGACAAGCAGTAGTTAAACCAGTTCGATAATTTAATTAAATGTTCCGAATATATTAAGCATAAAAGTCACAAACACAGTAAACGTTTCTCAAATTTAATACATGACAAAACAATACATAACAAAGTTTACATGGAGCATTCTTAGACAATTCCCACAGGATGTATTCGACCTTGGGCAAAACTGCTACCGAGGCATTTGCTGCAATGACCAAACGAGTTATCGCGCATCCAACTGATCGGTCAAGCCATTGCAAAATTTTGAAAGTGTTTTAAGTTGCGGTATCCAAAGCCTGACGCACCAGTTTTAAAGCATTCCGCAAGAAGCTGCTATCGTAGACATAACAAGCATCTTCTTTTGAGGTGTTAGGCGGCAAAACAGTTGAGTTTTGGCTCATACAGTTCCAGTTGAGTTGAACATTTAAAAAATTGTTCTGAAAAACCAAACAATATGGATTCAAAATAGACCTAAGGCAAAACTAATTAAAGAATCGCTTCAGCTTTCATTGATGGACGTTCGTTTGGATCATTGTTACTGGCATGACTTTGAATTTCTTCTATTGTCATGAGTTTTGATGACTAGGCAGACTTAGAGTTACATACAGCAGGAAATAAAAATATGTTTCCGAACCAGCTACTATTGGTCGCGCGGTAACGCGTTCTTCTCAGGAGTGGGAGAACTGAGGTTCAAACCTCGGGCCGGTCAAATTGAACATAGTGTTGCCAACAGGTCTTCAAAAGCACTAACAGCTGGGTTGCCCGAGCACAAAAATGTGAAAATAGGCTCTGCGAAATCGTTACACTTTTCAGCTTATAGAGTAAGTATTTGATTTTCAAGTTTTCAAGTTTGATTGATTTTGATTTTGATTTTCAAGTTTCGGACTAGAAATTTTCTTGCCTAATTTTGAATCAACGAGAACAATTTTGGGAAGCACTAAGGTACTTTGTAGGCACAATTATGCTTTAGTCAGTATTTAAAATGTAAAATGTTGCATGGAAGGACGCTTTCGCTGCCGAGACCAGACGCATTGGGAATGCGGCAACAATCTGGTGAAAATTTTGCTCCAAATTCAGCGCGAGTTCAAAGTCTGTTTCTCTTGGTACGGAATTAGCCTCCAAATTCGCGTAACGACCAAAAAAAGGTATTCACCACAATTTGGTAGTATCTTGAACCTGAATTTGGTATTTGCAAGTATTGAAATTATAAGCAGCTCTTTCATCTAAATTTCCAGGACGCGTTTGTTTAGCAGGGGGTGCTCTAAATCTTGATGGGGAGACGCTTAAGTCTCGATGGAAGGACGCTAAATTGCAATGGGGGGACGCTAACTCTCAATGGGGGAGGCGTCCCCCCTGCAATTTAAGTACTGTTTATAGTGCTGTTATTGAAAGCAACTTTACCACTTATACCTGCATTCCTGAGCAAAGCGACGTTAATATATCGTATGAAGAACGTTCCAGTGTGCTAAGCATGGAGCTATTCATTGTCAAAAAAGAATTACCCTGCAAACATAAATATAATGTAAATCAAATCATTTGCCAGTCGGTTGTATTTGGCCCACAAATCATAGCGTCGCCCTAAAATCTAACACGTATTGTTTTACCCTCAGTCTGTACCAATTGTAAACTGTCAAACTGTAAAACGCTGATCAGTGCTTTTGTTGGAAACCAGAATCAGAGTTGGTTACGAATAACATTATATCAAACGCGCTACAATCTTTTTAAGCAGTTAAAGCGCAACGCAAAATGCGCAATTTAACTTTTTCTAATATCTAAAGAGCAGCGCAATTTCCGCAATGAACTTTTTGATACCATTCAAGCACAACGAAATTCTGCAATTGCGGAACGACATATTTAGTACCAAGTCAAAGCGTAACTTAACCTCTGCCGTTACTGTAAAATTTCCAAGGCGCAACCCAATTACCGCTTTTTTGCAATTTTAGATCGAAAACGAGTTAGTAATTTGCTAAAGAAGGCCGGTATTTATTAATATTACGATCGAAATGAAACAAAATTAATTTTAAACTATAAAATTGCGCTAGTCTTAATATCGAAAAAAAATTTGAAAGCGCAGTAACGTGCAACTTTTAAACAATTTATTTCGTAGCTCAACTCCTGCAAGGTTTCAAAATAAGAAATCAAAGTGCAGTGCAACTTTCGCAATTGCGGAGCTTGAGCTTATAAATTACACTTTGCTCACCTCTGACCTTAGCCCATGGCTGAGTGAAATGTAAATTATCTCTTTTGTGACGCGGCTTATAGTTATGTTTCTCAACACCTTAGATTCCCCCCTCCCCTTGTATATTTTTCTTTTTTCAGATAGATTTTTTTTTTGAAAAGAAATAGAACCACTCAAAAAACGCAAAGCTACCAGCAAAATTGGTAATGCAGAGGCCCCTGCAACTACCAGTATAAGATGAACAATTCCCACCCATTGGTAATGGCGTTCAAAAGCATTAAAATTTTTCACAACTATACGGAGACGTAACAAATAGAGGCATGACAATGATTTAGTAGGCAGACTCGTACTACCGCTGATATTTGCGAATTTTTTAAAGCTTCACCTAAAATTAAATGACTTACCAAAGCATCACGTCTAGACCAACATTCGACATGATCAAGATTCTGTAACTGAAAAAAACAACAAATTTTGTAAATAAATAAATACATCAATGTAGTTGTTACGTGTTGTTAGTATTATTTTTTGTTACTTTGAACTAAATTGAACTAATGTAATATTTTTTTGATATTTGTGATAACTTACAGTACATGGAAGTCAACATAATGGAAACAACTGAAACAAATTTCAATGATCGAGAAGCAATTTATAACTATTAGGGATATTATGTTACGTAAATCAATCATTTCTGCTTTTGTTTCAACAATGTTATACCGGCCAGTTGGTCGAACGGTAATGCGTTTGTCTCTGGAGCGGGAGGTCTGAGGTTCAAATCTCAGACCGGTCAAATCGAACCCAGTGTTGCCAACGGCTCGCAACCCCTTCAACATTTCTTCTAACGAAGCTTTGCTGCCCACATGCGCAGTGACTTGAGTTATATTACGCTCTGCTTAAGACAGCGAATATAATGAAAGATTTGGTTTGATTTGTTTCGACAATATACAGTCCTAATTTGTAGTTTCCTTCTTACCATCAAAACTGTTCTTTATAATAGAGTCAAAATAGCTCTTTACTTCACGAAGTGACTTGATGGATCATACTTTTAAAAAAGCATAAAAATTTATCTCGATGATTAGACTATTTTTGAGGCGTGGTTGATCAAGTGGTAAATAGTAAATCTAGGCTGTGAATTAGTAAATCATTTGCTATAGCTACTAGGCTACTACTACTACAGATTGGTATAAGGTTTTAGTTTCCTTTGCAACGTGTACTCTTCTGGTAGTATTACATCAGTATCAGATTTAAATTCGGTAAACCAAAAAATCATTGCTCCGTAATTCGAGTGAAGCAAGGTTATCAATATCTAGTCAAACACATACCTCAGCTTTTATGCCTCAACGATATATTTTTCCGGAAGGGGTTATAATGTAATAAAATTTTATTCAAATGAAAATTAAGTAACCTATTAATACTCCTCGTTGTGCCAAAATCAATCTTGTTGCTTTGTTAAATGTAATTCTGCATTACTAACAAAGCGTCTTTCCAAACTCTTGCAAAGACAATAAAAAGAAAATAATAATCTACCCAAAGATTTTCTCTTTGTCTATCAATCCAACGATGCAGTTTTTGCATCGTGAAAAAGAGAGTAGCATTTACTCCAAGGCATTGAGATTGAACTGGAGTTACGAACATGTATTGGCTTATTTCTACTCTTCTGGTACTGCTGGGTGCTAGATCCTGCAAAAATTGTTTTAACAAACAGTGAGTAAAAAATAATGCAATGGAATATTTGAGCGCTGTTGCCGCTAGTATAAATAGGCGGGTATTTCTGTTCCATTCATTCTAATAATTTGAAGATTCTGATACTTATAGCTTTACAAATACTAGTTTTATAATCTTAAATTGAATTAGTTTTATAATCTTAAGACAGTACAGTCGAGGTTGCTGCGTACCTGTCATTGGCTTGTTAACAGTATTGTAATGAGTTTTAGTGGAGCGATTTTTGCTTGGGGAAAATTTGTTTCTTTTCAATCTTAAATAGTCAGTTGTTCAATTCAAGGTTGGTGTGCTGCTTTCTGCAATTCAAGAAGCTAAAGGAACTATCAACTGCCATTTTCGATTCGTCAATTAACATTTTCGTCGTTCTCTGGTTTAAGTCGACGTGGACTATTCTGAAGATTAGAGGTTGAACTCTAGCCTATAGTATCAATATCGCGACAATCACTATTATTTATTTATTTATTTATTTTATTTTTTATTTTTTGCGATACCACATAGCACTTTGCATAAAAATTTGTGGTATATCACATAAGCTTTTCTTGAATTTTTGTTTTAAGGTTGCAACAATTTGTCTTAATCAATATGACAACATACATGCAATATATCAATTAGAAACGTCATAGTTAAGCGTGCACAAAAAGTATTGAACTAAAATGTGACATTAATAAGAAATCCCTGAAAGAATAGTCTTTCATTTATTGGTACTATATCGTTGGTATATTACGTTTGGTATTGTAGTATTTTTATTCACAGAGATTCAGATTCAGGTTTACTTTGGTCTCCGAATTTACAAAATTCAATCAATTTTCAAGTACATGGTAGCATAGTATGACAGGAAGCTACGACATGACCTACAGTAGGCAGTTCAAAAACTAAACAAAGGGTCAGCAACTTTTTTAAAGCTTGTTTAATCTAGAGTTATTGTATATGCCACCATTATTCAGTTTTATCAAAACGAAGTGTTGTAATTGTAATTGAATTTTGTTTAGCATGTTGCCTCGGCCAGACGACAGCAAAGGGACCTTTCGGTTTTTGAGTCAAGCTGCCACCAGACCCGGCGCCACGGGGGGGCATACCGGGGCCGTGCCCACCCAAATGACTGCTTGTGCCCCCCCAAACAAAAATTGTGCCCCCCCTCCACAAGCGAGGACTGTGCCCCGAAGAAATTAACAGGCTCGGGGCTACTGCAGAGCAAATCGAGGCCCAAATAGGTGTGTGCCACCGGCATTTTCGTAATTTTTGTGGACTGACACCGGATTTCATGACATTTTTGGGAAGAAGATCTTTTTTTTCGAAGATCACCTGTTTTCGGCCGGAAAAGCCTCTTGAAGTCCTGATTTTGGCCGGAAAATTCCTTTCAATTTCAGTGAAGACCTTTTTTGTTTTTGTTTTTTGAAGATCACTTGTTTTCGGCCTGAAAAGCCTCTTGAAGTCCCGATTTTGGCCGGAAATCCCTTTCAATTTTAGTGAAGACCCTTTTTTTTTTTGGGATCACCTGCTTTCGGCCTGAAAAACCGCTTGAATTCCCGGTTTTGGCAGGAAAATTCCTTTTAATCTTTGGTCTTCACATTGTTCATTCGATCCAGACTGGGATAAATTTCTCGTGGCCCCGTGCCCCTCTCGAATTCACATAAATAAACTTCTCTTGCCCCCCAAAATTTATTTCTGCCCCCCCCCAGTCACGCTATCCTGGCGCCGGGCCTGGCTGCCAACTGCCCACCTGTTTACTACACACGGTGGAAACTTCACAATGCCCTTTCACACTTCACATTGCTGAACGGCAAGCGGGGAAATTGTTAATAAAATTTTTTTAGTCTTTTTAGTCTACCGTTTTAACTAGCAGACGCTCTATCCACTCGACCACTGATCAAATATGCCAATAATTACGATTTCATGCGTTTGAACAAAACATTCTGCATTTCTCTAATCATAGACTCTTTATTTAGTATGCTCGGATGGTAGAGCGTAGAGTTTGTGATCAAAAAGTTGCTGACTCTCTGTTCTACTCTCGAACTAGCAATGCGCCCTTGGTTCTGTGCGAAATGACACTTTGTGCGTGCTTCCCGCAGGGGTCAAGCAACGGTCCACTCTTTGCAGAGACCCATCTTGACAAAAAGCTTGCAAATAGAATCCAAAAAAAAGTGTTCTGCGTTGGTTTACTAGAGGGATGTAGAGCACCTTGATTTGTTCGCTTGAACGAACGTGGAGCACCATTTCTTTGGTCTGCGGCTTGGGCTTTGTTTGCAAGCCTTTTTCATCAAGCCAGACCACGGCAGAGTTGTAAACGGACCGACTTGTTCAGGCCCGAACCCTGCCCGAACCCAAAAACTAATTTCAAGCCCAAATCATGCCCGAAAAAAAACGAAACTTAAGGTAGGTCTGAAAATTTTTGCAATGTTGCCAAGTTATTTTGATTATATTTTTGTGCACCTAAGACAAAAAGTACGTCTCATGCCCGAATTAAGCCGGAAATTTTTGTCAACTTTAGGACCGAACCCGGCCCGAACCCGATCCTAAAAGCCCGGTCCAACTTACAAATTTGGACCACGGCGACGAAAAAACTGCTGGACCCTATGGGAGCAGATAGTCGTTAAGTGCCCTTTCCAAAGAAAACATTGCCAGTTCAAGAATTGAACTGAGAGTCAGTCAATTTTCGCTCTCCTACCGAGTTTTTACAAATTTTAACTTCGTTATTCACTTGTAGCAAATTGCAAACTATAACTCACTTCTAAATTTCTACTTATGTTTTCTTTATTGCTTTTCAAATCATTCAACGTATTATCAAGCTGTAGCAGAGAAGATTCAGTGTTTTGTTTGATGTGAGGTGTGCATGGCGTTGAATCCTTTTTTCGAATAATGTTTCGGTTTTGGACCGACATTGAATGGGGAAATATGAGCAGCGTGACGTAACAAATCAGCAGCAAAAATTTTAAAATCATGGTCATTCTAAAAGGTTATATAAATTGTGTACTAAGAAAACTTCAAAAATACAATTAAAAAACTATAAAGTGTATGCTGAAAAGAATATCAATGGTTGCTCCACAGGCCGAATTCATACTGCTTAATACTTTGTTTTTTTTAAAACAATGGCGATGAGGATGCTGTTTTCAATTGTCTTGGTCAGAGGTCACCAAACTACGGCCCACGAGCCGGATCCGGCCCAAGAGCTTATTTTATCCGGTCTGCCACATTTTGTAGAAACAAAAGCTAAACTACAACTATTGAGAAAAAAAAGGTTACTAAATTTTTTTGCAAAACTTTGACGTTGTTGGTGGCGGTGTTTTATTTTTGTAGAGAAAGACAGTAGACACATTCAACAAATTTAAAATTTTAAATGTTGAGTCACACGCTATCTACTAATATTAATACAGCTATTATGACATCACAAAGTTGTTGTTAAAACCACTATTGTTTTATCATCCTTAGTGCAACATCTGTGTTTTTAGGCAGACCATACACACTATGCAGCTAAAGCAGGATGTAGTGCCGTCGCTACGGGGGAGCAAGGGAGGGGGGCATGTCCCCCTAACAACTGTTTGTGCCCCCTCTTTTCAGTTTACTTAGAATACGTTTTTGGATAATCACGTAACGACAAGATAACAGACAATAATAGAAAAGGTAATATAATAACGTTCAAACACAATTCTTATTTAAAGTTTTCTCGATTCTTGGAAAATTGCTGGCAACCAACTGCTGTGCATAAATGTGACGTAATAATCCGTCTTATTAACTCGCCTTTACAGATGTTTTGCGGAAGAGAGATGTAAGCCTACAGAATTGTTATCGGTACCGGTACTTTGTTAGTAATTATAACCTGAAACAATACGTGAAAACATTTTTTTAGAACACAAGCTGTTTTTATTTGTTTTGAGCACACTTAAGATTTTTTTAGGTCGCAGTCAGTAGCTCAACCAAGGGAAAGGGGCTAAGCAGGCTTCAGCTCCCTTTAGCCAAGTCATTAAAAGAATTAACCAAAAAATACAAGCGTTTGAACATTTGGACTTGATCTGAAGTATAAGAGGGGTAAATTGATCTGAAGATCTGAATTTTAGCAATTTACTATAGTTATTTATATGGCTTCAAAAAACGTGCGCAATAAGATTGAAATGGCGTTAAAATTGCTATTTTTGCTGCAAAATCACAAAAATCGCCCAGCGCCTGGAGGCTCTGCCTCCTCAGGCTCCCTCTGTGATACACTTGAGTCGCATCAGTTTGTTCAGCACGGGGCATCAATTAGAAAATTTTTGTGCAAAAAATTTTACTTCTGGTTCAAGCCCCCTCCCTTTTAGTAAAATCCTGGTTGCGCTTCTAGTCGCATTTACTCCAGTAGACAAATTTTTCAAACGATTATATGGGTCGGATACGAAACGAGCTTAGAAATGCTGCCGACCTTATACATCTTTTTTTCAGACATGAAGGCAAAATTGTTAAACTAGCGCATAAATTGAAGCCGTAAAATATGCTTTCATGTGCAGAACTTTAGAGTATTTTAGTGCCCCCCTACTTTCGGCTCGTGCCCCTCACTTCGGTTGCTCTGGCGACGGCACTGGCAGGATGATTGGGACAATACCACTACCAAATAATTATTCTCAATTCTTTAAATGACTTTAAAAAAAAAAAAAATTTTTTGAATATCGAGT
Source organism: Trididemnum nubilum (assembly GCA_963965965.1). Taxonomy (NCBI): domain Eukaryota; kingdom Metazoa; phylum Chordata; class Ascidiacea; order Aplousobranchia; family Didemnidae; genus Trididemnum; species Trididemnum nubilum. The sequence goes on along the minus strand of OZ014469.1, from coordinate 40,925,492 downwards.
GTTTAATGAAAAATGGGAAAACAGTATTTTCTGTGGAAGCCAATAATGGTACAGCTGGTTGCTTGATATGCAATGAAAGTGTTGGTATTCTAAATGAGTAAAAATATCATTGGCACTACGAAACCAAACGTCTTATTTAAAGTTGATGCGGGAAAGCTACGCTTTGAAAGATACTTCAATCTTTGAAACGTAGTATACAGCAGTGAATGTCAAAAAGATTTATTTACTCAGCAATTTGCTGAAAATGCATCCGTCACTCGTATAAGATATAAACTCGTGCAGAAAATAATAGGACGAGGAAAGCCCTTTACTGATACCAGGTACCTGTGTCCCCAGAAGCCAATTTTTTGCTAATATCAGCTTTTCAGTTGTGCGGAGAGTCAATGAGTATTCTAAATACTACATATCTTTTCCCAATTCGCACCCGGCTCGCAGCTGTTAATCTCGCAATATTTCCAGCAAAAAAGTTTGTTGACCCCTGGTCTAGATTATTTTATCACATGTAAGCCAAGGTCCTCGTTTTTTTCGGTAGTTTGGTAGAAATATTATGTTATATTTTTCACAACGTTGGAAAAATTAAATTTTTTGTAGAAGGTTAACAATTATCGTGCAGTATTTGAACTCTAAGCTATTTAAAGTGTTAAATGGAGTAAATTAAAATTCTAAGATCAAAGAAAGATAACCGCAAACTGTACCTATGCACAAGACTGCGTGAATCCCATAAAGAGATATTTTTTTCTATACTTGGTTCAAAACTTTGGATACAAATTTTATAGATAATTTTAATTTCGTGATTGTTAAACGAACTTTTTTTTTTGATACACTTAGACTACACTAGCGTTATATATATGCTAAAGATATTTAATTTCGTAAGATTATCCGTGTCAAGTGTTTGATTTCAAGTATATCCAGGGCCTGCGAGAAGGGGTTCAGGGGGTACATCGTACCCGGGTCTAGGGGGGCCGGGCTTAGGGGGTCCGGAAGAGTTAAGGTCATCGCGTTCAGTTTTGGACCAAAATTTTTTGCATCCCTGACCATTATGCGTCCCAACTTTGGGCAAAAAAACGGGACCAAATTTGAGTGAGGAACTTTTTTTTTTTGCTCTTCACCTAATTTTGGGCGAAAATTGGGACCAAATTTGAGTGAAGACCTTTTTTTGATTTATTTGTTAGTTCTTCACCTAATTTTGGGGGCACGGCATCGATCTTCGTACCCCCTGGAAAAATTTCTCTCTGAGGCCCTGAGTATATTGCCAGGGCTCATAAGGTGTGTCTTTTGGTTCTTTGTTTTTTTTGTGTGTGTTTGTGTGTGTGCTTTTTTTTTGTCCTATTTGCGTTGACTTGTGAACTTTATGCCAAGTTTCTTGAATTAACGTACAGATAGCTTAAATTGTTTTTTGAATATGTGGGTGTAATTGATTAAGTGAGCTTTGTTTTTTCGCAATTCCCATGATGTAGGACTTTGGTGTGCACTTTATATAGCTCATAGCCTCATACTGCAATATTTCGCAGCTGATGTCTTGTACTTGAACTTGTTATGCCGAATAAACAATCCATCTAATATATCTTTAAAATGTTTTGCCGCTAGTTGACAGCAGAGATTAACAAAACAAGTATTGTTTAGATCGGGTTTTCTAATTCCCAAAATACCTTATCAAAGTTTATTTGTTGTGAAAAGTTGAATACTAACCTAACTAGTTAGATTGAGTTACTTGCAGTTCATATTTTGCATCCAGGCTTCGCTATTACTGCATTTGGGATTTTGGGTTAGGCTTTGAACGCTGTTTCTGGGCCGCAAAGGGTCCTTTTTAGGTTTCGTAGCTTGATATCAATCGAAACACAAACTTACGCATCAACAGCTTTTTAAGTGTCCCACAATAAAACAAACCAGAAAAAAAATTATCATATATTGGCGGTATATACTGTACTTCTATATCATCATATACCAACAAACGAATAGCAACAAACAAAACTTAAGTCCAGTAGCATAGGTTAAAGCCCAACTGAAGCGATCCTAGAGGTTTTTTGTACTGCGGGGCTATTAAGTTGTAACCCTAGTTGCTAACTATTACAGACGGGTTTTATAAACTTTTTTTTAAGATTACAATTTTTTTTTTTGGTTTTAGAGGCACTACTGAACGAAATACTTTCTAAAGGCAGAAAGTTATTTTTGCTCGTGCATGTTCAAGTTCTGGGAAATGCTGAATTGCTGAAATTTAGTTAAAATAGGTCACCAATCACCATATTTGCTATTAGACAGCAAAGAAGAAAGCGAATTGCGCTGAGAACCCTCTGCAGTATCGACTGATAAAGAAATATTAAGTAGCACCTGTTGACAGAATAGCAATACACTCTTTTTCTGTATTAGAATAATTTCCCAAGTATACGCTGCTCGTTTTTGCTCAAATTTCAAATCAATAAAAAACTAAATTTTGCGCTGATTCAAAACGAAAAAATTTATAAATTTTCTTAAAATTCTAACTTTTCCAAAATCATAGAGCGCTGATGCTCTGCACGAGCAACTGAATATTTTTTCGGCAGCAGTTGAAGTTGAAAAAAGCTCGCTTACAATTTTACGATACTGCAAAAGCAGCAAAAAGCCTTCACTCATGCGGACAGAACATAATAATTAAACAGTTTTACACACTTAAGTCCCTAAAATATTATGCAAAGTGTAGTTATTGGGGAGCACTGCCTAAATACCTAATTAAATAATTCGAGGGAATGTTTTCGATTGTCTGACGTCCTTAACGCTCATCTGTTAGCTGCCTCGCAATTTTATAGCAAAAATTAATTAATTGCTACTATTAAACAAATGACTTTATTATAACTTAACATTTCTAGGCTACCAATTGCTAATTTAAATTTCTTCTCGAGTAAAAAAACATGCTGAGCGTCTTTGGTCGGCAACCAGCTTTATTAAGCGGGTGAAAGCTGAATCTAAAAGTGTGATTCAGATTTGAACACTCTTATTGTTTTTGTGAACGAAAATAGTGATTGATGTGGTGAAACAGTAAAGGTTAATTAATCTAGAATTCCAATGCTCTGTTCCAAGCAACGAAAATAAGACATAACGTGACCACAGGTTATCCTGAACAACCGCTGATACAAAGTACTGTACGATCATGGCACTTTACGCGACAGCCAAGTACATACGGCGGTTTGCACAAATTCATCGCGTTACAATTCTCAGTGGGCACAAAACGTCTAAAAGACGTCTAGAACAAAAATTGGTCTTAATGTTGTCTATTTTGCAAAATGCACCTAGTTGAATAGACATCTTGAAGCCGCATTTACTCGGGCTAATTTTTTGCAACGCGATTCGAAGATTTTTTATGCGTGAAAATCTCTCTCGCAGAGTGGTTATTCACACGAGGCGAGACTCGCTTTCCGCATCGCGTTTGGGAAGAATCGGCGCCGTGTAATTAAAAAACTCAAGAAAATAAGATAAGAGCAATGCCAGCCTGAGCAGTAAAATGAAATTAAGGACAAACGAAAGCGAAGAAATTTTAAATCAATAAAAAGCGAAATTTTGTACTGATTCAAAATGATAAAATTTTAGTGATTTTCTTGTGTTTGGAAGCATGTTGCTGATAGCTCAAAGTAGTGCTTTTTTTTCAAGACGATTTGAGGAACCGAAACGGTCACTCAAAATTGTCCAGCGGTCTCTCAAAATCTGCTTCTACAATAGAGCAAACAAATCTAAGCACGCTCTGGAGCAATAGGAAAAAATATTTTTAACTACCTGTCAAAGTTGTGTTATACATTATAAAATCCCAGCGTGCCAGCGACCAATGATTTGTTTGGTTACCACAAAATCAAAGAAAATCATCACAATTCGACGTCTTAAATTATCATAACCCTTAAAAAGCCACGTGGGGTCAAATATGACCCCAGGTTTGTTGTTTTTGTTGTCAGTTTTCTATTTCACCTCATGGGAGCTCCAGAATCCTTGACTTTGTCACAAATATATAAGTATGATATTTGGACAAAATACTTTTTGTAACCAGAAACAGTTATTTATCTTTTTTTTTTGTATTGTATTCCACTGGGGTCATATGTGACCCCACATGGCCTTTTATGTTTTAATTTCTTCTTGCTTATATCAAACTGTTCTGGTAATTATCATAGATACAGAAATGTAATTGAGTAAAAAATGGCCTGTTGACAACCTCACTTGGACGAAGATGAAGTATATCGGCTACTGCAAGACATAAGTTCAGAAGATGAAGAAGGCGTGGTAGAGGAAGATTGTGAAGATGAAGTTGATTCTGTTTACGACATAGATGACATGAATGAACTAGATGATAGTGATACGGACCATTCAGCAACAGAAACAAGCACAGATGAAAACGCAAATAGTTATGAAGCTAAAAATCATATAAACAATATGCCTGCAAGGACCATTAGAGCATGACAATCGTACGTGATGCTTGCAGAATTCAAAATGCAGAGGGCGAAGAAAGTAAATAACTTCAGATTTGGATTATGCTTTGAACTCTTGAAACAATATCTTTACCAGTTTATTTCAACAAAACTATTGATTATGCTGAAGTTACTTAGTCTTAAATCAGTAATGAAAATGACGTCATTATGACAACGTAATAGGCAGTGTTTAAAGTTGTGGTGTGTGTTCTCACTTTTGTTTTGTATCCAAATTTGGATTATGATAAAAATATCAAAATTGCAATCAATCACTGTCCATTATATTATGGGTCAAATTTGACCTCACGTGGCCTTCTAAGTTACAAAATTGAGCTGGCCTTTTAAGGAATAAACGACTTTTGTAAAAGTCAATAGTGAGTATTCCACTTCAGTCATTTTTGCTAAATCACTGTCTACAGGCTATTGACTTTTTTTTTTTATTGGTTTTAAATTAGCTAAACGTGTGCTTTTTAGTTTCGAATGGGATGAAATTCGCGAATTCAAATTTTAGCACCATGATATTTGAAGGTTTTTGACATCGTGAAGTGCAAATTTTGATAAATACAGTTTAGTTTCTTATTTCAATTTGGTTAAACGCTCGCAGCAGAGGAAGATGATTTGAGGAATTCTGAGAAGGAGTGAAGAAGGTTTGCCGGTAACGTTGGTGCATTAGTTCAGCAATCTCCAATTCATACAGTTCAAGCAATTTAAATTTTCCTAATTTAATTTAGTTGAAATTAATTGACGCTCTTAGCTCACTGTTGGTTATGATACGAACGGCTTAAGTTTAATGGCGTTGGAGCTTGGTAAGAAAAGTTGGGTTGGTGATTCCCTTAAAGGTAGACCAAATCAGAGGTGGGGGTGAATGAACGAATTGTATTACAAAAGAAGTGTAGAGGAGAGAAAAAGATGACGCAATTAACTCACAATTTCGACCGATCTGGCAACTTAGCTCTTAACCACAATAATGTGGGGTTTGTAATTCACTTTGAAATCTAATTTTACACCAAGTTATTTTGATGTATCCATGCAGCTTATTAGACTATCATTGTAAGTGATACTAAGATCAGTAAGTTTGTAGGGGATTATTCTTGCTTCTGATTTTACAGGGTTAATCTGGAGCTCATTGGTTCAACACCGTTAATAGAGTTTCTACATTTCCCGGTTACATTCATGTTCGAGGCCACTTAAAGTAGAGTTATGCACAATTAAACAAGTATCATCAACAAAAAGACGTGGATTAAGTAAGATAACTTTCGAGCAATTTATGCACATATCTACGTATTCGTTAACTATGCATTTTTTGAACTCTAGTATTTTATGAGAGACTGTGACAAAAGCTTTCCTAATCTCCATAAGTAATAGTGCTATTTTTTGCTTGTTCTGGATGGCGTCTAAGATTTGACTTTTTACATCAAGTAGCGCATGGATAACGCCTATGGTTTGTTTTAAATCCGTAGTGATGATCATAAATATTTTTATGCGTAGCGAAAAAGTTCGTCAATCGGTTTTTGATAACTTTTGCAACAATCTTTGACATATTGGAAAGAAGCAAAATGGGATGATAAAATTGTGAACTTCGTTTATTTTCGGAATTGAAGATTGGTATAACTTCGGCGGTTTTGAAAATTTTTGGGAATAAACCCAATTCAAAAGCGTGGCCAAAGTAAAGGGATAGAGCAGGTGCTAAGATTTCCCCTCCTATGCGAAGAAAAACGAAGAGATATTATCATAATCTACCGCTTTTTTGATGTTTGATGACCTAATGATGTAAAAAATTTCTATAGGTTGGAAAGTTCAAGCACAATAAATTGAGATGCTGAGTTATTCAGAAAAGTTTTAACGCCAGCATTGTCGTTTATTGCTTTAACTTTTTTAGCAATTGATTCCCAATTTTTACAAAATACCACCCAAATGTCTGAAGTTTCACCCGGGTCATCCGTTTCCTAGCTGTCCACCTCCACATTTACTCTGGTGGAGGACAGTGGCGAACGCTTTGTATAAATAACAGAGTTCAAAATTCCCATAATTGCTTTGGATTAATTTTTCTCCGAAATGGCAGAAAAGTAAAAAGCATTTTTGGTAACATTTTTATGCGGGTTAGCGTGTGGGCAAACTGCTTGAAATAAAGTTTATCCGATAGAGTGTCATTAAGAAAATGGGATTTGTATTACTTTTGCTTAAGGTTAATAATTTTTAGCAAATCCTTATTTAGCCATGTTTTTTTCTGAATACGCTTTTGTCTCCGAGATGCAATTTGCAAAGGCGCATGCTTTGCAAACACTTGAGTAGTAGAATAAGCCAGTTCCTTAAAACTATTATCAAAAGATTAATAAGTTACGTTATCTTGCAGGAAGTCATTGGTTAAAGCACAAAGGCTATTTAATGCTGTACTATATTTTAGTACATCAATCAAGTCGCTAACTAACTAACTAATTTTGTACATCAATCAAGTCGCCTGTATTATATTTTGTATATCAATCATGTGCCTGTACTATATTTTTGTACATCAATCAAGTCGCTAACTAATGACAATTACATAACAGTTGTGGTATCACTTAAAATACAAAGGCTATTTAATGCTGCATTTATCGTTATAGCTTGACCATGTCATGCGAACAACCAACGATATTTTCTTAAATCCTTCAGCAATTAAAATGAAAATTGCAGGAATACTAATTGACAATACACAACAAGTTTCGGGCAAAACAAAACTATTGGGTGTCGAACGCGAACAAAATCCCTCATAACCAAAGTTACCGAAAGAACGGAAAGTTCCAATTTTAGGTTATATTTACGCTTGTAACTTTGTCACGTCATAGACAAGTGACGTAACAAATGGAGTGAATCAAAGCTCGAGCTTAAACGCATTTGATGGTACCAAATTTATTTTGATCCGAAAAGCTCAACGAAAGCCACGTCAAGCTACGTAAGGAGTATGACAGCTGTGAAAAATGGTGCCCTTCAACATTTAAGGCCATAAAAAAGGGGAAGGACTTAATTCCGTAAAGTGGAGACAAAATTCATAAAATTTCAGAACAATTGCTATCATTTGGCATAATTCGAATTGGCTCACGATGTCACTATTATGACTTCAATTTGACTCCAAAGGTTTGCTTGGCTCTCAAAAAATGCTAACACACGTCACAATTGAGTGAACCTACTGTATGATATTTTATACTTCAGCTGCTAAAAAGGCAGACCTAATTTTTTTCTCCCCACGTATGTATATACTGTGCCTGTACTAAGGGGGGCCCGCAGAATTTTTTTCAGGAGGGAGCAAGCGATGTATTTATTATCTACCGGGTCGAATAAAACTTTACAGCTGCAACCAGGATTTTGCTAAGGGGCTTGAACCAAAAGTTAAATGATCCTGTTCAAAAAAGTTGCAATTGGGCGGTATGTTGAGCAAATTAATGCAATTCAAGTAGCTTATGTTATGGTTGAAGGTCTGGAAGCGAAGCCCCCAGTCCAAGCGCGTAGACAGAAATTCGCAATGAGGGGGCTGTTTTGAGAATCTGGGGACGGAGCATCCAGCCGCCGGAGTCCAATGTGGGTATGGGGGCGAAGCCCGGGGGTCTGTGGGAGGAGCCCCCAGCGCTCGAAAATTTTGCATTTTTTTTTGCAAAAATAACTAAATTTTAGAGCTATTTTAATAAAAAGTAATGCTTTTAAAACATGGCATAGAAATTGGCAGCGCAACATGATTCGACTGGTTTCATTAATGGGATGAGGGAGGTGGCTAATGATAACATTGTAGTTCTGCTGTTTATATACAGCTGGTAAGTCATAAAATTCTATTATTCAATAAAACTCAAGCGAAGTAATCTATTTCGTTTATATTTTATGAAGAAAAATTGTTGGGGTGGAGGGGGCGAATAGAAAGATATTTGAGAGAAGTGATAGGTAATTTATTAACACTGAATAGCCCCCCTTTTATTTCTGAGTTTATAATATATTTGTTGGTCAAACCTATGTTTGGCGTTTTTATACCAGCGATCAAATTTGACTATTTATTTTTGGACATTTTTCAAAGTTTTTATTGATTTGTGACTTTAATTTTTGACAAATTCACCCCCTCCCCCCTAAATATATGTTTCAAAAAATGCTTTAAATTACTTTTTAGTCCATTCCGGCGCAAAAAAGAAGTCTCCGAAGAGCTAAAATATGTGGTACTTTTCTTCTTTTGCACTTTGATTAACAGGCCATTGGGGGGGGAGGCTGTAGCCTAAAAGAATAATACTAAAAAAAGAATAATACTATTGAATCAAAAGTCGCTTTGAACAACTTTAGAGACCATACAACTGCAACAAACTGCCTATAGAAGGGCAAAAATTGTGGCATTTTCCTTATCGTGCACTTTGGTCTACTAGGCCAATGCAGGGGCACAACCCCCCTGGCTACGCTATTGATTACAAGCTTGGTTTTGATTTCGGTTTCTGAGCAACATTAATTTAATGGCGGAGTAATTATCATTTTAGGATTTATATAACCACAGCGTAAACATGAAATATTAAACGCTGTATATTCTATTTAGATCCTAATAAGAGCTTAATGCCAGATGCTGAAACGTTTGATATTGATAATTTAATCAAACAGTTTAATGCTTAATCCTAGAATCTTGCTTGGACTCGCTTTTAAGAAAATGTTGAATAATAATTTACGTAGAATAAGCAATCCTGCTACTCCTGCCCTCCAGTGGTTTCGCTAAGGATGGTAACACTCTTGGCGAAATTAATGGTCTCACCCTTCATAATGTATAGAAGGCCGCAAAAGGTTATATTTTAAAGAAAGCGGTACTACGCCATTACTGTAGAGTGTAGATGGCGCGATTGTAATTAGGTTATCTCAATAACTTTTCATTGTAAGATTTTAAAACTTGGAAGTATGAGCAGCGCACGTTTAGTATCAGGCGCGTAACCAGAAATCTGCAGTGGAGGAGGGGCTGTTTCGGGGATCTGGAAGCTCCGTCTCCCATCCAGCGGAGGATTTTGGGGTTCTGGAGGTGGAGCCATCAGCACTCGAAAATCTTATTTTATTTTACAAAAATAATTTAATTTTAGGCCAATTTTGATTGAAATTAATGCTTTTGAAATGTGGCATAGAAATTAGCAGTGCAAAGCATGATTAAACTGGTTGCATAAATGGGCAATGGTTATGTGGGAGGTACCTAACCAAAAAATTTCAGTGTTCTTTATTTACAAGCTGGTCCCATATATCAAAAAATTTTATAGTTCAATGAAACTTACAACAAGTAATACATTTTGTCAATATTTACCAGAAAAAAATGATTTGGGGGGTCTATGGAAGGATAAGTGAGTCGAAGTGATTGGTATTTAACTGATACTGAACATATTTAACTGATACTTTTAACATATTTAACTGAATTATTAAGAACATATTTAACTGAATTTAAGTACAAACTATTTAACTGATACTTTTATAGTTAGTCAGGTTAGGCGAAACGGGAATTAGGGGTTGGGTTAGCGTACGTGATGGCAGGCATAGTTACGCCTCTCATGCATATTTATAAGCTTGTACTTAAATTAATATACTGTGCTGCAGAATCTAAACTTAGAAGGCCTATATTTGTTTGGCAGGCCAGTGCTGGGCTGGCCACCATTTTTGAGCTCAAGTGGCGAGCTATAGAGTCGAGACAAAAAACGCGTTTACGGACCCCAAAAAGATATATTTTTTTACCTATGTAACGATACTCATTATAGTCTGAAGTTTCCGGCAAGGGTTGTCCCCATCCCACTTTTTTTGCCCATTTACGTCATAATGACGTCATTTCCGCAAAAGTTGGTAAACTTTTTAGCTTTGCAAACTTTTACTTTATTCATTCTCGCTTCTCTTATAATTGGACCTGAATTTCCAAACTTGGGTCACTCCACAAGTGGGACATAGGTTACCTTTAAATGCATTTATGACGTTATACAATTATGACGTCACAAAGCAGGAACAAAAATGTTAACAAAATAGTAAAAAATTACCGTTTTGAGTTGTTGTCAACTCCTATACCTTTTGTTATATTTAATGTAGAGCCTTGACATTACTATTGAACAAAGAACATGCACATTAAAATACACTGTACAAATTTGGTTTACTTTGATCGGCATTTTTATACAATAAATTACGCTGTAAATATGACATCCATATTGCAATATTTATCGTATTTTAGACAAATTATCAGGTTTGTCAAAAATCAGCTCCATATTTTAATGCAATCACAAACACGAAAAAATTGTCTACACTGGTACAAATCCATAGATCACACAGTTGCAAATGAGCTATTGCGACGCGTTTCGACCTTGCTCAAGGGTCTCATCAGGCAAAAAAAACTATGAAAGTCTCCAAAAAGTCAGGTAAGCACAGCAATGGAAAAATGTTGTTTTTTTACAAGCGCATAAGTAATTACATCAAAACCTGCAGTACGACTCCAAATACGGGCAAGTTTGCCAGAGTAAAGGGTTGGGCTAAAAAGCACAAATGCAGCATTGCATGTGACCACACAACAGGGCGACTTATAAAGACAAGATCAAATAAATTGCCTAAATAAATAAATAAATAAATAAGTTGACTGCCTTGTGAGCGACCACTTTGTGTAGGTCCCCTAAACTTTTGAGAATTTGGCAAGTTCTCACGAAATTTTATTTTATCGTATTTTAGCGTTTTGCTTGTCATCCAGGACTGAGTTTATTTCAACAATAATATTTGCTTCCATAATTCACTTTTTTTTTCAAAACTAGCAAATTTTTTACGTATTTTAAAGGTGAAAAATCTATGACGTCATATTGATGACGTCATATGTTAATAAATAATCACAAAAACGGGTCCCAAGTTTGTGCTCGTGTTATAGAAAAGATGATATCAAGTTTTTTTCACGGACCGCACAACTGAAAGCACAAAAGTAATGACGTCATCATTTATGACGTCATACTTTCGAAAATATTTCTTTTTGCAATTGTTGCTGAAAATGATAAACAAAAATTTTTACTTAAATTTAAGCAATGTACTGTACAATTTATTTAATTTTATAGAATTGCGATGGTGAAAGTGATGATGCCGCATTCAAATAAAATATTTTACAAGTTTTAAACAGCTTAACCTCAATACTTTAATTTTTTATCACAAACACTTTAATTTTTTTTAAACAGCCTAACCTCAATACTTAAATTTTTTATCACAAAGACCATCAGTCCGTTGAGAAATCAGCATCCTTCTCCTCCATACGATCATCCAAATTATGTACTTCAAGGAGCACTTTCTGCACGCGTTCTTGTTCTACGCTGTCAACTAAAACTGGAGTCCTTGAGGACGTCCTTGGCCTCGAGGACACAGTTGGATGTCTTTGGCTTTGGCCTCGAACCCTACAGCTAGTCCTCAACAATGTTCTATTTCGCCTCAAGGACATCATTATTTTGTGATAGGTTGAAAAAGAAAATAAGCGAACAAAAGACAACACAAACTTCTGGTTCGTCAATTCGTTTCATTTTCTTATTTGAAAATAATACTTTATGATAGCCTACTAACCCAAGTCACACTGAACTTATTTGAAATGGCATTGTGTGAAAGCTCTAACCGAAGAGTTAGGGGGCAAAAAGCGTTGTAGAATTGTTGTTTTTATTTCTGCTAATACTTTCGATTCAGGCTGTACAAACTGCAAAGCACTAAAGCCATCCAGAGCCATAACAAGAATCCGGAGTCCGTACAAGCAATTTTGAGTTGCTAATGCTAAAACATAGCCGAGCCTATTCAGCGCGGAAATTTAGACGAAAGTATGTGTGTGATAATGAAATGTAATTTAGTATTACCAGGGATTGCATATTGGTATTATACTACCAATAAATAAGCTATAGTATAATCTTGTGAACAAATTGTTCTCAAAATACGCGAGCGAGAAGAATTTTTTTTGAGATAAGAAAGAACAACTCTATTCACTGGCAAGTGGATCGGGGCAAAACCGCAACCACTGAACAATTTGTGTGCTGGAAATCGCCGCTAGGACAACAAACAACAAACTATTGGATCACAAAAAATGTTGCATGAAGAACTATCAAGAAATTAAGTGTGAAGAAAATAAACTGCAGCATCATAATTGTTCGAATGCCTGGAAAGATGCGCGCTGCACTAAATAAATTTTTTACACCACGTCATTATAAGATGAAGAGGCCAATCTCCCCGAAAAAATTGGGCATTTTTGGAGAAAATTAAAGGTTTATTATTTTTTCGTTTCGACGATTAGGGACCCTTTGAAGGAGGCCCGGGGCAAATGTCTCCAATGCCTTCCTTCTAAACACGACTCTACTGGGATCCTCAGGTTATTTTTTGAAATTAGCTACCTTGTGTTAAATTTAACGAAGTGCCTTTTGGCAGCCTAAACGTTTGCGATCATTTATTGATAGACATTAGATATGAGAGAGACATCACATACACGGAAATGTAAAGAAAAGATTGGCTTAAAATTAGAGTTGGGAAATTGTGGGAAAAAAAAGGTTTTCTAACTTAAGCATTTAAGGTTTTTTCCAAAACTGCGTAAAAATTTAAGTGTGCAATCTTCTTTAAAGTCACAAAAATTGCCATTTTCTTTAAAAATATACGCAAAAAAACACTAATATTGTTCATCATAGAGCAAGGGGACTTTGCTCTCGTCCCAGAGTCCCATTGTTTTTTTTAATGTCAAAGCCTTGAGCTTACAAATATGCCCGGTACTGTACCTCAACTCATTTCAAAAACGTGAATTTACAGCATTTGCAATACTACTTTTTAGACAATAATGTTTAAAAAAATTTCGTGAAAAGCAATCGTTTAACCAAACCATATGGTTTGCGTTTAGGAAACTACTAAAAAAGTGGGGATCCTTAATCAGTGGACGTTTGCAGCGGAACTCTCAGTGATGAAATTAAGGCCTAAAATTGACAATTTGTACGTTTACATTAGCTATATTCCCATTCACGGGTTATGGCCTTGTTTCATTGCCACAATGCCGCCACAGTTCATCGACATCAGCTGCTAACGTGCACAACTTTAAACTGGCATTTGTTGTTTCCTTTAAGAAAGTAAGGGCTAAAGCTGTGGAAAACAATTTATTTAATAAAATATTTTTGTTTTCTAAAATATTATAAGCAATTTATTTTGTAAAATAAAATGTTTACGACAACGTTGGCTCTTTTACTTAGTGAATTATTATTTTTACTATTTTCGAATTATCATCAAAAACTTAACAAAATGCAATATCTTAAACACTCTCACGCTAAAAAAAATATGGGAAATTAGCCAAACATTATTTAGAAAAATTGTGTCCTTGGTCCTTGGTCTTGGCCTCGACGATTCCTGTTCTTGGCCTCTTATTGATAGTTTCTCAAGACTAAGTTTTATGCACTCATTATTATTTTTACTATTTTCGAATTATCATCAAAAACTTAACAAAATGCAATATCTTAAACACTCTCACGCTAAAAAAAATATGGGAAATTAGCCAAACATTATTTAGAAAAATTGTGTCCTTGGTCCTTGGTCTTGGCCTCGACGATTCCTGTTCTTGGCCTCGAAAGCGTCTGTCCTTTGAAAGGTCGGTCCTTAATCTTGGCCTTGAACGTTGTGTCTTCGACTCCACCTCTGCTATCTACGATGTCTACCTTAGTGCTTGGAAGAATGGGTCTTGCCAAGTCTACTTGCCAAGTCGGTTCCAAACGGCTGTTTTGGTTTTGGGGCTAACCTTGCTTGTTGTCATAAGGATTTGGTGTTTCCATGAATGGTTCATCAGCTCGTATATAAAAGGCAAGGTGATGACTAACTCGGTATACACCACGTGAGGAAGCAAAATACTAAAGCACGGTGGAAGTCTAGCCAAATCAATTTTAGAATTTGATCTAAGAGTTAGATCGTCTCCAACCATTTTTTTAATCATTTTGCTTCATAAAAAATAAGTGATTGAGTTTTATTGTCTCAATACATTAAGCAAGAACATGATTCCAGGTCTTTACATAATTTGTCCGAAACTTCCCATTCATCGCTAAGTTCTCTCCAAAACAATGTTTTGTATGTTAAGGAATTTGGTACTCATTTTAACTCTTATTTTACTAGTGTAGCCATACGGCAACAGGGTTTGGAAAATTTTAAAAATAATTTTTTGACCATGTTACTTGGGTTTAAAAACTTTTAAGTATTCTGCGTTTAATTGTAGTTGAATGTCTATTTAAAGCATAAAATAATTGTTCCTATCATTTCAGGTTTTGTTTCCAGCACAAAAACAAATTTTACAAAATTTTCAAAAAATGGCTTGGTCATTCAGATTATTTTTTCTTATTTTATATATTTATTTTTTTTTGAATATCATTCTTTATTGTGTGTTTTATTGCAAGAGCATAACTCGACATTTTGACATGTGACCCAAAATACAAGTCATAGACTAAAATGGAATGGGGGAGGGGCAATAAGCTGGAGCGTGTTCATATGGCAACATTATTAAGATATACGTACTTTGTTGTTTTTGTTAGTTATAGATTGTTGTCATAAAATGTTACTTTTTTGCTAATTATTAAGTTATTTAAGTTGTATTATGGCATGTTTGATGAAGAATCAGTGAGGTTTACATTATCCAGTGATCACTACAAATTTTTTTTTAGCTGGAGGTCTGAGTTTCGAATCCGGGGTGTGCTAAATCTAACCTAAAGTTACATGCTGGATATCGTTCCTTCACATTTGCAAAACTAGCTGCTGGTTTGCTTAAGTAGGTCTCTAAAATTTGTTCTGCGGTTCGGTGTAATAAGTTAAGTACCCGCCTTTAGTTGAGTATCAATCAACCATAGAGGATTTGAACTCAAAATTATGCACAGATTCAGCATTTAAATTGAACTTGATATTGGGTATGGAAAGTAGCGCCAAAACTTCACCATCAATTTTCTGGGTCAAAAGTTTGAGAAAAGTATTGTTCTATTTTTTCGGAAATTTACGCGCTCGCTGGTGAAGATGTTATACGAGTGCTTTTAAAAAGAAAAGGAAACTTGCGCTCTCTAAAAAATTCAATCGACCACATCATCAAGAAACTTTCAGGTACAAAACAAAGTCTTAAAATGAGTAACAAATTCCTTAACATACAAAATATTGTTTTGCAGAAAACTTGTCGATAAGTGACGTGATTTATATGCAAATTGCCTCGCGCGGTTTTCGTTGCATGCATTCTCTTTTCTCTCGAAGCAATCTTTTTCTGTAGTCATTGCAAAGAGTTGCGTGGTTTTAGTTTTCAGATTGCAATGCAGCGTACTGTAACTATTGCATGTGATATTTTGATATAGCGGTAATTACAGTTATCAGTTTTGAGTATAATGTTATTTATGTTTTAGATAATACTGTATGTTCAATTTAAGTGGGTTTAAGCTTAATTTATTGCAAATGTAAAAGAAAACAAGTGTTATTGATAGTTCAATTAAACCAACTTATTAATTGATTGGTTTTAATTGCATCTGCTCCTCAATCAATGACGACGCGTTTAACCAGATTCAAATTTTAATTCCAACTTCAATGCAAACGATGATAATCGAAGCGGTGAAAAACGGAGTACTTGATAAACGATTAAACGGTTTCTGAAAATGCAATGCGTATAAATAATTTTACTGACATGTAAAAACAAATTGGCATTGCTAACAATCGGAGTTCTGGACTCGGCAAGGACACAAAGGTCGCAAAAAAACTAAAATGGACTAACACAACTTAAATTTTATGATGGCAGCAGCTTCGTCCAGTGAATGGATGAAACCGTCAAAGCTTGGCGTTGACCTTAATTCCGCAAAGGCCACAAAGCACATAAGCATTGGCTTAAGACGTTTACCAATTTTGTAACGAGGTGCTTGGCCGCTCCCCGAGCTGATGGCGTTCCTGAGCCCAACAAGCTCGAGATTCTGTGCGCTTATATTAGTGCAGACGTTTATGAGTTAATAGAGGGTTAGGACTCATATGATGCAGCAATTGCAAAACTTAAAGCAAGCTTCATCAAAACTCCGAATTTATTTTTTCTCGTCATCAACTCGCAACGAGAAAACAAAAAGCTGGAGAATCGTTAGAGGAGTTCTTACAAGCTCTGCATGTTATGAGCAAGGATTGCAGCCTCAGGAACGTTTCAGCAGAAGAATATCGCTTGGATCGAGTAAGAGATGCTTTCATTAATGGTTTGGCATCTCATCACATACGCCAGAGACTACTCGAAAGCATTGAATTAACTGTTGATCAAGCTTTTAGTAAAGCCAGATCACTTTTCCAAGCGCAAGAGTACTCCGCAACGTATACGTCAAGTATGTCGGGAACTAACTTAGTAGCGGCATCGGCTACGCGCACCGAAGATAACATTGAAAACGAGGCAGATATCGATTCGAGTCCAGTAACATCTGGCGAAGTATTGGCAGTTGCAACATTTTCAGGAGGAAGAAAATGTTACTATTGTGGGCGAAAATTCCATCGTCGAGCAGACTGTTCGGCTAAAGAAGTGAGCTGCCACTTATGTGGAAAAGTTGGACATTTTTCTCGCGTTTGCAGGTCTAAGAGTACAAAACCAAACAAGAAACCTTCCGTAGGACAAACTAGTGCTCTTTCATCACACAATCTAGCCCCCGGTTTACAACTTATGCGTTGGCGTGCCCTGGCAGTTTAATTGAAGCTTCGTTGGGTGTTTCCGTTAATGGAATAAAGTTAACTGCTTTGGTTTACTCAGGCAGCTCTGAGAGTTACACTAACTCTGATACCAGTAAAAAATTGGGTCAAAAACCAATCCCATCTAATCATAACGTGGAAATGGCATCTGCTGCGATGAAAATGAGATCTTTGGGTTTTTGTGTTGTCGACGTGACAATCAATGGTAAGAAGTACGAAACCACCAGACTGAATGTCTACCCAGGTATGGTGGAAACATATCGTAAAAGTTGTTGTTGCTCGCTTCACGTCTTAACAGTTCAGAATAGTATAAAAGATCTCAGCTGTAAAATTTACTTCTGTTTTTTTACTGTTTTTGAGATGTCACTTTTGATTTCACTTTATACACATCACTTATTTTTGTCAATTTAAAGCAAACTTTTGTTATTTTTTGAAGTGCAAAAATGTTCCGATAACAGTTCCCTTTGGTGCTAAATAAAACGATGCACGGTTGCTGCTGCTATTTCAGTAAGAGTTATTAATTAATAAATTAGGCAAATGGTAATATTTTTAACACCACTTTTAAACTTTGGACAGCACTAAAGTAAATCAGCAACCTTTGACTTGCAAAATATTTCTAAAACTGTAAAAAGCAAAAAAAACATATATCTGTACAGTAATTTATATAATATGTACGATTCATGCAGCGATAACTTTAGAAAGCATAACAGTAAGACAACGTTGAGTATGCTATATTCAACAAGTTAACAATATGCATAAAAATAACAAAAAATGCTACTGTATAAATTTTTCATTGGAAATATTTATTTTTTGTTTAAGATGAAAAAATAAGTTGCTGTGAACTACATTTTAATTTGCTGAAGAGGACGATTTTAAAATGCGCCGAAAATTTTTTGAATAAATCTCAATCATTTCCTATATAATTGCTAAATTTTGTCAAAAATTAAACTTGCTGATTCATTCCGCTGGGCTGCAAATATTAACCAAGTTACTGTACCTTTTCTGCAAACTAGAGCAGAGATGGAAACCGGTCGGGTCGACCGGCCGGTCGGGTTGCCGGTCGGGTCGAGATTCTTCGACTGGCCGGTCAAGCCGGTTGAAAAACCGGTCAAATTATCCTTTCGGCAACTAAAAGACATCTAAGCACCAACCGAAATATACTTATGTTTTATCATAAATAAAACTTTTTATAAAAAAACAGTATTAACAAACTTCATCTTTCGAAAACACTCTTGTTGAATATTTTCAAGCTGTGACTAATATGCTGTGACCATTAAGACATGCACATCCAGGGAAGTATTTAGGGTGGGAGTATTGTGCCATGGCCTCCCACTTTTGGTCACGGCACAACGCAAAAAAGTGCAAAATATACGTTAAAATCGCGTAATCAGATTCTAATAAAGCATGCATGTGGAAGAGGCTTGCGCTACCTAGCATTTTAGCATCATTTTAATCAGCTTAAGAGTAGAAGTGACGCATATGTCAGATTTTTTAGTACATGCTAAAATCTTGCCGCTTTGAAAAGCTTGTTTCAACTTAAATTTATCACACTCTACCCTGGGCAAGAAAGACATAGCTATTGTTTTTTTTATATCTAACTTATAGCCATGGCTTGTTCTGAAGTAGTAGCATTTCTACAAACGGCTGGGGCACATTATATTCCGAATGCTTTCTGGCCAATGTCATAACAGTTTAGTGTTTTCAACGAAAAATAACGTTGCGTTCATTGGGATAGTGATTCTTAACCACTTCGAAATACCGATGAGTTTATTTATTGATTTGACGTTTTGCTTCCCAAACCGGGAAGCTTCTTCAGAAAAATTTTCGGCAGTGCTGCATTTGCAGTTGCAAAAAGATAAATCAGAAAAAAATAACAGCAAAAGATAGGTAACAGTAAAAACATACGAACATCACAATACTTGTACTATTACACCCAAAAACATTAAAATGATGGAGCAATAACATTATATAATATTGAAAATTATGTCACTAACAGCGTGAAAAAAACTAATAATATTCATAACAACTAGGCTACTTCACTAACAGTTTGAGAAAGTATGAAAAGGATCTATTGCAACACATTATGTACTGGAAAAGGTTTTTAGCTCCACAGAGATTTATATTAATTGTTCCGTCCGTATATAAATCTCTGTGGAGCTAAAAACCTTTTCCAGTGCATAATGTGTTGCAATAGATCCTTTTCATACTTTCTCAAACTGTAAGTAAAGCAACCTAGTTGTTATGAATATTATTGTTTTTTTTCACGCTGTTAGTGACATAATTTTTCAGCATTCCTTTTTTTCACGCTGTTAGTGACATAATTTTTCAATATTTCTTTTTTTCACGCTGTTAGTGACATAATTTTCAATATTATATAATATTATTGCTCCATCATTTTAATGTTTTTGGGTATAATAGTACAAGTATTGTGATGTTTGTATGTTTTTACTGTTACCTATCTTTTGCTGTTATTTTTTTCTGATTTATCTTTTTGCAACTGCAAAGGCAGCCCTGCCGAAAAAAAGTTTAGTGTTTGCTTCTCGGCAAATTGCAAATAATCTGTCACAAATAGCTAAAAAATTGTAACTTTGTTTTTTGATCTTTCGCAAAAAATCATTACAAAGAACGTCTAATAATTTAGCTTGTGCCCGTGGTGCCGGTGCAAATCTTCCACCCAGACTAATACCCAGTCTCTTGCTTCTGATTCAGCCATTGGACTTCATCTTTTACAAAATCCTACCTGCGCTCAACATTACGATGACAGCAGATTTTCTATTCTTGCCCAAGGCCGCTCACCTTTTCATCTATCTGCTCTGGAAGCTACTTTCATCAAAACTTCTAACCCCGCCCTCTGCCGACAAAAAGAATTCGTATACAGCTTAAAGATTGTACACTAATGACGATTTCTCATTGGTGCTTTTCCAGCCAATCACGGCTCGGCTTTTTCCTATATATAGCAGCTCATTTTTCTACGCTCTCCATTCTGACGATTCTTCTTGACAAGTGTCAGACGAAAAGCTTCGAAGACATGAACATTTTAACCAAGGCAATTCTCAAGTTCTGTACCACCAACCAACTCTTTAAGTACTGTTGTAAGCAAAAAATGCTAAAAGAAACTGAAAGTATAGAAACAAAAGGGTTTTCGTCACATGTTTATCATTGGTGGCATCCACTTGTCTTAAAATCCTATGGTTTCAAAACAGGTTTTTGGTGACGTGATAATCAAGCAATAAAATTGCCTTGGTCATTTCCATACCTTTCATAAGTTCTCTCTGATGTGTACGCGCGAACAAGCTCAGATGCAGAACAAAGTCAATTATTGGGGGGGATGCAGTTGTAGACCATAGTCAAATTATCGGAGGGGATGAAGTCAAATTATTGGGGGGAAATATCCCCCCGGGTTTCGCCACCCCTGAATGAGAACAATTTACGGACACGATTAGAGGGGGTCAATTGTTTTCGAACGTCTTTTATGGACAGCCCCTTATGAAATTATGTACTGCTACAAATTTTCTTTGGAAAAAATTATATCACTTCAAATGAGTTTATGCAGAGACAGGCTGGTCTTCAGTCTTCACTCTTCAGGAAAGACAAAAGAGCAAAGAACATAACGCAATACAGTTAAACTTAATTATGATTTGCTTTGTAAAGCAGCTTAGTGCAGTGTCGGTGAACTGTCAGTCATCCTCAGTCATCCAGTAAACAACTCCTTATTACGTGGGCAAGATTTGACAGTGCTTCTCCGTAGTTTCAACTCCTTTTGAATGGTTTTAATTCCATTCCACGCAAAAGTACCTAGTACCGCGGTAAACGTGCTAAAAAAGTAACGACGGTACCAAAAACGGTACTTTTTTGAAAAAGTACCGACGTTACCGCCAACGGTACTAAAATAGTACCGCGGTACTGCCCACCTCTGGCAGGCGGTAACTGCAAAGCACTAGTCGTGCAGAATCATAACAAGAAATCCGGGGGTCAGGACACAAACAAATTTGAGTTACTAATGCAAAAACATGACCGAGCCTCTTTTATGTGTAAATTCAGAAGAAAGAATGTGTGTGATAATGAAATGTAGTACAGTAGAGTTTCTCAACCTAAAGGTCGCGACCCCCTTAAGGGTCGCGAAGCTCTTTACAAAGGGTCGTAAAGTTGTTTATAAAAAGATGTATTCTTAATTGCAAAGAATTGTGAAAATTCTACAATCTTCACAGCAATCGCTTTTCAGTTTTGTCGTAGCAAGTTGTCAACCGGTTGTAGGCCTATTATTGCAAATATTACAATACTATGTGCTGCTTTGTTGGAAAGCCAAATTGCTAAGTGATAGAAGGAAATATCACCATGTTAGAAAATTTGTCCGGTGCTATTAAAGAAAATGAAGAACTCAATGAACGTTTGAAGACATAGATTACAGAGCACCTTCAATCTCTTGAAAATGAGTTCAAACGATATTTTACTGAGCTTAAAGAACAAGAAGTCGCATTCGTACGAAGTCCGTTCTCGACTGCTTTGGATGTTAGTGATATTCCCGATGAATTAAAAGACCGATTTTATGATCTTTAAAATGATTGGTCCGCACGTCATGTTTTTCAGGAAATAGAACTCTCTCAGTTCTGATGTGCTACGCGCTAATCCTAACCACAAGTATCTGAATTGGCTTGTCGAATATTACTTCCATTTGCTACAACATATCTCTGCAAAAGCGGCATTTGAGCTCTTGTGCAATGTGCATAACAAACGAAAGCCTGAAATCGAAGGAAAGTTGAAGATGGCATGAGATTGGCGTTATTGAAAACCAAACACAAATCCCCATATTGTCTTGGCGGTTGCAGAGTCAACTGTCGCACTAACAGATGTAAAATTGAGCAGCTTTGAAATTAAATATCTTTGAAGTGTTTTTGTGGTAATTTTATTCGCCCAAAAAGTATAGCAGAAAGGAGGTCGCTATTTTAAAAGGGGTCGTGGTCCACGAAAGGTTGAAAAACACTGTAGTACAGTATTACCAGGGATGACAGATTGATATTATACTTTAGTTAATATGTTAGAATTTATCTCGTATAACTTACAAAACGAATCTTGAAAACGCCAACTTGTTCTGAAAATACGCGAGCGCGAAGAATTTGTTTCGAGACAAGGAAGAACAACTTTAATCACTGGCAAGCGATCTGGAATGCAAAACCATATCCACTGAGCATTTTGTGTGTTGAAAATCGCCGCTAAGAATCCCAAATAAAAAACTATTGGCTCACATACAACGCTACATGAAGAATTATTAAGAAATTAAATGTGAAGTTAAATATAACTATGTTTGTCGAATTTCTAGGGTACTTAATAAATTTTTCCACCAGATCATTAAAATGAAAAGGCGAAGCTCTTGCAAAAAACTTGGGCATTTTTTGGAAAAAATAATGATTTATTATTTTTTCGTTTTTACAATTTTGTGAACCCTTTGAAGGGGGCCCGGGACAAATGTATCCACTACTTTACTTCTTAATACAACCCTGCTGGAATCTTCAGTTTTTTTGTAATTAAATCTCCTATGTGAATTTCAGCAAAGTGTCTTTTAGCGGCCGAAACGTTTGCGCTCATTCTTTGATAGGCATTAGACGTGAGCATGACATCGCATATACTGAAATGTAAATAAAAGATTGGCATAAAATTATACTTGGAAAATTGTGCAAAAACTAAAGTTTTTTTGATTTAACTTGTACGGTATTTTTTTTCAAATCGTTTTGAAAATCTAAGTGTAAAATCTTCTTTAAAGTCACAAAAATTGCTATTTTTCCACAAAAAAATTTACTAAAATTATTCCACAGGGCATAGGGTATTTGCCCTCGCTCCAAAATCCTGCTTTTTCCAAGGCCAAAAACTTGAGCTTACAAATATATCCCGTACGTTACCTCAATTGATTTTAAAAACATAAATTTACAGTGTTTTGAAATATTTTTAGACAATAATTTTTTAAAATTTCGAGAAAAGAAATGATTTAACCAAATAATATGGTTTGCGTTTAGGAAACTTCTAAAAAACTATAGCGATCTATCATTCAGGGGACGTTTGCATCTAGGCACTAACTGATAAAATTCGGGCCTTAACATTGATCATTTCGACGTTTATAATTTAGCTGTAAGTGGATTTCCATTTCCGGGTTATCGCCTTGTTTCATTACCGCGATACCGCTACGGTACGTAATTGACATTAGTCATCAGCTACTAATGTGTAAAACTTCAAAATGGCATTCATTATTATTTTTGAAACAACTTTTTTTAAATTATCATTAAAAACTTAACGAAAATAATGCAATATCTTAAGCACTTTCTCGCGTTTAAAAATTATTGATAACTTGCCGAGCATAAAGTAGAAAAATTGTAACTTCGGTCCTTGTCCTTGGCCTCGACCATTTCTCTCCTATTGGCCTTGAGAGGGTCTGTCCCCAAAAAGTCGGTTCTTGGCCTTGGATTTTTTTGAGTTGTTGGCCTCGAAAGTTGGGTCATCGACTCCACTTTTGCTACAAGGCTTTGAGTAAAAATTGACAAAAATTTTACCAAGCTCTAAAAACAATAGAAAATTAAACAATTATTTAAAATTAAAAACTAAATTAATATTTTGGTCAAAAGTGATACCAAGGTAATAGCAAAATCTTAAATAAGGACTAAAAAGATGCAAAAAAGCTTTGCGAAAAAGTCAAGATTTTCGTGGCAGTATATTGCCACTCCGGCTGGAAGCCACTTTATGAAAGTGGCAATATAGTGAAAGGCCGTATTGATGAAGTTACGCATTATTTGAATGGCATAATCACACGCAAGTTTTGTTTTGAGACTAGGAAAACTGTTATTTCAACTTTTAATTTTCGGACCGATTTAGGCGCAAAAAGAGAGGTTGTCAGAATTCTACAGTAGTTGTCACACTAAAACCAAATTCAATTAAATCCAATTGTTTATTTGTCTTTATATGGCGAGACGACCTAGAAAACTAAAAGGATTACAAGATTAAAATGGAAAAGCGATTCAACTTTTTTGTCGAGTTAATTAGGTGCCGAGAAATTTGTATCCTAAAGAGAAAACTTCGTTATTATATTGTCTTAGCAGTAGTAGTCTTCTCTATAGTTTGTAGAAAAGGTACGTTAACTTGGTTAACATTTGCAACTCAGCGGAATAAATCAGCGATTTTAACTTTTGACAAAAAAGTTAGCAATTATAGGAAATGATTTTTATTTTATTCAAAACATTTTCGGCGCATTTTCTAAATGGCCTTCAACAAAGTAAAAAGTAGTTCACAGTAACTTTGAAATTTAGAAATGAAATATTATCCAAAGATTATCTGCAAAGCACAAATGTTACAATTTAGCAACCACTATTAACTTCAGACACTTAGTATTATGCGCATTGTACTTAAGCCTTTTTCATCGTAAAAATAATTGGGGTAAAAAAAAAGAAAAATCAAGCAATACTTTAAAATAACAATACTGTATATGGTGCAAATACATAAGAGGCACACACAGTAACAAAAAAAAAAAATTATAACGCAAGCAAAAGAAAAAGAGCATCCGTTGGCGTATAATTGTGAAGTCAATCATGGTGTTAGCTTTTGTATCAATAATGCGTCTTGTATTTTGGTTTCATATTCATTGTAACAGTTTCTAATTATTTCAAACGAACTAACATCCAAATTACAATTTTGACAACTTTTGCAAGAAGAAATGTGTTGACTTATGACACTTTTGGCAGAATTGGAGTTAAGCTGCAAGTATTGTATGGCCCTACAGTCACCAAGTGGCGCGTTGCCAAAATGTATGTCGTGTTCATATCAAGTTTAATATGAAAACTTATAAACCACGTTGGATTTTAAAGCAGCAGGAGTTTTGGATTTTAGATTAAAATATGACCCAGTTTTTCGTCGTCTTCTTTCTTCATTGCCCGCTTTTCCGTGAGAATTACGGGGGCAGCTGTAGCTCGAGATTACAATAAACCGCACGACTTCACGAACTTCCATCACAACAATTTCTAGGGTGAAGTTCCAAGAAGTTCCATCCAAGATCGTTAATGTAATCGGTCCATCTAGTTCTAGGTCGTCCAATATTGGTCTTCTCCCATTTGCTTTGGCAAGTAAAGCTTGTTTGGGTAGTCTTTCCTGAGGTATTCTGGTTACATGTCCGAAATATCTAAGCTGAGATCTTTCAGTTCGGAAAAGTAACGGCTTGATGTTAACAGATTTTCGAATCTCAGAGTTACGAACCTTGCCAAGCAGTGTAACTCCGTCAATTCTTCATAAAAACCTCGTTTCGGACGCTTGCATTTGTGAAAGCACTCTTTCGGACATTAGCCAAGATTCATGACAATAAGAAAGAATGAGGTCAAAAACCGTTTTGAAAATTGAGAGCTTTGCCTTTTTCGGCAATTCTCGTTTCATGGCAACCGAATAGTGCAAAGTTCGCATTTCTGCACTAGCTTTGCCAAATCGGGTATTTAGTAACAAAAAAAAAAAAATTTTTTTTTTGTCGTTATTTTATTCTTTTTTTTTTTTTTGTCGTTATTTTTTTTTTTGTCGTTATTAAAAAAAAATTTTTTTTTTTGTCGCTATTTTATTCTTTACTACTAAAATAAATAAGTAGAAACAGAAATTTGATTTGCGATTAATTAATGCAAAACTTTTTGATGTTTTTTGTAGGTATTCTTTTTGACTGCAAGCGTAAAGCATGCTTTATTGCGCCAAAAACATACCTTATTGCGCCAAAGCAACCATGTATCTGTCCGTGCCTGTTTCTTTTCATTTTCTTTTTGATAGGCTAATACTGATATACTATTTAACAACAAGTTTAACTCTTTACACCACCTAGCGATAAAATATCCAAAATACATCAGGTAACCACGTGAGTTAACAACAGGTTTAAATCAATACTCCACCTAGAGATAAAACCTTCAAAAATGCACCAGTTAACAGCAGGTTTTAGTAGAAGATGAACCGCACAACCATTATTTCGATATAATCAACAAAAGTAATCAGAAAACTGTTTGATGTTTAGTATTTTGTTGGTGTTCTTTTAGAATGCCAGCCTAAAGCATGTCGACCCATATATTCTGCAAAAAAAGATACCTGGTGGTTACTAATGATAAAACTGTTATCTGTTCCTACCTGTTTCTTTTCGTTTTTTTTTTCTCAAAGATTTTGTTTCATACTTGTCTTTAAAATGCCTAACTTAAGTGAAGAGCTGTACACGCCAATATACTCTTCATATAAAAGCTAAAATAATTATGATTTCACAGTACCGAAAACAAAATCTGAGCCTATTGTATTAGTAGCAGACCAACTGTGTGAGTAATGGACCCAGAGCGTATATTTACAGAAATTGCATATGCTGTTTTTAGATACTGTACAAACAATTTAAAATACAACACAGTAAAAGATTGAAAGAACAACAGTCTGTTTCGTTCTAAGGACTCATCAGGTGCTACTCTTAATCTGATTCAAATAGAATCTTAATAATTTAATTATTCAATCAATTACAATTTTGGAATTAAACCAGCTTTTATTATATTTTAATTATAGTTGGTACGTTTTTCACAGTCTACGCATAATGCAAAACATGCACCATTAAAGAATTTGAAATTACCATTTTCAAAATACACTATTAGAAATTGTTCTTACATTTTAGTTGGTTTTGTTTTTTTTTGCAATTTAGTTGGCTTTATGTTCGACGGCCGACGTAATATAGGCCAATGATAATCTGACGAAAAACTGAAATTGCCGTTTTTAAACACACAAGTTTTTCATTGTATTTTAGTTTGTTTTGTGTTCCACGGCCAACGTAATATGGGACAACAAAAATCCGACAAAAACTTAAAATTGCCATTTTCGAAATGCACAAGTTTTTTGTTGCATTTTAGTTGGGTTTATGTTCCACGGCCGACGTAATATGGGCCAATGATAATCCATTGAAAAATTGAAATTGTCATTTTCAAAATACACAGGTTTTTCATTGCATTTTAGTTGGCTTTGTGTTCCACGGCCAGCGTAATATATGCCAACGATAATCTGACCAAAAATTGAAATTGTCATTTCCAAAATACACAAGTTTTTCATTGCATTTTAGTTGGCTTTGAGTTTCTTGGCCGACTTATGATAAACCATGCATAACCTATTGTTGGAAAAAGATTAGAATATTTTGCCTTGGCCTTTACATGTTTTCCCAATAAGTTTGCGATAGTCGTTGAAATGATCATTAATGACCCAATAATATCCCAACAAAATTTTTTGACTGGGAATTGCTGTAAAATGGCATAAAATTGCAAATTCATTACAATTATAATTAATCCTATTTGAACCAGGCGATAGTTTTTAATTAATGTCTTAGGGGGTTTGATTCGATACAACATACACTATGATAATTTCAAAACTTACAAAAACAAAGATTTGATTTTTGTTTCATGTCAGAGAAACATCAATTTTTCGACGAAGCTTGTAATGTTTTAACTTAGCTTATTATGTTTGCAACTTCATATTTTAATTGTATTGATTTCAATATACTGTAAGTAAAACGGCTTTCAAAAGCGATCAGTTTTGCTTGCAACTGCACGATGTGAACAATCACGTTTGATTGCCGTGACCTGGTATTGCAGCTGGTCGAGGTTTAAATATTTATTATAACAAAAAGGTCGAAAAAACAAAAAAATACCGGCTAAAGCTTATTCAAATTAACTTGATAAAATATATGAGCAAAGTCTATCTGTCCATATCAAAAACTTCAAAAACCGTTTTACTATTTAGGTCCGGTCTATCGTGAGCGTAAAAGCTCATGCTTAGTTAGTTTAAACATAATGTAACTTCTGTCAGCTCTGTGTACTGCTTTACCACCGCATAAGCTGCCAGTTAGTTAAATTAAACTGAGGATATTAAAATAAACAAAGCAAACAGCTTTAAGCTTGCGATTTCAGTGCAGACCAGGCTTTAATGTAAAAACTCATTTATTATGGACTCAGCTAGACTCATCTTTAAATTACCTTGTCATATTTAACGTTATATACCATGAGTAAAATAGCCAATAACCTAAAGTACTGCACTGCTACGAAAAAATCACCACTTTTATACCAATTTATATTAATATTTTACTAAATTTAGCCTTAAGAGTAATTCCTTCTCGTGTTTTTTTGCGTTTGTTATCTTCTTAACTCATTTAATGATTTTTTGTATTGAGATACGCTAACCATTACGTCCCGATTTAGGCGGGACAGCCCGGATTAAAAACGGAAAAGCCCCGCTTTTCAGGCCTTGTTGTTTTAAACATTTCATCCTGGTCAACAACTTTGGCACGAGTAGTGAAACTTTTGGCTCACTAAACACGCGGAAACTGGTGGTTTTTCAAAGGGAAGACCTTAAGCCCTCGTCAGGATAACATATCTGAATAAAATAATTTTACATATGGTTATAGGTAATTACAAGGCATTCATTACAATTAAAATCAGTTTATGATGTAATACTACCAAAAACTCACAAAAATTTTTGTGAGTTAATTCAAAACAATTTAGCCACGCAGCAGTAAGCAAGGGTATTTTTGTGACTAGTTGAAGGCAGACAATCAAGAAAAATGAAGCGAAAAATGGCAAGACAAACAAATTTAAGGTAAGAACTGAATAATAATGCGTACCAGAATATCACTAAGAAATACTAAATAAACATAAGGCCCCATTAGCATATAATTGTTTGTTTAACTTTGGATTCAGCTTTTTAATTAATAAAACTTCTTGAATTTTAGTATCATACTCAGTGACACAATTTTTAAGAACTTTGAAAGTTTCCACAGAATGTTTTGTGGAAGAGCATTTGTCACAATCATACAAAGGGTCTTTGATAGCATTTTTGTATTAATATCAGCTAGATTTAAACGCTTCCGTGCTCGAGTTCCAAGGTGTCGCGAACTCATGCCCTCATAGGACAAATTCGTATCACACGAACATTCAAATTGAAATACGAGATCGGAGCTCAGAGTGATGGGAGTAGCTGATTCAGCTAAAAATAACGGCCAACTTTAATGTTGTATAAATTGCACAAATCTCAACGCCAAATTTGCATTTAATCAGCTCAGAAAGTTGTTTAACGAATCGCTTAGAAGCTGCACCAACGTAAGGGACCTTAACAAAATGTTTATCACTATCATCATCACAGTTGGTAGTAGCACATGAAAATGAATCAAGAAACTGCTTTAGCGTTTTGTTAAAGAAATTGTATATGTAATTGTTAGCGAGAAATAGTGATCGCAATTTATTCACTTCCGCAAAAAATAAATTTATCGTTAGAGCAAATCATTTTAGCACGGTGTAGCATACACATAATGAGACCAGATTTTTACTTTAAAGGACTAATAGCATCAAAATTCAAAAATAGGCCAGTGCTAGTTGGCTTTTGCCATACCCAAGTATCTACGTCCTGCTCATTAACTTTGATATCCACATCTAAAGATTGCGGGGTGTTTGCAGACTTTTCTAAAGTAAACTGTAGATTTTTATGTTGAGTATTAAGTATGTTTAAAAAAGAATCACATTTCTTATCATCATCGAAAACAGCAAACACATCGTCCACGTAACGAATTTAGATCATTTATGTGTGTGCATAATTTAGTTTGAAATTTATTGATGTTACGGTGGGGTGTCTATAAATCACACTAAAAAACTAACTTTTTATGGTTTGTTAATGCAAGTTTCCCCCAGAGTTAATTAAGACCCTCTTGTGATGGAATTGCTTGTAAGCGGCAAGTGGTGTCAACTACGTTTTTGCTTCTGCTTATTTTCGCGTGCGCCTTCGTTTGTTAGCTTTTTGCCTTTTTTCTTTGCCTGGAGTCTCTGAACGTGACGTGATGTTCAATCATTTTTCGGAGTTCACCCGCAGAGAAAAGATTTCCAACTCTTTGCTAGGAATCGTTAACGCTCGCCTGTTTAGCTCAAACGCTATTAGTTTTAGAGATTCAAATTTAGGATTTCGTTTGACATTTTATCTTTTCGGGGTCACGAATATGCTTGGTTTTTTTGTTACTGTGCAGTTACTGCTGGTCTAATTGTGTATTGTGTCTTTGTTAGATAGCGTGTGGGATAGCGTTTTTGTTGGGGATTACTTTTACTCCCGCACCTTCAGGCTGTCTGTTTCAGTGACGTCATTTTGTTTTTGTTAGGGTTTTGATTGCTTAGATTGATACTAGCTTGATAATAGTTTTTATTTGATTGTTCTGTTTGTGCGCTTTTCAACTACAGTTTGGTTTTCGCTACGCTTTTGTCTAACCGCCTGCAGTGCCTGTTGACGCTGAATGTGACGTCTCTACGTTACCCTGCTTTCACATAAGCATTTTATGATTCAGTATTAAAAACAAACCTATTTTATATATAAAATTTGAGCCGCGTATTGCGTCTCTGAAAAAGACGTCATTTTTTCGGGAATATAGTTCTGACGTCACTATGATGACGTCATTGACTCAAAACTAGTTTTTCTTAAAAAAATTCGTAAACGCTTTACCACATGGTTGGTGTTCTAGCAACTTTTGGTTTAGGAATTAGAAAGGGGCTTTGTCTTTTTTCCCCATATAAAACGTGAGTCAAATACGTAGATCGTGTAAAAAGATTCAAATAATTTATAGTCAGTTTTAACGTTCTTTGATGGTGTATAACATAACAGCAATTGATTTTTCGCAGATGACCTTAATGTTTTCGGTACGTTTGGCTCTAAAACAGCCTTAATTAAACATCGGAGAAAAGTAATTGACAGAACAACATGAACGTTTCTTTGTATTAAAATGATGGTGTGAAAGACTTAGGCAAAGCATCTACAGCAACTAATCTCAAACAATAAAAAGTTTTTGCACAAATTTTATAAAAATATAAAGAATAGAACATATTTAAAAAATTTTTGAAACTAGAGTGCAGAGCCTACTACAACCGAATAACTAAATATGAAATAAAATAAAATAATAAAAAATAAAATGCGCAACTTTAAGACAAAGCTTCCACCCTGGTCACGTTACTGTTTACTGTACTTAGATTAGGCGCTTTATGATGATTATCTGTGCTTGATGGCTTCGAGCAAGTAGCAAATTTAACGGACAAAAATTTGAAAAAATTCGAAGTAACATTCGATCACTGGAAACTCCTGAGCAGGTTAGGATTCCTCCAAACACGAAGTAGCTACCGCAATGAAAAGTATGCAGATCGTCCAACAGTTAGGGTCTGACGCTGTCCAATGACAGCAATAAAAAGTATGCACAACAACAACAGCAATTATATACTCGGCTAAACTCTAACAAAAACCAAAAGAAAAATTGAAGATCGTATTATGGCACCACAATATGAGCATCAATCAAATCTTTCATCATATACTCTCTGTATTACGCCAAAGCCTGCAAAGAGTTTGCGGGGCCCATCTCCCCGTCATTGGGCCCGACCAACACAGCTCCTTTTAAGAAATGTCGCAGCGGTGGCAAGCCGCTGTCAACAAAGTATCGGGTTTGACCGGCCCGAAATTTGAACCCCAGACCTCCCACTTCAGAAACAAACAGTTATCGCGCAAACAATTAATTGGTCAAGCCATCAGAAGATTTTGCAAAAGTTTCAAGACGCGATATCCACGCACCTTATCGACCAAGCCTAAAGCATTGTACAAAAAGATACTATCGTAAAAAGTGCAAACATCTTCTGCTGATATGTTAGGCGGCAAAATAATTGAATTTTGGCTTGTGCAGTTTCGATTGAGTTGAAAATTTGGAACATTGCTCTGGAAAACAAACGATATGAATTTATTATATAAAATCACGGATCAAAGGATTGCTCCAGCTATAGATGGATGTAGCCTACGTCTGGGTAATTATTGCTAATTTGGATTGGAATTCATTCTCTGGTCATGATTTTTGATGACTAGGCAAATTTAGCTAATGATTTTTGACATGGAAACTATGATTGCTTTCTAAAATTATTACTTGCTTGACTGGCTTGCTTGACAAGCGCCGCGAACTCAATACACTTTTCGGTGTAATACAGCAAGTATGATAAAAATATTAATTTTCAAGTTTCCGATTATTAGTTTTTGTTTCAAATTTTGCATTAACCAGAACTGATTTTTCAAAGGAATATCGTCATCATTATCATATTTATTTATTTACCAAGTTGCGTCATATCACAAGAAAAAACTGCAACTTCCTCTGGGTCTATCAGCAAAGCATCGAAACATGCAATTCCTTCAAAACCAACACACAAACTTGCAGAGTCAAAATATTTGGTCACTTGGTGAGGAGACAGCGAAGTCTACTGCCACCTCACCAAGTTAAGGTTAAAAAAGCAGCTTTTAGATTAATCTTCACCGAGCAGTCTAATAAGTGACTTTATAGGCACGTGTGTTCATATAGTGTCCTTATTGTATGCTACTATTATCATCGATACCTGCATTCCAGAACATAACGATATTAATACAAGGTTTGAAGATCTATCCAGGTTGTCAAGCATGGTACGCTTCATTGTCAAAGAAGAATTATTGCTCTGCGAACATGAATATGAAGTAAATCAAACCTTAGCTTTGCCAATTGACTATATTTTGCCTGTAAATTATCAGATCGCCCCAAAAAACGCAACACCTATTGTTTCACCGAGCAGTCTGATTTTAACTTAAGGAAAACAGCGTGGAAAAATGTAAAAAAGCTGATCACTAGCATTTTTTACAACCTAAATCAGAGTTGGGTGTAATTAACATTGTACAAAAGTGCAACGATTTTTTTAACCACTAAAATCGCAGCGCAAAATGACCAGTTTAATTTTTTTTTAGTTTTTAAAGCGCAGCGCAACTTCTGTTATGTTTCAAAATCAAAAATTAAAGCGCAAGGCAACTTTGACGATTGCGAGTTAGCAAAAGTTGCGCTTGGAGCTAACGCGCTTTGGCCACCTCTAACGTAAACCATGGCCGAGTGAAATGTAAACTTACTCTTTTGTGACACAGTTTAAAGTTATGTTTTTCAACTCCTGTTTAGATCCACCCCCCTCTTTATTATTATTTTTTTTTCTTCAACCATTTTTTCTTCTGTTTAAAAAAGGAATAAAAGCTATCCAAAAAAATAAACAGTTACAAACAAAAATGGTAACGCAGAGGCTCTGTACTCCGGCAACTACCAGTGTATGATGAACACTTCTCAATTATTGGTAATGGAGCACAAAAGAATATAAATCGTTCAAAAGTATACAAAGGCATAACGAAGTGGGGGCATGGCGATAATCAAGTAGGCATACCCCAACTACCGTTGGTATTTATGAAACCTTTAAAGCATTACCAAAATCAAATGACTTACCAAAGCATCACGTCTAGACCAACATTTTACATGTTCAAGACTCTGCGACTGAAAAAAAAAGCTGTAAATAAATTAATGCATTAATTCAGTTGTTTAATTTTGTGATTGACCTGTTGTTAGTATTATTTTTTGTTACTTCAAACTAAATTGTACTTCTGTAACAATTTTTTTTGTACTTCTGTAACAATTAGAAAGTTCTGTCCAAAAGCTTAATGTGACAGCTGAAATGAAATAAACCTTAGTGAAATTGATATTTTGCTCCACCTCAAATTTGTGTTTGAACGTAATAACAAACCGTGTTTAGAAACTCTTGCATGAACAATAAAAAGAAAATAGCTATCTACCCAAAAAATATGTTTTAGTTTTTCAGTCCAGCAACTCAGTTTTTGCATTGTAAAAAGGAGAATAGCCTCTATTCCAAGACTTTGAGATTGAATTGAAGTTATGAACAAGTAGTGGTTTATTTCTATTCTTCTGGTGCTGCTTGGTGTCATTTCCTGCAAAAAATTATTGTGACAAAAAGTGAGAAAAAAATTGCAATATAACAAATAGCTTTGAAGACGTAGTAATGGGAAAACATTGGATTTTTGTAACGTTCAAATTTAAGATTTCTGGCTCCGGTTTTGATTTTTTGACTAAACAGACATTAAATGCATATTTTCGATTGACAGAACTCAAAGTAAATGTTATGTTTTGTTGCTATGCTAAGACAGACGAATAGTGCCTGGTTTTTATTCTTGAATAAATAAATGCAGAATTAACAGTTGATCAAGCAGTAATTGGTTTGTCTCTAGATTGGAGATCTGAGTTTCAAATCTCGAGCCGGTCAAAGTAGACACAGTGTTGCTAACGACTTGACACCATTGCGGCATTTCTCTGAAAGGAGCTGTGTTGCCAGGGCGCACTGACGTGGAAATGGGACCAAAAAATTCTTGTTTGGCGTGTTACAGAGAATATAACAAAAATTCGATTTTCTACGTTTTTTTATGTTTTTTTTTTAATCAAAAAGCAGTAATTTTTGGGTTAAAGCTTGTTGTTACTAAATTTTTACGAATTTTCAGTGTTGTTTGTTCTTAATTTTGTGTTTAAATTGTATTGGGAAATAAACTGTCATTAATTCATTCTTGCTTGTTAAAAATTGTCTTTTGTTACAGATTATGATTTTTGAAATTGTCTTTAGCAAACTAATAAAAAGCAACTAATAAAAAAAGCAAAAAAAAAATGCATTGAAACAAACACAGTCAAAGTGATCGGAAAAGAGAACCAAAAAACTGTTTCATCGGTAATCGAGTAAAGTTGCTCCTTGTC
Source organism: Trididemnum nubilum (assembly GCA_963965965.1). Lineage (NCBI taxonomy): Eukaryota > Metazoa > Chordata > Ascidiacea > Aplousobranchia > Didemnidae > Trididemnum > Trididemnum nubilum. The sequence continues at coordinate 40,890,815 of OZ014469.1, read as the reverse complement.
ATTCAGCACTAAATTAATGTTTGTGCATTAATACGCGATATCAGATATTTCTTAGTTCGAAAAAGTGAAGATTTCAGGTTTAGTTTTGTGTAACTTTTTTTTTTTTAATTTTTGTTTTCGCAGTACTACTGAATCTACTCTCGATTCTGAATTCATTTATTCCGGAGTATAAGAGTTAGGCAATTTTTGTTTGTCTTATCATAACAAAACAAAGCATGTATCTATGAAACCCAGGACTGAGAATTGAATAATGATTACTACAGTAAATTTCTATCCTGCTGCTGGCCTTAATATTTACGAGATGACATTGGCTGGCCGTAATATTTACGAGATGACAATGACTCCCAGATACTACTGGACTTAAATATTAGATATCCTCATAAAACTATGACGACTTTCATGAATTTGTAAACACGCTCTCCATCAAACCAGGAGTCATTTGTCTACGAATTCAAACCCCGGATAAACCAACCACTCAAAAATTTACAGCTACTGGGATACCACTTAATCAATATAAAACCCGATAAAAATGCTGGTGGTACCGCAGTGTGCATAAGTTCCAAAATAAATTTTTTTCAGCTTGAAAACACTCGATTCTTTGGCGCAGAATCCATGAGTGGATAAAAATCTGAACCAGTAATCTCTCCACATTATTAATAATTGGCTTTATCTACAGGCATCCTGGTGAAGGTGCTGATGAATTTATTGGTGATTTACCGAAATGCCTTAAAAAACTTACTGACGAAAAGAAAACTTTCTATATTGGTGACATTAACATTAATATTAACCATTCTACTCAAAGCATTGCCGGAGACGGCAAATCCATTCAAGTTGTGACCTCCTATAAACCTTTCTCCGTAATCTTGAAACCCATCAGAGTCACGGACAAAGCGGCAAGGGTGATTGATCATATCATAACAAATGATATAGAGCACATTGCAATACATCGTGTAATTTTTAGTTTGGTTACCGTGCATTATGCAATGATAATGCTTAAAATTAGCAAAGTTGAAACGCTAGATGCACCAGTCCCGCTTTATAGAAACAAAAAGGCTTTCATCCTGAAGCTTTTGCTGACGCATTAGATGAAAAATTAAGCGAACTCTAGCCGAGATGTAATTTCGGCCTTACTCAAATATATCCTAACAAAAATTACAAACTTGTTATGTTAAAAAAAAATTCATTTTTAATGCGAGTCCGCGCAGATCATGGCAACTGATTCGATCATATGTGGCTTACAACTTAACTCAACTCTATCTCCAAAACAGGCAGAAACTTGTTTCTTTCAACCAATGTAAATCTGACTTAAAACCCATATTCTGCGGGGTCCCTATCAGCCTGCGTTTGTCGCTCGGTCCCTTTTTTATTCTTATGTATTAACGACTGAAATAATACGTTAGTAAGCAAACCCGTGCTCTTTGTCGACGACACTTGCTTACATTGAATTCTGAGCAATTGCAAATCAAACTTAACAGGGAATTACAAAATCTTCATCTCTGGGGTAGTTTAAACAAATTATCGGTAAACCCTACCAAAACAAACATTACAATTATTCTTACTAAACAAACTAGAGTACAAATACTCCATTTTAATTTAACAAATAATGAATCCCCGGTGAACAATGTCAGTAGCACCAAACATTTAGAAGTTATCATTGACAAAGATTTCAATTTTAAGGACCACATTACTGGATTGGAGAGAAGGGTGGTTTCGTTGGCATTTTATCTAAATTGGTGCATATTTTTCCTCAAAACATCATCCTACAACTTTATCATGCATTAGTGCATCGACTGATATTGTGGTGAAATAATTTGAGATCCACCTCTCCATACTACTTGAAGAGATTCAAAACTTTACAAAATCAAATGATACAAATAGTGTTAGATGTCATTACCTGAACGGCGCCAACTTGTTTTACAGTCAATTATTACAAATTGATGACTTTTGGAAATTTGAAATTGCTTAATTAGCTCACAGCACTATTTACAACAAAAATCCAAATTCGTTTCGCAATTATTTTCTTAAATCTACGGAATATTTAAATCGAACTACACGGCCATTTGCTGACAAAACGTGTCTAAACGTTCCTCGTTGCCGCACAAATAAATTGCAGAAGTGCGTTAAATATCAGGGAGTGAAGGTCTTAAATTCATTTCCTCAAGCAATCAGATCATGTTCTTTTAGAAAATTTAAATTTCAATATAAAAAATTGTTGCCAACGCAAAACTGCAATGGCATTTCTTGCCCGACGTCCTCGAGCCGTTTCTAGTTTTTGAACCTTTTGATGACATGAAAGCATTCTTGCTTTGGCTTGCCCAAGTAATTAAAAATTCGTATAGCGGTTACTATTGGCTTTATCACAAATTGAATTTTCCTGGCAAAACTATCGAATTTTAACTCTGACGTGAAGGGTGGTTGCTTGACTCGATGACCGCAGGGTCCGTTCTCAACTTCCCTGTAACATGCTAAGCAACAAAGTAAACTGCCATTTTCACCATCACTACTTTTTTTTGGATAACTTTACATCATCAAAACGGAAATTATTTACAAAAGATCAAGAAAACTTTGCTGATTTCTTACAAAATGCCTTGTAGTGGTGATATTCTTAGCTATCTTTTCTTTTTCATGCCGAGGCTAAAATTGTTTTTAATTTTGATCAAAAAGAGTCTGGTGTTGTTATAAAATTCTCCTTTTTTCAAAAAATAAATAAATAAAAGCAACAACCCGACTTATAACGTAGGTGGTCTGCCAAAACATAACTGAACAATACAACATAATCTTGAAGTAGAAAGTTTAAACTGCAATTGGCATATTGCAGTACTTAAAATCTGTATCGCGTTTGCTGTTATGTATATACTGATCAATAATGTTGGTCTATCAACTCTACCTTTTTTCTGTCCGAAAACCGTAGTCGTTAAGATCTTTTTTTGATTATACAGGTATCAGTTCTCAACCAATATGACAACATACAAGACGTAATGCCATTTAGGAACATTATAGTTAAGCGTGCACAAACAGCATTGAACTAAAACAGTGGCAAGAAGTAATCCCCGAAAAAACAGTATCTTATTTTTTGGGACTAATTTTTGGTATAAGAGATTTGAATTTGAGTATTTTCATTCATAAAAATTCAGGTTTAAGTTTATTTTCATTGCAGAATTTACAAAATTCAAATAATTTTTAATTACATGGTAGCACAATATACAAAGAAGTTGCTCAATGAATTAATAGTAGGCAGTTCAAAAATTAAATAAGGGGTCAGCAACGTTGTTATTGCTCATCATTTATAGTTTGAACTACAGTCATTCTAAACAGTACTTGTGGCACCACCATTTCGTTTCATTAAAACGAATTTGTTAACAATTATGTTTTCACGCGTTGAACAAAGCATTATGTATCTTTCTAACAAAATGCAAACTACAATAATATGCAAACTACAGTAAAACTCACTTCTAGATCTCCAATGGTATTGTTTTTAGTTTTTTCCAATTCCTTTAACCAATAATTAAGCTCTAGCAGACAAGATGTAGTGCTGTTGTTGATCTGAGGTGTGCATTGCCCTGCATCCTTTTTTTGCATGATGTGTCGGCTTTGGACCGTCGTTGAATAAGCAAATAGCACCAGCGTAACGTAGCAAATTAGAAGCAAAGGTTTTACGATCATGATTATTTAAATAGCGAATAAGAAAAAATTTTAAAAGTCAATAAGAAAACTGTGTAAACTGTACTCTGCAAAAGAATGTATGTAGTTTGGTTGCTCCACGGACCGAATTATATACAGCTAAAATAAGGATGTTTTCTATTGTCAAGATCGGTGGGTCTTAACTTGTCGGGTATTCCCCGCAGGTAAAGAATGGCGCGGTTAACAGGTGGGAAATTAACAGGTGGGAAGTTAACAGGTGGGAAATTAGGTGGGAAATTACCAGTTAACAGGTGGGAAATTAACCAGGTGGGAAATTACCTGCGAAATTAAAGAATCACTGCTTCAAAATCTAACACGTCACATCCAAATGTTGACTTCTTTTAAAATTCACAAACATTTTACAGTCTGTTTTTATAACAGGAGCAACCAATACATGCGATACTGTAAGTCATGTTTGGGTAAAAGTGATTAAACAGTTGGTGTTGCTCTTTTCATATGTGTTTTATTTCCATGCAACAACTGTTAGGTAAAATATAAATAGCAAACAGAAATTATAAGAGCCCTTGGTCTAGATTATTGTATCCCATCAAGGTCTTCGTTCTTCGAATAATTTGATAAGAATAATATATTATAATTGTCACAACGTTAAAAAAATAAAAATTTTGTTTGAAGGTTAAAAATATTGTTCAGTGTTTGATTCTAACTTAGTCAAAATATTAAAGGCGGGCTATAATGACTTTAGAAAATTATTTTAAAAATAGCGTTAATTGTTTTTGAACCCAGCAACATAAGCATGATTGTAAAAACCCTTTCGTTTTCGAAAAATCGCTAATTTAGTGTTCCATTGTCTTGGTGATTATGACGACAGTGAGCCTCTACTTTTTTGGCGGGTGTTCAGTTTGGCTGGGTTTTTCCATAAGACCGAGAAAGTGCCCAGAAAAAAAGCGAATATAGAAGCAGAAAACTGCTTGCGCGATCGGTCATATTGCTGGCGAGTATTATCAGATCAAGTACGTGTAAACAATATCATTTTCGCGATTGTAGGCAGTACTGGTATAGTCTTTTTGGGGGAGGCAAACGATAGGTCAATATCGGCAGCTTAAGCTTACTGGTACTGTCTACCTAGTGTAGCCTACAGCATGGGCGAGTCGTATCACTTTCAGTAAAATAGGTTAGGTATATGTGTCCGAAAATAAGACGCCTGAAAAGAAGAATCTGCAATTCGAAATAAAACAAGCATTAAGCAGACTTAGCGCAAGTTTATAGGCTTTTGAACTCAGACTGAGATCCCTGTGTTACCTGTCTCTACATTGAAGTAGGCCGAGAAAATTTGGCCCAAAACTTACTCATAGGCCTAAATAACCAACCAATTCTGAATTGTTCATTTTGTTGGTACCAATGCCAGCTTTTTTCTCCTAAAATATGCTGAAGTAAAGTGTATTTCTTATTGTATTGTTTCTAGAAATCAGTCGCACTCCTACCCACAGATAAAGTAAAATATTTTTTGAAATGGTACCTCCCTCTTCTAAAAACGATAGGTCTACCGGCAACCAGTTGCAAAAATAGTTTTGACAAGAACTAGGCCTACCCAAGTTTCACGACACACTAGGCTACTCTACAATTGCTGTGTAGGCTTAGTGAATTGCGGTAGGCTTACAGGCCTTAATCATTCATACATTTATTGCGACACTAATGTGTATAACCAACTAATATTTCAGATTTATCTTAGTCTGTAGCAAGTTGCTGTGAGCAAAATTTTCACTTATATACTAGTCTATGTTAAAATTCTGATTGTTTTAAAAAACAAAATGGAAAGAAAGACTAGCGGAAATTTTTGTTTTCCAATCTGCAATAATGCGCTGTCCTGCACAATTATGGCTTTCTAAACCTTCATACAAAGCACAAGTTTGAGCTGGTTGACAACTTTTTCTAGATTTCATTTTGCTTTGCAAAAACAGTCTTGAATAAATGGTTTATGAAAAATTTGATCAGGTACAAATTCTGTTCTTTATTGCTAAGCAAAATATTTTACATATTTCAGATTTGTTAAATAGCTTAAGTTAGTTGTGTTTTACCTAATGTGCATGTACATTTATTTTATATCCTTGACAGTTGTGTGGTTAGTTGGACATTGAATCAAGATCAAGTCATAAACTGTGCAGTTTGCACATGGTATTGAACAAAAGATGAATCAAAATAATACCAAGTACTGTTGGGTGACAGTACAACGAAAATACGGGTGCATTACAAAGATATGTGTCCAGATAGAAGGCATGCCAGTGTGTCACTTTTATATCAAAATGGACTACTATATGTTCTACATTTATGTCAAAAAATGTGCAAATTCTGAGATGGAAGATGCACCCTGCATGCACTTGTGGTGCTTCGTGTTGACTTCGTGCGCTTTGTTAGCTTCTTGCAGAAGTCAATAATTTTGCAATGATGACTAATTAGGCCTACAATATAAAAAGAAATGTTGCCCAATCTTATTACATTCACCTCTAATCTTAGTAAGTGTGATTTCTGATTTACAAAATTTTTATATGTGAATTCAGTTCATGATTAGCCACATTCTAAACCGTAGAAGTTTTTGTCAAAACTACTTAATTGCTTTTGGAATAAAACTGTTATACTTCAAATCACTGAACTAACTTATACTTCTTTTTATTAAGCATACAAGGCTCATTTTTCCCTTAATTAAAAAAAAGTTAAGAACAATGCTAGCCTCAGTAGTCAGCATGCAAAAAAAATTTAGACACAGGCTAGAACAATGCGTTTATCAGCAACCAGCATAGTTTTTCTAAGGCCTTTTCTGCTTTGCCATTGTTGATTTGTCAAACAGTAATCATGATAATTGACAAAAGACAATGTTTCGCCAAGCAAAAATTTATTTGTGGCACTTTATTTCCCATTAAAAGGACAAATGAGGCTAAAACTTTGTGACAGAACAATCAGCCTGACCCTCTCAAAAAGTGTAGTTACACTAATTAGAGTTAGCTCAGAACTGCATATCACCAGATGCATATAGTCACTCTCATAAGTCTGAAGTGACAGAGGGAAATGCATCCTGGCAAAAAATTTCTGGAAAAAAGCAGCAATCTTTCGGTTAAGACCTTGTTTATATTTTTGTTTTCAACTAAATTTAAACAAAAAACAACAAATTTTTTGGAGGAAAGGGCTGGAACTTTACCTTAATTTGACAGAAAAAAAGCAATAAATTTTTGGTGACAACCTTTTTTTTTGCTCTTCTCTTAAATTATAAAAAAAGCAGTGAGGTTCTGGTGCAAAATTTTTGAAGCTTGCCTCTTTGGCTCAAACCTTTAGTAACTCCTCATAGTATTGTTAAATCAGCATAAACACTTGCTGCTAAAATTAGTGTCAGCACTCGTGTACAAATTACTTGTCTTAACGTTTGTGTACAATACAATGCCTTTGCTTGTTATCGAAACTCCTAAATTATTGTTGTTTTAGATTTCCAAATTTTGTTATCCTGGAAGCTACAGTGAACGACAACACATAACAGCATACTCTCTCTGCTCTGCTCTTCCTTTTAAGGTAGAGATAAAGAAACCCTCTTCGATATGTGATGAGATGCTCAAATGAACGAGTGGTCTAAAGTAAGTAAATCTTTCAATGTTACTAACATGAATCTTCATTAATCAGTGGCGTATTTAGATAGGAGAGGGGAGGCATTATGCCATGGCCCTCCCTTTGGGGTGCCAGTAATGCATAAATATTTAAGAATAGTGCGCAAAATTGAGTCATGGCCCCCCTTTGGAATTTAGGCAGAAAAACGAGCTAATTCTGAGTGAAGACCTTTTTTTCTAGGTTTTCATCTAAGTTTGGGCAGAAAAACGGGCTAATTCTGAGTGAAGATCTTTTTTTTGGTCGTCACCTAAACCTGGGCAGAAAAATGGACTACATCTGAATAAAAACTTTTTTCGTTTTGGTCTTCATTATTCTCAAATTTCCTGGCCCTCCCCCCCCCCCCCTTTCGAAAATCCTGCTACGCTTGTGTTCTTCACTATTAAGATGAAAAACGATTATTCCATTGGAAAAAACAATTGCCCAGCTAGTGGAGACTACAAAGTCCATTTTTCCAGTTAAATACTAACGTGCTGAAATACTGGCAAATTAATTCATGTTTGGTACAGCATTGTAAGTAATTACTTTGTAAAAGTTCAATCGTAACGTATTTCTCAATTTATTATGCAACTTATTTTTCCTCGGATAAACCGTTGAAATGGGCCAAAATAAGACCTATGCAGCAATTGTAAGTAGACTGCCCAAAAGAAACAAGGAAGCCCACTAATGCCCATTGCATCGAAGCCCATTAATAGTGAAAATCATGCTTACGACTTTGATTGCATAATGTGGGTCCGACCCATATCTTGGTTCTTTGCGTCTTACATTAGGCACTATACGAGAAATACAGTAAAGCTTTACGCAGAGTCGTTGATAGAAGAAGCAAATGGGCATGGAGTACTTATGCCCCTTATTTGGTTTAAAACATGATCTGAAGCAAATATCGAAAAATGAATAGGAACGCGAGCCACTTTTAATTTTTAAGAAAAAACAGGTTTTAAAAACTTTTTTTGGTGTTCAACCTAAATTCTTAGGACAGAATAGCTGCTCGGTTGAGAAGCTTTGCTTTCGTTTTTATTATGCTATGTACCCGAACCCGGGATTTACCTCAATGGCCTAGGCTTTAAATAAGTTATGGTAAGCATCTTTTAGGAATGCAATAACGAGCTGAAAACAAAGTCGGTTCAGTTGAGAAGTTTATGAATTTTTTGTTCTTATCCACGACGAAATAGTTGTCTTGTTTAATATTTTGTTTGGTGCAATATTTGTGAGTGATTAATTCTTCGTGATATGTGTAATTTAATGCAGATGGGTCGTTAGAGGACAGCATCATTTGGGTACCTGAAGAAGCTGCAAAGTCGCGATTTCATATTCAGCGGCATATTACGCTTGCTGGTGTATAGAGATGCTATCAAGAAGTTGCTGTTTGGCGTAGATGATGCCTAAGCTGTGCTACACAGTTCGACGATGTCTGAATAGTAATTTTTGCATGACTGTTATCCTAAGCTGTTTAAATAACATTATGCATTATCTTTTGTATTGATAGCCCTCATTGATTTTTTGTAGCGTTAGAAATATAGTTACCGTTGACTATAAAATCACCATAAAAAGTTAAAAGCATAGCAGTCTGTTTCGTCCTAAATACTCATCAGGTGCTAATCTGTAAAAGGAACATCTGAAAGTCAGCTACAGTTGCATGCCCATTATGGCTTCAATTATATCTAATCTAGCCGCAGCAAAAACTTCCTTAGTAAAAAACAAGAGCGAAAAACCACCATTCCTTTTTACCACTGCTTACCAACCCGGATTTCCTGAGGTAAAGTCCTCTAGGACTTTCTTAGTCTTGGTCTCAAAGCCTCAAGTCCTCGAAAATTATCATGTCTTCGGCTCGAGGACAGCACTATTTTTTGATTTGTTGAAAGTTTATAGATCGCCTGAAAAATTATTTTGAAGACCTGTTCTTTTTGGAGATCGCCTGAAAAATTGTTTTGAAGACCTTTTTTTGTTTTTTTTTGGCAGAACATTTGCGCCTGTGTCCTTGTCCTCGAGAGAAACTGTCCTCGGAAGGGCTGTTCTTGGCCTTGGCCTCGGACTTTTTTTGTGTCCTTGGCCTTGGCCTTGAGCCTTGTGTCCTCGACTTCACCTCTGTGGGTTTCGATCCTGCAATTTATGCATGACTGAGAAACTCGCAATTCTTTTAGCTGACCAACATAAGCGCTCAATAAAAGATGAGACTTTACGGGGAAATGCAGGCACAAAAATAAAAACAAGCTGAAAAACTTTTGACCTTAGTTTTTTTGTTTTTAACCAATGTTTTTAAATGATGCTTTTTATCAGTGTTGCATATCAAAGCAAAAACACTGCAGTTTAGCAGTTGTAGTAGTGTTTTGGCTGAGCTGGTTGTATATTATTTAGCGTTAGCTTTCAAAGAATTTTTTTTTTGCGGTATTATAATTCTTTTACATATTATAGCATCTGATGAGTCGTTAGGACGAAACGGACTGTTATGCTTTTAACCATTTCTAGTGATCTTGTAGTTGTATTTTGTTCTGGTTTTACTACTGCATGTCATCGAGCACTGTTTTAGAAGATTGCCTACCAACAACTATCTCGTTACCGGTAATTAAAATTCTTAAACAACATGAAAGATTATCAAGTTCAGCAGTTCGAAAGGTTTTCCGTTCCTTCAACCATATTAACACTCAACCCAAATTTCAGCCAGCGGGTAACACTTTTCAAGTCAAATGGATACCAAGTTATCAAAATTCTTGAGGTATCATAAACAACTATCAGTTGGAAAGAAATTGAAATTTTTTTATCCGCTAGATGGTGCAGTATACTAATTTAATCATTGTTTGCAGTTACTAGATTTTCTTTCGTATTTACTACCAAAACATTTTGTTTTTATGGTGTATGCTTTTGAAAACCTTTAGAACTTTTTAAACTCAAGCTTTCAACTTGAAAGTTCAACATAATTCTCTTTCTGTTGAAACTTTTTGATAAATCTTAAGCAATTTCGGGCTGTCGCATTGTTGCGGAAAGTCGGAGTCTTTGCTATTTTGTGTATAATTTTTTTTTTAATTGTTTTTGTACTGTATTTCATTTCCATATTTGCCATTTTACGTGTAATTTTTTTCCCATACACTTGTCTACTGTTATATTGTTTTTGCAGATGTTTTTTTGCACAGGTAATGCATAACGTAACCTTTCATATATTTTTGAATAAAATGTAAAAAAGCTCCTTTGAATTAGCGATAAAGCAGTCTAAGTCAATAACATTATTCTATTTACTCGCCGAAAATTGTGCCCTTTCCCCAACTATATTGCCAAAAGTTGGTGTTTGACCTGATAGTTTTCCTTTGAATTTCTTCTTTCTATCATGTCCGGGAAGGTTAGGTAGTGCCATCTCTTGGCCAATCATCAGCGATACTTTTCACTGGTCGTAAAAATCGTGAACGTACGAGCGTTTTTTAGTTTTATTTGAAGTAGAAATTCAGTACACCCGGCGCATTGCTTTAATTAACATAAATTAAGGATGCACTCACAATTTTATACATATTAATGCATCAAGTTTGTTAAAAAACAACTTTTTAATAAAATGAATTAAAAATAAATCGGCAAACACAAATCATCTTACCAGAAAACGAAAATTTACGAAAGGATTGCTAGTTGAGCGATAACACTTTCATTTCTGGAGCGGGAGCTCTGAGATTCAAATCTTTAGGCCGGTCAAATTGGACACAGTGTTGCAATGGCTCATCACCGCTGCAAGATTTCTTCGAAGAAGTATACGCACAGTAGCCGGGGCGCAATGACGCGGAGATGGGCCCCTCAAACTCATTACACGATGCGGCGTAACACAGCGATTATAATGAAACGTTTGATTTAGACGTGTTTCGCTTCAGCTGACAAGGGTACACTCACACGAAAACTGTAGCCTAGGCCTTAGAGGTGGAGTCTTCGAGTACACAATTTAAAGTCCTTGGCCTCGAAGCTAGGAAATCCTCGAAAACGCCCTTCCTTCGACTCAAGTACTCTACATAAATGTCCTGTTCTCGACAGCACCATTTTTTGATTTGTTAAAAATGGGCCAAGGTCAAGACCGTTTTTTTTTTTCGTCTTGTTGGAGCAAGCCAGAGACCTCGCGGAAAATTTCTGATGACTTTTTTTTGGAATTACGCCTGATATTCGCGGAAAACTTCCGATTTTTTTTTGAGCGACGACCTTTTTTTTGGAGAACACTTGCGCATTGTGTCCTTGGCCTCGAGAAGGTCCGTCCTCGGAAGGTCGGTCCTTTGCCTCGGATCTTTTTTGTGTTCTTGGCCTTTGCCTCGAGCCTTGTGTTCTCTTGACTCCACCTCTGCCAGGCTTAACAACCCAAAATTTGACGCAGTACAATTACATCCAACCCCAGCCGTTGAAACAGTTGGCTTCTCTATACCCACGATAGCTATGCGGAGGACTTCACCGATGCACAGCCAAATACAAAAACTATTGAAAAACAGCGATTAAGTTTCACTAGAAAAATACGTTGAAACCACAAAATCCAGAAGGGGAACTAAAGTCCTCACCTCCTACGAAATAAACAAATGCCTTTTTTCGTGCTCTAGCGCCAGTCTATTGCAGTGATACAACTTCCAAATTTGTTCCGACATTTTTAAGACATATTTTTAAATCATACGTATTCATCATAGCGACGGCGGGAAGTCCTCCAGCGTTGTGCGTTTGTGCCACATTAAAATCTTTTACGGTAGACGGTGATAATGATGTCATCTTCGTTTTTATGTATTAACGAATCAGTGAGCATCCTCATTCGAAAAGCCCAGCTATAGAAAATCCACAACGATGATGCGTTCAAGTATGAGGTGCAATTCAATTTTTTGATTTGGTTTTCTTCTTTGCTTAAGGATCTCGCTTGACTGTCGGATGAATTGTCAACCATTCACCCCTGAAAATTTAAAAACTGATAAATTTTTTAAATATTTTCTCTAATTTGAATATTAAGAACATCGATATAAACGCGAAAGTGGGTAACAAGTTAGCAAGGCCCACCTACGCACCACTGCTCCAACACAACACAGTTTTAAACAAGAAAATGTTGAAACGGTGGCAACTCGCAAGCAGTGCCGTCGCCAGAGCAACCGAAGTGAGGGGACACCTGCCAAATGTGGGGGGCGCTAAAATAAACTGATTTTTTGCACATAAAAACTGATATTTTAAGGCTACAAATTATGCGTTATTTTATCAATTTTGCATTCATGTCTGAAAAAAACGACGTGTAAGGCCGGCAGCGTTTTTTAGCTTGTTTGTAGCGGCCCATATAATCGCTGAAAAATCTGTCTGCAGCAGTCAATGCGACCAGAAACGCAACCAGAATTTGGCTGGGAGGGAAGAGGCTTAAACCAAAAGTATAATATTTTTGCACAAAAATTGTCTAATTTAGGCCCTCTGCTGAACAAACTGATGCAACTCAAGCGTGTCACAGAGAGAGTCGGGGGGGAGAGCCTCCAACCGTTGGACAATTTTTGTGATTTTGCAGCAAAAATAGCGATTTCAACGCTATTTTAATCACATTTGGCAAGTTTTTGAAACCATATGAATATCAAATCAAAATTCAATCTTTCATTACACTCGCTGTATTACTCTGAAGCGTGCAACGAGATAGCGGGGCCCGTCTCCGCGTCATTGCGCACGGGCAAAACAGCTTTCTTCAAAGAAATGTCGAAAAAATTTCTTGCCTTCTTCCTCTCCATTGTGTTTCTACAAATTTTTAATAGATTTCTGCTGACCTTCAAGAAATGAACTTGTTGATTTTCTTTCTTGTCTGTCGAACGTCGATGTAGATTTTTGTCCTCTCTCCTCTGTGACTGCCTAAAACTAGAAAAGATATATGCTCTGCTGTGTATAGATGCAATATTTTACTTTGGCATATCAAATTGTCAAGTTCCTCCAGTACCTATGGAGGAGCTACTCAGTGGTGCCATAGGCGTCAATTTTTTGTTAAGTAAATTCCGAGGAGGCAAAATGTTTCTGCGAAGTTTGGTTAAACTTAATAATTCTATTTCAGTCGGGAATTTTGCCCCCAAATTCCGGTAAAGACCAAAAAACAAGCTCTTCGCCGCATTCTGGATCTATCTCAGTCAGGAATTTTGTATTTCTTGTTGACAAGTGGGTATTACTTGCCAGGAAACCGAGGGGGCCAGACATACAGTATTTCGCCCCCTTCAGTGTTAGACCCAAGGGGGTGCGGTCCCCCCAAAGTTGATGCCTATAAGTGGTGCTATTCAAATTTTGCAGGAACCGGATCTGCAACAAAAGGGTCAGTGCCAAGCCTCCCTCCAGAGTGTGGTGGACAATTGGTAGGTTGACTTGAAGATGGAAAGGTCCATTCACTGTCTCTTGCCCAAAGCAACTTGATGAACAAAACAAAATATTCCTCAAATTTAGTAAACGGTTTCTTCAAGCAAATGCAAAGGATAAATATGCAAATAATTTTGGTCAGCCGATTCTCTAATTTATTAGCTGGCTAGCGCAAACTGGCTAAATACCACCACTGGGCTTGTCTTGCGCTCAAGGCTGTGAAGTGTGAACTATACTGCCATGATTATCATGATTGAAGACCATAGCCTTCCTCTTACTCTCTTCTTATCTACATAAGTTAAATTGTAGAAACATTGGTCCTGCTGCATATCTACAGAGCCACAGTCATCATCTTCGTAAGAGGCCTGCTTCTGAAACTCTATGAAAAGTCACTTTGCCATTTATCTATCTTTGAACTCTGATTACATACCTTGGGTGTGATCCAATTGTTGGTCTCTGTCGAGTTCCTCTGCACTCAAAATAGATCAGGTAGCACTACAAGCAGTTCACCACCTCCAACTGGCAATATACTGTAAAAAAAAACTATAAAAAAATGCATAAAGTCCTCAGCAGTAAAAGTTTGGAGCAATATTCAGAAATAAAAAATAAATCTCCATCATTTCAAATTCATTGCAAAACTATTCCTTAAACAAATTTTAGTTTTTTTCATGTCGTTGAATTCTGTGAAAATTACACTTTTGTATCGTTCATTTTCTATATCATATTTTCATCTTTTTCTGCTGAATGACTATAGGGCTTGAAGACCGAAAAGTCCATTTGCAGCCTTCCCTTGCTGCTCAACACCCATGGTTATGAAATCTACACTATCAGTTATTGCAATATTTTTTCTCACTTTATGGATCTGTGTACTACGCAAAAAATAAAAATTTAATTCAATTACCATGCAATAGAATTCATTATAGAGACCAAGTTAGTAATCCAAGTCAAGTGGCTGCATTTGGCAAGCAAAGTTTGATATGGTGTAAATTGCTATGACCAACTCTTTGAACGCCATATTTTCACATAAAATCAAAGCCACCACAAATCTTATGATACTACTTTTAGTTCAATACCTAAACCAAAGCAAAATGTAAAAGTTTTCAAACAAAATAAACATTTATAGAGGTTCAATAGCAGAAAACCACCTATGCAATATAATCACATTCACACCGTTTTGCAGAAGTAAATTTTGAAGAAAATTCAACAAAACATAAAAGTAGAAATTGCATTTTGTAAAATGCCTTAATAACAAACAGTTAACTTTATGCCTTTCTATACAATCAAAAAACATTGATAAAAGGTAATAAGTAAAAGCCGTTAAATTTATTGGTGATCTGCCTTTTTTATGAGGTCAAGTAATACTGCTTAACGTAATTCCCAAAATTAATCTAAGCAAAGAAAAAACTTTTTTTCTCAATATTTGCTATCCAATCGTCACCAGCAGTTAGCTAATTATGGCAAGTAGCCTAGCATATTATTGAAATGCCAGATTTCTGCCATTCTTTCTCAGCATTAAGCGCTTTCAAAGATTCAAAATTCCTCACATGCAATAAACTCTTTGCTCATAGGAACTTGCTGCCGACAAAGATATATATTGCCAATAAAAAGCTATAGGAATTCTAACAAATATATGCCCTGAGGCTGTTCCTATTAATTACGGTATCACTACACACCAATACACCTGGTTTGTTTTAATTTAGACTTGCTAGACTAATGCAATTGGCTTAGCCTACATAACAATTGAGGTGTGTTGTGAAACCGAATTTTTGTCACAACCTAGTTCTGTACTAATGGGCTATATTTTTAGGGGGGAGAGGTACTGTTATTCAGAGGTACTTTATTGCTTGATCTGGTTTCTGGCAAAATAAAAGCACATTTTACTGTGGCCTTAAGCAGTTGTACCATCTGACCACTGTGGCAGAAGAAAAATGCATAAAAGTGATTTTTCCCAACTTTATAACCGTTGCAGCATACAAACAATATCAAAAATAAACTAAAATTTCGAAATAAATATGCTAACCTAGACATAGGCCTAGCTTAGTAGCTATCACAGACACTTGGCAGCAACAAAACAAACAATTGGTTAAGCTACAGTATTGGCCACTTCAAACAATAATATATTCAAAAATAGAAATGGGAAAGCAATTTCTCTATAAATAATACTAACTGCGTGCTAACACTGAATGTCAGATCTAACGTAGTACCAAGGCGTGGTAACACAGGGATCTCAGTCGAGTTCAAAAGCCTGTACCAGTAAACTTGCTCTAAGTCTGCTTATGTTATTTCAAATTGCAGATTCTTCCTTTTAAGCGTCTTATTTTCGGACACGCATACCTAACCTATTTTACTGAAAGTGATACGACTCGCCCATGCTGTAGGCTACACTAGGTAGACAGTACCAGTAAGCTTAAGCTGCCGATATTGACCTATCGTTTGCCTCCCCCAAAAAGACTATACCAGTACTGCCTACAATCGCGAAAATGATATCGTTTACACGTACTTGATGTGATAGTACTCGCCAGCAATATGACCGATCGCGCAAGCAGTTTTCTGCTTCTATATTCGCTTTTTTTCTGGGCACTTTCTCGGTCTTATGGAAAAACCCAGCCAAACTGAACACCCGCCAAAAAAGTAGAGGCTCACTGTCGTCATAATCACCAAGACAATGGAACACTAAATTAGCGATTTTTCGAAAACGAAAGGGTTTTTACAATCATGCTTATGTTGCTAGGTTCAAAACTAATTAACGCTATTTTTAAAATATTTTTAAAGGGCCATTATAGGTCCCCTTTAAATTAGAGTAATTTGAAATTCTAAAATTAAAAAAAAGGATAACCGCAAACTGTATCTACCTGCAAGATAGTGTACATAGTACTTTTAAACTAAGCATAGCGAATAATATTCCTTTTGGGATATTTTTTGCAAAAATTGGTACAGTGTGAAGCCTTTCGGAAACCCTGATAGTTTAAAGAAGGTTTAACGTTAAGCTGAACGTAAATACCGAGTTTTGCAGTCTTTGATTTGACTCATCCGGACTCGAGCCCTAGTTGATCGTTTCAGTTGTAGACGCATATCTACTCGACCACTGATCCAATCAAGTTTAAGTGCTGTAGCTTATTTGATTGTTTGATTTTTTTGGCCGTTAAAAATGCTGCTTGTGCAAATAATTGCTGTAAATGGCAAAAAATTGCAAATCCGTAATTAAGCCTATTTGGACCAGGCTAAAATTTTTAATTTACGATTTAAGGGGATTGGTTTGGTACAACATATACGATGATCACAACTACTTATCTCAAAAACGTTTAAAAGACCTTGTGAGTTTTAATTTTTTTTAATTTACGCATTGTAACGTGCACCACGTTTAAAACACATTAGCTTTTACCGTTAAATCTGCTTTGTTATTGCGGTAGTTGTAGACTAATAAGGTCATTTGGTGTAAATCCTTGAACAAATACAAAGCAAGTTTGTAAAATTACTTCTGTGACGAAAAATTTTTGTTGCATTTTGAAATAACGTCAATCTGGTAAATTCATATTTACAATTTCCCACAAAACGCTTTGCAGTTTTTACGTAAATACGGCAAATTTAGTGGGTATAGTCAATTAAAAAAAACGAGTTCGACAAACTTCAAAAACCTGTAATAGCGGTTACAAAATTGTTTGGTGAACTCGTTGGATACAAATATGACAATTACAATTTTAGACTGTCATTAAAAGTTATATTTGGGTAAAAGTGACAACACTGTTTAGTGTTATGGTGAAATGCATTCATACTCGGAATCAAAAATTTCATTATGATATTGCGCCTTTTTTGCTTGTTCAGGTACAATTTTTTTTTAATTTTCCATTGTGCAATCGCTTTAAACAAAATTGTTACGTAGCCTTGGTTATTGTACTGCTTTGCAATAATTCTTTACCAAAAGTTTATCACTTGCAAATGATAGTGAGTAACGGTAATTATGCTAAATTTAGCTATAAACTTATGTGTCTTCTGAATTGCAGGTCATATAGATGTAATAAAATTTGTGCTTTTTTTAGCGTTTGTGGTGTTTTAGTTCTGCAATTTGTGTACCCTAAAAATCAAAATGCCGAAAAGAAGGTACGGCGACAATTACCCGAACTAAGGTTTTTCGTTTACGGAGAGACGTAATGAGCAGCTGCTGCCGCAGTGTGTCATTTGCCTCAAAATTCTCAGCAATGATTCAATCAAAACCTCAACAATCAACAGAATAACTTAAGAAGCACCTCTCCAATCACGTGTACAGAACTACCCCGTGTTCGATGGCAAGAAGAGACAGTTTTTTGAATTGAAGGCAAGCTACTTGAAGAAAATGAGGATGGACCAAGTTCAGTCCAAAGTGATAGGACACGCATCGTGAGCTGTTTCTCTGCTGATGGCAAAAGCGACGACGCCACATAGCATCGAAGAAGCGCTTATGAAGTCGTGACTTGCGTCATGCACCGGCATTTTGCTTGGCAAATTTGCAGCGTCAAAATGAAGCAAGTTTTTCGTTCCAACAGCACTGCTAAGTCCCGCATCTTCGACATGTCGTGCAACGTCGATCAAAGAGTCTCTCATCTATACAATTCGGCTGGATGAGCGAATGCGTATGGCAAATTTGTCTCAAGTGATTTTCTTCGTTAGATACGTCCACAACCAAAGGAAAGAAGAGGACTTACTCTTTTACCGCCCACTGAAAACAACAAATCAAGCCGCCGATCTTATGCAGCTTGTCGACGCCTTTTTCAAAAAAAGAAGGGTTGAAATGGGGCAAGCTCGTCTATGCATCCATAGATGGGGAAGATGCTGAATTGAGTGTGAAATCTGGATTTACGAAACTACTGAACCGGAAGAATTCCAAGGTAGTTAACCTCCATTGCATCGAGAAGCGCTCGCATCAAGGTTGATGATACAACCTCTCGAAGAAGCGCTTGATATGGTAATCAGGCTTGCATATTTTGTCAAAGCGAGCGCCCTAAACATTCGATTATTGTGACGGTTGTGCCAGGATATGGAATCCGACAGCGAAGTAGTGCTGTTCCATACTGCCGTTCGCTAGTTGCCGAAAGGCGACATGTTAAATCGGCTTGTGCATTAGCTCCCCAAAGTTACACAATCTTTAGAAGAAAGGAACAAAAAAGATTTGAACACTGTTGTTTTCGATTGGACATTTCAGGGCAGGCTGTCATTTCTCGCGGACATGTTGAGTCCCGTGATTGAGCTTAACCGCAAGCTACAGGACACCGACTCCAATACAATCAGGTATCGAGACAAAGTGAACGCCTTCGTCTCAAAAGTTGAGTTGTGGCGAGGTAAGTTTGAGACTGGCTGCAGCGTAACGACTTTTCAAACGTTAACACAAATCAGTGAGACGGCTGGTAGCGTCAGTGACGTTTTCAAGAACGAAGCCATCATTTACCTCAACAGGAGCAGGCTGCTAGACGAATTTTAGCTCTATTTTTCGAACTTCAAAAGCGACAACCTAATAATAGAGTTCACAAGGGATCCTCTCAGCATTCGAGATGACAACTTTCCGAAAGAAGCAAAAGACTTCGTGGACCAGTTCTTGACCTGGTGCATGACTTTGCAGCAAAGGTTGTTTTTGCGGAGAAAAGCAATAGCGCCTTATGGGTCTCGTTATGGTAAGTATGGTAAGCATGGTTTGTATCTTCACGTTGCTGTTTCGGCACTCGCACTACTGGTTGCATTTCCCTTTACATGCCTGTGTAAGTCGGCGTTTTTGAGCATGGTTGTGATCAAAACCAAATTGCGAAACGGACTAGTGGACCATGAATTTGATTTGCATTTTTTCAAACGTGGTATTGAACATTGAGACAATCGTCTGGGCCAAAAAATTGCAAAAGTCACATGAACTTGTATAAGTCTAGGGGTGCATTTTTTGTATGTTTTTAATGCCCATATAAATTGAAAAAACTGAACAAATCTTTTCATGCGTATTTTATTTTCATGTAATAATCGTTAGTAAAAAATACAATATGCAAACAAAAATTAAGGGTCACAAAATGGCACAAAAAACAATTATTACCTATATTTACGTACTAAATACTTGATGAGTTAAAATTAAATATGTCAAAGACTAATGCTGTGGTGGAAAATGGAGACTTGGCTCTCTAAAAAGAGGAAATTGAAGAAAAAAAATTAAGAACTGCTTCTCTAAAGACTTTATCAAAAATCGTTGTCTATCCAAAAAACAACTAAACAACCAAAATTGAATTAGTGGCAGTTTATTTTCCAAACGAATTTAAACAAAAATTAAGTGCCTTTGAAATAAGTAAAACATGACAAAGGCTCGACAACTTTTGCAAAAGATCTTTTTGTTGTAATTTGGAGAAGTGGTAACAGTACAGTGATAGAAAATGAAACCGATCGTTTTAAACAAAATGTCACACAAGTAAAGAATTTTAATAAAGTGGAAAGTAATGACAACAATGCAAATCAAAGTGATTTTTTTCGTAAGTCAAATGATGTTTCGCCCAAGGTTCGAAAAAATCGTAAAACGCCGGTGCCAAAACGATTTCCTGATTATGTGTGAAATTTTACTAATGTTTAATTAAGTCTAATAAGTTAATTGCTGGTAAACTTAATTGTTTAAGAAAAGGAGAAAATGTACACAGTGTCGTTGTTCGAATATTTATTGTAACTGAAACCATTAACGAGTTGCCTTTTTCCTTTGCTGTATATGAACGCGTACGCTTTCGTTTAAATTCTTCTTTGCATAGACTACGTAGCATTGTAGCAATTAGATCTGGTGTGCCAGACACAATAACAGAGTGAGCAAGTACTACAGGAAGTACAGTAATTACAAAAACCAAGGCAGTCTATGACATTTACGCGTCAGCATATTTTAATACCATAGTATCAAAATTTAAACATGGCGTACTTCAAAAATTTACCGTACCGGGTACCGTAATAACGTAACGTACCAAAAACAGTTTTGCATGCGTACCGTATCTACGTACTTTTCATCGGATGGTACGCTCTAAACATACCGAATTTAAAAGTTACGGTACGTTACTTCAATCAAACCTCTAAACGTAAGGTATTTGAGGAGTACGGAACGTTGTTAAAAAAAATTGCAGAGATTTTTTCAAAGTTCTCGTTTTCTGCGCTTTAAAAATATGGTTTAATTGCATATATTTTCGAAAATAGAATTCATGACTATCAATTCTACCAAGTTTGGAGCTTTTCAACTCATGTGACGCCTTTTGACCTTAATTCTCGGGAAAGAAAGGAAAGAGAACAAATAATCAGAATTCAGAAGTCCGAACACGCGTCATAAATAATTTACAGGCGCGTAGTAATGCATCGTACTAACACAAGTATGGTACGTAGCGTCGTCAAGGAGTTGCAAACGTCGTTACGTAACGTACTTGCGTAGTAGATGGTCAATACGTGTAGTAGGCTCATTCAAACAGCGTACCGAAGTACCGTACCCGTACTTTCACAAAAAGCGTATACCGTATTTTTAGCAAAAACCGTACTTACGTACCATACCTCCATGCTTGCTTGCAGCATAGTCTAGTATACTAAAAACACAAAAGTTTTACCATTTTAGCGTATTTGATGCAACAAGAACTCGTTGCATTGACTAAGATATGGTTTTAATTGTAATTGTTGTTTTGTTTTTTTTTGGGGGAAAAATTATGTAGAACCGTTATCCGATATCATGAAAAACAGATACCCTTTTCTTTTCGGAAATTTTTTTTATCTTCAAATACATTGTAAAAATCCTTCTTGATAAAAATAAAATTTAACTGATTCTATATGATTATAATTTAAGTCATTCTGCCAAACGGCACAAATATTTTTAAGTTCTAAATGTATTTTTTTAACTTCAATGCGGCTGACTCGCCGTCTTGCAAGCGTAGAAGCTGACAGTTGGTTAAATATTCTAAGCTCGAACACTTATGATTTCTTTGACAATGTAGACCAAGCCAAAAACCAAGTTCTTCAACTTCAAGTTTGCAGCTTTGATTAAAAAATAGGTAGTTATGCAAAGTATCGCTCTCATCAAGGTCATTTATGAGAATGCGAGTTACTCACAAAATATTCGACCTTGCAACGCGCATTTTTTTACATCTTTGCGTTGTACTGTAAATACCACCCCCAGCATTCACCTCCTCACCTGTCTATTTTACTTAGACATTTTTTCATACTCATAAAAAGTTAAATCGCTTATCACCTCAATAACAATAAATCAATCGTCACGTCATTGTCATCAAATTAAAACTACTTTTTTAAATATGTACATACTAATAGTTGAAAGTTAAACCGCATTTGGAACTTTGTGTTACCATAAAATCTTGTTTGCAATTTTGCCGCAAAAAATAGGAACTTTGCTACCCCGTCGGTGAGTAAAATCTGTCGTAAAAATAACCAGCATAAAATAAAGTTTTAAACCTGTACTAATGCTGCCAAAAGTATTTGCAAAAACCTTTGAGTTTTGATATTTAAAATGCTATTTTGGAAACCAACACGCATAAAGCAATAAGTTCCTATAATCAAGCAGGAATTTACACTGGTTTGTTTCATTGTTGTTTATACGGTACCTACTTTGTTGTTTATAGGGTTCCAATTTTATATGGCAATGCAATGCTAGTTTCTGGGAACAATCAAACCGAATACCTTAATGCATACGTGTTTACCTACGAATGCAAATCAAATTTTGCGCCCAAAGTCAGTTCTCTTCAGTGTACATGCAGCGCAACAACTGACACTCATTAGTGGATATGCTCACCGAAAGTTCTGGACTCTGGAGTCTACTTGTCGCAGAAGTAAAGTTTTGCATTGTTAAATAATGAGGTTAATAATGGTCGAGCGGTTATTGCGCTCTTCGCTGCATTGTGATTTTAATCGAAATTTGTTTTTGTGTCAGACATACTAACAAAATGTATTACACTAAACTGCTAAGATGAAAGGTGGCGGCATTATGCTGGATAAAGTACCGGTACGGCAATTTTTTAAATCAAAAAAATTGCAATGCAAAGGAGCTACATAACTTATCTTTTTTAATTCCTGAAGCCCATCGCAACTCTTGCAATAAATTATTTGACAGGTTACTTAAGTTCTACTTCTTAGAACCAAAACCCAAACTACCCTGTTTATGTTTAGAGTTTTGGTCTAAACTAAAATTGTAATTCGCATTGCATTTTCATTCACCAAGTTGCCTCGGCCATGAGACAACAAAAGAATCTTTCGGTTGTGGAGTCAAGCTGCCACCTATTCATCTGTTTACCACACGCGCGGTGGAGGCTTTACACTCTCCCTTTTTAATGCTGAACTTTAAGCAGGGAAGCTGTGAATACCAATTTTTATAGTGTTTGGTTTAACCCGACCGGGATCGAACCAGAACCTAACTTTTCGGTAGCAGACGCTTTCCCACTTAACCACTGATCGGTTCAAATACTTACGGGTTTTATGGTCTGAGGCTATTAAATTACTTGCTTTTATTTAATCTGTGCAACTTCTGTGCCTCCTCAATCATGTACTAGGACAGTCCCCATCAATTATCTTTGTCAGTTTTTAAATTGAATGTACAATCGAGTACTCTTGCAAAGGTGATCTTGTACCAAATTCTCCGATACTGAACACATGCTAGGACAATGGAACAAAGCGATGCAACTGCGAGCAAATGCATGGATTTGCACCTTGTTGTAAGTATTATTTGTTAGTTTGTTGTTGTTTGTTTGCTGCATATTTTTTCTCCGTCACCTGGCAACGGCTTCACAAAATTGTACATAAAAGTCAAGAAGCTATGTAATTGTAATTACATTATATTTACCATGTTGCCTTGGCCAGGAGACAGCGAAGGGACCGTATGGTCTTCGAGTCAAGCTGTCACCTGTCTACCACACACACGGTGGAGGCTTCATACTGTTTTTTTTTTCAATGCTGAACGTCGAGCAGAGAAGCTGTGAATGCTAATTTTTATAGTCTTTGGTTTGATCCAACTTGGAATCGAACACGAGTCTATCGTTTTGTAGCAAACGCTTTATCCACTCAACCACTGACCGGTTGTTTGTTTGATAAACTTTCTAAGTTTCAAGAGTTACTGATGAGACTTTCCCAAATGTCAATCAGCAATCAGTGTTGACTGGCAATTATTACGTATGCACCAGGAGCCCATTGGAAAACAAACTATACTCCAGAAAACAGCTTAAAGTATTTTGGCCCAAACAGTGATCTAGCTTTATGAAAAACAATTGCACGAAACATATCTGATATTTTTTTATTATTTTCAAGCAATTAATCTTTACATTATGGACGGATTAGTCTAATGTGCGAAATCTCTGCCTTTCCACAATGCACACAATTTTTGCATTTTTTCCAACTCAATAATTCTTTTCATCTTCATGCAAAAAAGTTTCACATTATCATGCACTACACTGTGCGATATTTCTGCTTTTCCACAATTTCCAAGTTTTCCAAACCTTAACGTCTTTCTTTTTATTATCAAGCTATATATCTACACATCGTGTAGTATAGCGTGCGATATTTCTGCTTTATCACAATTTCCCCATTTTAAACATTTCGTTGTCTTTATCTATCTTCAAGCAATAAACCTATCATACAGTGCGCGATATTTCTGTTTTTTCACATTTTCTACATCTTGACGTATTGTCTGTCTTCAAGCAATCTTCTACACATTATGTAAGATTGTGCGTTATCTTTGCCTTTTCACAATTTTCACGTTTTGCACACCTCGACGTCTTTCTTTTCATCTTCAAGCAATAAATCTCTACATTATGTATTAGAGAGTGCGACTCTGCTTTTCCTTAAATTACATTTGGCCCAATTTTAAAAATGAAAGGTCCATTTCCGCTATTTACTTGAGCCAGCTATATTTGCGCCCACTTGGATTTTTTTGTTAATGGTCCACTTTACAACCAATGTGACAAACGAGGTCGTTATAAATACACAAGAGAGCAATCATGTAATCAAAGTAGTGAAAAAGCTGGTGGAAGCACGCAGGTAATACGATTGTGGATAACAGCTCTGTACTGTAATTTTTCATCTTTTCTTTTACTTAGCTGTGCATTCGCCGTAAACTTTTATAAAAGCGTGTTCAACAGTGCTAAAAGCCCATCCACACACTCCGCAAACGTAAATCAGAACGCAAATACGGCGTTAGTGCGGAGTTACTCTCAATGAAATGTAATGGACTCGTTCATACGTCATGCGAATGACAACAAAATGGCTGGGTCAAGAACGATAGAGTCAACGCTAATCTAACGCAATACCATTGTCCTAACTTTAGATACTCCCATTCATAGGCGTAGCCAGGGGGGCCCAGGGGGCCCGGGCCTCCGCAATTGAAATGCGCTAATTATAATACGGGGACAAAAAAGTCTAGTGTTTTTTCAGTTTCAGTTTCTTGTAACATTTTTCGCGTATATCTTATACACGCGTACAAACAGTAATGAACAATAATATTGACGACCAGGTGGCCAGAGCCCTCTCAAATTCAATTTTTGCAAACTATTTATATGCGTAATTCTGGGTAAATTAAGGGTTTTTGTTCTAAAAGTTGCTATCTCTGGCCTTCATATAACCTTTTTATAAATGTAATGCAATAACTAGGGTCGGATTTACTATAAGGCACAGTGCCAGGGGTCCAGCTTTCAGATGGTATGACATTTTTTTTGATGTTCACCTATATTTGGCAAGAAGATTTTGTGAAAATTTCCGAAGTACCAGGGGCCCTGCGCAATGTAAATCCAGCCCGATTAATAACATGGTTAGTAAGCGTAACTATCCATTCTACCATTTTTCAACAACAATTCATCTCCATTTTTGCCGGTTTTTACGCTACAATATAGTTTTGAAGAAAAAAATCAGCTAGGAAAAATGCTCATTGAACTAACTACTGAATTTAAATCGAGTTGGCCAGGTCCCCCTGTCTGTACAAGTACTCCTATAACTGTTTATTTTCATGACAAAGCAAAAATTTGCAAGGAATATCTTCGAGCGGATTATTTTATTATTTTCTACCAAAATATTGCAGGAGGCAATGTAACTTACTTCCCCATATCTGGGCCAAATCACTCACAAAATTTAACCCCAAAAAGCAAGATTTTAAACGTGTTTTGGACTTAAATTGTAAGTAAAAGGAGGATAAAAAAAACTTTTTTTTTAATTGGCTTTTTAATGTTAAAAATCTAGTTCTTTCAAATGGCTCTGAACACGTGCAAAATGTGATTCAATGGCATTTTAAATAGCTTGTTTTTCAAAAAATCGCTCAGCTTCTGGGGGGTTTGCCCTCACACCCCCAAAGCTTCCAAACGTCGTCCGTGATGCGTTTGGGTTACAATATTTCACTCATCTGTGATACGTTTGAGTTACAATAATTTGTGGTTTGGACTACCCCTAATCAAAAATCCTGGCTACGTCTATGCCCCTATTAATTTTACAGTTATTTTGTAAGGCATTGACGAAGTGACTGAAGATTTGAACCGTTATTTTTTAAAGGAGTTGAACCGTTTTACTTTCTATTCACGAGTCTGTGTCTGTTTGAACATTTGCGTTGAAATCCCCATGAAGACGGTAGGTTCAGCAGGCGATACTCGGAGAAGACCATCCTTTACTTCACCCATAAAAGATATTCTCTCGTAGCATTGAGAACCAATCGTGCAACAAGCACAATGACCAATCCAATACCTTGAGATTCAACATGCAGATCCGTGATCCCAAAAGAATTTAATCTGACACACCCGCTTGAGTAGACATATTAGTATCAGCACCAGAGTAGAAGAGTTTCTATCCGTGATTCGTATTATTTTGCAAAACGCACCAGCCACTTGGTCGAGAGGTAACGCGCTTGTCTTGGGAGCGGGAAGTCTGAGGTTCAAATCTTGAGCCGGTCAAATCAAATACTTTGCGGGCAACGGCTCACCACTGCTACAACATTTCTTCGAAAAGAGCTGCGTTGCCCAGGCCCATGCTGCGGAGATGGGCAGCGCAAACTCGTTACACATTTTGGCGTAATATAGCAAATAATGAAGCCCAGCAGGTAAAAACGCTCACTGCCCAGATCTCCGAAGTTAACCGGACTTTTTTCTTTTAAGGTAAAACATGTTTAAAATAATCCAATCAGCAAAAATTGAGATTAATTCGTGCAAAAACGAAATCGCTAGAGCGAATTGAAATTTCCAAGTAAATTTTGATGTGCTGATGTAAAAATTGTGGCTTAATCATGTCCGAAAATTGAGGGGCTAAGCTTGTCAGTAAAAATTTTTTTTGAATGAGACAGCAAAATATTTCTTTCTATTGCGTTTAAACAAATTTAGATGCTGGTAAAAAAATTATTGTTAGTTTTATGATTTGAGTAATGTAATGATAGGCTTTGCAGTTAACAAGGCCTAGTAAAATTTCATTAGCCATTTTGTCGCACTATGGTAATTAAGAAATGGTTTGCTTCATAAACACTCCAGTTTCCGTTATAAATTGTTTTCAAACTGTGTAATTGACATCATATGGCTTTCGAAATTTGAGTATAGTTAAATGACTTCTGCTTTACTGATTTTTGGGCGGTCTTTGGCACCCTGTAATTTAGCGACAAAATACTCGTTTAAAGGTTAGGTTAAACGAATGAATGGAGCTTTGTATAGAACTTTTTGCGTTTCTTTAAATTACTTTTTCAACTTATACTTGACACAATACAAGTTATATGCATTAACTGTTGCTAAAGCTTTGCAGTGGTGGGCCTTACTACTAGCATATGTATTGCATATGCAGGTAATAAGGCCCAACTTTTTTTTTTTTCAAAGTGAGATCATGCTAATCTGTATTATCATGGCTTCGCCTAATTTTGATTCGAGGTTACTGTAGATTTCAGCTACTACCATGCAAAGTTTCAACCAAAACTGGCAAGTACGTTTTTGCAAACATCAAAAAGTACATTAGATGGTGTTGATGTCAAAGTGTTTTAAGTCAATCTTCAAATTTCTGCGGTGGAGTTTCCCCATTGTCCTCGTTGAACATCAAGGAGGGCAGCTGTAAATGTCAATTTTAAGACCCTGTCTTCTCTGAGCGTAAAATGGTATCTTTCGTTTATTTTAAACATAAATTCGGTGGTAAGCCAGGTATTACCGCTTTCATACCAGCGTACAAGCTGCCATTTGTTTAAATTAAGCCAAGAATATGCTGGAACGCTCACGATTTTACGCTTGCTGCAATATGAACTGGGCACAAAGGATTTAAAAATGGTTCGAAATGAAACCGTATTTGATCGCTTCATTGCCGACAGTAGGAAAAAATCTTTTGTGTCTTTTGTAAAGTTATTTAATGATTAATTCTCTTTAGTACCAAGCAGGTTACCTTTGGTTTTGAAAAAATGTCGTTTGGTTTAGGTCTCTAACCCTAACCCCTTAACCCTCCTGGATCTGCCACTGCCGAGGTTCTGCCTACTAAATATGTAATATATTCTATGCACAACGAGTGCTGAAACACCAGCGCTGTGTATTTGTGATTTTGTTGTTATTTATGCTAATGCTGAATTGCGGATTCTTTTTTTTTTACTAATTAACATTCCTTATATTTTGTTTTAGAAAAATAATTTGAAAGTTTGTTTATTCTCATACAGTTATTTATATTTATTAGCTCATTTTTGATATCAGATAACTGTTTTGCATTATTTTCGGACACTGTAAAATTGGTGTCATCAGCAATTACATTAACTTGAATTTGGTAGCTGAAGGCAGGTCATTCATCTGCAAAAGAAAATTAATAGTAAAGGTCCTAATTTGAACCTTGTAGTACTCCACAAGTAACATTTTCCATGCTAGAATGTATTTCATTTAGAACAGTGTAGTGTTTTCTGTTACAAAGATAACTTTTGAAAAAATCCAATGCTATACCTCGAACGCCGTGCATACAGTGCAATGTTTTTGAAGAAGCACAGAATGATCAACTGTATCTGTGGCTTTTGCGAGATCGAGAAAAATGACGCACTTTAATTTACGGTTATCAAGATTATTTATTATGTTGTCACGTATATTTGACATTGCTATGGTTGTAGAAAATCCTGCTCTAAAACCATACTAACTGTTTGTTATTCAACCGTTTTTTGTAAGATAATTTTGTAACTGACTATAGATTAACTTTTCAAAAACTTCAACGATAAGAAACAGTAAAGAGATGGGATGGCAATTACTGCACTTTTCTTTGTCACCTTTCCCATGAATAGGGATAATTTGAGCAATTTTTTATATACCTAAATAGAATCTTTCTTGAATGCAGCTGTTAAACATGTCTGTTAAGATAGGTGCTACTGCAGTGGTTGGTAATTTCAAAAATTTTATTGGAATTTGATGTAATCCTGTGGATTTTGGTGAGTCTAAACTATGTACAAGATTGACTACGCTTGTTTCAGTGACAGGTTGCAAAAAATGAGTCCACAGTGGAATTCAGTTTCCGTTTTGCCTTGGAACTTGATGCTGGAATTTTGGAGACCAGACCTAAACCAACCCTTGTGAAGTAACTAGTAAAGCATTATTTATTGCAATTAGATTAACATAAGTGTGGTTAGTTTTATGTCTAATTTTTGATAGAATATTGTTATTCTTTTGATGCTTTTGTGAAAGTATTTTGTTTATGACTCTCCATGTTTTTTGGGGGTCATTTTGTACTCTCTATTACATATTTATAATACTTTTTTTGCCCCTTTTTTTACATGCACCATGAACTCATTTTTGCAAACTCTATATTTTTTGCAATCGACTTATCAAGAAGATTGCGCATTTTCTTTAAATAAAGTTTATTTTTGATTTTTATGGTTCTGACGTCACTAGGATTTTAACAATGCAGGTGGTGTAATTCATGTTTTTTTCTTAACTTAACTTCTTAACGAGTTAATGTTCTCATGCGTATTAATGGTATTTTGAAAAATGTCAGTAAAAGCAGTAAATTGTTGATTGATATGTTTGTTCTGTGAAAAAGTATTTTGTTCTTTATTAAAATTTGGTTGTAAGTTAATCAGGAAAGCTTCAGCATAGTGGTCTTTAGAAGATGCAATTAATGCTTTGTTATTAGTAGCGAAGAGATCAAGCATATAGTTTAATTAATCATGAGGAAATGTACAACATTTTACATTATTTTGAAAGTCATTTGCGTGAACGTGGTCACCCAGTCTGGCGGAAGAGTTAGTAATACGTGTGGGATTAGATATTACAGGTGTTCAACTAAACAGTGCAAACTTTTAACATTGCTTTTTTTGGAGTGGGGTGAGGGTCGGTATCTTGTTTTAACAAATCCAAATTTATATCTCCGTTAATATAGTATGATTTCTTTTTAGAATTTAGATCATCTACGTCTGTGCATAATTTAGTCTGAAATTTATTGATGTTACGGTGGGGGTGTCTATATAAATCACACTAAAA
Source organism: Trididemnum nubilum (assembly GCA_963965965.1). Classification (NCBI taxonomy): domain Eukaryota; kingdom Metazoa; phylum Chordata; class Ascidiacea; order Aplousobranchia; family Didemnidae; genus Trididemnum; species Trididemnum nubilum. The sequence continues at coordinate 40,860,831 of OZ014469.1, read as the reverse complement.
AACTAACTTTTTATGGTTTGTTAATGCAAGTTTCCCCCAGAGTTAATTACGACCCTTTTGTGATGGAACTGCTTGTAAGCGACAAGTGGTGTCGACTACGTTTCGGCTTCTGCTTATTTTTGTGTGCTCCCTCGTGTGTTAGCTTTTTGCCTTTTTTCTTTGCCTGGAGCCTCTGAACGTGACGTGATGCTCAATCATTTCTCGGAGTTCACCCACTCAAAAAAGATTACCAACTCTTTGCTTGGAATTGTAAAAGCTCGTCTGTTTAGCTCAAACGCTATTAGGTTTAGTGGTTCAAATTTAGGATTTCGTTTGACATTTCATCTTTTCGGGGTTACTCATCTGCATGTTGCTTTTTTTTGTTAGCGTATATTTTCTGCTAGTCGAATTTTTTGCTAGTCAAATATTCGTTTATGCTTGGGTTTTGATTGCTTAGATTTATATTTGCTTGATAATGAAAAGTTTTTCTTCAATTGTTCTGCGCGTGCGCATTTTAACTACAGTTGGGTTTTCGCTACGCCTTTGTGTAACAGCCTGCAGTGCTTGTCGGCGATGAAGGTGCCGTCCTTACGTTACACTACTTTCACTGACGCATTTTATGATTCAGTGTCAAAAGCAAACCTACCTTACATGCAAAATTTGAACCGCTTATGGCGTCACTAAAAAATGACATCATTTTTTCGAGAATATGGTTCTAACGTCACTATAATGACGTCATTGACTCCAAACTAGTTTTCCAAAAAAAATTAGTAAACGCTTTACCGCATGGTTGTTGTCCTAATGACTTTTGGTTTAGGAATTAGATAAAGGGGCTTTCTCTTTTTCCCACGTACTGTATAAAGCGTTGGTCAAATAAATCAAGTAAAATAAGGTTCAAATACGTAATTTTTAATTAAGTGTTTATTCACTAAGCAATGTGTCGCACATGCATTTAGCTCGTGCTCTCCCTGTGAATTTTATGTGAGCATGTCATAAGTTGTTTGATCGTCATTATAAAATTTTCATAGACAAAGCAGATGTGTTTATCGATGCAATTTTTATTTCCAAATTGGTAATTGCAGTTTTGTATCATTGCATGTTTGAAAGTTTAATGATTTTAAATTGCTCCTAATTTTTGTTTCCAAATTTTTGGTTGCAGTTTTATACCATTGCATGTTTAAATATGTATTATTCTTTTTGCCTGATGAGATCCTTGAGCAAGTTCGAAACGCGTCGCGATAGCTCATTCGCACTGGATATTAGAATAATAAATTGTATAGATGAATAACTTGTGCCTCTAAATGCTAGCCGTGAAGATGGCCTAAGTTACTGGTCCAAACACGAAAACCTGTAGTTTTAGGTTGACAATCATTGAATAAAAGATTTTAATGATTCTAAATTGCTGCTAATTTTTGAATACGTAGTTTATACTTGGTTTTAACGTTTTTAACGGTGTATGAGATAACAGCAATTGATGCAACTAGGATGACCTTAATTTTGTTGGTACATTTGACTCTAAAACAGCCTTACTTAAACATCGGAGAAAAATAAATTGACAGGATAAAATAAACGTTTCTTTGTATTAAAATGATGGTTTGAAAAAGCGCAATTTAAAGGCCAAGCTTTCACCCTGGTCACGTTGTTGCGTACTTGGATAAGACGCTTTGAGATGATTATCTCTGCTTTAGTGGCTTCGAACGAGTAGCAAATTGAATGGACAAGAATTCGAAGGAATACGAAGAAACATTGGATTGCTGGAAACTTTTAAACAGGTGTCGATTCCTCCAAACACAAAGTAGTTAGCACAATAAAAAGTATGCGGATCGTCCAACGGTTAGCCTATGACGTTGTCCGATGACAGGAAGAAAAAATATGCACAGCAACAGCAATTATTATCACTCAGGTAGACTTTTACAGAAACCAAACAAAAATTGAAGATGGTATTATGGTACCACAATTTGAGCATTTTTGTCCAGTCATCACAATTTAAACCATCATTGTATTCTTTGTATCACTCGGAAGCGTGCAAAAAGTTTGCGGATTCGATCTCTGCGTCAATGGGCCCGAACAACACAGCTTCTTTTAGGAATGTTGCAGAGGTGGCGAGCCGAAGACAAAAAAGAGTCCGATTTGGCCGGCTCGAATTTTGAATTTCAGACCTCTCACTCCAGAAACCAACGAGTTATCCCGCAACCAATTGACCGCTTAAAACCATTAAAAAATTTTGAAATTGCTTCCAGATGCGATAATATCTTAAACCTTGACGCACTAAGTTGAAAGCGTTGTGCAAAAAGATGCTATCGTAGACAGCGCACGCGTCTTCTGGTGCTACGCTAAGCAGCGAAATTGTTGAGTTTTGGCTTGTGTAGTTTCGGTTGAGTTGATCACTTGAAAAATTGCTCTGAAAAACAAACAAAATGGATTCATAATAAGACAAAAAGGATCAAAGAGTTACTCCAGCTTTGATTGATGGATGTACGTCTGATTAATTATTACTGCCATAGATCGAAATTCCATCTCTCTTTTTTGATGATTAAAGGCAGATTTAGCTAATGATTTGAGACATAGCATGACAGGCCCAACAGACTCATTACACTCTTTGACGTAATACAGCAAGTATTATGAAAGATTTGACTTTCATGTTTCTGACTGATTTTCTTCCCAAATTTCGTATCAACCAAACCTAATTTTGCGAAGCAATAAGTGGCATTGTAGGCACATGTACGCATGTAGTGTTGTTGTTGAAAGCTACTTTATCATCCATATACCTTAATGATGTAGTCAAGACCCTCATGGTCGAGACCGAGACCGAGACCAAGACCAAGACTTGGAAAAAATTCGAGACCAAGACCCGGGACCAAGACTTGAAAAATTTTTTGAGACCGAGATCGAGACTCAGTGAGTTTGTTCGAGACCAAGACGAGACTTCGAGACCCGAGATTTTAGATGCAAAACTTATTCGTATTGACTATTGACAACCCTTTTCATGGTTTTTCTTTAAACAAACAGCCAATAGCAATACAGCAGAACGTTCATAAACCAAAAAACGAACTTGGGCCACGGGCTATTCACAACCACATGAAGAGATGACGGCGTAGCTCAACTGTCAAGCGCCCGTCTTTAAAGCAGAGAAATTGCAGTTCAATGCCATCGTTCGATTCATATAAAATGCATCTTAAAATTTGCTTGAGTTTCATTACCAAACTGCTCGTGGACCAATCTAGAGGAATTCGATTTTGAAGCGAGTTGCTAAATCAAATTAAAATAAAAACTTTCATAAACTCGCGGCTTAGTGCATGGGCATTGAGCAACACTGCACCAAAGAAACATCGCAGCGGGGCGAGACATTAGCGACACTGCGTCCGATTTTGACCGGACCAAGAATCGAAACGCAGACCTCACGCTCCGATGGCGGTGTCTTTAACTACTAACGCTGACCGGTCATTTAAACCAAAATAAAGCGAGCTTGCTAAAGCAGTTGCATTCACATAGTTATTTTAATGACAAGAAGGCTGTGGTGGAATGTGCGATTGTGTTTTCATAAACAAGACATCAAGATGATTGATTCAGTAACCTAGTGGTCCTAGTACACGGCAAACACCATAATGTACACAAATACCTGAGTTGCGGTATTATTTCTTGTCAAGACTTTATTTCTCCGATACCGCCCTAAAAATCTTTTGGGGTCACGCGTCTTCCCCATTCGGTGGCCCATGTTTATACCACAGGTTTATACCTCAAACTATTTTAATCTTCACTGGACCTAATTGTTACTCCTAATGTTTGATATTTAGAAAAAAGCAGTGGTAAAGTAGACTTAAGTTCATCATTCTGAGTCTGCAATCTTAACTGTATCATACTACGAAAGATCTGTTCAACAGAATGAGACTGAAAACAATCACTTTGAGGTCTGAGCTGTCCTGATTAAATTTCCTAGACCAAACCTCATAGCACTGCAAAGCTACTACCTCAAACTCGGTCCACGTGCAAGGAATCTGAACGAGAAAAAGGTTTAGAGCATTTACTACCAGAAAGCAAAAATGTAGACAGCGGCAATTAGCACCTTCAACAAAGATCAACATCAAATAATACCGCTTAAGCGGCTTCTTCCCCTCCAGACTGTTCTACATTACAACTTTCATAAGTAAATAACAAAGATAATAATGAATAACAGGTCGAGCAGTTTTCTCCCACGGCTCTACCTGAGTTTTTTCGAACCTCAAGTATCTCCCACTGAGAAGCCAATTATCAAAAATTGAGGTTTTATTGCAAAACTTTGTTTCTCACGATCTCAGTTTAAAAACATTGACGGAAATAAATAAAAATTGACCAAAATGAATAACTAAAGGAGATTGTTGGAAAGCAATTAAAAAGGTGTTAAGACCTAGAAAGTCAATCGAATCTTTGTTTGCGTTGCTTGCATCAAATAATTAAATTCAAATTTTTACTTCTACGCCTAACCAAGATTTTGAGTCTCGAGACTTCTCATATTTCGAGGCCACAATTTTTCGAGACCAAGACTCGAGATCGAGACTTGAAGTTCAAGTCCGAGGCGAGACCGAGACAAGACTTTCAAAAACGTGTCTCGAGACAGTCTCAAGAACCGAGACCGGTCTCGAGAACTCCATCACTAATATACCTGCATTCCTGGACATAGCGACATTATTATAAGATTTGAAGATCTATCCAGTTTGTTTAGCGAGGCCATATTGATTATTAAAGAAGAATTACTCTGCAAACATGAATAATAAGAAAATTAAACTTTGACATTTGCCAATGGATTGTATTTAGCCTGCAAATTATAGTGTCGCCCTAAAAATCCACCACCTATTGTTTCACCTGCAGTCTGATTCTACCCTTAGAAAAACAGTGTGGAAAACTGCAAAAGCGTAAGCAATGGCATTGTTTGAAACGCAAATCAGAGCTGGGTACAAATAATAGAATATTTAAAACGCAAAAATCTTTTTAACCACAAAAAGCGCAGCGTTTAATGCGCAATTTAATTTTTCTAATTTCCGAAGCGCAGCGCAACTTTCGCGATGAACTTTTTGACGCTCTGTAAGCACAACACAATTTCTCAATTGTGGAACGGCATTTTGGTCCTCAGTCAATGCGCAACTTAACTTTTGCAACTAAAATTTCCAAGGTGCAATTCAAATACCGCATATTTGCAATTTTAGACCAAAAAGAGTAAGTAATTTGCGATCGAAATGAAACAAAATAAAATTTTAAGTATAGTTATTGTGCAAGGCCTATTACCGGAAAACGTTTGAAAGCGTTGTACAATAACAGCGTACAAATTTTGAAGAATTTAGTCTGCAGAGCAACTTCTGCAATGTTTAAAATAAAAAAATACAGCGCAACGCAACTTCGACTATCGAGGAAGTTGCGGAAGTTTCGCTTTGCGCTTATGAATTGTACTTTGCCCGCCACTGTTCAAAAACATGGCCGAGTAAAATGTAAACTTACTTTTTTGAGACACAGTTTGTCGTTATATTTCTCAATTCCTGCTTAGGTCTACCAACCCTTTAATTTTTTTCTTTAGCCATTTTTACTTCAAAAAATAAGAAATATAAGCATTGTAAAAAATGGAGAGTTGAAAACAAAATCGGTAACGCATAGGCTCTATACCCATACAGCTACCAGTATATGATCAACTAGCAATCATTGACAATGGCGTACAAAAGAATAAAAATTCTTCAAAAGTATAAGAGGCGTAACAATGGAGAGCACATAACGATGATTTAGTAGATACACATAACGATGATTTAGTAGATACACTCTGACTACCAGTAGCGTAGCCAGGGGGGGCGGGGGGGGCTCGAGCCCCCCCATTGGCTTGTGAAGTATGCAAAATCGCATGTTTTTTGTGCTTTTGAGGCCGATTTTTTGTGAAAAATGGAAAATAGCCCCCCCATGCGAAAAGAGCCCCCCTCAAACGTCTAAATTTGCGAAATGGGAAGAAAAATCATTCTGAATTTTGGCGAAGACCTTTTTTTTTGGAGATCACCTAATTTTGGGAGGAAAAAACCTTTGAATTTCCGAGCTTTCCGAGACATTTCGTCTCAATTTTCGGACAAACCGTCTGAAACTTATTCAAGATCCATGAAAATTCGAGTCAAGGTCGTTTGCACACTTCTCACTCTCTCAAAATAGCCCCCCCTTTTCCAAATCCTGGCTACACGCCTGCTGACTACCGTTGGTATTTTTGTAAAACCTTTTAAGCATCAACAAAAATGAAAGGCTTACCAAAGCACCACGTCTAGACCAACATTCTACATGATCAAGTTTTTGTGACTGAAAAAAAAATAGCAAATTTGGCTAATAAATAAATATATTGATGTAGTTTTGTAATTTTATGGTAAGCCTGTTACTAATATATATATTTTTTTTTTTACTTTGAACTGAATTGCATTATCTTGATTTTTGGACTTAAATCTTGATATTTAGGCTCAAGTTGAGGTAAAATTACGTTTTATAATTACTTTTTGACGTCATTTCCATAAATAAAACTTTAATAATCAAGAAGCATTTTATAACAACTATGGGTACTTATGTCAAGTTAATCAATTATTCCTTCCTTTGTGTTGCCAAATAACCGGTAGCAATTCGTAGTTTTGCGCCCATAATCGAAAGACATGTTAAAATAACTCTTCACTTCACTCAGTGACTTGATGGATCATAGTTCTAAACGCATAAAAATTTATAGCGATAATTTTCGGTTATTTTTGAGGCGTGGTTGGTCAAGTGGTAAAAAGAAAATCTAGTCTATGAATTACTAAGTGGCTTACTATAGCTACTATTAGGACAGGCTAGAAAAAGGTTTTGGTCTTTTTTTCAATTCCTTTTATCTTTTTTTAATAAAAAGAATTTCAAGCAGTATCTCTTTTGACAACAACAGCAACAGATCCCAAATTCGCAAGTCTTTGACACAAACCGACCCGAGTGATACGTTATGAATCTAATAAATAAAAGAAATAGAAAACAAGAAAAGTTGGCAAAGAAATACAGTACGTATTGGTGTATAGTTGTATACTGTAGTTTTTACCTCGTCGAACATTCTATCTCTGCTGATTTGAAGCAGCCGACATCATTATTATTTCCTCAACAATTTCCTGATGATTAAGTAGTACATTGTTAATCTTTCGTTGACGGATAGCTTCTTCAAGCAAGGCAAAGATAGCAACAAATCACAAGACTAGCAGAGCAGCAACTTCAGAGGCACAGATCGAGTTTAATTTACTTCGAGCCTCAACAGTCTGTCAACCTTTTTACGTGAGGCTTTGCAATAGTGTTCATAAAAAAAATTCAACACCATTTCGTCATAAAAAATATCTCGGTTGTTATGAATACTTCTATATGGTAAAACTATTCGTGATACTACTTTCTGTGATGCAACAGCAAATATTTATGACGAATGGTGTTGGAAATTTTCATTAACGCCATTGCAAAATATGCTCAGAGCTGAACATCGCTGTTTCAAGCTTTTAGCTCTCATCGGCAGCCCTCAACATCCCTAACAAAGTTATACCCCAGCTGGACAAGACTCTTGGCCGAACTGGACAAACCATAAGGGCTTGCACAGTGGCAGAGGGTTTTTAGGGAATAAACGATTTTTCACTTGTGGTACTTAAAAAAAGCGCAAGTGAAAAATCGTTTATTACCTAGAAAGCCTCTGCCACTGTGCAAGCCCTTATGGTTTGTCCAGTTCGGCCAAGAGTCTTGTCCAGTTGGGGTATAACTTTGTTAGAGATGCTGAGGGCTGCCGATGAGAGCTAAAAGCTCGAAACAGCGCTGTCCAGCTCTGTGCATATTATGACTCGAGCTGCTTTGCAGCTGCAGGGTTAGTGGTTGATTTGGCCACCTAACTGCCAGTGGAAGTCGTTATGACTTCCTAGGAGTCGACCACGAAGTACGTCAAACTTTTCGGTTACCATTGCAAAACCTTATGTAAAAAGGTTGAGTGAGTTTTTTGCATGGGTGTTAACGAAACTTTCAACATGATTTCGTCATAAATTTTGCTTATTGTATCTCAAAAATTTGTACTACGAATACTATTAAAATATAAAAGTGGTCATCGCAACCGTGATATCTTTTGGGACAAAATGGTGTTAATTTTTTTCATGTACACCATTTCGCAACTTAACCTCATAAGGTTGAATGGTTGATTGCCATATTTAATCAATAAAATATCAAGTAGGTTTACTAGTCACCGAGCTATACTGTTGTCCATTAACAAAGATTCTGAAATTATGTTCTGGACTTTAGTATTTCAAATTTATGGAGGTCTTGCTAAATGGCTTTTTCCTGGTTTTTACGGAGCAATTTATGAATCCGACATTTATGAGCTCTTGGATGGCTTTTTCTTGTAAAAACTTCTCCAGCCTGAAAATTTTAGTCAAAAATATTTTGCCAAGTTTATCGAAACACTGAAGAGGCTCCCCAGCACTCTAAAAAAGTAACATTCTAAAAAAAATCATTCTGAAACAAAACTTAGATACGCAAAAAACAATCAGCTAGATGCGCAAAAAACAGTTAAGTTAGCTTTATCACAAAAAAAAATTATGTAAGTATAACCTGGTCGTTGATGAAAAACATATATTTGAATCTGTAAAGGGGCACGGTTAGAGAAGTACATGAAACCCAAAATATTCAATACGACCAAGTATCTAAGACTACTAGTATTTTAGAATACGACTAATAGTATTCTAAGACCAGCCAGCATAGGTTAAGTCGTCACGCGTTAGCATAGGTGTAGCCAGGGGGGGGGGCCCAGGGGGCCCGGGCCCCCCCCAATCAAAGCTCCACTAACGACAAAAAGTTATGACAACATAGCCTGAACGACAAAAAGTTATGACAACATAGCCTGACGATGTTCAGTTGCAGTTTTTTTTCAGTAATTGCGCACATAACAGTAATTAAACAGTAAAGTAACAGTAAAGCTAACGGTTTCGGCCGAAAAACCTCTCTCAATTTCGGTGAAGACTTTTTATTTATTTATTTATTTTTTTTTTTTTGGAGATCACCTGACGTTGGGCGAAAAAATCGTTCAAATTTCTGATTTCGGCTGAAAAATCACTCTTGATTTCGGTGAAGACCTTTTTTTTTTGGAGATCACCTGATTTTGGGCGAAAAAATCGTTCGAATTTCCGATTTCGGCCGAAAAATCCCTCTCAATTTCGGTGAAGACCTTTTTTTTTTTTGGAAATCACCTGATTTTGGGCGAAAAAATCGTTCGAATTTCCGATTTCGGCTGAAAAATCACTCTCAATTTCGGTGAAGACAACCGAACTTTTGAGGATTTGGGCCCCCCCCAATCAAAAATCCTGGCTACGCCTATGCGCGTTAGTATCCGTTTGTATCTGATAGAGCGGGACGTCTGAGGTTCAAATCTCGGACTGGTCGATTTGGACACATTGTTGCTAATGGTGCGCCACTGCTAGGAGTCTACGACACATATTTGAAAAATCCTGCGCTGCGCACTAGTGCAATGACGCGTAAATGAGCCCCGCAAACTCCTTGCAAGTTTTGGCGTAATAGGCCTACAGCGAGTGTAATGAAATATTTGATTTTTTTGATTTTTTTAAGTTGATTCGAGTATTCTATATTGTATTCGCTCGCTCGATTGTTTGAGCTTCTCGTCAAAATGTGCAAGTTTTTTGCAGCCAGCGGCACAAGTTAGCAATACCAACTTCTCCGCGATGTGCCCTATAGTAACTTCTTCTTTCTTCATTGCCCACTTTTCTGTAAGGGTTCCTGAAGCCAGAGTTGTGAACGAACCGACTAGTTCAGGCCCGAACCCGAAACTATCAGCCTTAACCGGAAAACAAATTTGAAGCCCGAGCTATGTCCGAAAAAAACGAAAGTTAAGTTAGATTCGAAAAATTTAGCAGTGTTGCCAAGTTATTTTGATTATTTTTTGTGCACCTGAGACAAAAAACACGTCTCAGACACAAATTAAGACCAAAATTTTTGTCAACTTTACGCCCGAACCTGGCGCGAACCCGACCCAAAAAGCCCCGGCCCGACTTACAGCTCTGGCTGGAGCAGCAGCTCGAAATTAAGCCGCCACACTTCACGGTCTTCCATCACATTCAAGCGAATCCATCGAAGATCATCAATGTAATTGGTCCATTTAGTTCTAGTTCGTCCAACCGGTCTTTTCCCATTTACTTTGGCAAGTAAAGCTTGTTTAGGGAATCTTTTCTGAGGCATTCTGCTTACATGGCCAAACCATCTAAATTGAGATCTTATTAGAAACTGCTGACCATAATCAGGTTAAAGGTAACACAAACAGTCTGTTCAAACCAGCCTCGGAAAAGGATTGATCTACAATCATCCACAGGAATTGGCGAGAACCTCTCAACAGTCTGTGGAGACCGAGCCATTAATTAATATATTTGTTTTTGTGTAGTTGTCTCCTGTCTCCGGTTATTGGCCCATATTGCTTATTGTTATGGGTGGTATTGCAAAATGAGCGGATATCGCAGGACAAATAGAATTTAATTAACATGTCTTACTTCTCGCTTCTCTTTGTTTACTCGCTGTATATATATCGCTGCTTCAGTTTACAATTATTATTATTAGCCTATTATTATTATTATTAATTAAACACATTCTACTTGCACATAATAAAGGATAACGTTTTGAGACTCATTGCGTGCGAACTCATTAAAAGTCCAAATTGTATCAAACATATAAACGTAATTCACAGTTGTTTGCTGTAAGCAGCTCTGCTCTGACTCATAAAAGCATAGTGATTCGGCTTGTAGTAAGTTAGACAAGATGCAGCAGTATCATTTTTTAATAAGATATTGGCAGTAATGCGATAAAATATAATAGTTATGAAGCAAATTACTTAATTTGAATTCAACTTGGCGATGCAGTAGAACCAAAACTACAACGGCAGCAAACATAAAGAAAACCAAAAACAAACCTACAGTACATTAGCAAGTTGAATGAACAGTTTTATCGGAGCTTTTGAATAAATTACGTGAGTAAAAATCTACTGTTAAGACTTGGAAAAAAATCCTAAGCTGGTGCGCAATCATCTAAAGGATAGCGCCACTGTCGCTTTGTCGTAAAAGGAGGATAAAAATGCATCAATCATTACCCAGATAGCAAAGTATACTGGGCCCCAGTTGGGTACCATCTGATCTACTTTCTGGGTCCCAGTTGGTCTAATATAGTGGGACCCAGCTCTATGTGAACCTTAGTAATAGATAGGACCCAACCAGATTCCACCTTAAACCCAATGATTCACTGGGCTGCCTGTTAGAAATTTATTAGCCCTGCTTTGCGTTTCTGAGCCCCCTCCCTGATATGCTTACGCACGTTGCGCAAGTGAATGTATTATTGGGCAGTCCAGAAAAACAAAGTAGCGCTAATAGCAAGTCAATAGGCATTAGACAGCTCAGAAATTAGCTGATAGGTTTGCCCACAGCGTTTTTGTTGCAGTTTAACTATTTTTTCTTACCGCAGTTTGTTGCAAACAAAAATATCACACATAAATAATATTGCCCCATCAAATATTTAAAAAATGCAAATCGGTATTATTTTCCTTTTAGCACGAAGAGTATTGTAACGAGTTAAATTACTAGAATCAATCAAGCTTTCTTTCATATGTGATTTCATTTCTTTTTCTAGTGCACATACTTTGTTTCTTGAATATTGCTGCAACACCTGCATCATACTTAAATACAACAATAATTTAGTGAATTTAGATTACGCTCTAGTCATCCTGTACTTTTCAAATTCGACAAGCAAAATTACCCAATTCTGGTGATAACGTTGAGGACGTAATGTTGGCAATACCCAATTTTTTTCGAGAAACGGGGATGTTGAGAAACTTTAAAAAGAATAAGCAGCCACACTCCATAATTTTGAGCAGAAAAAAACGAAAAACGCTCTGTAAGAGATGCAGAGTTAAAAGAATATTTAAACATTTAGAATGAAGTCATCAGCTCATCATGTGGTTAGCGATTTAATCTCCCTCCAAATAAAGAGCCAAGGTTGCACTGGCAGGACAGCTTCTGGTAAAAAACTCTTTTTGCAACTAAGACATCCAGAAAACTTGAAGCACTAATGATGAAATATTTTTTCGGTTACAGTAACTGTCAATAAGTAATGAACATAATCCAGTCACCAAAAGTTTTTTTCTTCAATACCGCAGGCAATTGATCTCTTTTTAATCACTGTATTGCTTATCTGTTTTCCAACGCTCGCGTATCCCTCAGAAGTAGGTGCCACTAAACATGTGTTTCATACTACTCAAAAAATACTCTTACTAAGCTTAGTTAGATTTCTGAACTAACAATGCAACGCTGAGTCGTGGGGAAATACACTTATTTATCATTGCATCCAGCATCATTACTCAGTTTTATGCACATAAATGAATTAATATTGAAAGAAGTGGGTTAGCATCAAGCCTGACAAGCAATTTTTCCTTTTCATGAATGGCTGTTACGTCATAGCATTACATCCTGATTTGCTGTATAGCATTTTTTGAATTCTTAATTTGTTTGCCTTTACGCAAAGAGCGCTGTCTGCAGGGCATTTTGCAGCTGTTGCAATTTTAGCTCGAAACCTGTTACAAATCGCTGGCGTTTGTACGTGTTTAAATTTGCATATACAGTAAGTAAGTTTGTTTCTTTCTTTGTGCGCGAAGCATGAAGAAGGCAAGCTTTGCGCTTTTGACTGTGATGGCAAACATTCTTCTCATTCATTCCTCTTTTTAAGACCTGATGGTCAGACGTAAAATGACGTTATGTTTAGATATTTCGTTAGCATGTAATTTTCGGTTAAGCCAGCAGGTCTTTTTCTTTCGTTAGCTCACCGGTTTCAAGTTTAATTTGAAACCGTGCTATAGCGTGGTATAGTTATTTATTTATGTCATTATTTATTTCTGAATAAAGTAGAATTCAAACCATGGTAGCACGCGTTCTGTAAGAACCTCAGGCGAGCTTAGTCTTTTTTTTGGAGTTCGTTACAAAGGCGTTAAGTTATACTTTGCATTTTCTCTAATTTGGTATGAAACAGAACTAAACTGGCCTTTTATAAAAAAAAACACCTCGACTACAATCGCAATCATGCATAGTTGCTTACCATAAATAGGATAATAAAAACATTTCCTTCTCATTTGTTGCATGTATTATAGCCTGTCTGCTGTCGTAAACTAATTTTTGTGGCATGCGAACTCATCAGAACAAGAATCGGTAATTGTAAAAACTTTGTTCATTACTAGTAAAAATTGGATCAAAATTTTTGGTCAATCACTGAAATTATTAGTAAAGAGCCAAAAAAAAAAAATTATTTTCATTTTCATCACAGTAACTGAAAAGTTCAATGCTAAGGCGAAATTTAGAACTGACATTATAGCTAACTAAATGATAAGTAGACGAAGCTATGCATTTACAACTGCAAAAAGGACTTCAAGTTTTCAAAAATATTTACAAATATGTGCATTTGATCGAAAATTTTAAGCAAAAAATAAACCCAGACATAAATCAGGTAACAAAAAAGTATTATGTGCTATATGCGTATATCGCATAAATGGAAGAATAAAGTTTAATTTAAATGGTAGCGGTATTAATTGGAAAAAAGCTCTATACGTCTAATTTACAGTAAAGTTTGTATCCAATACATGCCTTACAAAAAACAAAGTTACAGTAGAATGCCGATCATTCGAAATACCAATGATAAAAACTTTAACATAAGTCATCAGAACATGACATCTATTAGCAAAAAGCATTAGAAGCGCAATGCAGCAGAGCGCAGAAAGCTTTAAGCAATTCTTGATTATAAATGCAGTTAAACTTGATATTGTAGCGAAAATGACTCATAAAAACAAAAAAAACGAGTGATTATTTTGCTGCTAATAATGTCCAAATCATGATGTGTGTGTACTTAAAGTTTTTGTCAGCTTGCAATTTGTTCAATTATCCGAACAAATACTTTATCCAAACCACCACTAGTCTCAATTAGTTCAGATAATCAGCATTCTAATGATTTCTGTTAGCAAAACTTTTCTTTTATGAAATGTCATTTTTGAGTAAACCAAAAGTCATAAGCATAATGTTTATCTAACAATCCCTTGTTGCTGCATTAGCAAATTATTCTAATGTCTAGAAAAACAACAATGAATAAATGACAGATTAAAAGTTAACAATCTAAAGATAAACTAATAAACATAGCTTACATGTGCGGCTGTGCATTAATTGTAAGATTTTTTGGTTGACAGGCATCATCCATTAGCATTTTGCACATCCGTTCACATGTTTAAGTATTGTGGTATCATGTAGCAAAAATTTTCTGTTGCACACAATACCAATGGTCATTTTTGACAATTTTTTTGTCATGCAGAAATCAATTTTAAAAATAAGACAACATTAACCAACAAAACAAGACAGCAATTATCTACAGATACAGCATACTGAAAAATTAGGTAGCTTTATTCAAAATTCTAATAATTCGATAATGGAGTAAATCTAAGATTGATCACGATAAGCCTTCACAAATCTCAAAAAAACCACTGCTTTTTTTCGAGGCAGAGGCTGCTGTTACGTTATGTAAGAATAAGAAAATCTCTATCCTGCCTTAACCCCTACCTTAAACCTTTTTCAAACTCTAACCCTAGTTTCACCCTAATGTTAATTCCATCCCAAAATCAAAATCTAACCCAAACCCTAAGGAAAATTTCAAAAATAAAAAAGTAAATGAGCAAATGAGTACTCAATTTTTTCTCGTTTAATTTCTTTATGGGCATTATGTAACGTAACACCAGCCACTTCTTTTTTTCAAAACAAGCAATAGGAATAAAATGCAAAAAGCAGTCGACTTGCTTCCAATAAAAATGCTGATTTACTAATAAAAATTATCTGATTTCTAATAAAAGCCAACAGACATATCTGCTAAATCCAGTAAAAGCAATTTATTTTTTATGAATAGATTTACCTGCATTGATTAATGAAAAAAATGTTTTTTTAGTGAGAGTAGTTTCACTCAGGTATCTTCAAAAATTATATATACCAGTATATTTTAGGGAGGTGGAACAATAAAAAACTACTGGTAGCAACTTTTGCTTTGCGAACTTGCTCCTAATTCTGAAAAATGGTTCGTTAGCTTTATAAGTGTTTAACAATAAACTTTAGAAAGGCATTAAAATGTTCAATTAGGTCAAGAGTTTCTCGTCTTCAGTTGATACTACTTCTCAGATCTTGCACAGTACAAAAAGTGCACACTTGGTCAACAGTAATTTTAAATTGTTGTTGTAGCGTTGTAGCGCATATTTATCCTCCTGCCACCGGACAGCGTCAGACGCTAAGTTGTTGGACGATCCGCACATTTTTCATGTCCAGGACTACTTCGTGATTGGAGGAATCCGCACCTGCTTAGGAGTTTCCGATGATCCAATGTTCCTGTGAATTTCTAGGAATTCTTGTCCACTGAATTTGCTGCTTGTTCGAAGCCACCAAGCAGAGATAATCATCGTAAAGCGTCTTATCCAAGGACGCAACAACGTGACTAGGGTGCGGGTTGAACCCATATCATTCGATCAGGGTCATCGTAAAAACGACGCCTTTACCCATTCGGCCACGCTGCCGACATAGAATAACATTTAAGTTTTAGTCAATTTTGTGGGAGACAAATACTAAGTTTTCAAGGCTTAGTCTTCGTTTTTTTAATTAAATTTAGCAGAAATTTTGATCAAAAAAGTTTTGGTGAAATTTTTTAGTTTAGATTGACACCAGAATTTTTTACAAGAGAGTGGTGACAGTGAGCTCCACCTATCACCTGCCACCGTACACCAATGAAGATTACTGCAAAACATCCAAACGTCATAATCCAACCAAGGATTTAGGCACTTTTATTGATAAACTTGATCACAAGACTGCTCTTTCATGCATGAGCACTACTGAACCTTTCATAAACAAAAAATTAGAAAACAATAAAAGTTAGAGCTTAGGTTAGGCGCCAGTTTCCACAAATCTTACGAAAAAGTCTGTAAATAAACTTACAAATCTTTGCTTAATCAAAAAAAAACAGAAATAAAGATCAAAAACTAATCATTTATTACACGCAAAAAACCAACTTGAAAATCACTTTATTTCTAATTATTTATATTGTGTCAGTTTCAACCAGTTTTGACAAAAAAAGTTATTTAATTTCGATATCAAAAAACTAGCTACGGCGACTGTTTATGTGTTTAATGATGCCAGCAATTTTGTCAAACTGCATGTATACTCTAACTGTTTGATATTCCGTTAAATAGATTTCTGTACACAGCAAATTATAACACCAAAAAAAATTTACTAATTAATTATAAAATCTGGTTTAATTTTTTGACAAAGACTATTGTTATTTTTAGTGTTTTTACTAAGCTGATTTTTGTTGGAGAATCAGCAATTTGTTGGATCAAGAACAAATAATTTTTGGCAGCATGATACGAGATTCAGTAGCTTTAGAATAGTCAACAAATTAGACGAAATATAATTTCAAATCTATCTTAATAGGCTACCAGATTGGTACAAAATTCAGAGCAATTAGGTGTATTGTACTGTACAGGTGTAAACGGTAAATTAACAGCTTTAGACACAATTGCTTTAAGAAAATTTGGACACTTGCTGATTAACCAAAAAGTTAAGCGTGAACACAGTTTACTTTATGTTTGCTCAAAAAAAAAAAAAGCAATATCTAAACCCTAACCCAGGTTGAAAAGTTTACCTACACTGCGCTAAATTTTTGCCCCAACCTAAAGCCCACATTGGACTTACAGTAAGTTTTGTGTCACTGTAGCGAGCCAAACAAAACGCACAGAGCGTGCCGATACAGACGTTTAAGGTTTGCTTCAAGAATTTTATCAAACTCCTAGCACAGCGACTTGATCTCTAAAAAGAAAAAAAAGGACTTCATTTCACGAGTGTCACAAATTTTGAATGGGATGACTAACGACGAGTAGGCTATCGCTGATATTTGCATCACAATACTGCCCACCTCTGGTTACCAGAAACTGGCCAGAAGCTATAGCAGATAGGTCTACTGATTTCATTGTTAGTCTGTGGTAAGCTCGCTAATATTCTAGGATAGTATTGACCAGACAATTGTGTTGCATAATCTTAATGGCTAAGCTAAATCCTGCTGCCAAACTGCTTGGTCCAGTACCACTGTCAGATTGTAGGCTTTTCTAAAATATGCTAGTATTTGGTAACCTATCCATATTGATTCTCTAAGAACAATCAAAATAAAAGCACAAATCAAAACAAAAACACATTTCTTAGCAAAAGTTGAAAGCAATTTCACACTGAACTACTCGCAATTCACTTAATTCAGTGACATACTGTATAACTTGGGCACTTCTGGTAAATTTTGCTGTTTTTTTACCCGCGGTCACGTGACCATTTCAAAATGTTAATTTTTTTCATTTTTTCAGGTTTTTTTTTAATTTTAGCGTATTTGACTTTCATTGCTGCAATTTTTCGACAAATAACACACCCTTTAAAACTGGAAACGTTTTCCAAGCTTAGTTTTATTATTATTAGAAGGCCTACTTAAGCAAATTAGGTTTATCTGTAACACTGTTTCTGATTTATTAGCTAAGTAAAATTTTTGCTTGCGAAAATATTGTAATTAGGCAACTCTATCAGTTTCATCCAAAGTAAGCGATCATAATGCTTTAAAAAAAGAAACAACTTTGAAATAATTTTACATACAGCATACTTAAATATAAAAAGCGCTTTAAAATATGTAAAAGCTATAAATGCTTAATGGGCTCCCTGATAAAATAATGCATGAGTAGCAATTGGGATGCCCAAATACAAATTTTAATTGCGCAACCTAGCGACAACCCAGTCACAACATTTACTAAAAATAATAATAATATGTGGTCTAAGCTCTTTTTTAAGAAAATTTACACCAAACCCACTAAAAATAAACGAATAATAACAAAACTAATCGATAAAAATTTTATTTGAGCATGCCCAGTTGGGGCCTAATTAAATTAGCGTGTCTAGTCCACTCGTAACCCTATAGCTCAGTTCAAAACACAGATGGGCTTGCTATCTGGCTATCATCAACATCATCAAATTGTTCAGGAAATAAAGGCTGAGATTACGCAGTGTATCGGGAGACTCCCAAATGAGCTGTGCCAACCTATCACTGAAAACCGAGGTGTCAGTTTAAATACTGCTTGATTCGAAATGGAGTATAATATTGAGTAATAAGGAACAATTCATTCACAACCGAAATCAAAAGCAAAAGAGACTGAATTGAACGTTAGAGTCGAGATAATGAATAAATTCTTTCAGGAAAATAACTTCATGATATAAGCCAATGCGTTTTATTGGCAGAAGCACTATTTTGTGCAATGTGAAACAATGTTTTAGTAAAAAAATTTTAAAGTGTTACATTTTTTTGGGAGGGAACACTTTGTACGAAGCTAAACTAAGTTAAAGGCAGTGAAGCATCAAACCAATTGCAATAGTTCACAACGTACAAAATTAAAATATTATTTTCGAAATTGTTTGTTAACGTTTTGGGGCTACGGTTGCAAGAATATTCAACAAAGATAAAATGATAACCTCTTAAAAAGTTTTTGGAAACACTGAATCTATTCTTTCAGCTTGAAGCTTGTAGGAAAACGAGAGACCGAGTATTTGCTCTTATCAGTATCATCACATGACCAATCCAATGTTGGTTCACCACCCTCTTTTTTTGGAAATTCAGGCTAGGTGAACAAACTCAGGGTTTCCAAAACAGTTTTAGGGGTATATCTCTTTGAAGTACTTGAGTCTCTTTACAACTTCAGCCCCGAAATAAAAATAAACAATTTTTATTCGATTTTATTTAGCGTATACCGGTACTACCGGAATTGGCTGGATGCTTCTCCTCCTTCAATACTGTAGCTTTATTGCTATCAGCTAGCCCCAACCTCATTTGATCATCAACTTTGTTGTTTTTAACACTATACTCATAGCGCAGGGGTGTCCAAACTCCGACCTGCAGGACATTTGCGGTGCGAGATAAAATTTTAGCCGGCCCGCGCCCAGTCTTCAACTGTGTTGGGACCGAAATTACCCTGAATGCAGATAGACAAAAATTTTGCATATGTATTTTTTTCTTGGTCTACGCCAATTTTTAGAACTCAAATGCCTCGAAATTAGGCCGATGGCTTTTGTAATCATTGTTGGCCCAAAAGCATCTTTTCAAAGTCTTATTTTGGCATTTTTTAAAATAAGCTTGGACACCCCTGATTCTGGAATGATTTAGCAAACCGAAAAATCTGTTTAGTATAGTAATTGTAGGAAGTTACTCGAGAACTGATTATAAAATTAGTTTTCAAATAACCTAAGTGAATAATCGGTTTAAAAAATGAAACTTAGCTCGACTTTGGAGCATGCTGTGATCTTCATTCTTCACTCTGTCGTCGTAGGTAAGTAGTATGCGAAGCCACATATTTATTCTAACTTAATGCTGTAGAAAGTCAGAGATGCTAGGATTTGATTCATATCATTTAACAGAAATGAAAGGAGTAGTCTGTAGGTGATAAAGAATTGACCAGATTCTGTTTTTTAGCATTATGTTGGAAAAAAAATTTTTTTCTGGTTTGGTACTGGGACATTTGAAATATTCAATCAAAGCAAACATTTAAAGATTCTACTCAGTCCAAAAAGATGTCAGCATGAAAACTTTTTTGAAACTTTAATTTTGGTTTCTCCAGCCTGCGATCAATTCACACCCATGCTCGATAACTGGACAGACGTAGTAGAATTTTAGCCATCGTGGATAAGTTGGAGTGCTTTGTCATTCATGCATGTAAACCAGGCATTCTGCGTCTCTAATCACACTAACGCTAAACACCTCTATTTAGGTTCTGTTAACAAGTCTTTTGTCAGACTGGGCCATTAATATAGCTCCTAAACTAAATAAAAGTTTTGCTTTGATGCACCCTGACTTTGAATCAAACTCAATATAACACATTTTCAGAAAGTTTGGGGTCAACCGGCCTATTGGAAGTAACGCCATTTTTGCCTTTGTCAGAGGCACCGAAGGAGTTTCATGCAGTGTTGTGCATAATGTATGATCATCAGTGCGCTTATTCTGTTCATTGTACTGCGTATTCATTATCGATGCCAATCTTTATTTGGAATAAAATATTTTATTTACTGATGCATTCATTGCATCGTCATTACGTCACTGACCACGTCATAATTCAAAATTATTGCTTTTTCTGCTGTTTCTCGAAATAAACAGCGTTTGCATAAAAAAAATATTTATTTTCATCAGCTGTTGAATAATATAATCAAAATAATACTGCAGTACTCTAAAATTTTGTGAATTATACTATATCTGAGTTACAAAAAATTACAAATAATAATCAATGCAATATGTGAAAGATTATGTCATTGTGCATGTGACGTCATCGTGCATGTGAGTCATCATCTGCGGTGACTTTATCAGAGATGTCTTCAAAATAACAAAAGTCCAAACTGAAAATAATATTTCGCAACATTTTGACAAATTTGTATGCTGTTGTAAGGATTTATTGATTTTGATGACGTCATCATCGTTTTCGTGACATCACAATCGGAAAATATTTAATCTTAAAAATTTAACAAAAAATAGCTTTAACAAGTAAGAAATGTTACTTCTATCACTAACCATACAGTTTTTAGATAAGGGAGCAAATTTGCCCGCCCCGGTGCAAACAGGGTGGGAAGATAGCTCAGTAGATATAAAGTTAAACGCGGACTAAAGATAAAATTAGTGGGAGTATCTACAGTTTGACCAATCACATTATACTAGATTGGCATTGACTAAATCCTTCGAGACCCAGCCGTTCCAGAGTTATTCTACTTCAAACAAGATGTAGGGGCCTCTGATGTAATAATTCTTATTGGAAAACCCAACGTTGATTAACTAAGTAACTCCATCTCAGTTGTAACCTAAGGCAGAGCTCCTATTAAGCTACTGTATTGAGTTGTTTCACTGCGCACTAATCTGTTTGATTGTAGACACTTTACAGTTTGATTATAGTAGAATGAAAACTGACAGTTTCTAATTTTTTTGCTTCACGGTTCATTTCCTCTAAAATATGCCGCTTCGTCCAATCAGCTTGACTTTTCTCTTCACGGTTCACTCGTTTTACGAATATGTCCTATCAAATCGGTCGAATACGCGTGACTGCAAAAAATCGTCGCAACAAGTGCAAACTTTGTTTCTTCAATTCCCCCACCCTTTTTCTCCGAGAGTCTGTTTCTAGTCTTTTAAATAAATGTTCTATATATTATCATATCATATCATATTTATTTATTTACCAAGTGACGTCATATCACAAGAAAAAACTGCAACTTTCTCTAGGTCTATCACTAAAGCATATATGGCTTGATCTATATATGATATATCTATATATCATATATGGTTTGATCTATATGAATATATGGTTTGATCTCGTTAACAAAATAGATCCGAGAAGGAAAAAAAAAAAAAGAGCAGACTCTACGATAGCCTAGGTAACAAACGTCTAAGCATAGACTCTTTATTAGTAGACTAGAAACTAGCTCAATTGCGCTGATATTGTCTTTTTTTGTTCACGGTTCACTGACGCGATATCGCTGTCACAGTCTCCGTTTCTGTCTACTGTGGCTGCACTGAATGTAGACGGGGAAAGTCAGTCATGAGCTAAGCAGCAAAATGTTTATAGACCATAAACTCGATTTGGTTTCTTCTGTGGCTTATAGACTTCACGTGTATGATATGGGTTGAATTAAACTTTGATGCAAATAGTTTTAAGGCTGGTTCACACAGAAGCTGTCAACCTTACCGTTCCGTCGCATATACGTTTAACGTCGAGGTATTCACACCGAAAATTATGCGGTGATGGAAGTAATTTTCTTGATTTCTTGCGTTGACCTAAAATGATTTCAACTTTACGAAAGCAACCTCGTTTCTTACGGAAGCAATTTTGAAGCCTTTTTTTCTAGTTTGTCAAACAAACCTTGATCCATAAAAACTGAAAAATGTGGATAAATAATTGATTTTAGCTGAAAAGCAACTTTTGAAAATAAAAGACTACATTCAGTGCTTACCGATATAAACAGTAGGCTGGGTTCTTGTCATTTACGATGTTGTAGGGTAGAGCTGGGCACCCGCTACTCGAAAAGTAGCGGCGCTGCCGCTATTTGGCAAAAAGAGCAGCGGCGCTGCCGCTTGTCGCTACTCAACTAAAAAAGTAGCGCCGCTGCCGCTACTTGCATGCAAAACAGCGGCCGCTGCCGCTACTTTAAAAAAATAAATAGTATAAACAACGATGGCATTCAAATACGGTATCTAATGGTGAATTTTCAACCTTATTTACGAAAGTAAATTATTCAAGCCTTTTAGATATTGGTTCAGATTACAATCGGCATTAGCAGGCTTAAATGGTAGACAAGTAAGCAAATCACCATTCAATTAGGTGTTGGCATGCTCCTTTCAAAAAACATGCATTTCAAAATGCTGATTGGTTACACCAGCGCTTTAGAAATTACTTAGGAAGTTACTCTTGGAAGTTACACTAAAAAGTAAAATTCCTTATCGCATTTTCTACACAAACAAAAGGCATTAAGAAATATCGACTCAAATAAGTTAAGGTTTTGCCATTAAAGCTCAATGACATACAGTATCCAGCTTCTGTACAATTCTGTCCCGGCTCTTATAGCTCTGAAGTAGTCGATCTGTTTATCACACTCTCGGCCCTCAACCACGAAAATAATTCTTCGCGTAGAGATCCGAAAGGTAAATTTATCAATCGACCGAGTTCCAAAACATTTGCTGAAGTTTTCTAAAAATGGTAGGTGATTCACGTCCATGCGATGATTTCGTCCAACTTTGACATAAAAGTGGATCGAGCGTTTAAGATATTGGTGTTTACGAAGTCGAAGGAGATACGTAGTAATGACGTACATGTTAAGCAAATGATGCTCAATGCGATTCATGCTACACTGAGTATTTTTTCTACGAGTATAACTCCAAAACTAAGTTGTCTTTGAAGCTTATTTATTACCTGGTTCTATTTGTTTGTTCAATTCTCAGCGCACTATAAATTCAATTCTTAGTTTTACTGTTAACTGTTGTAGCAAAAGTTATTTTACTACGCATTGACGTAACTACTCAGGCCCGGCGCCACGGGGCATAGGCGTAGCCAGAGAGGGGGGCCCGGGCCCCCTCCAATTGAAATGCTACCTAGGATAAAAATGTGACAAAAAAAACTATTGCTTCGTCAGTTTTGGTTTCTTTTAGCATTTTTTGCCGACAACAGTAATTTACAATAATATTGACGACCAGAGGGCCCGGACCCTCTAAATTCAATTTTTGCCAATCAATTAAAATGTATCACCCAGCTGAAATTGGAGTTTTTATCACAAAAGTTGCTACCTTAGGCTCTCATCTAACCTTTTTAAAAACGTAATGCAATAACAGGGTGGGATTTACCATATGGCCCAGTGCCAGGAGCCCTACGCTCAGATGGTAAGACTTTATTTTTGGTCTACACTTATGTTTGGCAGGAAGATGTTGCGAAAATCTTTAAAGTGCCAGGGGCCACGCGCAATGTAAATCCGGTCCGGGCAATAACATGGTAATTAAGCGTAACCATCTATTGTACGGTTTTCAGTAACAATTCACCTCCATCCACCTTGCTAGTTTTTACGCTAAAAAATGCGTTTGAAAAAAAAAATCTTTCAGAAATGCTCAGTGAACAAATTATTGAATATAAATAGAGGGGCTTGGGGCCTCTTAACCGTACATGTACTCCTACAACTGGTTATTTTCATGTCAAAACAAAAATCTCTCAAAACAATCTTCGAGTGGATTATTATTTACTCCTAAAATAGTTATAACAATTTAACCCCAAACTGCAAAAACATAAATGTATTTTCGACCAAATTATAAGTAAAAGAGAGTTGAAACAATTTAATTTTTTTCAATTGGCTTTCAAATATTAATAATCTACTTCTTTCAAATGGTTCTGCACACGTGGGAAATGTGATCCAATGGCATTAAAATAGCTTTTTTTTCAAAAAAATTCCAAAAAATCGCCCAGCGACTTGGGGCTTCGTCCCCAGATCCCCGTCTGAGATACGTTTGAATAAACAATATTTTCATTTGTAAATTTTGTTTTAAGCCCTCTCCTTTTAGAAAACTCTCGGTTAAGCGCCAAACCAGGCCACGGCTTCTGATCTTCCATTCTACGATATCTTTGTCCCACAAAAATTCCTCTTTCGGAAATTTCTGATGACTTCATTGCATGTGATTTTTGGTTTGCCCCCCCCCCCCTAATCAAAAATCCTGGCTACGCCTATGCACGGGGCATGGCATTTTGAGCCGTGTCCCCCCAAATCACTGCTTTAGCTCCGCAAGCGAGAGTAAACTTTTGCAGTAGCACAACTAGCAAACTTTTGCCCAAAAACAGGTAACTACAAACGCTTTTTTCTATGAAACAGCTAGACAGATCAAGTGAACGTAATCAAGTAGCCTTAGATTTTGCGATGAAAACCTTTTTTTAGGCTTCACCTCCAAATTTGAGTGCAAAATCCATACAAAAGAAAGATAGCACAGGATTTGGAGCAAAATATTCACCACATCGCTGCCGCATTCCAAATTCGTCTGGTCTCGGCTGCATAAGCGTCCCCCCGCCCAAGTTTTTGTGCCCCCCTACCCCAAACACACTACTCTGGCTCCGTGCCAGGTACTGTATTGTTCTATTCGCAGTGCACGATCTATACTGTGGTCTGTGACCAGATAGCCAACAAATCATCTTCATTTGTTGTACTAAATGCTAGCATTTTGAGGAAATATCGCGGAAAAAAGTCTTTGCGATCTGCAAGTTTTTAGCAATTTATCGAACTCTAATTATTGCATTTTCGTTAAAGAGATACTGCTCGAAATCGGCTTTATTCAAATCGGTTTTATCAGTTCAAATTGAATCGCTACTAGACCACATTATTTGTTTAACTTCGATTGAGAAAAAATCGGACCATGTGCGATAAAACTCTCCTATACATACAGTATATGAGCAACGACAAAACGTCACAAAGGTCTTGTATGTTCCACGAAACTGAAAGAACGAGGTAACAAGAGCAGAGTGAAAACAAGCAGAGAGTAAAGACTCCAAGCGTTAATGTGTGAAAATGTAAATTGAAAAAGTCTTGGAAGGAGTTTATCAGCAGTAGCGGCAGCGGCAGAAAATTTGCTTAAAAAAAACAGCGCTGAAGCGCTGCCGCTTTTTCGGCTGAAAAAACAGCGGCGCTGCCGCTTGTCGCTGGTGACGAAAAAAAGCAGCGGCGCTGCCGCTACCGAAAAAGTAGCGCCGCTAGTAGCGCCCACTGGTGAACAGCGCCGCTGTGCCCATCACTGTTAACCTCTAAAGGTCTGGCTAAGTTATAAGAGTGAAACGGTAGGGTTTTCAATGCTTATATCTACGTATGATGTGCCAAATACAAGGTTGACCATACCTCGTAGACCAAAGCATTTAAACCAGCTGTGATTAACTAACTAATTTACCGATACGTACATGCAATGCTTCACTGCTTTAGAAAAGAACAAAAGAACGTGTACTTTTATACCCTAAGGTAGTGCGCAAAATACATGTTCTTTAACAGATTTGACATAGGTCTACATCACACTCCACGTGATTCTTTAGTGTGCGACTTAACATCACACTCCACGTGATTCTTTAGTGTGCGACTTCTTAGTAAACCAACCATCACGTATGCACAATATGTGTTTTGGTTTAGGGAATTCATCCTCGAATTCCCTAAACCAAAACACATATTGTGCATACGTGATGGTTGGTTTGTTCATCAAAAACATATACGAGATGTATCTGGCCAGCTCTACTGAAAGAACAATCCAGGTTAATGTTTAAGCATTATTACCTAAAGAACGGTCAGCCTAGACTCGAAACTTTGTAACATTTTGCAATGAATCAATCTACCTTTCAACTTTTTACAATTTTACAATACCTTGAAAAACCAAAAAGTCCGAAAATGGGACGATCATGAAGTTGTCCTTGCTAAGAATTATAACAACCAACGTAGAAATGCTGGACCGCGAGAAAATAATGTTTGAAACTTCATCAACTGCTGGTTGTTGACATACGTTAAATAACAGGTGTGATGGTAATGATAAATCAAATTTCTTAACGGTTTGAACTTGCCAAACATAGTTTCAATAACTTGTGATATGTCATCGCCTGGACTTGAAAAGGAACGTTACGCGAGTTTCTAAGTATAAATCTTTTTTTTTTCTCATTTTATGCAGTGGTTTGTTGAGCAGTATTGATGTTAGAGAGCAGTCAAGATGGCCCAAGCACTTTAACATATTTTAGTCAAAATAGCAAAAAAAAAAGGAAAATTTTTTGTTCAAAAATATACAAAACAAACACTACAAACTGGTATAGACTGAGTTTAATATGTAATTTGAGCAATATTAAATCAAAAAAAGCTTAAATACCAAGTATTTTGACTGAAAAAATTAATGCTATAGGGGGCAAAAAATCCATACTTTTCAACGAAAATTCAAAACTTCAAATTGCATGCCCTCCTCTCCCTGTGAACCAAATAAGCTAAAAATTGGTATGTGGGATTTTATCACCAACCTAACAATTTGCGGGGGTGATCGGTTAAATTTGGAAAAAAGTTTTTTTTAACAACCCTAATGATCAGTGTGGAAATGCGCACCTTGTAAACTTTTCAGATTTTAAAAATCACCACTAGAGGGCGCTTTATGCTGTTATTACAAAAATGTCTAAGTCCAGAGATGGACTTGGGCAATTTTATGATTAGCCTATGTCATTTGATAATGACTTAGGCAATTTTATGATTAGCTTATGTCAGTCGATGCTGACTTAGGCACCTAAAAACTACACTAGCTGTTAGAAAAAAGAACAAATTTTTTTTAAACAAAAAAGATTTTTTTGAAAACAGCGCAGTTGCTCGACCAGAGGAGGGCAGTAACTACGGGGTGGCCCACTTAAAAGCAGCCAAGAAAATTAAATAGATGTCAACTGGGAGCACTATCAGCATCTTTTATAACATTACAGATGCATAGATGTCAACGGGCAGCACTTCCAGCCTCTTTTGTAACACGTACAGTTTATTTAAACAATGCTATAGTTAATATAAACAATAAAAGGATGTTCCTCTTCTCTACTACATTTTCTGGGCTACTTTTAAGTGAGCCACCTTGTATGTAGTTACTTTGGTAACTAGATGCTGAAACTAGTTACTTTTTGAGTGACTGTAACGGTAACTTTGTTACTTTTTTGAAACTGTAACGAAATCGGTACCCAGCTACAAAATTAGACATGTAAAAGTTACTAGTTACAGTTACTTTTTTAGTGGCAGCACACGCATGCCGGACTAGGTTTGGTAATTATATTACTGCATGCGCGGCGCAAGCTGATTGCTGGATGCACACACACGCACACACACACCTGGTCATCATCACGTGATTACATCAGTTTCACTGATTTATGGGCCAAGCAGCCTTGGCCAGGAGACAGCGAAATGACCATACGGTCTTCGAGTTGCTTCCAGCTGCTACCTATGTCAACCGCACCAAGGCTAAATCTTCACATTGTCTTTTCAGTGCTGAACTTCAAGCAGGGAAGTTGTGGATACCAATTTTTAAAGCCTGTTGGTATGGTTCGACAAGGGAATTGAACCCAGGTCTACCGATTGCTAGGCGGACGCTCTTACCACTACCCATCACTGCTCAATCAAGCGTTACAAAACCCGCAAGCCGCAATGCACAAATATCGATAAATAAAAACATGATCGTTTTGAGCAGTAAGCACTTGCCTTATTAGGGTCAAAATTTTGTTAATTAAAGTAACTGTAACCGTAACTCTAGCGGTAACTAGTTACTTTTTCAAAACTCTAGCTGTACGGTAACTTAGTTACTTTTTTCCTCGAGTAAGTGTAACTGTAACAAAGGTACTTTTAGAAAGTAACTTAGTTACAATACTTAATATACCAAGACTCAACTGCATAAACGTAGCCAGAATAGGGCCAGTGGGCCAGCGTCACCCCAACTGAAATGCCAACAATGATAAAAATGTGACAAAAAATCCTATTATTTCTTCAGTTTCTTTTAGCATTTTTCGCGTACAACAGTAAGTAACAACAATATTGACGACCAGGGAGCCCGCACTCTCTCAATTCAATTTTTAGCAACCAATTTAAATGTACATTGTACAATCCGCGTGAAGTTAAGGGTTTTTGTCCTAAAATTTGCTACCTCAGGCCCTCATCTAATCTTTTTATGAACATAATGCAATAACCAGGGCGGAATTTACTATAAGGCAGAATGCCAGGGGCTCCATATTCAAATGGTACGACATTTTTTTGGCTTTTACCTACGTATATTAGGCAGGAAGATGTCGCAAAAATCTCCAAATTTCCAAGGGCTTGCGCAATGTAGATCCTGCCTGGGCAATAACAGGGTTAAGCGTAACCATCATTATATTGTACCATTTTTCAATAACCATTCTCGTCCACCTCGCCAGTTTTTACGCGACAAAATACTTTTGAAAAAAATAAGCTGGGGAAATGCTCATTGAGCAAGTTATTAAATTTGAATTGAAGGGGCCAGGGCCCCCTTGGCCATAGGCGTAGCCAGAGGGTCAGCGGATTCCGCCCCAATTGAGCTGTTATCTATGACAAAAATGTGGCGAAAAAGCCTATTGTTTCTTCAGTTTCAGTTTTTTGTAGCATTTTTCGCGTACAACGCTTTCTTTTAGCATTTGTGAATAATATTGACGACCAGAGACCCCTGGCCTCCCTCTATTCAATTTTTGCCAACCAATTTAAATGTGTAACTCCAGAGAAATTGAGAGTTTTTGTCCTAAAATTTGCTATCTCAAGCCCTCATCTAACCTTTTTATGGACGTAAAGCAATAACTAGGGCCAGATTTACCATAATATGGAACAGGGCTAGGGGCTCCGCGCTCAGATGGTGAGACATTTTTTTGGTATTCACCTATATTACTGTAGGCAAAAAACGTTGCGAAAATCACCAAACTGCCCATGGCCCCGCACAATATAAATCCACGCTGGGCAATAACATGGTTAGCAGGCGTAACCATTTTTTGTACGATTTTTAAACTACAATCTACTTCCATCTCATTAGTTTTTATGCGACAAAATACTTTTGAAAAAAAAAATTAGCTAGAGGAAATGCTCACTGAACAAATTCAATAATACATTTACGCGTACATGTACTCTTACAACAGGTTATTTTTATGAAAAAACAAAAATCTCTAAGGAAAATCTTCGAGTGGATTATTATTTACTGCTGAAATATTGCTCGAGGCAATGTACCTTTAATTCCACTACCTGGGCCCAATTACGTACAAAGTTTAATCCCAAAATGCAAGATTTTAAACGTGTTTTGGACTTAAATTACAAGTAAAAGAAGGCTTAAACAATTTCATTTTTCAATGGGCTTTCAAATGCTAAAAATCTAATTCCTTCAAATGGCGCAAACACGTGCAAATTATGATTCAATGGCATTAAAATAGCTAGTTTTTTTTTACAAAACTTACGAAAAATTGCAGAGCGGCTGGGGGCTTTACCCCCAGACCACCCCCAAAGAACCCCCAGACCCCCGTCTGTGATGGGCTTGAGTTACACTAGTCACTAGTTTACTCAACACATCTCCCAATTTACACTTTTGCCCTTTTTATTTTTGGTTTAAGTCCTATCTTATAGCAAAATCCTGGTTACGTACAAACACACAGCCACAACTTCTGATCTTCCCATCTACAATATCTTTGTTCCACAATTAGTTCCTCTTTCAAAAATTTCTGAAGACGTCATTACTTGTGATTTGGTCCCCCCCAATCAAAAATCCTGGCTACACCTATGCCCCTGGTCGTACATACACTCCTGCAATTAGTTATTTTTATGACAAAACAAAAATCTACAAGGAATTTCTTCGAGTGGATTGTTATTTACCACTAAAATATAGCACGAGGCAATGAACCTTACTTCCCTCTACTTGGGCCAAATCACTTAAAAAAGTTAAACTCAAAATGCAAGATTTTAAACGTGTTTTGGTCTTAAATTGTGAGTAAAAGGAAGATTGAACAATTTAATTTTTTCAACTGGCTTTCAAATTGTTACAAACGCCCTCTGTAACTATAGCGTAAAGATAGATTTTTAGGTTGCCCCTTCGATTCGAGACTGGGACCGTCACCATTCGTGCTGTTTCCACAAATAGTAGTTGAAGTCCAGTAGATAGAGGTTTATTGAAAAAATTATAATAAATTAAAGAGCTACACGGCACGGCACGGCAGTAAAATATTTGAAAATTAACCCAGGGAACAAAATAAAAGTAACGATGCCGTGTGACTAAACTTACAAAAATAAAACTTCCGCTTGCTTCAAATCCCAAAATGAAATGAATGACTAAACGCTAGAACTCGGCAAAAAAGCAAAAGAGCTGCGCGTTGTGCCGGAAATTAGGCGTTAATTGAACGAAACGTGCGAAAATTAAAAAACACAATGACGCGCAGACTAACACAACAAAAATAAGAACCAAATAAAAGAGCCGAGTTCCAAAAATTTAGTGGGGCAAATAAAACAGATCGGTGCTGTAACACAAATTTTAAAAATCTAGTTCTTTGAAATGGCTCGAAACACGTGCGAGATGTGATTCAATGGCATTAAAATAACGTTTTTTTAACCAAAATTTCCCAGCAGCTGGTGGCTTCGCCCCAGACCTCCATAGCCTCCAGAAGCTGGGGGCTCCGCCTCCAGAAGCTGCGAGCTCCGCCTCCAGACCCCGGCTTTGAAACTATTGAGCTTTACTAGTTTACTCAAAACGTCTCCCAATTTAGACATTTTCACTTTTTAACTTTTGGCAAACCAGGCCACAGCTTTTCAACTTCTTTGTTGCTCAAAAAGATCTACGATATCTTTGTTCTACGAAATCTTTGTTCCACAAAATTTTCTCTTTTGAAAATTTCTGATGACATCACAGTATGTCATTTGTGGTTTGGGCCCTCCAATCTAAAATCCTGGCCACGCCTTTGGTCAACAGCAGGATAAAAATTAACCGCTGCAGTTCCATGGCATTCATAAGAAGGAATTTCAGGTTTACAGTAGTTTATTTCTATAATTTAGTTATCTTCAGAAGATTTCAACTACTCAAAAATACTTGAAACAATTTTGTTATATAAAAGAAAACAAAAAAAAACAAAACGTGAAATTTGCTTCTCCTTGCAGTTCATCTCTGCACTACTAAGGTCTGATCTTTCACCAATCAAGTGAATGTTAAAGAAATAATAGCAAAGGTGGAGTCGAAGACACGAGGCTCGAGGCCAAGGACACAAAACAAAGTGAAGCCAAGGACCAACCCTTTTGAGGCCAAGGACAGAAATGCTCGAGGCCAATTAAGACCTACACAGTAAATACACTGTACATGAAATAGGTGGTTTTTTCCACCGTTTAAGGTGGTTCACGCTTTCCACCCCAAAAATCACAATAGGGATAGTTTGTCACTATACACCTTACTTGGGGTGCTAGAAAACTTCCACCTAACCTTGGTTAACTGCTCATTCCAACTATAAATAGTGGATTGATTAACCTAAAACCATCTTTTCAAGGTAGAAATTTTGCTTAATCTTATGGCGTATATCAATGATCCACCTCTAAAGGTGGATACTTTCACCTTTGAAACTGCGTTTTTTTCTTGAAACACCTTTTGGGATCCACCCCTAAAGATAGATGTTTCCACTTTCATATTTTCGGCCAAGAAATCATAAGATATTTGCAATCATTTTTTCCCTTAGAGCAGTACATAAACTGTAAAATTTTGCATGGGGGGACGCTTTTGCAGCCTTGACCAAACGCATTGGGCATGCAAAGTTCTTTTAGTAAAGATTACGTAATTCCGTCGCCGAAATTGAATGAACACCAAAAAAAAGGTCTTCGCCAGATATTGAAGTGTGTTTTTTGCCAAAATTAGGTGAAGACAGGCGCGTAGCCAGAAATTCGCGATGGGTGGGGCTATGTTGGGGGTCAGGGAGCGGAGTCCCCAGTGCTCGAAAATTTTGCTTTTTTTCGAAAAAATAACTTAATTTTAGAGCTATTTTAATAAAAAATGATACTTTTTAAAACGTGGCATAAAAATTGGCAGTGCAAACATGATTAAACTGATTGCATTAATGGTCTATGTGGAGGTGGCTAATGATAACACTGTAGTTCTCTTGTTTACATGATGGTAAATCATAAAATTCTAATATTCAATAAAACTCAAACGGAGTAATCTATTTCGTCATATTTTATAGAGAAAAATAATTTTGGGAGGGGGCAAATGGAAAGATATTTATGAGAAATGATTGGTAAGTAGCTAATACTGAATAGCAGAGGTGGAGTTGAGGACACAAGGCTCGAGGCCAAGACCAAGGACACAAAAAAATTCCGAGGCCAAGGCCAAGGACAGCCTTTCCGAGGACAGACCCTCTCGAGGTCAAGGACAGGAATGCTCGAGGCCAAGGACCAAGGACACAGGCGCAATTGTCCTCAAAAAAGATTTTTTTTCAAGCGATCTCAAAAAAAGGGTCTTCAAAAAATTTTTGCTAGTGCTAGAGTTACGTAGCAGGGGCTTTTATGTTTAAGCCTATGCCGATGATCTAGCAGTGTTGGGTGTCGGTCACTGGTGCTGATTTGCTTTAGATCAGAGGTATGGCCCAGAAAGCAATAAATGCTGCTGCAAACTGGGCTTCGGAACAAGAGCTACAGTTTAGCAGCAAGAAAACCGAAATTGTACTGTTCACTTTCAAATGGAATCCAGATTTGGGTTGCTTGTGAATGAATGGTTCAAAACTTGAACTTTCCTAGGAAGTAAGACTGTTAGGTGTTACTCTGGACAGCAAGCTAACTCGGAAAACACATATTACCCGAATTAACCACAAAGCAACTACAGCATTAACGCAATGTAGACAAATTGTGGGTAAAACGTGGGGAACAAAACCATCTTTGTTGAAATGGATATACACAGCTATGATACGTCCAATCATGTCGTATGCGTTTGTGTCCTGGGCTAACGTCTCAACAAAAAGTATCTAGTGAGGAAACTTAAAATGGTGCAGAAACTTGCTTGCCTGATGATTTCATCAGCTTTTATTGGCACCCCTACTGGTGCTCTGAAAATATTGCTCAACATAACTCCCATTGACGAATTCTTACTGGCTGAAGCAGTGCGAGGATCATGCAGACTCACTGTTAGTGGACTCTGGCATGTCAACCCAGTTGGTTCCTTGGGGAAAAACGAAACGCCGTGGTGATGTTTGCAATGAGGCTAGGAAATTCTTACCTCTGCTGCAAATGCCAGCTGACCGAATAAAGAAAACTAAGGTATTCGTGAGAAATTTTGAATGTTAAATACTGGATAAAAAGAATGCTATCTGTTCAGAAAGCGCTCTAACTCAAAACTCTATGTCAAGGTTTACACCGATGGCTCAGGCTCGGCGCCACGGAGGGGTATTCCGGGGTCGTGCCCCCCCAAATGACTGCTTGAGCCCCCTAAGCGAAAATTGTGCCTCCCCAAGCGAGGACTGTGCCCCGAAGAAATTAACAGGCCCGGGGCTACTGGAGTGCAAATCGAGGCCGAAAATTGGTGTTTACCGCTCGTATTTTTGTGGACTTGCACCGGTTTACATAAAACTTTTGGAACGAAGAGCTTTTGCTTTTGGTCTTCACTTAAGAATTCGTGGAACATCGCAAGAATTTTAAGACGATAACCAGAAGTTGTGGAAATTTTTGAACTGAAGATTTTTTTTGGTCTTCACCTTGTTCGTTTGATCCACACTGGAATAAATTTCTCGTGCCCTCGTGCCCCTCTCGAATTCACATAAATAAACTTCTCTTGCCCCTTCTCAAATTTATATCTGCCCCCCAGCCATGCTATCCTCGCGCCGGGCCTGCGATGGCTTGAAACTAGGTGGGAGAGTAGGTGCCGGCTTTCATGCAGAATACCCAATCAACCCAAAACAAGCATTTTCCACCTTGGAACTTACAGTACTGGGTTCCAGGCAGAAGTCTTAGCTATTTCAGAAGTGGCAAAAAACCTGCTTTTGGAAAAAATGCACAATCAAACTATTGTTGCGCTGGGTGATAGTCAAGCAGCTATCAAAGCACTAATAAAGTGTACTGTAACATTAATTACAGTTTTCAACTGCATTAGAGGCCTAAATCAGTGAGGTAATCAAAACCACGTCAGTATTGCCTGGATTTCTGAACATACACGGGTGCATGGTAACGAAGTGGCAGACTATCTAGCCAAATCAGGATCTAAATCAGAAATGCATGGTCATGAATCTTTTATTGCAGTCCCGTATGCCAGCTGTGTTAGCACGGTTAAGGACTGGTCCACAGATAGATCGAAATCTATGTGGAATGAACGAAAGGACTGCTTGAGGATGAAGGAGTCTGTAGGTTGGACGTCTTCTCGACTAACAATTAATACGTCTCCTTAACCTTAAGAGGCCTCAATTAAATAGAGTAGAGCAAGTTTTAACTCGGCACTGCAATCTACAGCGACGCAAGCAAACTAGAGGTAGTGCTGAGTTTTCTTTGAGTCCAAAATGTAGCCTGGAGAATGAAACACCAAATCATCATGTTGGCAACTGCAAGCTTTACCAAAAAATTCGTGTTAAATATTTTGGAATTACCAAAAGCACTGTTCACTATGTGGTAACGAAATGTAACGTTAATAAACTGGCCCCATACTTAAAAGAAGCTTGAAGGCTTTCTAAGTTCGACTAGCAACCAAACAAAACAACAGTAGCATAGCAGCTACAGTTGCAGTAGGCCCGAATAAGGCCTACGCAATGTGTAGATGGACTTTACCTAACGGTAGCAGATTCACTTGCACCGTTGCCCATTAATGATAACAACAACATTTTCAGGCGATCTCCAATGGCAGAAAACAAAAAAGGTGTTCGCGAATTTTCCGCGAGGTTTTTGGCGTTTTCAACGCTACAAAAAATAGTGCCGTCCTGGAGCCGAGGACAGGGCAAATTTCGAGGACTTGAGGGTTCGAGGCCAAGGACCTGAGGGTTCGAGGCCAAGGACTTGAAAATGTGTCCTCGAGGCCAAGGACGTCCTCGAGGACTCCACCTCTGCTGAATAGCCCCCCTCTCCTCCTTATTTCTGAGTTTATAATATATTTGTTGATGAAACCTACGTTTGGCCTTTTTACACTAGCGATCAAATCTGATTGCTTAGTTTTGGGCATTTCTAAAATTCTTGTTGATTTGGGACTATTATTTTGACAAATTAGCCTCCATCTGCATATATGTTTCAAAAAATGCTTAAATCACTTTTTAGTCCATTTCAGCGAAAAAAAAACAGTCTCAGAAGAGCTAAAAACGTGGTATTTTTCTTATTCTGCATTTTGATTGACAGGCTAATGGGGGGGGGGCTTTAGCCTCCCCCCCCCTTTGGTTACGCTACTGGGTAAAGACCAAAACAAAAAGGTCTGCGCCGGAAATTGAAGTGTTTTTTGTCAAATTTAGGTAAAGAATTAGGTCTTTTTCGTCTGATCATCCAGCGCTCAAATCTCGATGGGGGGACACATAAATCTCGATGGGGGGACGCTAAATCTTGATGGGTGGACGCTAACTCTCGATGGGGGACGCGTCCCCCCTACAATTTAAGAACTGCCTGAGAGTAAGGAGAAACGCTTTCCGAGCATCACCAAACTGAACGGACTTGGATCAAAATCGTTCCCAATGACTGACTAGATTAGCAACTGTAGAGGAAATGGCTTTGTAGGTACCTGCTGATAACCGTAGCAAACCTAAACGAATAATGCTAACTAAAATGCTTTGCATTGATGCTTGCAATTGCATATTTACGTGAAAAATTAACTGGCCTTCTGATCTTTAGGCCTAAACCAATTGCGCAATAATCGCATAAAACTTACTGGCTAACTAAAAACTGGAATCTTAATCAAGATCTAGTCAGCTACGATGCCTTAGCCTTCAAAATGCAATCATTTCTTTGGATAGGCTATCTATAGTAAGCAATAGTCACAAAAGGCTATATAGGCTACTACACTTAAAGCACCAAAACCTTATCTTGATTCCGAATACTTTGCTAGCACTTGGTGGACAAAGCACACTAGGAAAGCATCGAACCTCTCTGAATTCAAACAGCAGTTGTTCCACAGATTTATTTACCTGTACCTTCAGCACTCACCTACAGTAGTTCCAAAAAGCCCGATACTTGGCAAGACTCGAAATAGAAGCAGGCTACATACTGATTTATTGCGCAATCAACTTGAAACAAGATGGCCGAAATTTGGATTTTAAGGGGAAAACATGAAATTTTTTCTCTTAAACTTTCTTAAGCAGATGAGTTGCAAGAATCGCAATGGGGTCATATTGGTAAAGATATTTTTTTAGATTTTTTCTCAGTTTTTCAAAATTCGAGTTGAATGCCCGTTTAATATCAAAAACAATTAGCTCTCTAGCTCAAGACATAAAAAAAAGTTTATTTTGTTAGGGGTCCCGGGAGTGGTACCACCAAATTATGCCAAAATACTTGTCTCTTAGATATCAACTGAGAGCAAACAACTGATCTTTCTAGCTTGGGCCGTTCAAAACATTGCCTTATTGGTGTCCCGGGGGGGAGGTGGCACAACAAAAGATGTCAAAATATTTGTCTCATAATTATCTACTGCAAAAAAAAAAGACGTTCAAAAACATTTTCATCTGGAGGGTCCATTAGGAGAGTTTCCGGGAGAGTGTTACCCCTAAACTTTTTCAAAATATTTGTCTCTTAAATGTCTACTGATACCAAAAAAGCTAACTGATACCAAGAATCAATGTTTTTAACCGCATTAGCCCAAGCGGTTAAACACATTGATTCTTGGGAATTCATTTGGGGGGTTTTCGAAAGGTGGGGGGTGCTACCCCCAGACTACATCTAAATGTTAGTCTGTTAAAGGCGGTGAATCTTCTACCAATTCTGGTGGTTTACAATAGCTAAAATTGAACTATAATTTTTGATATTTTTTGTTTGGATTTTAGGGCTGCGGTTGCAAAGATATTTAACAAATACAAAAAGATATCTCCAGAAAAAAGTTTATGGAAACTCTGAGTTTTGTTTTTCCCGCCAAAACCACAGTAGGCCAAATAGTTTAGAGAACTGTGGTTTTGGCGGGAAGAAAAAACTCAGAGTTTCCAAAACCTTTTTTCGGGGGATATCTTTTTGTATTTGTTGAATATCTTTGCGACCGCAGTCACAAAATTAAAACAAAAAACATTAAAAATTATAGTTCAATTTTAGCTAGTGTAAACCACCGAAATTTACTGGATGATTCATCGCCTTTAGGTATCTACTGATACCAAAAAAAGCTAGCACTCTTAATAAAGCCATTCAAAAATTGATGTTTGGAGGTATATTTAGGGGATTCTTGAGGGTGGTGCCCCCAAACTATTTTCCTGTCCTGAAAAATTTCAGGAGATAAAATTGCGTTTGCTGCTCAAATACTTTACACAAAAATTAGGTTTCGATGTTTTGTGGTTTAAGGGAAAACAAACGTACAAGATTTAGGAAGAAAACAAGAAAAAAATCTAATCGCGGCCAAAAGTGGAATGGTAGGGATAAGAGGATATCTAAGACATCTAACATGAAATATTTTTGCCGTTCTTATGCCGTTTTTGAATGAGACCGCGTTTTACTCCAAACTTTCGTGGGCGGTTTTTGGGTCCCAAAACCAAACTCACGTAACCTATTGCCTCGAAATTTGGTACAATCAAACAACTTATTAATCTCAAACTGCTGTCAAAATTTTATATGGTTCAGATCAAACGTTTTTGAGTTATAAACAAAAGTCTGAAACTTCTGTTACAGAAGCCTTCCGTAACTCTGCTGATAGTTGCTCCAGCGGAACTCTGGAGCCTTCACCGTCCGTCTTGCCAACCACAAATAAGATTTCCAAATTAGACTTTATTTTTTAACAGAAATAAAATAATTAAAAGGGCAGTACGGCGCGGCATAAAATAACTGAAATTTAACCGTAGAATAAAACTAAAAGAGCACCGTACGATCAGTCTTCCAAATTAAAATACACGTCCGTTTGCCAGAGCTCTAATTTTAAAAAAATGAATGCTAGAACAAAGGTAACTCGGCCAGAGACAAAAAGGCGTGCAAGAAATTAACAAAAAGCGCGTGATTTTAAAACGCTTGCAGCCAACGGCTACAGGAAATAAGGTAACGTGCACAAACTGACTAAACTAAAGAAAAGAAGTGGCCGAGTTCGAAACTAGGGCGGGGCAACAAAAGAAAAAGAGCAATCGGTGCTGTAACAACTTCGCACTCGTTAGTATGAAAATGGACCAGTCAAAACAAAGGAACAAACGACGCAAGCGTCGGTCGTTCCGGTGAGGATAAAAAATCGTAAAATTTAAGAACGGCCAGGCGCAACTCAAAATTTATTGGTTCTTCAAAGAGTATATTATAATAGCTGTTCCAGAATTAGCCAGATTTAGTAACTTTTACAGTCTGTTACATTATTTTGCATTATAAACTCTAAAAGAATATCATTTGAACTCACTAACTAATTGCCTCGTATAACTTATTTTTGCAGGACAAAATCCTTGCAATGACAACAATGGCGGCTGTGATGCACATTGCATATGGACCGGAAGTGGGGCCCGAACATGCGCTTGCGACTGTGGTTTTGCTTTAGGCGC
This sequence comes from Trididemnum nubilum, assembly GCA_963965965.1. Lineage (NCBI taxonomy): Eukaryota > Metazoa > Chordata > Ascidiacea > Aplousobranchia > Didemnidae > Trididemnum > Trididemnum nubilum. The sequence continues at coordinate 40,822,106 of OZ014469.1, read as the reverse complement.
AGATGAAACTAGCTGCCAGCCACTCATTTGTGACGTTGATGTATACGTAGGCATCGACAACGGTGCAATCTTTTGTGATCTTACTTCTATAGGTTTTGAGCCCTTCTTTGGCTTGGTGAGTGTGGACAAGAAGGTTTCCTAACGCAAAAGCTATACGATATTAGTATATATAGTGCAAGATGTAAACCGCAAAAAATTTTTGAGACAGTCGTCAAAAATTTAATGTCACTATGTTGGTACGTAAAACTCATTGTAATTATAAGAGCTGTGGCAGAAAGAGAAAACGGCCATCCCTAAAGGCAAAAATAAGCCACTTGGGTTTTTGTTGACAAGAAATAAACAAAAATGTCAGGAATGGTCGATAGCTGTAGGATTAAAGAATCAATCTCCAAAAAAAAAGCAACCTAATTTTGGAGAAAAAAATGCAAACTCGTGATTGTGTTAGTGTCACTCAAAAATATCTTAATGCCATTTTTTAATTTGTTTTTTTCATTGAAAATAAATAATGGCCTTAAAGATTAGGGTGCCGCCTTTAACAAGAATCAACTATCTTGGGAAAATAGAAGTTATATTGGAAAAACATTAGGAGGAATGAAAAATAATATAAACTATTAGCATTTTACTGATTTTAGTCAACTGTACAAAAACATTTGGATTTTTGAAATATGTTGTGAACGTATGTATTAGAACTTGGTAAATTTATATGCATTTTTAGCAAAATTCGGAGCGTTTATTTCCAATTCGTTTTATCACAATTGAGAAAACCCATTCACATAAAACAACCTAGTTTAATTACTCGTATCTTCTCTTTTCCTCGTGTGATTGGCAGCACAGACAAAGTTTTTAATAAGAAAAAACTTATACTTAAGGGTAAAATTTAACGGCATATCATCTAAAGAAGGGAAGGTCGTAAACAACTCAAATTTGGTGAAGAAAGTAGTAAGATGTTTTTAAATCTTTTACGGGAAAACTGAGCTGCTGTAGTAAAATCCCTGACTTGAATGCCTTTTTAAAAACAGACGTAAAAGATTCTTTAATTTTTATTTTTAGATAGATGTAGATTTTTGTTTGGTACCGCTATTGGTAAATAAATATTAATGTCATTACAATTTTTAGCTAAGATCTATATAGGTCTATAAAATTTAAACTTTAAATATTTAACGCAGTACAGATCATAGTCGTAGCCAGGATTTTTGATTGGGATGGGGGGCAAACCACAAGCAATGACGCCATCAAAAATTTTTGAAGGAGGATTTTGTTAGGTAACCAAAATTTTGATATAGGGAAAGTACTTAAACCAAAAGTCAAAAGCGTGAATGTCTAAATTGGGAGACGTGCGGAGTAAACTAGTGTAACTCAAACGCGTCATAGATAGGGATCTAGGGGCCAAGTCTGGGAGATTTTATGTTATTTTTTGGAAAAAAAAGCTATTTTAATGCCATTGAATCACACTTCGTCCGTGTTCAGAGGCCATTTAAAAGAACTAGAATTTTACCATTTGAAAGCCAATTAAAAAAATTAAATTGTTCAATCCTTCTTTTACTTAGAATTTAAGTCCAAAACACGTTTAAAATCTGGTATTTTGGTGTTAAATTTTATAAGTGATTTGGCCCAGGTTGGAGAAAGTAAGATACATTGCCTCGTGCATTATTTCAGCAATAAATAATAATCCACTCGAAGAAATTTTCGTTTTGTCATAAAAATACTTATTTGTCGCAGTACATGTACGACCAAAGGGCCCAGGCCTGCTCAATTCATGTTCAATATTTGTTTAATGAGCATTTCCCACAGCTAATTTTTTTCAAAAGTTTTTTGTCGCGTAAAAACTGGCGAGAAGGAGGTGGATTGCTATTTAACTATGGAACAATAGATGGTTACACTTACTAACCATGATATTGCCCAGGCCGGATTTACATTGCGCGGGGCCCTCTGCACTTTGGAGATCGTTGAAACATATTCTAGCTAAATATAAGAGAAGACCAAAAAAGTCTCACCATCTGAGAACGGGGTCCTTGCCCCTGTGACATATTATGGTAAATCCGGCCATATTTATTGCATTGCGTTCATAAAAATGTTAGATTAGGGTCTGAGATAGCAACTTTTAGGACAAAAACTCTCAATTTCTCTTAGTTATACATTTAAATTGGTTAAAAACATTGAATTGAGGAAGCCCAGGGCCCCTTGTCGTCAATATTATAGTTAATAATTGCTGCTGTACCCGAAAAATGCTAAAAGAAACTGAAACTGAAAAACCAATAGCCTTTTTTATCACATTTTAATCATTGGTGGCATTTCAATTGGGGGAGGAGGGCGGGCTACGCCTATGCCACATACAAAAACACTAAAAATCCTACACTTTGTTTTCACCCTTAGCAGGATCTTCAGTTTGCTGAAGATCTGACTATCAAATATAGTCAGATCTTCAGCAAATATAGGCAAATCTTAAACAGATACTGCTCTGACTATTAAATACTGTTATTGAGCATTTTTCAAGAACACAGAGCAGTTTTAGTTTTAAAATTTTATTGTTTTCAGAACCAGCGACAAAGGTTGACCGAGTTCAGAGAAAACATTGTGGCATTTCTTCGATCAACTTTTGCTACAAAAGATCAAGATAGATTTCGACTTGGAATTCAGCTTATTTTTAGAGGATCAGGATTTTTCAAAGAGGGTAATAGCCCAACAAATTCAAGCGTTGATTTTCAGAACTTTCTAACGTACGTATTCATAAAAAAACCACCTTTGCTCATAGTAGACTTTATAATAGGGTTTCCCAAACCCCGTTTTGCGGACCGCATGCGGTCCGCGTAAGAAGATTTTGCGTCCTGCGAGTTCTTTTGAGATGAACTGGTAGAGAATTTTTGCAAGAAATCAATTTTCTTCTGTTGATCACCACTTAAAATTCCGCCTAAAGACATATCATACTTTGGTGAAGACCTTTTCTTTTTTGGTCTTCACCTAAATTTTCGCGAATTTTTGCATCAAATCTCGCTTAAAACCGTTTTCTCTCCGGCCTGACCCTCAAAAAGTCAAGTCACTGCTGCCCGTTCCTCTAAAAGTTTGGGCACTCCTGCTTTAGAACCATTAAGGTTTTAAAAAATCGTTCTGTTTTTTTGTAATAGTTTATGGCGATATTTGGCAACAACAGTCCCTCTCTTTTTCTTGTTCGCTTGTTATTGACTACTTTTTATAGAGGTCGCAGAGGTAGCAGATCAAGATTACTCCGTCATACTTCACGGTCTTTTACCACTATCTTCCCTTTCCTTAGTTGAAGTCTCCCCAACTGAGATCTTTTGTATGGCATTTTCAAATCTGCAAGCTATGTGCACCGTCTCTAACAATAAATTCAAATCTGATTCGATACTTCGCAAAAGCTTCACTTCGAAAGCTTGTTCTATAGCAGGATTCACCAAACTTTTTCCTCTGAGGGCCGAATTACTGCGAGATTAATGGCTGCAGGCCGGGTACGAATTGCGAACAGATAGACATACCAGTATTTAGAATATCCATTGATTCGAATAGAACACAAAAAATAACAAAGTCAGCGGTGGTATAGCAAAATTGGGATAGAAATCGATGGGCTGCAGGAATAGCTGACTCCTGCTGTGGTGCGCTGCAGGGCATGGTGTTCTTGGAAAAAACATTTTACACCATTTCCAAAATTTGACTCAAACTGTCCCCATTTGTGGTGGCCTTATGCTATGCAGACTTAAGTTTAAAAGCTGCTCGTGGTATGTGGTAAACACTAAACTTATAGCATCAGCTACATGTTGAACAAAATGTACAAATGCAAAAAATAACGAATCAATACCGAACTAAGATCGAACGATTTTTACAAAGGTATTACTTTTTAATAGTTTGCGTGCTATCTGGCCTAAAGGCAACCAGCTAGCACGCAAAAGGCCAGATAGCACGCAAACGATTAAATATCAAAAGCTCTCGCCAGCGAACGTCAAAACATCACAACTAAATTGTTAAAGGTATTTCTATTACGCAAAACCAAAGCAGAGATATCGCTAATACACCACATTGGACAATTCGGATATTTTAGTAGATGTTTGGTGCAATTGTGTCGAAGAAGATTATGCTGTTCCAAAACAGCAATACTTTTGTTGCATATCAAGCAATTAGCTGTATCATTATTCGCTTCTACAAAAATGCTTTTCTTCCCGTTTTTCATTAAACACCAGCATCTAGAATCTACTATTCTTTTTTTCAGTACTGGTAGTTATTTAAAGAGATATTTATTGATATAACAGCATAACCTAAAAGTTAATTACTTAGTGCTGCTGGCGCTGTCTCCATCATCTGCTTAATCTTCGTAGTTTGAGCTATGGTCTGCCTAAAAACAAATAAATATTGATCTAATGAAACAATGATGCGTTTTTTAAATACAAAGTTTGTGTTGTTATAACCAGAAACAATCATTAATAAATTGCGTGTGGCTAAACAACAATTAATGTCAGTCTTTGAAAAAAATTTGGTTCGTGTTTTCCCGTAACAGTGTTGTAGTTTAGCTTTTATTTTCCCAAAATGTGGCAGGTCAGATGAAATCAGATCGCGGGCCGTAGTTTGATGACCTATAGCGATGATACTTGCAGTGAATATGCGAAAAACCATTTTATGTGAAATAGCCAATTTTATTTCAGATTTGATGAGAACGATCTCAATGCTACACTGACTGAATATCTACAGTTGCCTGATGATTATTGTGTCGATTTCCCATCCGGACTTATTCCGTATTTTCAACATTGGGTTCGACAAAATTCTATTCTACCGGAGAATTATTTTAGAATCGCACCGGGACCATATCGAGAGGAAACAACCACAACAAGAATAGGTTAGTAACTGAAGCACGATTTGAAATCGTTGATTGCAGCTTTGAAAGCATGCCTATACACACAGTTTCTGAGTTGCATTCGTTTCCACAGATTGCGCGATTTTGATTTTAACATGTTTCTGCAGACACGTGTTTTGGAGTATCATATCATTAGTGCAGCTAAACTTCTTGATCTTGACCCAATTTACTCGTAGTTCAATTTATTTTGTGAAACTATCAAATTATTCAAATCTGTAAGTGGGCAAAAGTCCGTTAATCGTTAATCTGTAAATAATGAAGCTAACTTTTTCATTACCTTGTTAAATCAGTGGTTTTCAACCTGTGGGCCACAGAAGTATTTTGCAGTGGCCACAGAGCAGTTTGGTTTGAAAAAGTCGTATTTGCACGATGAGCTGTTTATTCCCTGACATTGTCAAAAAGCTTGCAGTAAGTTGCAGTGAATGGCGAGTTGACTTGTGTTTTTTGTGTGTTTGGAGATTACCCGTTTTCGACCGGAATAACCGTTTGATTTTTGGCGAAGACCTTTTTTTTTTTGAGATCACCTGTTTTCGGACGGAAAAACAGTTTCAATCTAATTCAAGACTGATGAAAATTTGGGTCAAGTTCGTTTACTGAAGTTTCAAGCTTTCAAAAAAGTCCCCACCCCCCCACCCCCTTTTGCAAAATGCTGGCTACGCTACTGCTTAGGGTAGTGGAAAATTGCAATTGAGCAATACTTTGAGAGTAGGGCCATGAAAAAAATTTAAAGGAAAAAGGGCTACGGTTAGAAAAAGGTTGAAAACCACTGCGTTAAATGGTTAAAAAGTTTTTTTACGTTAACGGACTAAAGGCGGGTTCACACAGAAGCCGTCAACGTTTACGTCACCGTTCCGTCACCGTTCAGCGTTCTACCGTTATTTGGCGGTGACGGTAACCTGAACGTGAGAGGTTCACACTGATCCGTCACCGTTACGTTTTACGAAGAACCTGTAACTGGTTGTAATGCTTGCATAGCAGTTTTGTTAATAAACCAATAGGCCTATCAAGTTTGGGTTTTGTAATCAGCAATCACTATGCATAATCAGTAATCACTATACCATCAAACTATGCTTAAATTGAGAGCTACTGATAATATGTGCAAGCTATTTAATGCATTTTATCCTGTGGGGTTAACTTGCTGGTTTTGAAGTGCTTGCCAAAATCATCAGCAAACATTTATCAAGTATCAGTGATAATTGTGGAAACAAATGATGAGTTTTAACTTTAGTTTTACTTAGTTGTACAGTGGTACTGCTCAAGTAATTTTTTTCATGGTACTGCTGCTGGGTTAAAAAACTGTTGAGATTTTTTGTTAAGTTACAGCTTACATATTTGTTGAATTTCCATTAAATAATTAAATTTCTTTGACAGTCAAATACTGATATGATCACAGATTTTAAGTTTATTTTGCAAAAGTAAAAAAGTGATTAGTAAGTAATTGCATTTAGAGTACAGGGTGGGCCAAAGTAGGTATACAGCAATCACAATATAAACACTTTAAATTTCTTTTTACTTCTAATAAGCAGCACATTCCAAAAGACTTTGCATTACTTGCTCAGCACTAGAAACTGTAATATGACTTAAAATCAAGTAAAAACCGTAATGGAAAAAAAAATTTCAAGCACTTTTGAGCGATGGCTATATCATCATCATCATCATCATATTCATTTATTTACCAAGTGACGTCATATCACAAGAAAAAACTGCAACTTCCTCTAGGTCTATTACCAAAGCATCGAAATATGTAATTCCTTTAAAACCAAACACACACACTTGCAGAGTTAAAGCGATATTTAGTCACTTGGTGAGGAGACAGCGAAGGACCAAAAGGTCATCTAAGTCTACTGCCACCGCACCAAGTCAAGGGTAAAAAAGCAGCTTCTACTGTAGATTTTCTCAGTCTGCTACTTTCTATGATAAAAAATTTTACGCAAAATTAAAACAAAGTATTGCAAAGATATGTACACTTTGTACAGTGTATACACAAAACTCACAGTCACCATGTAAAGAAAATGCAAGGCAACATTAGAATTGTTCAAACTCTAAGCATACTAAAAAATAAAAAAATAAAAATACTGTAACTACAGATTGAATAGAAAATGAAATTAATAAAGTTAATGCTTATTTATGTTTTATAGAATTTAAAGTGGGCAATTGGAGTGAAAAAAAAAACCTCCTTGCTTTGTTTTGTATTGTTTGCCAATATGTCATTAGAACACATAAAGACTCCTTAATAAACAATCCTACTCCTCCCCATCTTGTAGTTGTGCATTTGTGGTAAAAATGGTACCCACTTAACTTTGCATTGTATATCTGTAACAATTTAAGTTTGGTTTCACTTATAGCAATGATATCAGGTAAGATATCATAATTCGTTAAAAGTTCATTCAATTTATCAAAATTTGCATTTAAGCTTCTTATATTCACGCAAAGCAAAGAAAATTTACACTTTTTGTTAATAATATTGGCTTCGGCCTGTGAGCAGTATTTTGAGTCAACCAAACCAGAATTTAAATCATTTAGTAAGTTTTTTATCTTGTTGTCTTCCTGTAAGCATTTAGCTGGGAACAACGAATTATTTGTGCGATTAATATCCAAGTTTAGTTAGTCATCATTTCTCATTTCATTTAACAATTGCTTATCATCTAGGGTTTGAAAAGGAAACAATTCACTGTAACAATTTTGGCAGAGATATGGTTCAGTAGAAGAACAAACAGTGTGAAATTTAAGGGGACTAAAGACTGTGCATTTGAGGTGAATCCATCCATCACACATATCACACTGAATAGCACACTGGTTCCTTCTACAAGGTCTTAAACATATTTCACATCGACATTTAACTGGCATTATCACGCAGTCAAATCAATGAAAGATTCTACACTAGTTAGACAAAATAGCAAATTTAGAATCAGCCACAAAATACGCAGAAAAAGTTGTTTTGAATTTAAAATGAAAACACGTGAAAAGTATCTTTCAATATACTGGTAATTATAAATTTAGACAGAAAGGTACAGAAAAAAAAAAAAGTCAGATCCAACTATGTACACAAAAATACAAAAACTACAAATGTCAGATCCTGCTATGTAGGCACAACACACCAAAAGAGTGCTGAGTGTCAGGTTGAAGTAGCCTTCTTATTCATACACCCAAGACTTGTTAGCACAACAATAATTGTTAAGTTCACCTTCTTTAAATCATAAAGCTATTTCTTTCTTTGCTGTTTCCACAGAGTCAGATCCATGACATATATTTCTCCCAATGTCAATACAATAATCTCCACGAATTGTTCCAGGAAGAGAATCAACAGGGTTAGTCTCTCCAAGCATTTTACGATCAGTTTTAACTGCTCCTTTTCCTTCCCAAACCATTGCCACAACTGGCCCAGACAACATAAATTCAACAAGTTTTGGGAAAAATGGTTTTGAACTGAGATCTACAAAGTGCATTTCTAGCAAATCTTTACTGGCAGTCGTCATTTTCATGGCACAAAGCCTAAAACCTTTCTCCTCAAAACGGCAAATTATTTTGCCAACAAAAACCCCGCTGAACACCATCTGGCTTCACTGCAACAAAATCTTCAAGAAAAAGTTGGATTTGACCAAAGAGGGGGAAGACTTGAACCAAAAGTTAAAAAGATTCTACCACCAACTATCACTAGGCCTACCGTTTAACCTCTTATTCAAATAGATTTAATTTCTCATGATTAAATACCGGCATCCTTAAAGGGACAGGGAACTCAAAATCAATGTTTTTTGAGTTTTGAATCGTGTTAATAGTACTTGCAACACCTTATAGAGATGATCCGGTGATATTTTTATAACTTTTTTCAAAACTGAGCTTTTTTTGGTTTCTTCTCAAGTAGCTGTAAACATAGTAACATTTTCAATCGAGGTATCTATGACGTCACAATGGCCTGTGACGCATGGTTCATTCATAATTATCCAGTGGACTAATCGCGTACGCGTAACAACGTTGCACCATTTCGGTCTGTTTTGAAGAAAAAAAGCACCGTCTTGCTGGAAAAGCAAGCGTGCTTTTTTTGCTAATTCAATAGAACGGGTCTAGTGCAGTATTGCTTAGTGTACGAATGGAAAAGCTGAATACAAACAATCGCTGATTTCGAGAGAACCTGCATTTTACGCGCTTGCAGAAAGTGCTCAATGTATAAAAACAGAGCTAAAATAAAACATAAAACCAGATCTAAAGCTTTTAGATCTGGTTTTACGTTTTATTTTAGCTCTGTTTATATCTGGTTTTACGTTTTATTTTAGCTCTGTTTTTGTACATTGAACCTGTATTTTATGTTGTCAGCGGAAATCTATTTTGTTTTGCAATCTATGCAATTACAGTAGAATTTAAAAGGGATTTAATTATTATTATTGATCATTCGGAGTCAACCTATGTAAGTGCAGCAGCACATTTAAAAAAAGATTTTCTGTCGGTCGTTGTGAGGTAGCTTAATTCCTAATAAAATGCAGTACAAAGCAGATATTATATGCATTATCTTCGTCGGGATGATTCGATTTGCTCCACATTTTTGCAGCGTTTCTCAATCAGCATATACCTGGGTTCACACTGGAACTTTTTTTGGTTACACACTGTCGAACTGAGGGGCATGGCCACCTTCCCCCACCTGGCTACGCCCCTGCGATTGCATTACCTATTCTGATTGATTGATTGGTTCCATCTTTATCCTTCTTTCACGGGAAAGCGACAATGGTGCTATACGTCGGATGAATCCTCACCCACTTAGGAGTTACCGGTGTTTTGTCGAACATTTTATTGCTCCTTCCCATTTCCACCAAGCAGAGATAAGCGTCGTGAAGCGTTTTATCTAAGGACGAAACAATGCCACGAGGGCGCGAGTTGAACTGCAGACCTTTCGATCTATGACCACCGTAAAAACGGCGCTCGACCACACTGCCGACCATGTTAGTCGTAGCAAATACATTCATGCATTCTGTTATGCATTATGCGCATTATCTACAACAAAAATCGGCAAGATGGCCGAGCGGTAACGAGCTCGACTCTGGTACGGTAGGTGTAGGTTCAAATCCTGGATCGGTCAAATTGGAGAGTTGCCAACGGCTCGCCACTGCAGCAACTTTTCTTCGAAAAGAGCTGTGTTGTCCAGGCGCAATGTCGCGGCAATGGGCCCCGCAAACTCGTTTCACGCTTCGGCGTAATACAGCGCGTGTAATGAAAATTTGATTTTTTGAACATATCTACAGCTAAATTAGAGAATAAGAGTGGTTGTTATCACCAGGTCTACCGGGGATGGTAATTAATAATAGGTTAGCCCAGCCTCACTGCTCTTACGGTAGAGGTATCAAAGAAACAATGAACAACGCTATTTATTCAACCTAACTTTTCGCTCGGCTGGGTATACGCTCTGAAACCAAACTACGTACAGTAGTTTCACCGTAGCAACGGACCTGGTTGCTACCGCAAAACTATGGCAATCACCAATCAAAATTGTCAGAATTGACCACCAATTGACGCAAAATAAAAGTTGATACCAGAGCGTATATGGCCGAGCATCTTCAGAGGGGAGATAACGGAGTGCCACGCACCCTCCACTACAAGCAAAAACAGTGCATACTCATACTTTACAATCGGCCTACTATACAAAATTTTATTCTTGTTTTCTGACTGTTTTTGCTAGAAGTAGATGGGTGCCTGACACTCCTTTACCTCACCTAGGTTGTCTATTAAAATCAGCAATTACAGTATTTGCATTCAGCTTTTCCGCTAAAACGTACACTAGGCTACATACAGCTGTGCTATACCGTCCTATAACTATACTATCGAATTAGCAAAAAAGCAGGCTTGCTTTCTAGCAAAACGGCGTTTCTATTTTCTTCAAACTTTTAAACTTGTATGCTATGACTACCATCTACACTTCTACACTACAGGGACTTGTTTACTGCTTCTAATCACTGAGGTCTCGAAGCACAAAAAAAATGAAATCTGCACTAGACTTAGATGATGGCTTTTCGAAAAAGCAGCAGCAGAAATCGCAGCACAGGTTTTGACAGACAACATAGGCCTACTGTGTTATGCAGTTTTTCTCTCGAAATCGTGTGAACACTGATGCTGTATATTTGTGCATTCAGCTTTTCCATTAAAACGTACATTACGCTATACTGCGCTACCCGTTCTATTGAATTAGCAAAAAAAGCACGCTTGCTTTTTCAGCAAGACGATGCTTTTTTTCTTCAAAACAGACCGAAATGGCGCAACGTTGTTACGCGTACGCGATTAGTCCACTGGATAATTATGAATGAACCATGCGTCACAGGCCATTGTGACGTCATAGATACCTCGATTAAAAATGTTACTATGTTTACAGCTACTTGAGAAAAAACTAAATAAACCTCAGTTACGAAAAAAAAATTTAAACTATCACCGGATCAGCTTTGTAAGGTGTTACAAGTACTATTTAAATGACTAAACCTCGAAAAGAATTACAGTTGTGTTCCCTGTCCCTTTAAGAATTAATAAAGAAATTATTTCGTGTTAAAAGTCGAAAAGCAAACGAAGTACCGTACCTCGTGAATTACACCATATGCCTGCCACGATGACAGTCCACCCACAAAAAGTAGCCTAATACAATAACTGCTTTGAGAAATACCGATAAGCTTTCACTCCTCGAAACTAACTAGCCTAGCCCTAGCTGGTTGGCTTATCAGCTCTCGAATGTCTGTTCTGCCTCACTTAAGCACTTGAAACAATCACCGGAGTTAAGCTAACAAATAACCCAAAATAAGAGATGACTCTCATGAAATTGTGAAAAGGAGAACAGTTTATTTATGCCTTATTTTGCAATATTTCCGAAAGTGTAGGCCTATTGCTTTATGTTGAAACTTCGCAGTAAACTACTGTAGTCTTAAAACATTGTAGCTGAATGATTTGTTAGAAATGACGATGTGCTTTTGTTCGATTAGAATAAACGTTATGGACTGATGACCGGTATATCCATAGCTACCGACTGCCGTAGGCTATCGATATTCCTCGAAGCTTATCGGTATTCTTCGTAGCAGTTATTGTATTAGGCCGCCCCTTGTGGCAGGCCACCATCACAACAAACACGTAGTGCAATTCATAAGGTAGTTCGTTTATTTTTCGACGTTTTGCGAGAAAAAACTTCTTTATTAATGGTTACCGGTACTTCGTCTTGAAAAATTGATATATACCTACTTATGGCCCACCCTGTATATCATTTAAATTAGATTTGCATGAACAATTTTAAGGTGGTGTAGAACTTAAACTTAAATTTACTGTAAGCAATATGACATGAATTCTAATAGCCTAAACACTAGATTTTGTTTTTCAGAAATAGTCTGTAAATAGTCTGTAGGTTGGTACCGTACCAAAGTGGAATTTGAATTCGGCAGATTTGGTATGCCAATCAGTAGCCAAGGCTTACTGCAATAGTGAGTAATGTAAGAAGTAGAAGACTTTAAAAAGCTGAAAGTACTGACAAAAATTACTAAAAAACTGAAAAGTACTGGTAAAACCTGCAGAACTAGAAATTTTTATACTCAAAATTGCGGTAAATCAGTGTTTGAGTTTTTTGAAATGTTTCTACTCTCAATATCTGATGTGATTGCAATTTTTAACTAACATCGATAACAACAGTTAGCAGGTCAGAAAGAGAGGAAAAAGATATCTAATGCAGCACATGCAGTTTATTACGGCATTCATTATCAGAAACCGTTATCGCGCAATCAAATCGAAAATTGCTATTACAGTATGTGTACGCTTAAAGAAGTCTATTTTTTGTACGCTACCGTATCGCGAATTGTTTTGGTAACCGATATCATACACTTGTCATCTGTCATATGGCATACTACTAGTACTAGAACATACAGAATCTTAAGTGCAGCAGCACAAAAACCTAACCAAAACCATGTAGTCCAGGCTCAGTACTACTATGTACCGTAGGTATGTGTGCACTGTCAGAAATTGATCTCGCGTATTCGGCATCTGTTATATTGCGAAGTGATGGTCTACTGTACTGGTAGGCTATCACAAACTGGTACAGTTCTAGCGTATGCGTGAAGTGCAGCGACAATTGAACTGTACGGAAACTATCACTACTCAACTCTTGATTTGTACAGTACTGTACCAGGGTACAGTATGTTTTCTCCACTCCAATTTGATTGTATGGTACTGGTTCGTTGATTTTCTAAAGTAGCTATAACCTCAAACCACATTAAGCTTAAAACAAATAAAACTCAATGCAATTCAAAACCACAGCCAACTTTGTATGTGCGTTGTACCAACACTGTGTAAGTAAACCAGCTATTTTTTGGCATCTAGTGATCCACTGCTAAGAATACAAGATGATTCTAACATCATACAATTTCATTTCAGTGGCTGTTCAGCGTTCATACAAAACAAACTGCAGAGTATACAGATACAACAACTACCAGTAGCCTCTACCTGACTATTATTACATCAACAAATAAATAGGCTTATGAGTTCCTAAAAATAAACAAAAGTTAAGAGTCTATGGTATTGGTAGCTAAGCAACCACTGGTCAGTATTTATATGCATCATGGCAATAATAATGACCACAGACCAGTATCGGTACTGGTATATACAAAGTACTGGTGCACTACGGTATATGATCATGACTAGGCCTATTGATGATACAGTGTCCAAAATGGTCAAAAGTGGCCACTTTATTTAAAGGCAGAGGCAGTTTTGCTTCTAGAGGCAAAATAGCCCCATGTTATTTTGCAATTTGGAGGCAAAATAGTCCTAACGGCTATTTTGCCGCAAATGCCAAATTAGCCCTAAGCCTCATGCTAACCCAAACCCTAACCCAAACTCTAACTCTAATCCTAACCCTAATCCCAACCCTAGCCCTAACCCTAACTCAAACCCTAACCCAAACAAAGAAAAAACACTATTTTGCCTCTAGAGGCAAAATAGCCACTTTCAGACACGAGAAAGGTCTCTACTGTAGAAATTGATTGCTTTCAGTAGTTTATAATTTCAGCTTTCAAGAGTCAAGTCAATTGAAGTTCAAAATTGAACTTTAGCCAATTGTACCAAAACAAGAGCAAGGAAAACCAAATTGAATTGGCTTTCTCAACTGGCAGCTAGCAACCAACTCAGATTTAACATGCCTACCCAGTACCAATTACCGGTAGTTTCAATATCTCATTCTCTCTTCTTTTCCAAAGCAGAAAAAAAAGCAATCCAGTCTGAAGTACCGCTAGGCTAGATACCAGTATCACTGCTACTGTACACTACCTATACTACAAAGTAGTGGTACATGACTAGACCTAGCCTACTACATACAGCTCTAAGCACTTAACATTGCCTGCTAAAAGCTACTTTTCAACAAAAACCAATTATTTTTTCAAGATATGCAGTTTTTGTGGCTCAAAGTTTGCCCCAACCACCAAAAACATGCTCGAAATCGCTTACGTTACTTACGTAAAGTTAAAATTATTTTAGCTCAACGTAAGACGAATGAAATCAAGAAAATCACTTCCGTCACCGCTAAAATTTTCTGTGTGAACACCTTGACGTTAGACGTAACTGCGACGGAACGGTAACGTTGACGTTGACGGCTTCTGTTTGAACCCGCCTTAAATCAACTTCCGTTAAGGTTTTTATCGTTAATATCTTGCAACATTCATTTATCATACCTGTACAAACTAGTTTGCACTGGTAACACTTGCTGTATATTAGCACGAGTTTTTTAGAAGAAAGCGAAGAAAGTAGCTCTTTTTTGTGGCAAATAATAAGTTGCCGCCTCTAAGGACTATCAATTATCGCTGTTTGACATATTGATTAATGACATATTGACAATTAATGACATATTGATTAATGACATATTGATTAATGACATATTGATTAATTATCGCTGTTTGACATAATGACATATTGACAAACAAGACAAAACAAAGCAAGAAGTTTTTTTTTTTTTTTCACTCCAATTGCCCACTTTAAATTCTATAAAACATAAATAAGCATTATGAACTTTATTAATTTTATTTCTATCCAATCTGTAGTTACAGCATTTTTATTTTTTAGTATGCTTAGAGTCAGAACAATTCTAATGTTGTCTTGCATTTTCTTTACATGGTGACTGTGAGTTTTGTGTATACACTGTACAAAGTGTACATATCTTTGCAATACTTTGTTTTAATTTTGCGTAAAATTTTTTATCATAGAAAGTAGCAGACTGAGAAAATCTAGAAGCTGCTTTTTTTAACCTTAACTTGGTGAGGTGGCTGTAGACTTAGATGACCTTTTGGTCCTTCGCTGTCTCCTCACCAAGTGACTAAATATCGCTTTAACTCTGCAAGTTTGTGTGTTTGGTTTTAAAGGAATTGCATATTTCGATGCTTTGGTGATAGACCTAGAGGAAGTTGCAGTTTTTTTCTTGTAATATGACGTCACTTGGTAAATAAAAAAATATGATGATGATGATGATGATGATGATGTTTGCAAACCCCGAAGATTTTCTGATCGCAGCTTCATTAGTGCATTTGAACTTATGTTTATCTTGAAATTAGGTTGGACTATAAAGTGTAATTTCCAAAACACAAAAAGACCACCACAGCAATAAATATTTCCTTACAATCAGCTCAACAGCGTCAATACGTGTTCTAGAAGCGAGTGAATAAAACGAAATGTAAATTACACGCAAACAATTAACGAATTAACGGACTTTACTTACTTCCGTTAATTAAAGCTGAAAACAACGGATTAACGTTAACGGAGGTGTGAAGTTTGTAAACGGACTAGTGGTTAACGAAGCTAACGTTTTTGCATTAACTTCCCACTTATGCTCAAATCCCCTATAAAAATCACTTATTACACTTATTACAGTACAATAAAGACATGGCTTGGTATAAATTGGCATGACTATCCAGTCTTCCAAGTTTGGTGCTACCATACAATGCTAGACGCAGAAACTAACACAAGTAAAGGAGGTCTCAAAAGAAATGTAGCACTTTTGTTTTGGGTTTTGGATAGAGAGTTTTCGATCTTGGATTTTTAAACTTTTGTTTTAGATTTTGGATCAAAGGTTTCGGAAACATTTATTTGAGATAATTAGCCTTTTTACACTGTGTTTTGAACTTAGAGCCCCTTCAACCGCATCAACTAAAACAGATCTTGAAAAATTAAAACTATACAATATATTTCAATTAAAGAGGAGTTTGAATTCCGCCTATTCCAATAAGCACGGGCTAGAATGTTTTGCGTTAAATGATTCTTAAACGGTTTAATTTAGTAGAAAGCTACAGTATTTTTGTGTATGTATGGGCAGGCGCGTAACCAGAAATCTGTAGAAGGGAGGCTGTTTCTGGGGTCTGGGGTTCCAGCCCAGAGCTGCCGAAAGCGCTGGGTATAGGGACGTGGCCCCCAGCGCTTGAAAAATTTATATATATTTTCTTTTTGCAAAAAATGACTTATTTTAGGCAATTTTGATAAAAATTGATGCTTTTAAACATAGGTGGGCAAGTTAATGCAAAACGTTAGCTTCGTTAACCACTAGTCCGTTAACAAACTTCACACCTCCGTTAACGTTAATCCGTTGTTTTCAGATTTAATTAACGGAAGTTAAAGAAGTCCGTTAATTCGTTAACATTTTGCGTGTAATTTACCTTTCTTTTTATTCACTCGCTTCAAGGACACGTATTTGCGCTGTTGACAATTGTAAGGAAATATTTATTGCTATGGATGTCTTTTTGTGTTTTGGAATTTAAATTTTAGAGTCTAATCTAATTTCAAGATAAAAATACCTTCAAATGCACTAACGGAGCTGCGATCGGAAAATCTTTGGAAATTGGGAACAGCAATAATTAATAGACCTATAAGGCTGCAGCTTACTCGTATTATTTGCCACAAAAAAAGCGCTCCTTTCTTTGCTTTCTTCTATAAAACTCGTGCAAATACGCAACAAATGTTACCAGTGCAAACTGGTTTTTACCGGTACGATGAATGAATGGTGCAAGATATTAACGATAAAAACCTTAACGGAAGTTAACAGAACTTAACGGAAGTTACTTTAGTCCGTTAACAGAACTTAACGGAAGTTAATTTAGTCCGTTAATTTGAAAAAACTTTTTAACGGATTAACGAGTTAATGAAAAAGTTAGCTTTGTTATTAACGGATTAACGATTAACGGACTTGTGCCCACCTATGCTTTTAAATTGTGGCATAAAAATTAGCAGTGCAAAAATGTGATTAAAGTGGTTGCATGAATGGACTTTGGGGAGATGGCTAATGGTAAAATTTCAGTTTTTTTATTTCAAGCTGGTAAATCATAAAATCCAATAGTTCAATAAAACTCACAACAGCAATCTATTTTGTTTGTTTTTTGTAGGGAAGATAATTGGGGACGAGCTTATGAATCGAGATTTGAGAGAAATGATTGGTAATCAAATAATATTAAATACCCCCTATTTCTGAGCTTATGTACTGTATATCTTTTGATGAAACTTATGCTCAGCATTTTTCAACAAGCGATCAAAATTAATTGCTTATTTTTGGCTTTTTTCAAAGTTTTTTGATTTGTGAGTTGTTTTCAAAAAATTACCCCCTCTCTCAAAGAAATGTTTCAAAAGATGCTTTAAATTTTTTTTGAGTTTATTACGGCGCAAAAGATAGTCTCAGAAGTGCTAAAAATATTCTGATTTTTGGTCTAGAGGATGGGAGGGAACTATTTTCCTTTGCTATTTTCCCTCCTCCCCGCCGCCCCTCCTTGGCTACATTACTGCCAGTAGGTAGGTATAAGAGAAAAATATTTTTAGACAGGTTTTTAGTCAGCTTTAAGAGATATTTCTCGAAATCGGTTTTATTGAAAAAATGAAAACTACTTGAGGTAATAAAAAGGTACTCCACACTTTGTTTCACTATTTTCTTAATCCGCAAAAATTGATATAATCCGTTTGACTCGGTACCATTGGCAGCCCAGCGTCTCGAAAGTTTATGACATCAGATAGGATAACTTTGGGAAAATTTTTACATCAGGTAAAATTTTAACGCGATATTCAATAATCCACAATCACCGTTATCCGAAAACAAATGCAAATTTATTCGTTACGAATTCTCTCTCAAAAATTATCAAATTTTTTCGAATTTATCTAAAAATTTTGCTAAAAAGAAGCAAGTAGCGACTGACCACTACAAAATGTACGTGCTCTCATTGAAAAGAAGCGTCATTTCCATAACAACCCAAATCGCATGATGTTTTACTTGGTGTTTTTCAACAAGCACCAAATTAGCATTGCAAAAAGTAAAACGTCAACGGTAAATTTTGGAAAATGATCTACTGATAAGCAATAAACATAGGCGTAGCCAGGATTTTTGATTGGGGGTAGGGGGATGGTGGGGGCAGGGTCCAAACCGCAAATCACATCCAATGACGTCATCAAAAATTTTTTAAAAAAAGGACTTTTTATGGGACAAAGATACCGTAGAATGGAAGATAAGAACCCGGGGCATAGATAGGCACGTAACCAAAATTTTGTTCAAAAAGACTTCAATCAAAAGTTAAAAAGTTTTCAAACAATGTTCAAGTCGGGATGCGTGGCGAGTAAACTAGTGTAACTCAAACGGGTCACAAACAGGGGGTGTGGGGGCTCCAACCCCAAACCGTTGAGCAATTTTTGTCATTTTTTGGAAAAAAATAGCTGCTTTAATCAATGACATAAAACTAAATGATACGCAACTCTTTTTCCCACTCTTTCTCCTCTTTGTTTCTTTATTATGCGGATTTTTGCTCTGTCTTTGCCCGCGCTGATCTGCTGACAGTGACTGTACTGCACAGCCTTAGCCTTGCTTAACAACCAGCAGGTAGCAATAATAATAATAATCGTTGTCTCTAAAAGTAGTAGCTTTGCGTAATTTGCTTAAGAACCGATGTCAACTGCTAAATTACCATCCAAAATCCAATTTTTGAATAACTTTTGCAGGAAATGACATAAATAATGTCATAAAAACTCGTAGATTTTTGCTGCATACATTTAATGGTTGGTTGCTTGGTTAGTGGTTAGTTTGCGCGCTTTCATTTTTTAAATATACAGTAATATTTAATATAATATTTCATTTTTTTAATTTTAATATAACATTTTTTAATATTTTGCCGCATTTAAGCTGTTTTTGAATAAAACCGCATTTTAAGACAAAGTTTAGAATGTTTTTAAGCGCCTAAAATCGAAGTCACGTTACCATGTCACCACGTTATCATTTTCTTTTGTATTTGAATTGGTTTTATTGATTTTTAAAGCATTGACTTTATATTATTTTTGCGTGAAATTTCGGCTGTTAAGTTTATTTTGGGGGGTCGCCGCTTAAAATAATTTTGCCTTTTTTAACGAAAAATCGAAAAACAGTCGATTTTAAAGTTTTAGCGAAAAATTTCAAATTTGGATGTGATTAAAATATGATGTCACCTCAAAACCGTAAAACCCTGAGCCGACCCCCCTCTTTCTCAGTAACGCCACTGGCTTTTATGTCATTGGTTTGCTTGAATTTTATTCCCCCTTTTGTCGCCAATAGCAATACAATGAAACTTTTTGCCATTGTTTCAGATTTGTCCGGTGTTGTGTGATTTAATCATATTTATGACTCTTTTATTGACTAGAAACAGCGCAGTCCCGTTAAGTGTAGAGTATACTGTGGAAGTTCTAAGCGATGCTGAGCTCCATATCCATTCTGCTCTAGATGAGGCTGGACCGTTTCATACGTTTAGGTGAATCACTTGAATGTCCATTGTTGACCACAACGATAATCCCGGTTGATTTCACTTGAGAAGCATTATTTTATCCAGCGCTGGATTTACCGTATGGCAAGCTGGTAAATTCCAGACACCCTGCGCTTACTCGTGTGACCTTTTTTCTGTTTCTTTTTTTTTTAGATCATATTTTCTGGAATAAGAAAATTGTGACTCAATAGTCGATTCTTCTCCGTTTGCCTGGGGATCTGCGCTTTGTAAATCCTGGCCTCCAGTTTACGTTCGACGCATACACCCTAATCACGAAAATTATGCGATAAATAAGCACTATCGCGTCTGTGTTAACAATATTTATTGAACAGCTCCAGCACTGCTCAAAGCAGTTCAAAACAAAGGGGGGAATAAGGCTGCACGCGCAGTCGCAACACATACAAACACTAAAAAGCCCAGATAAGGAACAGAATATAAATGAAATTATTAAAGTATCGGGCAGGCTTAGTTTTGGTTGTTGCTTGATTCAATAACGTCTTAGAAAAGTCGTTAACATTCTACTCAACTCTTTCTTAGCAGTAGCTTAATTGTTTTTAACAATCTTAATTTCCGTTTTGAAAGTGGCTGCTAAAATCACCAAACGTTTTCGACTAGAATGCTTTTTACAATATTAAATTGACATAAATCTTGCCTTCCCACAAAATTTAAGCAACATTGAATAAAAGCAGTTTTATTACTGTTAGCTTGGAAGAATATTTAATTACAGCACAAACGCAACATTACGCTAAGCCAGTAAAATGACACGGCGATAAAACGATCCACAATATTATACTGTAGATATTTTAAAATCTGACAAATTGTGCTGGGGCGCCGTCGCCTCTACAACTTTTTCAGGGGCTACTGTCTTAACAAGAGAGCTTTTCGACATTATTTCTTCAGCCTAATCTATAGACGTACCATTAACAGGTAGGACTACGTTCATGAAGAAAATACTACATGCCCTTAGCATTCCTCTTCAGCGTGGTCGAGAGGGTAAAGGCGACTCTGATCGATTCTGATCGCATGATCGACTCTGACCTGATCGACGACGACTCTGATCGCATGATCATGAGTTCAACCCGCACCCTGGTCACGCTGTTGCGTTCTTGGATAAGACGCTTAACGATAATCATCTCTGTTTGGTGGCTTCAAACAAGCAGCAAATTTACGTGGGAAAAAGTAAAACGTCAACCGGAAAATGGTCAACGACTAAGCGGGTGCGGATTCGTCCAAAGCATAGCGCACCGTCGCTTTCTCGTGATAGGAGGATAAAGATACACTAATCAAAAAAATCAAATTGAGTAGTTAAGGCGCTGTTTTTACGGATACTCTTTTTTAATGCAGAAAAACTCGAAAGCAGATGCGGTTTAGTCCGATATAAAGCGCCACCGTCGTTTCGTGACAGGAGGATAAAGCAGAAACAAATTACCGGAACAAAATACGAACAAAACTCAAAATGTCGTTTGACCTTTTTTATCGTATATACTGTACCTCCACCCTGGAAGAATTATATTTTAGCAAGTTCTTGCGAGAAAACGTCAACGCATCATTATAATACCTACCAACTTACTATATATAATACCATTTAATATCATTATTATATACCATATATTATATTTTAATACCATTATTATATTAATACCATTATTTTATATCATTTAATACATTACTACCTATATTAACTAACATCATTATAATACCATTTGTCAATACCTACCAACCAACAGAAGTCCATAAAACCTGGGACTTCTGAACTTGGTACCAGTAAGTTAGGTACATCCCTGATCTGAATAGGCTACCCTAAGCTATAAAATCAGCAACAACCTTAAACATATCGCTTTTACTCAAATGACATGAACATAAATCCAGACTAGTTTACTTCAAACATCATTCATAACCTTGCAGGTACATAATTAGCGCTTTAACCGATCTATGTCGGCACGCACGCAAATGGCCAGTACCAGAGAAAACCAGAAGAGTGGGGCCTGCAGTGAAGCGTGACCAAGAAGAGAATAAAATGAGCGCATTTGCGGAGTTTCGGATCATCTAGTTTCATGTCATTGCTTTAATGCTACTTGGATCACCTTTCGGACGTTTTTAAAGCCGTTTGAAAGAACTAAAGTTTTAAGATTCTAAAGGCAATTGAAAAAATTCAATTGTTTAGTCTTCCACTTACTTACAGGTGAATTTCAGAAAGACGCATAAAATTTCAATAAAGACGTTTAAAATCTTTAGAATTTCCATAAACATGTTCAAAATCTTGCATTTTTCGGTTAAATTTTATAAGTGACTAGCCCAAGTGGGGGGAAAGCAAAGTACAATGCCTCCTGCCATTTGTAAATAATAATATACTTGTAAGTTTGCCTTGGAGATAGATTTGTTTTGTTATGACAGCAACCGACTTTAGGAAATAAACGGGAACGACAAGAGGGCTCAGGCCCCCTTATGTCAAATTCAATAATTTTTTCAATAAGCACGTTTCTTAGCTAATTTTCTTTGAAGTATTTTGTCGCAAAAAAACTGGCTAGGTGGATTGTTATTTATATGTGGTACTAATTAAAGATATTAGCTACTAATGTTATTGTATTAAGTTCATAAAAAGATCAGATGACGACCTAAGTTTGCAAATTTTAGGATAAAAAAACCTGAGTTTTTCCCGGGTTATGCATTTGAATTGGTGGGCGAAAATTTAACTTGAGGGAGCCCAGGCCCCCTGGTCGTCAATCTTAATATTACTGTTTTACACGGGTACTTTTTACGTAAAATGCTAAAACAAACTGAAATTGAAAACGCAACATGTTTTATTGACATTGTTTTTTTTCATTTGTGGCATTTTATTTGGGGGAGAACCAGGCTCCCTGGCTGCGCCTATGGCTATAAGCGAGTGGAGATTTGTCTAAAGGATAGGGCCATTGCCGTTTTGTAGTGGTATTGGGATAAAGGTGCATCAATCAATCAACAACGAAAGAAGTAATCCAGCACCGATAATTTTTCAGCTTTGCTTTTTGTCAGTGGATTTACTGAAAGCGTGAGTAATGCCGATTTGAATGTCTTAACAACTGCCACGCGTAAATTCTTCCACGAAAGCTTCGTTGTGAATGCGTTTAACATGGAGGTCTCAGCTTTTGTAGAAACTCCTCAGCTTCGAAAGTATGTAATGCTGTCAAATGTTTTGTGTTAAATCATTTTGTAATTTATACGATGCATAGGCTATCTTTATTTTACAAATTAGCTAAGCAAGAAAATAAAAAAAGATTCAGATTCCACCAGCCACTTGCTTATAATACCTGTCCCTCTTCATTTTTCGGAGGGGTAAGGCGGCCACTTCCTCTATCAATGCTCTACGAGTTTTTTCGAAATTCTTTGCATAAATGTGAGAGCGAGTATACAGTATTGTAGGCAGATTTTGTGGAGAAAATCCTTCTTCCGAATATAATGTAAGACCAAAAAAGTCTTTAGCCTGCAGTACCAAGGATGGTAGAACGGTACGGTGCGTTCAAAATTTAAGCAAGGCGTACTTCAAAAATTTACCGTACCGTACAAACGTTACGCAACAAAAGCAAATTTTGAATCCGTACCGTACCTACGAACTTTTCATTGACTGGTACGCTCTAAACGACCGTACTTGAGAGCCACGGTACGTACACTCTAAATGAAGTGTTTAAATGCATTTGAATAGGTTTTATACATGTTAAAGTAACAGATTTTGTGTAATTTTTAAAGTAACAGATTTTGTGTAATTTTTAAAGACGTGTTTAAAATTTTCCGTTTTATGTCACTGCAACGCGTTTAATATGTTATTTAAGCGCGTAATTGTTCATATACAGCATTGCACTGAGATATCAGCCAACTAGTAAACACGAAAAGTTGGCGTAATGACAAACGCATGCATATTTAAGCATATAAAAGTCAGTAACGATGCGTGAAATAAAAATTTGGTGCTGGAAATTGAAAAAAATTAAGCGATGCTTGGGAGAAGACTTACCAAGAAAATGGAATGGAGTTGAATTTGAATTAATCACCAAATGGGAAAGGAGGCACCGGGAATCGAAAGGGGGATGGTGGTTGGGAGAAGGAAATGGGTACGGTAATGTGGATATGAAAATGATGATGGGGGAGTGGAGATGGGAAAATGATATTGGGTATGGGGGAATGAGAATGAAGGAATGAAGAATGTAAAAAGGGAGATGAATAGGATAAATATGGGGCTGAAAGAATAGAATGAGGAAATGGGGATGGGAGAATAAGGATGAAAGAATAGGGTTCAAGGTAATAAGACTTGGGGAATGAAAATGAGGAAATGGGTTGGGAGAATGAAGATGTGGGAATGGACATGGGAAATATATGGTTGGGGGAATAGGTATGGGGATTGGGGATGGGGAACAGAATGGGGCAATGGAGAATGGAAATGGGAATGGGGGAACGAGTATGGGAGAATGAGATGAGGGAATGGGGATGGGGGAATGGGTATGGGGGAATAGGGAGGAGGGAATGGGGATGGAGGAATGGGGATGGGGGAATGGAGATGGGGGAAATGGGATGGGGGAATAGGGATAGGGGATGAGGAAATGGAGATGGGGGAGTGGGAAATGATAATAGAGGAATGAAGATGGGGGAATGGGGATAGGTAAATGGGGATGGGAAAATGGGGATGAGGGAATGGGGATGGGGGAATGGGGATGGGGAATGGGGATGGGGGAATGGGGATAGGAGAATGGGGATGGAAGAATAGTGATGGAAGAATGGGGAGAAGAGATGGGGTTGGGGGAATGGAGATGGGGGAATTGGATAGGAAAATGAAAATGGGGGATGGAGGAATGTGTATGGAAAAAGGGATAGGAGAAATGAGGATGATCGGAAAATGTTGATGGGAATGGGAGATGGAAATGGAGGAAATATGGAGGTAAGAAAATGAGCTGCAGTAATGAGGCTAGCAGAATGAGGCTAATGGCCAGATGGAAGATGAGGATGGAGGAATTAAAACTATAAAAATGACGTTTGGGGGAAGGAAAATGGAGACGGAGGAATTGGATTGAGAAATGGAGATGAGGAATAGAAAATCAGGGAATAGCAATTGGGTGATATACAAGATGGAAAAACATGTGCATGAGAAACAAGGTGGATGAGGAATGGAAAATGAAAATTAATGGAGATTGGATTATTGAAAAATAGAAATTAGAAATAAGAATGGTGGAATGGAGATTACATTTAAAGAAATAGAGCTGACAAAATAGGAAGGAAATATATAGAGGTAAAAATTGGGGTTGGAAAGACAGAAAGACACTTCATTGTTAACTGTAACAAAAAAAGGTGTAAATAGAAATGGGAGACAGGAAATGGTGGAAAGGAAGATTAAAAGATTGAAAAATTAAAGAGGTTGAATAGGAGTGTGGGTAACTGCAGTCAAGCATTCGCAATTGCGCAGTCAAGCTATTTTCTATAAGTAATCGCTAGTTTTTGCGATAGCTCTTTGTAAGTTACGCACACTCGTGTAGAGCAACAGAGTGCTTAGGCGATCCTACTTGAATAATTTCAATGACCGTGATTACTTGATTATCGAATCCACAGTTGCTAACTTCTTCGTGTTCAGCATAGAACACAGAGAAATCAGAACTTGAGTGTATTACTTGCAACAGTATCCAAATTTAGCAAATATTTCAACCACAAAATTCAGCAACACAATTCCTACCTAACTATTTAAATATAAATACCACAGAAAATGACCTAACTAGCTATAATCCAAGTAATGGCAGGCTACTGCAGGTACTGGTGTTGCAATCTACTGGATTGCGGTCTACATAAGCACGTATAGAATCAGAAATTTAGCCATAAGTTAAACAACTATAATACCATATCGCCAAACATGCAAATCAGTCAGCACTGAGAAAAATATCGACTTAAATAGCAAGTAAAATATAAGGCTACTCTGACACTGACTGGTGACAATCTGCCTAATCTACCCATAGGCTAACTAAACACTACTGGTCTAACAAATAACAGCTGCATTCACACCATACTTAACGTACGAACTCCAAAGACTATGAAAACATTCCAGTAATTCACAAACATGTGCTCGATCCTACGATAGTACAGCTGCTAGCTTAAGAACGTCACAAATCATAAGAACAAATATTTCACGAAGCTTGCTACGGGCAATGACGCAGCTTGAATCAGCACAACAAAAGGAATGGACTAGCAACAAAAATATCCGCGGAGTCAATTCTTCCGTAAGATTAGACTATTCATACTAGCAGCATTGAGAATATACACACATGGTCTACCGGTCAAGATAAAGTCACGACTATCGCTAACACTCTTTTTTAATAATTTTATTATCAGTAAGCAAGCATCTTGACCAAATAACTATTAGGTTTTTGTCCTGGCTTATTAAAGATGATATTGTACTTGTTTGCAATTTGACTTGATCTAAGCAGGGTGTCGAACCGAACCTGAACCCGAACCGTAAACCCGAATGAACCGTTTCATTTTGGTGAACCCGAACCGAACCTGAACTAGCAAAATTTTACTTCAGTGAACCTAAACTAAACCTGAACCCTCAAAATTGTTCTCAAGTGAACCCAAACCGAACTTGAACCCCTAACAAAAGTAAGAATATATTTTTCCATATCCGGATGTCGCTGGCGCTGGTACACGCACAATAAGAGCAGTGGTGATCATTAACAGGATCAGCAATTTCTCCTTTTTTTTTCTGGACAAACGAGTAACGACAGATAAATTTTAAGTCAATGAACCCGAACCGAACCTGAATCAGTAATATTTTACTTGAGTGAACCTGAACCTCGAAAATGGTGCTCAAGTGAACCTGAACCAAACCTGAACCGCTAAAATATTTCGAGCAGGAGCTAAACCTGAACCCGAACCGTTATTTAAAATGTTCGACACCCTGGATCTAAGTGAGTTATTGATTGATTGATTGATTGATTGGTGCATATTTTTATTTACCATTGAGAAAATAATTTCATTTATTATGCACAAACTTTTTTTTTGTTCGTTTGTATATTTTGGTGTTATTGCTTTTTTTTTAAACTTCAATAAGGGTCTTGAAATAAAATTTAAAAAATGAATAAATTAATTTTACGCCTGACTGCGCTCACATGGATTCTGTAATTATTGCATCTTTTCAAATAAAAAAATTTAGAGCTCAAATTTAACTGATTGGAAATTTCCAGAGCAGGTTGATAGTTTTGGCTAGGCCTACAGTTTTGTAAGATTTTGACAAAAAAAGAAGACAAGAAACAGCAGAAATATTGGCTTTTTTTATCCTCCCGTTATGGGCAAGCTGCTGAGAATCGGTTAAGAGGCAGATCATCGGTCACTACACAGTAGTCTAGGTGATGGAATAATCACATCAAGTTGGCCAATATTGAAAAAAAGAGTAGGTATAGATAAAGGAATAGCATCAGTGTTGTCGCTAAGGAAGATTGCTTGTGCCCCCCCTCATTTAAGTTTACTAAGAATTGGCCTACTTTTTTGCATCATCACGTACGGTAAGGCCTAATCTGTAATGACAAGGCAATCGAAAATGATGTAGGTGTAATTCTGTAATTGTAAAGAGGAATAACAACGTTCAATTCTACCTACTGTACTTAACGAACGCCACCTACATTAGCAGTAGGCTATATTCCTGTTAACGCTTTTCTTTTAGAGCAGCCTACCAAAAGTTTAGTGGTTCAAGTTTCACATCAGCTTTAACATTCGAAGTTTACACCTTTAACCCCGTTTGATCATCTAGTAATTAGGCTAGTCATATTAATTTTAAAACCACAAATGTTTGCATCGTATGCAATTCAAAGCAATCTAAGCACAAAAACCATTCTAACAGCTACCGTTAATGATTTTGGGCCGGAGACAAAAAAAATTTATGAAACCCTACCAGCCTAATAATTGATACCGGTAATGTGGGCTAATGTTTCTTAGACATGAATTGAGGTGAATACAAAATTTCTAAAGTTTCTCAAGATTGTGTTTTTCTAAAGTTTCTACAACATCAGTATTAATTTGCAAAAGTTCTCTATTTTATTGCCCCCTGACTTTGTTTGCTGTGGCGACAGCACCAAATCTGGAATAAAGTTTAGAGTTTCTTGAGTAGGAGAAAAGAGAGTTTCAGAAGTACCATAATTTCTTCAGTGGTTGGTACCTATCTCAGAACAAGGTTGCCGGGTTGTTTGTGTTTTATAAAAAGCCGGGGTTTGAGTGTAGAGAAAGGGTTTAAAAGCTAAGGCCAGAATCACATGATCAAGTGTTTTGCACAATTTTCTTGCATCAATTGTGTGAAGGTTGTGCAAGTTTATGGCTCACTATTGCGGGCACCTGTCGGCAATTTTATTGTGCCGCTGTGTGAGAATGAAAATCAGTGTTTAGAAAGTTTAGCTGAGTTCTTGTGGGAAAATAGAATCAAGCTCTATTTTGCCTGCAAGTTTTCTGTTTTCAGCGAAAAAAAAAAAAACTAAGCTTTTAGTCTTGCCTTTGAAAATATTTACCCGCAGAATACAAAAAGTACCACGGAAGTCAAAGTTAAAAATGAATGCGTCATAATTATCAGGCAAAAATGTTGTAAGAAATTTTACACTTCTTATTTAATCGACAATGAAGTAATATAGTGTAACATTGTGCTTGCTCTTTTCATTTTTCTTGAAAGACTTAAATGTGTTGCCTGCTGTTTTATTCGCAATCGCATATAGATTAGGCCTATGCAATTCTTCCTATTCAAAGTGGTGTTTGGCCTTTTCTAAATTCTTTCTGAAAATTTATTAACCAGAACTGTAGTGTAGATATCACCATGCCAATTGTGGTCAACTCATGTAACTGAACTTTTAATTAGAGAAATCAAAGAAATGCAGTGCTTTTGGATCATGTTTAATGTCAAGTATAAGGACAGAATAAAGAAATCGAATGCTTGGAAGAAAGTTTCAGAAGTTTTAGATCGAAATCATTTGGAGAGAGGCTTTTACTCACTATTTACTAATAAGTAAACTTTAATAAGTATTTAATGTGTGATCTAGTTTTAATCAAGATGTTGAAAATTTCCTTCTGATTAGAGGAAAGTTTCCAGCCCATTTTCACTAGTGCCAAATTTGTGATTATTTTAATATGTTTTGGTTAGAAATTGGCATGTTCCCTGGCAAAAGAGCCTTTTGCATTGTTAATCAGTTAAGATAATTTTCAGCTATTTCATGCTGATTTTATAAGAAACCAAACAAAAACGCTTCTAATCTTATTTGAAAATAGCAAAGTTTTTATTTACCCTAACATCAAATTATTGAGCCCTCTAAAATCGCAAGTACTGAAAAGAACATACTTGGTTTATGCTTACTTGGTCAATCATGCAATGTTATGTAAATTTTATTGGTGATAAATAACATAGCATAAACAAAGCTACGCTATACGCTATAGAGTTCCACACAAGCAAAGGTTTTTGATGTTTTCCATTTATCTATTTCATTTCATTGCAGGTCAAAAAAAAATTCCTAGTCTGCGCATGCAATTTGATGCCGAACTCAAATAGCTATTTATTGCTATAGTTGCAGCTTTTCGCTTTTGTGAACGTGCTCATATCATTTTGGCAAACAAGAAATAAGAATGAATCCACAAAGTGCATAGTACTAATATTGCTGTGGCAAATTTCAAAGAAATTCCTTAACAACTGTGTAAATGCTTTTACAGAGAAAAAAAATGTGTGTGATAGCATCTTTTGCATTTTTTTTGCTAAAATGTGTGTGATAGCATTTTTTTTGCTAAAAAACCCATATGCTTCCATCTAGCAAGCTGAGCAAGAAAATTGTGTCCGGGTGTGATAGCTCAAAAAACATTGATGCAAGAAAATTGTACAAAAAACTTGATCAAGTGATTCCGGCCTAAGTTATCTTCCTGCTCATCCTGGAAAAAGGTCTAGTTTTGGTCCTAGTAAGCGTATATGGTATGCACTCAGTAGGGATAAATCAGAAATGTAATTACACATAATGCACCAGGAAACCGCAAAAGGATCTTTGGTCTTCAAGTCAAGCTGGCATCTGTCGACCAAACATGGTAGAGGCTCTACACTGTCTATTACAAAACGTCAACTAATCAAGCAGGTAAGCTGTGAATACCATTTTTTGTAGTCTTTGGCTTGACCTAGCTGGGAATCAAACCCAACTCTACCATTTTAGGAACTCAGAAGACACTGTATCCATTCGACCACTGATTGGTTAAAAGTTAAATGAAAATTTGAAGCATGGGCAAATTGGCATAGCATAGATCTAAAAAAGATTGGTGGCTACAGCTTAAGCTACTCAGGGGTCAAATTCACCTTTTTTACCTACTTGCCCATTGGGCAAGTAATATCAGAAGTCTGCTTGCCCGAAAAAATTTCTACTTGCCCAGAAAAAGTAGTTACTATAAGTTTTGAGGTTAACTTAGGAAAAAAATTGTACAATATACTTCTTGGCAAAAATCACTGAATTTTCAAAATAAATGTAGTCATTTAAAAATAATTGGCAAAAATAATTTTCAAAATCAAAAAAAATTTTCAAAATTTCAAAAAATCCTATTTTGAGAATCAAGTTTTTGTGAGCAAAGTTATGTCATCTGTTATTGTGATGTAGGCTTTTTCCAGTCATGCATTACACAAAAATTTTCAATTAACGGGCCAGAGTTAATTTCGAACCCTGCTACTGTAGCCATCTTAACAACTAAAGTGTAAAGAAATTGTCCGTTTTGCTAAAAAAAAAAAAGTTAAATTTAACCAAGGAGTTTACAAGTTGGAATACTGTAGATGAGAGGAAACTTATGATCAAACAATTAACTTAACGTCTGTATTGGTTTTCTTTAAATTGATAGAACCTGGTAGAAATAAAGTCCGGCACTGTTAGCCACTTTGCAAACACATTGAAAATGGACTGTTTTACAAACACTTACTGTGTGTTTTTCTAGACAATTAACTGAATTAAGTTAATCTAGGTTCAGTTTGCTATGAGGTTACTTTGTGAAAAGATCATAAGCATCCTACTAGATACAGTCTGCAGAAACTTTAGATAGTAAATTAAAAAGGCTGAGGCGGTTCTTGCGCTCAAATAAGAAAATTGCTATCCTAGCCCCAACCCTTAGCCTGACTCTAGCCCTAACCTCAATTATAATAAAAAGTTTAAAAAATAAGGATAAAGAGCTCTCACTCTTGGTTTTCTTATGGTATTCTCTTTGTAGGCATCATGTAATGTAACTCTAGCCACTTTCTAACCATACTTTATTTGACTAGTTTTTCAGGTTTCCTCTCAACTAACTTATAAACTCTAGGCTAAGCTATGGTATGCACTGTAAAAGAAGGCAATAGAGCAATTGTTAGGTTTAGATATGGTCTGAGATTTCTATTTATGTTGCTTTTCTCTTCCAGATTGCATTGAGCGAATTTTATTTTGATTTTACGGACATTTCTGCACTGAATTGAATTAAGCTAGTGACCAAAAGCCTACTGTATACTGATCTAAGTCAGTAGTAGACTAAGCATATGGTTAAGTTAAATGTATGTACCAGTCAATTTAGAACAACAGCTCAAGAATTGCCTGTAATTCAGAGGTAGGCTGTTGCACTGTTACATGTAATTGATTTCTTATCAATTCAGATTTGAAATGTAAACATTTCTCTTTTCTCAGACAAGAGACTTTGTTTGCAAGAACATATTTCTCATCATCACAAAGCGTACAATACATGGCAATTAATGCAATGTAGTATCATGTCAAAAATACTTCAAATCTTACAAACTTTTTCAATTATATTATCATCGTATGCATTACCAGGGCTATCCTTGGAGCAAGAGGACTCTATTGTGGAAAATCAAGGTTGCTATAAATGCATTGCACTACTATTTCTGAAAGTGACGATCCTGGATGTCTATATATGTCCATATCAAAGTGATAACAGTTCTACTACTACTGTGGTTGCAGATGAAGATGAGCACTGAGCAGCCTATCTTCCATTTTTTTGTGAATTAGTCAAGTCATTTATGAAATAAGAGCATGAAACAAAACAAGTTTTAAGTGTCATAGTGGAAGAAACAGCCCAGTATATTTTGTCCAGAGAAGATATGACAACAAAGTTGGAGTATCAAGAATTTGGCCCACCAAAGAGCAAAAATATTCTAGCCTTGATTTGCTCCAACTCACAGTAAAGAAAAGCCATGGGTATGTGCAGATGTTATTTGATTTTTTTTTAATGATAAAGGGAGAATGTATTATTCTTGAACATGCACTCTGAGTCTGGATAACCCAGGATTTAGAAAATTTTGCAAATTGATGAAATAACTATTGATCAAAGTCATTTGAAATATGATGCAAAGCTTGAAAATTTTTGTCTAAAACAGCTTGTTGTATTTAGAACCAATTTTCAAAACAAGATTTTACACAAAATTTTTTCCAGTACTGTACTGGTACCATAAAGTTTTGCAATTTTTAATCAAAAGTTGCATTTGGGCAATTTTGCCGCAGTCAAGATCTTTAAGGAAACACTGGTTACCACAGAGTCTAAAGTTAGGTAGCTGCAATTATCTTTGTATAGCCGCAAAAGTAACTTGTGTTGTTAACTGTGATAATGCCATTTTAATTGTTTGATAGCGCCCTCGTTCGTGATAAATGCAAGGGCAGTAGCTCAAGATTTAGCTGTCACTCTGCACCATCTTCCTTCACCTTTTTTGCCTCAATTGAACAAAGTTTAATACGATTCCAAACAAAGTATTTTAAATTTATTGAGGTCAAATTTTGCATTCAGTGATTTATTTTTCTTGCAGCAATGTAGTTTTTTTGGTTTACTTGGTGAGCAGTTGGTTGACACTTCGTCATCCCCAGCCACTCACCAGATAGTTCAAAATGTGCTGGGCGTTGGAAATGTATTATGATAAACATAGTCTGGAACCAACTTCAATAGAGTATAACTCCATTTATAAAAGCTGAACAATTGACAGCTTTCATAAAGAAAGTGAAAAGGCTACATTACTAAGAAGAGGTTAAAGGTAATGCTATAAAAGTAATAAAGTGCTTGCATACCCAATTAGTGATATCATTCGTGAATATTTTTGTTATTTAGGCTTATTTTCACCAAGCTTTCAGAAAAACTTGACTACTATCTACCGGTAAGATGGAAAAGAAAACATATTAAGCACAACTATTGTGAGCAACCAATCAAAGATTGTTATATTTTCTAACATGGCGTTTGGTATGTTATTATTTTCTTTACTCAAGGTTTGTATTGTATTGGTGGCATGCTGAATTGCTAACATTAATTTTTGAGCTAATACTATTATCCCATTATATATTATAATCACGGTGCAGGAGTCTCGAAATTTGGTGATTTTGGCTTTGTGTTTTACCGCCTTAAGCATAAAGGTATCTGCTGAAAGTGCATCCAATATACGATATCCAACATCCAATAATTGGTACCAGAAAGTAGGAGTAAAATTTGAAAATTATAGAATGAAATACATAAAGGCAGTTTGTTTGGTTTCAGCTTTTTGATTTGAAAAATATTGAAATGCGTTCTGGCTTTTCCTGTTATCTCTTTTATTTTTAAAGCAACACCAAAAAGTTGTGTTTACATCAAATCTATTGCCTTGAAGTTTTGCCAAACAGTTCAAAAGTTGGTGGCTTGTCCGAACTTCAAATCGTTTAAGGTTGAGGCAGAAGACAAATTTATTTTGAATTAAAAATAAAAGGGAGTTAAAGGCAAACTTGGAAATCAAATACTGTTTGAACTTTTGAATAGATCAAAAATAAAACCACTTCAAAGTGTCATTTTGTATATTTTCTTAATTTATAAACTTCAATCTTGTTTTAGTTCAAACCCCCTTTAAAAACTTTCTGTTTTTTCGTACAAACTTGTGCCACTCAAAGACGAGTTACGAATTGGTTGTGTGAAAGCATTAGCTTTTGTGCTGTAATGCTAATTTCTAACCAAAGGTTTTTGTATCAATTCTGTGACTGGCGGAGTGGTTCAATGCTTCAATATGATTGATTACCGGTACTTACTGTCGCAACCTCAGGTACGAGGTTTTAAAGTGATCAGTTGGTACATGCATGAGTTTGAATCCCATGTTTGACCAGTTTTTACTTGCATAGTTGTAGGTCTATCTATAATGTACACCCTTCTAAACACCACCCCTTAATATACATCCCTTAACCCTTAATTTCTACCCTTTAATACTTCACCCCCACACCTCTATAAACATCACTTCCTAATACTACCATATTCCAGCATCTCTCTAAGCAACAACCCTTGTACTACTTCATTCCTATACACCTCCATCATCATTCTTCATTAATGCATCTCATAGCCCTTTAATTCACAACCTCTTTACATTACGTTGCCCTTGTAATTAACATCTCTAAATTTTAGACCTCCGCAACAATTTAAAAATAATTATATTCAATTGCACAATCACAATACGCTGTATCGCTTTTGAAAACGATGCATTTAGCACTGTAGTATTTTCAGCATTACAAAAAGTTTATTTCAAAATTGCTAAATGAGTTGTTTTGCTTCCAAATTTAATTACCCGATAAAAATGCTTTTTGAGATTTCGTTTTTGGAGAACTTCGAATCATAAAGTAAATAGTGCCATATTCTAAAATGAAAATTTTTATTTGCGGAATATCAAATCTTATTCTGGAATAGTAAAACTGCAAACTACACTAATTGCTTTTGACAAAGAAAATATACTGATTATTTGTTTTTAATTTCAACCCCATCTAATTTAATCTCAAATCCTTAACATTATTGCTTCAATAAAAAAATGCATTAATGTGCAGGGTTGCCACATCCTGAAAAAGTCCTAGAAAGTCTTTGGTATTTTTTTGCTGTCCTGGGAAGTCCTTGAATATTGTTTATATGTCCTGGAAAAAGTTTGGAAAGTTTTGCAGTGATTTACCAGGACAGAAAGTGAATTTTTTTTGTTGTTGCAATAACTGTTACCTTGTAAGTGTACAAAGGTATTGTTGAAATAATTTGCGTTGTGAAGGTCTTTTGAAAGGGTAAATTTAAAAGTTTATTTTGTTAAAAGACAGAGCGTATTTGTACGCTGGCGCACGCATAAAAAGTCGCTATCCTAGCCTTAACCCATCCCTAAATCTAACCCAAACTGTATTGCAAGCTCCAATCCCAACATTAATATTAACCCTGTATAACACTGACGTAGGGCTACCATACGTTTTCTTTTAAGAGGATTTGTCTTCTTTTTCCGTTTAAAATGAATTGTCCTCCGAGGACACCAAAAAAGTAGCCAAATGTCCTTTTTCTTTATGCTCAGAACTTAAAGGCGGGAGTCGAAGACCAAACCAACCAAAAACGATATACTTTCGTCCACACTCTCGTTCAACTCCCGCCGACCTTAACACAATCGTACTGACAGTAGATCTTTTTTTTTGTCGAGATCACCATTTTCAAAGGGCAAAATCGGAGCAAAAACAATTGGTCCCCAAAGAAAAAAACGGTGTTCAGTTTTTGAATTTCTCCTTGGAAAATGGTGTTCTTCGATGTAAAAAAGTCTTCAGTCAGTTCGGTTGGCCGGTATATACATTCCGCATGTTTGATCGTTTGGGGTTCATTTTTCGAAACTGTCGTCTGTTTGGTTTATGAAAATATGATACCCCTACCCAAACGATAATTCAAAAATAGAAGAGAGTAAATTAGCGCCTATTCTTGTGCTCTTTGCTCTCTTATTCTCTTTAAGCAGTTCTTGCTTATTCGCCAGCGTGCAAATGAGCAGTAAGCACTTTTTTGTTGAAATGCCAAAATTTGCACTTCGCAGTACAGTATGTATAAATTATTAAATATTATTAGGAAGAGTGAATTTATGAACAGTAATTTAATGCAATGCGATACTCTAGCAGCGGTATTACTGCTAGTAGCAGAATTGTAGCGGGCTATAGGCCCCCCATTGGCCTGTTAGCTAAACACAAAAAAATATGACATTTTTCACACTATACTTAATGAGGCAGTTTTTTGCAGTAATATGCACTCTCAAATAATTTAAAGCCACTCTGAAACATCATTTGGGGGGGGTTAATGTTGGTCATGGCTAAAATCTGTAACATAATAATCGGTAACAACTGACTAAAATGGCTAAAAATAAACAATGAAATTGATCGCTTAATGCAAAATACTTAAAGTAGGCTTTCTAAAAAAATTGTGAAGCGTATTATTCAGTATTTCATGCAGTTAATTATCAATCATGTTTTTCAAATCTTGTTTCAATAGCCCCTTCTTAATTATCTAGCGTTATAAAATGCAGACGATTTGAATTAATACTTGAGTGTTTTTTTGAAAAGAAGTGCCCATTTGCACTTTAGCATGCTTTGCTTAGAGAAAAAGAGAGCAAGATTGGGTGCTCATTTACGCTTTTTTAAAAATTATTATCGTTACGGTGGGTGTTCATTTACGCTTTTTTTTTTTTGTCAATTACTATGGTTAGGGTTTGGATTTTGGGTTCGGGTAAGAATTAACATTAAGGTTATAGCTTGGGTTACAGTTAAATATGTTGTGTTTAGGGTTGGGGTTAGGGCTAGAATAGCGATTTTATATTTGCGCGCTGGTGCTCATAAGCTCAGCCTTTTTCAAATGATGGGATTTTATGGTTTACTTGCTTGAAATAAAGTTGGGACAAAAGTTTTACCATTAATATTACCCACATACTCTTGACCATTTATGAAATCAGTTCAGTCATGTTTTTGCAGTGCTGATTTTTTGCGCCTCATTTAAAATGCATTAATTTTTACCAAACTGGGCCCAAAATTAAGTTATTATTGCAAAAAATTATGAAATCTTTTATGCTAGAGGTTTTGCCTCCGGGGCTCAGATTCCCAATGGCCTCAGGCAGCTGGCAACTCCGTCCCCGTACCCCAAGCCAAGCCTTCCCAATGCAGATTTCTGGCTATGAACCTGGCTAGTAGTCAGTACTAGAAATCCAAATGCGTTGCATTAAAATTTTCTTCAATAACAAGTTCAAAAGGGGGTGCATAAAAGAGTAGTAGTGAAAATTAAATTTTAAGTCCTGTAAAAAATCTTAAACAGTTCTGCAAAAGTCCTGGAATTTGATTTTGCAGTTTCTGTGGCAACCTTGAATGTGTACTATTTCTCAGTTTTCTCTAAAATTAGTTGTTTCTGATAATTTTGTTCATGAACTTTATTGCAATTTTCTCCTAAACCTCCATTAATACTATAATTTTCACAGTCCCATTTACCTCTAAACACCATCTTTTAATAACTACAATAGGTCTATGCTCTCCACCCCTTTAAGTATCACCTTTATTAGGTCACCTTTATAGCCATCTGAAAACCATCCTTAATACTGCTACATTGCCAAACCTCTCCATTCTTCCAATTACCAACCCATAATTGTCCACCCACGCACACTTCCAAACATATCTTTCAATCCTCCCCCATTTTTAACCTTTCCAAAAACACCTTTTAATCTTGCCACATTTCTAATCTTAACCCTTTCGAACACACCTTTTAATTCTGCCACATTTGTAACTACACTCCTCTAACTATCATTTTTTATGCTTACCTCTCTTTCCACCACTTCTTAAAACTTTCATATCCATGGTTATACCCATAGGTGGGCACAAGTCCGTTAATCCGTTAATAACGAAGCTAACTTTTTCATTAACTCGTTAATCCGTTAAAAAGTGTTTTCATGTTAACGGACTAAATTAACTTCCGTTAAGTTCTGTTAACGGACTAAATTAACTTTCGTTAAGTTCTGTTAACCTCCGTTAACGTTTTTGTCATTAATATCTTGCACCATTCATTCATCGTTCTGGCACAAACCAGTTTGCACTGGTAACATTTGTTGCGTATTAGCACGAGTTTTATAGAAGAAAGCGAAGAAGGGAGCTCATTTTGTACCAAATAATAAGCTGCAGCTTCATAGGTCTATTAATTATCGCTTTTCATAATTTCCAAAGATTTTCCCATCGCAGCCTCGTTAGTGCGTTTTAACTTATTTTTATCTTGAAATTAGATTAGACTGTAAAATGTTACTTCTAAAACACAAAAAGACCACCACAGCAATAAATATTTCCTTACAATAAGCTCAACAGCGTCAATACGTGTTTTAGAAGCGAGTGAATATAAAGAAATGTAAACTACACGCAAAATGTTAATGAAGTAACGGACTTTATTAACTTCCGCTAATTAAAGCTGAAAATAACGGATTAACGTTAACGGAGGTGTGAAGTTTGTTAACGGACTAGTGGTTAACGAAGCTAACGTTTTGCATTGACTTGCCCACCTATGGTTATACCCCTCCAATTACTTTTTAATATTACTTACACCTCTGGACACCACTTTTTAAGGCTTCCATTTCCCCACTCCCTCTATTATTATTACTCGAAACATTTCAGCCCTTCATTGCGCCACATCATTTTAAACACTACCCCTTAATAATGTACATCATACCACTCCCGTAATTACCACCCTTCTATATTACCGCTTCCTCATATTCTTCCATTCATTATTTCTCAATAACGCACCCAATTACTCTAGAAATATTGCCTTTAAAAGAGGTGAAGCATCCAGCCAATTTTGGTGCTTTACACTAACTAAAATTGAAATATAATTTTTGAAATTCTCATTTTGAGGCTGCAGTTGTAAAGAAAGGTATTGAACAAATGCAAAGAGATTTCCCCCTAAAAAAGTTTTTGGAAACCTTGAGTTTTTTCTCCCTGCCAGTTTCCAGTAAAATTGGGGGTTTACCAAAACTGTATTAATCATAGGATGTTACTGAAAGAGTGATTATTGTTCAGTCTCTTTTTTTTTTCTCGAAGTTCAGGCTGAAAAACCAGATTTAGGGTTTCCGAAAACTATTTAGGGTCATATCTTTTTGTATTAGTTTAATATCTTTGGAACTGCAGCCCTAAAATAACGACAAAATTTTTTTAAAAATTTAGTTCAGTTTTAGTTATTGTACACTAGTACAAATGGCTGGTTGGTTCTTCACCTCCTTTAATACTTACGCTATACAGCAGTTATTTGTCTTCTTTTCCTAATCTGGTGAAAAGTCCAATTTGGACTTGAAAGTGCCAGTATCAACAGCAAAGTGCTTATGCTTAAGTGACATTTAAAAAATATAGGCTCAAACGTGTTTGTCTATAGATAAAGACTTGAATCTAGAAAAGGCCGAAAATGAGTCAGAAGAAGAGCTTACCAATAAATGGAATAAAGTTGATCATTCCTTTTTTGAAGAAGCGTTTTCAACTACAGTAAATAAAAAGCAACTGGAAATCAAGAAATTAGGAGAAATGTCAGCGCAATCTTTAAGAAGTCTTTATTGCTGTATCGGTTTAAACTTATTCATTGTCACATTGTGCCGAACAAGCAAACAACGAAATTTGACCCCAGATCAGATGACATAAGTCAACTTTCTTTCTATCAACACCAGGGATTTTTAGATATCCCTGATTAACTCAGTGATGTTCAAACTTTTTTAATGGTGGACCAAATTAGACCCAGCGAGGTTGCGTGTGTGCCATTATAATTTTGGGCTTAATTTTTGCCGATATTGGACAAAGTTTCTCCCTGTTTGTAGATGAAAACCAAAAAAAAAAAAGGTGTCGTCTATCAGTATTCTATTATGTCAGGAATTTTCGTCCATGAAAAGTTATTTCACTATAGCAATCATTAATTTTCTTATTTGGTTGCGGGCTAAAGTTGCTTACTCGACGCGAGTCAAATTATTTTTTTTCATGGCCAGCGGGCTCGACTTTAGACATCTCTGTACTAACTCCTTGTTGTGGTGCAGCCATTATTAAGGATATAAAAGTTATCAAACGTATAGTTAAGCATATGCTGCTTTCATAAAGTTTTGAACAGTTTGCTTGGTTGGCTTGTGACATTCATGATTGTCATTCAATGTAAGAGATAGTCTTGCAGAAAGTGAAGTTCCACAAAGCTTACAGTGGATAACACAAGTCCCAAGCGTAAGAGCAGGCGAACAGATTGAGTATAGCCTGAATAGGTAATTGCACAAATCTTCCTTGATCTTGCTACCGTACTCTGTAGTTCAACATTCATTTATCAGCTACAACCCAAACCTGCGTGTCATTTTCTGGGTTCAATGAAATAAATATCCAAGGACTTTCTTTTTTAAGGATATCCAAATTAATAGCAATACATTAAAAAAAAGATATACCAATGAAATTTGTCTAAACAATAGTTTTCGAAATTGTTCTAGTAGCCCTATATATCGGATCTTTAATTAAGCTAAGCCATTACGAGAAGTGAACTGGATACACTGTACAGTACACTCTATTCTTGTATCTAAGATGAAGAGTGTAGAGTGTACACTTTTCCTCTTAAATACAGTTGTATACGCAGTCCGTTGTATACGAGTAAACAGCATTAACATTTAATAGTGTGCAATAGGGTGGAGTGAAAAAGAACTTTTTTTCGAAATCGAAAAAAGTGTAGTTCTTAAATCCTGACAAATACTCTAAAAATCCGAAAAAAATTGGTTTGGGGCTGTTGCCACTTTAGGGGGGCTAGCAACACCCCCAAATCTGTTTTAGGGGGGCCAATTTACCCCAAAAGGCCATAACTTGAGAACCGCTTATCGTAGAGATTTCATTTATAGCTCAAAATTTGCGTAATTGCCATGTTTATATCAGCTCTAAGAGAAAGTTTTAGTCTGTTTTGATCGCAGAAAAACTTATGACCAAAAATGTGGTTTTTCTGCCATTTTATCGAAAAATTATGTCAATAAGCTTGTGTTTATGCACTTATCTGCCCATATAGAATCTAGATTACAGGCATTATTACAAATAGGTTGAAGCTGGTTTGATAGCCACTGGTTTCCTTAGCGAAACCAAATCTGTGAGAAAAGAAAAACAGAAATCAGTTGAAACATTTTGCGCCCTAGCATAAAATCGTCTATTGTATAAATTCTAACATGACTTTTACTTTTACTGTATTTATTTTACAGAATTTAGCTAAAATATTTTCAGTTAAGCCATCACGTTGTAGTATATAATTGACTTGAATTCTAAAGAATGCGAAGAAGAAGTTCAAATACAGTGAAGACATTACATAGTGGCCATACATTTACAAGTCGCGACAGCTTTCCTCCAGGTGTGTTGCCT
Source organism: Trididemnum nubilum (assembly GCA_963965965.1). NCBI lineage: Eukaryota > Metazoa > Chordata > Ascidiacea > Aplousobranchia > Didemnidae > Trididemnum > Trididemnum nubilum. The sequence goes on along the minus strand of OZ014469.1, from coordinate 40,781,388 downwards.
ACAAAACGACAAGTGATAGAGCGAATTCTTCATTTAAAAAATTTTCGGACTGAGACCGTAGCAAATGACATAGCTGAAGAAATTCATGACAGATGGATTTGGTGCAATGTGTATCCGGTTCATAAGTACACAATATCAAAAAAAGTTCAGAACTTAGTCGCTTCATTTAGTTCACTTGACCGTTGGACAAAATCAAGACGAGGAAATACGTTTTTGCAAAGAGAATCCGAATTTATGCAGACAATTGATAGTTTGTTTGATGTCTTTTGTGTTGATGATCAACAGAGAAAAAATCTGGAGAAACAGCATGGCTTACGAATGGCAGAAGCAGATTATGCGTTTTACCAAGATCAAAAAAGTGAACGAGTTGGCAAATGTATGGATACTGTTGTTCCTTTATCTTCTTCTGACAAGATGTTTTTAAGGCGCCACCCTCAATCAACAGAACCGACGTGTTCTTCTACTGAAACTGCCGCCCCTTCCACGTCAGCTTGTGGTTATGTCTCAGATTGCAGCTCAGTGCAAACAGAGCATTCACAGTCTTCTACTACTTCCGAATTCGTTCCGGATGCAGAGTCATTTAGTCAAAATCGAATGAAGTGGAGCAACCTTGCTAGAATGAGCGAACGATTTCAAGTATCAGACAGAGCTGCTGCTGCGATTGCCAATAGTGTAATGCAGGATTTGGGTTTCATAAGGGAAAACGACAAGACCTACGTTATTGATCGCAGCAAGCTTCGACGAGAACGAGAGCGATGTCGGACTGAAATCAGGGAGAAGGAGCAAGAAAATTTCAAGCTAGTGAATGCCATTTACTTTGATGGCAGAAAGGATGCCACGCAAGTCACCATCCAGGGACCAAATGACAAGTATTACAAATCGGTACAACTTGAAGATCATTATACACTGATTGGAGAACCTGGCGAATACTATCTGACACACTTTTCCACCGAGGATGGCAAAGGAAAAACGATTGCACAGAAGATTTTCAACAACATTGTTGACACGGAATTACATAATAAGCTTGCCATAGTTGGCACAGATGGCACTGCATCGATGACTGGCAAATATAATGGCTGCATTCGAAGTTTGGAAGAGCTGCTCAACAAACCACTGCAATGGGTGGTGTGTTTGTTACATACCAATGAACTTCCATTGCGGCATGTTTTTACCATGCTTGATGGTACCACTAAGAGCCCGACTCGTTTTCAGGTCCAATTGGAAAATCGCTAAATAGAGAAGTTTCAAGCTGGCCTGTTGCTGCTCATTTTAAATCAATCCCAAATCCACATTTTGTAAAGTTGCCTGTATCTGTCATAGAAGATTTGAGTGCTGACCAGCATTATGCGTATAAGATATGTTCTGCTGTAATCGAAGGAGTTGTTGACAGCGACTTGCAATATTTGAAAGTTGGTCCCATAGTTCATTCGCGATGGCTTACCCTCGGTTGTCGCATTCTTAGGTATTACATTTCCATGGATAATCCCTCCTCTAACTTAGAAATCTTAGCACAGTTTTGTCTTCAAGTCTACTTCCCAAGTTGGTTTGAAATCAAGTCAAATAGTCAACTAACTCGTGGTTCTAAAAATTTGTTCAATTTAGTCCAAAGAATTCTTAATGTTCCAAATGAAATCGTTAGGGAAACTGCATTAAAAGTGGTGCAACGAAACGGATTTTTTGCTCACCAGGAAAATATTTTGGTTGGAATGTTAGGAGATGATGATGAGAAAATTAGAATGCTAGGAGTGAACAAAGTTCTTTCAATTCGTCGAGAATTGACATCAGCTGATTCGTCGAATCTCCTTGCTATGAGTGTTAATGAAGAGCATTCTTCAGAATTAACCTGTGATACATCCTCAGCTCTGTCGGTACGCCCATTTAATGTGCCAGTAATCAATCTAACCGCCACTTCGTTTGACAAGATGGTGGACTTGACTTCCTGGCAACATCAGCCTCCTGCAATTGAACACTTAACGGATACAGAAATTGAACAATGCCGAGCAAGGCCATTGAAGCTTGACCATCCATGTCATAATCAGTCTGTGGAACGCCATGTAAAGTTGGTAACAGAGGCATCAGCTCAAGTTGAAGGCTTTGCACGAAGAGATGGGATGATTCGGCAGAAGATTAAATCTCGTAAACTTCTAAAAACATTCAATACTAAAATGCAGTTTTGACATTTTTTATTTTGTGTAGGTAGCGGATAATCGAAAACTTAAGCGGGCTTACTTATGTTTAATGTTTGTGGGCGGCTGGGCGGCAATGGAATGGTGTAAACTAGAGAAGGTATACAGTACAGACAAACTTGCGTGGTATCTTTTCGGACTAGTGTTTTTTTTTATTAATAGAACCCTTGTGTGTGGATTATAAAATTTTAAATTGCAATGAATCTTGCTTTATAATGGGAAAATTCTTTATCACTATGCCTCTGGGTTTACATTTTAGATTTAATTGATATTGTATACCTACATGGGTAAACGTCATTATATTATTGAATATTGCGTAAAGTTTATGTTGTTAAATGTAAGTGGTTGTAATTAGATAAACGTTATTTGAAATGCATTTCGGTACACCAAACTGCTTCTGTTTGTAAAACTTATTACATCTTGCTTCATAAGAAATGCAGACAAAATGCTTGGGTGAAGAGTTTCTCTGCTGGTTAAATAGCTATTTTATATTCCACATTTCTCTTAAGTTTAGTCTACAGCATGTTGTAAAATATACATCAGCGTTAACTGGTATCTGTCCTATTTCAATCTCATTTGTAATAATGGCGGTAATCTAGATTCTATGTGGGCAGATAAGTGCATAAACACAAGCTTATTAACATGATTTTTCAACAAAATGGCAGAAAAAACACATTTTTGGTCATAACTTTTTCTGTGATTAAAACAGACTAAAACTTTCTCTTAGAGCTGATACAAACATGGCAATTACGCAAATTTTGAGCTATAGATGAAGTCTCTACGATAAGCGGTTCTCAAGTTATGGCCTTTTGGGGTAAATTGGCCCCCCTAAAACAGATTTGGGGGTGTTGCTAGCCCCCCTAAAGTGGCAACAGCCCAAAAACATTTTTTGGGGGGTTTTTAGGGTATTTGTCAGGATTTAAGAACTACACTTTTTTCAAATTTTTTTTTCACTCCACCCTAGTGTGCAAGTGTAATGTTATGCCACTGGTTAAAGTAAGTAAGTCATCACTTGTTAGTTGTCGTACGTTAGAGATACTGATAATAATTGTATAGTTTTATTTTTTACCATTGGAGTGTATGTTTGCATTAATGTTTTTTTGGTGTAATAATATACATGTATTAAATGTAGAGGTGCTACGAAAAGAGTTATACATAACCTATGAAATGCTTTGGCGAGTAGTGCTGTTTCTGCCGTGTAAAATTGTCCTTGCATGATTAAAAGCGACCTGGTGCTATTTTTAATAAAGATAGATTCAATAGAAATCTCGACTGAGACAAAAGAACATAATGAGCTAAAACAGTTATCACAAAAGCTTCCTATACGCAGCAATGTAGAGTGATCTTTCAGCATAATAACATTATTTCACTTCTCAATAATCTGCGTTTTTCTCTCTTATCGTGTATTAATGATATGCAATGTCGTATATAATAATTGCTTGAATTACAGGTATTGTTATTTTACCTGCGTTTGAGTGAACGCAATCATTAACACGATTTTTTTGCTTCAAGTTCATCTTGCTTGAGTTGCATTCACACAAAATTGACTAAAAGCATCATAAAAAAAGTCTTTGACAGAAGTAAGCTTACCGGGCATGTTCCGTTCACAAAGGGTAATATTTTGGAAAAAGAACAAGCCCGGAAAGCTTTTATTTCGGTCAAACTCTTCTTTTTATTATGGTTTCTGTGTGAATGCAACTTGACCGAACTGAACTTTGAGCTAAAACGTGGTGTTAGTGATCACGTTCATTCAAATGCAGATAAAATAACGACACCAGTAATTTAAACATTTGATTCGCGCAATTAAACACGTTAAGGAAAAACGCGTTGAAAAAAAGCTCGCTAAACGTGTTTAATAGGCATTATCAGGTTTAAACATCAAAAAATTTAAACACTCAAAACTCTGCAGTTAAACATGTTTAGAAAAATACGTGATTAGCAAATGCCGCGCTGAACGTGTTTAGTTTTGTTTATTTCATTTAGAGTGTAGGTACACAAAAATTGCTTTAAGTTTCGTTTTCCGCGCTTCAAAACAGGTTTAACTGCGTATGCAATTAGGATACATAACTATCAATTTTGCCAGGTTAGAGCTGTTCAACTCATATGACGCCTCCAAACATGGTACGGTATGTTAGTACATTTAGTACGCACATTCAAGCAGCATTTCAAAGTACCGCAGCCGTACCGTCATAAAAAGCGCATACCGTACTTTTTTTTTTGCAAAAATTGAGGCGTATCGTACCGTACGTACCAGAGGTGGAGTCGAGGACACAAGGCTCGAGTCCAAGGTCACAAAAAAATCCGAGGCCAAGGACAGCCTTTCCGAGGACAGACACTCGCGAGGCCAAGGATAGGAATGCTCAAGGCCAAGGACACAAGCGCAAGTGTTTTCCAAAATAAAAATGTCTTCACAAAAGTTTTTTAGGCGATCTCCAAAAATAAAAAAAAGGTTACAAAAATTTTTTAAGCGATCTCCACAAAAAACGTTTTCCAAAAATTTTCAAGCGCTCCACAAAATTTTAACAATTCAAAAAATAGTGCTGTCCTCGAGCTGAGGACAGGCCAATTTTCGAGGACTTGCCAAGGACGTCCTCGAGGACTTCACCTCTGGTACTTACGGACCGTACCGTACTGCCATGCTTGTACAGTGCTGCAGTTTACGTCATAATCAATTACAGTCCATTGGGTTCGCATGCGTAGTTTGCCTTTCTGCTTCCAAAGGGGGAGGGTGGCAGGACATCGCAGATTTTTCGTAGTGAAATAAACATAAGGGCTTTTACGGGCTATGAGGGCCACCAATGACAATATGCCCTCTTTGCCTAAGCTACTGAGTGAGAAATCTAATGAAAATTACGCATCTCGATGTGCTTTTTTTTAAATAAAAACATCGCGTTTCTTATTCAGCAAGAAATTTTGCAAAGTCATTCTTTTTTGATGTCACGAAACGTCGAAACGCAGAGTTGCCAAAGGTGCGGACTTGAACGGATTAATTCTATTTTCACAAATAAGGGGAATAGAGGAAGAAGGTTTGGGGCACCTCTTTATTACCTCAATTAGTTCTCGATCGTGTCTTTATCAAAACCGATCTCAAGCAGTATCTCTTTTAAGTTAGATCCAAAAAAAACCTGTTCGGTTATTACTCTTATGCGGTTAAAATAACACTGCTTACTGCTGATTAATCGTGATGCAGTAATAATACTAACTAGGTGGGAATTTGCTCAGGAGCAACCCCTTCAAACGACCGACGCAATACCTACAGATTTCAAAAAAAATAGCGCTTTAAGTTGAGCAGTTAAAAAAATTGACTATAAAGGGTCCATTTATGAGGTTTACGGCAAGATGGTACACCCAGACTATGTCAACATATTTGTTTCTTAAACATCTACTAATATCAAAAAAATAAATGGCACTCTAGGTTAAGCCGTTCAAAAAATTGATTTTTTGGGTTCCATTAGGGGAGTTCCCGGGAGTATGGTACCCTCAAACCAGTATTTAAATTGCAGAAGGGAAGCGGCTCCCCATCGAGAATTAGCGTCCCCCCATCAAAATTTAGCGTCCCTCAATCGAGATTTAGGCGCTGGACGATCAGGTGAAAAAGAACCTGGCAGCACGAAAAAATCCCACAAATTCCGGCTGAATATAGTTTCAAATTGCGTTGAACACCTTTTTTTTTTTACTTGATTTCGGGGAAAAAAACTCTTCAATTCTCGGTAAAGACCTTTTTTTTTTGGTCTTCACTCAATTCTTTGGCCGGAATTGTATAATTTCTACCAAAGTTTTTCGTATGCCGAATGCGTTTGCTCAAGGCTGCAAAAGCGCCCACCCGAGCAAAACTTCACAATTTAAGTACTACCCCAAACTATGTCAAAGCATTTGTATGTTAGATATTTACTAATATCAAAAAGAAACTGGCATCTAAGTTAAGCAGTTCAAAAAATGACTTTAGAGAGTCCTATTGGTAGGTTTCCGGCGAGATGGTACTGCCAAACTACGTAAAATATTTGTTTCTTTAAGCATCCACTGATATAAAAAAAACGGCACTCTAGGTTACGCTGATCAAAAAATTGATTTCAGGAAGTCCAGTTGCCCAGCCAACAATGCTATGCAGGGCCTTTACAGGTCCAATGCAGGCAGCCATACAGGCCCTTTATCGGCTGCCTGCACAGGGCCCGTATCGTTTTGGCCGCAGGGGTTACAGTGGGCCCGTGCAGGCTGCCTATACGGGTTACGTAGTGGCTCGTACGGTCTAACCGTATACGTCTACGGGCTACGCAGTGGGCCCGTGCAGTTCAACTGTATATCGGTTCACGTAGTGGCTGGTGCAGGTTAACCGTATACGGGTTACACAGTGGCTGGTGCAGGCTAACCGTATACGGGTTGTGCAGTGGCTGGTGCAAGCTAACCGTATACGGGTTATGCAGTGGTTGGTGCAGGCTAATCGTAAACGGGTTTACGTGTTGGCTGGTGCAGTTTAACCGTATATGGGTTACGCAGTGGCTGGTGCAGGCTAACCGTATACGGGTTTACACAGGGTGTGGTGCAGGCTAACCGTATCCTTTATGCAGACTACAGCCAATACATATTTGCACATGCAGTGTCACATTTTTTTATCGTGGTATGGTGAAGAACTAATGACCTTGACAGGTAGATGAGTTTCAAAACATCAAAATAATTTTATCACATTCTAATAGCTGTAAGTGTACTGTATAGGCTACTACACATACACATATACTGTATACAAACACAACTAACATACTCGAGCTTTATCTTGCTTATGAACATTTCAGGAAGAACCAGTATTTTTTACAAAAGAATTTTATTTCTGACGATAAATTACGTCAATGCCCTTGGCAACCATTTTAACACACCAAATTTAACAGCTTCCCAAATTCTCGTATATATTTATATATATATTACGAGTATTTATGAAGCTGTTAGAAGCTGTAAAAAAAGTTGCTTAATATCGTAACTTTACAGACGTAAAGTTCTTTTTACAGCTTTCCAATGAACTTTTCAAACTGATAAAGGTGATGAATTGCAACGATGATGCTAAATTAAAAGAAAACATAAAAGCAACTGTACAGGATCGATTTGTTCGGGGCCCAGTTGTCCGGAAACCATTTGTACTAGAATCAGGTGAATCTATCTATTCTATCCAGTTTTCATGAGCTAACTCTGGCTCTCTGGGCTCTTCTACCACCGCGATCGCGACTTCCGCGGAGCCATTTCGCAACGGATTATGCAACTTCGTCGCGTGTTGAAGCCTTCGTGAGCGGATGTTTCTTCACCGCATCTGCAATATTAAGAATACGCCAATTAGAACAGCACAAAGTATAGAGCAACAACTTTTTTAAAGTGTTGGCCATATCTTTCAGCGTTAGTCTAAGAAGAATTTGAAGATACTTCTTAAAATTTCAAGCCAATCTTTCTCTGTAACCAATAAACAATTTTGTGAGGGAAAAGATCAGTTTTATATCTTTTAACTTACTGTTGGCCTCTATTCAGTGAGACACTCGACCATTTGTCAATAATTTTTTAACACTTTCAAAACATAAGAAAATCTTAGGCAGTTTATCATTTTGCAAACTCCGAATTAACAGTAGGCCTAATGCGAGTTTAGTCATTCGTCAGATTGAAAAAGAAAAGAACATATAACGGTAAAGTAAAACAAGAACAAAAACAAACCGAATATAACTTCGTAAAACTTCGTGACCCGGAATTCTTTTTTGTCCTGTCGGCCAATAAAATTGAATTGTCATTGCTTAAAACAAAGGATAAAACCCGACGAACAACGTCATCTAACGATATCCCGCCGATATCGCTTAAGAAAAAAACCTGTAAAAATGGATTGTGTAAGATTGCAAACACATAGGAGACGTAAACAAGCGGTTTTTTTTTTCTGATTTCAGAGATTACACGTTGCTAGTAACACAGCATGTTTGCCATTAAATGTTTATGCTGCTAGGCTCGATCGTTTCTGTCAAACATGTGCGCTTGAAACTTTAGATGTTTTATTGCCCATCCGTGCTGGCGTATAGGCAGCGATGGCGGAACCATTTTAAAAGTGGGGGGGCCCAAAGTCTATCCAGTTTTTTCGCCTGCAGCGCATAACGCGCAGTTATAACCTTACAGTGATTTCGTTGTTTTAGCACTAGCCACTGCAAATACAGCATCTCGCTAAAGGTTACCGGAACAACGCAGTTCGTTTTAAAAAGTGCGCCCATAAATGTTATTCGAAGCCGTAATTAATCATCAAAAACCATAGCAATAATATTAGGACTATCCAATATCCATAATAAAACAGTCGCAATTTTAGTCACAGCAAAAATGCTACATAGTTATTAGTTAGTAAACACACTGCAAATGTACACATTAAACTCGACATATAGCCCGATAAAAAGGAGGATACCTGATAACCTAGGGCCTTGCCTCAATTTTTTTCTTGAAATGTATAGGATATACTGACCAATTTTTTCCCTTGGTTTACATATTAGATTGCAGGCTTTTAAACTCCCGATATTTTTTAAACTTCCGACTCCTGCACTTCATGAGTCCACAGTCTTGCTTAAATCTATGAGAACTTATTTTTTTGTAGTAACGTATAGCTTAACAAAGATTTGCCAAAATCTCCAGTATTTGATCACTGTTAATTTTGCGACTGCGATTCCACTAGCTTGTGCGCTGGACTGAAAAATAAACTCAGCTTATCATATTATGGTCTGTTTCCAGGGGGTGCAAAGGTCAATACCAGGCCCCCAAATCTTATTGGGCCCCCCTGACCTTATCGGGGCCCATGCCGTTAAATCATTTTTTGTCCGATGGGTGTAGAACTGTAGATCTTCATTTAAAAGTGGGGGGATAGCGATATTCGCATACAGTTAAGACCTATGAAAAACACGACTAAACATAAAATTGATTTAAATCCAGCTAGGGGGTCTGGGGGAGCGCTATGAGCTCCCCCAGCGGGGTCCGGGGCAGAGCCCCGGAAGCTTTAGCACTTTTTATGTTTCTCGAGGGTAAAATACAGCATTTGATCAAGATCCCAGCACCAAACTTGCTTAAATTGACAAGCATAAACGTGATATACATGAAAGAAAGTATGTGAAGTGGGGGATGATGACATTGACACTATATTATACAATATAATGACTTTAATACTGCAAATCCAAATATTTTACTGATAAAAGCTTTAAGAACTCATCTGCAATCAAAGACTTCAAAAACCCAAATACCTATTAAATTCATACAAACAGAGTGAGTTACTTAATGATAGTAGTATAATATGTCAACTTTGACTCCGCTCTCTGAGGTTGAAATGCTATTGGATCTCTGGAAATTTGGGCCCTCGCACATTGTTGTACCAGAGAATTAAGGCTCTTAAGTCAGATAAATGTAACAAAACGTTAATTTTGGTGCAAGTGTATGGCTTTTGGTACATTTTCCCCTTTTTTTAATCAAATCGGCCACTATTGGATGCCCTAAAGGCTGTGTAGCAAAAACAGCGACCAATTACCAGTAGTGAATAGGCTGACTGATATTTTTGCTGTAGGCAAGTTTGATTACGGTGTTCTGGTGCGATACCAAAACTTAACGCAGAAACCTGAACTCTTCCGAGCCCCCCCTAGGCCCAGGTACAATGTACCCTTTGGACCCCCTTTCGCAGGCCCTGCGCACAGGTATTGAACCTAAACCGAAGGTATCCTACTCTTAAAACGAGCATGACAATTGGGAATGGAATCGATCCCGTGTTAAGCTCAAGAGGAGAAATTACACTACAAAAATTATTTTGAGTCGTCTTCAAAGTCAATGCATATAGTCCAATGCCTTCCCACCCGGTTAGGAAGTGTGAGTCTGCATTCTCCACCTTCTGGTTTCGACATCTATGATATTAAGTTGCAAAAACATTTTTCAGCAATGTTATTTTAGAAAAAAATCACGTAAATTAGGGCCCCCCCCTGAAAAAAAAGTGGAGGGGCCGGGGCCCCCTCGGTTCCGCCACCTATGCGTATAGAGGATATGGGCAGATTATTTCAAAGGCCGATTGAAATCCTACCACGTCACAGTGACTGCAGTTTGCGAATATACAAAATACTCAACTATGAAATTCTGTTCAATTCTAGCCTAAGTTTCTTAATACGTCGTTAGATAAAATGCTTGATAACGATTGATTCTGCTCGGAGAACTCTCAGCGGGGAGGAGGCGAAGAAGCAAATAGAAAACAACGATAATTCATAACTGAGAATAAATTTATCACATTCATTAAACTTCTGTCGCTTTTAAAAATGAAAAGTCAACAGAATTTAAGTTTTGCTGATACGTAAACAACAAAAAATTGCGCGCAGAAACATTACTATATACTAATTAATTATACCAACTTTAGTAACTACATATTAAAGTGCCACTCAGCTCGAAATGAGTTAGCGATTAAAACAAAACAATTGTTTAAAAAATATATAACTACCGGTACCAATTTTTAGCAAGACTCTTCGCTTTCGAAGAGCCACCAAAATTCAAAGTTTGACTCCGCAACTTCAGTTAGAAACTTAGAAATGCATAGTGGCACTTTAACGTGCAAAGCAAATAAACAAAAGATTTGGTAGCATAAGCTTACAACGTTTTTTTTTAAACTAGGACCTCCAAGTTTGATTTCCATTTCCTCAAACTTTTCAATAGTCTTGATTGGAAAAGAAAGATTATCGGGTAAAGTGAAAGACTGCTCACTGCTCGAGTCATTATTTTTTAACATACTTGTCAGCAAAGAAGAGTGAACTTTTAGGGTTGCCTTTAGTTCTTCTTGATTTTTTAAAATTTGTATCAGCAGATGTTCTGAGATAGATGGCTCTGAAAGATTTGATTGTATTGCTTCGTTTAGTTTAGTTACTTGCCAAGTGGAGTGGGCCGGAAGGAAGCAAAGAGACCTTACCGTCTTGAAGTCAAGATGCCACCGGCCATCTGTCTACCATTTTACGACGGGGAAACCCGCAGGTGCTTTCCCAAAAACGAATAACTAAATTTTCCGGTTTGTTTTTCACACTGTCCCATTAACATTGAGTGTAAAGCAAGGAAGCCGTGAATACGTATTTTTTAATCTTTAGCTTGTCCCGACTCGGAACCGAACCACCAACCATCAAAACAACATTTTAAAAAGTCAAATCGCATTCGACTTACCAGTAGCAGCAGTTGAGGAAAACACTGCAGGTACAGTTCTAGGTGTGCTGGCGTTTTTGTCACACGTCAAAAACGATTGGGTGTCTGCTGATAACAGCACATCTGACTCCATTGTTAGCAATTCTCAGGGTGGAGTTGGCGGATCAATATCTTCGTCTTCAGATGAAGATGAGTCAAATATATGCTTAGCATTTGGCCTGCAATACAAGCTATGCTAGTTTCTTCTTTGATTAGAAATTATCGTACGCTCTAAACGGGATAAATATTTGTTAGTACTCTCAGTATGATGCAAAGCTGTAATTGCATTACGTCATATTCTGTAGGGCAAAAAGCAATACCAGCGAGTTACAATCAATGAATTATTCTTCATCAAACATTACGCATTGTGTATAGAAATGCTCAAGTAGCCTAATTTATCTTTATTAATTTTTTGCGGCAAGTCTCTAAAAATGCTTCAGTAGACTAAATGATAATAATTTTCCACATTTACTCAATACCTCCGAGGTCGTTTTCGTGGGGGCGTTTGACACTCTGCTCCATCTGTATTGATGTCCGAAGTATTTAAGAACATTTTTAATTTTTGAAGTGCTCTGACATAAGTTTCTACATAAAATTATTTAATTAGTTGAGAGCGAATTTCAAACACAAACGACTTGGTATGTTGACGAGTTGGAAAAATAGCACCAGTAACGAAAATAAAGAGAAGTAAATAGATCTACAGCGATTTGATGCAGACTTTCGAATCATAACACTCTCAGTGCATGCTTTTGAATCCAGGAACTTTTGCCACATATAGTTTCTATATGGTTAAATCAACTTAAATGAAACAGCTTTGGAAACACCTAAAATTTATGGCAAAGCTAAGGATGTAGACAAAAGATCAACAACAAAAGAGCTCTAATGACGATGGATGCAGCAATCCCTTTTTATACATAATTTTTCGGCAACAAACATCTACTGTAACATACCAACACATAATAACTAAAGCCTACATAACACCGTGCTTGGGACGGTGGCGTCTTATTTGGCTGTGACCGCTGGTCATGCACACAAAATGAAAGTAACAGCTTTGTTACCAGAATTGGCGTCGCATTTGTTAGCACTGTATGATATGACTCAGGTCCCAGGTTGCAGACGCCGGCGATTCTGCTGTCGAGACATTTGCAATCTGTATTGTTGCTTTGCTATTTTGTAAATTCGGTCGGTCGGGTATTTTAAAAATGTTAACTTTCATCTTGCGTACATGACCAGCGGTCACAACCAAATGAGACGCCACAGTCCCCAGCATGGTGTTATATAGCTCCGTTGCTTTCGCGGTGAAGTCAAAAGCGGTCGCAAACCGGTTTAAACTAGAATCTTCACTTCGCCTGGTTTTCATAGCGGGTCTCATGTAAACGTAGCCTTAGATTGCAACTTACCTGCTTTTCCAAGACTGCGTATTTTGAATTTGTTCCATTTCTCACCAGCTTCCCACCGCTCTTCGACCGCTTTGTTTGTCCTGTTAGCAGTCCAGGTCTTTTTTGGCCAATAGCATTCGTCCTCTTTATTATTGACGAACCAATTGATTGGAATTACAGCCGAAGAATTCGACTCAATAAATTCTACTACTGCATACATTCTACTAATGTACTACTGCATACATTTCTAAAAAACAGATTATTCGACATGAGGCACACACAGGAATGTGTAGTCCGGGCACATACAGGAATACGTGGACTCACAGTTTTGGATGACGACACACGATGCTGGCGGAGTACCATCACTGCCAGCATCTGATTAGAAACAGCGCAGCAGCATGGAGCTGGTAAAAGGATAAACCCTCGTTCTCTTTGGGTTTATCCTATTCTCATTCTTTACAACGAGAATATTAATTATAATTGTAAAGAATTACAATTAATACAATTGTAAAGTACTAATTGTAAAATACTTTACAATTAATATTTAAAGTAATTGTAAATTGCAGTATTCTCTTTTCAGTGGCAGCTTTACTTTACAAAAAAGAAGCTGCCACCGAAGAGAGAATACTGCAATTACTTCAAATTTCGGTGGCAGTTTCACTTAAAGACCATAAGGTTTTTCGCTGTTCCCTGGCCAGGGAAACTCAGTACGTAAAATAAATAAATACAGATACAAATACTTCACCGCCATCACTATATCAACACCAAACTATCGTAAAACCATTCAGAGAAGTTTGTTACTACTAATAATCATAGGTAGGCATAAACCGCTAATTAGCGAAGCTAATTTTTTCACCAGCGGATTAGAGGTTCCGATAACTTTCAAAAATGTTAGCGGACTGTTTATCGAAGCTAAATTTTTTAGCCAATCTGTTAGGATAAGAATACTTACAACCGTGGTTTCAATCAAGCATAGACTTAAAATTTACCATAATAAGCCGTTTTGCTTGGCAAAAAAAATTTACTTCAAGTATAGACCAAGGTTTGATTCCTGGTCGGGTCAAACCCAAGCCTATAACCAGGCCCTGAAATGAAAGATGTCTAACCCAGCAAAAAAGTAGTGAGTGGTTTAAACATCCTATTACTGTAGGAACACGGTACCATTCGCGGCAATTTTTACACGACTTAACACACCAATATCGAAGTTTTCGGTGCTTCTCTCCGGAATCCGTTGGGGTAGATTACAACGCTTCTCCAGATTTCCTAATGATCACTTGCTAGGTTTTTGATAAGTTATTACAAGACAATTTTCAAAGCAATAAAAACATGTTTTTCCGCCCCCTAAAAGAAAATTCTGGAGTGGTTGCGCCCCTGGTAGTAGTATTTGATGTATTTGCGAGTCACATTTGCAAATAAAAAATAAAGTGCAATCAAAAAATATTAAATTGCGTCGAATTACAGAATTGAATTTTTTGTTGTTGTTGTCTGAATTTGTAATCATATGGTTAGTTACCGAATTAGCGGACTAGCGTTAGCTTCCGCTAACGGAAAATTCGTGTCATCGGATTAGCGTTAGCGAAACTAATCTTTTCGTTTATCGGAATAGCTGTTAGCGGAGCTAGTTTTGCGTTAGATGTGCCCATCTATGCTAATAATTTGTATATAAGGGAGGCTAAAAGAGCCTACCTATCAACAGTAAATAGTTAGCTTCTCTGGTTAGTACACTAACGCAGAAGTGTTTACAAATTATCAGGGAAAAATTTTATCTGCAAAAATGATGCATTTATAGGGTGGCTTAAAAATTGCATATTAAAATTGCAGCTCTCACCTAATAAAATTGTCTTTTAGCTAGTACCAGTAGATAAAATACGCACAAATGAACAGAACACTGGTAACATATGTACTCTTGTATAAAACCATGTGCTATTTCTGGAATTTTCGATGATCTGTATGAACAAATGGAATGGCTACATGAACATCTTTAAATGGAAGTAGAATCGTTTTGCAACCAAGATTTTCTACAGGAAAAACATCAAAATCACTACCGGTATTAAGTAAATTAACAGCCCAAATGTTAAGTCTGGAAGAATTCAGTGGAAAGTCAAAAAAATCAATATTTCTGCAAAACTTCTGAACAACAACAAAGGTGCCTTCAGTGGGCTTCAGCAAGATGTTTTTCACAAGATATATACTGCAATTAACTTCAAAACAATTATTCGAGCTTGTAATAGATACAACATATTTCCCCAGATACTTTTTATATTGGTCAAATTTACTGTGAGATGATGGGAGAGGACCAGCATTGTGCTTTTGTCTGTGGCATTTCAGGGCAGCATCAGGGCTATTATGTTCAGCAACAAGATTCTCATTAGCCCGAACTTTTTCCGCATATCGACGAACAATTTGGCTGATTGGATTTTGAGGTCTGCAAACAACAGATTTCAAATAACCCAAAAAACTTTCAAACGGAATACAGGATAATGTGTTCAAACTGCCATATTTTCTTGCATCATCAGCTAGATGAATCAAACTGTGAACATTTTAGACTAACTGCTCATCGCCATAATGCTCGGAGACACCTACTACAAAACACTTCAGCAGTTTCTCGGCATAGTCATATGACTCACTGTTAGTTTTGTTATTTAGCAAAATCCTAATTGCGACAGAGAGACACCTAAAGTTTTTGTACAATGCTGGCGTAAGTTTTCCTTTTAAAACAACAGGTCCAGTGTACAAAAAAATAATCTAAACTCAGTTGCTTTCCACTGACGAAACTCAAACAATGATCGATGTTTATGGGAAAATTCACATGGCAACAATCTTATTAAAGAAAGAAGATCATCTTTTTAAAAAACACAATTTGCATTGGCAATATACCAGCGTCTCGTGAAGGTACCCACAAATTAATAATCCTTCGAACAACTTCTAGGCACACCAAGTGCATATAATCAAGAACAAATTGACTCACCATCCCAATTCCAAGGTCTTGAAATGGAGAGGTACCAGTTTGGTGATTTTGATAGAAATTGTCTGCAAATTGTTTATCATTCCTCAATGAAGCCTCTGTCTCAGGAAAAATAATTCTGCTTCGAAAATGCTCTCCTTTTTGCACACACCTTTCATATCCATAATAACCTCCATGTTCTTTTACGCACTTTAAAAAGGAACGAGCGGGATCATGACAGACAAAAGCATCAGGTATGTTAACTCGAAACCCTTTGTTTTCAAAAACAAACCCATCTTTTACCACAGTTTTAAGATCGCCAATGAAATCATGCAAGTAATCACATAAATTAGTAGGCTTTGATGTACCATGATACACACAGATCATTATCACTCCTATTTCTGGAATTTCATTGATCAAGGCTAAAATTGGCCACAGGCAGGTTTTTGTACTATTTGTTAAAGGTATGCCATCAATATTGATGCGCATTGTCAAAGACTATATGCTTTCAAGTAAAAATTTAAGAGAATTCTGGAACAGTTTTAAAGTTAAATGCAACATGTTGTTGATTCCGAAACGATAATATTCACCATCAGCAACTTTTTGAATTTTAGTTTCTTTAGGAGTAGCTAAAAGTGTTGTTGCATCTAAAGGAATATCAAGATTATGTTCTCTCAATATGATCAGCAACGCACATAAAGCAATTTGAGTTATATTAAACTTTGTCGCCCATAACGCTAAACGTTCTCGTATGTTATATTTAAGAGGTGGTTGAAAACTGTCATCATCATCTTCATCAGAACAGCTTTCAATTTCAGAATGCATACCAGCAAGCTGAGGTGGTTGAAAGTATTCACCATTATCTTTATCAGAACAGTTGTTAATTTCAGAAACCATACCAGCACACTTACCCTTGAAACTACTGGTATCATTGTTATTTACTACTGGTTGCATTAGACCAGGTGGTAGTGGTTGGGTTGTGGTCATGGATTCTGGTATAGCTGATACATTATCAGCAAAAAAATGACTGGTGGAACTTACAACAAGTCTGTTGTTAGCTAGCTTTGGTACTTTTTGATTTGCTACTCGTAAAATATCATCAACTTTCTTTTGAAGATGTCATCTTTTGGTTCTTTTACCGCTATAAACAATATCTGACATCATAAAAATTTTGTGGACTATTAAGTGCACTCAATATATGTAACAAATATCTAAAAATTAATGACATTATTATCGCATGGTGCTTTGTTTGCAAACTTTTCTAGAACATTTTGCATTTAAGGCAAATTGAAATAGCTTACTCAACCATAGGCATAAACGTATGAATTCTTTCATCGAATAGGGAAAGTGCAGTGATAAGAAAAAATTTTTGCAATAACAAAAATCAATTGAATGCTTGTAAAATTCTTTACTTGATGTTTTTAATCATTTAAAAACTTTTGTCAATATTGAAAGATTAATAATAAGTTATAATGCTAAGTGACTTCTAATCGCGAACAACAGGTACCTGTCTGCAGATGCCGTTTCTCTTCAACAACTCGATTCAAAGCATCATGAATAAACAAACGCACATAAAGAAAATTTGTAGCTGATGCAGGTACCGCAACATGCGCCACTGCCAGCAGTCTCAACAACTGGTTTTGCTTAACGAAGTATCAGTACAAAGTACTGCCGTGTCTTGAACCAAGGAGTTAAAAACAAAATTTCTGGAAGCAGCACTGTAGCAGAGTGCAAAGCAAACTACCAGTACCGATAAACAACAGCCAGCTTCATAGTACAGATCTTACTCAATTACTCATTACTTATATTACTCAATTCAATTACTTATAGCACAGATCTTACTGTACATTCAATCATAGGCTTTGGTGGTCCTACTGGAATAGGTGGTCTAAGATTATGAGCATTTGTCTAATGCAGGCTTTGGAGAAAGTTAATCATCAGGTCTTTGCTTAGACTCTCTGAAATGTTGGTATGGAAAAATAAACAGGTTTTTGTCACTTTTTATGCAGAAAAAGTAGTACAGTAATAACTGTAGGCTACCTATTTGCTTTAAACTAAGTTTTGCTTGATTTAACTCATTTGGGTTAAAATTTAAATGTTTGACTTAATCAGCCTGATGAATAAACCTAAACCAGTTGTAGTCTATTAGCTAAAGTACCGGTATCCAGTAAACTTCACAGCAAAAATGTTCAGCAGCCAGTCTGGAACAATAGGATAAGTATCCTACTAGTAGCTGAAAAAGTTCACATGAATCTTAAGTGAAAAAGCTACTAGCCAAGTTTACTCAGCACTAAACCTAATTGAGCTGTGCAGTTGGTGTGTGTATGCTTGGCCAAGGCTGCTTTCGTAGTACTTACGGAAACTTATTGCTGTAGCCTGCTGGCCTAACCTTAAACTGACAAATTTGTGATATGCTAGGATGGAATTAAAATACGCTAGCGATTAGGCTACTATTTTCATAGCATTTATCTAGCCTACTGTATCAGTGCATTGTAAAGCAGCATGAACTTGAGCATTATACAATATTGGTAGCCTTTTTGATCTACGCCCACTAGGTATAGCCTACTCCTAAAACACTTAATAAAACTGCATTTTCAAAGGCCTCTGCCTAAATCAAACTCCTTTTCAGGACCAAGCTAAAATAAGATTGCAGTGTCCAGTAGGCCTAGCCGTACCGGTAAATCTTAACTTGATGTGGAAGCACGCTATCTTACAAACCTGTGATTTTACCCCGGCTCACGTTTTAAATAAACATGGAAACAGACAAACCAAAGTCGTTAAAGCTTAGTCTAGTGTTTTTTTTATAAAAAGGATTATTCCTCTCGCTGTCACGCAAACAAGAAATCGAAGGCGAAATACTGATCAGGCTATACAGGGACTAAAAACTTTCCGCTCATGTGCACTCAATATCGTACAAATTTTAAATTTTTTGAGCGTTTTGTCATTCGTTGGTTATGTTTGAGCAACTGAAGTGTTGGCGCTAAAGATTACTTTCTTAATAATTATTGTTTTATAAAAAGGTTAAGAATTCATGGGGTTAAGAATTAGGATCACGAGATATGACGTGTTTGCGTCAAGCAAGAGATAATCGCGAATGAATACAAACGATGCGGGTCCGGTACTCTTAGCCACTGCCTTTTTTAAAAATTTATGCCCCTTTCCTTAATATTTTTAAGACATTTCCTAACAAAGTTTACCTGCACAAAATCACTACTTCGACGTTCTAATTTTGTTCCGTTGATAAGCTTTTCTGGGAGAGTATATTTTTTTTACTCGTTAGCAGTGGCGTACGGTAGGCATTTTTAAAAGGTGTACGCCACTCCGATACAAGCTCCCGCCTGCCGGCATTCAAGTGGAGGAGCTCGAAAGTTCAATGCGATATGCGAACCGACATCAAATGCTTACGCTAGTTTCTGGTGAAAAAAGCAAACATGGCCAGAAAAACAGCTTAGACCTGATACTGCATCCCGATAGCCAATCTATGTTTGGTATAACGACGGATTTAAATGACGAGAGAATTCCTTTTCCTTGCTTTTATACTAAATGATTAATAATAATCTCTTACTATTTCCAACAATTTTTGGTAGAAAATGGCTTCTTAATTATACTGTCAACGCTTGTTTCATTCTACAGAATAAATTTGACCTACCTATAACTTTATAATATAAAAACTGACCGCCAAACTTTCAAAAATGACACGCAATAACCCACAACCGCAATATACAACTATGATGCAACTCGTATGATTGGAAATGCATTGTGACGTAATATCCGGTTCAATCTCAAAGTTGAACATTTCTGGCATTTGAATTGCACGAAAAGAGAAAAAATCACTCTCCACTATATAATGCAATTGAGAATAACAATAGAAAGGTCTGCCTCCCTTGCGTTCAACAATATCTATTAAACTTATCATGACAGAGAGTGTGACGTCATTGTCTGTGTCGAAAAAAAGCAATTTGCTATTCATCGAAAGAAAAAAGAACGCAGACTGCGTTGGTATTACAGAGATTAGAAAAAGAAAAACAAAAAATTTAGTCGAATGTGATTAACGCGTTTACGCTGTCATATCGTAGGGTGTGCGCTGAATACCTTGAATCACTAGAGAATACGCCCCTGCTCGTTAGTTTGTTCAAGTGTAACTTGACCTGGCAACATTAATTGTCAGCTATATTTTAAAGAATTTTGAAGGCTTTATTTTCTTTTTCTTAAAGAAGTGTTTGAACCAAAAAACTGCACAGGTCCTGCACAAGACCTGCACAGTTATTTCAGAGAACCTTGTGAATAAGAATAGCGATTTTCAAATAAAGACAAGCATATATCCGCTACACAACACCGTCTCGAGTTCTGATTAGCGCATTTAGTAACAGTGTGTCTTTCGGTTTTACGATGCAGTACCTGCATCTGGCCCGTACAGGCTTCCACTGCCCGCATTGGCCTGCACTGCCCGCATTAAACCTTTACAGGCCCTGCATAGCCATGTAGGCTGGGTGGGGGTCCCCGGGGGGTACCCCCAAAGTATGTCAAAATATTTGTACTTTAAATATCTACTGATATCAAAAAAAACTGGCACCTTAGACTAAGCCGTTGCAAATAATAATTTTTGGGGGCCCCATTTTGAGGGGGTTCCCGGTAGAGTGGCCAAAAAAAATTTCCGGAGACAAAATTGCGTTTGCAGCTCAACAACTTTACACAAAAATTAAATTTCGATGTTTTGTGGTTTAGGAGAAAAGCGTACAAGATTTAAAAAAAAAAAGGAAAAAAAATACAAAAAACGGAAAAAAAGAAACCCAAAAGCGGGTAAGTAGGAATAAAAGGGTATCTTAAGATATATAACCATGTGAAATATTTTTTGCCGTACTTAAGCTGTTTTTGAATGAGACCCGCTTTTTACGCCAAACTTTCGTGAGCGATTTTCGGGTTCTAAAACCAAAGTCAAGGGACTAATTGCCTCGAAATATTGTCCAAACGTACAACTTATTAATCTCAAACTGCTGTCAAAATTTCATGTTGCTAGTTTTATCCGTTCTTGAATTGTAAGCAAAAGTGTGAAACTTCCCACTCGTAAGTATGAAAATGGCCGAGTAAAAACAAAAAAACACGCGACGCAAGCGTCGGTCGTTCCAGAATAAGTTGTATGGTAATCGTGTTGATGCTTAGACGAAGCCGTCATTCAGTGTTTATAGAACCCACTAGCTGGTGCCACAATAAGTGTTTTTTCACAAGATCTAGTAATTTTTACCCTGATCTAGTGATATAGTTATTTGTAGGGGTAATTTAATGATTTTTTGCTAAAGTAAATGTGTAAATAGTTTTTGTTGTCTTCATGTAATTTGTCACCTTGATCATTCAAAATTAAATTAGAAAAAAAGCTTTGAGTGATACAGCAGAGCAATATTTGCGATGAATGCCAAAAATTTTGCTGCAGGAGATTGTACGCATGATTGCTTCTAGCTTTGTTGATTTTTGTATTAGAAAAAAACAAAAACAAGGCAGACATGGTCCGTTCGTTTAATTGCTGACAAATTTGAAGCAGATTTTAACGTATTAGTAACTTTTTTTAATCTGGTGCTTTTTCTCTGATCAAGTGATTTTTTTGTGGAATCTAGAGATTTTTGAAAAAATCCTGTGGCAGCATTGATGGTACGTAAAACTCTAAAACACAAGGCAAGTCTGTATATTAAGCCCAACAATTTGTCAATCATAAAGCAAATGAAGCAACCAGCCGGGGTTATGTGCAAAAAATAAAGAATAATCTAAAACACATCTTCACCAAATTTCAGCTATTTAAGACATTGTATTTGAGATAGTTCATTTCAAAGTTTGGTAGGTCTCCCCAACAGTGTTGCCAGTTAAACTTTCATCTTTTTATGAATAATTTTTAATGTATCTTTTACAACCGGTGTGAAGCACCTAACATAGACTTCAGCATTAATATGTGTTAAACGGAATATTTTTAGAAACTAGGTAGGATATCCTGATTTCTAGAAAATTAAATTTTAACTGGCTACACGGTTGAGGAGATCTCCTAAACTATAAAATAAGATATCGCAGAAACAATAGGATTTAAAAAAACGAAAATTGGTGAATTTTGCTCATAATCTTATTGGATGCTTTATCCCATTTAAGCCCGAACCCGACCCGCAAATCCAGTCCCGGCTTACAACTCTGTCAGGGCGTTTTTTATCGTCAGTGCAGCAGTCGGGTACTGCAACTTCGAGTACGAGTACACGGCCATTGAAAAGGCACGTGTACGTGAGTTTCGAGTCAGAGTACTTGAGGTTCGAGTTAGAGTACTCACATGTAGAGGTCAAACAGACTATCCAAGGCAGTTAATTGCTGCCTACGTGATACCCCGCTGCCCGCAGTTAAAGGACTGTTCCTGCTCAAAGGGTGGAAAAAACAAGTTGAACAATTCTTGCTCACCACTGCAACTGACTTCGAGAGCATTATGAACCAGCGACCTCAATTCACACATATGCTGCCTTCTGCTTATTAAATAACCACTCGGAGATCAAACAACAACAAATCTTTGTAATGTTCAATTCAATGAAATGTGCAAAAAACACTACAGCATAGGCAATCCTTTTTCTCAGAAAATTATTCAAGAATGAAACGGCTTGCCTTGAAAAGTCCTAGTTCGGCATTACAGTCAACGCTCGATATAACAAACTTTGGGGGCCCGCAGAAATAGTTCGTTATGTCAAGAGTTCGTTATATCAAAGGTATGCCAAAAGCCATAGCTAAGGTGGCAGTCTGTAACCTAGAACGTCGCAAAATATAGCAATGGGTAAATATAGGACGAGATTCATGAAACATAAATAGCATTATATCATGTACATTTATTAGCACAAGGAGCACATTCAATTTTGCTACACACCACTGTAACACAAAGCACACTGTACAAAGTCGTTTCCAAAGAGACAGCGTAGGATAGCCACTTTCGTTTCCTAAGAGACAGCTTTTCTTTTTAAAGCCATTGGTAACTGGCATGCAATTAAATGAAAAGCACGATGTACAACATCACCGTATAAGTTTCAAAAAAAGCTAGACAGTTGTAGACTATTGTATTACAGTATGATGGACTGACGGCTATATGTTCACGACAGCAGTACTAGGTCAACTATTACGGCTTGACTGTTTGGCGAAATGAATTATGCAAAAAACAATAGCCATATGCATTGTGCGATATGAGTCGCAATAGGCAGAAGTTCGTTATAACAAGAGAAAATTCTCCAGGGGACGGAAAGAATAGTTCGTTATAACAAAAAGTTTGTTATATCCAAGTTCGTTATACCGAGGGTATGTTAATTTGAAAAAAAAAAAGGAAAAAAATTCGGACTTTTGAATTGGTTCGTTATATCGTGTACTTCGTTATATCAAAGGTACGTTATATCGAGAGTTGACTGTATATACTTGTGACATCATAGTACAGTATGAACTACAATCGATGAATGGTGTTAAATCCGTTACTAAATTAGGCTACCGTAAGTTAACTAAATTAAATTAGAATATGGAAACAAATAGCTAACGTACGGAACATAAGCGGCCGCCATTATGAGTGTCTAAACGAAGTGGGCTCATAATGTAACAAAAGGAAAGAGGAGGACGCATCTCGTAGCCGTGAATGAGATGATTATCACTGTGGCTCACAGAAATGCACGCCCGCTAAATAGTCAAAGTCTAACAAACAATATTTACATGTATGTACAGTTTCAATAACATCACTCTAACTAGTTTTGTTAAAGCTATCACATTTAGTCGCAAAATTCAAGTGGAGCAATTTTCGAAAGGTCCTGTTCAATCTCCGAAACTTGTTGCATTCCGGTGCTTTTATTAAAGGTTGACACAGTCAGTGGTGCCGATCTTTGTTGAGCATTGGGGGGATAATTTGCAATTTTACCCCAATTTTGCCCTATTTTCAACATTGGGGGGATGAACCTCGACCACGATTTTGTTCAGGTGTGGAAATTTAGTGAAGACCAAAAGAAAAATGCAAATAGAACACTTTTTCTTCCCGAATTCAGGTGAAGACCAAAAAAATAAAAAATAAAAAGGTCTTCATCAAAAATACAATACTTTTTCTCCCCGATTTTAGGTGAAGACCAAAAAAAAAAAGCAAATTTACGCTCAGCTGTACACCCATTCAAATTATTGGGGGGGATGCAGATGTGGACCATTCTCAAACTATTGGGGGGATACAGCCAAATTATTGGGGGGATATATCCCCCATCTCCGGGTTTCGGCACCCCTGGATACATTAATTATTGCTCTACGTACCTGTGCTTGGCCTCGACGAATTTGTGGCAAAACTCGAGCAAATCGGCCCACGCGATAACACCTTCTTTTAGGCAGCTCTACGAGACCTCCTACTAACACCATTTGACCAACTTGAAGATTAGCTGTAGTTCGAAACCATTTCTTGCGCCTTTGCAGCTGGGGTGAGTAAAATTTCACCCATCGCTCCCAAAACTTTTAGGTTAGTGCACAATTATACCTATAGTCCCGTCGCAGGTGATCCCTGTGGTGTGGATGTCCTATCGGTATGACTGGGTCAAGTGATAGTGTAAGAAATGATGAAGATGATATTGAGTTGTAGTCGCGTGGATCATTACTCTGCGATGTCAGCGGTCTGTCATTTACCAATTTGGTGGTGTTTAAAATGTATATTTGAAGCTCTTCAAATGTAGGTCTTCGATGTGCAAGATTCACTGTTTTCAGAAGAGCGTGCTTGAAAAACTTAATAAGTGACTCCCAAGCTCCTCCCTGAGAAAGGCCATGGAGAGGAATGAACTCCCAAGTGAGTTCCTTCTGCTTGAAGAAAGATTGCAGTCCCTAATATTGCAGGAGTCCTGAAAGAACACGTGCAGAGGCTTTGAAAGTTGAGCCATTGTCTGCACAAAAAAACTGCGAACCGATCCTCTAAGATCGATGAAGCAAGAAAAAGGCCCCAACATGAAGCTGTTTAGATGGGGGGAAGTTACGACTTCTACAAGTATAGCTCTAATCGTGAGACAGGTGAGAAGCAACTCTCAAGCTTTTTTCTCGCTCCTGCCTTCTTTGTAGAGGATCAGCCCGAAGTAGTCACATCCGGTATCAGCAAAAGTTTTCTCGTTGAATGCCATTCCAAACGCTGGCAAATCAGCCATTAGATAGCGTATGGGATGCGCTTGTCTGATCAGACGCGTAGCCAGAAATTCGCAATGGGGGGGCTGTTTTGGGGGTCTGGGGGCAGAGCTCCTAGCGCTCGAAAATTTATACTTTTTTGCAAAAATAACTTAATTTTTAAGTTATTTTAATAGAAAATATGCTTTTAAAACGTGGCATAGAAATTGGCTACGCAACATGATTCAACTGGTTGCATTAATGGGCTATACGGGAAGTGGCAAAGGATAACAATGCAGTTCTCTTGTTTACATGCTGATAAATCATAAAATTCTATTATTCAATAAAACTCACACGGAGTAATTTACTTTGTCTATATTTTATAAAGAAAAAAAAAGGGGGGGCTAATGGAAAGATATTTGAGAGAAGTGATTGGTAATTAACTAACGCTGAATAGCCCCCCTTCCCTTATTCCTGAGTTTATAATATATTTGTTGATAAAACCTATGTTTGGTTGTTGGGCGTTTTTACACTAGCGATCGAATTTGATTGTTTAGTTTTGGGAATGTTTTTACGTTTTCATTGATTTGTAACTTTAATTTTTGACAATTAGTCCCCCCCCCCTGAATGTTTGTTTCAAAAGATGCTTTAAATCACTTTTTGTCAATTCCAGCGTAAAAAAAAAAAACAGTCCCAAAAGAGCTAAAAACGTAGTATTTTTCTTATTCTGCATTTTGGTTGACAGGCCAATGAGGGAGTGGGGGGGCTATAGATTCCCCCCCGCCCCCTTGCTACGCTACTACGTCTGATAATGCAAGCGCTACAACGCCCCATATAATATCTGATAGAAGAAAGTTCTTTGATAATCCAAAACTGTAAGCATCACAGTGTATTGAATCCCACCGTGAGCACATTCCTGATGACAGTTTAGCACCAGCAAGTGCGCAAAGGAATGTCTGGAAAGCAAGACCATAGGAAATTTTTTTTTGTAAGAAGAGCGGCTTTTCCTAGTCTGCCTTCAATTCTAAGTGTTCCATCTGTGCACTCGTAGGATCTGAGGCATAGCAGAGAACGTAGATCTAGTGGTTTCTACAAGTAGTGTAAGTAATGGCGTGTTCAGCCAGTTGCTTTATGATCTCTTCTAGTGAATCAGGAGAGTTCTCGTGCTAGCCCTCCATCACGTTGTCGAAACATTCTCTCTGCACGTAACTAGTCAACTTCCTTAAGGCTGCTTCCAGATATCTAGCATCAAGCATTGGTTTTTGAAACGACTGCTTTTGGTGCTTTTGTCACATGTATTGAGTAAACCCCATTAAGTCTGCTGCCCTCTTTTTAAGAGCATACTAGCTGGGTGCAACTTGAATAAGATCAGAAAGCGTTTTCAAAATGGATTTGCCGAGAGATTTGGTGAACAGCAACATGCATGATTAAGTAGTTGCCTGGTTGGTTCAGAAAAGAAGCACTTTGAAGCCAAAGATTAATCCGGGAAGAGATGGATATGCCTGAGGGACGTGAAGCTACGTCAGCTGGATTGCCGTCAGTCGGACAGAAATGGCATTCGTGAGGTTGCGAGTGAAGGAGAATGCAATCAATCCGTCTGGAGGTAAATTTGTCCAAGCGCGATTCTGAGTGGGATAACCACTGCAGTATGACCTTCGAGTCGCACCAAAAGAACTTTTGACATTTCGGTAGTTGTAATGTATCAATTGCTTTGGCCATGAGTTCAACGGAGATTACCGCAGTAAATAATTCCTTTTTGACAATTGACCAGTTTTGCTGATGTTTCAGGACGACACGACTTCTGCCAAAAACAAATGAAATACACACTGACTGATGCAGTGTTCTGCGTAGATACACGACACAGCCATTTGTTTCATTTGAAGCATCGGAGAATGCATGTAACTCATACTCTGGTTCGGATTCAGAGCTGTCAGTGGAGGATAGGCAGGCTTTTTCAAAATCAGGGTGTCAAACCGTTTCAAATAACGGTTTGGGTTCAGGTTTAGCTCCTGCTCAAAATATTTTAGCGGTTTAGGTTTGGTTCGGGTTCACTTGAGCACCATTTTCGAGGTTCAGGTTTGGTTCAGGTTTACTCAAGTAAAATATTACCGGTTCAGGTTCGGTTCGGGTTCATTGACTTAAAATTTAACTGCCGTTACTCGTTTCGTCCAGAAAAAAAAGGAGAAATTGCTGATCCTGTTGATGATCACCACTGCTCTTTTTGTGCGTGTACCAGCGCCAGCGGCATCCGGATATGGAAAAATATATTCTTACTTTTGTTAGGGGTTCAGGTTCGGTTTGGGTTCACTTGAGCACAATTTCGAGGGTTCAGTTTTGGTTCAGGTTCACTAAAGTAAAATTTTGCTGGTTCAGGTTCGGTTCGGGTTCACCAAAATGAAACGGTTCATTCGGGTTTACGGTTCGGGTTCAGGTTCGGTTTGACACCCTGTTCAAAATATTGTCTGTGAAGAGAAAGATGCTTTCATTCCTCTAATGTTTTAGTCAACGGTTCCAAGCTTTGAAATGATGTTGGCATAAGGGCTCGTCCCACGGATTTCCTTCTATGGTAAATTGCTGAAGTATAAGCCGACCTCTTAGAAACAATGGGGCACAATACCCAAGACGTTCATAATGGCTGGATAACTGGTATTCAAGTATTCGTCTGGAATATTTTGTCGGTTTTTTGAAGGAAAAGTGAATTTTTAGAACTTCATCTTCTGCATTCCATATGCAACTTACAGCTTTAAGATCAGGCAGAGGCTCTTCAGTCTTTAAATCTAATGTTCGTATGAGAGGTGCCAAGTTGTCCTCATCCATTTCAGCAATGATGGCTCTAGCCTTCTTGCAAGCCGTCCCTTTACGAGTTCAAATCCTCGACTGTCCAATAGTTCGACTGCTTTTTTGGCTACAAGTTGAGCCTCATCCAGAGTGTCCCTGCTAAATAGCATGTCGTCCATGTACATACAGCCCTTCACCGTTTCCGTCGTGTGAAACTCGCATTGGTGGGATTGTCAGCTGCTGTTTTGCAGATGGCTGCACAAGCAATATATTGTGAACTAATGACTGCCCATGCATGTCTCGTGAATTTGTATGACTCAATTTTTCCTTGCTGAACATCATCATCTTCGTACCACAGGATACGGAAATAATCTTGCTGCTTTTCTGGTAATGCATCGACCATCAGCTGCGGCCGACCCATCATAAACTACGCGGGCTTAGCTTGACTTGTCAGGAAATGCGGTAAGTAGTTCTCCTTGCCTTGAAAATGAGGGTCAGCGGGTATTACGTAGCCCTGCTGCTTTAGCATGCTCATGGTTTTAGCTGCTGCTTGCATATACTTGGGGTTTTTGAGCATTTGTTGACACAAACTAGAGAGGCGTTTGGTGGCCAGCTGAAACTTGCTGGGAAGAGTTTCGATCGTGTCCTTGAATGGCACAGGCATTTCGTATTTCTTGTCCACAACTTGAGTGTTATTTTCCCTTGTTGAGCTTTGCAATTGCAAACAGATAGCTGTATTGCTTCATCTGGAACAGAGAGACCTCGAATTGTTTGTTGAAGTTCTAAGATCTTTTGATCAGTAGTATCAACATCTGGATGTACAGAAAGTCGCATGGAATGGTAGAAGATGTGGAAAGGACTTTTTCCTTCTGATGTTATCCACCCAAGAAGCGTGTAAACGGCATGGGGTTCGCCTTCAGCTCCTGTGCGCTCTTCCAGAGCTATCACCAGGTGTAAATTGACCAGTACAATAAGAATGTCCACTAGGGTGTTGCAGCCGACCCATAAATTTGAAAATTTTTTCGTGGCAACTTCTATCTTAGCTCCAGTACGCGGCTTCCCACAAAAACTCTTTTGGTCAAATTTTGTAAAAATTTGTCAATGTTTAGGGATCGCACAGTGACATCAAAATTTTGGCAATTTCTAAAAAAATGTTGTTTTCATTTTGAATGTTTTTGGACTATAAAGCGAACCTATGATCCCTAATGATCATTTCAACTGTTTTTGGGAGTCGTTGTTTAGTATTTAGCCAACACGAAAACTTCTTAAATTAAAGTTATCAAAAGTCGCATTATAGATCTACTGCCACAAGCATAATTAACACCAAATTATTGCATTTTTTTCTAATTTAATTATTAATTTCACATCTGGCCATGATTTTATTCTGAAAAGGGCTCATTATTGTAATCTACCCAATGTCTTTTTTTATATTTTATTTTAGACAGCTTTGTTAACAAAAAGCATCTTATTATTAAACTGTTATAATTTTCGCTTCTTTAACAGCCTAAGTTTTTCCCGTATTCTCGTTACTGGAATTTTATCAGACATCATACTATACAAAAATGTTTTTTCTTTTTTCAATCATGTTAAGGTGTTGGTTTGATGACCGAAATTTCATTGTTGTGTTCAATTTTTTTTCAATGTTTGAGAAATCTTGGAAATATGGCAAAGATCTATTAGCATGCTTTGTCGATCTCGAAAAATATAATATGATTGCCTTTCTATCTTTGGATGGTTCTGAAGAAGAATGGCGTTGATGGTCAGTTGTCGCATGCAATTAAGGCATTCTCTGGTGCCGACTGGAGTTTCGTGGTTGAGTAAATGGCAGGCAATCAAAGCTTTCCATGTAGGTATTGAACTCCGGCTAGAATGCGATTTGTTTCTTCTCTTCTTCATTGTTTACATGAATTGGATCGACAAATGCTACCAAGCTGATGAGTTTGCCTCCACAGGAAATTGAAAAATCAGATGCCTGCTATGTGTTAATGATTTGATTTTGCTTCTGCAGAATCTGGCTTTCAGTTCTCATTGCATAGGTTTACAGCAGCTTAACACACTGCAGGAATAAAAGTTAGCACGGTCAAAACTGATATGCTTCATGTTTCAAGAAACACTGATCAGCGCTTGTTGCAACTGAATAGAGTGACACAGAAACAAATATACAAGTTCAAGTATCTTGGGGTTGCATTCACGAGTGACGAAAGGCAAAACAAAGAACTGGGTATCCCGATAGGCAAGGCAAATGCAATAAAGAAAGCTTTACACTTTTCAGTAGTTATGTAACAATTCAGTAGTTGTGAGACGAAAATTGTCAAAAATGAAACAGAGCTCTCAATCTTTCGAAATAATCTTTGTCCCTTCTTACCTACTCTATCTCTGTGAGATCATGAAAATTTGGTAATGATTAGAAGGGTGCGATTGCAAGTGCAAGCGTCCAAAATGAGGTTTCTCCAAAAAAATCGAAGGAGCTACAAAGTTGACAAGGTGCACATCTCTTAAGATTCAAAAATCTCTAGAGCCGCTACTTCTTCAAATCAAAAGATCTCAGCTTGGATGGTTTGGCCATGTAAGCAGAATACCTCAGGAAAAACTTTCAAACAAGCTTTACTTGGCAAAGCAAATGGGAAAAAAAACAGTTGGACGACCCAGAACTACTGTAGATGAACCAATATTACATTAAGGATCTTGGGTGGAATTGTTTGGTCTTCACCTAAGCAAAATGATGGGAGTGATGGAAAATCGTGAAGTGTGAAAGCCTAATCTCGAGCTGCTGCCCCCGCAACCCTCACAAGAAATAGGGCAATTAGGAGAGAGAGAATTTTTCTTGAAGTTTTCAATGGTTTTGTTTGGTTTTCTACTGTTTGTTTTGTGAAAGTTGCATTTGTACAAATTTTTCATTTCATCTACCAGCTTCTTTACTTCCTCAATTATTTTTAATTGACAAATTGTAGGAATTCCAGCTTCGTGGCGGGAAAACATGTGCTTTTGATCGTATTTTCATCAGGTCTAGAAATAGTTCCTAGCAGCCAACTGCGAGAAGTCATAGATTTAGAAATAGAATATTGTTAGTAGATTTACTAATGTTCAGGTTTTATAGAGTTTGTACCAAGTAGATTGCACAAAACTCCGTATCTTACACAGAAAAACGTAACAAATACGGTTTTAGTAAGCTGCTGCTGTAACTATATTTAAGTTGGAACAACAGTTTAATAGATTTCAATAACTAGGCATGAAGCATAGTCTGCACCGTCATTCTTTAAGAAGGTAACATTGTAGGCTATGTTTCGCTCTGTTTTACACAGCCAGCCAAAATAGATATTGCAGGTCTAACTCAAATAGAGCTTTTGTTGTAGGTTCCCCGCACATATACGTGATCAATGTTGACCACTATTAATTCTGAAACAAATAAACTAAAAACATAAATGCAAACAGTTTTAGAAGTTGTATTGAAGTTTTTTTGAATGTTTAAGATCAAAAGTGAACGTTCAATTTTGCAATGACTCATTTGTAACAAAGATTTCACAAAGCACCATCTATCGGCACAAAATAAAGCAAATACCAAATCCTGGGTAAAGAAGGTCTCTGTGCGACCCCTAAACCTCAATTTTTTTCTCAAACTTTGTATTCATGATTTTTTTGGCAACGTCCTACTTTGAAGAAGGTAGAAAAAAATCGGAAGAGGTCGGGGCAACTGCAACACCATAATGTCCACCTTGGTCTTTTCAGGTAGGATTTGAATGTCTACCTCATCGAAATGCGGGTAGGCTGTGAGATCAGAGTCAAGTGGTAAGGTCACATTTTCATCCGCCAATGCGTCCAACACTACAGCGTTCTGGACCCTAATCTCTCGTCCTATATGCGAAGTTTCAATCTCACATGATGCAAGTTGTAGGTCTGATGCCTTGCTGCCGGATACTGTATGCAAGATAATTCAAGAGCGTGCAGTGCTATGTAAACCACGCTCTTTAGCAAGAGAAGTAGAGACAAGAGTAACTTCAGAGCCTGAATTATGCTGGGCATATACTTGAATGCGGTCTTGAATTTGTGGGTTAATCACTGTGAGAGCTGAAATTCGTATAAGCACTATTGTGTTGCTAGTGCGTATTTGCTATACATTAGCACTCGAAGTATCGATATTGTTGTTAGACGTGTCAGGAAGTAGAGGTAAACTGTTAGCGGCCCCACGAGCATAGGCGTAGCCAGGATTTTTGATTGGGGGGGGGCCCAAACCACAAATCACATGCAATGACGTTATCAAAAATTTTCAAAAACGGAACTTTTTGTGGGGCAAAGATATCGCAGAATAGAAGATCTGAAGCTGTAGCCTGTAGGCACTTGACCAGGATTTTGGTCAAGGGAGAGGGCGAAAACTAATTGTCAGAAAGAGCAAATGTCTACCTTAGGAGACGTGTGTGAGTGAGCTATGTACTCAAACGTATCATAGACGGGGGTCTGGGGGCGGATCCTCCAGCCGCCGGTGGCTATGGGGGTCTGGAGGCAAAGCCCCCAGCCGCTGGGCAATTTTTAAAGTTTTTGGAAAAAAAACTATTTTAATCCCATTGGATCACATTTCGCACGTGTTTAGAGCCATTTGAAAGAACTAGCTTTTTAACATTTGAAAGCCAATCGAAAAATTTTAACTGTTCAATCCTCTTTTTATTTGCAATTTTAGTCCACAACACGCTTAAAATCTTGCATTATGGAGTAAAATTTTAGTAGTAAGTGATTTGGTCCATGTAGGGGAAGTAAGGCACATTGCCTCCTGCAATATTTTAGCAGTAAATAATAATCTACTCGAAGATTTTCCTTCAAGATATTTACTTTGTCATGAAGTTAACCAGTTATAGGAGTACAGGTACGGCCTATATTTGTTCAATGAGCATTTTCCTTGAGCCTTGAAATTCAATAATGTGTTCAATGAGCATTTTCCCTAGCTATTTTTTTTTAAAGTATTTTGTGCGTAAAAACTGGCGAGATGGAGTTGAATTGTTATTGAAAAATGGTATAGATCGTTATGCTTGCTAAACATGTTATTCCTGGGCCGGATTTACATTGCGCGAGGCCCCTCGCACTTATGGGACTTTTACATCTTTCTGCCAAATATAAGTGAAGACCGAAAAAAGTTCTACTATCTAAGCGCTGGGCCCTGGCACTGAGCCATATGGCAAATACGGCGCTGGTTATTGCATTACGTTCATAAAAAGTTTAAATGAGGGCCTGAGGTAACAACTTTTAGGACAAAAACCTTAATTTCACCCTGGTTATACGTTTAAATTGGTTGGAAAAAATTGAATTAAGGAGTGCGCCAGGCCCCCTAGTCGTCAATATTATTTATTGTTAATTACTGTTGTACGCGTGTACTGTTGAACACAAAGATGCTAAAAGAGACTGAAAATAAAGAAACAAGGTTTTTTTGTTAAATTTTTGTCATTGGTGGCATTTCAATTGAGGGGGCCCAGGCGCCCTGGGCCATACCCCTGGCTACGCCTATGATTATGAGATAAGATCGTGCCCTTAAAGTTTTTCATAAAAAAATATTTGAAGCAAAATTATTACAATAACTTTTTTCCAAAACGTAGAGTAGCCTACTCGAGTCAAGTCACTTGACAGTTTTTTGAAACCTTCAGGAATTGCATGACATTATTATGACGTGAACAGGTAGTCGTCATTGTTATTACTTACTTTTGTACACGTAAATCCTAAAATAAAGAAACTGCAATTCCGGACAAGAACAACATACTGGCTATGCTCTCATTATATTTGTTATTGGTAGTATTTTAATTGGGGGTTTGCATTACCGCCTGTGTTATAGCATTAAAATCATAATAACGTTAAACAATGCCTGGGATTGCAACTTTTAGCACAAAACTCTTAGATTTCTCACAGGTTTTGCATAAAAAGTGTTAAAAATTTAATTTAGGGGCCCCTGGCCCGGAACCCTTGGTCATCCGTTAGGGACCCCAGGGCCTCCTGGTGGTCAGTTAGGGGCTCTGGACCCCCTGGTTGTCCGTTAGGGGCTCCGGGGCCCCCTGGTTGCTAGTTAGGGGCCCCAGGGCTCCCTGGTTATTAGGCGCCCAAGGGCCTCCTGGTTTTCAGTTAGGGGCCCCAGGGCTCCCCTGGTGGTCATTTGGAGGCCCTGGGCCCACTGCTTGTCGGTTAGAGGCCTCTGGTTGTTAGTTAGGGGCCCTGGGGCCCTCTGGTTGTCAGTTAGGCGCCCTAGGGGACCCTGGTTGTTAGTTAGAGGTCCCAGGGCCCCCTGGTTGTCAGTTAGGGGCCCCAGGGTCCTCCGGTTGTCAGTTAGGGGCCCCGGGGCCTGCTGGTTGTTAGTTAGGGGCCCTGGGGTCCCTGGTCGTCAATTAGGGGCCCCAGGACCCCCTGTTTGTCAGTTAGAGGCCGTGGGACTCCGTTTGTCAGTTATGGGCCCAAGGGCCCCTTGTTCGTCAGTTAGGAGCCCCAGGGCCCCCGTTTGTCTGTTAGGGGCCCCAGTGCCCCCTAGTTGTTAGTTAGGGGTCCTGGGGGCCCCTGGTTGTCAATTAGGAGCCCCCAGGGCCCCCTGTTTGTCAGTTAGAGGTCCCGGAGATACCGTTTGTCAGTTAGGGGCTCCAGGGTCCCCTGGTTGTCGGTTAGGGGCCCCGGGTCTCTCTGGTCGTTAGTTAGGGGCCCCTGGGCCCCCTAGTTTTTTTATTAAGGGCCCCTTGGTTGTTAGTTAGGGGCCCTGGGGCTACCTTGTTGTCCGTAACTGCAACTAAACATCGCTAGGCTATGTTGTCATAATTTTTTATGATTGGTGGTATTTTAATTGGGGGGGACCCGGGCCCCCTGGGCCCCCCCCCTGGCTACGCCTACGTTGGAAACGATTTTGATCCACGTCCGCTCAGTTTGGTGATGTTCGGAAAGCGTTTCTCCTTACTCTAAGGGGAAAATAATTACAAATATCTTACGATTTCTTGGCCGAAGAAAATTAAAATTGGTGCAAAAAAATTCTAAAAAATTTCCAAAGTTGTTTCACCATGGTTTCACGGTAAAATTTTTTAAACAAAAACGTCCTGAATGCCCTTTGAAGTTAACTATGTTAAATTAGAATATGGAAACAAATAGCCAGCGTTCGGAACAAGGACATAATTAGAACAATAAAAGTAAATTAAGTGTAATAGGTAACACAATTGCAAATTCCTCTCGCAGCCTCGCTCAAATAAAAACAACAAAGCAATAAAATAACCAACGATCTGAGGAGTAAAAATAGTTCAGTTAAGCAGTAATTAACAGTAACAGTAGACAATAACAAAATCATGCTGAAATTACACAAGCTGCTAGTTGCCAAATAATTCATTATCAGTAACAGTTGCAAGTCAAAACAAGCAGCAGATTGACAAATAATTCACTGTCTATAAAAATTATGTTCTGTAATTTAAAAACAAAGACAAAGTTTTCACAAGTGACATACCACTTTAGCACAAAAAGAAATCTTTAATCAAATTGCTTTTGATGAGAGAACTACAAACAATCAGTCAATTATATCAAATCTAGATGCAAATACCTTGAAGTGTTTAAATGGCTACGATTAACTAAAAAGTATTTCATCTAACAAAAGGTCTTTATAACAAGAAATAATATAAATGACACCGGCCAGTTAATCGAGCGGTAACGCGTTCGTCTCTGGAGCGGGAGGTCTAAGGTTCAAATCTCGGGCCGGTCAAATTGGACACGGTACAGTGTTGGCAACAGCTCGCCACCCTTCCGACATTTCTTCGAAAGGAGCTGTGTTGCCCGGGCTCAATGACGCGGAGATGGGCCCTGCCAACTTGTTACACGCTTCGGTGTATTGCAGCTAGTATAATGAAAAATTTAATTTGATTTGAATAATATAAATGCAGGGAGAGTGATGACCGAATGCTAATCAATCGCATGAAGAATTGTCGCATTTTTTTCGCAAGATGTAACGTAAAAGCGTAAGTGGTAGCAATTAATTGTTAAACATAACAATTGATTGTTTCAAGACCATTTTTGGGGACCCAACAGCCACCTTTCTTTATAAAGCATTTTTCTTTTGAAAAAAACACGGCAAAAAACGATTTGTATCTCTTGTTGCTACTTACTACCTTTCATTGCAACAATGTAGCCTACTCGACTACACTCAAAAATTTTTTTGTGCGAATACCGAGTACCTAGGCACTCGAGTACAAGTACTAGCCGAATACAAAGGTTTCAAGTACGAGCACACCAAAATTGGTACTCGCGTTGTACTCGAGTACGATTACTCCAGCCCTGTTTATCGTTATGATTTGCAGAATGATTGGTTGTGGTAATCCTAATTCTTCTTGCGTGTACAATTTTAACTTGAATGGAACAAATGAAGAAGGTGAAGAGTTCAATACCAATACGTTTGAAAATCTAATAGACTACCAAGCCTGTTTTCCTCATTTAAATGCTGGTAAGTATTCACACTAGTATACTATGTGCTGATATTAGGAAACCGTGTTACCAATCGCGTGTTTTATTCGCAACAAGAGAAAAGACAAAATGTATGCAATTTACGCGTACTAAGATTAACTTAACACAAAATTAGGCATTTCTTACTTGGCAATGAGCCAGTTCGTTGAAAATTTATTGGTGACCAAC
Source organism: Trididemnum nubilum (assembly GCA_963965965.1). NCBI lineage: Eukaryota > Metazoa > Chordata > Ascidiacea > Aplousobranchia > Didemnidae > Trididemnum > Trididemnum nubilum. Next base: position 40,745,191 of record OZ014469.1, on the reverse strand, counting down.
TTTTTTGTTTGTTTTGGTACAAATAAATTAACTCACTTTTTTCTTGTAAATGAGAGTATTGCTGCAATTGAATACTACACAATACACATCATGCAGAGTCATTTACACCATACCGCACCAATGTGCTTGAGATAACGAAAAGTGTTTGTGTGTTAACTGGTCATTTTAGTCAGTACTCATACAATTAATCAATACACGTACTGGTGGGCAAGTGGTGTGACTTAAAAAAACAACTTCTTGTTTAATCGTGACACAATATTGTGTACTAATAATTGTTTGATATTAAATGAAGTCTTGATTCAGTGCTGCAAAGTTATTTTGATGATGTTTTTACAGCTACCTAAAACACAAGGCACGTATCGGGCGCAAATTAAACCCGAAAGTTTGTCAATCTTAAGCCCGAACCCAGCCCGAGCCAAAACCCGATTTGGAAAGCCCGGCCCGACTTACAACTCTGCTGCTCTTGTAGTGGATGAAAAAATCGTTGCGTTTTGTTGTGCTGCGCTTTTGGTAAAATGTTATTTGTGTCCACTTTTGTCACAGTACTGTCGATCAGCTGGAAGATAACATTCCATTTGCTCCGCAACAATTGTCTTTCACCTCTCAACGAGCGAGCAGCATTACTGTTTTTAAAAAACATAAACTTAAGGAACACAAATTCAATGCTTAACCTGGTCGAACGCGAATTTAATACACGAGCACAGGACAATTTTGACATGTAATTATATGCGCTTGCGGAATTTGCAACGACAGGAAATCGGGGCCAAGATTCTGAAAACTGGCAGTCTGATATTTTGCCGCGGTGCCAACTAAATGGGCGAAAAGCGGCTTTAAAATTGATTGTTTGATCCATATTTATTTTCCACTTATGTGGAAGCGACAGTGGTGCTTTTATTTTTGACAGATTGTCCTTTCCCGCTTAGGAGTTAAGGACCGTAATCCAAGCTTCTGGATTTCTTCCTTAAAGAATTACAGAGTACAAGCGCTTGTTCGCCAATTTATTTTAGCTATATAGAAGTCATCAGTACTTCAATATTACTAAGAACTGTTTGGTTAACTTGTAAAACCTAGGAACAGACCAACAAATAGCCTGTGATATGTAGGTTGTATACCTTTTAAAGAATGTAGGACAGAATAGAAAGCATGACCCCAAAACAATGCGGTGTAGGTTTTCTTCCTCAAAACGCATATAATTCCTGTCAGTGAGTGCGAATCTTCCGCACAGTGTACACAACAATTGCAACTTGCTTTTTTGCTTCCGATTCAGCATTGGAATTCGTTTTTTATAAACTCTTGCCTTGTGCTTAACATTACAATGACAATTGATTATCTCGTCTTCCTCAAGACCGCTCTCCCTTCCACCTATCTGCTCTTGAAGCCAATCTTATTGCGTTATTAGAACCTCTAACCCTATCCTTTTTGGGCAAAATTAATTCCTGTGCAATTTAAAGATCTCGCACTAGCTAGGTGTTTCATTTCAACCAATCGCGGCTAAGCTTTTTTTTTCTGCATAGAGCCGTTCTTTTTCTTCGCTCTTGATTCTGACGATTTAATTGTAATTACATTTTATTCACCGAGTTGCCTCGGCCAGAAGACAGCGAAGGGACCTTTCGGTCTTCCGAGTCAAGCTGCCACATGCGCACCAGTCTGCTACACACGGCGGAAGCTTCACACTGTCCCTTTCAATGCTGAACGTCATGCAAAGAAGCTTTCAAAGTGTTTGGTTTGACCCGACAGATAATCGAACCCGAGTTTACCGTTTCAGTAGCAGACGCTCTTTCCTCTAGACCGCTGATCGGCAAAGTGTCAAAGGAAAAACTTCAAAAGCAAGGAACACTCTGATTAAATCAAAAGATGGAACATGACATGAAAAATTTTAGGGGTCCCATGTAAAAAAATTCTTTCTTAACGTGTCCCCAAAAATTTTTAATTTTATTCAACTGCTTGAGATTTTCGGGTATGGTAGGTCTAAAAAGAAGCTAAAACATGACAAAAGGAAAGTCCCTCAAAATATTTAAAAAAGAAAAAATATGTAGGAGAATATTCAACATTTACCACTTTACAATGCTTGACATTTGGTCGAATAGTAAGCGTCCTTGTATCTTGCATAAAAGATTAAATTGAATTTCAGGCAAAATGAATTGTGTTGATAGTGCAAAGTAGTGTAACTGACGCAAAAAGATATACTATCGCAAAGTCCCCAGATATCTTTTACGATGACACATTCTAATTGATATTGCCAAAGCATTAAGATATAAGGCAATCATGAGTAAGAACCAGCCCTGGCATGATCAACAGAAAACACCTTTAAGGATCGGCACTGCAACGGATAGAATGTATGGTTCCAATGGAAATTATGCGAGGGGTGTCGTTCCCAACCACACCAGACATTGCCAGTTTGGGAATCAAGCTGGAAGTCACAACCTTGTAATGAATTTCAACCTTGTAATAATTTTAACCTTGTAATAAATTTCAACCTTCAATCACAAACCCGAAACTCCACCAACTGAGCTATTCAGATATGATATTTTTCTGTTGTGTTTTAGCTGCCGCCAAACCGACATGCGGCGCCGAACCGCTTTTGGAAATTCCAAAGTGCCGCCTGAATGGATTGACGATTAATCAATTGCAATTTTTGGACCCATCATGCGATATTAACGATTTTATAATTGATGAAACAGTAACAAATTACGTTCTCAGTATAAATCCAAATCTTTGTAACGCATTTGTGGTAAGTACCAACCGCAATAAAGATATTTTGCAGCGTTCTCAAAAGTCTTTTCGACGTATTTCTAATTTAAATTTGGAATTTAGGTTTTGTTTGCTAATTTTCAATTATAATGTAGGTTTTATACGTAGACCGTCTTAAGAAAATAATTACCTAAAGAACTAAAAAGAATAGAAAAAGTTAAAAAAAAAAGTACACCGTTTGTGAGTGAAGTATGGGACAGAAACCAAAAAAAAATCAAAAATTAATCTTTATTATATGCGTGGTAATATGCCAAAGAATGGAACGAGTTTGCAAGACCTTTCTCCGCGTCATTGCGCCTTAGCGAGCTTTTTCCTTTCGAAAAGACAGGACCTTTCTCCTTTCGAAGAAATGTCGCAGAGGTGGCGATCCGCTGGCAGAACAGTGTTTGAATTGGCCTGTCAAGATTTAAATCTCTGAACCTCTTGTTTCATAGACAAACGCGTTTCCATGCGACCGACATGTTTATAAGCATTCTAATTTTCAAAAGCAACATTTTATTGTAACTTGTGTTTTTTCTTTTCAAAAATGAGTAAAAACGCTTAAAACCGTAGTAAAGCACAGACGCGTTGCTAGAAATCTGCAATGGCTGGAGGCTGTTTCGGGAGTCTCGATGAGGAGTCTCCAGTACTTAAAAATTTTGTATTTTTTACAAAAATAACTTAGTTTTTGGACTATTTTGATGAAAATTATTGCTTTTTAAACGTGGTATAGAAATTAGCAATGAAAAAAACATATTTAAACTTTGGAGCACAAAAACTGGTCTTGAGAAACAGTTTCACAAAGAACAAAAGAGCCAAAGCTGTAGTAACCATTTTATTTAAAAAGAGACGTTGCGACTAATTTCTAAAATATTTTTAATCTTATTCAAATAGAATGATCTTTTTCAAATAAATTAAACTGATTGCATAAATGGGTTATGGGGAGGTGGCTCATAGTAAAATTATAATAGTTCTCTTATTTAAAATCAGTCGAATCATAAAATCCTACAGTTCAATAAAACTTACAAGGAGCAATTTACTTCGTCTTTATTTTACAGAGAAAGATAATCGGGGGGCTAATGAAACGAGATTTTCGAGAAGTTTTTGTAACTAAAAAATATTGAACAACACCCCCCTCCCCCACAATCCTGAGCTTATATATTTTTTGATGAAACCAATTTTCAGCAATTTTCAACAAGCGATCAAATTTGGTTGAGTATAATCAGTACGTTTTTTTTCCGAAACTCTCTACCAAGCACGCAGTGCTTGACGTTATAAACAGAATAAGCACCAATACATTGGTTTAATTTTCCTTGATTTAAAAAAAGCGTTTGATACCGTGTCATACTCCATACTATTACAAAAACGTGAACACTATGGCATATGTGGAAACACGCTAAAATTATTTACTTCATATTTGACTGAACATTAACAGTATGTTTCTATAAATGGTTCTAACTCATCATCAGCAAAAATTGTAAAGTCTGAGGTGCCAAAGAGATCGAACCTTGGTCCTATACTGTTCTTAACATACGTTGGTGACATCTATAACCATTTCAAATCAACCCCAGGTTTAAACGCGGATGATACTCTGCTTAAACGTGAAAGCACACAAACCTAACTTACTCGAAACTCTAATGAATCAAGAAATGTAAACGGCACAACAATGGATGCTTGCAAATAAATCAACAATCAATCCAAATAGAACTAGAGCAATGGTAATCTATCCCAAAATGAAAAAAATCGATGTTTGATTATTTTATTAAATGTGGAAATTCACTGACCTATGTTCAACAAAATGTCAAATATCTCGGCTCAAATATTGACAATAACTTAAGTTTAAGTTACACATAAAAATAGTTGAACGAAAAGTTGCCTGGGCAGTCGGCATTCTTGCAAAATCAAAGCATTATCTTCCTCGAAATATACTATTGCAACTTTAACATGCCTTAATTGAATGCCACCTAATTTATGCAATTCCTGCATGGGATTCCACCTTTCAAACCTATTTCGATAAATTAATTGCTTAGCTAAAGAAAGCTGTAAAAATTATTGCTAAAGCTAAATGGAGTAATTCTCCAAGACGTCTGTATATGAATTAGGAGTACTTAAACAAAGGACTCACTTAAAAGGTATTCCCAACTACCACTGTTTATTGTTTTCGTCGTGCACGAGTAATCCTCAAATTTCAAATCAAAATGCATTGCTTCTTATGAAGCGAGGTGCAGTGGGTCGGATTATTTTTGTTGTGTTTTTGCTGGTGGATAGCCTAGGACTCGAACGAACTCGAAAATGTTTGTTATTGATATTATGTATCTGAAAATGCGTAAAGCGGAATATTGTAGTGAGAATGACAGCATTGGCGAATAGGCTAACCTATCATCTCACTATACCCTAATATAGGCTATGTATGGGGGCAGCTGAGAACGTCAAAATAGTGTTGAAAAAAAGTAAAGGTCAAATTATTTTACCCTAGCTACCCCGCTCTCTCGCAAAATCGCAAAGAAAATGAAGTAGAAGCCTATTTGAGTGCCATTCGAGCCTAAAAATTGGCTAATGCTGTGGACGAATGAGAGAGAACATTACAGAGGCAGTTAGTGAGAAGTTATTGCAGTTATCTTGGTACTTGAAAGCTTAAAGTTGGCTGTACACGTAATTGCAGTGAACGCTTTTGTAGAAGGCAAAGCTCGCTGCAATGCGGTGTTTACAACTACCTTGAAATACCATCAATCAGGCACTGGATACAGCAGAGTTAAGACCGAAAAAGTTCAGAACAAGCTAGTTTCAGAATAATCATGCGTCAGCAATTTTAGTTTGATTGCTCTTGACTGCGAGCTGATTAAATCCTAAAACCAGAGTATATCATACTTTGGCCTAATGTGCTTTTGATCTTTATCGCGTGTTTGAAAATTGACCCCAAATTTTTGCCGACGCCTGCTTTATTTTTTTGTCCTCTTAAATTTGTACGAAATATGTTGAGCCCTGTTTGAACTTTTTTGAGTCCCGTTTGGACATTTAGGCGCCTCGCTGCGAGCCTATGGACCGTATCGTATGGTCTGTCGAATCCAAGACCAAAACTGCAATCATCTTGTAAGTTTGATTTTAGTAAATTTTAAAAATAAATGAATGAAATGGATTGGCAAATTCAGTAAGTGTTGTCTAGCGGTTGTTAGTATTAATCGGTTTATGGTTGTCTAGATATCTCTGGTATGACGCCGATAGATTCACTTCTATAACGCTTTCTCTCCATAAACTTTCTGTCTGCCGTCAACTGTCTTAACCCTTATCAGAACATACGTTGACATTTGTCAACATTGATTTTTTTTTTGTTTGATTGCACTCGCCCCCTATATGCTAGCTTAACGCCATTCACTGACGATGGAAAACTTCTTATTAGCTTTCTGATGCAGTGATACGAAATTCCAAAATTGTTTCTACAATGAGTTATTTGCGTTTTGTCTTAATCGGAACACTTGTTGACAAATGTCAACAAATAGAACTAATAGCGGATTAACAAAGACATGCGAATTTTGAGATTTAAAATTACTCTGAATGACTTGTTGTTATAGTGCCTATTTATCCTCCAGTTACCGGACAGCGTCAGGCTCTAACTATTGGACGATCCGCGCACTTTTATATTGCAACGACTACTTCGTACTTGGAAGAATCCGTACCTGCTTAGGAGTTTACAGCGATCCAATGTTCCTGTGAATTTCTTCGAATTATTGTCCACTGAATTTGCTGCTCGCTCAAAGTCACCAAGTAGAGATAATCCTTGTAAATCATCTTATCTAAGGACGCAAGAACGTGACCAGGGAGCTGGTTGAACCCAGGTCATTTAGCGAGGGTTGTCATAAAAACATCGCTACCCATGTCGAATGATTTGGGTTCAACCTGCACCCTGGCCACGTTGTTGCATTCTTGGATAAAGCGCTTTACAAGGATTATCTCTACTTAGTGTTTTCAAACAAGCAGCAAATTCAGTAGACAAGAATTCGAAGAAATCCACAGGAACATTAGATCGCTGGAAACTCCTAAGTAGATGCGGATTCTTCCAAACACGAAGTAGTCATTGCAATAAAAAAGTGCGCGGATCGTCCATTAATTAGCGTCTGACGCTGTCGGGTGACCGTTGCCATTGCTGTAACTAAATAACTATTGTTGCAGCTGGTGATTATTTATTGCTTCAACACAACTACTAGCAACTGTCAGAAATTTGCAACTGCATTTAGTAAAGTGATTTTGGTTAGAGGATGTTAAGTTTCTGTCAACAGTTCTTATATCTCAGACGTACTGTAGGTGTAGTAGCCTACTTACATTTCAAAATACTTAGCTGGATAATAGTACCTGTCAGAATTTGGAACATAAAATCAATGTCGATACTATAGTTGATAGTCATGCACTGTACGTTTGAAGTACTAACTCACGCAACCAGTGTTGCCGTCGAGGTAGGCTCGGCCTGCTTTCCTTTTTTGGCAGGGTAGGTTTTAACTCACTGAGCCCTAACCCACTGACGGAAACTTCGAAGAAGGCTATTGAATTTTGATGAAGTCCAGGCACGGCGCCAGGATAGCGTGACTGGGGGGCATAAACAATTTTTTTGGGCCACAAAAAGTTCAATGCTCCGAATTTCAAAGCGAGAACTAAAAAGCGAAGGTTTTCATCGCAAATTGCCACGAATTTTGGGGTGAAAACCAAAAAATAAAATAAAGAAAAGGTCTTCATCTCAAAAAATGCACGAATTTCCACGATTTCTGGGGTGGAACCACGAAAAAAAAGGTCTTTATTGCAAAATCTGCAAAAAAGCAAGTTCTTGCTCACGATTTCTGGAGTGACAACCAGTATTTTGAGAGTCTCAGGCCTCGAACTGCACTCCAGTGGCATTAAGCTTGCTACTTTTTTGGGGGCACAAACCTCGCTTGGGGGAGCACAATTTTCATTTGGGGGGGGCACGACCCCAGAATGCCTCCCCCATGGTGCCAGGCCTGCTGAAGTCCTTTTTTTAGTCTTCACTCATAGACGAAACAAGACCATATCCTGAATTGCAGTGAAGATCTTTTGTTTCTAAACTTGACGAAAGAAAGCCACGTAGACAAGGTACTCACCACAAATCTCTGCCGGAGGTTGTCAAAACCTCACCACTTCTTAGTCCGAGCCAACCCACTTTTTGTTGTCGGGGCTCAACTCACGTCCGGCGCCACTGGGGGGCATTTTGGGGCCTTGCCCACCCAATCACTGCTTGTGCTCCTAAGCAAAAAATGTGAACTGGCCCGGTGCCACTAAAGTGTTTTGAGTCCTGTGCCCTCCCAAAAATACTGCTCCCCCAAGCTTAAATACACTTTCGTTCTAGGACGAAAGCACTGGTGAACATTATGACAAAACCTCAGATATCATGGCAAAGATTTTTTTTTGTTTTTATTTTGTCTTCATTCCTGAATCTGTGGTCATGAATCAAGATCCGCAAGTAGTAGGAAGTGAACAAAAAGGTGTACGTTTGCAGGATTGTCTAATTGTGGCGTCATCCAAATGCGGGATTTTCGGAACGCGGGATTATGTAAATAAAACATTGTCTCAATGCGGGATTGTAGTACTCTTAACCCTAAGTTTAATCCTAAACCTAGCTGAATCCCCTCAGCTATAACCCTAAGTTTAGTGTAATCCTAACCCTAGCTAGTTCTAAGAATCGAACCCGAAACCTGGTCTTGACCTGAGTGTTTTGCCTGAGTACCGAACCACCGCATGTGGTTTGCCTGGAAACTGGTTCAAGTGTAAAACTTGACCTGAAGAGTGTCTTGCTTGAGTACCGAACCACCGCAGGTGGTTTGCCTGGGAACTGGTTCAAGTCTAAAGCTTGGTCTTGAACTAAGTGTCTTGCCTGAGGATCAAACCACCGCAGGTGGTTTGCCTGGGAACTGGCTATGGTTCAAGTCTAAAGCACTATTTAGTAACTGGTTAAAGTATAAGTGAATAACTAACCTGAGAATGGAACCCGGTGGTTTCTAAATCTAAAATAAAAAGTTTATCTAGTTTATGCTATGGAATATTTTATAAGTTTTGGTTTGAACTTTATTTAGTAAAGTTTCGTGCTGTAGCCAAATTTTCGGCGCCGTGGCGTAATCGTGCGTTAAAAAAAGAACCGGTGACCTGTCCAAAGTTTACCTGCAAATCGCTACCTTTTGTTAATCTTTGCTACTTTTTAACTCTTCAAATATGAGACAAGCATGGCGCAACAGAGCTTGTTCCTGTTTAATCCCAATGGCGCAAAAGCCAGTATCGATATATTCACTGCTATAAATATCTGTATAACATAACGCTTAGCGTACAACTTTACATGCTTTTTATACAGCTAAAAGGATTTTCATAAAGATTGAGATTTCTTGTGCAGAAAAAAAAATATCGACTTCGTTAAAGAATCTTGCCAACTTCTTGTTCTGTCCATTCCAAGGCACAGTCATTAACAATGCGTGAAAAGCAGTTTTCAATTTGGACTAAATCATTCAAAGTGACACCTTGAAAAGTGCTAGGGTCACCAAGAGCAAATTTTCAATAACACAAAAACAATTCTTTGGTTTTAGATTCTAAATTCTGCAAAGCGCAACCAGTATGAAGAGCAAAATACTAAAATAAACACAAATAGTCGAAATACAATTTACTAGTCTTCTTCTTTTTCTGCAATGAATTTAATCCTAGATTGTTTACAATAAAATCAGGCAATGTTATTCCGCAACCAGTTGGGTGTTCCTTTAACTAATTAAAAAAAAAAGAGTAACATTGGAAACAACTTCAACAACCCAAGAGCTGTTTGGTCGAGGAAGACGTGCTTTTCCAAGCATACCCTGCTCAAACACTTTGTTCAAAAACGTTTCAAAATCCGAAAAATTACTCATATGAAGAGGTTGATCTAAAATACGGTCTACACCATTAGACGTGTACCAATATCAAAAACTATTATCACCGCAATCGCGTAAAATAAACCCAAAACTAAAATTTATTTTAAATCGATTTGTTTGCTTGTAAAACGTGTCCAGAAAGACATTTTTTGGAGATGAAGGTCATGTTAATATAAAAATTAAAGATGTCTTGCTCGCACCCTTGCTTCGAAAAAGCTTTTATGCTTTTCCAGCGATGATCAGCCATGCTTCCAAAACTCTGAAAAGAGTCTGCTTCATCATCCCTAGAAAACGTTTCCTTATCTGTAGCATGTTCTTAGGAAGTCTGTTTAAACTCATTCAAACTCTATCGTTAGCTGGGGTCTCGTTTTCTAAATCTTCAAGTTGTTTTAACGTGTGTTTTTTTGTCGTCTCCAACCCACAATTTATTTCTCGTTCCACAGCAGCTTTGAATTGAATAGATTCAGTCTGTTTGTCTTCTTTGCTTTAGAAGTAGTTCTGTTTCTTCTTTTAGCTGTTTTTGTCCCATTTAATCCTTTTTTGTAATACATTTGTGACTTGTAAGCTTAAACTTTCTTGTGAAATATTTGCCGCAAGTTTCACAGACATATCTGTTTCCTGAATGAGATTAGAATTAAGACTTTATTTGGAATCGCTAACTGCGTCTGATCATAAGCGAGCTTTGGGGAATCCCCTCTTTGGGGAAATTCCTGTTAATTTAAAGGCGATTTTTTTCAAAAGCTTTTCAAAGAGTGCTCTAGAATAGGTCTGTCAACCTCAGGTTATGGACTGAATCTCTAGTGGAGGAATACGGCAAAAACCCTAAACTTTAAAATACTCGCCTGAGAACCGATGGGAACCAAACCACCGAAGGTGGTGAGGCTTAAGCTTAAAATACTTCTGGGAACCAAACCACCGAAGGTGGTGAGTCTAAAGTGTAAAATTGGTAAGACTTTTTGAAAACCGAACCATCGCAGGTGGTGAGTCTAAAGTTTACAATTTGTAACACTTCCTGGGAACCGAACCACCGAAAGTAGTGTGTCCAAAGTTTAAAATTTGAAAGGCTTGCCTGGAAATCAAACTACTGCAGGTGGTTAGTTAAAGTCTCAAATTTGTAAGACTTCCCTGGAAATCAAACTACCGCAAGCGGTTAGTTAAAGTCTAAAATTTGTGAGGCTTTCCTGGGAATCGAACTTCCGAAAGCGGTTAGTCAAAGTCTAAAGTTTAAACTTTGGACTAAACTTTAAATGTCATGGACCGTTCTTTGGACTGGCGGCTAGCTGTCGCAAAATCACTTTGAAGTTTGCAGGTTCCAACAATTCGCTACTTTCAATCTAATAAAATTAAAAATTATAAAAACAAAATAAAATTTTAAACTTTGTAGTTGGTAATGCAGAAATATGTTTGAAATATGGTTGCATATTAATTCTGGAGTTCGAATAATTGCGGTATTATGTTTCAGCAAGATGATGGCGAACTTGAAAACAAGTTGGTCAATATTATTCTTTGACTTTTCCATTAAAATATTGCAACAGCAAGTGCTAGAATATAGGCCTATGTGAGTCGATATGGAATGGTGGTATTATCCTTCGACTTTTGCATTGAAATAACAAAAAGCTGTTGCAGCCACACCTGTAAATTTAAAGCCTGTATCACACTAAGCATTTTTTATTCGCACTCTTAACTGGTACGCATAAATTCATCTGCAGTCACACATTTTTCATATCCTATCATCATAGGTGATTGCTGTGACTCCATTGCACTACTCATTAGTTCTACTCCCTCAAACAAAAAGCCGAAGTTTCAATGTCTATTCCCCAGAAACGGGCATCTGAAAAAGTACGCTGACCGATTGGAGACTTTTACTGAATCGATCATCTGGCCAGGTGCACAAATTAAGGCAACCTGTTGTGAATTTGCTGACGCTGGTTTTTACTACCTCGGTGATCGAGATAGAGTCAAATGTTTTTACTGCAACGATGGTTTAAAAAATTGAGAACCGACTGATGACCCTTTTCAGGAACACGCAAAATGGTATCCGTTGTGTGAATACATTTTACAAAAAAGAGGCGTTGAATTTGTCAAAAACGAAGTTAAAAAACACCTTGATTTGAAACGTCCGATTATAACAAATCCCGCTTCAGTTCAACTTGTTGGAGATTTGATAAAGTATCTGAAACATCAACCAGAACTTCAGACTTCTACGGCTTTTACTGATTCCAGAAAACTGAAAATGTGGCGATCAATAAACAATGAAATGGATCATGGAGAAAATGTGAGAATTCTGAAAACGCTAGGGTTTGGGGAGGCGAAAATTAGATGCGTTTTAACTCAAAGATATGAAGAACACGACAATAATTTCTATAACTTTAATGATTTCCTTCAAGCGTTGTTGGATGTCCCTGAAGATCGACAAATCACTCTGGCAGAAGCAAGAAAAATTGTGGAAGAAGAAGGAAAATTTAAAGTTGCAAGAAAGAAGAAAGGGATGTGGTCTTTAAACCATGTAAACATTTGGGTGTTTGTTTTCAATGTAGCGAATTTCTCACTCGATGTAACATCTGTGACGTGAAAATCGATAGAAAAGTGAGAGTCTATCAATCTTGCCATCAATACTCAAACACGTTAACTGTCATGACCTACTCATTCTAAGTTTACTATGATGTTTTAATTGTGAAATTCAGAAAAAAAGCAGAAATTCAACAGGAGGTGACAGTAGACAGCTATCAGCTACGCTTCAAAGTGGAAAACCTGACCTCGACGTTGTTTTTTTGTATCTTCTCAACAACTGCAATTCGCTGGTTATTAAAATGATGAAACTTGACATTTACCTCCCCAAGGTCACAAGCGACCAAAATTATTTCTGCGAATTTGTGACTGTTTATCCGCTGTGCGAAACCGACGAACAACGACTGGTGCGGTAAAGCGAATGAAACGCTGAAAAAACGCTACCGAAAATATAAGCGTTCTTTATTCAAACTTATGTTTTATTTGCAGAGCTTTTTATTGCAATAAATCAAAATAGATAATGTTGATTAATTTTAGTCCATAAATCCCAACTTCTTTTTTGTCGTAGCAATAGTTTTGTAAAAAATCTTACATTTCGTCATTTTAAATTGAAAGTTTAAGTAAAACTATTTTTTTTTGTACTTTGAAACTAAAGCGTGTTGTCAGTTAGGGGCCCCCTGGTTGTCAGTTAGGGGCCCCCTGGTTGTTGGTTAGGGGCCCTCTGGTTGTTAGTTAGGGGCCCTAGGGGCCCCTGGTTGTCAGTTAGAAACCCCGGAGCCCTCTTGTCGACATTTAGAGGCCCTGAGGCCCCATGGTTGTCAGTTAGGAGCCCTGGGGCCCCCAAGTTGTTGGTTAGAAGGCCCTTGGTTGTTTGTTAGAGGCTCTGGGGCCTCTTGTTCGCAGTTAGGGGCTCCCTGGTTGTTGGTTTGGGGCCCCTGGTTGTCAGTTAGGAACCCCAGGGCCCCCTTGTTGTCAGTTAGGGGCCCATGGTTGACAGTTAAAGGCAACTGGTTGTTGGTTTGGGGTCCTCTTGTTGTCAGTTAGGGGCCCTGGGGGCCCCTGGTTGCCAGTTTAGAACCCTGGGGCCCCCTTATCGACAGTTAGGGGCCCCGGAGCCCCATGGTTGTCAGTTAGGGCCCCATGGTTGTCGGCTAGAGGCATGGGCCCTCTGGACGTTAGTTAGGGGCCCTGGGGGCCCCCTGATTGTTAGTTAGGGGCCCCACAGCCCCCTGGTTATTGGTTAGGGACCCTTGGGCCCCCTTGTCGTTATCAATATTATGGTTAGTTACTGTTATGTGCATAGTTACTGAAAAAAAACTGCAACTAGATATCACTAGGCTATGTTGTCATAATTTTTTGTCATTCGTGGTATTTTAATTGGGGGGGGGGCGAGCCCCCTGGACCCCCCTCCCTGGCTACGCCTATGCCACTGCAATTACATGTACAGCCAACTTTAAGCTTTCAAGTACCAAGATAACTGCAATAACTTCTCACTAACTGCCTCTGTAATGCTCTCTTTCATTCGCCCACAGCATTAGCCAATTTTTAGGCTCGTATGGCACTCAAGTAGGCTTTTACTTTATTTTCTTTGCAATTTTGCGAGAGAGCGGGGTAGCTAGGGTAAAATAATTTGACCTTTACTTTTTTTCAACACTATTTTGACGTTCTCAGCTGCCCCCATACATAGCCTATATTAGGGTATAGTGAGATGATAGGTTAGCCTATTCGCCAATGCTGTCATTGTCACTGCAATATTCCGCTTTACGCATTTTCAGATACATAATATCAATAACAAACATTTTCGAGTTCGTTCGAGTCCTAGGCTATCCACCAGCAAAAACACAACAAAAATAATCCGACCCACTGCACCTCGCTTCATAAGAAGCAATGCATTTTGATTTGAAATTTGAGGATTACTCGTGCGTGACGAGAACAATTAACAATGGTAGTTGGCAACACCTTTAAGTAAATCCATGCCTAAACTCGCCAGAATATATCAACACGATTTGCAGAAATTATGCACCGCATAGACACAAAAAACATCCTTCTTCTTAAGGTAAATATTTTCAAAAGTCAGATCTCTCAGATTTTTACTCAAATCCTACAGTTAGCTATTCTCAATTGCATATTCCTTTATTAAATACTACCAAATTACAACAATCTTTCCTTTAGCAAGGCGTTAAAATTCGGAATGCTATACCCTATATCAGCACAAAACTATTATCTTATCCTAAGTTTAAATCATTGTGTAAACACAATTAATGTTATTTGACGATTAATAATGTGTGACTTCCTTGCTTTTTATATTCATACTGGCTGTTTGCTGTTGTATAATCAGCTCTTAAACTTATACTATTTTTTATTTCTTACTTTGCTGCTCATTTTTTGGATTTAATCTTTAGTCGGTGATTGTTTGACTCGATAACTCTTCGTGGGTCCCCTTCACAGTCCCCTGTGGAAGTTTTTATTTAAACTACTTAGCTATTTTTGTTTATTGCTATACTCAGTTTATGACAAATAAATAATTGATTTAAAATTTAAATTATTTTTGGCCAGTTTCAAAGCTTTTACTGATTTGTGAATTTTATTTTTGACAAATTAGCCCCCACTAATAAAATCCTTCAAAAGATGATATAAATCATTTTAGTCCATTCCAGTGCAAAATTTAAGTCCGTTTCAGTGCTCAGAAGTGCTAAACACGAGACATTTTTCTTCTGCATTTTGGTCGACTGGTGGAGTAAAAATCTGTTGGCGATGTTCGGATAGTAGTTATATTGAAATCTGATTTGACTATGATTCCTAAAGAAGATCTCTGACTTTCAAACTCAGTGATAGACAGATTTTTCGCAGTTTGGTTCTTTTGTCATTCATCAGCAATCACCAGGCGCTGGAAACACAAACAGGCAACCTTTTTACTTGATGTTATGCAATTGCGTTGATGAAAAAGTTGGACACCAAATCGTTGGCTATTATATTACAGAAAGTTGGATCACGAGCAGTATTACTACATAAAAGTATTTATAGCAACAGTGTTATCTTTAATGACAAAATGGTGTTGAATTTTTTCATGAACACAATTGCAAAACCTTATGTAAAAGGTTGAGCGTACGAAAATTGGACCTGTAAAACCGCTACTAAGGCTTTCGTATAACCACAGATTGGAGTTAAAATTGTTTTGTTGTTGCAGGGAAACACAAGCTTTCGTCAAACTATTGAACCTCGATTTTTTCATGCGAATCAAACTCTTCCTTCTGTTAGTTTTGCTATCAACTGCACACTTTTCACAGGTTTGGGACACAACTAGGCATATGTGGTAGAATATACAGTTTAGTTAATACTAAACGCTTAAAAAATTTTTTTTGCTGTACGGACTATACGTATTGTTTCCAATTTTAACCTTACTAATTACACTGGGTTGGTGCTTTTTTGTTTAATTAGAACAACTATAGTTAATCTGATTGAAAACAGTAAAGTCTTGTTTAAAATAGTAAAATTTTAAAGCGCTTTGCACTCAGCTACGTCCATCATCAGTAGGCAAGTTTTTTTTTCAGTACAGTTAATTTTTTGGTAGTAAGCTTGAATGATGTGCTTTTTTGCAAGAACTCTGGTTGGGTCATTCCATTATAATTCAACAAATGGTGAACACCCCTACGTTTTGAAATTTGATTATGTTTTGATATTTTGTGGTGTTTTTAGAACTGATTTCATATCAGTTGGAATTTTTTTGATATCTTTTTTCATTTTTGAGATATTGCTATTCAAAAATTTGCATTTTTTCAACTAGTGGCGCTAGAGCGCAAAGCAATTTTGGATTTTATGTCTTACTTTTTATCAATTTTTTTGACCAAGACGTCAATTTATATGTTTTTGGGGGCAAGGAATTCAAAAATGCAGTCAGATTTGATGAATTAAAAACAGAAAAAAAGTTAGGGGTAAAAAACATGTTGCAAGTTCCGAACCTCCGCATCACTTCATGATTCAACATTTTTGATTCTGATTGGTTGAAATGTGTAGTGCATAGATCTAACTTGCTTGTGTTAAAATATCTTTTCTGAAACTTTTTTGTGCAGCTCACTAAAAGGTATTTTGTGAAGATAGCTATGACTGAATTAGTCAAAAAGTATTTTAGCGCATTATGCACTGGTGTCACAGATTCATATGTATTTTACACAAAAATTTATCACGTAACTTTTTCCTCTAATTTAAATAACTGTAAGATGTAATTGGTAGCCATCAATATCATTTCTATAATAGTTTGCACAAAAATATTAACCTTTGTAAAGAATTAACTTTGCCATGATTTTGACCTAAAATATTTGCCAAATCCCAAATTATACTATTCCAGTGATGTGCTAAGCAACGCTACATTTTACTCAAAATGATAACTCAATTTATGTTTAAAGAAAAGTGTTTACCAAAGATGCATTTATTGATCTGCTAGTTCTGATTTTGTCATTAATTGGTTAACAGAATCACTATGCATACACATTTAATGATTCAAAAAGAAGCAAAAAAATACAAATTAGTTTGATCAGTCTTCTGTGTGATTATTGATGTTCTATTCTAGTAGTTTGCAAATAGCTTTGAAGTCAGAGTCAGAAAGTTGATAGCTACGTCCAGAGTGAGATGTTGCTGCAGGAGAATTTACAATTTTCAGAATATTAGAGAGAAAAACCCAACACGTGTCTTCTCTGGCAGGCCAGTAAAATGTTTTCCGTGGTCCATGTGGAGTCATAAATTTCATTTTTGCTTCTGAAGAAATTTTGTCAATTATCTCTACCAATCCAATCCATTAATGCTCATCATACAGAACTGCTGCGTAATCTTAATTTGTGGTTGAACAGCTTTTTCAAGTTGTTTAAAAAAAGAGTGAGTGCCAGATAAATGTGCATCTTCTGCAGTTCGCTTGTAAAAAATGATGCCTAGTCCATTGGGGATAAACACATGGAAACTTCTGGTTCCAGTTATTGTGGAAGCACCATCATATCGCTGTTGCAGTGTGATTCTTGTTGATTCGAGAAGCTGTTTTTCAATAAAAAAAATTCAATCAATGGCATGAAATTTTGCAGTACTCGAATGCTTGTTTTGCGGTAATTATTGGATTTTCTGTTGTTCGGCATAAGCTTTCAATAGCAAGTTTTCTTTTTATGGTGCCCCCAAGACGATCACAAGAAGATTTGTCATGACTTGTGGCAAAAAGGTTCCAAGTCGCATCCAATCCAAAGTCATGATGATGAAATGTTAAATTCAAAAATTTTTTATAATTTTTGTATTGAGAAGCTCAGCCGTCTGAAAAATATTGTATCATGGTTAGATGGTTAAGCTTTTCACGCAAAAATTGACACAAAAGTTTTTGCAAGTGATAAACGAAAGTAGTATCATGATCTAAATCAGCAGAGCCGAATGCAAAAGACTTGATATGAAGGTGTTTTTGCTTGTTGCTATAATAAAGAACCACAGGATGAATGGTGCATTGCTGTTTGGTCCAGTGCCATCCCTGGACAGCATCTTGAATTATCATAGAATAATTTTCTGCAAAATCTGCAAGCACTATGCATGTATCAAGTGTTGAAGGAAGATTATCCTTAAGGGAAGTCAAATATTTTGCTTGACATTTTGAAATGTAGGAATGAGAAGAGAAAAGATCTATTTTTTGAGCTAAAAATTCACAAAACTCAGTTGGATCCATTGTCATGGTGATCATGGAGTCCTGTCTGTAGAAACCCACTGTTGAAATGAAATTTGGTCACTGCTGGGAAATATATCCTGAAGATATTGAAGAAGTGCATCTTTACCTGGACAGTTTGGGCATCGATGAACCATGCATATTTTGCTATTAGAATCGCACACTACTTTGTTGATTAACTCTTTGTAATGGACATTTAAAGCATGACATGCCAAAACAGAATTTTGGTGTATTGTGCAGACACAAACAGAGTGACTGTCAGAAGATCCAATGAGTTTGCAACACTTCGGACGTAGGGAGCAAAATTTGGAAAATCCTATCTTTTCATTTGGGTATCTATTTTTAAAGGCAGCATATAGCTCAGATAAATTACTTCAAAGCAATTGTTTTTGTTTGTAGACTTTGTACCCAATGCTTACGTATTCCTTCGCCCCAGCCATTTCACGAGAGTACTCGTCATTTTCGAAAAAAGATTGAACTAAATCAATTGTTCTCTGTTCAATTCCAGGGCGACTATACCGTTCTGGCTTTGCTAACACACCACAAATTTTCTTGAGAGAAACAGCTTTTCTTACTTGGTAATTAGTAGCTTGAAAATATTCCATGGTTTTTTCAATTGTTCAAGAATTCGGTTTTGGTGTTAAGATTTGAATTTGATCTTTGTAAGAATCTGATTTGGCAAATTTTTCTTTCAATTTCTGCATAAGAATCATTAAATCATCATCGGTTTTCTCAAGAAGGTCAATAGACAAAGTATTGTTGGCAAAAAAAGACCCTACAAAATTTATTCTTTTTGATGTAAAAGCAGATTCCAAATTCTTTGTCACTTTTTACATTTTTTTGTTAGCATGTAGAATCTTCTGCCGCTTAGTTTTTCCTTTGCCTTTGAAAGGGGAAACATGACATGCATATAATATAATTCATATAATATAATTATATACAGTATACATTGCTTACTATTATGTCCAGATATCACGACACTACACGTCTGTACATAATATGCTGAAATGCTCTTAGCTGAATGCAGTCATAGCTATCTTCACAATAAAGCTTTCAGTGATCTCCACAAAAAAGTTTCAGAAAAGATATTTTACTATAAGCAAATTGGATGTACACACTACACATTTCAACCAATCAGAATCAAAAATGTTGAATCATGAAGTGATGCGGAGGTTCGGAACTTGCAACATGTTTTTTACCCCTAACTTTTTTTCTGTTTTTAATTCATCAAATCTGACTGCATTTTTGAATTCCTTGCCCCCAAAAACATATAAATTGACGTCTTGGTCAAAAAAATTGATAAAAAGTAAGACATAAAATCCAAAATTGCTTTGCACTCTAGTGCCACTAGTGGAAAAATGCAAATTTTTGAATAGCAATATCTCAAAAACGAAAAAAGATATCAAAAAAATTCCAACTGATTTGAGGTTTGCTTCAAAAACACCAAGTCATAGCAAAAAACAAAGAAATTCCAAGAGATAAGGGTTTGATTTTGCATCGAAATTTGTTGAATTATAATGGAATGACCCGGTTACAAGAAGTAAGTTTCGTGTTTTTAATTTGAAAGGTCAATAAAAAGTCAATTTTTTACCCTTAGATCAATTTTTTTTTATTGGTCAATAAGTTAATTTTGCATAGATATCATGATCATCACCGTTATTTAAAATTTCCCATTAGTATTGGTGCAAAAAAGTGACAATTTAAAAGTTTATTCACACTTCTTTACTTTGTTTTGCTATGTCAACTACTTGTTACATGGTAGTAGTGCAGATTACCATATCTGTCGCAATCAAAGAATTGTGGTGCAATAGTTAAAATTGGATAGTAAAACATGTGAGTATGTTGCAATCGAATAGTTGCTTATGACTCGTGCGTCTTGTGGCTAGTTTAGCAGGAAGAATATTGTTTAAGTTTTTTGCAAAAAATAATTGCAGTGTAATGCAGACAGGCATCTAGGTTGTTAGTTCAGAAACAAAGAGGCATTTGCGTTGTTGGTTTGACTAACGTTTTATTATTTAGTCTGCTATATAGTAAATAAAAACAAAAGAAGTGAATTATAGTTTATTTAAGCAAATGCAGTCTGCAAGCTAACTAAGGCTATACGTTTGCATAAGGTCTCACTTACAAAAAGTTCGAGAGTAAATAAATGCTGGGACTGCCAATTTTTGTTAGCACTGGCTTTCACAGTGCAAAATGCAGGAGGCAACTTTATTCCAAAAATCGATGTAGTTTACATGAAATGGAACTAAATAAACAAACCATTTTTTAGCTTTTGATTTTTTAGGAAGAGGAAAACAGCTCCTTTTCAGGTTTTTGTGCAAATGTAGCGAAACAGGCGATAGTTTACTGTGAATTAAATTGCAAATTCGATGAAGTAACACATTAAAAAAATTTGTGGTGCCAATACTTCAAGAAGTGCTCAATAACATGTTGGAGCTGAGTAAAATTGAAACACGTAGATGCCCCGGATGATCGGTGAAACAAACTGTTCCACAGGTTTTTTATTAAAATTATTTTACCTAGGTAGTTCGATTTCAATTAATAAAGTATTCAAAATTGTCTTTAAATAGTGATTTAGATTCTACCTATGTGTATAAAATTCAATCCATAGTTAAAGAATTGCCTGGGGAATTCATGCAAAGTATTAACAATGAATTATATTGCAATTTGTGTAACCGTGCGGTTTCTTGCAACAAACTCTTTCTTGTTGATTCTCATCGAAATTCGTCGAAACATCAAAAAGTGTTAGGCAGCAGATCTGAAGATATTATCCCCCAGACTTCGTAAACGTTGTTAAGGAGCAGTGACACCGGTTTTGTTAAAAAGGTAACCAAGGCATTTTTGTCAGTTGATATTCCTTTATACTAGCTTAACAATACGCATATTAAAAACCTCTTTCGTGGCATTGGTCTCAGATTGCCATCTGAAACTACTTGTAGACGTACGGCACTGAAATTAAGCGAAGATGAATTAAAGCGAATACGAAATGCTGTTCATGACAAACAAATTTTTCTTATTGTTGATGAGAGCACTGTGTCTGGCAAGCAATACTTGAATATTGTAGTGGGAAGCCTTGAAACACCACACGTCAGTTACTTGTATAACTGTCAACCTCTAAACTGTGCTCCTAATAGCAAAAGCAGTTGACGATGCTGTTAGAAATTTTGGAATCAACAGAAGCTTCTTCTGCCTGTTATTGTCTGATGCTGCAAAATATGTGATTGCTGCTGAGTGCTGGTATAACACTAAAATCTTTGTATCCCAAGCTGTTTCACGTGACGTGCGTAGCACATTTATTGCACAATTGTGCTATGAAAATCAAATCTCACTCTGAAGATGTGGATCAGCTAATTGCAAAAATCCAAGCAGTAACAATTAAAAATAAAACCAGACAGGCAAAATTTTCTGCTATTGATTACCCACCTCAGCCTGTTCCTACAAGATGGGAAAGCTGGTTAAATGCTGCCTTGTATTAAGCCAAAAATTTGCCTGAAGTGAAAACAATTGTGGAAAGTTTTGTAGGTTCTGGGATTTTGGTAACAAGCAAAGGTTAGCTTGCAAAAAAGTGGTTTAGCTGGTCAACTGCTCAAAATCAACGACCAATATGAATACCTAGTTCAGCTTTTAAAATTAATGGAAAGTGCGAAGTATACCATTACAAAAGCAGTGCAAGCAATCCAAGACCTTACGTTGGTGAAGACACTTGAAACATCAACCAATACATTTAAAAAATAATGCAAAGCAATGACATTTCTGAAATAATAAATATGGAAAGGCAAGATATTTCACCTGCTGTGTATCACATGCTTCAAAATTTTCAGCCTACATCTGCTTCTGTAGAAAACAGCTTTTCCATGTTGAAAAAACTGTTGGCCAAGAACAGAAATTTTAAGGCCGAAAATGTGCGACATTACATGATTTTACACTGTAATGCGTCCACCTGTTCATTACTAGCTTGCAGAGTTAAGTATGTCCTAAGACTTGACTTATTTTGCGATAGCAATAGCCTTGTGTAGCAAGTTTCGTTGAGAAATTGTGTGTGTTTTAGTTTGTTAAATATTTGCTTTAATATAAAATCTCAGAAAATATCGTTTATTCAGTCTAAATTTTTTAGGTCAATCAAGTCAATTTTTTGAATTTTTGGATATTTTTTGGGTTTTTAGATCAATAAAAACTTGCCCTAATCATTAGTAAAAATGAAAACAGTAAAATGAAATAGATTTCATGATGACGGTAGCAAGTCCGAAACATTTAGAAATTTTTCTATTTTTGATACGGCTTTACTGTTTTTAATCAATTTAAATAAAATTGCCGTATACACTAGTTAATTTGTTTCTTAATTGAGAAAGCAACTTTACAAATTACAGCATCAAGTACAGCCTACTTAACTTTATTTTACACGGGTGGGGGGTAGAAGCGGGAAGAAAGAGAGTCTCCTTACCGGTTGTTTCGTAATAAATCTCCGCAGGATATAGCTTTTTATTTTGAACCAATTTTAGTCAAATTTATTCACAAATAACCCCTGA
This sequence comes from Trididemnum nubilum, assembly GCA_963965965.1. Lineage (NCBI taxonomy): Eukaryota > Metazoa > Chordata > Ascidiacea > Aplousobranchia > Didemnidae > Trididemnum > Trididemnum nubilum. Next base: position 40,722,851 of record OZ014469.1, on the reverse strand, counting down.
AAATTTGAAGATGCTGAAGTAAGAAGTTTTCCGAAGTTACTTTCCAAATTTTACCCATTTTCCGGTCCATATTTAAGTTAAATGTCGCCACGAGACGTTTTTGTGATGTTACCGTTTTGACTTAAACATTTTATGATTTAGCTTTAAAAACAAATCTAAATTCAATATTTAAGCTGCCAGCAATGACGTCATTAAAAGTGACATCATTTTTCTAAAATAAGGCCGTGACGTAATTATAATGATATCATCTATTTAAAACTAATTTTTCTAAAAATTTTTGAAAAACACCAACTTGCATGGCAAATTTTTGTGCTCCTACACCTTCGATTTAAGAGTGAAATAGCTAGCAGACATTTTAAAATGCGTTGGTCAAATAGTTCGTGTGAAATTATCAAGTTTAAACGTATTAAAAACAGGGTGTCGAACCGAACCTGAACCCGAACCGTAAACCCGAATGAACCGTTTCATTTTGGTGAACCCGAATCGAACCTGAACTAGCAAAATTTTACTTCAGTGAACCTGAACCCTCAACATTGGGCTCAAGTGAACCCAAACCGAACCTGAACCCCTAACAAAAGTAAGAATATATTTTTCCATATCCGAATGCCTCTAGCGCTGTTACACGCACAATAAGAGCAGTGGTGAACTTCAGCCGGATCAGCAATTTCTCCTTTTTTTTTCTGGACGAAACGAGCAACGACAGTTGAATTTTAAGTCAATGAACCCGAACCGAACCTGAACCAGTAATATTTTACTTGAGTGAACCTGAACCTCGAAAATGGTGCTCAAGTGAACCTGAACCAAACCTGAACCGCTAAAATATTTTGAGACGGAGCTAAACCTGAACCCGAACCGTTATTTGAAACGGTTCGACACCCTGATTAAAAATTCCAATTTGTTTTAAAGTGACTGAAATATATTCGTGCTTTAGTGCTCCCAACTTTAATGGAAAAAAAAACACAAAAAAATTAAAAATAATTTTTTCTGCTAAAATAAAGGTTCATATTCGTTAGCATTGCAGAAAGAGCTAAATCACTTTAAAATAGCAAATCACTTTATAGGAAAACAAGGAAATTACATTTCAATAGTTTCAAATCAGTTAGCATTTGCACATATCATTTTTTTTTTTCTTTCCGCTAAAGAGATCATGCTTTGGTGGTTTGGTGATTAGTATGGTGATTAGATTTAGTGATTAGTATTGCCATAGTAAGAAATAAATAACCGGTGTCCACTGGTTCAATACGTTTAAACGAGGTTGAAAAGAATTAAGTTGAAGTTCGAAAGCACAATAAGGTTAAAAAAGGAAATCGACTCAGTTTACACTGGGCGTAAAATTGTGAGTGTACTAGTGTGTTTTTAATTTGTGTTGAACTGAAAGCGTACGCCCAGTGTGTGCCGTCATACCAGCGTACAAATTGCCAGTTGGTTAAAATAAACAAAGGATACGCTTGTACACACTCACGGCTCAACGTGCAATGTAGACCGGGCCAAAGGAAGCAGGACTGTAGTGGAAACCGACTTGTCCAAGACCGAGACCGGAAAAATGACGTCATCATTGTTTTTTCAATTTTTTTAAAAATTTTGGAGGCTCAAATTTGCTGATAAGTTGGTTTTATGAATATGATTATGGTTCTTTATACTAAGGAAACGCCGCAATAATAATTAGGCTAAGCCGCAGAAACCTAGGTTAATCCTGAAGAATCTAACGGCAAAACTGCCTATTGGAAGCATTATTTTAACGATTGTGTAGATGTTTTTAATATTATTACGGCATAGGTTAATACAGGCCCTAAGGGGCTAGCCTACTGCATTGAAACGTCAGGGTTCCCAAAAAACATTATAATTATGGAGGAGCTTAAGTCGTGGTTGAAGTAGGATATCTCTGGAACGGCTGGTTTAAAAAGGATGGAGTCAGCACTAATATAATCTAATAGGATTAAACACCAATTTTTTAGTCTTTGGTTTGACCCGACCGGGAATCGAACGGGAGACTACCGCTTCAGTAGCAGACACTCTATCCACTCGACTAGTGACCGGTTTTGGCAAGATATACTGTAGCTTACGCGTCGATGATGATAATTGGCTGCTTCAAACGGTACAGAGTTGTAAGTCGGGTCGGACTCGGGCCGGGTTCGGGCCTAAAGTTGACAAAAACTTTGGGCTTAATTCGGGCCTGAGACGTACTTTTTGTTTTAGGCGCACAAAAATATAATCAAAATAACTTGGCAATATTGCTAAATTTTTCAGAGCCAACTTAACTTTCGGGTTTTTTTTGGGCATGGTTTGGGCTTCAAATTAGTTTTCGGGTTGGGGCTTATAATTTCGGGATCGAGCCGGGTTCAGTCCTGAACAAGTCGGCCCATTTAAAACTCTGAAACGGTAACTAGCTTAAACTTTGCTGGATCCCAATCTGTGTTTTCGTATCGATCACCCAAAGTATGGAATTCGTTGCCGCTATCTCCGCGTGAAATTGAAGCGCAGTCTCATTTCAAGAAACCTTTAAAAGCATAGTATTTAATGTAGCCTTTGAGGATGTTACAACTGTTTGATGTCAGTACTTTGCAGCTTCTTGCTATAAAATTAGAACCTATGTTGTTCACTAACTTTATTTCTGCAAAGCTGTATTTCTGTAATTCTGTATTTATTTGTGTATAGCTAGGACTACAGAAATGAACGTGAGCGTAAAAAGGCAAGGACTTCGTAAATTAGTACCAGATAATAACACAAAATTTTTTTCCTAAAATATTAAGTAATCACAATATTGCAAGAGATAATTATAATAGTTCAATTCCAAATGTTCATACCTGTAGTCCTAACTATACTGACGAGGAATAAAAGACGACTGTTGATCCCGAAACAGTATGTCTTAGGCTGTTAATCAAAGATTTGTTTTTCCTACAAGACTCTGTATACTGTCTATAGCATATTATTAATTTTCTTAGAACATTGTTCTTAATAAATTGTCATTGTTGAGTCACTGTACATACTACTGCGAGTCACTGGTTCTAGTTTAGAGCCGTCTCGGCCCTGTTAAAGACGTAGCCATTTTAAGCGAGCTACGAGGATAGCAGAGGGTATTGAATAGAGTTTCATTTCTAAAGATTGTTGGCCTAGTTTAGCTCTAGTTTGATTTTTGGCACTATTTTTTAGTCTTTCATCGTACTGGAGACTTAACCGTTTAAAGCGAGCTATGAGGAGAGAAGAGATTTGGCTAGAATATCGTTCTTTTGAGAGATGTAAGGTAGGATTTGTACTTTAGTCGGTAAAGATTTGATTTATAGCAAAAGTTTCATTCGGTAAAAATTTAATTGATAGCTTTAGTTTCATTGGGTAAAGATTTTTAGGTTAAGATTTACTTATTTTGGCTAAAATTGACTGAAAATGAGTCAAAATTTATGTATTATAAACGTAATCGGTAAAGATTGATTCATTGATTGATAAATTGGTAAACTTGTATGTTTTGAAGATTTTATCACTGGTGATATAATTTATCCTTTTGGCCTTGGCCTTTCTAGCCTTACTGATAAGCCCTGAAATTGGGCGAAACAGCTGTCTAAGGCATGCTATTGGAAATTATTTTGAATTGAACTATTATTGTGACATTGCCATAACTTAATATTGTTAAAAAAAAAGTGTTATGATCTGGTACTAATTTGCAAGTAATTGCAATTCCTTGCTCATGTTTAGTATACCTGTACTCCTAGCTATACAGATGTGGAATAAAAAACGAATGTTATGTTCAAAACACCATTTCTTAGGCTGCTAATCAAAGGTTTGATTGAGCCTATAAGACTCTGTATACTATCTATGGCTTATTTTTAAGTTTCTTAGTACATTGACCTTAATATACTATTTATTTCATTTTGGAGGATTTCAATTTAAGCGTTTTAAGGAACGTTACCACTTTGGCTGTACTTGGACATTTTGTTACCATATCTATAAAACCAGAAACAACTTAAGTGCAAACTACTGACTACTACATCATTTAAAAGTTGAAAACATGCCATAGCGGCATTTACTGAAAATCACTCTTTCAAAAACTGCCTATAGTTAAAAAGCAAGTCAAATTCTAAATTTTCTACCACCATTAGATCTTGAGTAGAAATTCATAGAGGTAGCAAGCTGTGATGTTATTTATGCAAACCGATTGCGTAGTTTAAAAACATACGGTTGTTTGAAATTACTTGTAATGACATCCAGCAAATTTGGATTCCAGTAAACCGGTTACTGTGAAAGAACTATTAACAATGCTGGCAAGAATATACGCCGAAATAACTTGTGCAAAATAAGGTTGAAAATCTTTTTACAGCTGAAAGTGATGCAAATGCAAAATTTAATGAGCTCCATATAGGGTTAAAGCTGTGGCTAAAGCTACGCGGTTAACCCATTTGCAGAAAGCTATTTGTCCGTAGAATTTTGTATAAAGTTGCATTAATGTTGTTGTTCATAGGGTGTCTTCTTTTTTGCCAATGTACAGCAAAGCTATGCTATTTTTGGTGACAATCAAACCAATTACCTTAAAGGCCACGTGTTTATTTATGAATACAACTCAAACTTTGTATCCAAAACCAGTCCTCTGCAGTGTACAAGCAACGCAACAACCGATCCTCATCAGTTGATTTGCTCACCTGAAGATCTGGCGTCTAGAAATATTGGTAGCCTAACCTCCAAAGTATGAGGTTGAAAATGTTGGTAAAAAGGAACTGGCGGAAGTCCCGTATTATTTTCCTCCGGGAAAATGAACATCTAGTTTTATTAAAAGTTGCATTAATATTGTTGTTTATAGGGTGTTCTACGTCTCTGCCAATGTACAGCAATGCCATGCTATTTTCTGGTGGCAATCAAACCAACTACTTTAATGGACACGTGCTGACCTATGAATGCAACTCCAATTTTGCGTCCAATACTAGTTCTCTACAGTGTACATGCAACGCAACAACTGATCCTCATCAGTGGATCTGCTCACCTGAAGACCTGGCATCAACATGTCGTAAAAGTAAAATGTTGCATGATTGAAAATGAAGTTGATAGCGCTCGAAGTGTTGGCGCGCTTTCCGCTGCACGTGAATCTAAAGTTGAATTTTCGGGCTGATTAAATTGAACGCGTTGTGAATAATAGCTCAAACTATTGCAATAGCGGTAATTGTCTATCACTGGCACAAACGCGTAAAGATGAGCCCCGCAAAGTTTGATATTTGCAATTGTATAGACTCGTCAGAAGCATCACTAGACAGCTTGGCTGTTGTCAGGTTGTAGTTTTAATGTAATACAAGATCTAGAATCAGAACAAGGTTTGAAGGCTTTTTAATGTACAAACAGTCTACTGTACTGGATAATCAAGGTGGCAGATGTGAAGCAGAGTTGCCAATCGGTATCAATTGGTCGGAAGCGTGGCCGAACAGTAAAGGCTTCGTTTCCATGGCAACCCCGACTGCATGATTTCGGTTCAACCCGGTCCCTTACCAAGATTGATTATATCTGCTTGGTGGCTTCGAACAAACATCAAATTTATGTTGGAAGAAGCCAAACGTCAATTGCAAACTTGGAATGCAGTCAACACCTAAGCGGGTGAGAACGATTCGTCCTAAATAAAAGCGCCACCGTCGCTTCCTCGCGAGCAGTGGATAAATATAAATCAATCAATCAGTCACGGTCGATGCAAATTTTAAGCGGAATTCGTGCATTTGTATAGTTTTGAGCCTTTCAGCCTATTGGAGACATAGCCATTCAAAGCGAGCTACGAGGAGAGTAGAGAGTTAATTTGCCTATATTTCTTCGGAAAGATGTAAGGAAAGATTTGTAGATTAGCTAGTAAAGATTTGATTAATAGCATATACTATAGTTTAATAGGTAAATATTGCTCAGTTAAGATTTACTCCTACATAGTTTGGCTAAAATTAATTGGTAAAAATTTATGAAATGTAGCCGAAACACAAACGGAAAAGATTTATTCATTAACTTATAAATTGGAAAAGATGTACGAGACTATGTTTTGAAGATTTTTATTCCTGGTGATATTTGTCATTTTGGTCCTGTTAGCCTTACTAAAGATTCCTGAAATTGGGCGAAACAGATATTAAGGCAATTATTTCTTGCTGGTATATCTCTTGGAATACTGTGATTATCGGTACTGAATGTTTTCCACCAAAAACCATAGCAAAAAATTGTAACTTTTCATATTCTCTTAGTGTTTGATTAATTTGCGATTCTTTGCATTTCTACTCTCATGTTCATACCTGTGGTCTTAGCTACACTGACAAGGAATAAAGGACGAATGTCGATTCCGAAACAGAATGTCTTAGGCTGTTAGTTTGATTGTGCATATAAGACTGTAGCTGATCATTACTCGGTACATTGTCCTTAAAAGCAATGTTTCTTAAAATCTTTATTTTTTTTCAAGAGCTGTAATATAAAAATCGCTTTGGAAATGCAGTAATATTCGTTAATCCGTTAAAAATTTCTGCAGGTTTCTTTGTGATTAATGAAATCACAAATTTACAGCTAAAAATTTAATGTCGTTGCGGTAGTTGCATAATTATTCTGTTGACGCAGGACAGTGCTAATCACGTATTATTGGACAATCCGCATCTGCTTTGGAGTTTCTGGTGGTCCAATAATCCTGCAGATTTTTTTCGAATTTTTGTCCAATATAGTTGCCGCTTGTTCAAAACCACCATGATTAGGACTTGTTCAAAACTGCAATACAGACGCAACATCGTGTGTAGGTATACTGTAGATAGATTACGGCTGCAGATGCTACGTCAATATATTACTCCACCGAGTGAATAGATTAGGGATCATGGTATGCAAAATGCAGGTTTCGTTTTGCAGACACTTTGTATAAAAAATTTGTTTTTTCTCAAAATAGCATTAGTTATGGTAAAATTTAAATTTGATTATGTTTATAGAATGTACAACTCCTCTCTCCCCTCCAGCCAATGCCGTCACAATCCCAGCCGATGCTCTCACAGCACAGTTTCTGGAAGGAGATTCAATACAATATTCTTGCAACGGTGATCTTCAACCTGACGGCTTAACAACTTCAACGTGCTTAGACAGTGAAGACTCCCTTGCAACGTGGTCGTTATCCTCTGCTGCCAATCTGCCAGTTTGTGGTTAGTTTGAATATCAAAACTATTAGAGTATACTGTCAGGGTCGGATTTACATCTCGCTGGGCCCCTGCTGGCACTTTTAGCATTTTCGCTTTATTTACTTGCCAAACACAAAGATGAAGATATACAGAAAAAAAGCTTTAAGCACTTTGCCATTGTGCTAAATGGTAAATCCGGCCCTGAGTAGAGAACTGTAGGTGTAACTTCTTTAATTTGTTTCCCAAGTTGCCTTGGCCAAAAAGCAACGAAGTGGCGCTGTCTCTTGCGTCAAGTTGCCATCTGCTCAACTGTTTATCACACAGGGTGAATAGAGGCTTCACACTGTCTCTTTTTATGCTGAACGTCAAGCAGAGATATATTATTTTCCGTGTGTTCGAGATATAAGCTAGAATTGTTGTTATTAACAAACGAATAGACATGGGCCCAAAGTAAAGTGTCTTTATATGAATGAATTAGCGTTATACAGACAATGGATTTACATGCATTTTAAAGTTACTCATAAGTTACAGTATGTGAATTTGCAATGCAAACAGTTCAACATCACCGGCCTGGTAGTCGAGCGGTCACGTGGTCATCTCTGAAGCGGTAAATCGAAAGTTCATATCTCGGGCCGGTTAAATCGGACATAGAGTTGCCAACGGCTCGCCACCGCTACGACATTTCTTCGAAAGGAGCTGTGTTGCTCAGGGGTAATGACGCGAAGATGCTGGGCCCCGCAAATTTGTTACACGTTTCGGCGTAATAGAGCGAGTGCGATGGAAAATTTGGTTTGAAACAGTTAAACTGCGCCTTCTCGCGACATGTAGCTGTCATAAAATAAGAACACGCTGCCCCAGCATTAAACATAATAATCAATTCAACAGCATATAGCTTGCTGTTGACCCCTAGCACTTTACGGAGGTACATCTAATTACCGTTCGCTATTATTACTCAATCTCGAATAAACAAGATTAGCGTAAGACTGGATGAAGTACAAAAATGTATAGGTCAAAATTTTGTTCAGTAGCATGTTCATGGATTTTGTTTTTCAGCTCTATTCAATGCTATAATCTAGACCTAGGCCAGCCCATTGAGTGGCCCGTGATTAAGGAATTTTTGGATTGCTTTCTTAAGCGCGGTATGAAAAGTATTTTGGAGGATCAAGTTATTCAGCATATGTCGGTCGTTCACTTGGTTTGCTCCCGAAATCCCATCTAAATTTTAGTAGAATCAGATAACTTCCAGCATTCAAACTTGACCAACGTTTATAAACCTGAACATAACATTTATTGTAGTGTGCAACATCGTGCAATTTCCGCAAATAGCGATTGGTCCTGGCGACGTCATAAATGGTCCACTTTTACCAAATACTCCGGTATCTTACTCCTGCAGTGACTCTGACTTTTTTCTTAACGGTCCATTTACAAACCAATGCGACGAGCAAGGACAATATGAAATTACAACAGCGCCATCATGCGGACGAGGTAAGTCTAAATTTTCTGTTTTTCTGAAAATTAAACAATTTTGGAGAGAGATCAAAAAAGCCAATGGGAGAGACTAAAAAGTCATAGAGCTTAACTTTTTTTTGATAGGTCTTTGTTGCCAGAAAAAAAAATGCTTCGACGGCGTCTTGTTATAAGATAACTACCAGAAATCTCTTGAAATTAACGCTTTAATGCAATCATGACAGCACTACTGCTTTAAAATTCATGAAAAAACATTTTGACAACAATTTTCCTAATCTAATCTGTATGTTGGAAAAAGATAAACTGGATAATATTAACCGTTCCAGTCACATATCGTGACCAATCTAAGTTTGGTTTAAACCTATTTTACATAGGTAGGGTAGGGCATTTTTGCTACCCCTCTCGATCTTTTCTAGATAAATCTCTTTAACAAAAAGATTTTTGTTTCGAATCAACGTGACTTGATTTTGAAGTTGCTAAGGTAACGAAAAATCTCCCAATTTTGAGGTTTTCCGAAGATGCATTCCAAATTCTGAGCATTTCTTGGCCAAAATTTAACTTAAATTACGTCATAAGACGTTTTTGTGACGTAACAACTTTGACTTAGTTCTAATCGTTTAGAAGTTTAAACTTTTGTCGGCCCCGCTTGAGGAGGACCCCCATTTTCATATCCCCAGATTTTGTATATTATTAACCCTTATCTGCCCAGAATTATTTTTTTGTAAAAATGACTTTTCTTTCTAATATATTTATTGAATTTGGTCAGTTTAAACTCATGATGCGATTTTTTTTGAGCCCCCATTTTTGTAACTCCCCATATTTGGTGTGCCATATTTGGCACGCTGGGCATAAGTGATTTACGTTAATTGTTTTTTTTAGCGTTGTTTTGATTTGATAATAATTATTATAACTCAACTTGAATACTTGCATGCATATTTCTGTTGCAGTGGTTTATCCCGTTTCAGTGAAAGAGATAAGAGAGGGGCAATGGGGCATCATTACCTTTACCACTTTTTACTTATTATGACATCATAATAAATAAACTTTATTATTGGTGAAAGTAGAATGACATTTTTCGTTGCAACATGTATCATTTCTTCGTGTTTATAAAACTAACAACTTGCGATGTGCTTAGGCGTACCAAGTATAAGAAGCAAACTAATATCATTAACCAAACAAACCACTCAACGTTGGTTGAAATCTTACGCTGTAATTGCAGAAACATCAGAAGTTAGTGTAACAAACAACAAACTGAATAAACAACAAAACAAACCAACAATAAATCAAACATCAGAGTTTGTGACTCTTCAAAAATTAGCATTTTGTTGTTTTGTGTGATAGTCCAAGTTGCATCCTACACAAAGACCTACGTCACATTTACAGCATTGCGTAAAGGGCCGTTTTGAACAAAATTCCCCTGCACATCGCCTTCGTTTTGGAATTTCCACGAGATAATGTTTAAAACCGTCGTAACGAACATCATCTATAACCCTTTTACGCTTTGGACATGAAGGCCCTGGTAGTTGCGGAGGGGTACCGTATCGTTGCAAATAAGATAAAGCTATGTATTCTTTGAAATCAAATTGAGGCATGCTTCCTCCACATTTTTTGTGAAGGATCCAAGCATTTTGAATTGATATATCCAAAAGCCACGTAAAAATGCACCAGTACCATTTTTTACCCCGAAACGATATGCGATATTTTGCAATATTTTGATCTTGTCGGTCAGTCCCCCCCATATGCTTGTTATACTTTTTGATCACTTCTGGACAGTCAATTTGAATCCGTTTCTTTTCTTTTTGAGAATAACGGAACACCTTACTTGAATTCTGGTTCGTATGACAAGTAGACGCAATGGTGACGACAGAGTTATCCATCCATTTACATACAACAATTTGGTTTGCAGTGTCCGTCACGTATTCCGCAGAGCCTCTGGGCAACTTTTTCATGTTGTTAACAGGGGTCAAAGGGCATTTTTTACCACGATTTTCTCGCAAGGTACCAGTTGCGCCATACCCAGAACATTTCAGATGTTGTAGCAACTGCAATGATGTAAACAAATTATCGAAATAGAGCTTAAATGGTAATTTTTGCTTATTAGCAGGAAGAGAGTCTAGATTTTTTAAAACAGTTGCCCCGCACTTTCCAAACAACTCTTCATTTTCTTTATTTCCTTCATACGTCTTCCCTTGGTACAAATCAAAGCTTGCCAAATATCCTTCAGAAGTATTCAAACACCAAACCTTGTAACCGAATCGAATAGGTTTTCCTCGGATGCACTGCTTGCATCCGTGCCTTCCAAAGTATTCTATCATAGCCTCGTCATGAGATAAATTTTCTTCCGGTTGAAAATGTTGTCCAAATCTTGTAAGTAGTAGTTTTGCTAATGGTCGAATTTTGGCGTATTTATCAGAGCTTTCATTCAATGTTGAATTGTCGGCAAAGTGAAAATATTGCATAATTTTTTCAAATCTATTTCGCCTCATTGCATTGCTTGCAAAATTGTTTTGGCAAACTGAATCTATTTTCCAATAGAGTCTCCGAGACGGAGCAGGGCATAATCCAGATACCATCAGTATTCCTAAAAAAACTTTTATCTCGTTTTTCGTGACAAAAAAATTTGTTTCTCCTTTGCTATGCGCATACAGAATAGACTGTTGAACCACTAACTCAAATAACTCATCGTCAAAAAATAATTCAAACAGTTCAGCTGGAGAAAAATCTTTATATTTTGAGTAATCTGCTTCCGGAAATACCACATTTACTTCCGGAAAAGATGTATTTTTTCTCCATTTGGGGGTTTGGTAGCTATTCTCTTTAGGCTCTTCGTTTTCATGTTGATGAGGGATGCTGTCGGAAATATTCGTATGCGAATCTGAACAGCTGGGCGTTTCTAGTGAATGAGCAGATGCACCAATCGAACTGTATCTTTGGCTAGAAATGACTAGTTCAGCCGGAGCGTTGAGTTGTTTTCCTGATAAGTTGTTCAAAAATCCACCCCCATCTTCCTCCCCCGAGTCTTCATCCGTAACATCACCACCATTTGGTTCGATAAAAATATTTGCGGCCACGTTTTCATCTTCTAGCATCGATATTATATCGTGAGTTGTATAAAATCTGCAAAAAATAAGCAAGTCATTTTTGAAGTACTTGATAGTGCCCAGCGTAGCACATGTGGCACAGACAAAACGGAGCGTTGCTGCATCAAATATTTACTAGTACCATATGTTTCAGTTTCAACAATTTTTAGGTAGAAGCATTATCTTTGTGTTTTAGCAAAATTTCATTACTAACATCAGTTCAAATACGAAAAATAAAACAAATCATAAACTTACCTTTCATTTTCCGCCATTTTTTTCACTTTGAAAACGAAGTTCTACTTTGAATGATTCAGTGATCACTTTAAATTGACCAAAACACTGTGACTTCATTATTGGTGACAAAGACATTGTTTGCTAATAAGATTAACACAATTGCTGTATTTGCAGTGCTTGAAGCAATAATTATTTTTCAGAAGTATTGTTCTACTATACAGCGTGCCAAATATGGCACGCTGGGCAGATTCGGGTTAATATTTCTCTAAACTAAAAATTTCATGCGTTTAGCGTTAGTGGTTAAAAAGTTTAAATTTCGGCGGCCCCGTTTAAAGGGGACTCCCATTTTGGTACTCCCAAATTTTTGTCAAATTTTCTCTTTTTTTTGTATGTACTTACCTTAATAATTTCATGTGTCTACAAAAGGTTAAAAAGTTTGAATTTTAGAGGGCCTGTTTGGGAAAAAATCCTTATCGTGGCACTCCCAATTTTTGTTTGGCTTAGTTTATTTTTAATATTTACCCAATCCGAAAATTTGATGCATCTAGCTCTAACGGTTCAAAAGTTCAAAATTTTAGTGGACCCGAATGAGAGAGATCTCTCCAACCTGGCACCCCCAATTTCAGTGGCATAAAAGTCCTCCCTTTTATCTTCAATCCCTCAAACTTTAAATATAGCGCGTTGAGCCGTTTCAAAGTAGATAGCATAAAAAGAAAAAGAAAAAAAACAAGAAATAAACCAAAAAGTAAGAAAAAAGACAAAAGCAGCAACAAAAATTAGTATTCAATTTGGGGGAAACAAGCAGAACCAAAAGAAAGATGATTGATGGCGTGCTCGAAAATCACAAACCATTTTTTATCAATATCGGCAATTACCGAAATATATCGGTTCAAAATCGTCTACTTTTTGCTTATTTTCGGCCTGTGAAGTTTAGTCACGTGACCGTGCGCTACCAAACTTAGTTTGCATAAACCATAAAGCAATCATAAGACCCACATTGCGTCCAAATTTTAGCTTTGTGCGTAAAGTGGCTTTTGAGTTATATGCTGTCCTAAGATCCCCAAAATTGGCACACATGACACTTTCATTAATGCTTATATTGAGTCCGAATCTAGGGTTTACTGCTCGCTGGTTACGATCATATCAATCATCATACGCCAAAATTCGCCAACAAGAACAAAGATACTACGCGCTCGCGCGAAGTCCCAATTAGTGTCAAGTACATTGAAACAGAATTGCTAAGTATTCTTCGTATAGAATGAAACCTGAAAACTTTCGATCATTTGTAAACAAATGATTTAATGTGATTTTGTCCAATCAAAAAAAAAAAATATTAAACTTTTTTCTAATAATGTGGCCGTGGTTTGAGAAAATTAAAGGCCGACTAGATATTTGAAGCCAGCTCTTTGCCCTCACCACTATTTCAAATAATGGCGCCTTTAACCATTACGCCGTTGCAGCTCATGAGCAATGGCGACTAAAATCAATTATTAAACATCGCTATCACAAGTTTAAGGCCAGTTTTCCCAAAAATACGTGATCTATCGTCGCCAAAAATGCAAGTGCACAACTTCATACGAGTATGGCACACTTATCGTATCTCCGAATTGCATGTTTCTAGTTTTGGAGTTTTTGTGCCGACAAAAAAATCTTTAATTGAAAAAAACAAAAAACAGAAAGGAAAGAAAAAAAAGTGTTGGAATTCAAAAAATTAAAATGTGAGAGCAGAAATTGCATCTTCTGGAGGTTCCACATTCGAAAATTTTATTTTACTCCTGCTGTCAGTTGTTGTGCTAGAGCGGTTTAAACCTACAATAGGCATTTTAGTTGTTTGGCTTAGATTCCCGTATCACGAGATCGATTGCCCTCAATATTAGCAAAAAGGTTTATCCATATGTTTCCCATCTAAGTCATTGATTACAAGTTTCTACCTGCAGCCGTTTTGATGTCATAACAATTTAGCCCTCTGGTTGCAGAAAAATTGTTAATTTCGCTCGAAAAAAACAAAGGGACTTCCGCTGAAATGGCAATCCTAATTAATAGGATGGGAATCCTAAACAAAGGGCTGAAATTCTAATTATTCTGTTGGGTTATGCCGTTTCAAGGTGGCAGTAATTTTGTTTCACAAAAGTCTTACAAATTGAACCGAAAAAGGATGCTCTGTGTTGGTAAACCAAGACAAACTCTAGTTCAGATAAACATGTTTGACGTACAGTATCTTTATGTTTCTGACAACCTTGGACTGGCGATGTTATTAACACGACTCGCACCCAAGAAGGAAGTTCGAAATTACATTTTTCGTTTTCGTTTGTTTTTTGTTTCTTTTTGCTTTTGAAAACAACCAAAATGGTGCTAAATGTGCACAGTTTAGTGTATGAACCATGCAAGAACGAACACGGTAAATACTTTCATACTAAGAATTTATGTTCCGGAGTTGCTAATTGCTGAACTGTTTTTTTTTTTATGCTCAATTTGCTACATGCACATTACTGCACATTGTACGATTGGGCGTTGCGTGACTAAAAAGCGTCATTAATGTTTGTTTGTTCATTTGCTTAGTTTGCCCGGTATCTCTTCCATCATACGCTAACGCAGAAATCTATTTCGGAGATGAAGAAGCAAAGTACTTCAACAACCATGTGCTCAATTATACCTGCAATGAAGATTTTATTCCTGCTGACAATCGTTCTATTGAGTGTGTTTGTGACACGACAACTGATCCCAACAATCCTTCTTGGGCTTGTTCGTCAGGCGACTTGGCAGGAGCTTGTCGGAGGGAAAGCGTTCCAGGTACTTTTTTCTTTTCAAGTCCGAATTTCATGGAAAATATTAATTCAAAGAAAACTAAAAAGAATTGAGAAATATTCTTCGACCTTTATTACTTCTGCAATGAGATTTATTTTCGGACATCGTGATTCTGCTTTGGGTATGCATATGCTACTATTATCGAAAAGCCTTCATTATTGGCCAGTTAAATTTCGTAATCAATTCAAAATTACTTTGCTCACAGAAAGTGCATTCATGATTATGAACCCACATATTTGAAAAATTTAAGGAACTCTCGTTCTATTTCGACATAATATAGCTTGCGTATCAATGTTGGATGATAATTAGCTGCTTCAAAGGGTAACTAGCTTAAACTTTCCTACATTCCAATCTGTGGTTTTGTTTGCATCACCCAAAGTATGGGATTCCTTGCCACTTTCTCGGCGTAAAATTGAAACGCTGTTCTTTTTCAATAACGTTTAAGAGCATATTGTTTTAATTAAGCCTTTGAGGATGTTTCAACTGTTTGACGCAAGGATTTTGCTGCTTCTTGCTGTAGAATTAGTACCTCTATTGTTCACTAACTCTATTTCTGTAAAGCTATTTTATTTGAATGTTACTACAGCTCCTTTGTCAGATGCATGAACACTTGTTGGTGTTATCTCAAGAGAGGTATAAACTGCAATTATTTTTATCATTATTGTAATTAATATTATTATTTATTTCATTTTAAAAGATTTCAATTTGAACGTTTCAGGAACGTTGTCACTTTGGCTGTAGTTTGACTTTTTTTTGTCATATCTACTGCATATAAAAATAGAAACAACTTAAGTGCAAACAACGGACTACTACGTCATCGAAAACATGCCATAACATCATTTACTGAAAATCACTCTTTCAAAAAATGCCAATAGTTGAAAATCCAGCCATATTCTAAATTTCCTGCAACCATGAGATCTTGTGTAGAAATTGATAGAGGTAGCAAGTAGTGGTGATATTCGTGGATGCTGGTTGCTAAAGTAAAAAAAATCAACAACAACAAAAACCTTTTGTTTAAATTTATACTTGTAATGACATCCTGCAAATTTGGATTTGAGTAAACCGGTTACTGTAACATTTAATAGCACTATTATCATTGGTGGCAAATAAGCCTACTTTCTTGTCCTAGAATTTACGTTGAAATAACGTTGAAAAATAAGGTTGAAAATCTTTTTACAGCTTAAAGTGATGCAAATGGAAACTTTGTGAGCTCCATGTGGGTTTAAAGCTATGCGACTTATCCAATACGCAGAAAGCTATTTGTTCGTCAATTTTTTTTTATTTTGTTCGTAGAATTAAAGTTGTAATAATATTGTTGTTCACAGGGTGTCCTATTTCTTTGCCTAGCTACAGCAATGCAATGCTAGTTTCTGGGGGAAATCAAACCGACTACCTTCATGGACACGTGCTTACGTACGAGTGCAACTCACACTTTTCATCCAAAGCCGGTCCTCTTCAGTGTACATGCAATGCAACAGCTGATCCTCATCAATGGATTTGCTCACCTGAAGATCTGAGATCTACATGTCGCAGAAGTAACATGTTGCATTATTACAAAAAACGAAGTCGGTAGGGGTCAAAGTATTAGCGCTTTTTGCTGCACATAAGGTCAAAAGTTCAATTTCCGTCCGGATCAAATTGATGTGTTGTGGCTAAGGGCTGGAGCTCGTAACTATTGCAATATCGGTTTTTTTTTTTTATAAAGAAGCAGTTTATTTTTGGTCATTTTTTTTAAACTTGTCATTGATTTGTAATTTTATTTATTTATTTTTTTAATTTAGCCACCTTTCCCCCCAAATTTAAAAAGAAGATGTTTGAAAAACAGTTTTAAGCAACTTTGAAGTTAATATCAGTGCAAAAGACTGCCTCAGGAACGTTAGAAACGTGGTATTTTTCTTTTTGCTAGAAAAATTGATGGATATTAGGCAAGCAAATTGAATGGATATTAGGCTAGGAAAATTGATTGATTGATAAAGGTTAGCATTAGACTAGGAAAATTGATTGATGAATGTAAGCATTGGTATAAGAAGGTTAATTATTGGATGTTGGCATTAAGACTTGGAAAATTAAATGATGAATATTGGCAACAGACTAAGAAAATTGATTGATAAATGTTACCGTAGCATTATGCTAGGCTAGGAAAATTGATAGATAAAGGTTAGCATTAAACTAGGATAATTGATTGATGAATGTAAGTATTAAATTAAGAAATTCATTGATAAATGTAAGCATTAAGCTTGGAAAATTGATTGATAATATTACATTAGAGTAGAAAACTGATTAATATTACCATTATTAGCAGTGCTGGGCAAGTCCGCAAGTTAGTCCGCAAGTCCGCAAATCCGCAATTGCGGACTCACGAAAAAAGTTGCGGACATGCGGACTTGCGGACTTCAGCAGTTTAAATTGCAGACGCGGTTGCGGACTATTTTTAATTTTAGTCCGCAATTTCGCAAGTTTTATAGAAATATTGAAATTCCTTTCTATATTCGTAAAATATTCATGTTTTTACCCAGTCAAACGAGGGGAAATCAATTAAAGTTCTTCGAGTTCAAGTTTGGCAAAAATATCAAGTTTTTTGAGTTCAGGCTGACAAAAACACTAAGTCTGCTTTTCGACTCAATCGCTTTCTTTTTGTTGACATGCTGTTTGGTAACGTGAAAAACGAATCATGCTGCGTTCTCATCTTTTATGCAACTAGCCTGTTAATTTTTTAGAACATTTTAAAACCCCCTTTTGTGCTTGTTTTAAGAATCTTCTAGAACTGTCTTTGTGGTAATTTTAACTGTATTGTCTCTAGACTTGTAAACTCATAATCTTTAAGTCTGCTACTAGTGCTCAAATTAGATAGTCTTCGACAGCACGAGTGATATGGTGTCTCAAATTTTCGTAGTTTAGTGTATGAAGTTAGCTGTGTAATAACTTGGTTATGTAAAATGTTAACGTGCTGATGTTTCCATTTCTATTGTGCGACCTCGAAGCAGTTTTTTAACAGTATAGTCTAGTACAGTCTAGCATAGTGTTAGTATAATCAATAGCGTAAATTTCGGTCTAGTAAATTTCAGTTAATTGATATTGATTTGGCTAGTTGATAATTGACTTCTTGTTTTGCCGTGCTTCTTTGGATAAATCAAATTTTTGGTGTTCTGTGTGGAATAACATTGTTATAATTATATCCAAAGCGTGGTATGACTGCAGAAATATGAAGGATGCGGGGCGCGGCGAGACAAGCTATTAGAAGCGGGTCTAACCTGATTCAAATTGAAGTCAACACTGTTTTTCGAGTTCGGCAAAACAATCGACTTTTTTTGAGTTTAAGTTCAAATTTGCAGCCGTGGTTCAAAGTATGGCTTTGTTGTTTTTTACCGTAAGTTCACAAAATTAGCCACTGGGGTATCATTTTTTGTACTGGTAGCCAGTGCCGTCGCTACGGTGAGTCCCGGAGAGCCTCCCTCCCCTATAACGACTGCTTGTGCCCCCCCATTTCGGTTCATTCAGAATGATTTTTTAAAGCATCACGTAACGACAAGACAACAGACAATAATGGAAAAAGGAATAATTTTCAAACATAATTCTCATTTGAAATTTTCTCAATTGTTTGCAAAATTACTGGCCACTAACTGCTGTACATAAATGTGACCCAATAATTCGTCTTATTAACACGCCTTTACGGATTTGTCGCGGAATAGGGATATATGCCTACCGAAGCGTTACCGGTATTTCGTTAGTGATTATGACCTGAAACAATACGTGAAAACATTTCTTTAAAAGACCAGCTGTTTATTTTTTGGAGCACACTTAAGATTTATTTTAGGTCGCAGTCAGTGGCGCAACCAGGAGGAAGGGGCTGGGGGTTATCAGCCCCCTTTAGCCGAGTCATTTAGAAAATATAATCAAAAAAAAGAATAAGCGTTTAAACGTGTTTTGGACTTAACGTAAAGTATATGGGGGCTGAAGAGGCTAGACAATTTCAACCTTTCAATGACTTCTGAATTTTAGCAATTTACTGTAATTATTGATCTGGTTTTAAAACGTTCGAAATGTGATTTGAATGGCGTTAAAATTGCTATTTTTGCCGCAAAATCGCAAAAATCACCCAGCAGCTTGGGACTTTGCCCCCTCTGTCACACGCTTGAGTCGCAACGGTTTGTGCAGCACGGGACCTAAATTAGACAATTTTGTGCAAAAAATATTTAGTTTTGGTTCAAGCCCTCTTTCTTAGTAAAACCCTTCTGGTCGCATTCACTCCTGCAGATATATTTTTCAACCGATTATACGGGCCGCATGCGAAACGAGCTAATAAACGCTGCCGGGCTTATATGTATCTTTTTACAACGATGAATATAAAATCGTAGCTTTAAAATATCAGTTTTTATGTGCAAAAGTTCAGTCCATTTTATAGTGTTCCCCCATTTTCGGCTTGGGCCCTCTCACTTCGTTTGGTCTGGCGACGATATTGCTGGTAGCGTGTGCTTATCTCGTTCCTAGAGTATTTATTGAAACTAGCGACTAAAAATTTAGTGGAACGATTAGTGATATGAATGTTTTTTGCCTTCTACTGCCTTTGCCTTTTCCTGCCTCGAAAAAAATTGTTTTCTTAGAATATATCGTTGCAAACGGAAATGCGGATTGTGCTTTGCTATTTGATGACTTCTCACTGTAATCCAATGGCTTTTAATCTCCGAATCTCTAGCTTCACTGCAGCATTTTAAAGAGTTCGGCAGGGGTTGTGCACTATGCTTCTATGCAGTTTAGGCACCTACTGTATAAGCAGGAGCGCAACCAGGAGGGCTGGGGGCTACAAACCCTCAGCCAAGTCACTTAAAAACTTCAACCAAAATTACAAGCGTTTAAATCTGTTTTGAGTTGGACTTGAAAGTAAAAGGGGCTGGGCAATTCTTAAGTGTGCCATCCGAAAAAGCAGCTCAATAACAAGTCATGCTGTGGTACATTTACTACAATCAACGATTATGAGTAATTCCTTTTATTGTGTGTAATGTACCCTTCATACGCTTTATACTTTCCACAAGTCACAACTTTTGACTTATTTTTGCTAATCAACTCTGAGTAGATCACTTCGGGGCGTGGTTGATTGCAAAACTCTTCTACTCGGTTCATAAAAAGTTGCGGACTTGCGGTGCGGAGTTCAAATATTACGAAGTTGCGGACTTTAAGAATTACGAAGTTGTGGACTTGCGGTTGCGGACTTCAAGAATTAGAAAGTTGCGGACTTGCGGTTGCGGATTCAAGAATTCTGAAACGTCGTTGCGAACTTGCAGTTGCGGACTAAGCTTTTAAACGTCCAATTGCGGACTTGCGGTTGCGGATTAAAAAAATTGAAATTCAGTTGCGAATTTGCGGACTGCGGACTTAAAAAAAAACTTGCGGTGCCCAGCACTGACTATTAGACTAGGAAAACTGATTAAAAAAGTTAGCTGTGGAGTAGGAAAATTAACTGATAAATGTCAGCATCAGACAAGAAAAATTAATTGTTAGCATTGGCATAAGAAGGTAGATTATTAGCTGTTGGCATTAGACAAAGTAAATTGATGAATAAATATTAGCATTAGGTTAGGAAATTTGATTGACAACTGTTAGCTCTTAACTGGAAAAATTAATTGATGAACGCCAGGGTATCCTTACACCTCGCAGAAAAACATTTCCCCGAAAATCATTTGCCAGAAAAACATTTCCCTGAACTTTCTTTTTCCAGAATTAACATTTGTCAGAAATCACACTTGCCAGAATGAACATTTGCCTGAAATTACATCTGCCTGAATGAACACTTGCTTGAAATTACATCTGCCAGAATGAACACTTGCCTGAATGTACATTTGCCAGAATGTACATTTGGCCGAAAGTACATTTCCCCGAAAACTTATTTTCCAGAATTTACACTTGCCAGAATGTACATTTGGCCGAAAGTGAATTTCCCCGAAAACTTATTTTCCAGAATTTACATTTGCCAGAATGTACATTTGGCCGAAATTAAATTTCCCCGAAAACTTATTTTCCAGAATTTTCACTTGCCATAATGTACATTTGGCCGAAAGTACATTTCCGCGAAAACTTATTTTCCAGAATTTTCACTTGCCAGAATGTACATTTGGCCGAAAGTACATTTCCCCGAA
This sequence comes from Trididemnum nubilum, assembly GCA_963965965.1. NCBI lineage: Eukaryota > Metazoa > Chordata > Ascidiacea > Aplousobranchia > Didemnidae > Trididemnum > Trididemnum nubilum. The sequence goes on along the minus strand of OZ014469.1, from coordinate 40,702,043 downwards.
AACTTATTTTCCAGAATTTTCACTTGCCAGAATGTACATTTGGCAGAAATTACATTTCCCCGAAAACTTATTTTCCAGAATTTTCACGTGCCAGAATGTACATTTGGCAGAAATTACATTTCCCCGAAAACTTATTTTCCAGAATTTTCACGTGCCAGAATGTACATTTGGCCGAAAGTTCGTTTCCCCGAAAACTTATTTTCCAGAATTTTCACTTGCCAGAATGTACATTTGGCCGAAAGTACATTTCCCCGAAAACTTATTTTCCAGAATTTTCACTTGCCAGAATGTACATTTGGTCGAAAACACATTTCCCCGAAAACTTATTTTTCAGAAATTACATTTCCACAAAAATTCATTTTCTAGAAACTATTTTTCATTCGAAAAATTATTCTATGTTTAGGTTATTTATTTCTAGTAAACAGAACAAACTTTTAGGTGAAATTAAGAAACGTTGCGATAACAGTTAGCTTGCGGAATGAGAAATATAACCTAGCTTTTTAGTCAATTTGCTATCATAAGTTGTGCTTCAAGCGTAACGAAACTTAGCAATTAAAAATCGATGCAAGCATGTTCACAGAGGCAAAGCAAGCTTACTTTTACCCAGGTTACACTTTTTTTAGAAGAGCCAATAAATTTTAAGTTGAGCTGGCTTCTCATAGTTTTTTGCCAATTTGCTGCTTCATTTGTCCTTAATATTATTCCTTGAATTCTGAGAACGTTCATGTCAATTTAAACGACCATGTTTTTAAAAGTTATTTTGGAGTCCAATTCCGAATGCTCTGTCAGCTTGAGCAAAGACTTTTTTGCAGCATCGTAAAACTGCAAAAGCGAAAAAGTACGGAGTTTTTTTTTGACTTGAGAACATCCAAATATTTATGAGTTGCTTGCGCTGTTTGAAGCAGCACTCTGTAATTTTAGAATCGTTGCAATATTTTGCTTGTAAATACTGGAAAATTACTAAAATTTCATCGTTTTGAATTAGCACAGAATTTAGTTGCTTTCAAGATTTGAAATTTATTCTTTTTTGTTTCCAATCTTTTTGTTACTGATGGAGGCTGGCATTTTTTTAGATTCTGAGCAACAATGAGCCTCGGGTTTTTATGAAATATTATTGTTATATAAAAAAATAGTGTAATTCGTCTTGCGTTCGCGACAAAATTAATTCTGCAGCTGTAGTACGAAGTACGTAGCCAAAATCTACGTCAAACAACACTTGTTGCATTCCTCGGCAAAAGATTTCGCGCTTTAGCTTACCAACACTCAAGAAAGCAGCAATGGCGTGTATCCGCAACCAGCTTCAAAGAGCTTTTGGTTGAAACCTACCGAGAAAGCCACTTCTACGGAAAGCTCATTATGATGTCAATTCCCGCCATTCACATTTCATACAATTTAGAACATTTCATTCGCAGTTCATACGAAGGTAGCAAAAAGATGAGTAATTCCTTCAGGTGACGTCACAATTAAAACCTAAGAGTCTTCCTGTAGCAAATACTGACCGCAATAATGCAATGTAAGGAACAGTAATGCCACTCCTAGTGAATTTTCACTAAATCTAGTGAATTTTGGTCCGGTCTAGTGACCTAGTGAATTTTACGATCTAGTGAATGTTTTTGTAGAATGTGCAAATACCTGAAAGACCTTTTTTTGTTTTTTAGAGATGACCAAGAAAATTACGCGAAAACCGTGCGTCGCTGGCGTGAAGACCTTTTTTGGGAAATTACCTAAAAATTCAAGCAAAAACTAAGACCGGTGGTGCCACTCCGAGTGAATTTTATATAGATCTAGTGAATTTTGGTCCGTTTTAGTGTCCTAGTGAAACGATCTAGAGAAATTTTTGTAACTTACCAAGTGAAGACCTTTTATTTTTTATTTTTTTGAGATCATCTAAAAAGCAGTCTCATTGTCGTGTTTTTAACTCAATTTTAAATTAAAAGCACAAAGCGTTGTGAAAATTTTTGTGTTTCACAAAATTCTAGTGAATTTTGAAGAGTAGCTTGTGGCAGCATTCAGGGGCGGATCCAGAAAATTTTGGTGGGGGGATGACAAAATTTATAAGCACGGATTTTCTATAGGCCTAATCTCAAAATTTAGGATGTTTATGATTAATCTTCTTGACGTCGCGCAAATTTGCTTGGCCTATTTTTGATCAGGCGCGTGGCAAAAAATCTGCAATGAGGTGGCTGTGTACGGGCCTCCAGTGGGCGGTGGCATTTTGCGGTGTGGGAGCGTAGCCTTTAACCGCCGGAGACTGGGGGTCTGGGGGAAAAGCCCCCAGCCGCTGGAGGCACGGGGGCAGAGCCCCTAGCGCTAGAAATTTTTGTATTTTTTTGGCAAAAATAACTTAATTTTAGGCCTATTTCAATAAATATTATGCTTTTAAAGCACGGCATAAAAATTAGCATTTGCAAAAGCATGTTTATACTATAGTTACCATAGGCGTAGCCAGGGGGGGGCCCAGGGGGCCCGGGCCCCCCCCCCCCCAATCAAAATACCACAGACGACAAAAAGTTATGACAACACAGCTTAGCGATGTTTAGTTGCAGTTATTTTCAGTAATTACGCACATAACAGTAATTAACAACAATATTAACGACAACAAGTGAGTCCTGGGGCCCCCAACAAACAACCAGGGGGCCCTTACTAACAATTAGGGGGCCCCAGGGCCCCTAACTAACAACCAAGGAACCCTTAGCCAACAACCAGGGGGCCCCTTAATTGACAACCAGGGGGCCCTAGGGCCCCTAACCAACAACCAGGGGGCCCCAGAGTGCCTAACTGATGACCAGGGGACCCCGGGGCCCCTAATTAACAACCAATGGGCCCCTAACCAACAACCAGGGGGCCCCGGAGTCCCTAACTGACGACCAGGGAGCCCGGGGCCTCTAACTTGCAACCAGAGAGCCCCAGGGCCCCTAACTAACAACCAGGGGGCTCCTAATCAACAATCAGGGGGCCAGGGGGCCCCTAACCGACAATGAGGAGCCCTGGGGTCCTCCTAACTGATGACCAGGGGCCCCTAACCAACAACCAGGGGGTCCTGGAGTCCCTAACTGACGACCATAGGGGGCCCCGGGGCCCCTAATTCATGACCAGGGAGCCACAGGGCTTCTAATTAACAACCAGGGGGCCTCGGCTCCTAACGGACAAGCAAGGGGCTATGGGGCCTCTAACTGGCAACCAGGGAGTCCAAGGGCCCCTGACTGACGACCAAGGTTTCCGGGCTAGGGGTTCCTTGTTGCAAATTTTTAACAATTTATATGCAAAACCTGTGAGAAATCTAAGAGCTTTGACCTAAAAGTTGCCACCCCAGGCCCTCGTTTAACGTTATTATGAACTTAATTATTTACTGCTAAAGTATTGCAGGAGGCAATGTTCGTTACTTCCCCCTATAGACCAAATCATTCACAATTAAAATTTTACACCATAATGCAAGATTCTAAGCGTGTTTTGGGATTTAATTGCAAAAAGAGGATTGAACAACTAAATTTTTTCGATTGGCTTTCAAATGTTAAAAATCTAGTTCTTTGAAATGGCTCTGAACTCGTGCAAAATGTGATCCACCGGGTTTAAATAGCTTGTTTTCCAAAACCACAAAAATCGCCCAGCCGCTGGGGGCTCTGCCCCCAGGCCCCCATCTGCGAAACGTTTGAGTACCCTAGCTTACTCAACACGTCTTCCAAGTTAGACTTTTACACTTTTTAACAATTAGTGTTTGCCCTCTCCCTTTACCAAAATCCTGGCTAAGTGCCATCAGGCTACGGCTTCAGATCTTCCATTCTACGATATTTTTGCCACACAAAAAGTTACTTTTTCGAAAATTTCTGATGACGTCATTGCATGTAATTTGTGGTTTGGGCCCCCCCCCAATCAAAAATCCTGGCTACGCCTATGATAGTTACATATATGGGCTTTGTTGGAGGTACCGGTAGCTATTGCTAGAATTTCAGTTCTCTTATTTACAAGCTTGTAAATTATAAAATCCTATCCCCGTAGTTCAATAAAACTCTCAAGGAGTAATCTATTTCGTCTATATTCTATAGAGAAAGATATAAATAGGGGGAAGGGGGCTAATGGAAGGAAGTTTGAGAGAAGTGATTGGTAATTAACTGCAGTACTGTAATACTGAACAGCCCCCTCCCATATTCCTGAGCTTACATATTTTTGATGATACCTGTGTTAAGCATTTTTCAATAAACAATCTTTTTTTCAATAGACATTTTTCAATAAGCATTTTTAAATAACATTTTCCTGCCCCCCCCCCACGCCCCTATCCTATTGGCTGTAAAAATCAAGTCACAGTCGCACGGCCTACCGAGTATTCACTGACGGCTTTTTTTCAAATATGTATAAGCTTAATATCACAGTTTAGGCAGGATGCATATTATGTTTATCCTGCCTAATATGCATAGTGCATATTAGGCAGGATGCATATTATGCATATAAGCAGGATGCATGTTATGTTTAGGCTGTTGGGGGGATGCATCCCCCCTAAATCCGCCTCTGGGTAAGGAACAACGTAGAATGAATGATCTTGTCGAGATTGTTGTTGGGGAGGTAGCTGTACTGCAACTGCATGGAATGAAAATTCGAATTTCCTGCCTGTTGAGAATTCTCTGCTGTGTACTTTTGACCAGAGAATTTTGAGTTAATATTTGTTTGCTACCAGGCTCCTGTCAATCTTTCGAATTGAACCATTTTACCAATTTACACATTGGTGTCAGAGAAACATTATTTTTGCTTTAAATAAATTTTCCCTCAAGGCGCGTAATGCCTACCTCAAATCAAAATGACAGTTCCGTACGTGTTTTTTTTTTATTGTTCAAATTTATTGATACGAATAGGCCTATTTTATTATATTATTGTATAAATATTGGGAGAAAACGCTCACCTAACGAGCCTCCATTAAAGCAAGACTGTGGGCCAGTGCTTCCCAATTTTTCATCACCGTGACCTATTTTCTATTCGATAATTTTCCATTGCCCACATCTAAATCGCTAGCTTAATCGCGATTTATCAATTTTCAGTTTTTATTATATTTATTTTTTTATTATCAATTTATCAATTTATCAAATTTCAATTTTCAGTGATCCCCACAAGAAAAAGATATGGTATTCACGCCAAAAACCGCAAATTTTGTGCTAGCTCACTCTCTAACGGGCCCCACTGCCCTAATGATTAAGACAGTTTTTTAACCGAATTTACAATTACCCAAATAGCTCTAGCCCACCACAAAATGCTCCTATGGCCCGCACGTTGAAAACCGCTGCTGTAGGCCATACGTAAGCGTAATGGTCGTCAAATTTCATTTCGTCTTTTCATACGTCTAAATCTGCGCTAAGGTCAGTAACGTAGGGCGGGAAGTGATGCAGTGCTGTCGCTACAGGGAGCTATGTCCCCCGATTTTAGTTTACTCAAAATGCTGTTTTAACGTCAAAATATAGAAAATTTAACGTCAAAATATAAGCGTTTAAAAGTATTTAGACTTGACTGAAGTAAGGGGGAGAGGGCTAAAGAGGTTAAGCAATTTAAGCCTTTGAAATGACTTCTGAATTTTAGCAATTTTAGCAACAAAACTCTCCATTTTTCCTGGGTTATATATACATTTAAATTGGTTGGCTAAAACTGAATTGAGGAGACCTGGTTGTCGTTCATTCTTATTAATTACTTTTGTAAGCAAAAATCGCTAGAATCTGAAATTGAAGAAACAAGAAGCATTTTGTCACATTTTTGTCATTGGTGACATTTCAATTGGAGGCGGGGGCGGGATCCCTGGCTACGCCTATGTGCTGGGCAGTTTGTTTTAGATATGAGAAAGCTTTTAGCAACCTCTGAAGCTGAGTTCAATTCATTGGTTGGTGCGGGTATGGGTTTGAAACCATTCGGGACAAACGCAGCGGTTATTTTTGCCTTTCGGGAATAAATTCAAGTTTTGGACGTGAAGGAGCAAGAAGTTTAAGATAACCAGGGGCACCAGATGCATGTGCAGATAATTAAGTGAAAGGAGTAGCGGTAGCTTCAGAAGAAGCAGGATTCGGACCGGGGTGAGGGTCTCTAATACTTCTCATGACGAACCTATCCATTACTGCCAAACAAGACAAAACGCAGTGTACAACAGTTACTAAACTACTTTTTGGCCAAGGTCAAAGTGACCACGTGCACTCATTGCTAATGCTAGCGTGCTACTATGGTGCTACCGCAACCGCACCTAACGTCAATTTTTTATTGTAAAATAGTTGCTATTGCGTCACAATAAAATTTTGCAATATTCTTCAAAGATATTACTTACTTAACAATTTGTAGCTTAACCGACAAGTTCGACGTTGTCAGCTAAATCAAGCAAGGATTGCGATTATGCGTTAGGCTTACGCATACCGGGTGCCAGTGGCACCACAATCAATGTACTGATTATAAAAGCTTTGCGAAACGCAATATTTCGCATCAGTTCAAATCATTAATCAACAGCCTTACAATAGGCTACTTAGGCCTACCAATATTTTCTCCTATTGTCGCTTTGGGGTTTGGGCGGGCAAAATTTTTGGCTGCCCAAACCCCAAAGCGACAATAGGAGAAAATATACTCCTGGCCCCCCTGAGTTGTGGCCCTGTCGTAATCGCTTGAAAACTCTATCTGCAGCAGTGAATGCTGCCCAACGCGCAACCAGGATTTTGCTAGAGAGGTGAAGCAAAAATTATTTTTGCACAAAAATTGTCTAATTTAGGCCTTTTGCTAAACAAACTGATGCAACTCGAGCGTGTCACAGACCGGGGCCTGGGGACGGAGCCACCAACTACTGGGCAATATTTGAGATTTTACAGCACAAAAATAGCAATTTTAACGGCATTTTAATCACCTTTCGCACTTTT